>BSBM01001155.1:3035000-5436250 GCA_027924585.1 Larix kaempferi
AAGAATAACGCAACACATAAAAACAAACTCAATGGAAGGAACCTAAAATCCTGGATAGTTGGTTTTGCTTCTTGATAATGCATATTCTAAGATTGATATTTTTCCATCCGTTTGATTCCAAATGTTTGTCAATAATGGATGGGTCACTCCCAACAACTATGCAACTATGCATTGGAGCATAGAATTCAAGCTCATTTTAAATGAGTATTTACTTTTTAAGAATATTATTATATATTGAAATGGTATACAACATTAAAATGTTACAAATATTTTCATGTTTTATATAATGAAAATAAATAAATTTAAGAAAGTAAAGAGGTTTCATTAATTAATAATAATAATTAAAATTAATTAATAATAATAATTAAAATGTATAAATATGTATTACAATTAAATAGATTTTAAAATATTTTATATTCTAAAGAAAAATAAATTTCAAAATATTTATAATAATTATAATTATAAATCATAAAAATACAATAAATTGCAAGTAAATTATCAAAAAAAAATTAAAAATTAAAAATTTTAAATAAACTTTTAAAATTTTCATAACAATCAATGATAATGATATACTCACAATAGATTTCATTAATAATATTAATAATATAGTTTATAATATTAATGACATAGTTAATAATATTAATAATATAGTTTATAATATTAATAATATTAATAATATATAGTTACTATTAATAATAACATTAATAATATGTCAATGATATAATTTTGAAACATAATTTTTATAATATTATTATTTAATTTTTAATTAACATTTATATTGACATTATTATTAAAAAAATATTAATATCAATATTAACATAAACAATATCAATATTATTAATAATATAGTTGACAACATTAATAATATTATTATTAGTTACTAATATTAATAACATTAATAATATACCATTATGCAACTTAATCATTGGAAATTTTATTGTTCATCATAATAGTAGAGGAACTATTATGGATTGAAGTCAACCTTGAATTAAAGTCAACCATGGATTGAAGTGAAGGTTGGATTGAAGTCACCCATGGACTGAAGTCAACCATGGATTGAAGTAAACCTTGTCTTGAAGTCAACTATGGATTGATGTCAATCGTGGATTGAGGTTAATGTTGGATTGCAGTTAGCCATGGACTGAAGTCAACCATGGATTGAAGTCAACCACAGATTGAATTCAACCTTGAATTGAATTCAACTATAGAGTGAAGTCACCCTTGGATTGAATTCAGCTATAGATTGAAGTCAACCTTGGATTGAAGTCAACTTTACTTAAAAATCAATTATGAATTAAAGTCAACCATGGTTCAAAGTCAATCAACCACTTTTAAAAATGTGGTTGTGGATTTTAGTCAACGATGATTCAAAGTCAACCAAGCTTGGATTTAAGTCTACTATGGACTTAGGTCAACTATGGATTGAAGTCAACCATGGATTCATGTCATTAATGTTAATATAAATGTATTGAAGTTAACCATTGGACTGAAGTCATCCTTGGATTGAAATCAAACTTGCATGGAAGTCAACCTTGGATCGAAGTCAACCTTGGATTAAAGTCACCCATGGATTGAAGCCAACCTTGGATTGAAGTCAACCATGCGCTGAAGTCAACCATGAAATGAATTCAACCATGAGATGAAGTCAACCATGGAATGAAGTCAACATTGGATTGAAGTCAATGTTGGATTGAAGACTATTTTGGATTGAAGCCAACTTTGGATTGAAGTCGAACTTGGATTTTAGTCAACGATGATTAAAAGTCAACCAAGCTTGGATTTAACTCTACCATGGACTTAAGTCAACTATGGATTGAAGTCAACCATGGATTCATGTCATTAATGTTAATATAAATGTATTGAAGTTAACCATTGGACTGAAGTCAACCTTAGATTGAAGTCAAACTTGCATGGAAGTCAAACTTAGATCAAAGTCAACCTTGGATTGAAGTCACCCATGGATTGAAGCCAACCATTGATTGAAGTCAACCATGGAATGAAGTCAACATTGGATTGAGGTCAATGTTGGATTGAAAAAAGTTATGGATTAAATCCAACCTTGGATTGAAGTCAACCTTAGATTCAAGTCACCCATGGATTGAAGTCAACCATGGGCTGAAGTCAATGATGGGCTGAAGTCAACCATGGAATGAAGTCAACATTGGATTGAAGTCAATGTTGGATTGAAGACTATTTTGGATTGAAGCCAACTTTGGATTGAAGTCAAACTTGGATCGAAGTCAACCTTGGATTAACGTCACCCATGGGTTGATTTCAACCTTCGATTGAAGTCAACCATGGACTCAATTCAACATTGGATTGAAGTCAATGTTAGATTGAAGACAATTATGGATTCAAGCCAACTTTGGATTGAAGTCAACCTTGGATTGAAGTCACCCTTTTATTGAAATCAATCATGTAATCAAGTCAACTTTGCATTGAAGTTAAACTTACTTAAAAGACTTTGGATTGAAATCAACCTTGAATTGAATTCAACTATAGATTGAAGTCAACCTTGGATTGAAGTCACCCTTGCTTAAAAGTCAACTATGGATTTAAATCAAATATGGATTGAATTTAATATTGGAGTCAACCTTGCTTAAAAATCAACTATGGATTGAAGTCAAGTTAATTTAAAAATTAATTATGATTTAATGTCAACCATGGTTCAAATTCAATCAACCACTTTTAAAAATGTGGTTGTGGATTGAAGTCAACCATGATTCAAAGTCAACCTTGGATTGAAATCTATAATGGACTGAAGTCAATTATGAATTGAAGTCAACCATGGATTCATGTCATTAATGCTAATATTAATGGATTGAAGTTAACCATTGGACTGAAGTAAACCTTGGATTAAAGTCACACTTTTATTGAAAACAACCATGTAATCAAGTCAACTTTGCATTGAAGTTAAGTCAACATTTCTTAAAAGTAAATTATGGATTGAAGTGAACTATGGATTGATGTTAACCATGGATTGAAGTCAACCTTGATTAAATGTCAACTATGGATTGAAGTAAACAATGGATTGAATTCAAACTTGGTTTGAAGTAAACATTGCTTAAAAGACAACTATGGATTAATGTGAACTATGGATTCAAGTTAACCATGTATTGGATTCAACCTTGATAAAAATTCAAATATGGATTGAAGTCAACTTTACTTAAAATTCAACTATGGATCGATGTCAACCATGGCTCAAAGTCATTCAATTACTTTTAAAAATGTGGTTGTGGATTGAATTCCAACCATGGTTCAAATTCAACCTTGGATTGAAGTGAACCTTTCATTGAATTCAATATTTCATTGAAGTCAACCTTGGATTGAATTCAACCATGTATTTAAGTGAACCTTGAGTTGAAGTCAACCTTGGATTGAAGTTCACTATAGATTCACGTCAACCATGTTTAAAGTCAACCTTGGATTGAAGTCAACCATGTATTTAAGTGAACATTGAATTGAAGTCAACCTTGGATTGAAGTCAAATATGGATTGAAGTCAAATATATATTGAATTCAACTATAGATTGAAGTCAATCATATATTAAAGTCAACCTTGGAGTGAAGTCAACCATGGATCAAAGTCAACCATGGATTGAAGTAAAGCTTGCTTAAAGTCAACTATGGATTGAATTCAACCATGGATTGAAGTCAAACTTGGTTTGAAGTCAAACTTGGTTTGAAGTCAACCTTGCTTAAAAGTAAATTATGTATTGAAGTCGACTATTGATTGAAGTTACCCATGGATTGAAGTTAACCTTATATGGAAGTCAACTATGGATTTAAGTTAGCAATGGATAGAATTCAAACTTGATTTTAAGTCAACGTTGCTTAAAAGTCAACTATGGATTGAAGTGAACTATGGATTGAAGTTAACCATGGATTGAAGTCAACCTTGGACTTAAGTGAACTTTTCATTGAAGTCCACAATGGATTGAAGGAATTAGTGTTAATACTATTAATAAATTGAAGTCACCCATGGACTGAAGTCAACCTTGGATTGAATTTGTAATACCCCCAATTTTAACCCTTATGAAATATTGGCTTTTAATGTAAATATTGTATACATGTGATGTATGTTTCCCTAGCGTGGAGTTCAAGGTCAAGGCTCCGCTAGTGTGTGTTCGGATTTTATTTAGAAAGGACAAGCATTTGATATTTTGTTACCCATGTTCCATTAAGCCATGGAATATTGTAAATGAGGTAAATATTTGATATTGCAATAAAATACTAAAACTGGCTATGGGAGCAACAAATGAGAAGGGGCCATGTGTATTCCACTAGGGAGTGGTGAGGGGGTTGTGGGGATGAACCATATGCTGCCAAATGTCATCTTGTGAACCCATTTGACTTTCCTTACTGACATTTAATTCTGTTGTAAGGAAATTGTTGAAGAATTCAGTCCATGGCTTCAATGGAGCATGGGCAACCCAAAAATTCGTATGACAGGTATGAGATCTATTTTTCTTGTACCACAAGTCACTCTACCTCATGGGAATGGGTCCTTCCTCATTCCCATTCCATTTTTGAACATCCTAGCTTGAATTTTCATCCATTACGAATTCCCAGCAGTGAGCAAAACCAAAAATCGCAACTTTGCAAGAATCCACGTTTTGAAGAGCCAAAAACACCCAGAATTTGGTATTGACAGTAAAATCCAATGGGGGATCCATATATATGAACCTTAGGGCAAATTTGAGAGTATTAGATACCCCAAAATCCATAGAAAAAACCCAGTTTTTATAGCCTAGAAATACAGTGACGGGATTGAGGTAATTGCTGACAGAATTTTGAGAAATCCAAGTGAGAATTACTGAGCAGAGGTTGGGTTTGCTTGATAAACCTAGTGAAGGCTAGAATCTCAAGGAATTAGTAGCTGGACCTTTCTATGCCCACTCTGAAGAGCATTGGAGGGAAGGGACGCCTGAGGGACTATCAGCAGAGAAGGGGACCTTCCTTGTGTTGGGTGTGGTAGGTATTGTGGGTGCCATGACTGTTGAGTTCATTTGAGATGCCTGTAGCTTTGTGGTTGAGCTCACTGGCTTAGCATCCTCCTCCTTTGTCTTTTGTATGCTTGATAAACCCAATTGTGTGTTGGATTATCATAGTTGTTGAGTGAAACCATGGCTGTGAGTGAGCCCATCTAGTTCCTCCTTAGTGGATGCACAACCCAGCTCAGCAGTGATCTCTCAGCTGAAAGACTATAGGATGGACAAAGATCTATGGTTGGGTGGAACGTTTCTCTCACATAGCCAGTTGTTTGGATAGCTTCATCTCAAAGATAAGTGTTCTCTGTGTTTAAATTATATGCATTATGTGTTCTGCAATGTATTAATTTTTGAATGATAATTGTTCATGTTGATGAAATGAAAGGCATCGTGTTTTATGCAATGTGATAATTGATGGTTGTTATATGCATGATGAAACTATGTGTAGATATATAGTGTTTAATTCCGCTGTGTTTGTTGTGTATGAATATGTATACAGAAGTTTTTAGTTATCCATGAATTTAATTAGTAATGTATGGGGCTGAGTTTGTCAAATAAGCCCTGGAATGTCAGTCATGTTTTCCTCTGTGGTTGGGAATGATGGGAGGGGACTTAACAGAATTCAACTATGTATTTAAGTAAACCTTGATTTGAATTCAAATTTGTATTGAAGTCACCCTTGCAACCTTAGATTGAAGTAAACCTTGCTTAAAATTCAATTATGGATTGAAGTCAACATTTCTTAAAAAAAAAATATGGACTGAATTCAACCTTGCTTAAAAGTAAATTATGGATTGAAGTCAACGATGGTTCAAATTCAACGATGGTTCAAAGTCAACCTTGGATTGAAGTCAACCATGTATTTAAGTGAACCTTGAATTGAAGTCAACCTTGGATTGAAGTCAAATATGGATTGAAGTCAACCATGTATTAAAGTCAACCTTGGATTGAAGTCAACCATGGATCAAAGTCAACCATGGATTGAAGTAAAGCTTGCTTAAAGTGAACTATAGATTGAATTCAACCATGGATTGAAGTCAAATTTGGTTTGAAGTCAACCTTACTTAAAAGTAAATTATGGATTGAAGTTAACCATGGATTGAAGTCAACCTTGCATGAAAGTCAACTATAGATATAAGTAAGCAATGGATAAAAGTCAAACTTGGTTTGAAGTCAACCTTGCTTAAAAGTGAACTATGAATTGAAGTTAACTACGGATTGAAGTCAACCTTGCTGATAATTAAACTATGGATTGAAGTTAGCCATGTCTTATTCTTATTGTTGTTATTATTATTATTATTATTAAAAATTATTATTATTACAAATTATTATTATTATTAAAGTTGCCAATCCTCATTATAAATTGTTTTCATTTATTATTATTATTATTATATTTTCTTATTTTCATTTACAATTATTTTAATTAATAATTAATAATTAATTAATAATAATTATTTACTATTATTTTAATTAATTTCTTATTTTAATTTATAATTATTATAATTATATTTTTTAATTTTTAATTATTATAATTATATTTTTTAATTTATATTTATTTTTATTATTATAAAATATTTAAAAATTTGTTATTTTATTATTATTATTATTTTACAATAATAATACTAATTATTATTATTATTATTTTACAATAATAATACTAATTATTATTATTATTATTATTATTATTATTATAAAGAATAATAAAAAAATAAGAATATAAATTATCATTATTACTAATATTATTATAGTTATAATTGTAATTGTAATTATATTTATAATTATAATTATCAATCCTCATTATAAATTATTTTTATTTATTTATTTTTCCTATTTAAATATAATTATATATTTTTTTATTTATAATAATAAAAATAAAAATAATAAAAATATTCTTATTTTCTTATATTTTATAATAATAATAATAATAATAATATAATATATTATTATTATTATTATAAAAACATATGTTGCATTGCTATGTCTTATTTACAAGTATGTGTACACAATAATAGTTTATTTTAATTATTATTATTATTATTATTATTATTATATTTGTTATTTTATAATAATAATAACATTATTATTATTATAATTAAATAATTAGTATTATAAAATATTTAATTATTACTTTAAAGTATTTATAATTTATTAAACTTAATTATAAATTAATTATTTTTATAAAATATTTAAAATAATATTTGTTATTAAATAATTAATTAGTACTATAAAATATTTATTATTTATTAGTTAAAATTATAAAAAAATTATTTTTATGAATAAAAGTAATTATAATTTTAAAATAGTAATACTTATTATTATTAATATTTTCACAACTAAATATTAATATTAAGAGTTACTACTAGTTGACTGTTAAATAGCAAGTCATATTAATATTAATAATATTGTTTATATATACTCATCCACATATATCAACCATAGCAAGAGAAAGAGTCAATTAATCATATAAAAATAAAACAAAGCTTACTTAAATCTTAATCAAGATGCATTTAAACATAACTAGATAGACCATGAAATGAATCCAGACTGTACACTTATTACACTCAGATTAATCTTATTAATCCCTGAAAGAACACCAATATACAATCTCCTAATGACCACCTAAAATCACCTCAAGTGAGGTTGGTGAACGACGACCCCGGACGACTTTGAAGTGTTCCGCAGAGGAGCAGGCGGAGTGCCGACTGTCCTTCGTAGTCTTGATGTTAATCTCCATGAGCGATGGAGCCTCTCATCATCTTTCTCCATTAATGTGAAGCCTCTCATCATCTCAAACATTTTCACCTTCTCATCACTACCTTGACCACCGGTCGCTTGGAATCTCACAATACCTGCAGCTACCAAATCCGTGCAAGAATATTAGTAACCTTGGATCTATCGTGTACCAAACGGAGTTTGAAACAAAACTCCAGATGTGATAAATTAATATTTCCTTTTGACATTAATCGCCATGAGTAAAGAAGTACCTGAGTTTAGAACAGGGAAGCCTCTTGCTGCAGTTGCTGTTGTGAAGAACATCCCAATAATTAGCACCATCGATACACAACAAATAAACTTCATGCGACCCATATTGAACGCGCTTGATCTTTCTGAGCGATCTCGCCCAATTTATAAAACTCAATAATCGCCATATACGAATACAATAATACAAGTAATTCCATAACTAATTTCTCTATGAATTTTGACGTGCTTATTCTCTCGGGTTGGTGAACGCGGTCCATCGAGCTGGCACGGATCGAATACGTCCCAACTTGTGATTAATCAATCTTGTGATTAATCAATTAATCAGCCTGCAAAACAAAGCATTAAACAGCATAAACAAAGCTATAAACAGCATAAACAATGCAAGAGCCTGCAAGACTTTGCGTTAAACATCATAAACAATCGTAACGTCGACAACATAATATCGTTTTCTAACAACTTCATGGAAACTACCAGGCGGCGATGCCAATTTTCTATGCTGGCCTCTTGACTTTTACGTTTTCCTTGAGTGTATAATCAATAATAAATATGATTAACTATTACGGCTTGAAGCTAAGAGCCGTGCACAAACCCTATAACCTAGCAGCTGCAAATGGGGGTCGAGGTGCACGGTGGACGATGTGCTAATACTCTTTATGGTTTAAAATATTACCTTTTATTTTGTTAATTGTATTTTAAATCAAATAAAAGCTTTGTACTGGTGATAAAATAAAAGCTTTACCTTTTAATTGTAAATGAATGCCTATAGTACACATGTATGAGTATCCCAAACCTCTAGTACACATGCAATCATAGCAACATTAATACATTGTTTTTAATTTCTTGTTGTCTTTGAGTCATTTATATTTCTTGTACTAGTGATGCTCATTTCCCAGTATTACCATCCCAAGTAAACCAACGCATAGAGGCCGCAGGTAGCATTAGAACAGTTGTTAGTAGTGCAGACCAACTCCCAACACAAATACCTGATAACCAAAACGAGAGTCCGAATAATAATAATAATAAGCAGATTCAGCATTGGCAATCTAGGAGTTATATGTTAGCCGCAGCAGATAGTTGTATTGCAACTTCCTCGTTCGTGCATGAGCCTCAAAATGAGTGCAGTACTCCGGCCGACACTATACAAGATGTTGCAATTCCAACTTCAAATCCAAATTCTATGCCGTTATAGATGGAGAAGAGTTCTGGCGTGGTAGTCGACAATCCGATGTTGATGGAACATCGACTCCGGTACCCGCCCGAGCGTGTCGGGCTAAGACCCGTGCCCGGGGCCAACACCCACTCAGCTTATATTTGGAGAACATATCAATAGGGTAAGAAACCATCTCTTGTACCTCCGTTTTAAAGAATATATATATATATATATATATATATTGATTTTAATTTAGTATTTATCTTATATCGCATAAAATAGTTACATAAGGATACACTGCAATTAGGCCTCTTACCAATGGAAAATAGTCCAAATTCAGAGTCATGAGGTCTCTCAATAAGAGAAAACAGCCCATATATAGTGTGCCACTGACTGCCTTGGCGAACTTAGTCTGAATGGGGACTCAAGCAAGATCATATCCAACACTTAGGTAACATGAATCATATGGATTTGAAACATAAACATTCATAATCATCCATAAACATCATGACGTGGAGGGGGCAAAATAGCATATATCTATATAATATCAAAACAAGAGACATACATCATATGATACCTTGAGTTTAATGATGCATATCTCTTCCAAATTCCTAGTCTAGACCTTTCATGAATTAGAACAATAGGCTGATTACAATGGCTTAGGGATTCAATAGAAAACCAACCAGCATAACAATACTATCCAAGAATCTCCCCTTTTTCACAAAAATGGCCTCAATAAATAGGTGAATGGAGGCTGAATAGAGGATGAATCTAGACTCTTGAGGTAGATAGGCTTGAGTTGGTGTGTGAGTTCCTATGAGAGATGAGTCGGAGCCAAGTCATTCACTTGAGCTATCGAAAATTTTCCCCTAAAACCAAGTATAGGTGGACCATCACCCCCCCTAAGGCATGCACGGAGTGATGGTGTCACCGTTATGGAGGCATGCAAGGAGGGATGGAAGGATTACCATCACCCCACCAAAGGAACATAGGGGGAGATGATGGTAAAAAAGTGGGAAAAAAGGGCCACAAGAAGGGTACAATCCAGTGTCTCAGCTGGTGAATGAAGTGGTGTCTCCAATGAGCCTCTATGGTGGCAAATAAGGGTATAACATGAAGGGATCAAGGAGGTGAGTTGAAACTCATCTTAACTTGATGAACGAGCCTCAGATCGATGAATTGCCGATTTTGTTGGAATCAATACATTGTATTACACTTGGAGGGGATTCCCTCATGCTTCCATAGCTCGATGAACACCTTCTATGATGATTTCATAATCTAGGGTTTCGCTCAATAGGGGACAATGCAATTCTCGCATTGTAAGGTCAATTTTGGAAAATCCCTCAATCATGATATTGTGGGTAGCGTGCCCACACTGACCCTACCCAAACAAACTTGCACGATCTTATAGTACTCATCTATACTGCTCAGTGTGGTTTCTACACCTTGAGCAGAAATTCACCAAGTTTCCTGAAGGGCTCAAGGAGGTGAGTTACAACTCATCGTAACTCGAATAATAGTCCTTGGATTGACAAACCGTTGAATCTGTTGGACTCATGACATCATATTACACCTAGGGTGCTCCCCCCACCATGATTCCATGGACCGATGACCATCTTCTACAATGATTTCATAAAATAGGGTTTCACTAAGAAAAGGACATTAGATCTACATGCTTGTACAATAAATCAAGATTTTATTAGGAGATATGATTAGCAAAGAGGTTTGGCATATTCATAAGCAACTTATGACTATGGGGAAACCTAAATGAACATGCATCTTATCCCGATAGCTTTGTGGCTACAAGCTAGGGTTTATAATGCAAGCTAGTGGTTAGACTACAAACTAGGGTTTCTACAAAATAGGGTTTCCTCGACATGTTTACATCAATAACATAGGGAAAAGTGAATACAAGTTATCTCTTCCATAAATTAAATCCCATTGTTGGGCTTAGTTTAACAAAGGTATTGTGTATTCTTTTACTCTCGATTTTGTTGCATCCACTTATAGGGTAAGCTTGATAAACCAAAGTAATAGATGAGGTTTGGTTCAAATCCAATACATGAGGGTGTTCTTTGTTGTATGTCACCCTCTTGCTTGTTGTTTGTACATTGTTCAATGAGTGGCTAAAATGGGTTTAAAAGTGGTTTTGGCATGGTGTTTCTATGAAGGTAATGCGATTGCTTCCCATGGATTTTGACATTCATGTTTTTGTGGTTCCTTTGGTAACTACAACAATGCATGTCATGTTGGGATAATTTATTGAGATTTGTTATATGTTTGCAAAGGTGGAGCATATATTAAAATGTATTTTGTTGGTTTTTCTTATGCAATTTGTAAATTGACCTTGAATTGTTCTAATAGTTTATATTGGTCAATGATGACATTGTATTTGATATTAGTCATTGGTCAATGATGACATTTGATGAGTTTCAAAGGTTATGATACAAACTAGGGTCTAGAGTGCAAACTATAGTTTACACTACAAACTAGGGGTTATACTACAAACTAGGGGTCACACTAAAAAATAGGGCAATCAAGTATGAGACCTTCAACAATTTTATGAAAGTGAAGTAGGGCTAATCACTCTATTAATCAATGAAATATGTTGTAATACCCCTAGAACCTTAATCTAAAGTTTAAATACTTTGTAATGATGTTTTTAATTGTTGTTGAACAATTATTTGACCAAGTGTGGTCAAAGACACTTGTATGAGAATATTGAATTATTATTATTATTTAATAAATAAAAACATGAGAATCCAATCTGAAGTAGTTGTTGAAAGAGTGTTTGATGGCCCACAAGGAGAATTGACAAGTGTTGGACAAAAATCCCATAGTGGAGAAAACATATATTTAATACTCAACAGGTGCAAGAGGCATCATCCCTATTTTTCAGGTCAGAACTCTAGATGGAGGTTCTAGAGCAGGATGCTCATGATAGACCTAAGTCCTAGGCAAAGCTAAATAAACATTCCCATCAGACAAGCAAGAGGCTTGGATGGAAGAGGAAAAATATCTTTGTTGAGTTAAGAAGTGGAACTGAGTGATAGTTTAGAACTGGTTCAACAGTCTTTGTCCTTGTGGTCCAGCGAACAGGCTTGGGGGTTTTAGAACAAGTAATTTTGGCTGTTATGAAAGATTGGTTGGAAGGAACGACGAACTTCAGATTGGATTCAGTCTACTTATATTGTCAGGTTCTACTATTTGTGAAAATGTATTCAGTATTTACTTCTGTATATTTATTTTAGTTGGTTGTAATATCTTTTAATTACAAATGTTTTACTTCAAAATGTATCAATTTACTTCATTATATTCTATCAATATTATGTAGTTCTAACCTGGGCATGATAATTTCGTTATATTCTAAGTTCTGTTCATGATAGGGTTTTCTATTTGAATATCTATTATATTCCTAAGTTAATCAAATAAAAGTATTATTTTTATAATATTTACATAGTATTAAAGAACCTGTTATAAAATATACAGTATCAAAGAAGTACATAATAGAGTTCATGCCATTTAGATTAAATTATACATAGATATTAGATACAGAGCCAAAACGACCTTCATAAATATTCACAAATATCTTATATAACAGAGTTAAAACTAATTATACAAAGACAAAACTTAACTACAAATTAAATAGATAAACACAGAACCAAAGGGTTCGAGTTTACACAAGCAAATCGACTGTTTCATTGAGAAATAGCATAATCACAAGCAAAGCATTATATAGATGAAGCCGTAAGGCTCAAACTCATTTTCTTTCCAAGTTCAATAGCATAATGATAAACAGTATTGCGTAGAGCCAAATGGCGTAGCATTTTGTATAACATAGTGTTATATAAATGAAGCTGTAAGGATCCAGTGCGTTTTCTTCTCAAAGTTTAAATAAAACTAAACAGTGTCTACAGAGCCGAAAGGCTGAGCAATAAATTGAGGAACAATTGTAAAATAGAGTCAACATTCATACAACAAAACCGTACTATAATATTAATACAGAGACAAAATATTATTATCGAAACATTGTGTACACAAATCCAAATGGATTTTATATAGTCATAATATATAAATATAGAGTCAAAAGACTCATAACGATAAACACAGTGTTAATAAGAAAACATGTATTGACATCCGAAGCTGTAAGCTAATCCTCATTTAATTTACATCGAGGAAAAATAGCGTCTTTGCTGAGACCAAACATCCACATGAATCGAATAGATTGTTTGTATAAAAATATTAAATACAGAGCTAAAAGGCTTAGGTTCAGAATTCATAAATTATCTTTGTAAGAGCTTCTTTACAAAACGCTAAACAAAGAGACAAAAAGGTAAATGGGGAGGCCATAAGGCTAACCCAAATCACCTGTAAACTCAACATTCTCTTACGAAAATGTGAAAGCATTTCACAAAGCTACTGCTCACTAATATCCAAACTAAAACACAGAGCATGACCAAAGGCTACTGAATCTTGTGCATAGACAAGGGTAAGCTTTCCTGAGTTTGCACCCAACGTCGAGTTGATAATTTTGTACATGCACACAGTGAAAACACAACGTCAATCAAATGAAGAAAACCAGTAAGCTATAGCATAATGTTATAAGTTAAAAATGTTGGAAGAAACATTACCTAGCCTCGGCACAAGAAAGTTCGAACTGCACCAGTACCCAAAAACATCGCATGGTCCGAGCAACCCTTGTTCTTCATAATGCATCTTGAACCTGCACAAAAAAAAGATAGTTAGGTTAAATCTTAACAGAGACTATATCATTTAAATTCATAAATATAGTAGGAGAAAGCGGTTTCCTGTGTGCCAAGAAACCTTGGCCAAGTCACAGCACGAGTAAACCTGGAAGAAATCTGGTTCGAGAAACCCTACATTGAAGGAACCGAACTCTTAAGGAAGTTTCCCCAAGACGCAGAAGGAACACTAGTACAAAATGAGGAATTAATGACTAAAAAAATGACTAAAATTCAGCTATAAACGACTATTTTGAGTCGGCGACTAATAGTAGCTAATTTCCACTATCTTATAGCTAGTTGTATTTCACTTAGTCATTAATTGGTTGACTTATTAGTCATTGATTTAGTCATTTATAGTCACTGATTTAGTCATTGATAGTCACTGATTTAGTCACTAATTTAGTCATTGATTTAGTTATTGATTGCCACAATTAATGACCAAATATACGACTAAATAAACTACTAGATGATAACATATTAATGAATAAGCTAAATATAGCTAAACGTTAGTCGTGCTATAAGATACTAGAAATTAGCTATTAATAGTCGTATATATGCGAATTTAGTCGTTTTCTTAGTCACTAATTTATGTTAGGGTACAGAGGAATCGAACCACCAATCTCCTGCCTATAATTAGGAAAGTGCTCTACCATTGATCTAGCACCCTTCAAGAAGTTGTTATTGCTTGACAATGATGATATTCAAACAAATTTTGCATCATGCAAGCATACAAAATAACTATATCGGCCAGCATAGTCGGTACAGTGATCATTGTCGTTACAGAGTGTTTCTTTATTGCATTCATAGTAGAAGCTGCTTCAAACTTGGGTATAAAGACATGGCATCCTCCAGCAATTAGAAGGGCCAATGCTCAAGAGATTCCCCCGATATGGTAGAGTGGAGACGTGTGGAGATAAACTTGCCAAGAATGATAAGATTAATGAAAATAGAAACTCTCTAAATTGTTTTTCAACTTGGATATGAACTTGTTCAGTTAGTCACTGTAGTCCTCATCTCTGACCCCACTACTTCTAGGATCTAGATAGATTTTCTCCTTCACTAACACATGAATCTTTGTTGGAAGCCTAGTATGAGTAGTCATAAGTTCAATAATTACTTCTAATTTCTCATTACAAGTACGAATGCATAAGGAACTTACATCATTACAGTTGTAGTCAATAAGGGAAATTTTGGTCAGTGATTGAACACAAAGTGCATTATGGCTAAGGGTTGCTCCCTTTGGCTTCCCAGTGGTACCTAGACAATATAAGTTAGAGGGAATTCTTATACTAAGCACATAGAGGAGGCAAACCACAATAGTATGACACAAAAAGAGGGTCATGCTTATATACCTGATGTGAAGCAAATCAACGCAGTTGAATTGGGTGCCCAATGGAAATGTAGCTCCTCAAACCCTCCTACATATTGCTCAATAGATTCTACAGTGATCACTAACAAAATAAAAATCCAAGAACCACTGGAATAGCTCAATAAAAAATAATATGGAATCATATTTGGCATTGGGTTTCTCTATACAGCTGCTGAAATACGATGATTCTAGGGAATAACCAATACTTCAAAAATTGGTCCTGCTTCCTAATTTTCTACTCATTATATTTATTTTATCCTGAAAATGTATTGCAGATAAGATAATGTATAGCACATAAAAAGACTTGCAAATTGTTTTCGGAACCGACCTGTCTTTGGAAACCTAACCAACCTATCTTTGGCAACCTAGCCACCTTGCAGATCTGTAAAAATAATGAGACCAACTATCATAAAGGTTGGATATGGTAAGGATGAAGAGGACAGTGGATCAAGTGTCAATAGTTAGAAACTTGCATATGAGATGTTGATGCAGCCAACTTGATGGAGTATGCATAAGGAATTGCAAAAGGAATGTTTCCCAAGGCACATTTCGTGGTATACAAGGTTTGTTGAGAATCAAATCTACAAGAGAAGGAATTATTGACAATATTCAACACAAACAACCCACAAACAAGGGATTTCTTGCTCGATCTAAAAATAAGAGATCCCCACAACAACAACAAGACAAAGGCCATGTTTTGTGTGGAGTTATGAAAATCCATCAAACAAGATTTAAGCAGACAATTGACCTCTCAATAAACTGTAGCAAATCAGATCCTTGCAAATATCTACTAGAAAAATAAGAATGAAATCCACTTTATCCAGGTTGCAATCTGAGTGGGATCTACTCAAAATCCTTGGAGAGGAAGGACGCTACGTAGAGATCCCTAGATCAAGGAATCTCTCGATCTATGAATCAAGGAAATAGTACCCCAATCTCAGAAGTAAGCCTTTGTCTTTTGAAACAACCATGGCCAAATCACCAGTATAGCAACAAAACTAAAGAACAAGAAATCAAACTCAAGATTGCCCAAGAAACATGATAACTTGCAACAAATAAAAAAATGGTAGGGAAAAAAAATCCTACTCTGAAACCATGTAGAAATTTGGGGTTAACTTGGATCATGGTAAGATAATGGTGATGACGGTGAATTTTATAATTGAATTAAAATCAATAGTGTTATCATGGTAAGATAATAGTGATGATAATGAATTTTCTAATTGCATTAAAGTCCACACTAGGAAAGTAACATCATTTCAGTTTCTGCTAATAGAAAATAATGTTTTGTCTAGCCTGGTGTTGAATATGAAGGCAATGTCGATGGAAAAGACAATTGGAAACAAGTATGAAAGGTGGAGAAAAATAATAGTATTTTTTCCAAAAAAATGTAAGGGTACATATTTCTCTTAAAAAATTTAGCAGAAAAATACCTCTAGATACTAAAAAAAACATGGAAAGTTACTGATAGGTCGTAATAAAGTAAATTTGGAAAATTACATAAATGTAAGATCTCGAACTCTAAAAAACCTAAAGTGATTGTTTCACTCTCGAGTAGGATCCATCTGAGGCTAGCAATTTTTTCTCCTATGGAACATAGTTGTTCGCTAATGTGAAAGTAGGCTTTGAAATTGTCAGATTTACAATGGGGTTCCAAAAATGGCAACGAAATATATCTATGTTTTCAAAATTGCTAAAAAAAATACTATTCTGTGCATTTTGGAAAACAACACATGGCATGCTTCCCTTAGAATCAACTATCCCATCATAGTTGTTTCTACATTTCCTAAAGTTGTGTGAGTATAAACAAATCATGTCAACTTCACAATTCTCAACTGGTTATCAAACAAATTGTGAGGTTAAGCCAACTGGCCACTTTCAAATGTTTTAAAATAGAAAATGATGAACATCATTTCATAAAAATTCTAAAGCAAGGGTTCAAGATCATTAAACTTGTGATAAACATGGTTTGCAAGTTGCAACAACTACACTCAATCCACTAAAAATACACAGAGCAAATGTTACAACCATTGCTTTGATTATATTCTAGGTACTGCCATGCACATTATACACTTTCATTTAAATCATCATTTAGCTCCTCAATAAACCAGAGAGCAAAGGATGCAAACTAATGCAATCTTTAACATGTACATAGTCAATACCTTGTTCATCATATTCCATTGCCCAACCTGTGAAAATCAATCTTTCTCCCTTCCAGTATCATGATACTTAAGCTGCAAATGTAGTGTTATGATGAGTCACATAATGTCAAGTAAAACAATATTGGCAGGTAGGAAGGAAACAACAAAAATAGATTGGAGCTTATAGCCTAAATTGAACAGCTCAAGATTACCCAAGGTGGAGGCAAAATGCGAGCTTCAACTGATGCAAGCCTGTCACTAATTTTGATCCCAAATTCCTTTGCATAAGGATCGTCATGATATGCATTGTGATAGAGAGTTTGCAATTAAACACTTTAATCTTAGCAACCATCTCGATCATTCTCCAAATGCATGCATAAAGATGCTCGCAGAGCATCAGGCTACAAACAAAAACCTACCACCCTACAAACAGAATAATAGAGTGTTCTGCTCTTTCTTAGAAGCACCATAGCATACAAAATCATAAAAACATCATATAAACAGAATTGAATGCCTAAGCACAATAATACTATGGCATAACTATATCAATTTCATTTCATCATTTTTAAAATTGTAGCATCATGAAAGGCCTAACAGCAGGGTCAAATTTGGCCTTTGCTGGTTTCCAACTTGAAGACATGGCAAGCTAGTATGTTGTATAGTAAACCCATAGGTTTCCTGAAAGTATTCTACAACCGATTTCATTGTTCCTCTATCATCGACTGGAAATATACAAAAACAGTATAATTGACAGAAACAGTAAATAATTCCGAACAAATAAGACAAAATTTCCATGCTGTCATAATACAACATACAAGTTCCCTTGCATATAACATTAGATATCAAACATCCAAAAGACTTAATCCCCATCTTACATAAGCTCTCATGTTGGTTGCGATGTTAATCCAGAAATGCGGTATTTCCCATGCATGTTTTCTCTGCGGGTCACCTCGACTTTAACACCTCTCAGTTCCTTTTTTATCTAATTTTCATCAAGTCCAACATATTTGGTAAAGTTAGGTGCAAACTCACTACATTTTGAAAAACCATTTTAATTTGAATTGCATATTGCAAGTTGAAATTCTAGCAAGAGGCTAAGTGCAGGCCTCAATACAAAATAAAATAAAAAACCTTTATATGATCAGCATTAGACAATGGCCTTGACACCATATCCCTATTCAAAAGTTGTGCCAAAAAATCAATTACAGGCAATGGTTCAATGAATGCAGTTGAAGACATGTCTGCAGCAAAAAATAGAAAGGTCACATGGTCAATGAGTCTTACAAGCAGGTAACTAAATAAAATATCAGAATTGAAAAAATATTTAAATATAGAATATACATACCAATGTTGAGTGACAAACCCATTTGAGTGGGTCTTATACTCTGGTAAAACCCATGCCAGCTCTCTAATCCCTCCTCAAGTTGTTTCCTCATTCCTAAATACTATGTCAATGTGGATCATATAAAGTTGGGACAATCCTATACTGTTTGAAAATGTCACCTTGCTATTGCTTTGATGCTTGAGCCAACATGTGACGTATATGTCGTGCATCAATAAAAGCACATCCTTCCAATCAAATATTAAGCAGGTCCAATTTCTACAATTGTGTCAAAAAGAGATGCCTATAGGAAATCACCATCAACAATGGAATAGGATAAAAAATAGAGGGGCTGGGATCCAATTCTTTCTTTGTTTTAAAAGGGCTTTAAGGAAATTGTAAAATATTTATTATAAAGAAAATTCCAAATAATGGACTACATATGCTGATAGGTCTACTGCAAGCATATCTTTCTCGATGGATATCTGGGTTTTCCTATTAGAACCTGTGAATGATGTGATTTATTATGCATAATCCAAGAGTAATAATCAATTGCAATCATAAATTTCAAATTTTTCCTTTTTTACCAACGGCATCATCTTGACACCCTTCAAGAAAGATCAATATAGAGTGAACTATGAACTACACCAATCCTCAAATCACCATTTATAAGCATAATAATAGAATGCTTTGAAGCTTACCAACCAAACACAAACAATTAAACCCTATTTATATTACTTGTTAGATTATTCATAATGCGTGCACCTATGATTTGGTCAGTAAGTTCATCCCTGTGAAATGCTATGGCTTCTGCATGATTAAGCACTGCTGCACCCACTAATGCAGCCATGCAAGCCAAGCCAACATTGAGGCGTGCATCATTCATTGGCCCATCATAATAAATTACTGTAGCCTTCAATCTTTTACCATGTCCCTTTTTTTGCAAGAGTTGGAGAGAGTTCAATAGATTCCTTTGCAAAACAATATCGTGATAAATGCAGCATTCGTGTTCCTGCAACTAGATCATAAAGTTTTAGCCCAACCCAATAATATAAGACTTCAAACCAGTCAAAACAGGGTGTCATAGTTGGCAAAGCATGGCACAGTTGCGGTGCATTTTTAATAATACGATCCCGCTCAAGAGCATGAAAGACCAGTTCTAGTTGTCCATAATCAAGATTGAAAACTGCCTTTTCCAAATAGCGGACTCCTGAATATAGATTACATACAAGCAACCTGTTCACTTATAAGTCATACATCTGAAGGGGTAAAGAACAACAAAGCAAAATAACTAAAAGATAAAATTGACACTATGTTTAAAGGATAGCTCATGACAGATAAAATGCTGGAGCCTAAAACAACTCACCAGGTGATTTACCCAGTGCTAACTATGGGTTCGATCTCCAATACGATTTCAAACCCGATTTCAACATTATCATATGCCCAAATATTGATGTAATGAAATTTCAAATATTGCCCCGAGGCTAAACCCCTGATGCATAGAACGGTTGCTTGGACTTGGTCATATGGCGTTGCTAATGATTCACTAAATCGTGGATACGCTTGCATGTGCTAGCAATGGACATCGTGTTCTTCTACCTGCGAGCAGCATACTCCCGAATCGGTCAAAACGATGAGCCTGCACCCATTTGTCAATGGAGGGTCTTCTACCTTGCACCTGCAACAATGGAAAATACACCCGGTTTCATCCAACTCGACCATAGAGCACTATAATGAGGGTATTTCGGCTCGGTCCTACACGTTGGAGTGTTCTCAAAACGTTTGCATATGTAATGGTTATAAATTGATCCTAGCTCTGTTTAAAAGAACCCATGGCATAGCTGTAAACTCATAAAGAAACTATATGATAGATAAAAGTGAATGGCCCCTATGTGCACGAGTAACATATCTACAATGGATTCAGGCATCGAGAAAAAAATCGATTCATTCTCCAGTCATTCATACAAAAATGCCTGACCTCCCTCAATTTTCGAGTTCATTCTTTTATTTGTTGACAGGCTATTGCCAATCTCTGCCCTTGCGAGTTATAGATTGTTTCTTATTTTATTTTTTTTTGATAGCAAAAAAACTCTTCAATTTCCTCCCTAACCTGGAGTTACAAATTTTGCCTAGAGCTGCCATTAGCAAGATTCCACTTGCCCAAACTTAAGAGTTTCTTTCTAATTTTAGGTGACTAGTTCCTAAATCTTGTAATAGCCTATCTAGGTGGCTTAGTCTCCTCGTAGGGAGCTAAAATAAGCCAATTATTTCTTACTAATACTCTATAACTGACAGCATACTATTATCTACATAATTTCTCATTTCAATAAAATATTCAAGTAAGTTTCTCTTTTGATTTTCAGGTTCCCTCAGTTCAGCCTCGAGCCACAACAAAACAATCACATTGCTGGCTCGACAAAATTCCCCTACATCAGACTCACGGGGTGGGAAGAATTGAACCCCTATTCAAAAGGCCAGCAACAACAAAACCCTTGGCTGCTAGTTCTGCTGCACTCATCCAAGTAGCATCCTCCGCAGGGTGTGCTTTCCACTTTACCAAATACTCCAAGTAGTCCTTCTGCCTAGTGATTTTTGCAATTTTAGTGTCCAAGATCTCCTCTGCTTCCAATTTCTGTGCTACGGGAAGCTTCTTCGGCCACTGCAAATCATTATCAGCATCTTTGTTTGTTGCAACCTGACCTGCATTATCTGCTGTAAAGGGATATATATCAACAACATTGAAAATAGGAGATATGCCAACTCCTGTTGGCATTTCTAGCTCATAAGCATTAGCAGAAAACTTCCTGAGTATTTTGCATGGCCCAATCTTCTTCATTTTCAGTTTGTTGTACTCTCTCTTAGGAAACCTTTCCTTTCTCAAATGGGCTAACACTAGGTCTCCTACCTCATAATTCTTTTCTCTTCTTTTAGAATCAGCTCTCACTTTGTAATTTGCATTGCTTCTTTGTATCCTTTCCTTAACTTATTCCTGTAGCTCACTGATTCTAGCTGCAAAGTCTTCCCCATCTGCACTCCTCCTCTCCAAACATCCCAAATCTCTTAGTTCATACACCCCTCTAGGATGCGTACCATACAAGATCTGAAATGGGCTCATATCTGTGCTTCTGTTTGGCGAGTCATTATAGGAAAACTCAGCTTGTGCCAACACTCTATCCCATTGTTTTGGATTTTCTCCAACCAAGCTTCTCAACATTTTACCCAGACTCCTGTTGACTACCTCAGTATGACCATCAGACTGTGGATGATAAGCTGAACTAAAATTTAGCTTCGTACCCAGATTCTTCCACAATGTCTTCTAGAAGTGACCTGTGAATCTCGCATCTCTATCGGAGACAATACTTCTAGGAAAACCATGCAGCTTCACCACTTCATTAAAGAACAAGTTTGCTATATGAGTGGCATCACTTGTCTTAAAACATGGAATGAAATGTGCCATTTTAGTAAATCTATCAAACACTACAAAGATGGAATCATTTCCTTTCTGAGTCTTTGGAAATCCTAAAATAAAGTCCATACTCACAGAATCCCAAGGCCTGGTAGGGACATACAATGGGGTATATAAGCCTGTGTTTTGGCTTCTCCCTTTGGCATGCTGACAGATTCTACATTTGCTCACAAAATTCTCAACCTCAGACCTCATCTTGGGCCAGAAGTAAAAATGACTTAGCTGTCCATAAGTCTTATCACTTCCAAAGTGACCATCCATTCAACCGTTGTGCTTCTCTTGAATCAAATTTTCCCTCATTGAGCAATTTGGGATACATAGCTTACTGTTCTTAAAGAGTAATCCATCCTGCAACATATATTTAGTCCGCAATTCTCTGTCCAGTCCCACAGGGTTCTTGCATGCTCTATATGTGCATTGAAAATCATTGTTAGTTTCATATAAATCTCTAAGATATTCAAATTCTAAAACTTGTACCTAAGTTTCTTGTACGATTAAGGCTCTCCTGCTCAATGCACCAGCTACACGATTTGATTGTCCACTAATATGCTTAAACACAAAAGTGAAACTTTGCAGGAACTCTACCCATTTAGCATGTTTCTGATTCAATTTAGGCTACTGCATTATGTACTACAAAGCATGATTGTCATAATACAATACAAACTCCTAAGGCATCAAATAATGCCTCCAATGTTTCAGGGCTTGGACTATAGCATAGAATTCCTTATCATATGAGGAATATTTCTGTTTTGCATCATTTAGTTTTTCACTAAAATAGGCCACTGGTTTATCTTCTTGACTGAGCGCAACCCCAATGGCTATCCCACTAGCATAACATGTAACTTGGAATGGTTTTCTAAAGTCTGGTAACCCCAACACGGGCTGCTCAGTAATCATTTTCTTTAACAGCTGAAAGTTATTTTCAGCTCCTGCTATCCAATTGAATGGTTGCTTGTCCTTTCTAATAGTCTCAACAATTGGAGAACAAATGCCACTAAAGTTCTTTATGAATTTTCTATAAAATCTTGCTAAGCCATGGAAGCTTCTTACCTCAAAGATGCTTTGGGGGGACGGCCATTCCAAGATTGCTTGTACCTTTTCTGGATCCATCTTCAAACCATCCTTCGAAACCACAAAGCCCAAATACACCAATTCAGATTTCATGAATGAACACTTCTTGATATTCACCAACAATTTCTCTGATTGCAACTTTCTCAAGACATACCTCAGATGCCTCAGATGCTCTTCTTTTGACTGACTGAAAATCAGTATATCATCCAAGTACAATATCACAAATTTTCCTATGAAGTATCTCAAGAATTCATTCATCAATCTCATAAAAGTACTTGGGGCATTTGATAACCCGAATGGCATAACCAACCCCTCATACAGCCCTTCATTAGTTTTGAAAGTTGTCTTCCACTCATCCCCCTCTCTAATTATGATATGTTGATACCCACTTTTCAGATCTATCTTAGAAAAGTATGTTGCTCCACTTAGACAATCCATTATGTTATCCATCTTGGGCAATGGGAACCTATATCTGATGGTTATCTTATTAATGGCTCGTGAGTACGTGCACATCCTCCATTCACCACCTTTCTTTGGGCTCAACACTGTAGGAACTGCACATGGGCTCAGAATTTTCTTAATCAGTCCCTTATCCAACAGTCCTTCCACTTGCTTTTTGATCTCTTCATTCTCCTGAGGTTTCAACCTATAGGCTACCTTGTTGGGTAAGCTAGCTCCCAGAATGAAGTCAATGTGATGGCTGATATCTCTCCTTGGTGGAAACTCATTGGGTAAATCATCCACTACTATGTCACCAAATTCAGCCAACATTCTCTGAACCTCTTCAGGCAGATCTGAAATAGTAGTCTTCATCATTGCTACCTTGGGCTTGCACATCACAGCGTAGTTCACTTCCTCCTCCTCAAACTGCTGCAAATTCTTTTTGCCGGTCAACATCAAGACTTTTGTTGCTTGCTACTCTACTGTACTGCCTTCTTGCAAAGGAAGTAAGACATGTCTCATTCCATCCTTATCAAATCTATAGCAATTCCTCCTACCATCGTGCACTACTTTCCTGTCAATCTGCCAAGGTCTTCCCAAAAGAACATGACAGACATCCATGGGCATAACATCACATATTATTTTATCTTTATATGTACCTACTTGTAAATCAAACTCACATTGCTCACTTACTAGGATTTGATGTTCTTTGTTCAACCAGGATACCTTGTAGGGAACTAGATGTTTGTTCTTCTTCAAGCTCAGATTCACTACCATCTTTGTGGAAACCAGATTGTCAGTACTCCCACTGTTAATCACCACCTTGCAACACTTTCCTTTGACCTTGCACATAGTTCTGAACAAGGCTTTCCTCTGAGTAGGTTTTGCACTTTCCTTCTCAGGATTCAACAAGACGTTGTTTATCATCAAAGCCTCTCCAGTCTCAGGTAGATTTTCAGCCACTGGAAATTTCTCTTGCTGCTTCTCCTTCTGAGCTACATAGGCCCCTCTCTGTTCTATGGTTTCCTTCTCCGGGCATTCGAAAGACCTGTGGCCTAGTTTGTTACACTTGTAGCATCGAAAGACAGTTTCTTTGCCTCTCCCTCTACCTCTACCTCCCTGGTAGGGTCTTCTTCCTCTGGGGTCACTGTTTCTGTCTTGCTGCTCCTGTTGATTCGAATTGCTGGACTCTCCCTTTTGGGCTGCAAACTTTTCCCTTCTAGCTAGTTGTCCTCTTCCTTTGGTTGAACCTCTTCCTCTATTGAAGTTTTATTTCCTCAATAGCTTCTCTTCTGCTCTCAAGGAACATTGGCAGGCCTCTTCCATTTTCCTAGGTGATATTATGCTGATTTCATCCTAGATATCCATCCTCAAGCCATTTACATATCTGGCAGCCTTCTCAGTTGATTCCTCCACATAACTAGCTCTCAAATTTACTTTGTAAAACTCCTTAGTGTACTCTCTCACAGTCAGCAATATTTGCCTCAAATTCTGCAATTGCCTATACAGAGTCAGTTGGTAATCCTTGGGAAAGAATTTGGCCCTCAACTTGGCCACTATTCTATCCCAGCTATTGATTAGTGGCTTATTCTTCCTTCTCCTCTCTGCTTGCACACTATCCCACCAGAGGGATGCATGCGCCTTCAATCATGTTACTGCCAATCTAACCTTCCTATTCTCCTTAATCTCATCGTACTCAAAATATTTGTCCAACTCACTGATCCAGTTAATGAGGTGTTCATCAGTAAGGCTTCCCTCATAAGCAGGAAACTTAGGCTTTGGTCTAGATGTGGTTCCTAAAATGGATCGAAGACATCTCATTTCCAGTGTCTCTACCATAGGATCTGCCTCCTCTTCACGTTCTTCCTCTTCAGGCTCACTCACATCTCCTGCCACTGGATCTCTCTGTATTCCTAGCTCCATAGCTCCCATACGTGCTCTTAGCTCTCTCAACTCCTCCATAACCTCTGCATTTGCTGCTATTGTCCTTTTCCACAACCCCGAGCTCTACCAACATGAAACGCCATGTCTTTTCCTTATTTTACTAAGAAATCTCCCGCTCTGATACCAAAATTAATGATAGATAAAATCTTGGAGCCTAAAAACCACTCACCAGGAGATTTACCCAGTGCTAACTATGGGTTCGATCTCCAATATGATTTCAAACCTGAGTTCAACATTATCATATGCCCAAATATTGATGTAATGAAATTTCAAATACTGCCTCAAGGCTAAACCCCTGATGCATATAATGGTTGCTTAGACCTTGTCATATGGCATTGCTAATGACTCACTAAATCATGGATATGCCTGCGTGTGCTAGCAATGGACATCGTGTTCTTCTACCTGCGAGCATCATACTCCCGACTCGGCCAAAACGATGAGCCTGCACCCATTTGTCAATGGAGGGTCTTCTACCCTGCACCTACAACAATGGAAAATACGCTCGGTTTCTTCCAACTTGACCATAGAGCACTATGACGAGGGTATTTCGGCTCGGTCCTGCACACTGGAGTGTTCTCAGAATGTTTGCATATGTAATGGTTATAAATTGATCCTAGCTATGTTTAAAAGAACCCATGGCATAGCTGTAAACTCATAAAGAAACTAGATGACAGATAAAAATGAATGGCCCCTGTGTGCACGAGTAACATATCTACAATGGATTCAGGCATCGAGAAAAAAATAGATTCATTCTCCAGTCATTCACACAAAAATACCTGACCTCCCTCAATTTTCGAGTTCATTATTTTATTCATTGATAGGCTATTGCCGATCTCTGACCTTGCGAGTTATAGGTTGTTTCTTCTTTTTTTTCTTTTTGACAGCAAAAAACTCTTCAATTTCCCCCCTAACTGGGAGTTACAAATTTTTCCCGGAGCTGCCATTAACAAGAATCCACTTGCCCAAACTTAAGAGTTTCTTTCTAATTTTAGGTGACTAGTTCCTAAATCTTGTAACAACGTATCTAGGTGGCTTAGTCTCCTCGTAGGGAGCTAAAATTAGCCAATTATTTCTTACTAATACTCTATAACTGTCAGCATACTATTATCTACATAATTTATCATTTCAATAAAATATTCAAGTAAGTTTCTCTTTTGATTTTCAGGTTCCCTCAGTTCAGCCTCGAGCCACAACAAAACAATCACATTGCTGGCTCGACTAAATGCCCCTGCATCAATAGCAAAACATGTGTTGTAGAATTGTCAGATTCTAAGTACACCCTTCATCAATGTTTTAAATTTTAATGTCAGTCACTGGCAATCTTGTGAACTAAAAGAAATATAAACATTCCAGCCATGATTATGTCTTCAACAAATCAGACAAGTTCCTCTTCTGGAAAATACATTTATTTCACAAACTGCTTTCAAAAGGAGCATTTAAGCCAAAATAAATGTATTCACGAACTTATCTAAGGATTGCATTGAAGCCCAAAATATATACATTTCATAGATTCCTGAGCAGTACAGTCCAGATCAGTTTGGAGTTCATCCTGAAAGCATACTGAATGTGCTTCACTCTGCATAGTATACTGTTAGCTGTAAAAAAATTATGATTTCATGCAATTATATGTTTTCATAGATCATTCTCAGGAGACTGCATGTAAGTGTTGTAAAAGATATTGAATATTCTGCTTTTTCTAGGGATCTTAGCAACAAATTCAACTTATGAACTATATGAAGTGCAATTCTTTCAACATGAAACTGGGCCCAAAGTAGAAAGGAGACAAACACTAAAAGCAAAAGATACTGCATAGATATGGAAAGAGAAGTAGGATCACTTAAATTTAAAAAAGATTTAACAATGATTTTGGGCTGGTAAAGTCAGACAATAAAATCATGCATACCCCAGAAATTGAGATCTAACAACTAGATTAACCATATTGCACAGGAGACAGTGAGGCTTTCATAGGGTGCTTGCAAGATGTTATGCCAGTTGGAACAACAACTGCGAGCATTTTTCAGGTTGGCATTCCTTTTTTTTTCTGCAGTCTCTGGATGGAAATTTTGGGCCTGAAATTAGCTGCTTTACTCTGGGGACAAGTGTGGTTGTTTAATTGTTGTTTTAGATAGGAATTTTCAGTGTTGTTTACTATAGTTAAGATGGATCCCATTATTGATTAGTGAATAATCAATGGTGGAGTAAAGGATCCCAGCAAGAAACTTGGATGATTGATGATCTTGGAGATTTTATGAAGAAAGGAAAAGTGAAGTTGTACCTCATCAGGGACATCCCGGTTAATGTATCACCAAAGCCAGAAATATCTCCAAAATAGTGCCATTCAGTTAATCACAATTATCAGTTTTCTGAGTGTAGATTGGTATCCCTAATTTTGGTCTTGCTCTTCTATGTTACTGTCAAAGGCATCTGATTCTTGACTTGGTGCATTCCATCTTTTCCCTTCATGTTTCAATCCTCCTTGAATTGTTCAACAATTTGTAGAAGTTCCAACTGAAGAGTGGACAATTCTCCTTCAAGTATTTGAACCCCTTTGACTTCATGACTTATTCCAAGTTTGTCGCAACAAATTTAAGGCATGCAGATTTAAGTTGAGAAGCCTGGTAACGTTGGGCCGGTTCAAGAATTTTTATTTTTTTTAAACTATAAACATGCACCAAGAAGGAAAACTATAAACATACACCAAGAAGTACAACCATTTATAAATAAAAGTGGATTAAAAAGTATCTATCATAAATTGAACAAATTAGATAGGGGTAAACTGCAAGTTCTTGCAAAATGTACGATAGCCATTGTATCACCAATCCAAAACTAAAGGAAATGAACCTAAATGGTATTTCCTGATGGAAGAAACTTCCAAACCCATTTGTAATTGTGCTACAAGCCTACAAGTGATGCTTATAAGTTCAAGAATATGGATGTACTTTTTCTCAACAAAATGAATGCTAAGAGATTCAGATTTCGTAATAGGTTAGGATTCAGGAAAGGAATGGTGAAATGATAACTACCTCAACCTTGATAACAAAAACCATGAAAATATGATATTTTAAACATTGCATAGATATCAAAAGTGCATTGCATTCTAATCCTAGTAATAGGCAAATGCAGGGGAATCCAATCATAACAAAAATTGGTGGGGTTGTGATTGAAATATTCCCATAAAAGGTCCTAAATGGGAGGAAATGGACAACGATGCCTTCCTATAGCAAACTGGTTTATTAACTTATCAAAAAGAATTTTCAATCCTATAAATCTGTCATAAAGAACACCTGGTACCCGTAATGTAATGTGGCATTTCGTTCCTATAAATATGTCATAAAGAACACCCGTTACCCTTAATGTACTGTGGCATTACCTATATACCACATGATCTATTGGTGCGGGTCTTAATATCTCCCCTCTCATCCATGTAAAACTCATTGTTGTGCTCACTGCCAGTAATTAAAGTTCCTGGATAAAATGGGGCATCACAACTAAGTAACAAAGATTCTGGAAGATTGAAGCCGGTAGGCATCATAATTCTCAAATCCTCATCACAGAAAAGAAAATAATAGAATATAGAAATTAATTTGTACAAAGCTACCTGAAAACCCACTGCCAATTTCAAATCCTTTGGTTGTAGGCAAGGACATTAGAGCCTTTGCCAGATCTTCCTCAAGCTTGTCAAATACTGGTGAGCCGAGTCCCTGAAAAATGCAAGATTCTTACTAGCAACAGAACTACCAAGAATAAGATTTGCAAAGGTTTGCCTTATTTAATATTTATCAATTTTCCAATGAGACAAACAAGAATGATAGAAGTAATTTGGGAAAAACATAGTCCCTGGCAATAATGATTATGCTTACATACCCTCGGTACATTCCTTACAATGCAGGTAACAAACCCACCAACTGAATCACCTTTTGTTTGAACATCATCTATAGAAGCTATCATCTTCTATGCATATACAGGATATGGGCACCTTACAATATTTATTTCTATCTGCAAAAGGTTTAAGGTTAAAATTTGCAACAAAAATGAGGTCAAAATTAATCTAATTCCACAATTATCCGGTGATGAAATTCAAAGATAATTTTAATTTAAGTATCATGCCTATCTGTCTATAAATCTATATTAGAACACTTGGAGTAAGTCGGTAAGTTGCTTGATGGGAATGTGAAAGTGTGTGAGAAGGATGAAGAAATAGAGAGAAAAAATAACCAGTTTGCTTCCATTGTTCCTCTACTGTCTATCTATCTGGAAGTAGTTAAATGATGGATTAACTACTTCAATGATATCATGTTCATAACCTGCAAGAAACATATGTGCAACATTTGTACTGGTTGCACATCGTTGATGAAATTTTCCATCTACTGCAATGGGAGGACCAACAAAAGGAAAGATTCCATGAAATGGTTCTGCTTTCCTAAAAAAATATGGATAATCTAAGTCAATCCTTTCCATCCTTGTAAGATTCTTCACCTAATGTATCAAGCTCTGCAATTGCCTCATCAAAATCCTGCATCATAAACAATTATGATTTTACTGGTTAGACATATTTTTTTACAGACATAGATGTGGTCAGATCCCAATTGAATGACACAAATAATAGGGAAGACTTTTATAGCACTTTCTTGGCAAGCACACATGCACGATCTAGTGAGTTCAAAATTTCATAATAGAATACAAAAAAGTTTAGGGCCAGTCCCAGTCTGATAGGATGAGTTGGAGCCAACTCTGCAACTGCAATGTCCTGTACAGATGACAACAAGAAACTATCCCAGATTATACACCAAGTTCTATCTTTCTTGAAAAGTTCCAATTGACTAATCAAAATCGAAGAATAAAATAAGCATATCCATCATATCATATTCTTTTAACTATAAACACAAATCTAGAGAAGGGGATGAAGAAAACTACCTGGGTTTCCTTGTATGCAAGCAATGTGCTTTCAGTAGCTTCCTTCCTTTCAGCACCAGTTTTAAATTCTGCAAGATATCGATGGTAATTACCCTTCATCTTAAGGTAGAACACCTTGGACTCACCAGATGTGGATGAAGGTATAGGATGTGTGTCCAGAAGGCGTAGAATGCCATAACAAATATTACTGAGCCCAGACTCAACTTTGCCTATGTAATCTCTTATCATAGTAACATGCTCTTCATTTCCCCTACTCTCTTCCTTTTGTTCAATGGAAGAAATTATCCTCCAAGAAGCCTTGCGAGCTCCAATTACATTTTTATAAGCCACTGACAGCAGATTCCTTTCCTCGACAGTTAGTTCTTCCACATCTATTGTCTAGGCAAATTTCTCCATATATTCTACCATCTCCTCATAGTGCTTTTCCTATTCAGCAAGCTTGGCCATATAGACACTTTCTTCACGAGAAGACTCTAGAGGTGACATTTTCCCTGCAATATTGAAACATGGATTATTAGAATGGTTCCTATGCCTGAAAAGTTCAATAGGGTGAATGGAGGAAAATATTTGGGAGACAAAATCATTGCCAAGACACCATATAATCAATTTACCTCAGGAGTATAATTAAAAACCATAAGATTTTAACGATTATCAAATTATTAATAATAATATGTCTCACATCTTATGGTTTTCGCCATGATATTTGTGGAAACGGTATGCATTTTATCTGGAAGCATAGTTTTAGGAAATGGTATGCATTTTATCTGGAAGCATAGTTTTAGGAATGTGATATAGCAGTAGGGCAATGAAAACAAGCATGCTAATTTACTTTCACCATAAAAAAATAAACAATAGCCAAAGTTTAATATATCTAATACATTAAAATTTCATGTCAATTTACCAAAATAACTGTAGGACAACTGTAGGGAAACTCAGATATCCATATTGCATTTGACATTTAAGTTCAGTTACAATTTTTAGTGTCTTTCCCTATAGTTACTCTCCTTTTCTACATCCACATCCCACCAAAGAAAGGAGCAAGATAAGGTTAATTCATATTTTGTGCATAACTTTAGCCCAAAATACATGATATACTACAACATGTATAAGCCAATTACAAAGCACTACATGACTGACATCGAGTACCTCCTCATGTTCAAGTTGGTGGTAGAATTGGGTTTCATTTGGACTAAAACATGCTAAAAAACCAACATCAAAATCTCAAACAAATCCAATATGGGCCATATACCATCACAAAGAAGGTGGGTCCCAACTCCTTCAATATGGATCTTCCACCTCAAGTAGGTATCCATGATGTAGTGAATATCCGTAAGCTCAAGCTGTATTAACCTTTCCACTTGGAGGAAGTAGTTTCAGTCACACATCCTATTGTAGACATCCTTGATTTTCAAAATTCTCTCCCTGAAGACACATTATTTGATTTCTGCTCCAGATCTACTAAAGTGTCAAATCACCACGCAGTGTTGGTAGAAACTTGAGATTCATTCCATAACCTAGTTCAGTAATGAGAGAAGAATGAGAGGAGAGTCAAGGACCTGGAGAATCAAGCATTTGGAGATTGTACTATTTCTTTCATGAAACCTTTATTTGTAGAACTATTGAGAACAATGTATTATGGAGGAGCACAGTCCCTAGAGTACCTCACCACTTGTAAACATCTTCTTTACCATCTGTAAAGCTTCAGTTTTTGTCTTGAAAGAAATTGTGAACTTCATATCCAAATTGAGAAACTTGGGCCAACATTCGCCAAACTACCTTTTAATGCTTGTGTACCTTCTTTTAGATTATTATATAGGTCGTACCATCTAAATATGGGTGTCCCGGACCTATTGAAAAATGTACCTGCACTTGCACAACATGATAGAGTTGATGTACCTATACCTGCACAAACTGTGACCATGGTAGAGCTTTCCTTAATTGTTGAACCTTTGCTTGAAGCTGGACCCTTGGCCACATCACCAAAAAAAATAGAAGGATCTTGTTATCATGCAAATCTACTACAACATACTTGCATAAAAGACCATATATAATGCATATATAAAATATCATAACCATATTTCATGTCAAAAGGAAAAGCATAATTTTTTGATGTAATAAAATTTAATCTTTAGCATATTCCAAAAGAATTAAAGAAAAATTTGAAAAGAGATAATAAATGTTGCATCAATCCCAAAAGAATCATAATACACACCATTGCAACACATGGTAAAGAAGAACCATTTTACACAACCGGATTTGCAGAATGGAAGATGGAAAGTTTTCCAAGAATCAAAATGAACTGTTTTCCACTCTTTTGGAAACCTTTAAGTACTATCACAAGTGAAAGGAAATCAAGAAGAAAACACATAAATGAAGGAAAACATAAGACAACTACATGCTGATTGTAACAACCAAATTCATAGTCGTGGACACCAGAATGACTACACCAGCCACATTGGACACTACTGGGATTGATACCATCTAATCATCAAGAGAGACCATATTTACGATAATGGAGGATGTTGGAACAACAATCTATGTAAGTTCATCACATATCTGGATCTTTTGGAGACAATTAGGAGACAATCGATAGTCAACTAGGAGAGTCGGCTGAGTGGTTGACTATGGATTCAACTAGTTGGTTGTTTAGCTTAAAGCAGTTTACTGGTGCGAGGTTGAGTCAAGAATTACAAATTTGGTTACTCACCCATGGACCATATCCTCCTTACTTCAAGGAATTTAATTACATATTTGGTACTACATATAGATGGCCTTATGGGTCAATTTATCATGGAAGGTTTTGCATCTTTTTCTTGTGTTCCTCTATGATGAGCTATGGTCAACTTGCAAGTAACAAGACAACAAGTAGCTGGTGGAAATTGAAGAAGAAGCTGCATATGTTAAAATTGTGCCAAATAAATGGAGTAAGTTTGTTTTTGGAAATATATTCTAAGAAAAGGAAAAGTTGGAGGCTGAAATGGAAACCCTGCAGAAATAATTGGAGAAGTAAAGGATGTCAGAGGACTGCATTGAAAGAGAAAATAAACTATCATCCTACTTGCACTTTGCATACAAAAAAAGATAAATTATCCTCGAAACAGAATCTAGTGTTCAATGGCTCAAAGAGAGAGGCATTATAAATTCTCCATGGAGCATGCCTGATCAAAGAGTCATAGCACAAAATTTAAAGAATAATCACAGAAAATAATAGGAACAATAAAAGGCATCAATATATATATATGTTTGCAGAGGTTTGTTTCAAGAAATTTTTCACGAATAAGGAGGAATAAACCAGAATAGTGTAGAAACCTTCCTGTAATGCATCCCAAAATAATATCAGAAGATACAAACAAGATCCAGTCGACTGTAATAAAATAACTCCACCAATTAGTTACCTCAATGAAGAAGGGTAAAAACCTTAGCCTAGAGGGTTTTCCAGTTACTTCTATCAGAAGATGTGGTATTCTATCATATCTGAATTATGAGGCACATCCGACGAATCCAGGAAATCAATGAGCATGTTCAAAGTCTTCTGCTCAACCTTCTGCACTGATATCCCCAAGAAAGAGTGGCCAGTTTATTGTGACAGTTTCAGGCCTATTTCATCATGCAACATATCCTACAAGATTATATCCAAAACTTCCAGGTAGAAGACGACAATTCTTATATCCAACGAACATGTAGAGTTTGCGTCAGATAGACAGATCATAGACAGTTTGATTCTGGTCCAATACGAAATAGTAAATACACTTAGCATGATAAGTCCTATGATAATGTGTAATGGAGTTTCCTTATAAATGTATCTTATAAAATATGGTTTGCAAAAGGTGGGTGGAAAAGGTTTCACGGTGTTCCTCCTTATCATTCTTTGTTGTGCTAATTAATCGGGCCCATCAAGGTTAAAAGAGGACTTAGGAAAGAGATCCCTCTTTCCATTTTTTTCTTCATCATAATAGTGGGTGCTTTGGGGAGGACCACTATATTATGTGAAGATCAAAGGAGACATCAAAGGTCTCGAAGTCGCCTCAAATACTCCCTCAGTCACCCATTCTCGAAGGTGAGGGGAACAGGAGGAGATATGAAGAAGAAATGAAGGGTTGAAGAGCCATTTCCATAGAAAACCTAGGAAGAAACAAACAATATAGGCCTTTAAGCTATAATTATAGTAGAAGAAACATAAAATGGGTAGTGATTTTCGTATGTTTTCAGAAAAGTTAATTTGGTTTGTTTTTTTGAATTCTGTTAAGGAAAGTTAGTGGAAAATCTTGGCTGAAACTAACTGAAATTGAGACCAATAGGTTGGAAATTTAAGGAAGAATTGAAAGGTCAATTTTCCATTTGTACTGTGATTTAAATGGAAAAAAAATATGTGAAGTTTTATGCAAAGGCCTATTGAGCCTGTTTTATGAAGAAAATGTTCTTGCATGTGTTTTAAATAAAGTATTTGATTTTTACTGATTCGAAAGCTTTGAGTCTATGAGTTCAATACCTATATTTAATTCTTGTTTGTTGGTGCTTGTAAAGTTCTAATTCTGCAGGTGAAGTGTTAATCCAAGCTTATTGTGCCCTTGCTCTGTTTGTTTGTCTTGGGGATGAGGTCCCCTCTACATCAATGGAAGTTCTCTATTTGAAGAGTCTACTCTGGATGATATCTGTAAATTGAGAGATTGAATCAGTTAAACAACCGTCTAAAAATCATCATGGGACTTTAAAGCAGGGAAAAGTCACATTAATTTTGGCAAGATAGAAAAAATGGATTTTTAATACTCAAAAGCTTTCAGTTTGAGTTGAAAACACCGACTAGAGTAACAAGTGAACATTGAGAGGGGTCACAGTTTCTCTGAACCAAAAGATTATTGAAAATTCCCATAATTACGTCAATAGGAATCTGTAATCATTAGCAAATGAATGGGCATGATTTATTAAATGGATAATGGCTAATATACATAAAATGTAGCGCTGATATCTCAGTAGTGGGTGTTTTGGTCGCCCAGATACCCTCTAGGACCATGAAATCCATCAATATTTTGGAAATTGATCATGTTCATGGAAAGATTCTATAACATGATTTTTTTTTGTGTTTGTTTTTCTATCATTAAATTTCGCTCGGTTTCATTTAGAGGATTTTTACAGTGACAAGGCCATGGACTGTCTTCCTGTATAGAGAATATTCAAGATTTGTAGAATCCATACCACATACGCTAGAAGAAAAGTAGTAGGTGGCGCTCAGTTTAAAGGGTGGGATGGATTATTTGGCAATAGATCTATGTTCAGGTTGGATTCTTTTTGATGGGCAGTCGATCAAACTGGTTGAGCAGAAAAAATAAAAACAAATAATGGATGGATGGCCTTTGTTCATCAGTATTCTTTTCCCATTCTATTCTATAACATTTACTTTTTTGGTAATTGAGATGGCACTTGATCAATTTCAAGACATATGCCAGTCAGTCTAGAATATGAAGGCAAGAAAATCAATTTTAAATCTATAGTTCCAACTGGCCATATTAGAAAAAATGCTGTGAATAGAACTAGGCTATCAAAAATGTTAGTACAATGAATTCCAAGGTAAAAGAGAACATACATAATCCACATCGTCATAAATCCTTTCAAATAAAAGATTTAAATATATGTTCCTTGATATTGATCTCATTATCTCAACTCTTGATGAGAAGTGACCTCAGTCCCCAAGTAGATTCAATTCCACAAACAAGGTCGTTAGAACCCAAACTGAACAAAACGAAACTTAAGAAAATTTGAAGCACACTTAGATATGTAAAAAGACATGGACAAATTTAAACATGAAAAACCAACAATTATAGCAATTTGAAGAAAATACATTCTCAAAGCCTTAATGGGCTTCCCCTACTATTGGCAATTTCTCTTGTACTAACTATCAGTTCCTGTAAAATACTGAAGGGAGTGGCTAATAGTGAGACTTAGGCTTTACAATGTTAAGAAAACTCAAAAACCATAATAAAACTTAAAATTTAACATTAACAATCCTCTGCTCAACTACACAAGGTTCTGTAATACTCCTCTGTATATTTTACTGTCATGAAACTAAGTGCCTTTATGGGAATTATAATACTCATTCAACACACATATGTGGCATTTATGCTTCCAGAAAATTGGATTCTATCTACCATAGAACAAGTAACTTGCAACAATCACGAATTAAAATTTTAAAGAATCTTCTAGTTGTGAAAAAATAATATATACATTTGAATCCACTATCATTATTATCTGACTTTAAACTGCAAAAAAAAAACTCATCTATAATTTGTTTCATTTCCATTGCTCCAGATTGTAGAAAATTAACAGAAAATCGTTAAATTACCACATTTTTTAGAACACATCTATCATGTACTAAAAGAAACAACAATTATGATACATTCAAATCTAGGAAATTATTTGAATGTAGTTTTACCTTTGTGTTTATTTACACCAGAATTGTCATCATCCTAAGAAATAAGGCTTCCAAGAGAATGTGCTGCAACATTCAAATGCCATAAATTCACTAATTTTCTTAAATATGAAAAAAAATATGATGAAATAATGAAGCATACCAAGAACTTTGAAGAAATTTAAATAAAAAATCTACCTTGATTAGCTCCACTATATGGATCCCCACTTGTTATCCTTGATACATGACTATTTGCATCACCAACATCTTTAGTTACATCAATATTTCCACCTTGATCTTCATGAATTCTTCCCTCTAATTTGATCTACATCTTCAAAATTATTAGCTATGTTGAACTATTATGACTTTTCCTACCAAAATTCAGAACTATTTTAAGTCCTTTAGCACTCTTAGCCATTTTTTCCTTCCCCTCCTTTATATAGTTGGTGTTTGTGGTGCTCACTGTCAGATATACTGTGTCAAGGAAGAAGCTATCAGGATCTTGTTATGACTCTTGAATCAACTCTCAACTAGAAAGAATAAACATGCCTATTTATTCTTATTGCATAGGTACAGTCACAATAACATGCTAAAAAACTCACTCTAGATGTGGAAGGGATGCTACAGGCTCTAGAAATGGAAGGGATGCATCTTGCTATGTATTTGTACTCATAATTGATGCTTTCTATGTTACTAGTGGTGCAGATGGTGGCAGACTAACAAGCCAACACGGTGGCATTGGTGGTATCCTTGGTGGATAATCTACTAGATATGGATCTATTTCTTCTTGTGAAATTGGATATACAAATTATACTATTTCTACCTTTAATTACTCCCACTCACAGCCGGTGCTTTATCGACTGGACCTACTCCACCAAACTACCTTGGCCTCTATTGCAAGGTAATGATCTCGAAATGGAACTACGATTGGTTTTGTTTCCCTTGCCCTTGGAACTAGGCCTTTTTATATATCTTTATCTAAAAAATAAGACTCTCTATAGTAAAAGGCCCTTGATTTTCATGTAAAAACCCTCCATAAGATAATAGCTCTCTTTGGACAGCTCTACTTACTCTTTCTCTAGCTTTTCCCCTCGTTAGCTGGGTTCTTTCATTCAAGTAGGGGTTCCATCTGGTCCATCATGGATCCATTGTATAAGTGTTCAGTTAGGGCATCGTGTCAGTAGTATATCTCAACTTCCATACCTTCTTCATAACCTAGCTTCTTCCAATTTCGTAACTAAATCCTATCTATGATAGCAGTTAGTCATTGACATTCACCTGCTCTACTGTGACCGATGAGCAGTTGATTTCTTTGAGTTTATTTACCAACTTGGCCTCCTCTAGAATTTTCTCATACTTTATGTTCCAGGGAAATTATTGTATCCATAAAGATTCATATTGGTATAGTGGCCAATATCCCCACGAGGACAATATGATTTTGCTATTGGCCCAACACATCGGAAGCCACTTGCATATTTTTCTATCATTTTTTCTTTGATATCCAAAGGGAATAAAACTCAACCCTGTTGTTTGTACTTTGACCTGTAGCATTGTTGTATTCAAGCAGAGAGTATAAGCATACACAGAGATATAATCAAGACACAAGAGATGAGTCGAATGCATCCAACTGTTTGTATTCATCTTGAACAATGTTATTTATACATCATATGTGTGGTTGGACCAGTTGCACCCGCTCCAACGGCTTCCTTAACTACACTATTACATAATAACTAATGACATTTAAGGAACCCGAAGGGTCCCCTCTAACATCTCTCCCACCTCAAAATATTTCTTCGTCCCGAAGAAAAAAAGAAGTTCAGTGGATGTCACAGGCCCGAGGAGGTCTCAACAAACTTGAAGAAATTTAGCCTCGAATCAATCAGTTACTTGCTACTGTCGACAATACAATTAATACATTTGGTCCCGACATGATCCATTTGCAAGCTACATCCACTCATGACAAGATGGAAAATCTGTCGAAACTCACAACTCTAACTGTCGACATCCAGAATCTGCTACGCACTTGGGAAGAGCTCCAGCACCATCTCTCTGTCTCTGCTGAAGTTATCATTGAAGCTTGTCTCCAGATTCCTGATGTTATTGACTCTAGCATTTCTTTGACATAATTGTTTCTGTAACTCATTTTTTGTAATTTTGATCTCTCCATTTCTTCGGGATGAAGAAAGATTTTAAGGTGGGGGAGATGTTGGAGGGGCCTAGGTCGGCCTGTCGACTAAGCCCTCTGCCCGACCATTCTGCAGCATATGTCAACAAGTCGCGTCGACTAGTATGGGTCGTGTCGATTGGATAAACCGACAGACGGTTATGTAACTGTATCTGCACATATATATATATCTAGGCTGGTGAGCCGATAAACTAGTAGAGATTGATTCTATCATTGTGTTCTGCTCTTGCTGGTTAATACAAAGTCTATTCTCTCTATCTGTCTCGTCTCTTGTATCTGTATCATTGTGTATGCTTGCTTATATTATGTAATGTATTTGTGATAACTATGTGAACCCTGAGATTACAACAAGCATACATAATAAGAAACTGATAAGAATTAATATGTGAGAAGAATTAATATGCAAAGCCTATATGCTACAGATTCTTGGATATCTTTGGAAAGATCCATTGAAAATACCTCAGTATTTTTCATAACCAGTGCTACGTTTCTTCAAAAATCATTTTGTCCCGATGCCCGATTTCTTTAACAAGATACATTGAAAATCACTTAGGGTTTTTCATAATCAATGCCACATTTATTCAAAATTCATTTAGTACTGCTTTGCACAAACTTTCCCTCTTTTTCCAATTTATCAAAAAAAAAATTATTTATTATATATTTTTCTTAATTTATTATATTTATGTATTAATATCATATATAAATATTAAACTTTATTATATTATAACTATTACATATAAATATATATTATAAAAAATATCTTTTAAATAAAGCTTAGATAACACTTCAAAATTCTTATTAAAAAAATGAGTTTTTTTTCTAAAAACAATTACATTTTTATGCCAAATCTCTTTATTCTAAAAATTATTATCCTAAAAATTAAATTATTCTAAAGCCATTACATTTTCATGCCAAACCTCGTTATCCTAATAAAATTGTTCAAAGTTTAGGAAATTTACTAGAAAATTACGTTCTAAAACCATTACATTTTCTTGCCAACTTCCTTATCTCAATAAAACAAGTTTAGGAAATTTATTAAACAAGTTTAGGAAATTTATTAGAAGAGGCCATCAATGCAAAAAGGAGAAAAGGGTTGAATAAATTTATTTAATATTCTCCCCCAATAGTTTCTTTGGCATCAATTTATTTGGACAACCCCTCTAAATCTAGAAAGGAGTACACCAACACCTATTATTTTATTATATTTGCAAGCTTAGAATGAAAAACAATGACTTTCATCCATAAATGGATAAAAGCAATGATACATATTGTTATTTTTAATATTTGTAAGAACATATATTGTTATATATATATGTTAGTTAGTATAATATAAGGTCTGTTTTGCAATGGTATAATGTTGTGTTATTATATTATATATTTTTAATGTGGTATTATGCAATATTATAATATTTTTTTATAATAATATAAAAATTATATAGTGTAAATTTTTATATATTATAAGTTTTTAATACAATTTTAATAATCAAATAAAACGGTTATGGGATATTGGTCGACATAGTATGGTCAGGATTGAGTTCATGTGAATTGAGTCTATAATTTTGAGCGCACATCATAATGAAAATATTGCAATTATTGAAGAGGCTTAAGACCAACGAACACATCCACCAACATTTGGAGCTATAGGGACCTCGCTAGATGTATTGAAAGAATAAAATGTTGTCGAGTGACATAGGGGGTCTCTCATGAATCGATCTACAGTGTTGCAATTTTCTAAATTATAACACTGCAGATGGATTCAGTGACCCCCTCAGGGACCCCTTTTAGAAGGGGGTCCCTGAATCCATCTGCAATGTTAAAATTTAGTAAATCGTAACAATTCATTGTCAAAATCACAATTTTACCTTGCCGAGTGACACAATTAATGTCACTCGGGTCTCTAAATCCATCTACAATGTTAAAATTTACTAAATTTTAATATTGCAAAATGGATTTAGAGACCCTTTTAAAGGGATTTTTGAATCAATTTGTAGCGTTAAAATTTAGTAAAAGGGGATATCTGAATCCATTTGTAGTGTTAAAATTTAGTAAATTGTACAAATTCATTGCCAAAAATGTAATTTTTCATTTCCGTAGTGACAACTAAAAATGACTAACTTAAATACTAATTCATATTCTTAGTCATTGTTAGCTAGTCATATTTGTATTTCTATGACTAAATTAGTCATTTACATTAGTCATTTTTATTTATGTCACTTATTATCTAGTCATATAGTTTATCCTGTGACTAAATTAGTCATTTATCTTAGTCATTTTTAGTTGGATCACTTAAAATTGCTCAATTTTAGTCGTTTATCTCTTGAAAATACTGTGGTGACTAATGCTTTTAGTCACTTATCTCTCATTTTGTACTAGTGGAACCTTTGTTCAATCCACTAAAAAATCTTGCATGATCTAACAATAAATCTAGCCACGGTAAAATGCTCTTCGAGCTCTCCAAAAATAGTATTATATTATCACCATAGACTTCAGTGAAACTTGGTTTCCATTTTACAGGGTTGAACCCTGTGCAAAGGAACCCTTTGCTTCAAACATAAAGTGCCTTCGGCACTTCTGCTTTGTAAAACAAAACAATGAAACTCTAGGTGAAACCCATAGCAGTTTACCAAGCATCAAAGAACAGCATTTATTAGCACATTTTTCCAAGATGTACTATACCTGATATTTGGTAGATAAACGACGAGCAACACTTATCTTTGCAACTTGGAGGGTCGAGATCGCGTAGTCACAACGAGGCTATAGTGCAATTAAGTCTTGGAACTGTCAACATCTCGACCATTAAGCCGACGAGACAAGCAAATAACTTACCATTAAATTGTTTACGAGCTGTCACATGGTTCATTTCCATGTTTTATGCCACGAACGCCAAGTCGTAAGACTGTCACATGGCTCGACCAACCTAAGTCCGATTTGGCACATCACTGTGGCGCTGCATTAGCCAATGCATATCCCTGTATTAATTTAACCAAATCGTATCATTTATTTTGTAGATCTTCTTAGTTATACGCTGCAAGTATGAAGACCATAGCTTAACCTTGGTCGCTGTATGGTTATCAATAGAGCCATCCGAAGTTATTATAGTCGAGTATAACATATGGCTTGGTATATATATATTTAATGAGACCATAGTCAAACGTTTAAGCCTATTCCAAATGGTAAGGTCGATTCGACCATGGCATATGGATCTTTCCATAATAGTATTAATATGATTTAGTATTTCAATAAGAAGTTCTTTCATAAATCAATTATTATGGTAATAGTTTAGTATAGTAGAAATAGTAATAAAATGATATCTTAGGAGTGGCCATTGCTGGGTCATTAAGCTAAGACCATAATGATATTTCAAGTTCACAAGTTAAGACGTATGAAAATAAACGACAGTGGTTAAGTCAACCACAACTGTAATAAGAACATATAGTCGTCAATCTAAGGCTGACACTTTATTCCGCAAGATACGCCATTAATAGTTGACGCAGAGAATACCAAAATTCAATTTATACCTTATAGACAAGTGATGTTGAGTCACACGACGTCCTCATTTTTTTTCAGACCTGCGGCATAAGAATTATTGTCGTCAATATACTTATATAATTTTTTTTTTAAATTGGGTAAATTTGGGGTTGTGACATATGCAAACATTAACAATTATATTTAGATCAATATTGGAATAGTTAACCATTACATAACAGATAAATTTGGCATAAGGGTGAGTGCAAGCTAATGAGGGTCACTTTTGTCAAATTAGATGCAATAGAAAACTGAAAAGTCAGGCATCCCTCAACTTGGATATTTTGAGATACTTACACAAGATATATTTCATTGAGTAAAAAAGATGAAATATAGGAAATTGAATCACGTTTTCGAATATATAAATTTTATGTACTGAAAATTTACATAACTATGTCAAATTTCATCTTTTCTAATAGTCACTTTTTATTTTTTGGCAAACGATAAGGTTTATGTTTTTGTGGGTGCAGCCTTTGAGTGCCTAAATGATGGTTTCGAGATACAAAAATTGGTAGACATGTAGAGAACACGTAGAACTAGTGGAAAACTATTTTTCCAAAATTAAATGTTTATTTTTTAATTTTTTGTTTAATTATCTAAGTGATTAAAACTCGAGAATGTTACGTCAAATGTGGGTGTAGCATATGAAGGTCTAAATGCAATCATTTTGAATTTGATTTTTTATAGCATATAGAGGTCGGTGTCTACTAGTGCAACATACAATGTTTTTAAAAATTCTTGTGAAATGAAAAAGTTACGGAAGAAACACTAACAACATGTTTTTTGACTTAAGGAGTGATGATACAAGAAAATTAGGAAAAAAATATAAAAAAATAATAGTTTTTTTTTTTAGATTACATATTAGGAATTTGCATAAAAAATTCTATCTATGCCTAAAATTTCGTCAAAAATGGTTGTGTATGTTATGCTGTAAAGAGTGGTGAAAGACATGCATATTGAGAAAAATGGTGGAAATGCCTACTTAGCTATGGTTTAACACATTCGATAGCATAGGTTTGGTAAGTCCAAACCAACCACATAGGACTATGGATGAAACATGGTTGCATGAGGAGGCATGTTTCAGGTGCCAAGGAACGCTCACACGTTATGTTTAAATTCAAATTTTTATTCCCGCGGTTGGTGTCAACAAAAATGCTCTAACGTTTTGTTTCTCCAAAATGCTAGAGCGTTTTTGAGAAACAAAATGCTAGAGCGTTTTGGAGTTACAAAATGCTCTAGCATTATAAACCACATAAAATATGTGTTAATTGTTAAATGGAGATAAGGGGTGAGAGAGAGAGAGGGGATATGAGGGGGGGGGGGAAGGAAGATACATTTATGGAGGTGGAGAGAAGAATGAGGAGGGATAAAATTAAATTCATAAACCGATAAGTCCTAAGGGACAAATAACCTAAATCCCTAGACCCCTAAGCACCTAATACCTTAACACATAATCCCTTACCACTTTAACCCCTTGACACTTAATCCTAAAATTTTATACCTTACCCCACTAATAGTCGATCCCTAAATCCCTTAACTTATAAATATCCTAATCATTAAAGCCCTAGTCCCTTAATTAGTCATAAGGAGGACTGTATTGATGATGCACTATTTTCAGGAGTTGTTCTTGTGCTGAGTCACTTTTCATGAACATAAATTGGGGAAAGAGGATGGATTGTAGGGTGCTTACATACCAGGCTTCTATTTTGTTTGATTTGCTCAAGTTTGGCCACAACTTCCTTCATATCTGGTCGATTTTCCTTCTCCAATGCAAGGCACCTGAAAGACAATTTAGCAACTATTGTAACCATTACTCTGACCTCAGGGTTTGAGTCAATTTCCATATTTGGATCTATCAGCTCATGCAAAGCCCCTTCTTGAATCTTTGCTACATCCATATTAGCCAGTACAATGTCCTTTCTAGTCCGATTTATGTCCACGGCTAACATGGTCGAGATGATTTCCATCAAAACAACACCGAAACTGTAGACATCGGATTTGTCAATGAGCTGAAAGCATTGGTAGTATTCTGGGCCGACGTAGCCTGGCGTGCCCTGTGGAGCAGTGGAAACATGGGTTACCTTTAATGGCACAAATCTTGAAAGCCCAAAATCAGCTACTTTGACATGTAAATACTCGCCCAGTAGAATGTTCGGAGATTTTACATCTCTGTGGAATATTGGTGGTTCAATGCAATGAAGAAATGCAAGAGCTTGGGAAGTTTCTATGCAAATTTTCAGACGAGTATCCCAATTTAGACCTTTTTCCTTCTTTCGTTCCCCGTGAAGATGATCTTCCAAAGTCCCATTTGGAACATATTCATAAACAAGAAGTAGGTCTCGGCTCTCTGGCGAAGTACAACCATAGAGACGAACCAGGTTCGGATGATAGGAGATCGAAAGAATCTCCACTTCATTGATGAACTGTTGAACTCTTCTACAATTATCCTAATACAGTCTCTTCACTGCCACATAACAACCATCGGGGAGTTTGCCGAGATACACCGAACCAAAACTCCCATCTCCTAGTTGATTCTTCTCATCGAAGTCATTCGTGGCCTGTTTCAGAACTTCGTATGAGAAAATGGGCAGATTCCCTATCTTATCTTGTACAACTGCTTCGATATCCTTGTCCTCGTCGTCTATAATGCCGCTAACAACAAATCACTATAAAAAAGAAATGCTCTTCCTTCTCCTATACACAAGGATATATTTTTAAATTAATTTATTCATTTCCATTAAAAATCCATAATAATTAAACCAACCTTTTATTCAAAATATAATTAAAAATAATAGTCAGAGAAATTAATTATACTTTTGTAATATCAATAAATGGCCTTATGGATTGATTTATCATGAAGGATTTATTTGTGTTTCCTATTCTATGTTAAATTATGCTCACTTGTATTTAAATGCTATACTGGTGTCTTTAGATTTCACCTTTTATTATTAGAATGTATGTCTCCTTCATGTATGAATTCCTTGGTTCTCCAACACCTTTATATAAATAAAAATATATTTTTAAATTAATTTATGCATTTCCATTAAAAATCCATAATAACTAAACCAATCTTTTATTCAAAATATAATTAAAAACAAGAGCTGCGAGCAGCTTAGTCCCTGCCATTTGAATTTACAAATTGAAACAAGTGAATCAAGTCATTAAAGCTAAAATATAGAGGAGACATGAAAAACAAATTCATTTAATCACAAAGATTGGCTCATAACCATTTTAACTCCATATATTTTATTGTGTTAAGAGGTATCGCAAAACTTGAGATGCAAATATCAATTTTCTTAACACTAACATTCTAAGTACATAAACATTGAAATTGGTACTCTCGAGCTTTTTGATTCCTCTCGACCCATCCTAACCTTATATTTATATGATCCATTCAAAGTTGAGATATAGTTTTTTTTTTCCAAAAGAAAAAGAGTCTCCTGCTACTGGCCAATACCATATAAGGTGGGTATTCTAGAACTTTCTCCAAAAATGAAACTAGCTACAGTAATTAATCTATACTGAAACTTGAGGAGATAATCCTACACCAATGTTAAAATGGTTATGGACCAATGCTTGTGATTAAATTACTTGTGTTGAAGGTATACCTTCTAAACGCAAGTATCATGACACCACCACTTAACTGACACCACCTTTATCATGCATCGTGACACCACCACTTAATTATTGAACCGTGCACAACATTAATACAAAACAAATGTGACACAACACTTCACAAAGATACACATTAACACCTAAATTTAGATGTCCTTCAAGTATTTACATATATTATGTAAAAATATAATATAATAAATATAGAATTTTTTTGTTTTAGTAGAAAATGTAAAATGTAAAATTAATTTTATATTAATTTTAAAAAGAAAAATATATATCCTTATGTAAAAAACATTATAGGTAATTAATTCACTTAAATGGTAACTCTTTCTTTTACCATATAAAGTGTATTCCATTAACACCTATATTTTTTTTATTATAAAAAAATTATATTTCTCAATCTTGAGATAAAATAAAAAGCTTGAATTAATTTAAAAAAAAGACTTAATTATTATTAAAATAACCCACTAAATTAGCAATCATAAATTCCTCTATATTCCTTAATGTTTTAATGCTAAGATCCTTGGAATAATCATTACAACATATTGCAAAATCATTTTGTTTGCAATAGGCTAAGGTCATCCTTAGTTTGAGACTTAGATATTGGTTTTAAGCTTATTCTAAAAGATTTATTTTTAAATTCAGTAGTTGTGGAAAGGTAAGGTGTCTCCTATTTCCAACCAAAAATATTGACTCTTATTACAAATTTAAAAATACAAAACAAATAAATGACATAACTGCAATGGTCATTTTCCGTTCCATCAAATGACATTGCAACAATTCACACAACATGTTACATATAAACCAATATTAATGTTCATTGCATTTTTTGCAAATATGTAGTGGGCTCATATGTATGAACAAATACACATTAACTGTAATACCAATCATCAATAAATCTCAAAACATTGTTAAAAATTTAAAATGTTTTATTCAATTTTTTATGAGAATCTACAACAGAGGCACCTAAGTTAATTGCCCATCCATTCGTTCTCTCTAATGCTACATTCTAGAACAAAAAAAACACTTTTATAACAAAAATATAATTTAAAATTACCACCAGGTGAATTCTTATTTAATTAATCATATATTCTCAATATAAAGACCTTGTGCATTGTATATTGCAAAGCATACATTTAGTGAAGAGAAGTGTCCTCCTCCCCCTCTACTTAGTTACTACTATGCCCAGTAGGGTTCTCGTTTTGGAATTTAATTATTATGTTTTACATCTCATTTTGGGGTGCTTCTATTAGTTAATCAAAGATTCATATTTCGAATGTAATTTGACTAGACCCACACCTTAACCGAGTGAAAGATTCATACTTCAATTGTGATTTGACTAATCGAGTGAGCTATCCAGAATGGACAATCTACTTTGTTGTTGTTGTTGTTGTTATTAAGCTAGTACCTACAGAGTTTTGAACTAGTAACCATACACTTAAAATGAGTAATTTATTAAATAAAATTTGAATATTTTGAAATAAAAGATATTATTTAGATTTTATAATTGAAATAATATTATAAAAATAATAGAAAATGGTAATTTAATAAATAAAAAAATTAAAAAATTAAACAACTTCACAAATTAAAAAATTAAATAATATTTTCTTATTATTTTTATGATGTGTTCAATTGTGTCTTCAAAAAAAGAGTCGTTGATTAAATGACTTTTCACATTTCAAAGAACATTAAAGCTGCTTTTGTGATTTTTTTTTTAGTGCAAACAGAAATCGACATGATCCATTATTAATTAGAAAATAAGAGAACAGTCTTTGTATGCAAAACCTCGTTGCGAGAAAGTTAGTAAATAGTATGCAATATACAATGTTCAGTCAATCTGACTATTAAGTCAAGTCATACGATTGCAGCATGGAATGGTAAATGTTGTTATCCAAATAAACTGCTGAAATTTCTACATATATTTTGAACTTGTCAATCTACCCATACGACTTTAAAACCTAAACCTAAACGTCTGTACATATAAACGCAAACATAAGTCTAGACACATCTCCAACATATAACTCGAACATAGTAATTATTTTAGAGTCGTTGAAATTCATTGAACTGGACATAAAAACTTGGACTAGATAACAGAATATATTGTTTGAAATTGAAATGGATCTTTCTACCTCAACTTTAAAACTAACTTCAGTACTCCACGAACTCGATACTAGACATGGATTAACCATTATACAACTGAATGCCTACTAGAATCCTATGTGTATTAACTACATCAGAAATTTATCTAAATGCTACATAGCAATCTTCAAATGTTAGACATCTCTGTGAAACCAAACAATCGACAACAGACTCCAGAAGTTGTCGGGCCTGAGCATCCCGTGCAGACTTGATTGCCGCTATGTATTCTTGTGGTTTGGAAATAAAAGCATTTGCTTCAACTGGAGTTTTGTCTAAGAGACCTTCAAATTTGGACATTGCCCATGTGAGATAGTGGTGAATATTATCTGGAAAGGAGTGAAGCATGCACATGATCTCGTGATGCTCCATAGTTCTCACTCAAGTGAGGGATAACCATTTGGGTGTTGCACTTGGTTCCCAGAGCTCCAGACTCTAGCAATGGATTCTGGAAGTAAACACACCTTGATTCTACATACAGCCTGGCATTGACATTGTCTAGAGCATTTAAAACAACATCAACCTCACTGCTCCAGAAGGAGTTGTCAAAGACATGTTGGGTATCTAGGCTCACACGATTTTGAAAATATTTTCATGTGACTATGACCTAGGAAAAGGAGATCCAAACATTAATAAAATATTTTTTTGGCTTCATTATGATGGTCAATTTCTTAATTAAAATAATTTATTTTTGGCTTAAATATGATCGTAAAATTCTTTTTAGAGTGGAAAAACTGAATGTTCACAGGTTAACTAAGTATATGTAACACTCCAGGAAATGAGTGCACATCTGTTACGAAGGGGAGCATAAGAGTCTACACATAAGAAATATGCATTTGTACATTTTACACATAGTAGTGAAGGTTAATACCACGACTAGGAATTGTTTGTTTGGAGAGAAGAGCCCGCACATTCAAGATGCAGAGGTCACACCTTTTTATTTGCAGTACATTAGTGGAGAGGAATTTGTCTCCACGTAACTGCCCTTGCTTGCTTGCTCTCGAAAGATGATCATAATTACCCCTCAATTCTCAACAAGCTCAGCTTTTCGTGGTTCCCTTAATGCCCTAAACCCTAAACCATTCTGATTATCACTTAATGCACTAAACCCTAAACCATTCCGATTATCACTTAATTCCCTACACCTTAAATCATTCTGATTATCACTTATGTTATTTGGAAAAAAATTGGTTAAATTGGCTTGGGACATTGCATAGATTTTACAAGACAGACAGACACTTCAATACAATTCACTTTGATGCTAAGTATATTTATATCCACTGCTATAATTGTAGGCATGGATGCAGGCCTGTAATAGACAGTACGCAATTATTGTTACCTAACCCTATACAAATGGACATACATTGTGCTACTCATCTCAAATACATGACTACAATTTCACTGTATATTCTGCACACACATAAATCTAGAGACCATTAAAAGGAAAAACAAAAGGGAAGGGAAACAGTTAAAATTGAAGAAGAAACATAATTATTGCACTTGGGAAAATGGTTGAAACTTGAAATGTGCTTGATATGAATACCTCTGAGGTATTATTCCCTTTTCTTCTATTATCAACTATTGCAAGAGGAGCATCTGATATATTTATTTATTTATTTTGTGCAAACACACAAGCTCGAGCAACACCACCAACATCTGGAGACACAACTACTAGATCCTTTGAGGAAATAATTTTGCTGGCAAGATAATCCAGGATCACTGGTTGTCCATAGACATGATCCATTGTAATGTCAAAGTAGCCCATCGATTGCCAGGATGCAAGTGACAAGAAAGTACACGGTTGGCACCAGATTCAGTAATCACGTTTGCCACCATTTTTAAGACGGATTATGAAAAACATTAACAGGTTATGGTGAGAAAGAAATAAAACCTGGAAAATTGGATGAAAATTGCTAGAACAGGATTTCACAACCTCCTTCCCAATGATTCCACCAAACATAGCTGCCATGGGTTTCAACACTCAATGGAAACCACTTGCAAAATGCTTGAATACATTTACATTTTCATCAACGGCACTGGTATCCAACTTAATTAGGTAGGTGTGATTATCATTTAAAGCCCTGGCTATATCAATGAATCTACTCGCATGTTCCTCTAAAGAAGCACAAAGGAAACGCCCAAATTGATGAACAAATTTATCTAGAGTTCAGAATGCTTTACTTATCAATTTAAGAATAGTTCATTATACTAAATTCAATCTACTTATGAAAATATCCACAAAGGATACAAATACCAGCACGAAGGATACAAATACCAGCAAGAGTCAAATTTAACATTTATACGCTTCTGCAACAGGCCCACACATGAAAACCATAAACAATGTTATATATCCTGAAAAACATGGAGAGAAATTTACCTTTAAAGTGCAATATCTCACGGAGGCCTTTCGTCTTTCCATCGACAACCAAGATTGGAGGTTCACAGCTGAGAACGTATCCAGATGGGTGCAGTATGCTGCATCCAAGAATGTTGAACGCATCAGTCTCTGCCAATGCCCGCGAATAGAATTCCCTCCTACTGCTGCTACCATTTTCACCTATGCAAGTCTCACCACACTTGATCTCTGCAACTACAATCTCTCCAATATTCCAGACAGTTGTGTCCGATTCAATCATCTTCTTTCTTGCTCTTTCGATAATGTCCAACTGATAGATAACTCTCTAGCCCTATTCATTTCTCGAAGCCCTCTTCTCCAAGGACTATCCATACACCCTTCTGTTGGCTTGTTGAACCCTATCATTGCATCCCCCAACATTGCAGATTTAGTCATATATGACGCTAACATGAAGGCTGTAACATAACTTGTCCCAAACTTTTAACTCTGGAGACAGACGCGAGAAAACTATCGGGAGTGAATGGGGTGTTCTTTCACGAAATTTCCAGTGACAGCCACAGTCTCAAAATGGAGTCTACAAGTAGTTTGGTTGAATTGTATTTGGATTTGGATGAGGATACACCCAATTTCTCAGCTGCTAGGTTTCTTGATAGTGTCAGTAATTTCAAATCATTGAAGAAACTCTCCATCAATATTTATGACGATAGTGAAAGGGAAAACGAAGAGATGACTGTTTCTTTTTTGAAGCTGCTGGGAATGCTCCCTAATCTTGAGGTTCTGCAGATGGGTGGATTATTTGCTTCGGTAAAATTAATCTCTATTGTAATTCGTCTTACTATTGTTAAATGCCTTTGCATCCAATTTTTGACTTGGTGTTTGCTTTGAAATGCAATGCAGGAGTTAGACAAGGACAAGATAACAGAGTGTTTAAGCTCCCCACTTGCTAATCTTCAGGTAGTACAAGTGAACTTATGGAGCTTTGATGAGTCAGAAACTGTTGTGCTGGGTTTCTTGCTTCGCTCTGCCCTTGAAATCTTAGAATTTGGACTAGTTACAGAGGAAGATATTGAGACGACAAAGTATATGGAATTTGTGGAAAATTTGTCTTTCTTTGAAGAGAGCTTCAACACAGACGACGATACGCCACGCAGAGCATTTTTAACATTGTTAGTTCAGTGATGATGCAATATCTCGCTAGAGGATGCAATATCAATGAATCTACTCTCACCTTCCTCGAAAGCAGCACAAGGCAAACGCTCAAATTGATGAACAAATTTATCTAGAGCTCGGAATTCTTTACTTATCAATTTAAGAATGGTTCATTACACTAAATTCAAGTTACTTATGAAAATATCCACTAAGGATACAAATACCAGCAAGAGTCAAATTTAACATCTATACTCAAGGCTTCTGCAACAGGCCCACACATGAAAACCATAAACAATGTTATATGTCCTGAAAAACATGGAGAGAAATTTACCTTTGACATACATGAAGGGATGTGTAACCTGCTGCAGATGGAGCTCTTTGAAGCAAACGATGAGTGTGCAGAACATCTGGAGCAAAATACTTCCTGTTAATGTTGTACTTGACAATAAAGCCTTACATATTGACATTTGATTTTTTGGCTTCACGATGTTGAACCCCAAATTAATTAGGCAATTTTTGGGAGCATCAAATTGATGAGATTAAGAAAAGATTTAATGACATCAAAAGGCGTGATCTGAATTCTGAGATAGCTTCCTGTTTAAGAAAAGACTAAATGATAACGCATTGTCAGGTCTCTGAAATTCTGACGGAATGACAATTCACTAGCACATCAGGTAATTGGTAATGAATGATGGTATGATAAAAATTAAAGTGGGTAACTAAGGTTGTAGAGTATTTTTTTTTATATTTATAATTTCTACTAATAGTCGGCAATGAGAAAATTAGTCAAATCACGCTCTCTAATCCAATAGAAGTCAAACACATCTGAAAATAATTATTATTACAAAAAACAACAAATGATTATTTTTCTGAAACATTAGCCAACTATATAGCCATTTTATGTTATCCTACAAATTATTACAAAAAGGCGGAACATATAGTCTCGTGCCTACAACAGATACTAATAAAGACTATTAACACATGGCCCACCGTGCGCACCTCGAGTCTTGAGTCTCGAGTTTCGACCTCTACAAAGTAAAAGATGGCCTGCATGGCTCTTAGCTTTAGGCCGTAATGGTTAATCTTATTTATTATTGATTGATTATAAACTCAAAAACATAAAAGTCAAGAGGCCAGCTTAGAAAAAAATTTACATCGCCCAGCTAGTTTCCATGAAGCTGTTGAAAACGATATTATGTTTCCGACGTAACAATTGTTTATAATGTTTAACGTAAAGTCTTTAAAGCTCATGCATTGTGTATGTTATTTAATGCTTTATAATGTTTAACGTAAAGTCTTGCAAGTTCATGCATTGTTTATTTGATTTAATGCTTTATTTTTTGCTAGCTCATTAATTGATTAATCACAAGTTGGGACGACTTCGACCCGTGCAAGTTCGATGGACGCTATTCACTCCACCCGACAAAGTAAGCACATCAAAATTATTAGACAAATAGGGTACGGAGTTATTTGTATTATTGTATTTTTATATGTCGATTATGCATGATGTGTGAAACCAAAATCAACTTCAATTTTATTTTTATTTTATTTTTTTCTCAAATGAAGCATGTGGTGTTTAACTCACTTGTCCACCATTGAAGTATAGAATAGAGGTTAAATGAGTATACATCTCTTAATTGATGTAATTTTAATTTTCATGGTTTCAACAACATGGAGTAAGAGACATTTTAAACATCCAATGGATGTCTCTTAAAATACATTGTTAGTCCATGGAGCATCGCTTAAGCAATGTTAAACATCTAATAAGTGATACAATTACAATGACACTTAACCATGTTTGCTAGTTTTTCTATCGACTTTTAATTGATGTAAATAAGCATCGAACTAGTGTCGAATCCAAACCCCAGATATAGTAGTGTTGGATTAAGAAGCTCAAAATAGATCAAAACCTGATACAAAATTTTCTTTCAAGGGGTTAGTGTCACCATAATCGGAGGTGTGATCATCCCGTGAAACCCCTTTTCTTTCTTAATCTATGAAGAGTACAATACATGTCTAACAAAGATGAGAGAATCAAGGTGAGGTAGAGGTAAAGAGGTAGTAGGATTTGATGAAGAAGGAGGAGTAGGGGAGGATCCATAGGGATAGACATGATTAGATAGGTTTCAAGAGTGGAGGGATACATTAGGATGAGAGTTATCAATGCATGAAAGGGTTAGTAAAGGCCAAAGGGAATGGGGGATCATTAATGAATTGAGCGTGAGGAAGCGGTGGGAGTGGGAGGGGTGTAAGGAAGCGATGGGAGTGGGAGGGGTAGAGAGGGGTGGAGGGAATACAATGTGGATAAATAGGGCTGAGCATGAAGAGGTGAAAGAGGGGGAAGGGTTAGTGTGGATGCTGTTGGTGGCGAGAGAGGAGGGATAAAAATTGAGGGGAGGCAAGCCTTGGAGTTTTGTGCACTAGAAATGGTATTTGAGGTCTAAACATCGTTATGGATGGGGAGAGACAAGGGGCTTAAGCACTAAATGAAGGCGTTTTAGTGATATATAAACATGGTTAGGGGAGAAAAAACTTGGCCCTTTTGGACTTAAATACCACTTCTTAAGTTAAATTTCCCTGAATAACACCTACAAACAATAAAAAAAAACTTTATAGAGGGTATTTGGCATGAACGTTGGATATTGATGCCATTAGGATATTTTTCACATCGAGGATGGGTCACAAGGTTGTGAACATGATCGAGGAAGGGAAACATGTTCCTCAAGATACTGTTGAATCATTTTCTACTCAAGATCCTTGAGTGAGTCATGATACCAACACATTAATCCTATGTAACACGTTTACGTAGGCCTTCGAGTGGGATACAAGTTTCATGGGTAGGTTTTGCGCACTATAAATAGGTCTACCATGCTACATGGTTAAGGGGGTAAACAAGGGATTTATGCCATAATTGAAACTTCTCAAGCTCAAGTGCCATGAATAAACCCTAGACAAAGCTACACATGCTCTATATACGAAGTTTTTTTCCTATGAATTTGATATGGGTACCATTAACATCTTTCACACACCATGGATGCATGTCAAGGATTTAACCATAGATGTCATAGATAAATATGCCACATTCCCTCTCGTTGATCCAACTCAAGGAAGTGAACATGACACTAAGTATGGGCTTCTAGCCCCATGATCATTAACAAAAATTCATATAAAAAAATACATTTGTGTGCATGATTAAATTTGACATAGCGGAATAAAAATTCTACTACACATACATCTAGCATGCATTCATCAACATAATCATAACAATCAATAATTAAAGACATTGCAGAATTAACAAAAAAGAGAGATTACTTATCTTGAAATGAAGTAGTCCTGAGCAACTAGATATGCAACTACAATGTTCCACCCAGCCATAGGACAACTCTGCTCATCAATCTCTCAACGCAGTTTCCACCCCCGAGTTGGGCATGATTTCCGCAAGGAAAAAGGGAACAACCACTAACACAGCCAAGTAATACTTCACAATTCAACCAAGCCAATCCATAGTTGGGTTTATCATGTTGCTAAGAAAATAGAAGGGAATGAATTGCTAAGATAGTGAGCTCAACCATAGAGCTATTGGCACCTCTACAAGATCTAGCTAGCTTAGAACCCACAATACCTACACACCCAACACAAGGAAGTATTCCCTTCACTGCTACATAGTTCCTCCAACCATACATTCCCTTCTAGTGCTCTTCAGGGTGTGCATAGAAAAGTATCCAAATTCCTTTGATCTTTCGATGAGGTTACTCTCTTCACTAGGTTTATCAAGCCAATTCTATTCCTCTTCTATTCCTAACTTCTTACACATAGTTCAAGCAAAATCAAGGGATACCCATAACCCAAGCCAATGCTATATCTCAAACACACAGCAATACCCAACTGTTGGGAATGGAAAAATGGTTTTTAACTATGGGATAAACAAAAATGGATTTCCATGGGTTTTCCCAAGTTGTGACACACCAAAAACGAATTGTGGGATGGAAAAATAGCCACTGAAAGATACAAGTCGAATTCCCAACATGTACAAGGGAAACTAAGAAAAAAAATGGATCTCACAGATCCCCACTAATTTTTCCTTCTTCCGAGTCGATTTGCAACACCAAAACGCCCTTCTCCCAGTTGAGAATGTAGGAAACACAGGGGAAAACGTGGAGAAAAATGCCCAGCATGCCCAAAACTCATGAGAGAGAGAAAATGATGGATGAATAATGGTTGGGGAATCAATTTCGTGGGTGTTTTCTTGCCCAAGGAGCCAAACATGATTGTAAAAATTGATGGCTTTCCCATACATGAAATTGGGACACCCATACTCGTCATTTCCTAAAATAATAACTACCTCAACCACCTCTTGGAAGAATTAAATGATTGGGTGCATAAGTCAAAATGGGTAGTTAATGGTTTATGGGTTTTCTCATTGACACTTGGCTCCAAAGGTTTGAATACCCCCCCCCCATTCCTTGTAAAAATCATGCCCCCATACTATTGTTGCAGTTCATAGCTAGTTGTGGGTATTTTATCAAAATTCATTTTTACATGATATTTGTAATTTCTATTGTTCCAGGCTAGCACACAAACCATATGCATTGATTTTTAATGGCTGATACATAAAATGCTAAATCGATGGTGAGGCCTTGGCCTTGAGCTCCTCACCATGATTTTATAACAATATTTACATCATTTACAATTTTAATGCAACAGGGTCAAAACCGAGATATTACAAAATAACATCCTCAAGCCCTTGACATTGTTTAGGGGAGGGAATCATTATCCTCAAGTCCTAGAAATAGCTTATTAGGCTCAAACATCATTGATGAGTTTTAAACCTCCACAATTGACCTCTGTTGGTTAAGAATCACTTCCAAGGGTGCAATGAGTGCCATAAATAGGTTAGTTATGCACCATTAATGTGTCTAGAGGTATATCCAATGTCATATGAGAAGAATAATGGAACATGTGCCCTAAATTTCAATTCTCAGGATCCATCACCATGAAAAACACCTATAAACCACAATGCAAACCCTTTCTTGTGGTGTTTTGCATCAACATTGGATATGGATGCCATTAAGAGCTTTTGCACATCGAGGAAGGGCTGCAGGTCCTTGAACATGTTAGTTTTTCATCATTAATTCAATATGATCTAGGATCTTAACTGAAAGAACAACATGTACATCATATCAAGCATAAGAGACAAGATACAAGAGACACAAAACATTTCACTGGGGAGAACCAAGAAGGTGAAAACCCTGCAACTTTCTCAGAGATAGAATAAGCATCAATACAAGGATCACCATGATCAAACCCAAGAGATAGATATATTCAACAACATGCTCCTCCTCCACTTGTACGCATCCTCCTCTTCTCTCACTAATGCGAAGTGAGTGAATAATAGAATGTGTAAAATGAGAGAGACACACTCTCTATTTATACACTAACTTGACTTGCCCTTTACTCAACTAGGTCGGCCCCAACTTAACCACTTAAAATAATGCTGACTGGGCCGACCCCCACTAGGGTGGTCTAATAACCCTTTGACCCACACAACTCATATAGGGCTGAACCCAACAAGGTGGTCTAATAACCCATGAAATATAAGTTGCGACACATACAATATAACTTGCAACACATGCAAGTACAACTAACGACACTTCCAATCAGAGGAATAATATATCTCCGTTGGGGATACAATAAAGTACAAATACAATATACAAGTGAATATCTTCTGAAGTTACAAATACATCAACACTCCCTCTTAACTAGGAAGGTATTCTCTTGACACAAGTCATCAATACATGTAGGCACAAGTCTTCAATTCTGGTGCAGGATTATCGTCACTAGATCACGGAGCATCATCATCATCACTGCTGCTATACTCGACATCTCGATCATTGGGCTATCTGTGAATTCTTCTCGTCATAGGAAGTTCTACAGAGCCAACCCTTTTTCATGCTGGATGTAGGCCCACCACCTGTAGGTCTTCATCAACTCTGCGAGCAAGCCATCAAGTAAGTACACCTAAGGACTGATTACACTGCCTCTGTAAAACCTGCAAGATCTCTCAGGACTAATCATATGCCACCGCAAAACCTGCAAGAGCATCTCAGGACTGATTACATGCCTCTGCAAAACCTGTGTACCCTACTGTCACATCATCGTCTTCATATCACCTCATTTTCCATGGAGCACAACCTAGATGCACATCACACAACACTTACATTCACCGGCATGGGAAGACACACTTCAACCATCCGTGAAAGGCTCAGCACTTATATCTACGCAATGGGAAGACACACTTCAACCATGCAAGAATGGCATCACACTTATATTCATAGCCATGGGAAGACACACTTCAACCATGCTCGAATGGTACAACACTTATATCGCGGCCATGGGAAGACACACTTCAACCATGCTCGAATGGCACAGCTCTTACATCAACGACCATGGGAAGACACACTTCGACCATGTCAGAATGGCCCCAGCCCTTATATCTGCACCATGGGAGGACACACCTACCACCATGTGAGAATGGCTCATGTGCATTTGTGTCTTCAGACTCATCACTTCCCCTTAGAGGGAATCTCGATCTGAAGTAGACCAAGCCTCTCTCTGAAGTACTCAAACTTCACTCTGGCCAGCGGCTTGGTCAACACATTGGCTATTTGCTCGTCTGTCGCAACATACAGGAGCTTCACTGCTCCTCTCTGCACCATATCCCTGATATAGTGATATTTGATCTCAATGTGCTTTGACCTGTCATGGAACACTGGGTTCTCAAACAACTTCACACAACTCTGGTTGTCATAGAAGATACAGGTAGCATCCAACGGGAGATCAAATAACTAATACACTAGCTTCCTAAGCCATATTGCCTAACAACTAGCTGAACAAGCTGTAACTTACTCTGCTTCGGCTGTACTTAGTGCCACACAAGACTGCTTCCTGCTAAACCAAGAGATCATACCGGATCCCATACTGAAGCAGCACCCCAAAGTGCTCTTCTGATCAATGGAACTGCCTGCCCAATCTGAATCAACATAACCCTCTAGGTTAAACTTTTGATTTGCATCATACTTGAGCCCATAATCAACCGTACCCTTTAGGTACCTCAGAATATGCTTTAAAGAAACCATGTGAACACTTCTCGGATCCATCAGGAACTGGCTCAATGTGTTCATAGCAAAGCAAATATCTGGTCTCGTGTTCATCAGGTACATCAAGGACCCAATCATCTGACGATACATCGTGACATCAACTGGCTCAGATGAAGCATCACACAGAAGCTTCAGGTTCGATTCCATAGGTGTGGCCATGGCCTTGTAGTCCATCATCTTGAACCTCTTTAGGATCTCTACTGCATACTTCCCTTGTCCAAGGAAGATTCCATCAACACACTGCCACACCTCCATGCCTAGAAAGTAATGCATCATCCTGATCATCATCATAGCATCATTCTGATGCATATCATCCAGAGTATGATCCTGATACTCATCACACATGATCATCCTGATTATCGTCACTGCATCGTCTTGATGCATGTCATCCAGAGCATCATCTTGATACTCATCCAATATGATCATCCTGATCATCGTCACTGCATCGTCGTGATGCATACACATATACATGGTCCAACTGATCAAACAAAGCATCCAACTAATGCATATCAATATACATGATCCAACTGATCATACAAAGCATCCAACTGATGCATATCCAAAGCAGTAACTGGAGCATCGTCCTGATGCTCATCACACAGCCAAGGGAAGGATCCTCCTCTCACCATGCTTGGAATGGCTCCTGCAAATGTGTCCCATCACTTCGTCCTCGAAGTATCTTCAATAGATAGTTTTCTTTGAACATTGTTGCTGGAACAAATGTTGTAGTCCTTCTTTTGTAGGTACACAGTCTTTCCTACAAGAGAAGTTCAATTGCATGATAAGAAACATCTTATATATTTTAGAACAAATTCTTACTCATAAATACATATGTCATACAGTCATGCAATTATCTTAGCCAATGCTTCAATACAACATTTATCCATATTTCGTATCTTTCTAGATGCCTTCCATCTCTACCAAAACATTGTTAAGAGTGTGCATAACTCCCAACATGTCAGCAAAGAGGTTTCATTCTAGATAAGTAGTAATGGAATGTTGTACAGTACCATATGCCACTTACCCATTACTATATCGGTAGTATCTTGTTCATTAATGCAACCTTTTCTAAAATGCATAATATACATCCTAAATCTAGGAACATGTACATGAATGAACAACATCATTTAAGTAATCATATATAGAACAATTCAAATACTTATGTTTGTTTAATTGTAGGGTGGACTCCCTCTCAATCTTTGCTTCCTTGCAGGAACTACTAGAGTGTGTTCCCTCTTGATCTTTGCTTCCTGGATTACTTATCCTTGAACTTATATTCATCCTGGACCACTATGCATGCTTCAGTGTGCACTAGTGTCATCCTCAAGATCTCATACATGATCATACATCCATTAGTATAATCTCAATACTATCAAAACATTATGATCTTAAATAAACTTAACATGTATGGTCATGATTATTTCACACACAGGTAATTTGTCACAAGCATTAGTATTCAAGGTTTCAGGAAGGACTTCTATTACTTATGTATATTCTTATTGACCATAGGACTCTTTTGGTTAGTCATATCATCAATCAAAGTAAGAAACATAATATGCATAAACTGTTGATTACTTAAACTTCTAACTTCAAGAATAATCATTCATACAAAACTATAAGATCCTAACACAAGGTAGGATTCTAACTTGATATAGGAAAAACATACCTGGAATATCATGTTGGCTAGTTATGTCTAACATACCCAAACAATGTCTTCTTATTCTCTTCAATGACTTGTGCTTAGTAACAGCATAACTCATAAGTTAACCATTGTAGAAACAAATTATACATACCTCGTAAGTGGAGCTTCTATGTGATGCATGAGTATTTGTCTTCATGTCACCATGGTCATATGTTCTTGATCTAGAACCGTATTTGTACCATTCATGTTAGTAGACAACATCAACCTCATACAACACCACAATGCATTAGTACAACCATAAGTGTCATAACCCTAATCAATGAATGTCTTCTATCATTCACATGCATTCATACTTTTACTAGGGTGATGAGACAAGTCTAAGATTAATCAAGATTGTACTAACCTCAATAATATGAAGACAAACATATCATAAGCTCAATCATGAACAAATTTCAAAACATACTTGTATCTCTTCAAGTCATACCTGTCGGGATTGCTTGTAGCCTTCTCATGTAAAGCCTCAGCCTCATCTCCCTATGGAACTAGAACTTCTTCACTTATGCAGGTGTCCAATTCATTCTTTTCTAGGATTAACCCAATCCACTTTGATTTGTTGAAATTGGATCTAGAGTTGGATTAGGGTTTGTCAGAGAAACCCTAAAAATTCAAATTTTGAATTTCAAACTTCTGAATAGATGAAAAGATGTGCCTTACTGAGCTGATCAAGCTGGTATACTTCAATTTTGAAGACTGCAAAATTTGACCACTCAAAATTGCCTTTGAAACTTCCAGATCTTCTAGACAGGAGCCCAAACTAGGGTTTGATAAATCCCACCCTTATTCCCAACCAAAAGGTTCGATCCAAAGCTTTAAACTTTGATTTTTCTGAGGATCATCCAGCCGTTGTCACATACTTCAAAAATTCCAACTTTTGCAGAAGCCCTAATTTTCCATCTTTCCGATCAAAATCCCAAACTAGGGTTTGATCAAGCCCAACCTTCTGCCCAACCAAAAAATTCCATCTTGGTCTCTAAATTTAGATTTTTATGAGGAGCATTCAGTCTTGGACTCCAATTCCAAGAATTCCAACTTTCTCTGAATCCGTAAGTTCCCACAGCATTGACAAGCCAAGAATGAAGGTGCTCAGAATCCAAATTTGTTTTGATAGAAATATGCACCTGATTGATTCTAGTGCATCTCTGAAATTACGAATCCACAAGGTCTGAAACTTTGGCTTGTGGTAGCCTAACTTGTTATCTTTCCAATCCCATAGGTCTGACCTCAATTGGATTCTCTAAGGGAGATTTATGCCAAGTGTCGCAACGTGACATGTTTATGGGATAAAACAAGAGAACAAACTTGTACGGCGTGCCACGTGTCACTGGTTCAATTTCGGCCTCTGAAAAACTTACCTGAGAAACTATAGTCAGTGATATTACTGTCACTTTTTACAGAATTTCATTTGGAGCTTCCTATCCCAAGTTATGACCTTTTTTCTTAGGTCACCTGTTTATGACTGAGATCTGGAAGAGGCATAAACCCTATATTGTACTGATCATAAAACACAAAGTACAACGAATAAGATGTTGTTCTTTTGACACAACGTACATGGGGATGTTATCTACAACCTGTAAACGTTTCAGATCTTGAACCTTCGCCAAAATGGATTTATATTGAAAGTGCTACGATGACTGGTTTTTGCTATATCAAGCCCTAGCTTGCAATTTGTCGCAAGTGCAACAAGTCTCATAAATGCCATATCATGCCTTCCTTCAGGCTAGCTCTGATACCATGTTATTTTTTCATCATTAATTCAATATGATCTAGGATCTTAACTGAAAGAACAACATGTACACCATATCAAGCATAAGAGACAAGAGACAAGAGACACAAAACATTTCACTGGGGAAAACCAAAAAGGTGAAAACCCCGCAACTTCCTGACAGATAGAATAAGCATCATAACAAGGATCACCATGATCAAACCCCAGATATAGATATATTCAACAGCATGCTCCTCCTCCACTTGTGCGCATCCTCCTCTTTTCTCACTAATACAAAGTGAGTGTATAATAGAATGTGTAAAATGAGAGAGACACACTCTCTATTTATACACTAACTTGACTTGCCCTTTACTCAACTAGGTCGGCCCCAACTTAACCACTTAACATAATGTTGACTGGGCCGACTCCCACTAGGGTGGTCTAATAACCCTTTGACCCACACAACTCATATAGGGTCGACCCCAACAAGATAGTCTAATAACCCATCAAATATAAGTTACGACACTTACAATATAACTTGCGACACATGCAAGTACAACTAACGACACTTCCAATCGGAGGAATAATACATCTCCGTTGGGGATACAATAAAGTACAAATACAATATACAAGTGAATATCTTCTGAAGTTACAAATACATCAATAGAACATGGTTGAGGAAGGAAAAAATCACCTTGATATATTGTTGAATCTTCTTAGACTCAAGAACCTTGAATAACTGCTCATATCAACACATGTTTGTCTTTTGTATGGGTTCTTTGGAGGCCTTTGAATGGGATATACATGTTGTGGGTAAATTTTGTGCTCTAAAAATGGGTATGGACTATGAAAAATGTTTGAGGTTGTAAATGAGGTTGTTAATCCCTAATTGAAACTGCTTGATCTCAATCATTATGAACAAAAAAAAAATAGACACAATGTAAGAAGCCCTCATTAGGGGATTTTTCCCCTAGGAGTTGGATATGAGTGCTATTGATATCTTTCATGTACAATTGACGGGTCTCAAGGTATTGACCATGGTTATGGTATGGGAACAACATTCTAAAGCGCTTGACATTGGTGGGTGGATAAATAAAACATCCTCAATACCTGAACAAAGCCCCTCATACTCAATCACCATGAATATGGCCAAAGACAACCACATAGGAGCATGGATGGTTTATGGGGCCTTGAACATCATCAAATAAAACTAGTCTCATAGGATTTTATTGGAGATTATTGAGATCAAGATCCTTGGATACTTGAAGTAACACATACAAAAATTGTATGGGGTCATTAGCCTCATAGATGGATTCATGCACCATGAGTCACGGTTTTTTGCACTAGAAATGCGTGTTGAGGCATACCCATGGTTAGCAAGGCACAATGGTCTTAATACGCAATGAACCTTCATGAGCTTGAGTATTGTGAACAACTCCTACAAAGCACAATGCAAGCCCTCTCTAGGGAGTTCTTGACATCTGAGTTGAATCTGGGTGTCATTCTCAGGTCTTGGACATCATGAATGGCTATTGAGTGTGTGACCATAGTCAATAAAACAAGAGTGTGTAGCCCTAAACCTTGCTTCCTAGGCTCAATCACCATGGATGTTTCCTCAAAACTTTACAGTTAACTTTTGCTTGTTAATAATCACCTCTAGGGGAGCTACGGGTTCCACTAGTAAGTTAGTTGTGCACTAAAAATGTGTATATAGGTTTTTCCAAGGTCAAACAATAAACATGGTCAAAATTTAAAATAAGGCCTTGTGCAAGAAAATTACCATTCTAAATCAAGCGCTATGAACAAGACCTCCACCTATGAAACATGCTCTATAGGATCCTTAACCCTTAAGTCATATTACAAGCACCATTAGGACATTTTGCACAAAGAGGACGGGCCTGCTAGGATTAAATGCCTAGGAAGGAAAATAGGTTTTAATATTAAAGATTATGTTATGAAACTTAGGTTATGATGCTAAATATGATGGAATTTTTGCAAACTTGTAATAATATAGAACAAGAATGAGTGTGTGTTCTTAACACATGTGCATTACTAATGCATGCACACACCTATAAATTAAAAAAAAAAAGGGGTGGGGGGGAGGAGTACCCCTTTCCTGGTTCTTTATTCTTATCTTCATTTTCGACCACATGTTTAAATTTTAACCACATATTCATTATTTATGAAACTACACACACTTATGGTGATTTGTAAGCAAATTTTAAATATGTATTTTTAAGAAAAAATGTATTGCTCGCTATTTTTTTTTGATAAGTATTTGTACACATATCATCAAATACATAAGTCTTTTATGTATGGTGTAAACTTTTATTTCCTTTCCTATTTGGGAAAAAAATTCTATGGTGCAAGTACATATGGAGACCTACACACTATTGATTAAGTTAAGACCCTCAAATGTGGTCTTAACACTTGGCCTCATAATTTTAGGTATTCACTACCTTTATTAATTTTTTTGAAATATAAAATTAACATTAAAAAATATGGAAAATAATGGTGCACAAGAACCAATTGTTATCTACAAATGCAATTTCTTATTTTATTTTTAATGTTTCATGCTTTTTACACCATATTATAATAGGTTATGCATGTACATCTAATCATTCTTTCTAGTCAACATAGTATTGTTTTCAAGATTTCCATTAGAACTAACATGTCATGGCAGGGAACCATTAGCTTACAGAAGACCTATCATGTATCTCTTAAATCACTATGCCAAATACTCATCAAATATCCTTTAAAATACCTTATTTAATTTTCCTAAACTTGGCATCTAAATTCCTATGTAATTCTGGCTAACAATTGAATGTTCATCCCTATTTTCCTAGATCATAAAAACATATCCTTAGATTAATCTACAACTATGAAGGGTTTCCAACCAAACACATTACAAATTCCCCATCTCTAAAACGAAATAACATTGCTCTAAAACAATGTTGTAAAAGAGATAAAAATGGAGCATAAATTTATATTACATTATAAATTATACAACAAAATATAAATAACGTTAATAAAGATAACCAAAACAACCAAAACATGCATAGTATAATAAGATAATACACATATATGACATGAAGAAAGAGAATACAGAGGAAATTTCATTATTGGCAATAGAACTACTTAAACATGCCAAGAGATTACACTAAATGGTTGGGATTCAATGATAATGTACATTACAAGTTACTTTTAAAATACATCATTTTAAAATCTTTGAATATATAATTTTTTATATTTTTATCCGAAAATTTTATACACATTATATTTACTTATAACTTGGATTACACTAAATGATTGGGATTCAATGATAATGTACATTACAAGTTACTTTTAAAATACATCATTTTTAAATCTTTGAATATATAATTTTTTATATTTTTATCCAAAATTCTTGGACACGTTATATTTACTTACAACTTTTAATAATACAATGTATCCTCAAAAAACAACAAAAACATCAACTATATTTGCAAAATAATAATATTATTAAAAAATAAAGAAGCACATAAACACCATACCATATTGTTATGGATTCCGATTATTGTCTCCTCTAGTTAAGAAGATTAAAGTCAATCATACCTTGGAAATATGAAAAAATATTGAAAAATTACATAAAACATACATTGTAAAATATTCTAAAAAATTGTTTTATTATCAACTTTCAAAAATTGAAATTACATGATGTACCATATTACATATTCCCTATGCGAATTCCTTCTTAAAACTATTACATCCAACTTATACATTCTTTGCATGTTTAATTCAATTTTACAACATAACAACTCTTATTCACAATACAAATACTAATACTATTTGAAATAAAACAATAAATCAATTATATAAATATAAAACAAATACTATTTAATAAAAATGTCTATTTTTTTAACCATTGCAATGAATGAAACTTATTTAAATCTTAATCAAGATGTATTTAAGCATAACAAAATACTATAACCATAAAATGAATCCAGACTGTACACTTATTACACTCAGATTAATCTTATTAATTCGCTCAAAAAAAACATAAATATACTAATGACTACCTAAAGTGACGTTGGTGAAACACCGACGCTGGACGACTTTGAAGTGTTCAGCAGAGGAGCAGGCGGAGTGCCGACTGTCGTTCGTAGTCTCGATGTGAATATCCATGAGCGATGGGGCCTCTCATCATCTTTCTCCATTAATGTGAAGCCTCTCATCATCTCAAACATTTTCACCTTCTCATCACTACCTTGACCACCGGTCGCTTGGAATCTCACGATTCCTGCAGCAACCAAATCCGTGCAAGAATATTAGTATAGCAAACGGAGTTTGAAACAAAACTCCAGATGGGATAAATTAATATTCCCTTTTGACATTAATCGCCATGAGTAAAGAAGTACCTGAGTTTAGAACAGGGAAGCCTCTTGCTGTTGTGAAGAACATCCCAATAATTAGCACCATCGATACACAACAAATAAACTTCATGCGACCCATATTGAACGCGCTTGATCTTTCTGAGCGATCTCGCCCAATCTATAAAACTCAATAATCGCCATATACGAATACATTAATACAAGTAATTCCATACCTAATTTCTCTATGAATTTTGACGTGCTTATTCTCTCGGGTTGAGTGAACGCGGTCCATCGAGCTGGCACGGATCGAATACGTCCCAACTTGTGATTAATCAATTAATCAGCCTGCAAAACAAAGCATTAAACAGCATAAACAATGCAAGAGCCTACAAGACTTTGCGTTAAACATCATAAGCAATCGTAACGTCGACAACCTAATATCGTTTTCAAACAACTTCATGGAAACTACCAAGCGGCGATGCTAATTTTCTTTGCTGGCCTCTTGACTTTTACGTTTTCCTTGAGTTTATAATCAATAATAAATATGATTAACTATTAGGGCTTGAAGCTAAGAGCCGTGCACAAACCCAATAACCTAGCAGCTGCAAATGGGGTCGAGGTGCACGGTGGACGATGCCCTAATACTCTTTATGGTTTAAAATATTAGCTTTTCTTTTAATTGTATTTTGAATAAAATAAAAGCTTTGTTTAACTATTATGGATTTTTTAATTGTAAATGAATACCTCTAGTACACATGCAATTAGAGCAACACTACTATACTGTTTTTAATTTCTTGTTTTCTTTGAGTCATTTATATTTCTTGTATTAGGATCGTCCAACAATTTCAATTGTCATAACTTTCAATGTGGGAATGGATCATCGCTCAACAAGTGGGAAGAGGAATTCGATAGAGTAATACCTAAGATGTGGGAATGGATCATCGCTCAACAAGTGGGAAGAGGAATTAGATAGAGTAATACCTAAGGTCTTCTCATCAAAGGAAACACTTTTAATACAAATAATCTTTTTATTGAGAGCATTAAACAATCCATAATCTTTTGGATAAGTTTAATGTAGCCCATCATAATACAATAATGACTCTATAAATATGACTTTTTTTGGAAGGCTGCAAAAGACTTAGCCCCTCTCATGAGTCGAGAGAAGGATCAGGGATTGGAAGTTTCCACTCTCATTAAGGATTAGGGATTAGAAGTTTCCACTCTCATTAGTGTGGAGGAGAGGGATCAGGGATTAGACGCTTCCATGCTCATTAGTCTACAACCGGACGATGAGGGAATAGAAGTTTTGGCCGTAGTATTGGTTGCCACTTCTAGTGCTACTTCAATTCCAATGATCTCCTCTGATATAGGTATGTTCGATTCGACTAGTGATGTTTATTTCCCAGTATTACAATCCCAAGTAAACCAACGCATAGAGGTCGCAGGTAGCATTAGAATAGTTATTAGTGGTGTAAACCAATTCCCAGCACAAATACCTGATGACCAAAAAGAGAGTCTAAATAATAATAACACAACAAGAAAATCCATCTTTTAGCACCACAAGTTAACACCACTTATGTTTTGTGGTGCTAAAGTGGTGGTAGTAGCACCACTTATAGTTTTGTGGTGTTAATGGGGTGGTATTAGCACCACTTATATTTTGTGGTGTTAATGTGGTGGTATTAGCACCACTTATATGTTGTGGTGTTAATATGGCACGTTGATATTGTTTATTAATATGATTGGAAATTGAGCTTTTCCTTTTTATGTTAAGAGAAATGCCTTGTTGGCAAGTACCATGAAGTAGTGCTAAGTTGTTATTTTCCACATGAGCATACATACAAGTAGGATTTAATTATGAGTATTTGCACTATAAACACTACAACTTCACAAATAATTATTTTGTAAATATCTCAATTAAATTATTTATCTTATGTTTATTCATTCGAATAAATGATCAAGATTAATTTATTTTTATACTATTTAAACAAATAATGGAAAATAATAAAAACAACCATTTTCAATTTATTATTATTATAAAGTAGTAATAAAACTTATTAAAATTCACTTGAGAATTTTTTTTAATCTTATTAAATTTCTTGATGGATAGTATAATTATTAGGTTTTTAGCAACAAGAATGACCTTAGGCTAAAGGAATCGTAACCCTAGAGAAATACCATGTTGGCAAGTGCCATATAGTGGTGTTAAGTGATTATTTGTTGCATGAACATGTACAAATATGATTTAATTATGCTAATTCACACCATAAACACAACAACTTCACAAATAATGATTTTGTAAATAACTTAATTCATTTTTTTCATTCAAATAAATGCTCAAGACTAATATATGAGGTTTTACATCACAATCACAACAAATTCAATTATTTATGTGTATGCTATTTAAACAAATAAATTCACATGATTCATTTGTGAGACTTTGCACCACAAGAAGAACAAGTTCATAAATAATTATTTTGTAACTAACTATATTCAATCATTCCTTTTCAATATTATTTAAGAAAATAAATTCATATGATTTCTAGTATTGACACATAATTAAAGTCAATCATTTTTAATTTATTATTGTTATAAAATAGTAATAAAAGTTATTTGAATTGAAATTTGATTATTATACTTTTACTGATCTTATTAAATTTCTCCTCGACATGATTGAGGGGGGAAACCATTACCTTGGGCCCTAAAAAAAGGTTTTAGGAATCTAGGACCAAGAAGGATGACCATTACACATGTGTTCGTAAGAGTATTCTTAGCCTCTATATGTGGGAATTGATGCCATTATAAGGTTTTGACCAATAGTGATAGGTCTAATTTCCCTTGACCTAGTTAAGACAAGAAACCTAGTCCTTGGGGTAAATGAAGCTTCTAGGCATGTAGTGGTAATAATGATGTGTTAAACCAGCACAAATTACTTTTTGAGAAGATCCATGGCCTTATAATACGGATATAGGGGAGAATGAGAGGAAATAGAACTAGGTATATGTCTTTGGGGCACAGGCATGATTACGAGAGAAAACCCAGGCCTTTGACATTAGGGGAAACCTCCAAGAATATTATATTAACAAGTATACCTTGAAACACCACATAAGACCTATTGAGGCTATCCTTGGCCTAATATTGGGGGTATAAATGTCACTAAGGGATTTTATGCACTATATATGGGTTTCAAGTCCCTTGTCACGTTTGAGCGGGGAAACCCAACCCTTAAACCATAATAAGATATTTTTGGCATCCAAGAACAAAATAAACACCTCGAACCACTATACATGGCTTCCTAGGGGTATTATTTACCCCTAAGTGAGGACATCAAGCAATTATGAGGTTTTTCCTAGTATATATGGATCTCATGGTTTTCTATAATGTCATAGGAGGAAACATGGGTCTTAAGCCCTAAGCGAGGCTTTGAAATACACTCATGAACTCCCAATGTTGCCATTGGAGTTTGAGCATTAATATAACTTGTGACACTAGATATGTGTCTTAGAACCTTGAACATAGTTGTGGGAAGAATCACAAGACTTAGGATCTAAAGGAAGGTTTTAGGAAGCTTGAGCTAAGAGAAATGACTCAAAATGTCACATAGGAGAACATGAACTGTGTAAGAGATCGTTATCCTTAAAGTGGGATATGGGTGACAATATGTAGTTTTTTGCACTAATGATCGGTCTTGCACCATGGTTGGGGGAGAAATTGATGGAATTATGCCCTAACATAAGATTATTGACATAATGAGCGATTATTAAGGCCATGAACCATAAATTAAACCCTTTAAAGTGGATATTTGTGATAAAAGTTGGATATGGGAACAATCAAGGGTTTTTGCATAGTGGGATGGATCTCGAGGCCTCAAATGGAGTTATACAAAGAAATAAATATCCTTATGTAGGTGTCCTATTACGTTGGGAATGACATTCTAGGGAAGAAGACCATGCCTTTAGCGCTAAAAAATACATCGAGGCATACATATCCATGAGAAAGGCCTCGAAGCACCATGCATGACTTCATAGGGGTATCCATGGTGCTATGTATGAAGGGCTTGTGACATTAGTTCCTTGGACATTGTCAATGCAGGAGACCTAAATCATAGGACCTAAAGGAATCTTCTGGGAATCCAAAGATAAGAGGGTTTCCCCCACCAAATACACAAGGCCTCTTGAGAATAACATTAGCATGTGATTGAGGATGTTGGTGCCAATAAATGGGTTTGATCAATACGTGCATGCCTTAGGGCATTCAGAATGATGTTCTAGATAAAAATACGATGCCTTTGAACCTAACAAACTCATTGAGGCATCAGAATCCATGAGCAATTCCTCCAAGCACCATGTATGACTTCATAGGGGTATCTATGGTACTATGTATCTATGTCTTGGGGCCTTAGGGACTTCAACATTGTTAGTGGAGGAGACCTAAACCTTGGAACCTAAAGGAAGCTTCTATCCATCAAGGGATAAGAAGGTTCCCTCCACCAACCATAGATAACCTCCGAAGGGTATCATTGACCTATGATTGAGGGTTCTAGTACCATTAGGTGGTTTTGAGTAGTACCCACATGTCTCGGGACCCTGGGAATGACATTATCTAGAAGAAGACCATGCATTTATCCTTAAATAAATCATTAAAACATCCAAATCAATGAACAATGCCTCAATGCACCATACATGACTTCACAGGGGTATCCATGCTTCTATGGCTCCACGTCTTGGGGACATGGGGCCATGGACATGGTCAAGGGAGTAGACTTGAACCTCAATCCCTAAAGGAATATTTTATACATATAGGGCTGAGACATTAGCCTTAAGTGACAACACATGGACTCCTAAGGGTATTGATTTCCTATTATTCGTAATGCCAATGCCATCAGGTGTTTTTTAGTAGTATCTATGTGTTTCAATGCCTCGAGAATGATGTTCAATGGAATAATACCATGCCCTTAGTCCTAAAGAAAAAATTAAGTCATCCATAGCCATGAAAAATGCCTCTAAGCACCATGCATGACCTCACAGAGATATTCATGGCACTCTGTATTTGTGTCTTGGGGCCTTGGGGCATTAGAAATGGTCATGAGAAGAGACTTAAACCTTTGGACCAAAAATAATATTATAGACATCGAAGGATAAGAAAATTTCCTCCACCAACCACACATGTCCTCTTGAGGGTATCATTGGCCTATGATTGAGGATATTAGTGTATTTAAATGGTCTTGGGCAGTATGTACATGTCTTAGGGTCTTGGAAATGATGCTCTAGGAAGTAATACCATGAATTTCTCCCTAAAAAAACCATTGAGGCATCTAGAGCCATGAAGAATGCCTCAAAGCACCATGCATAACTTTGCAACAATATTCATGGTGCTTTATATCTAGGTATTTTGGTCTTTGTCCCTTTGACATTGTCAATGGAAGAGACTTGAACCTTGGTCCCTAAATAAATTTCTTACACCAACCACACATGGCCTCCTAAGGTTCTCATTGTCCTATGACTAAGTATAGTTATGCCATCAGGTGGTTTTGAGAAATGTGTACATGTATGAAGGCCTTGGGAATGACATTATAGGGATAAATACCATGCCTTTGGAACTAAAGAAACCATTGAGGCATCCAAAGGAAAGAAAAAAAATCCTCAAGGAACCACACATTGTTCGGCAGATTAATTGTCTAATTAAATAAACAACTGAAACTACATAACATAAATTGTCAACCCAATGAAGTCTTTTATTTCAAAGATATCGTGCAAGATCTATGCAAGCACAATTTCTATCTGACACTGTTGATCTATTGGTATGAAATCAAAACTCATTATAAACTAGATCACACCTTCTTGAAAATAAATCAAACTCAAAACCTATTCATAAAATCACACTATAAATATAATCACACTTAAAAAAAAAATCAACTCTTATGAAGTAAGATGTAATTACATAAATCTAAAAGAAGTGCTATGTTGGCCAACGATATATCAAAACAAATTAACAAGAAAATAACAATGATAAATCTAATGAATGAAAGAAAGAACTAAATGATAAAAAAATTCACACGCTTACAATCAACACTACCAGCATCTACTCAGGGAAGAGGGCCACTCCTCCACTGAGCAAAGTTGGATCTCCACAATGAAAGTCTACAACTCCAGAATTAAAAAACTGCCAGCATGTATTATCAGAATGAGATTATTACAATAGAGTCTGGATCAAATTATACAGCATAACATTGCATGCTATCCTCTCCCAATACCTGAAAATGATTACATATTTATACATAAAAATCTCTCAGGAGAATAAGAAACCGAATCCCCAACTTGTAATCTGTTTTAACAAATTGTTAATTTGAAACACGACCGTAACTATAAATATGCAAATTACATGTTTACAGAACCAGGTTTATATCTCAAACCATGGCTCTGTTTGTATATTTCCTAACGATTCAAGTAATTGAGGCCGCTATGAACAAAACCCATGTCCCGGATTTTCGAGATTCGTCTCCATCTTCCCGCAAATTGAAACACAAATCAATGTTTTCTTATTTGGCATGCGTTTTTGGTTAAGGCCGTTTGATCATGAGGTGGAGGCTGTCATGTTGGACTTGGGCACGAATTGAAATCACAAATCCGCATAATTAATCCTAGGAATGAAACCATGTTGTGATATCCATGTGGACGTGTGCTACCATGCCAACTCCAGAGGCTTGAACCATGAGTGCTATTGCTGTTAATATGAAAAATCACTCCACAAACCATCATCAGTAAAATTATGCATAATAGTAGTCAATTCATCAAAAATAAAGGAAAATAATCATGATTAACCACTAAAGCATCAATGAGACTAATATGGCATTTCTCGAGCAGTTACAACAAATGGATGGAAATTGAATGATAAATGGGTGATAATAGGAAGAAGATGGATGAAATAGGTGCCGATAAGTAATGAAAATAGGGACAAATCCATGACACAACATCTCCCCCAAACTGAACTTGTTGCATGTCCTCATGCAACCCAATACCTGTGTAGCATCCAAACTAGAAGGACTCATTCAATTGTTCCTTTCATTTTGCCATGCATAATGTCCAAAACCACTCTACTTTCCCACTGATGATGCTAATGGAATATGATGCTTCTTTCCAAATAATACTTGAAACTCCTTCAAACAATGTTTGTTGCATTTCTCATGAAAGGATAATGTTCAAAAACAGCCCTCAAGTGATCTCTAGCAATTCTGATGGAGTTTCAGCAATTAGCGAAAAAATTAGCTTTTACTTTAGCGAAGAATTTGGCGGAAAATTTAGCGGTGTTGCAACCAAAAAAATGGAAAGTTTAGCGGAGTTGCAGTTGCAAAATGGGAAAGTTTGGTGGAGTTGCAGCTGCGAAATTGGAAAGTCTAGCAGAGTTGCAGCTGCAAAATGGAGAAGTCTAGTAGAGTTGCAGCTACAAAATGGAGAAGTCTAGCAGAGTTGCAGCTGCGAAATGGAGAATTTTGGCAGAGTTGCAACTGTGAAATGGAGAAGTTTGGCAGAGTTGCAGTTGAAAAAAAGAAATTTTGGCGGATTTGCAGCTAAAAAATGGAAAGTTTGGCAGAGTTGTAGCTAAGAAATGGAAAGTTTGGCGGAGTTGTAGCTAAAAAATGGAAAGTTTGGTGGAGTTGCAGACAGTGTTTCAACAAACTTTCTGAAATAATATCTCACAAAATACACACTATGTTTGGCTGAAATTTTGCAATCAAGTCTTTACTAGTCGAATGCATCTCCACACCGAAAATCAGAGATACCCACATCACGGATTTCAAGAAAAATGCAAATTGGATGTAGGTGATGATGGTCATTTTTTTGAAATCCGTGAAGTATTTTTACCTGAAAATTGGTGAGTATATTCCTCTTAACATAATTCTTCTTCTACCTAAAAATCAAATCCATATGATGCACAGATCTCGAGATATAGGAAAAATGGTTGTAGGTGATGATGGCCATTTTCTCGAAAACTATGCATTGGACTAAGCTGAAACTTACCAATTTTGTTCATCATAATATTATGCATTCTCTGTCCAAGTTTCATGAAGATCCAACTTAGCAATTGCAAGATATGCTCAAATCAAATTCTGCATTTCTGTAGTTTTGAGAGTTGCCATGAAAAATGCTTCACATCTTTCAATGAAAAGGCTAATAATGCTTTGTAAATACTCAAAATAGATTTTGATGTTGGAAATAATTATTCACTCATCAAGCATTGATTCAAACCTCTACATACCAAGGCTTCCTTCACTGGATGCAAGGAGGACATTGTTATAAAGATGATGACTGAAAATGTGATTGTTGTAGGATTCATTTTTTCCATACCACTGAGTGTAGCAGCCCTTCCTTCTCCCCCAAATTGAAGATTTACATGCCCTCAAGTAAAAGAAGCACTGTTTATAGAGCTGAAACTTGATATATTTGTGGTGGCATCTTTTACAAGAGAAAGAGCATAATTAATATAAATATTCCTCCTTCAAGATTGTAAACAATACCAAAAACAAATAGTGTCCAAGTAATGATGTATTCAGCCATGGTCAAAACAATACAAAAAAGTGTTCAAGATCATCATTTGGAATGGCATAGTTGACCCATTATACATTGTTCCTGTAGGGGTTGACCTTTTGTGAATAGGTTATCCCTTTCTACGATCGAAAATCCTTACTAGTTCAAACTTAGTGGGAAACAAACCCAAATAATGTCAAACATTGTTCAAACGCTACCATAGAATTCTTGCTAAGACTGTAGTAGCATTCTGAATATACAGTGGAGATCTTGGAACCCGTGTTGTCCATTCTGTGTTGGAGATGCATATTGTTATTTCTTGTATATGATGCTCTTGGCTGCACTTTTTGTTATGACAACTTCTGGAACTTTTTTCACAAAAACCCCCATATACCATAAGGAATGAGAAGCTGATTAATGACTTTTTCATTTTTCAAACAACAAGAGAGTTGCATACTTGCTGAAGATAATACAAGCTTAAAATGACCATGATTTTTAATGAGCAAGGATCAGATTTGTTTGGGCAGTTAGTGAGCATGTATGTCTATATTCCAATCAACAAAACCCAAGCATTTAAGTTCTGTGAAAGCATATGTAAATAAAATCTGATTGTATATCAACTCATAATATCAAAATGCCAGGTTTACCATGTAATTAAGATGACCCCGCAAAGTTGTGGTTGCCCCCAAGACAAGATCTGGAAATTTCAATGTGTTTTTTTTTTCTAGCCCCACTAGAAAGGAGTATGAAGTATTATTTTCTGAAGTTTTTAAACATGAGGCCAAGCATTCCATAGTAATCAAACTCAATTCAATAGTCCTATCAAATTCCCCAGAAATTCGCAATTGGCCAATGATATTCATGTGCATCATGTTTCCCAGTTAATGCAATCAAGCTACCCAATATGAATTTTTTCTTTGCTAGCATGAATTGTACATAATAGAATTGAAATAAGAATTGCGGGTGAAGGTTGCACAAACAATTATTCTCCCAAATAGTTCCAAGAATGTGTGAATAAATAGTTTGAATTCCATGGAGTGCAGAAAAGTCCATTCTCCCCTAAACTCAATGGTTTCCATGTCCTCGGAAAAGAAAATAATGAATATAAATGAGTAGGACAAAAACAAAGAGATGACCTATAAGTTGCAATGATGTCAACTACCCAATTTGTTTGCTACTATCATGGAGGTCATATTTATGCCATGGAGCTACTATGATCAACAATATTCAGTTTCCATGCTCATCATTCCTGCCATGTACCCCCACTTTTATTTTGCAAGCTTGACTGTTAGAGATTTCTTACACGTTTCCAACCAGTTGTACAAATGATCCAAATCGAGATTTGAGAATAATTTCAAGATCCATATGTATGAAGGAAAAACATAGCAACTAAGAAATAAATCTCATACGCAACATGAATTTGTTTTCATAATATGGAGGGACTTTGTATGAGAGATTGCCCCAGCAAAAATGATGATGCTGATGTTCCATATGCAGTTGTCTCTTGCCTCAAATATGATCACAGTGTTACCTATAAAACTTCTAAATGACTATACTCATATTTCTTGCTGCACTTAACCATGAGGATCCATGTGAGATAGCCATGCATTAATAAGAAATCAACAACATGATTGATCTTTAAAAATTGAAAATCCTCATACCATATGATATAGTCTCTTATCTTCAACTTGTGTGGATGGAAACCCTCTGAATGTATTCTTTGTTGTATGGCAGCATAGACTTCTTCCACTGTAGGTTCTCATGAAGCAACACCAATGCCTTGTGTTCCTACCGCTGGTTCTTATGTGGCAGCAGTATATCATTTTATTTCATGCTTGAACGTGGGAGGATGTAGATGTTGGGAAGGACTTTGAATTAGGTGTTGGGAATGTCTTGGGTGAAGGTTTAGAAATGGAGGGAGGTGTGACAAATGGTAAAGAAGTGAAGTAGATAATGATTAATGGTTTTGATGACATTTTCCATAATTTTTAACAAATAAAAAACTCATGCTATTTTACCTCAAGTTTTATCTCTGTGGAAGCCTTAGTTGACATGAATGTACTAATGCATGCCAAGGCTGATGTAGGTTGCTAACTGCTGCTGAGAGATGTAGCTAGAAGCTGAAACTTATAGAGGCTAAATCTGATACATGATGAGGAACTGTGCAATCTTAAATGAATGATGTTGTAGATGATGTTGAAGGTGGAAGTCATGCAAGTGTAGTGGGGGATCTTGAGACTACTAACTGCTGAAAACAAATGTTGCCAACTAAATGAAAAGAATATTGTTGAACTGCTGGAACAATAAAAGTATATATTCTTCATCCAATATTCGTGCTTATGTACAAGTTAATCCATGTGAATGAATGTTCTTGTAGTCGAAGATGGAGAAACTTTGTTGGATTACCAATCAATAATGAAAATTGTTAACCAACGTGAGACAACTCACTAGTGATGAAAATGAGCTATCAAGGTACAATAGTACAACCTGTTAGGTACGAATGTATGTGTTGAATTCGAGTCACCTACAGGATCTGACAAACAAGAGACATTGATGTATTCCCTTGATCATCAGCGAGGAAATTTACCATTGATGCATGTAAAATTCCAAGGTACTATACATAACTCAAGTCTTGTTGCCCATATAGTGTGTTGAGGTCGATGGGAAAAGACCATTGGAAGGTGGAAGTTAACGAATTCCACATCATCCAATATGAGTACAAAACAAATGATTGTGAAGAACTATAGATGAAATATTTTCTCCAACAAGTAGGTGGTAAAATGAAAAGGATAGGGGGTAACTCAGCATGCAAGAGAGATGAGAGACATTATTCATGGGTTGGTATCAGTAGAGTAGATAGTATGGGAGTGATGAAATAGAGTAGAAGGTCATGGAAGTGATGGAATGGTGGAGGAAAGAAGGAAATGTACGGGCATAACATGGTGTTGGTGAATGAGCATGATGGATGAAAGGTCTTTTGGGAGGCTTCTTTAGTAGCAATTCATGTAGAAATGGAACTTGACTTATGTAACATTGGTATTCATATGGTTTACATATAAATTCCTCAATTGTTGTTCTTAATCCATTTACAAAATTGAAAAAGTCTTCAAAACTCACTCATCCATATATTAACTTTCTATCTTCCAAGGACCTGAAAAAACCTAGCACTTGCCTGTAGTAAAACATGAGATCATGGAAGAAGAGAGGTGATCTCTCTCTCTTCATCCAATACTTATGAAAAAAAACAACAAGCAATTACTTATAAAACAAATCCAAAAAAAATGAAGAAAATTCAATTTATACCCGTGGGAGAGCGATGGCCAATTCGACTCACTAGCAATGTTTTGATCATAAATTCTCCATTCCTCATCCAATTTGAGTGATTCCAAAGCCAAATGAAAGCACATTTATAATTCTATGTCCCTTAGAAACAGGTTTTTAAAATTCTATGTGATGATATTCCAAATTTGATGAGTAGTGGCCATGATGATCACACAAGTTTCAAGCTTGAAGGGTTCCATAATCGTTTGGCTCATTTTCCCATGGAGTCTTCATTCACCAATGCTTCCTTCCTCTTACCAACTTCCTGAAAAAGAGATATTAGTAATATGGGTGGCCCTTACTACACCATGTGTCCAAGATTTCTTATTCAAAACAAAATGATACTATCTATGCATCCTAGATCTAAGTGAAAAATTGAATGGGATCTTACCAATGATTTTCATTTTCAACCATAAATTTACCTCACTCAAATATTAAAGCGAAGTTCAGGTCTAGCGGTTCCAGTAAACTGGTTTTCACAACTAGACTTATTGTTCTCTTTACTATTTATTTATTTACAATATCCTACACTACTTCGAAATTAAAAAAATTCCTCTCAAGTGTAGGAGAACTTCTAATGGATCCACTTTCGAAGAAATGAATCAAGTATGCTCATACTCCCAACATAAAAATATAACTTTATGAATGCTAGGATATGAGATATCAACTTCCCTTGAAATGATGGTGCCAAGAATTCTTGAAGTATGGAATGATGTTGCAGATCGATGACAGATTGAAACCAAGCTTCAATATAGTCTTTGTTCCCTTGATTTCTCATGGCTGTTACGCCATGAAGCTCCTTAGTAAACTGATGTTCCTGAATGCATAAGGGATTCAGATCTAATGATGTGACGGATGCTTCAATTTTTTGTTCCAATGTCCATTCTTCATCAAATTTGTTGATCTTGTTAACTCGTTGATGATGATAAGAAACTTCACTTCCAATTCTTGGATTTAAAACATGCCAAGGCCTCGTATGGATTTGCTACAACAATGCACAATATTTTTGTAGCGGTGTAGGTGAGGTAGAACAGGAGGGAAATGTAGGAAAATTTTGCAGTTCAGTACTCTAAGGATAATGTGTTGCTTTATTATGGTTAGGGTGGTGGGTGGATTGGATAGGAAATTGTGTTGGATACCAAGGAGTTTGATGAGAAGATAGACATGGCTGATGTAGAGGATTGATTTGTGAGGTTGATATTGAAGGACCAATTTGTGTTGCAGCATGAGGGGGAGTGGACATGTGATCATAAGATAATCCATTCCAACCTTGTGGATAAGGTAGGTAAGAGTTAAATTGAGGCTGCAACAACTTCCATGGTTGAGGATTATTCAATGATTGTGTCTATGAGAGTACGGAAATGGAGGGATAGAGTGTTGAACCATACATGTAGGCCATAGTTAGCATGAATGCTGCAATGAGTTTGCTGAAACTCCTAAATATCTTTGATATGTTTCTTTCATCCTTGGTAAGGAGGGACAACGATATGTGGAATGATTCAAGTCACATATGCCACAAATTGTGAGACTATGCAAAGGACAATCCGTTGCAATATGTTTCTTCTGGCACCAAGGCCAAACTATTTCTTCAAATTCCTCATGCTTTTCCTTAACCTGCAAAACACCCAATTGTGAATTTAGTGAACCATTGATATAATCATTAGAATTTTCAAATAAATTACTGATTTCAGCTCGTAAAACTCTTGTTTTTGCAGCAGATTTATAAAATAGAGATAAAATTTCCTTAGAATTCTGACCGGTCTTGAAGTTTCCTCTTGAATACCTTCTACATAACTCACAAATATCATCATATGCTAACTGAAATACATCACATGTTCCCATTAGATTTAATATTTCTAAATATTTAGCTTGGATTCCCTTAAGTAGGAGTGTTTTCAAGGTCTCTTTCCCCAGTTGTATTTGTTTGGATCTTTGAAGATTGTATTGAAAGCGTTCCATGCCATCCTCCAAACTCTCTTCTTCCGCTTGTGACATTTCGAATATATCTTCATTGAACCTGCAATAATCTTGATACCTTTTTAAGAATATATGTTTCATGTCTTCCCAAGTTTGTATACAATTCCCACCGAGGCTCATGAACCATCAGAGGGCTGTTCCTTTTAAAGTAAGGGGAAACACATTCAAATTTTGATCATTAGCACAATAACCATATCCTCTACAAAGTACATCAAAATCAAATAAAAATACATCAGGGTCTTGATTTTCCAAACCGTGAAAATTTTGTAGAACATGCAGGGGAATGATTTTCGTTGGTGCCACTCCTCCTGAATCTCTGATGGAAAATTCGAAGGTAACAACTTCTGCATCTTTCTTACCTTCCATCTCTTCATTAGATTCTTCATGTGATATCTTGAGGCCTCCTTCGAATGTTCCTATCTACTTGTTAGTATAATGGGTGGTGCTTACAACACCACTAAGGGGAATGATAAGATTTACGCTCCAAAAATTGAAAATGAAATAAAACTGAATGCAAAGAAAGAAAAATCCACACTCAAAGCAAATTAAATAAACTAAAAGGTAATCATGCAACCTACATGCTCTACTTTAACAATGCATCTACAAAACAATGTCAGATGTAATTTTGCACCATTAACAACTTCCCCAGCAACGACGCAAAAATGTTGGGTAGATTAATTATCTAATTAAATAAATAGCTGAAACTACCAGAACATAAATTGTCAACCCGGGGAAGTCTTTTATTTCAAAGATATCGTGGAAAATCTATGCAAGCATAATTTCTCCATGACACTATTGATCTATTGGTATGAACTCAAAACTCATTATCAACTATATCACACCTTCTTGAAAATAAATCAAACTCAAAACCTATTCATAAAATCACACTGAAATATAATTAGAACAAAATCAACTCTTATGAAGTAAGATCTAATTACATAAATCTAAAAGAAGTGTTGTGTTGGACAACGATCTATCAAAACGAATTAACATGAAAACAACAATGATAAATCTAATGAATGAAAGCAAGAACTAAATGATAAACAAATTCACACACTTATAATCAACACTACCAGCATCTGCTCAGGGAAGAGGGCCCTTCCTCCATTGAGCAGAGCTGGATCTCCACAATGAAAGTCTACAACTCCAGAATTAAGAAACTATTAGCTTGTATTATCAGAATGAAATTATTACAATAGATTCTAGATCAAATTCTACAGCATAACATTGATTTCTATCCTCTCCGAATACCTGAGAATGATTACGTATTTATACATAAAATGTCTCAGGAGAATGAGTAACCGAATCCCCAACTTGTAATCTGTTTTAACAAATTGCTAATTTGAAACACATGACCGTAACTATAAATATGCAAATTACATGTTTATAGAAGCAGTTGTATATCTCAAACCATGGCTCTGTTTGTATATTTCCTCCCAAGTCAAGTAATTGAGGCCGCTATGCACAAAACCCATGTCCCGGATTTTCGAGATTCATCTCCATATTTCTGCAAATTGAAATGCAAATCAATGTTTTCTTATCTGGCATGTGTTTTTGGTTAAGGTCATTTGATCATGAGGTGGAGGATGCCATGTTGGACTTGGGAACAAATTGAAATAAAAAATCCACATAATCAATCCTAGGAATGAAACCATGTTGTGATATCCATGTGGACATGTGCTAGCATGCCAACTTTGGATGCTTGAACCATGAGTGCTATTGATGTTAATATGAAAAATCACTCCACAAACGATCATCAGTAAAATTATGCATAATAGTATTCAATTCATAAAAAATAAAGGAAAATAATCATGATTAACCACTAAAGCATCAATGAGACTAATATGAAATTTCTTGAGCAGTTACAGCAAATGGATGGAAAATGGAATGATAAATGGGTGATAATAGGAAGAAGATGGATGAAATAGGTGTCGATAGGTAATGAAAATAGGGACAAACGCGTGACCCAACACACATGACTTTGTAGGGATAACCATGGCACTATTTATCCAAGTGTTTGGGACTTGGGGGCATCGACATGGTCATGGGAGGAGACCTAAAGATCAATCCTTACAGGAATATTCTAGCCATCTAGGGCTAAGAAGGTTTCCTCCCACAACCATACATGTCCTTATGAGGGTATCATTGACCTATGATTGAGGATGTCTATGCCACTGGGTGGTTTTGGGTAGTATGTATGTGTCTTAGGGCCTTCAGAATGGTGTTGTATGGAACAATACCATGCATTTATCCCTAAAGAAATTATTTAGGAATCTAGAACCATGAACAATTCCATGGATGACTTCATAGGGGTATCCAAGGCACTATGTATCTAGGTCTCGTGGACTTGTGAGCTTCAACATGGGGAGTGGAGAAGAACTGAACTTAGTCACCTAAAGGAAGCTTCTAGATATTTATGGCTAAGAAGGTTTCCTCCACCAACCACAAATGTAATCCCAAGGGTACCATTAGCCTATGATTGGAGATGCCAATGCCATTAGGTGGTTTTGGTCAATATTTATGTAATGTCCCCATTTTGACCCCCTTCGCATTAAATCGTGAATGATGTAAATATTGATATTTAATCATGGTGAGGAGCTCAAGGCCAAGGCCCCACCATTGATTTAGCGTTTTATGTATTGACAATTAAAAATAGATGCATGTGGTTCTTGTGCTAGATAGGCACAATGTAAATAAGACATCATGTAAATACGGATTTTAATGAAATACCCACAACTAGTTATGCAATGCAACAAAGAGATGGGGGCATGATTCTACAAGGAATAGGGAGGGAAATTATTCAAACCCTTGAGCCAATGGTGTTAATCCATGTGTCAATGAGAAAACCCATAACCACCAACTACCCATTTTGGGTTATGCACCCAATCATTTAATTCTTCCAAGAGTTGGTTGAGGCAGTTAATGCCTTGCGAATGGAGAGGTATGGAAGCCAATTTCGTGCATGGACAAGCCATCAACCTGGGAATTCATATTTTTTCTTCTTGGGCAAGAAAACACCCACGAAATGGTGCCCAAAGCCATTCTGAACCCATGGCTTTTTCCCTCTCACGCAGTCTGAGCTAGCTGGGCTTTCCCCATCACGTTTTTCATCATTTTCCTGCATTTTTCCATGGCTGGGAGAGGAGGACCACGATTTGGGACTGTTATGGAGGCTGTTTTCGCCCCAGAATGTCCATGGACTTTTTTCTGAAAATGGATTTAGCTTTCCAGGGTTGTTCCCCATCTTCCAGTTTCATTTTTGGGTTTCCCATGTTTTTCTGAAGCTAATGAAAATCCCATCTTTGGGCATCTCACTGTAAAAACGTTTCTTCATGCCCAACACTTATACTTTTGATTTTATGTGCATCCCTGTTTTGGTTTGAATCTGTGAGCAAGAGATTTGGAGTGGTAGTGGACAGAGTTAGCTTGATAAACCTAGTGGGGGGAGATAACTTCTCAAGAAGATCAAGAGGGTTGGCTACTCTTCTATGCACACCTTAGACACTCTAGATTGGAAGGTATGGCCTGAGGGACTGTGCATTGGTGAAGGGAATACTTCCTTGAGTGGGGTGTGTAGGCATTGTGGGTGCCAAGCTAGATAGATCTTGTAGAGGTATCCCTGGCTCTGTGCTTGAGCTCACTAGCTTAGCACTTCTTCCTTTCCATTTTCTAGCAGCCTGATAAACCCAATTGTAGATTGGCTTGGCTCATCTTGGTGTATGCTTGGCTATGTGTGAGTCTGTTGTTCCCTAATTCCTTGTAGAGATCATGCCCAGCTCGGGGGTGGAAGTGTGTTGAGATATTGATGATCACAACTGGCCTATGGTTGGGTGGAACGTTGCAGATGCATGGCTGGTTGCTTGGGACTACTTTGTTAAGATAAGTATTCTCTTTTATAAATTCTGCAATGTCTTTATTTAATGGTTGTCACAGAAATTTTGAATGTATGTTAGATATTAAACATGATTTTTAATTCCGTTGTGTTTCTATAACATGCACATGTATATGTCTTTTTATCAATGAGTTTTTACTTAATGGATATGGGGCTAGATGCCCGGATTTAGTGTCACGTCCTCTCTATCATGCTGGTATGATGGGAGGGGACATTACAATTTACATGTCTGAATGCATTGAAAATGATATTCCATTGAAGAATCCATGCCTTTAACCCTATCCAAACCCATTAAATAAGGCCATGAAGAAACACACATAACTTCGAAGGGTATCCATGGAACTATGTATCAAAGATTGGGGAATTGGGATGTTGGCCATGGTGAAGTGAGAAACCTACACCTCAAGCCCTAAAGGAATATTCTATCTATCCATGGCTAAGAATGTTTCCTCCAGAATCAACACATGGCCTCTTGAGGGTATCATTGGCTTATGATTGATGATGTCAGTGCCATTAGGTGGTGTTGAGTAGTGTATATGTGTCTTGGGGTGTTTGGAATAATATTTTATGGGAAAACACCATGTGTTTGGCCCTCAATAAATTGTTGAGGCATTCAGAGCCATGAACAATGCCTCAAGGCATCATGCACGACTTTGTATGGATATCCATGGAATTATGTATGTAGGTTTCTTACCTTGGGACCTTGGACATGGATAGTGGAGGACACTTGAACCTTAGGCCCTAAGGGAGTCTTCTAGCCATCTAGGGCTATGGAGGTTTCCTCCACTAACCACAAATGGCATCCTGAGTGTATCATTGGCCATGGTTGAATATATCGGTGACATTAGGTGATTTTGAGAAATATGTAGGTTCCTTATTGCCTTGGGAATGTTGTTTTAGGGAATAATACCATGCCTTTGGCCCTAAAGAAATAGTTGAGGAATCTAGAGCCATGAACACTACCTTGAATCACCATGCATGGCTTTGTAGAGATATTTATGGCCACTTTATGGCACTATGTATCTAGATGTTATGGCCTTTGGGACTTGGACATGCTTAGTGGAGGATACTTGAACCTCCAACCCTAAAAGAATATTCTATCCATATAGGGTTAAGTAGGTTTCCTCCATTAACCAGACATGGCCTACTGAGGGTGCCATTAGCATATGATTGAGAATGTGGGTTCCATTAGGTTTTTTCTAGAATTATATATGTGTCCTGGGGTCTTGGGAAATATATTTTAGGGAATAAGATCATGCCTTTGGGAATATATAAACCATTGAGGCATCTAGATCCATGAATAATGCCTCAAAGAAGAACAAATGAATCAACATCGGTATCAATGGTCATATATATCTAGGTCTTGTAGTCTTGGGGACTTGGACATGGTCAATGGAGGAGACCTAAACCTCGGTCCCTAAAGGAATATTCTTGCCATCCAAGGCTAAGAATGCCTCTACCGATAACACATGGGCTTGTAAGGGCATCATTGGCGTATGATTGATGATATATGTTCCATTAGGTGGTTTTAAGCATTATGTACCTATCATAGGGCCTTGATACCATTGAGAAATCGATATCCATGAAAAATGCCTCAAATCACCCCGCATTACTTCATAAAGGTATCCAAATAGAATAAAAAAATGAGAAATCTATCCCATATTGTTAGTACCTAAGCATCCCTAACCTAGTTGTTTCTCTAGATAGGTTTTAGCACCAATTGGGGTATGTCGATCAAGACCAGCTTTGCTTTCTTGTGAGTAAAGTAGTTTTATAATGGGATCCATTGTTCTATGCCCTTAAAGGAATCTTGTAGCCATCTAGGGCTAATAAGTTTTCCTTCACCAACCATATACAACCTCCAAATTGAATAATTGGCTTATGATTGAGGATGTTGTTACCGTTAGGTCGTTTTAAGTAGTATGTACATGTATTAAACCCTTGGAAATTATGTTCCATGGAATAAGACCATGTTTTTGGCTTTAAAGAAATCGTTGAGGCATCTATAGCCACACGGACTACCTAAAACCACCATTAATTACTTTAGAGGGGTATCTATGGAACTATGTATCTAGGTCTTGTGGCCTTGGGGCCTTACACATGGTTAGTGGATGAGACCTCAATCTTGAGCTCTAAATGATTTTTATATCCATCTAAGGCTAAGAAGTTTTCCTCCACTAAAAACAAAAGGCCTCTTGAGGGCTTGTCTCATAAAAACAAGAAAAATACATAATTATATGATTATCCAAATCTCATGGAACTTGTAGCCACAGGGAATAATTCAGTTGGTTTAAGTACCATGTTTTTCACCACTGAAGTAGGTTCAATTACTATGGTAATGTTTGAACCCCTACGCCTCTCTTTATTTCTCCCTTTCCCTAACTACCCCTCCTCTCTCTCTCTCTAACCCCCCTCTCTTTTTCCCTTTCTCTCTTGCTCCCCGTTCTCTTTCTATCGCATTCCCCCCTCATACCCCCCTCTCTCTCTTCCCCCATTAAAATAACTCCCCCTTCTCCCTCCTTCCCTTCTCACCCTCTCTCTCTCCCCCACCCTCTCTCTAACCAACCTTCCCTCCTCTCTCTTTCTCCCTATATCTTCCACCGATATTCCCCCCATCTCTCTCTCTCTCTCTCTCTCTCCCCTATGTCTTTCTCATATAACCCTACCTCTCTCTAATCCCCCCCCGCACTCTCTCTCTATACCCCTTCGCCCCTAACCAACCCCTCTATCCCCCTTTCCCTCACCGCACCCGCTCTATTTCTCCCTTTCTCTCTCCCTCCCTCTTCCCTCTCTCTAAGATACCCTCTCTTTCTATATATCTCTCCCTTTCCTAGTCACCCCCTTCTCCCTATTTCTATGCCCTCTCTCCCTCCCTTCCCATGCACCCTCTCTCTCTCTCTCTCTCTCTCTCTCTATGTTTCCCTGTCACCCCACTCTCTCTCTTTCTCCTTCTCTCTATTTCCCCTATTCTATATTTCCCCTACCCCCCCCTTCTCTCTCTCTCTCCCATCGCCTTTCCCTAACAAGCCCCCTCTGCCTCCCTTTATCCCTCTCCCCCCCTCCCCCTCTCTCTCTTTCCCTATCCTTCCCCCTATATCCCCCCTCTTTTCCCCCCTTTCTATCTCCCTCTCTTCCTCTCCCCATACCTCTTTATATCTCTCTCTCCCTTTCCCTATCCCCCTATTTGTCTCCCTTTATCCTTCTCCCCTCTTATTCTCTTTCGCTCTCGCCCTCCCCCCCAACCCCGTCTCTCCCTTTTTCCCTCCTCCCTCTCATTATACATTACCCTTCTTCCACACCTACATAAGGATTATGAGTAGCATCTATCTTGGTTCCTTCTTAGATACTAACACTTGAGGCTAGGCCGAAGACTTATCAATATCCTCGCAAAACTACCCTCTTGGTAGTTTACCAAAACCATGTCAGGCTCCCTAATGCAACAACACTTTCCTCTTACATTGATGCTTAAGTAACATAGGCTAATTATATCTTAAATCTTTCCTATATATTAATTATTGAAAAATTATATTAACATATTATCATTATATTCATAATGAAATTTATATAAAAATTTTCTTATATATAGTTAAATTTTGAATTTTATTATATTATTAGTTTTAATTAAAAATTCAAAAAATTATAATTATTAATCAAATTAATAAGTAACTAATTTTATTTATAACTCAAATGAAAATAAATTGAATTTTTTTTGTTAACTAATCCATAATCTATTTTAAATTTTACAACTTGGGTTTATGAAAGGTGTAGGGTAAGTGGGCTTGAGCATGAAGCCCATGTACCCTTCCCTAAAATAAAACTAATTAAATTAATCATAACCCACAAAACATCTCCTTTTGGGTTCTTGCTAATTCACTCTAGCTTGATTAAACTTTGTTATGCACTTAGGTTTTTCAGGGTTATGGAGCTCCGAAGAAGAGAGACCTGCACAACTCGTGTTTCCTTAGTCACCGTATTAGGGTTTGCATTTTCTTTTTGAATTTTCACTAATTTCTAGCGTTTGATGGAAACATAGGATGGGCAGATTGCAATCCCCTGGGCCAACAGAGGACAGGCAGACTGCAAGTCGTTGGGCCTTTGTGGCCATGGCCTTCCCACGGCCTCATTTATGTTCAAAACCCACATGCGGTTGGGATGAGCAGGGCGAACCTCTGTCCAGGTTGGTTGATCTGTGGGTGTGTTCTCTTCAAAGAGCTGCGAAGTATGGAAACATTGGTATGTCTGGTAAACCGTGCGCACAAGACAGGAGGAGGGAAATCCCTTCATTAAAATTTTGTTTTGTGCCATATTTCACAATTCTATTATGCTTTTGCATTTTGAGTGTTCACTAATTTGTAGTGCTCGATGGCAACAGAGGATGGGTGGATTGAAATCCCCCCAGCCAACAGAGGATGGAAGGGCTCGACCCGCCGGGCCTTTGTTTCCATGGCCTTACCACAACCTCATCTCTATTCGAAATGCACGCGTGGTCAGGCTGAGCAAGGAAAACCTCTGTCCAGGTTGGTTGATCTGTGGGTGTGTGCTCTTCAAAGAGCTGTGAATTATGGAAACATTGGTATCTTTGGTAAACCATGCGCACAAGACAGGAGGAGGGAAATCCCTTCATTAAAATTTTGTTTTGTTCCATATTTCACAATTCTATTATGTTGGAGATGTTTTCCCAGACGAAGAAAGAAGGAAAACAAACGGTTGTTTGCAAGAAATCCAATTGCAGTTTCCATACGAGAATCGTCAGAATGGTAATGTTCAAAACTTATTCAGAATCATACATATTGTGTATATAGCTTTATTGGAATATTTTATTTTTTCACAGATTCGAATGGCATTGTTGAACCAACTATATTCCCTCCTTTTTAACTAGCTGTGGTATTTTATTTAGTTTGGAAATATTGTTCGATCTTCAGGAATTTTTCCATAAGGGGCCTTGTTCCCTCAGGTTTTAACAAGAGAAGGCCGCAAGGAAGCTACAGCCAAAGGAGATCAATTCCAAACTCAGAACCGAATTCATGCAGTGATCAACCATCGTTAGGCAATTGAACCTTTCTTTGTGCAAACTGATTAGCTATGTAGGGTTTAGTGTTTTTTTTCAAGGTAATCTCTAATGTTTTCTAAGTTTTTTGACAAGTATGGGAGTAAGAAGGTGAGATGTCCCAATGTATGAAGTTTCCATTTGTTCTGTCATTTTAAGAATTTTTTTTGCAAACAGGTCAACCATTCAAGCATGAGGAAGATTTGTGGTAGAAAATGCAAGACATGAGAGCTAGAAGTAAAGCTGATATGCTCTGTATCCAGTTGTTGTAATAGCTGCTTTAAGCATTGTAATATGAAACCTGCAACTATTTGCAGCAGGTACAAGCTCTAATGTAACGATTCAAGGATTTCTTGTTCCACAGAACAAGGCAAGGAAGCGGGTGGCAGTCCCTCCAATGAAATGGGATGCCATGCTTACAACTTATGCGCGTACTTATGCAAGGAGAAGAAGAGGCAAATTCCTCCTCCAACATTCGAATGGCTCTTTCAAAGAGAACATATTATGGGGGAGCGGAAGAGGTTGGGACGCTACAGAAGCAGTTGGTGCATGGGTGGATGAGAAGAAGTGGTATAACTATGCAAATAATAGTTTCAGTTTTGGGCAAGATTGCACCCACTAAATTCAGATTGTTTGGAGAACTATAACTAAAGTTGGATGCGCCGTCATCAAATGTAACATCAACGACACCTTTATCACATGCAATTACTACCCTCGTGGAAACTATGTTGGAGCCAGACCATACTGAAACTTGCCATCCACTATTTAACATTCATTCTCCGGCATGGATTTCAAGTTTACTCCTTTCACATTGATTTCAATATTTCACTGTACAACATATATTTATATTCTTCCAATACATATATATTTCGTATTTCATTCTTTGGATGTAATCGCACATAGATTTGTTTGATATTCATATTGACGGATAATTTTTAGATGTAAGTTGCTCCAGTATTTTAGAATTACATAAATGAATAGCAAAATTTTCCAGTGCTCAACAAATTTGGAGGCAAAACTCATCATAAATTGTGGATCCGAATAAACTGACCATAAGCGAACTTGCTCTATCATTTTGATTTGGATAAATTTAATCCAATGAATTACATAATTATTAGATTACAAACTTTGTTAAAATCAAACTTCAAGAAAAAGGAAACTAAGCTATGCCGAACTCAAGTTTGGCCATTTGGTCTTCCAGTATATTTCGAAAAGACTAGTCAAAAGACACTAGTCAAACCTCTTGTGCACTTAGCTTACGAAACTCTTTCATTTGTCAAATGATACTATTTAGTGAAACACAATACAAAGGATGCTTTTCATACTTAAATAAATTATGGTTTAGTAGGTCAAACACAAGATGCTTTTCATAGTTAAATTATGGTTTACAAAAGTTGCTTTTCATTGTTAAATTATGGTTTAGTAGGTCAAACACATAAGAGGCTTTTCATAGTTAAATTATGGTTTAGTAGGTCAAACACATGGTTTTGGGATCTTGTAATCCATAATCAATTATTACTGTGTGAAAGTAATTTGAACATCTTTTCCTGTACTCTTTCCATTATAACTGATATACATAATTTAAATTTTAGATGCTTAGCATATTTATCATTAACTCTGTATAAAACCTTCAGATAATAAGCACCACAATAATAATCATCCAACTTCTTGCATAAATCAAACAATTGGCCAGCTATTGTTCGTCTATTATATGTTTATCTGTTTAATTTTAAGTAGTGTATCTTTTACCACCTTGTTAAGAAGTGATAATATATATATATATATATATATATATAATTAATGTGATTTATATTTTTTTCACTATTTATTATTTTATGGTGCTTTGCACCATATACAAGTTTGTGTATATTAAATAATAATAATAATAATAATGGTTTTTTGCTCCATAAAGTCTCAATCCATGTTGGATTGCTTTTGGTGTTTTGCACCACAAAATCTCAATCCACCTAGGATTTGTTTTGGTGGTTTGCACCATACACCATGGAATGCCACCTATTCATTTAACACCAAAATCAACTTTTTTACAATCACCATGTTTGCACCATAAATATTAGCACCACTTGCATGTCCTCACATTATCACCACGTTTGCACCACTACTTGAAAATTGAGGATTTCACAAATCCTTTACAAATAGTGGTGCTAATGTGAGGCTAAAATGCCTTTTTTCTTATAGTGTAATAATAAGCAAATTCAGCATTGACAATTTAGGAGTTACATGTCAGCCACAGTAGATAGTTGTATTGCAACTTCCTCGTTCGTGCATGAGCCTCAAAATGAGTGCAGTACTCTGGCCAACACTATAAAAGATGTTGGAATTCCAACTTCAAATCCAAATTATATGCCATTAGACATGGAGAGTTCTGGCGTGGTAGTCGATAATTGGATGTTGATGGAACATTGACTCCGGTACTCCCCCGAGCGTGTATGTCTAAAACTCGTGCTTGGGGCCAACACCCACGTAGCTTATAGTTGGAAACATATCAATAGGGTAAGAACCGTATCTTGTACCTCCATCTTAAAGAATATATATATATATATATACATATTTCAATTTATTATTTATATTACATTGCAGAAAGGCCTCTTATCAAGAGAAAATAGTCCAAAATGAGAGTTAGGAGGTCTCTCAATTGGAGAAAACAACCCATATATAGTCTGCCACTGACTACCTTGGCAAACTTAGTGTGAATCACACCTGGGCCCAAAGAGAACATTGAAGCAGGGAGGACCAGCGGTGGAGCGACCGACCACAGAGGAAGAACATGTCTAAATGCTCAAATAATTTATTTTTTCAAACCCTCGATATCTCATTTTATTTTCATCCATTAAAACTTTCCAAAAAACCTCCTAAAATATAAAATATGACATGTAAATGAACATAAAACCATAGATCTAAGCAATATATAATCAGATCTAAAAGATCATATCCAACACATAAGTAACATGAATCATATAGATTTGAAACATAAACATTCATAATCATCCATAAATTTCATCTAGTGGAGGGGGAAAATAACATATATTTATATAATATCAAAACAAGAGACATACATCATATGATACCTTGAGTTTAATGATGCATATCTCTTCCAAATTCCTAATCCAGACCTTCCATAAATCAGAACAATAAGCTGATCACAATGGCTAGGGGATTCAAGAGAAATCCAACCAGCATAACAATACTATCCAAGAATCTTCCCTTTCTCACAAAAATGGCCTCAATAGGTAGGTGAATGGAGGCTGAATAAAGGATGAATCTAGAATCCTGAGGCAGATAGGATTGAGCTGGTGTGTAAGTTCCTATGAGAGATGAGTAAGAGCCAAGCCATTCACTTAAGCCATCAAAATTCCCCCCCCAAAACCAAGTATAGGTGGACCATCGCCCCCCCTAATGCATGAAAGGAGTGATGGTGTCACCCCCATGGAGGAATGCAAGGAGGAATGGAAGGATGACCATCACCCCACCAAAGGACCATAGGGGGAGATGATGGTAAACAAGTGGGAAAAAGGGCCAGGATAAGGGTATAATCAAGTGTCTCGGTTGGTCAATGAATTGGGGTCTCCAATGAGCCTCTAAGGTGCAAAATAAGGGTATAACATGGAGTGATCAAGGAGGTGATTTGAAACTCGTATTAACTTGATGAACGGGCCTTAGATCGATGAATTGTCAATTTTGTTGGAATCAATACATAGTATTACACTTGGAGGGGATCCCTCATGCTTCCATAGCCCGATGACAACCTTCTCCGATGATTTCATAACCTAGGGTTTTGCTCAATAGGGGACAATGCAATTCTCGCATGGTCAACTTTGGAAGTGCCTCAATCATGATATTGTGGGTAGCGTTCCCACACCGACCCCACCTAAACAAACTTGCAGGATCTTATAGTACTCATTTATACTGCATAGTGTGGTTTCTACACCTTGAGCACAAATTCACTAAGTTTCACTGAAGGGATCAAGGAGGTGAGTTGCAACTCATCGTAACTCGCTGAATAGTCCTTGGATCGAGAAACCATCGAATCTGTTGGACTCTTGAAATCATATTACACCTAGGGTTCTCCCTCCACCATGCTTCCTGTTAAATTTTGAGCATTAATTCACAATACTCTAGGATCTTCACTGAGAGAATAACATATATAGTATATCAATGCATGACAATCACAATAAGCATGACAAGCATCAAAAGAATCAAAAGCATGAGAGACAAGAGACACCGAGTTTCCGTGGGGAAAACCCTAAGGTGAAAAACCCCACAACTTCCTCAAAGATAGAGAGAGCAATGGCTCAACCAAAGTACAACCAAAATACACTGAGACAGTCTCCTAGTAGCAGATGATCCTCCTCCTCACTAGTGCGCCACTTTCTGAGTGAGAGAGATATACGTTTCCGAATGATCTAAATAGAGATCACCTGATCTCTATTTATACTAACCTGTTTTCCCAGTGACCTTATGGGGCCGACTTGTCTAGCTAGGTACATCCACATTATAATATATATATTTCAGGGCCGACCCCACACATGGCGGTGTAATAACGCATCGACAAGTACATACACTTGCGACAAGTGTCAATCCACATGACGACACTTCCTTATAGAGGAATAATACATCTATAATAAGGGTACAATAAATATATATGAAATACATAGATGAAATACATTCTGAAGTTACATATACATCAACACTCCCTCTTAACTAGGAAGGTATTTCTCAACATAGATCTGCTGGACAAGTCTTCTTCTCGAGATCATCGCCATCATCATCGTCACTGCTGCTGCTATCTCAACCAATCTCTGAATCTACTCGTCATAGGAAGTTCTACAGAGCCAGTCCTTTTTCATACTAGATGTAGGCCCACCACCTGTAGGTCTTCGTCATCACTGGCCATACCGTGGAATCCTCAGGACTTATTACGTGCATCACAAAACCTCGAAAGAGCATCCCAGGCTATTACGAGCACACGGCTCTACCTATATGATCTCCTAGGTATATATTATATGTGACCTCACCACAAAACCTCGCAAGAGCATCCCAGGCTATTACGAGCACACAGCTCTACCTATAGGATCTCCCAGGGACAGATTATATGTGGTCACCACAAAACCTCGCAAGAGAATCCCAGACTGCTACGAGCACACAACTCTACCTATAGGATCTCCCAGGGACATATTATATGTGGTCATGGAAAAACCTCGCAAGAGCATCCCAGGACTTATTACGGGCACACAACCCAACCTATCGGATCTCCTAGGGACATATTATATGCCATAGGACAAAACCTCGAAAGAGCATCTTCTAGATATCCCAGGGCCAGATTATATGCCATAGGCAAAACCTCGAAAGACTATCTGCAGATCTCCCAGGGCCAAATTATATGTCCTCCCAGAGCAAAACCTCGAAAGAGCATTTGCAAGATATCCCAGGGCCAAATTATATGCCATAGGCAAAAACTCGAAAGACTATCTACAAATATCCCAGGGCCAAATTATATGCTCATCTGCACAACTTGATCCACGGCCATAGAGTATCAACCTGATACTCACCATACATCATCCTGATGTACACATGATCATCCTGATCATCATCACTGCAACATCCTGCTACATGTCATCTGGAGCAACATCCTGAAGCTCATCATCCATGATCATCTTGATCATACAATGCATCTACCTGATGCATACCAAGTATTTACCTGATACGTATTATCATACATGATCCACCTGATCATACAATGTATCCACTTGATACAAATATAAATACATGATACATATCACCATACATGATCCACCTAATCATACAATGTATCCACCTGATACATATACAGATACATGGTCCAAGCATCCAACATGATGCATATACAAAATACATACAAATGATCCTACTGATCATATCCAACATCCAACATGATGCATACATACATATAAATGATCCAACTGATCATATCCAACATCCAACATGATGCATACATACATATAAAAATGATCCAACTGATCATACAAAGCATAAACCAGAACATCATCCTGATGCTCATCATCCAGCGCTTACATCCACAGCCATGTGAAGGATCCTCCTTCCAACATGCTTGGAATGGCTTCAACAAATGTGTCCATCACTTCTTCCTCGAAGTGTCCTTGATTTGAAGAACGCCAAGCCTCTCTCTGAAGTACTCGAACTTCACCCTGGCTAGTGGCTTTGTCAGCACATCTGCAATCTGCTCGTCCGTTGCAACATAAAGGAGCTTCACAGCTCCTCTCTGCACCATATCCCTCATATAGTGATATTTGATCTCTATGTGTTTCGACCTATCATGAAACACTGGGTTCTCAGACAGCTTCACACAACTCTGGTTATCACAGAAAATACCATTAGCATCCAACGGGAGATCAAATAATTCATACAGTAGCTTCCGTAGCCATACTGCCTCACAACTAGCTGAACAGGCTGCAACATACTCTACCTTAGCTGTACTCAATGCTATGCAGGACTGGTTCCTGCTAAACAAAGAGATCACACCTGATCCCATACTAAAACAACACCCAGATGTGCTCTTCCTATCTGCAGCACTGCTAGCCCAATCTGAATCAACATAACCCTGCGGGTTAAACTTTTGGTTTGCTTCATACTTGAGCCCATAATCCACTGTGCCCTTCAGGTACCTCAGAACATGATTTACAGCAACCAGATGAACACTCCTTGGATCTGTTAGGAATTGAATCAATGTGTTCACCGCAAAGCAAATATCTGGTCTCGTGTTCGTCAGGTACATCAAGGATCCAATCATCTGACGATACATAGAGACATCTACCGGCTCAGATGAAGCATCACATAGAAGCTTCAGATTCGATGCCATAGGTGTGGCCATGGCCTTGCAATCCATCATCCCGAATCGCTTCAGGATATCTACTGTGTACTTCCCTTGACCAAGGAAGATCCCACCTGCACTCTGCCACACCTCCATACTTAGGAAATAATGTATCATTCCCAAATCTTTCATATCGAACTCAGCAACAAGCTTCCTTTTCATATCTGCAATCAATCTATCATCTCCTATTACAAATAAGTCATCCACATACAGGAGTAGAATCACAGGATTCCCTTCCTCAACCTTGTAATAAAGGTTGGAATTCGCTTTACTCTTGGTAAATCCCAAACTAGATAGGAAACTGTCCATCCTACCATACCAAGTTCTGGGAGCTTGTTTCAAGCCATACAAGGCTTTCTTCAATCTGCATACATATGACTCCCTGTTAGGTCTTGGGACTACATCCCAAACATCTTCTTCATGATCAACGGATCATGGGATTCCATTTCTTCATCCCAGATTCTGGGAAGTTCAATATCCTAAATATCTTCAATAGATATCTTTGTTGCTGGAACAAATGTTGTAGTCCTTTTGTAGGTGAAGATATACGGTCTTTCCTACAAAACAAGTTAAATTGCATGATTAGAAACATCTCATAATTTTCATAACAAATTCTTTACACATAAAGAAATATTTCATGCAGTCATGCAGTTATCTTAGCCAATGCTTCAATACAACATTGATCCATGTTCCACAAATTTCTAGATGCCTTCCAGTCTCTACCAGAACATTGTTAAGAGTTTGCACTACTCCCAACATGTTAGCAAAGAGGTTTCATTCTAGATAAGTAGCAATGGAATGTTGTACAGTGCCATAGGCCACTTACCCATCACATGCATATTAGTAGTATACTGTTCATTAATGCAATCATTCTAATATGCACAATACATCTCCTAAGTCTAGGAACATAAGCATAATATTATTTAAACAAACAAAATATGCAAGAAATGATAATTGAAATACTTATCTTTGTTTGTTTGTTGGGTGGACTCCCTCTTGATCTTTGCTTCCTGGCAGGAGCTACTGAAGTGTGCTCCCTCTTGATCTTTACTTCCTGGATTACCTATCCTTGAACTTATATTCATCCTTGCTGACATCAATCTTCTTGAACCCTAGAAAGTATATTCTATAAGCCTTCGAGCTTTCACTGTAACCCACAAAGATACCCTTCTTTCCTGAAGGATCTAGTTTAGTCCTCTTTTCCTTTGGGACATGAGTGTATACTGGACAACCAAATATTCTGAGATGGATGAATTCAGGTTTCTTACCAGAAAAGACCTCTTCTGGTGTCTTGTTGTCCAATATCTTGTGGGGTGTTCTGTTTTGCACATATACATCTGTTCTAGCTGCTTCTACCCATAGATGCATAGGTAGATCCTGGTCATGCAGCATTGCCCTTACTACTTCCATGATAGTTCTGTTCTTCCTTTTTGCAACTCCATTCTATTGAGGATTATAAGGAGCAGTCAACTCCCTCTTAATCCCTGAATCACTACAAAGCTTCTTGAAGTCACCTGAGGTGAATTCTCCACCATTGTCGGATCTGAATGTTTTGATCTTCTTGTCAGTTTGATTCTCCATCAAGGTTTTGAATTCCTTGAACTTATCAAACACCTCATCTTTGTTCTTCAAGAAGTATACCCAAGTTTTTCTGGAGAAGTCATCAATAAATGAGACATAGTAAACATACCCACTAAGAGAACTGGATGACATAGGACCACATACATCTGAGTGGATGATTTCCAGGATATCTTTGGCCTTGCTTTCACTGCTTGGGAAAGCCTTCTTAATGTTCTTACCATTTGCACATCCTTTGTAAACACCTTCATGTTTGGTCTTGATTTCAGGAAGACCTTCTACAGCCTTTCTTGCAATTGGAAGTGCCCTATAGTGCATATGAGCAAGTCTTCTATGCCAAAGTTCACTTGGCTCCATGGATTCATGCACCATGGCATGTTTAGGTTGTCCCTTCAATTTATACAATCCTCCCTCTTGCTCTCCAATCACTACTACATCATCTATGGTCTTTCCCTTTGGCCACATTAGGACTTGGCCATCCACAAATGCAACCCTCATACCTTTTGCATCCAATGTAGAGATGGAGAGTAAGTTCTTCTTGAGCCCAGGTACATAAAGGACTTCTTTCATCTTCAAATATTTTCTAGAATCTAGGTTGTAAGAGGCTTTACCACTTCCTTTGATTGGGTATTGATAATTATCCCCAAGTTTCACCTTATGTGGTGATTCATGTTCAGATAGATTCACAAAAGATTCCTTAAACCCAGTCATGTGTTTGGAAGTCCCACTATCAATCAACCAATCATTACAACCATGGGAGATAGTACCTGTGAGAGCAGAGATTAGAACATACTCTTCTTCACTTGATGAGTCATCATCACTTTCTTCCCTAGCCTTCTTCTTTGGAGATTCATCATCCTCGGCAGCATGAGCATGGAAATTTCTTTTGCTTCCCTTCTTCTTCTTGTCGAAGTTGTTGTTATTATCCCTTTTGTTCTTGGGACAATCTGAAGCAAAGTGACCCTTCTCATTGCATGTGAAGCATCTTAGATCCTTCTTATTCTTTTGATAGGATCTTTTGTAGCAAGAGTGCTCCTTCTTGGGCTTGCTTCTTTTGGTGTGAGTTGCGAGAGCTTGATATTCACCCCCCATATTTTTCTCATGAGCTACAAGTCTAGATTCTTCTTGAGAGCATTCCTCCCATAGTTTACTGAAAGAGATCAATTTATTTCTTGCATAGATTCCTTGAACAAAGGAGTCCCATGACCTGGGTAGGCCATTCAGAGTGGTCATAACAACTTCACCATTGCCCACCACTTCATCCACATCTTCAAGTTGCTCCTTGATCTAAGAGACCGTGGAAAAGTAAGATTGAATGGTTTCTCCATTCAACATCTTGACCCCTTTCAATTGATTCCACATAGTCATCTTCCGATTTATGTTTTTCCCTTCAAATAGCTTGGTCAAAGAGTCAAACATATCCTTAGGTGTCTTTAGAGAAGACACATGGGGTATGAGATGGTCTTTGATAGAATTAGCAATGATTCTCTTTGCCTTGACCAAGTTCTTCTTATGAAATACCCTGGCCTCTTCATCCTCTGGGATAGGGATGTCTTCTTTTATATATGAGTCCAACTCATTCTCTTCCAGGATTAACCCAATCCTATACTTCCAAGCTCGGAAGTTATCAGCCCCTTCAAGCTTATCCTCAAGCTTGGTGTGGTGAGACATCTTAAAGATTGCTTCAAATGGAAATAGAAAAGATTTAGGTCTTACGACTTGAAATGCTGAAAACTGGATCTCGTCCCGGATTAGGGTTTGTCAAAAAAACCCTAAAAATTCAAAATGTGAATTTCAAATTTCTGAAAGGATAGAAAGATGCGCCTTGATAAGCTGATAATCCTGGTGCATTCAGAATTTGAGATCAACAAAGTTTTACCCTTCAGATTTGCCTTTTTGTCCTCCCGGGTTCACTTGGGAGAGCCCTGAATTAGGGTTTGAGTTTCCTGAAGATCTACCCAGCCAAAAATCTCGATCCAAATCTCTAAACTTCTATTTTTGCAAGTAACTTTCAGCTATGTCTTCAGATTTCATAAATTTCTATTTTTGTGGAAACCCTAATTTTTAGGGCCAAATCTGAAAATGCTCAGAATTGAATTCTGATTGGATAGATAGATGCGCCTTGATGAGTAGAGTCAATCTACTATACTGCTTTTCCAAACTCTGTGGAGAGAAACCCAATAAACAAGAAACTCAAGTTTTCATCACTGCAAAATGTCTTCTTCTCAGGTTAGCTCTGATACCATGTTAAATTTTGAGCATTAATTCACAATACTCTAGGATCTTCACTGCAAGAATAACATATATATTATATCAATGCATGACAATCACAATAAGCATGACAAGCATCACAAGAATCAAAAGCATGAGAGACAAGAGACACAGAGTTTCCGTGGGGAAAACCCTAAGGTGAAAAACCCCACAACTTCCTCAGAGATAGAGAGAGCAATGGCTCAACTAAAGTACAACCAAAATACAGCTGAGATAGTCCTCCTAGTAGCAGATGATCCTCCTCCTCACTAGTGCGCCCACTTTCTGAGATAGAGAGAGATAACTTTTTCGAATGATCTAAATAGAGATCACCTGATCTGTATTTATACTAACCTGTTTGCCCAGTGACCTTATGGGGCCGACTTGTCTAGCTAGGTACATCCACATTATAATATATATATTTCAAGGCCGACCCCACACATGGTGGTCTAATAACCCATCGACAAGTACATACACTTGCGACACTTGTCAATCCACATGACAACACTTCCCTTATAGAGGAATAATACATCTCTAATAAGGGTACAATAAATATATATGAAATACATAGATGAAATACATTCCGAAGTTACATATACATCAATACTTCCATGGACCGACGACCATCTTCTATGACGATTTCATAAAATAGGGTTTCACTAAGTAAGGGACACTAGATCTACATGCTTCTACAATAAATCTAGATTTTATTAGGAGATATGATTAGCAAGGAGGTTTAGCATATTCATAAGAAACATATAAATATGGAGAAACCTAAATGAACATGCATCTTATCTCGATAGATTTGTGGCTACAAGCTAGGTTTTCTAGGGTTTATAATACAAACTAGGCTTTCTACAAAATAGGGTTTCCTCGACATGTTTACATAAATAACATAGGGAAAAGGGCATACAAGTTATCTCTTCCATAACTTAAATCCCATTGTTGGGCTTAGTTTAACACAGGTATTGTGTATTCTTTTACTCTTGATTTTTTTGCATCGAGTTATAGGGTAAGCTTGATAAACCAAAATAATAGATGAGGTTTGGTTCAAACCCAATACATGAGGGTGTTCTTTGTTGTATGTCACCCTCTTGCTTCTTGTTTGCAAATTGTTTAATAAGTGGCTAAACTGGATTTAAAAGTGGTTTTGGCGTGGTGTTTCTATGAAGGTAATGCGATTGCTTCCCATGGATTTTGACATTCATGTTTTTTTTGTTCTTTTGGTAACTACAACAGTGCATGTCATGTTGGTGGGATAGTTTATTGAGATTTGTTTTGTGTTTGCAAATGTGGAGCATATATTAAAATGTATTTTGTTGGTTTTTCTTATGCAATTTGTAAAGTGACCTTGAATTGTTGGTTTATAGTTGATATTGTTCAATGACAACATTCTATTTGATATTATTCATTGTTCAATGATGACATTTCATGAGTTGTAAAGGTTAGGATACAAACTAGGGTATAGCCTACAAAATAGGAGTCACAGTGAAAACTAGGGCAATGAAGTACGAGGCCTTCAACAATTTTATGAAAGTGAAGTAGGGATAATCACTCTCTTAATCAATGAAATATGAGAACATTAACAATTATATTTAGGGAAATATTGGAACAGTGAACCGTTACATAAAAGATACATTTGGCATAAGAGATGTTAAAGATATATTTTTAATTTTTCATATGAGAATGCAATATCAATGGAACTTTTGGTATGCTTTAAGAAAATGTCAAGTTAGGAAAACTTTTAATGTTTTTAGCATGCTAAAATAGGTACACTTCAACCTAACTTTATCGATGCTCATATCTATCAATTGCTGAAATGTACGTTGGCATTGATGTAATGTGTAGCACATGTATTACAGTTTGTCTTAGTTTGTGAACTTCTCATAGTTCTCAATTGATGAAATGTCTATAATTTTTTATATGACAAATATTGTTCAAACATATTTAATGGTTAACTTTTGTATTTTTTCATGGCCATCTCACTTGAACTTTGATTTCCTTGCAACCATAATCCTAAGGAATGTGTATAATCCATTGGAATTGTCCAAAATCACAATTTTAAATTGGAGATCCAATTAGTGTGCATGTAATGAGCTCATTGAAATATTGAAAGAAATCAGTTTGTTCCATTAAGATAGTGCATTTATAAGAGAGAGGGATAACCCACTTAAATCAACACAATGGTGCCATGTTACTTGTTAAACAAAAGAAATGTAAAAGATATGCTTAAAATATTATTTGAAAATGAGTGACTTAATATGCAATTCTATATTTGAGTAACATAATTTATCAATTTGGGGAAGAAATAGCTCAACTAAAGAACAAGTGGAAACTCAAGAGATAATAGAAAATAAATTGTATCATGCATTGCTAACCAATTGTTTATAATACAACTGATTACAAAGTAGTCAACCCTTAAATGGCCTATCAATGTACATGTATCCTAAATTATATGTATCCTAGAGTACACATCAAAACTCAATCTTCCTCTAGTTTTTTCCCAACTTTCATCTATCATGCCTACGTATAGGATCGCTTTGCATCTTTGGATTTTGCAAATCAAAGATCAATTTTTTTGATTAGCTAACTGCACTAATATATTAGCATTAACAAACTTAAAAAATTAATTCACGACACAATTATTTATAACAAACACTCACTGAATCCATTCTAGGTATCGATTTATGTGGTGTCCTCCTCCTCGTTGAAGCTCTCTTTGCAATTGTGCTCTACAAATAAAATATCACATCTTAATTAATTCAATAATTATCAACATGTGCATGAGAAATGAATAAAACACTTGGTTATTAATGAACATCTCAGCACAAAAACATACTTTGGGAAAGGAGATTGGGCTCCTTGTATGGTAGATGGAACCATTTGTTGAATATAGAGCTTCATCACAACCATGACTAAACTAGAGGGGCCAGGCATTGCTATTTCCAATGGCTACAATCACCAAATGCTAAAATAGTTAGACATGCATGAATAAACAATCTAACATGAATAAAATACATAAAAATGTTGAAATAGTTACCGTTTCCATTGCATATGTGGTATTAACTGTTGCATCAATGACCCCTATGAGTTCTAGCATGGATGACTCTCCAACGAGATGTTGTAAACGTGCAAAATAAACATTAAGAAAAACAAGTTGTGCAATGAATTGAAAAATAATCAACAAATATCATCAAAGGATAAACCTTACCATGGAATTTGTATCTCCATGGTCGTGGACACCCACAATATTTCTAGGAGAAGATCGTATGATATAGATATGACCCTGGTCTATGATTGGCCTATGAGGAGTGGAAAATGAAAGCGATAGCACTGATATTTCGGTTCATTCCTGCAGTCACCAAGTGTTGACGTATTTAGACATGCATGCATAAATGAACTAACATGTTGAAATTGTTACCTCTGTGTGAAATGTATTTCCGCGATGGGGGGCATCACTAGTGCGAATTCCTTACCCCTTTGTAGAGGCATCTAACATCTACAAGTTTAAAAATTATAAGTATTAGAAATCTATAGATGTGTACAGTAAGTAAAAAAAAGTTTGAAAATGATTATTTCTAACCATATACTTACCTCACTCAAAAATCCAGTAAGGGTCACATCTGGGGCATCACTAGAAATAATGTTTTTTCCCCGTTGAGTATATGGCAGTTGCAAGTTTAAAAATTGTAAATATAAGACCATATAACTTTAATGAACTAACATGTATTGATGAACCAACATGTACTAACAATGTGACATGTTGAAATAATTATCTCTGTCTGCACTATTCCATCGAAAATACGATAAAAATTGGCACATCAAAACCCCATATAAATACTAGAACATCGATCTCTCCACCATGGGGGTGTCACTAGTACCAACCATTGACCCTATTCTAGCATCTAAAAGTTTAAAAATTATAAATATTATTAATCTATATAATATGTGTACATTAAGGAAAAAATAGCTTGGACAAGATTAATGTTAACCATATACTTACCTGACTAAAAATCCTAGTAAGGGTAACATTCATTTCCGCGTGACAATAGTAGGAACGAACTAATGTTGTGTAATCGTGATCAGCAGTGGTGGTCTCATGATGTGTCGATATACCCCCACTACTATATGGTCCTGCACCAATGAGAGGTGACATATGTACCCCACCAGAGAGAGATGGCCCTGGATGGTCCATATGCTCAATAATGGTGCTAGGGCGGGAAATTTTGTACACTAGACTCATAAATGATTCTTATGTATGGGGAATCATATAATGTGTAGGAAGGAAATCTCACCTGGGTAACTTCTTCGGAGGCAGAAGGATTGGATGATTGACATCTTGAATCCTGGCATTGGGTCGATTTTGAGGCATCCCCAAACCAACGATCTCAAACTCAAATATATCAAAAGTATACGTGTTCTCCCAACATGAACTCAACATGCATCTTTCGAAGGAAATATAAAGGAAGTTCCCTATTTTTGTGGGGTGGCACATCAAAAACCATGTACAACCAATTGATCCAATTTTGTTCGAATGGTGGATGTGTGCACTACTCAATAGAAATGTGGGATCTGTTTGTGTTTGGGATTTCACCCATTCAGGGATCTCTAAACAATGCCAAAATGTGCTCCTTTATGATCTTTAATTTGTTTATAGCATTGTAATCCAATCCACCATCAAATTGTTTCAATATTTTCCATTCTATGTAAGATGCAATGTCATATAGAGCACCATTGGATTGGATAATGGTCTCTATAATTGCATCTAGAGTCTGTGCAAGCGAGAGATGGAACTGGTCTCCACCCCTTCATGTGGCCCGAATATCTCTCAGTCTAGGAATATTTCTCAGCATATCCACATTTGGATCCATACTTGCCACTGCAATAAAAAATTCAAAATATAAATATTTAGAAACATATACATGGTATAATGACATCTCTTAAAAATGAAAAATTTAAAACTAGTGTAACAAATAATGACATAACTATTTAAAGTTTAAAATTTAAAATTCAACAATTACACTAGAGAATCAACATAACATTTTGCCATGATGTTAAATTATCTCAGACGTGTATTAAATTTTTTCCATTTTAGATCAAGGGTGAGATAACATCTTCCATTTTCTTACTTATATTTGGTTATATTTTGGAATATATCTATTGACATAAGTCATTAAATTTGATTTGTTTTTGTCCTTGTAGGCTTGTTTATGGGTATCATACTTCATAGCTGATAATGAAAGACCAATTCAATTCATGGTTATGCAAAAAAATGTAAGAATTTACACAGAGTTAAGAAACTTATTAAAAAGTAGAAAAATGCATTCAAAGGTGGTGGGATTCATTAGTGAGGAGTGATGAGTTTTTCAGTTGTGACCAAGGTACAATTCCCATGAAGGTGTCTAATCGGTCCTTGAGGTTGTTTTGGGGGCAAGTAGACATAGTGGTTGAATGTGTGAAGCTTTTTCGACACTCCTTGTGCACATATAAGTGGATCAAAGGAAACCCTTGTGTCATCCTTAAGATTGGACACTAATTGTTATGGCTATGCCAAATTATTGTTGGTTGAGTTGTGGTTAAGAATTAAATTGGTGTGAATTTTATATCACTAGCCCAAGTTAGATTCACACAATAAGGGTGTCTTTGGAAAATAAAGCTAGGAATTCTTAGAGTGACATGTCCTAGGAGTGATGGTTTATTAACTCGAAATTTTGAAACTTCATCTCAGTATATATGAATAGATTTTAATATTGGGATAGGTGCTTTGGGAGGGGGGAATGTAAAGAGTGTCACATTAATTAACGAAACCAATGATAGGTTTGAAGCCATGCACACAAACTAAATTTCAACCTTAGTTAAGCATAACATATGCATCCTTGGTCATAATCATGTCAAATTGAAAATTTCAATATATATTTCTCCACATATGAATTGGGCTTGGAGGCCTTCTTCATGAATCAAAATCCATTTTGTGTGTACAAATTTCAACTAATTCAAGAGTTTGAATCAAATTGTATATAACAAGGATGCATTATGGGTGAGATACTTCGATTTTGGAAACAAAAATATTTGCACTAAATCAATTATTTATCCTCTTAGGCACTTTGCACAATTCTTTTGTGATTATTTGAGTTGAATAATTTAAGACCAAAGGGTTTATTTTGAAGTTTTTGGGACATATAAACTCAATGCAATTAATGAACTTTGATTTAGAGATCCAAAGTTGTGATTAATTAGTGATGCAAACTTGTGATTAATTTGATTTTCCCCCATTTCTCCCCATTTCTCCCTTTACACATCTAAAATAAGGTTGTAAGTGATTGATTGGTTGTTTTCTCTTTTTTAAGAAAAAAATGACAGAGCAGTTGGTAAAATTACCTCAATGTAATCCAATCCGCTGGTGGACGCCTCTCAGAGCTCTAATCACATATGAATTCTCCGTTTGTCACCAAACAAAGAATATAGACACATGGCTATTGGAGAAATGGGTGGTCACGAGCCCGTTTTTTGGGTTTATAGCATGCTTTAAAAAATGTGCACTTTTTTAGTTCTCTAAGATGCGCACACATTTTTTTCGCCATATCACGCACACATTTTTGTTCACCATATTGTACGCACATTTATAAATAACGTGCACATTTTTTTCTCGTAGATTGTGTGTCATTTGATCTATCAAGCTCAGGCCCCTCCATTTCTAATGTTGAGAAACAAAGATTTTAGTTTTCCAAATTGGAAACATGTTTTTGAAATCTTCAATTGCACTTAAACGGTCTCCCAACCATGAGAGGGCTCTTAATTAGAAACATACCAACTCTAATTGAAAACACCCACTCAAGTGAGTATAAGTCTCGGTGGATATTGAACATGTATCTCCAACACTTATTTTTACATAGAACCATTTACTTGAGAATTATAAAATAATTATTGAAAAAATAATTTATTTTTCCAAATTTTATAATAAAGAAATTAAAAGTTAATTTATTAAAAGTCTAAGTGGATATTGAAAACACCCACTCAAGTGAGTATAAGTCTCGGTGAATATTGAGCATGTATCTCCAACACTTATATTTATATAGAACCATTTACTTGAAAATTATAAAATAATTATTGAAAAAATAATTTATTTTTCCAAATTTTATAATAAAGAAATTAAAAGTTGATTTATTAAAAGTCTCTGTGGATATTGAACATGTATCTCCAACACTTATATTTACATAGAACCATTTAATTGAGAATTATAAAATAATTATTGAAAAAATAATTTATTTTTCCAAATTTTATAATAAAGAAATTAAAAGTTGATTTATTAAGTAAATTTTACTTCCATTTTATTTGAGCATTACACTAATTAATAACAACAATTAAAAAGAGAAATCATTATATAGAAATCATTCAATTAAATGTATATCTATATAGAATAAATAAACTTAAAATAATAGAAAAATGAATCCCTCATTTTCTCATTTTATTTTCATCAATTAAAACTTATTTTCATAAAGGGTTTATGTCTTCATCATTTTCAAACAATAAACTAAACTTCATAATCATATTACCATAATCTTTCCTCTGAGTAAAAACATGAAAACATAGTATCATGTTGTCCAAAATAAATCTATAACTTTGTTAATTTTAACATTCTCCTTTAATATATTAAATCTACAATTTAATTTCGAGTCTTATTTTAATTATTCTTTCTCATCATGTTAATTTATAATATTTAGCATCTTCTATAGATTTCATATTTTACGATGAGGTCTTCATAATAATACTTTTCCCATAATCTTAGAATTATACAATTATTTATGGGCTAAAACAAAGAAAATTGGGCTTAAAATCTGCTATACACTAAAATATCACACTTAAAGTTATCCTTAATTGTCATACTTTTATCACCATGAAAATGTGTTTGTGAGGTTCCCTAGATGTGTTCTAGAGGAAAACCTAGTGTTTGTTATGATTCCTAATTATGTTGGGAAGATAAATCCATCATTAGGAGGTCGAAATCCCATCATTTTCACCTTGCTTTTTACTCCTCTTTGAGGATCATTTCCCTCTTTTCCTTATGTGGGGAGATATGAAACCATTTCATCTTTCCTTGCACCCTTTTAGGGGAGATGAAGCCCCACTTCATCTCTTTGTGCCTAGCTTTTGGGGAGTGATGAAGTTGGTTTGACTATTCCAACAAAGATGTAGGATCTAGATTTGTGAGGATTTGGTTGGTTGGGGTAGGGATTCGAGCCATCCCATATCCTTCTATCTTGAGTAAGTTCATCTCACTTGATCCAATAAATAAATCCTCTCTTAATCGAACTCTTTCTCCACGATGGTTATGCTTCCAAATCCTATCAAATCCTATATAATAAGGGTCTCTCCATTGAAGGGCATGATGAGAAAAGATAAGAGCATCACACTTATGAATCTAAGAAACGTTAAGGGGATAGAAGGAAAGCTTGGAAGAGATGCTGCTCCATCAAATTCATGGTTGTAAGTTCTTCTTGTTTTGCTTTCAATTAATACAAAACTTGGCCTATTCTCCCCATTTATGTCTCTTATGTTGCATACATGGATGTGTTTATCTTTTGATAGTTAGATCTATAATTGATACACTTGTTGTGTTGGAAAGGACTTGTTCTCTATTTTGTGTAGCTTCCATTTGCATCTCAAGCTTGGATCTCAAGACTAGAAGTTGGATCAACTAGGAGCAATGAGGAAAACAATCTAAAAGAAAGATAGGTCATCTACTTCCTCTCCTCTCCTCTCCCTTCTACTTTGGTTGCTAGTGTATCTGTTAGGTCTAGAAGATGTTAGTGTCCACTTGTTTGGTTTTTGTCTTGAATTGAAAGAGTCGTTGAATAGTTAATGGAAATAAAATATTAATTTCCTTATCAACAATGACGAGGAAAATTCATTATAAACTATTAAACAACTTAAAATCTCTTAGGATTGGACCAAATACATGGAAATTAATGTTTATATATATTATATTATTTTTCAATATATTAAATTTAAATTGTTTAAGAATTAAGCCAAATATACATTATATTATTTTTTAATATATTAAATTTTAAACTTAATTTTAAACTGTTTATATTCAAAATCCATTGTCATTATCCAAATTCTATTACAAACCATATTAGATGCTTAATATTTCTTAAAACAAAAATTAAAAGCACTTCAAATTAAAACACATAAATATAATATCATATCATAAAATACAACTACATATTACAGATTTCATCCAAAATCTCTTGGATCCCCTGAAATTAAATTCCCCTGGCAAAGACTTCTTTGATGAATAAATCTTTTGCAACAAGATTAAGAGTAGTCCACCTAAAGTGACGTTGGTGGAGCGATGATGTTGGACGACGTTGGAGGGTTGGAGCCAGGAGCAGGCGGAGTGCCTACCGTCCTTCGTAGTCTCGATGTGAATATCCATGGGCGATGGGGCCTCTCATCATCATTCTCCATTAATCTGAAGCCTCTCGTCATCTCAAACACTTTCACCTTCTCATCACTAGCTTGACTACCGGTCGCTTGGAATTTCACAATACCTGCATCAACCAAATCCGTGCAAGAATCTTAGTAACGTTGGATCTGATATGTAAAAGATGAGTTTGAAAAAATTTAGTGAATTTCTATAAAAGCAATCAGTCATTTAGTTTTGTGGAGATTATTAGTTGTTAAACAAAGATTAAACATTAAACTAATTACCAGATCATTATAGTTATCCATTTATAGTATAACATAAACATTAAACTAATTAAATCTTAATCAAGATGTATTTAAGTATAACAAGATACATAGACCATAAAATGAATCTAAGCTATATACTTGTTACACTTAAATTAATCTTATTGATACACTCAAGGAAACCCAAAATCTGAAATAATATCTCAACTCTGGACATAATTAATATTTCCATTTGACATTAATAAGCATGAGTAAAGAAGTACCTAAGTTTAGAACAGTGAAGCCTCTTGCTGCAGTTGCTGTTGTGAAGAACATCCCAATTAGCAACAACGATACACAACAAACAAACTTCATGCAACCCATATTGAACGCGCTTGATCTTTCTGAGAGATCTCACCCAATTTATAAAACTCAGTAATCGCCATATACGAATACAATAATACAAGTAATTCCACACCTAATTTCTCTATGAATATTCTATCGGCTTGAATGAACGCGGTCCCAACTTGTGATTAATACGTCATCGAATACGTCCTAACTTGCGATTAATCAATTAATCAGCGTGCAAAACAAAGCATTAAACAGCATAAACAATGCAAGACCCTGCAAGACTTTGCGTTAAACATCGTAAACAATCGTAACGTCGACAACATGGAAACTACTTCATGGAAACTACCAGGCGGCGATGCCAATTTTCTATGCTGGCCTCTTGACTTTTATCTTTTCCTTGAGTTTATAATCAATAATAAATATGATTAGCTATTAGGGCTTGAAGCTAAGAGCCGTGCACAAACCCTAATCCCTATAACCTAGCAGCTGCAAATGGGGTCGAGGTGCACGGTGGACGATGCGCTGATACTCTTTATGGTTTAAAATATTAGGGCTTTTATTTTAATTGTATTTTGAATAAAATAAAAGCTTTGTTTAACCATTATGGATTTTTTAATGGTAAATGAATACCTCTAGTACACATGTATGAGTATCCCATACGTGTACTACACATGCAATCAGAGCAACATTAATACATTGTTTATAATTTCTTGTTTTCTTTGATTCATTTATATTTCTTGTATTAGGACCAACAACTTCAATTGTCATCACTTTTTCAATGTGGGGAGATAAATCTCCCTTGTTAAACATAATCATTGGTCTCAATATGGTTTTAAAAGTTGTGGTTAACTTTGTTGTAGAAGGTTGAATCAATGTTGGTTTTAGTATAAGAGTTGACCATTAAGTTGATTGTCTTGAATAATAGTTAATTAATATGGATTTTTATAAAAAATTTAATGGATCATGGCTCGACAAGTGGGAAGAGGAATTCAATAGAGTAATACCTAAGGTCTTTCTATCAAAGGCAACATCTTTACTAAAAATAATCTTCTTACTGAGAGTATCAGACAATCGATTATCCTTTGGATACGTTTAATGTTTCCTATCATAATACACGAATGACTATAAATATGACTTTTTTTTATCATTGTCTTGAATATGATCCCATGATGTGCATGTAATCAACAATAATACACTAACTAATATGTTTAATTAACAATAAAAGAGTGAAGTGAGGATACTTACCTGAAGTGTGGAACCCTTCGAGTTTTATACTCATAATTTTAACTTTTAGAAAAGGGTTGTGTCTCTCAAAGACTAGTCAATCACTAGGCACCAAATAGCCCTACTAGAGGGTTAGTACAAACTAGAGAGAGAGAGACGATAGGGCTGAGGTAAAAACAAATAGTCAGTGACAGTCAGAAACACGGTGATAATCACAATCAAGTCCAACATAATAAATGTTCAATAAATGTAAGCCCAAGAGGTATAAACCCTAGGTGAAGACCTCAATCAATCAACATAAAGGATCAACACAAATATCAGATCCTAATTAATCTTCAGTATAAAATCCAAACAAAAAAACAAATCCCAACAATATGAATCGGATCAAGGTAAGTAAATATCTAATCTTAGCATAGACAAGTAACTCATAAGATATCAATTAGGTAGATCACAACCAAGAGATAACATAGGGTTACAATTTCTTCAACATGCATTCAAATAGCAGGTTATCATTCCAACAGGAAGATCGTGACCTCAAACAACCCAGCAACAACAGATTGAGCCTTTCAACAGGAAGATTAGAGCAATAAAAAATAGATCAGACCTCCAAGCAGATTTTAAACTACAAATCAGACTCCAATCAAGTCACAATCAGCACATCGGGTCACATCCAAGGTAGATCGGGTCACATCCAAGGCACAAACAGTAGATCAAGCTCAACCCAAAGCCTTGGAAGGCAGATCGAGACTCTAAATAAGCAGATTGGATTCCTTTTGCAACAGATCGAACTCATATAGGCACATCGTTCCCTTTCAACAACAACCTGAACCTTAAACAAGACTATACCAGGTATATCAAGTCTCCATAGAGATGGAACCAGCAATAGGGCCTTCAATTCATCCATTAAACCATCAAAATAATCAGATCTAGGGTATAACAGATGGAAAGCCTCAACAAGCAATTAACATGTAACCTTATAAACCATGACGTCAAGCAGAGATCAAACCATCTGAGATGTAGATTCTTGAACATGATAAAAGTGAGAAGGAAAGACTTCATTAAATAGAACATTAAAGACTTCTAGAATAATCATAAATGATTCTTTAATTAATTTAGGTTTCAATAAAATAAGGTTGACTAGGTACCAATGAGCAAGGATTAAATTACCAAAAAATAAATTCACAAAATATAAAGTATAAATGACTTAGGTGGGTACAAGACACATTATGGTCAAAATAATAAAATCACATTTAATAGTATAAGTATGGTGACAATGGGTGGGTACTAGGGTCAACGTAATATAGGTGTGGGTACATGACCCATAACCCCTAGAAACAAGGATGAACCACAAAGTGGTCAAACAACCATAATACTCATAGAACCCAAACCATCAAAGTTGGTAAAAAGATAACTCAAGGTGGCTAAATGACCCTATTAACCATAATTCAAAGACAAGGTACCACAAGACCAATAATCAGCAGGGTGAAAGGAGCAAAAGTAAATCAACCAAGGTGGAGAAGGTACAACCAATCATCTCTCTCTCAAATGTAAAATGTTCCATATAACCTGAAAGTCCATCATCACTGTATAAGGAAGGGTCCACTCTGGATGATGTGATCATGTGGCCCTCTAGACTGCTCCTAAGGTGAAATTTTAGTGTCTCCATCAAGTGATGGCCAGTCCCTTGAGAAGACCATCTAACTCAACCATCTTGAAGACGTAGGAGAAGAGGACATCACACATCATCATCTTGGTAACTGACCAAGAACGTCCATTATCAAGGAATGGCTGTCAGCCCCACGCTGAGCTTTCAGTCCTAGACTGAATGTTGATCAACCACCTACATGACCTACTTGATCCTCATGACCAAGAATATGCATGGTCCTAGACCACGATGTCTCTGTCTCAACCTACATGATCTGCTTGGTCCTCGTGACCAAGAAACTGTCTCGTCCCAGAATACTCTAGAGACAAATAGGGGCCCTAACAACATGCTAGGGACTTTTCCATGGCATCAACCTACTTGGTACTCGACCAAGAACCCCAAGTAGGTTCATAGTACACAACAGAAACAAAACATAGACACCACACACATAATGAAACACACATAGTAAGGCATAATAAGACTTTGGAATTGCCCTAATTTTCAATTAGTTCATTAATCTAGAAAATTTTCTTTTAAAAATTAATCTAATAAATCAAGCAACAATGCCCCTACTCTCATCTCAGGTGGCTTACAATATAAACTTCATTTATAGGTTTTGAAAAACTTGTTCTTATTTTTCCTTCATATGTTATCTGTGGCTTTCTGCTGTTCTATGGTGTTGGTGGCTTCCTGCTTGTTTTTCTCCATTTTTTTTTATGGATTTCACACTAGCCATTCTCTTCATTATTATTTTTCCTTATCTTGTTCCATTTCCTTTGTTCTAGAAACTTCTTCAATGCCTGAACACTAGAATCTTCACCATGCTTCACGCACCTTCTTCCTTGATGCATTAAAATATGGTATTTTCAATTTAAGGAAAAAAATCAAAATATATGTTGAGTTTGTCAGCTCTCAGCCTCAAAATCCTATGTAAATCATACTAATATGGCCTTAGATACACCATTATAAACTATATAGTTTGCATTAAATATTCATAAATAGCCTAAGCCTTTGGCCCCTCTGTTCATTGATGTGAAGCCCCATTAGCTTTTTTCTATTTCCAATGCTCCATTGGAATTCCTATTTTGTCCATTTAGCCATAATCCTGACGCTCCATTTTTGAAATGCTAGCTTTGATAAGTCTATAGGACCTTTCCTATTGACACTTCCTTTGATGGTTCTATTTCAACCTTTGATACATCACCATGATGTATTTCCCATTCCTCATCGGACCTTTCTTCGACGACTACGATGCGCAACTTCGATATGAAAACCCTAATATCTAAACTCTGATACATGTATGATGATGCACTATCGACTTGCCATCCTTGGACATTCATTGATTTATCCAAAATGCAACTTCGACAACCTAGCCCCAATATGTCAGTTCCTTATACATGAATCTCCCAATTTTATCTAATGACTATTATTGATTCTGTTGGAATAATTAACAATGGGGATTCTCCTGCATTAGTTCTCCCCAACTAATTAAGAAAAGTGATCCCCTTCTCACCAAATGATTAAGGTATCCAAAGCACTGTAACTCTGTATCAAACACCCATGTGGCATCTTCTATTCCTTTGTATTTCTAGCGAACTAAAAATTCTTTAGTTTTCTAAATCCTACTACGTCTGATTGTTCTTTCATCCAAGATTTATCCTAATTCATATTTCTGCTGCTCCGGAAACTACTCCTACCAATATGCAATACACTCATCATCTTCCTCTAAAATTCCTTTGCACTAATCATATAAATTTGCAACATTGAATATAGGTGAAATTTGTAATTCTGCTGGCAACTCCAACACATATGTATTCCTAGATATCTACTTCAAAATTCTACAAGGTCCAATTTTCTTCATCTTCAACTTATTATAGGTTCCTCATGGAAACCTTTTTCTCCTTAGGTGTGTTACAACTAAATCTCCTTCTTCAAATGCATTTTACTTCCTCTTCAAGTTGTCCCTCTCCTTGTACTATTGATTGCTCCTCTACAACTATTCTCAGACCTTCTCATGAATCTCTTTAGTGTGCTCTACAAATGACTCCACATATACACTTCTTTGAACTATTTATGGTAATGTTTCTAGATCTGCAACCCCTATGGGTTATCTTCCATTTACAATTTGAAATTGACCTTTTCTAGTGAATTTGTTCACTAAATTACTATAGGTGAATTCAAACTGTGCTAGGATATTTTTTCACTACCCTAGAATTAGAATAAATTTGAGTAAAAAGTGGGCATCCTAAGGAAAAGAATAAAATAATCATAGAGATATAGAGAGTAAAAAAACTAATTTTTTCTTTTGTATTTTCAACTTATCTCCTTGTAGGTTTACACAAAATTCAAGAGGGATTACTCATTAGATGTGGAATTGAATTCTACATCCAATGAGAACCTAACTTCCATACTTTTAACAACATTCACATCCCAAAAAAATGAAAATACATTAACAAAATGTGTTTATAGTTAGATAAACACTTTTTTTTTTTTTATATTTTCATTTTTTTATGTAGATGTTGTGAAAAGTAGGCATGTTGGGTACTTATTGGATGCGGAATTTAATTACAAATCCAATGAGTGCTCTTGCTTGAAATTTGAGTAAACCTACAAGGAGATAAGTTGAAAATATGAAAGAAAAAATGTAGTTTTGTTTTTTCTCCCCAATTTTTTTACATGCACCTTATTTGATTTTTAAAGCATTTTGATTGGTTAATATGTGATGAAAAGGAATTGTAATTTAGGGTTGAGAGGCCCATTTTCACCCATTCCCCCTAATGTCTATCTAATATCAAACACCTTAGTAGGTTTCCAAGGCTCCTATCCACGACCTTTGTTTGACCATATGTCTGCGAGTGATATGCATAACTAAACTACAACTCGATATTGAACTTCTTGCACAATGTCCTCTAGAACTGTTCCATAAATTTACTATCTCTATTTGATGTAATGCTCCTGGGTAATCCATGCAATATAACCATTTCTTTGAAAAATAAAATAGTTATATTGGTTGCATTATTATCCTGTTTACAAGGAATAAAACATACTATTTTGAAAATATGTAAACAACAAAAAATATGGACTCATTACCTCATTGGGTTGTTGGCAATACCAACAAAAAATTCATGTTTATGTCTTCCCAGGGCTTCTAGTAAAGGTAATGGTGTATACAACCTTGTGTTTTGACTTCTCCTTTTTTGCATGCTGGAAAAATCTAAAATGTGCAACCCAACTCTTCTCATCCTTATCCAATTCTAGTGAATAACATCGCTCCTCTACTAATTCCTTGGTATTATAAGCTACAAAATGTTTACTCAATCCTCCATTATGCAATTCTCTGATCATTTTCCCTCATTGATCCTTCCAGTAGACATAGTTGATGATTCCTAAAGAGGAATCCTTTGTGGATAAAGTAATCCAAGTATGGTGTTCTATCTCCATTCCATGGATCTTTGTTGATCTTCCATGCCTCAACAAAATATGGGTGTGTCTCATACAATTTCTTCATTTCCTCAAGTCCTATTACCTCCACTGTCATGGTAGACAATAGTGTAGACCTCCTACTTAATGCATCATCTACCATGTTTTACTTTCCTAATCTATCTTTCAATACAAAAGTATAAATCTACATGAAATCTACCCACTTCATGTCTTTGATTTAATCTCAACTTACAATTTAAATGCCTCAAATATTGATTATTAGTGTATAACACAAATTATTTGGGAAGGAAGTAATGCCTCCACTTCTTAAAAGCTTGTACAATTCCATAATAATCTTGGTCATAAACCAAATATTTTTGCTTGGCCTCATCTAATGCAATCAATTTCCCTTGTTGTCCCAATACTACTCCTATGGCCATGCCACTAGCATCATAGTCAACTTGAAAATTTTTGTCAAATTATGGTAATGCTAATTCCGGCCTCTCTATCACCTTATGTTTCATATTTTGATTTATCTTTTAGAAGTAGTAGTCCATTAAAATTCTCCCTTCCTCATATAAGTTTTTAGTGGTGCACAAATGCCACTGAAATTTATTACAAATTTCCTATAAAAACTAGCCAAGCCATGAATGCTTCTTACCTTTGTTTCCTTTCTAGGTACTAGCCACTGTATGATTTACTTCACCTGATTAGGGTCCATTGTCAATCCTTGTTGAGATATCACAAACCCAAAATATACCAATTCCTCCTTCAAAAACGAATGCTTCTGGAGGTTTATTAACAACTTCTCTTGCTTCACTCGTTGTAACACCTGTCTCAAGCATGTAAGATGCTCCTATTTTTCCTTGATTAAAATCAAAATATCATCTAAATAAACAACCACAAGCGTACCCAAATAAAAAACTTCATTTATCATCCTCATAGAAGTACTGGGATAATTCATCATCCCAAATGGAATAATGAGCCATTCATATAGCCCTTCCTTTGTCTTGAATGCAGTTTTCCATTCATATCCTTCTCACATTCTTATTTGATGATACCCACTCTTCAAATCAATCTTGGTGAAGTACTTTGCTCCACTCAAGAAATCTAACAGATCATCCATTCTTGGTAATGGAAATTTGTACTTAATGGTAATGTTATTGATGGCCATTGAATTAGTGCACACCCTCCATTATCCTCCCTTATTTCATGCAAGTATATATGGTATTGCACATTAACTTAAACTCTCTCTTATTATTCCTCTTTCAAACAATTCCTAAAGTTTTTAGTCCATCTCATCATTCTCTATCAGTGTCATCTTATTGGTGCCTTGTTTGGAAAACAAGAGCCTAGAATGAGATCAATTTGATAAGATATACTCCTCACAAGCGATAATCCATTTGGCATCTCCTTAGCAATAATTTCCTTAAATTCATGAAACACTTCATCAATTTCCATGGTAATATCTTCCTTATGTGCCTCTATCCTGAGACCTTTTGGTATGACTGCGAAACAACAACTCATTTTCTTTTCTTCTATCAGAAACTCGTCTATTGAACATGACATTACCCTTTTCCCAAAACAATTTTTGGTACTACCCCCATCACTCCTATTCTCCTTTAGGGGTAACATCTTGGTTTTATTTCCATCCTTTTTTTCCAAAACAATATTCTTAAATCCATCATAAATCATATTTATTTCATATTGCCGGGGTCTTCCCAATAATAGATGACAATCATCCATGTGTACTACATCACACATTACACTATGATAATAATCTGCAATCTTAAAATTAACTAATAAATGTTTAGAAGTAGTGACATGGTTCCCTTTTTTCAACCATCAAACTCTAAAGGCCTATGGGTGTGGCCTACACCTTAAATTAAACTTCTCTACCACATTTTTAGATACTAAATTTTATGCACTTCCTCCATATCCAATTAGAGAACAACACTTACATCCAATTCTACACATGGTATTGAAGATATATTTTCTCTAGCCTAGTTCCTCCTCTGGATGGTTAGAAGGATTTAATAGTGTTATTTTGGTCATCAAATTTCCTCTAGATTCTGGTTGAGATTCATCAACACTGTCTCCAACTATTGAACCAATAGCATCCTCAACTCCCCTCGTAACATGTGTATTACTTTCTTTCCTCTTTGCAGTAGGCAAGTTTTTAGGACATTCATATGCTTTATGTCCAAATGTTTGACACTTGTAACAAACTCTGGTGGGTATTCATGTTCCCCTTCCTCTAAAGTTTCCTCGACCACCAATATTTCCTCTACCCTTGTAGGCTTCATTGCTCCTTTTGGATTCCTAGTTTTGACTACCAGCACTGGTGTTCTCATTTCCTTTTGTTCCACTATTATGTCTTCTTCTAGAAATAGCCTTTCCTTTTCCTCTAACTACTTCCTTCTCCCTGTAATTGGGGTTCATCCAAGTTGGTATGCTTCTCTAAGAGTCCCAATACTCACAACTATTATAGCATGATTTTCCACACTCTATGCAACATGCCTTGATGGCCTACCATGTCCCTATGCAGACTCATATTACCCCTCTTGCTCAATAAAACCCCTAAAAATCACATTTTTGTTGATGTACGCAGGTCACCAGCATTACAACACGCATATACACAAGATGCTCCATTACAGACCATCTACATTGGGTTTCATGCTCAAAATTTAAAATATTTCATATTTTCTTTCCCAAGTAATGACCATTTTGATCCTTGGCCTTCCATATGCTGGAAAATGATCTAATTCAACCCTCCACCTCCTTTGAGGGTTATATATTAAACCATTGTGGAGCATTTGAGGGAGGAGAAATTGGAGATAAAGTAGACTTTGGAGGAATTTTTCCCCATTTCCATTCCCTTTCGTTTTCATCCCTTTGTTCTTGTTAGATTGAACTCTTTTATGTTCATCTCCCAAGATATTCCCTATATTGTGAAGGAGGAACCCAATTACTCCTAGAACTTATGAGCTTTCCATTGCATGGAGGATTGAAGTGTTGGAGTCCTAGGTGGAGGAACTTAGTTTCTCGGTTCCAAGGAGTTGCCGACAGAAGCTTGTCACTATGTACTTCTATTCATTACATTAATAGAAATACTATTTTCTCGTCCATTTCATGTCACAAATGGTTATATTATTCTACTTGGGTATATTTGTTTAATATGATCATGGAGAATGCTATATTATATGCCATAAACTTATATATATTCTATATTCTCATATATCTTTATCGTTGAGGGCAAGTTGTAGGTAAGGAGTATTGAATTGAGAGCTCAAGGGTGGTATTCTTCGAACATCTGGTTGAGGTAAGGGTTTTCTCCTTTTATTGTTGGCATTTCATATTTATATAGAATACTTGAGAATTGAGTTGATCTTTGGTGTCACTCTGTCTGTTGTGGTTGTACCCCAATCCATAAGAAGATTTTCTCTATAACAAAATTGGTGACTCCACTGAGGAGTCTCCTTTTTGGGCGATTTTGTTTTTCTCTGTTTTCTGAGTTTCTATGTCGTTGGTAGCTTGACAGTTGATACCTTTCTTTTTTCCTAAGTGATCTGGCTTCATTTAATTTTTTGGCCATTTTTCTCTACCCACGTAGGCTGGATGTGCCTTTCCTGTGTACCCAGATGGGATGAATTTGTTTGACCCACGTACATACGCTATTGTTTGCCTGATAGTTGCACACATCTCAATTTTAAGATTATTTCTTGAGTTGGATGTTTGTTGGGTGAATTCTAAGTGTTGATGAGTCTTCTTGGGTCTCTGTGCTATCTATTGGTTTCTTTTATAATGACTGAAAGCTCCTTTTTTATTAGTTTTTAATCAAATTAGTTTTTGTCATTTTTTTCATTAGTATTCCTTTTTTTCTGTTTGAGTCATGGCTTCTTGGTGTCTTGCTTGGTTGGCCTTCTTATACTAGCTGCATAATCTGAGAGGTTTATGGTTCAATCTTGCATTTTCATTCTATTATATTGAAAATACAAAAATATTTTCATTTTTCATTTTTCCTTGAGCACTTGTACTTTTGCTTGGAGTTGCATTAGTCTAGGTATTATTTGGAAATATTACATTTTGATTTGAAATTGAAAGAGACTACACTTGTGCATTTTTATTTAATGGCATACAAATTTCATTTGAAAAACAAGACTAACACTTAGCAATGTTTTTATGTATGCTTATTTCTTTTTTCTGAGTCATAAACATCACTAGTTTCACGACCATGTCGTTTTGAGTAAGCAAAAGCCAACTAAAATTAATGCTTAACTTTAAAATTGATTAGAAATATTTTATTTTATAGGGTGCACAAACAAGTATAGGTTTTAGAGTCTTGGAATAGGATTTTGTGAGTAAACATTTCCAAGACTATAAAAATCAACATTAGGTGTCTATCGAGGGAGTGGAAAAATCCATGGTATAATTGGTGTTCTTGGGAAGATCCTCTTACACATGAGTCAAGCACGAGGTCGCATGAAAGTTGGTTGCGGAGATAGCCCTCCAATACCTTCCTAGCATTGGAGATATATATGGGGTCTATTCATATCTACGGGTTCCAGAAGCACCTAAGTGATTCTTGAGATTCAGGCTTAGCTACCCTACCTATACAGTGGACTTGGACTATGAATTTTTTCCCGAGCATTGGTTATATGTGGTAACCTTAGTTTCTTATCCTAGGTACCACACAGGGTACTTGCTGGGGTTATTCTGTGAGTTTCCTGAGTGAGATAGGGGTCGGACAACACATAGCATTGTGCTTTGAAATCTAAGGGCCCTTATAACTAATTATGTTACCTCTAAGTGTAGTAGCCGAGTCTCAAGCTCCTCTTGGGTGAGGCACACCTTCTATAGTGTTGGGAGGCTCCTTATTCATCCTCTCTATTTGTGTGCATTTGGATTAGATTTTTTAGGAGTGTGATCATTGCTGGTCAATTGGCCTTAGGGTTTGATATTGTTTTTACAATTTTTTTGAAATCATTGTGGATTGAGTTCCGACCATCCACCGTTCTCACCACTTAGTAGGTTTACCACCCAATGATCCTTTGTAGCCTCGCCAAAAGAGGCGTATAGATACTATCAGTGGTCCTTATCTATATCATCAATATCTTCAAAGAATTATTACCATGAAATCTGCTTCCGATATGTCAGGGATCCCTTCTACCCCTTTGTCGGCGGTGGGTGGAGGAGTCCATGGCACTCCCTCTTATCCTATCTCATGGATCGGAGTGACTCTTGTGTTCACAGGATCTCACGTTGTTGGTTCATCCCAACCTATTAGGAAGAATCCTTTTGAGTATACTTGGTCATACGATCATTTGTCCACTTTTTCCTTAGGATTATCGGGCAGTGATGCTCCGTCAATTCCCGAAACCACCAATCATTTACTTTTGGCATGCCTAATCCATCGTCAATTATCCCATCCTCCATACCGATTTGTAGTGGTGACTCTAGTGTTAATCTTGGGGGCATGCCATCCCCCATTTACCACATATCAGTTTGGGAGTGGTCATATCCCTCCTTCTCCTTATGTTGGGGGTTGGCCTCCCCCTTCATCAGCTCCTAATACCATTTTTAATCCTTTTATGGGAAGGGGTGGGAATGCAGGCAGTGGTTCTACCTCATATATCCCATCCATCTGCTTATCATCTACCATGGTAGTTCCTGCGAATTCCTTTCTTATGGAACATCCTCCTCCAAGTTAATCTATTCCTTTGGGAGGGAATGTATCCTTCAATATGGGTCCCCCTTCATTTGGAGTTCCTTCATGAAGGGGATATATGCCTCCCACTATGATAGGGGTTAGTGTATACCATCCTATGGGAAATTTTGGTAATGTTGCTTTCTCTTCCCAAGGGATCCCTACCATGAAAATGCCCATTCATCCCCACGGGGGGTTCACTAGCAAGGAAATATCATATCACGTCCATTCATATTGGGGGTTTGAATTCTCTTTAAAATATCAAAAATATATTGTCTCATATTACGGGGTCAAGGGGGGGTTTTAAATTTGAGATAGTGATATAAATATTGGGGGTTATTTTATTCGGGTGGGTTTAGGAATAACCTCCAAATCGTGGGATGGATTCATACCTCCAAATCATGGGCTCAATTCATACCTACCTAAAACATAAGGACTGTAACACCCCCTTCCATGATTCCCTTGCACGGAAGGAAACGTTAACAACACACGGGCTTATGGCAGACTTAGCCCCAACAATCTTTACCCATAAATTTCTAACATTTTAAAAACTTCCATATGCAGATTCATCTCAATTTAAACACAACGAAAATTAATCATTACGTATGCACACTATTTCTTCATACATTCAGCATACCCATATCATTCATACATGTAACAGTCACTAATTTCATTAAGCATGGACAAATTATCATACTGCATAAAACATGATGCATCTCATTTCATTAACAGGAATAATTAATCCTTCAGATTGAATGCATTGCAAACACAGACTGTATATAAATTAATTCACAGAATACTTATCTTGAATTGTAACGGTCCAAACGACTGGCTATGGAAGGGCAACGTTCCTCCCAACCGTAGACCTCTGTCCAGCTTGTGTTCTTTCAGTTGAGAGGTCACCCCCGAGCTGGGTTGTGTATCCACTAAGGAGGAACTAGCTGGTAGCACTCACAGCCATGGTTTCGGTCAAGCATCCAGGAAGATAGAGGAGGATAACGCTAAGCCAGCAAGCTCAACCACAGAGCTACAGGCCTCTCAAGTGAGTTCAACAGTCAGGCACCCACATTACCTACCACATCCAACACAAGGAAGGTCCGCTTCTCTGTTACACAGTCCCTCAGGCAACTCTTCCCTCCAGTGCTCTTCAGGATGGGCATAGAAAGGTCCAGCTGCTGATCCTTGAGATCCTAGCCTTCACTGGGTTTATCAAGCACCCCCAACCTCTGCATAGTCATTCCCAACTTGATTTCTCACCATTCTGCTCACCAAATTCTCAAATCCGTCACTGGTTTTCTGAGCTGCAAAAACTGGGTTTTCCTATTGATTTCGGGGTAGCTAATGCTCCCAAATTCGCCCCAAGGTTCATGCTAATGGATCCCCCATTGGATTTCCCTGTCCCATGCCAAATCTGGACATTTTTGGTCTTTCAAAATCTGGGTTCTCTCAAGGTCGCGATTTTCTGGTTTCCTCACTGCTGGCACTCATTTTTTTGGATGGGAATGATGCTAGGTAGTTTCACAATGGAATTGGGTGAGAATGAAGCAACCTCCCATGAGGTTGAGTGACTTCTTGCCCGAGCAATCAGAGCCCATGCCCACCCATACGAATTTCAGGGCTGCCCATGCTCCATTGAAGCCATGGGCTGAAATCTCAACCACCTTCTTACAACAGGAATTAATGTCACCTAGGGAAGTCAATGGGTTCTCATAATGACAAATGGCAGCCTAGGGTTTAATCCCATAGCCCCTTCACCACTCCCTAGTGGATACACGTGGCCCCTTCTCATTCATTGCCTCCATAGCCAGTTTTTGGTATTTTATTTCAATGTTAAATATTTACATCAATTTACAATATCCCATGGCTTAATAGCACGTGGGTAACAAAATATCAAGCATGTCTAATTTAAATAAAATACGAGCATAAACTAGCAGGGCCTTGGCCTTGAGCTCCACGCTAGGGAAACATACATTGTGTGTTTACAATATTTACATTAGAGCCAATATTTCCTAAGGGTCAAAATTGGGGTATTACAAGGACCCTCCATTTTTATTTGATATTGCTTATGATCCTAATTTTTGCATAAATTTGATAATAGTGTACCAATCATAAGATCAATGGAAGTCTATTTGGATTAGTGGCCTTGAGAAATCCTCATTTAATAGCTTATTTAGGCTTGGTTTGAATTCATGCTATATTGGTTTTCATGTATAACTTAAGAGATGTACGTAATTGAGATTTTTGGAGTGGAACAATTGTATTGTATTTTTTGTAGGCATTTGAGAAAAAGATCTAACTCTTCATTTTTTAGGTTGGGGTTTAGGTTGGCATTGAGATTCAATCAAACCTTTATCCATGACAGCCAAGAAAAGTGAGATCAATATTTCTTGGCTCATTGGAACCAAGAAAAGTTAGATCAATCTTTCTTGACTAAATATTTCTTTCAACTTTTGTATTCTTCTTTAACATTTTTACATTGCCAGTTAGGAATGGTTGTTAGATTGAGTTATATTTGGCACATTCATAATTGTAATTTCAATTCTTATATTCAAGGAATCATCTTAGTATTGTGATGGAATTGACATGAACATAGGTGAAAATCTAAACCCTTATTTACATACCCTATGTGTTATTGTTACCATGAAATGGTATCGTATAAGTTTCACCATCTATGTCTCTTTATAACTATTGCATGCTTGAAACCTAACAATGGATATTTTCCCCTCTCCTGTAAAGATAAAAAAATAGATATAACCCAAGAAAAGGTAACTAAATGTTGTTAAAGTGGAGGAAATTCATTGCATCTTGTGAATGACCCAAATCCAGGATATGCATATGATAATATGGTGTTATTGGAAAGTAAGATAAATTTTTCTATGTTTATTTGGGTTCAAACATCAATGATGTTTGTTTTGATAGGAAGGTATGGGAGTCCATCCATGAAAGGGTTTCAATTTTTCAATTTTATAGAGTTGAATTTATTAAGCTTATAGAAAACATGAGCTCTCTATGGCTATACTTATATTTACATGATATAAAATTGGTAGATTGGCAGGCTGTGGTGTGAAACATTTGCAATTCTCATATTTTCTGAGCATTGCACTAACAATTGGACTATCATCCTTTTAAATTCTTTGTTATGTTGATATCTTGACCGGGTTTCCTTTTATGCATTTTTCCTTCACCAATACTATTTCGTTGGGTCTTCCACTATCTAAAGCTACAAATTGATCAATCACCCCTGCAATTATGGTGGTATCATTATTAGCATTATACTGTTATTTTATTAGCATAATGTTTTCTTATACTTCTATGTGTTAGGGATCCTATTTGTTACAACTTCATAATATGATATAAAGGGGGTATTAAAACTGGGTTGATAAAAATGAATACATACAATATTTGGTGAAACTAGGGGTTTTATTAATTGGAAATGCATATTGGGAGGGGGGTTCAACAATAAACATTTAGGAGGAATTTTCCAATATTTATTGAAATTAGGGATATTGTTTAATATCATGCGAACGATCGTGCTATGTAACAAGTTCACTGAGTGAACCCCCCATGTTCATCCCTATATGAATAAATTCAGAGGGGGTTATGTTAATTTTTTGGGCATTAATTCAATATACTCTAGGATCTTTATTGAGAGAATAACATGTACAGCATATCAATCATATCAAGCATGTCAATCATGTCAATCACAACAAGAGGAAAACATAAGAGACAATAGACACACAGAGTTTCCGTGGGGAAAACCCTAAGGTGAGAAACCCCACAACTTCCTCAGAGATAGATAGAGCAATAACACAACCAAAGTACAACCCAAGTACAAGAGATAGTCTTCTCCTAGCAGATGATCCTCCTCCTCACATGTGCGCCACTTTCTGAGTGATGTAGAAGTGAGTAATGAGATGTCCAAATAGAGATCTCCCGATCTCTATTTATACTTGTCCTATCCTGCCCAATAAACTAATGGGGCCCACTTGTCTAGCTTATCCTAATAACCCATGGTTAACTTAATCAGGGCCGACCCCACACATGGTGGTCTAATAACCCATCGGCAAGTTACGACACTTGCAACACTTGTCAATACAAATGACGACACTTCCTTTTAGAGGAATAAAACATCTCTATAGTAGTATAATATACATAGATGAAATACATAGGTGAAATACATTCCGAAGTTACATATACATCAACACTCCCTCTTAACTAGGAAGGTATTTCTCGACAGAGATATGTTAGCACAACTCTTCTTCTCTAGATCATCATCAACGAATCATCATCCTTGAATCATCGTCATCGTCACGACTGCTGCTATCTCAATCAATCTCTGAATCTACTCGTCATAGGAAGTTCTACAGAGCCAGTCCTTTTTCATGCTAGATGTAGTCCCACCACCTCCAGGTCTTCATCATCACTGGCCATACTGTGGAATCCTCAGGACTTATTACGTGAGTAAAAAAAATGTCGAAAGACCATCCCAGGACTGATTACGAGCACACAGATCAACCTATTGGATATCCCAGGACCTTTTACATGCTACTGCACAACCTGTCCACGACCACAGAGTATCATGAAGCACAACTTAGATGCAGATCACACATCACTTACATCTATGCCATGGGAGAACACATATACAACCATGCGAGAATGACATAGCACTTATATTGCAACCATGGGAGAACACATCTACAACGATGCTCAAATGGCCCATCACTTATATCGCAGCCATGGGAGAACACATCTACAACCATGCTCGAATGGCCTAGCACTTATATCACAACCATGGGAGAACACATCTACAACCATGCTCGAATGGCCCCCATCACTTATATCGTAGCCATGGGATAACACATCTATAACCATGCTCGAATGGTCCTGGAAATTACATCACAACCATGGGAGAACACATCTACAACCATGCTCAAATGGTCCTGGAAATTACATCACAACCATGGGAGAACACATCTGCCACCATGTCGGAAAAGACCAACAATTACATCGCAGCCATGGGAGAACACATCTACAACCATGTCTGAAAAGCTCATGTGCATCTATGTCTTCGGAACTCATCACACATAATCCAACTCATTATGTAATGTATCCACCTAATACATGTCATCACACATGATCATCCTGATCATCATCACTACATCGTCCTGATGCATGTCATCTAGAGCAACATCCTGAAGCTCATCATCCATGATCATCCTGATCATACAATGCATCCACCTGATGCATACCAAGTATCTACCTGATACATATCATCATACATGATCCACCTGATCATACAATGTATCCATCTGATATATATCAACATACATGATCTACCTGATCATACAAACGTATCCACCTGATACATATACAGATAGATGGTCCAAGCATCCAACATGATGCATATACATATACATGATCCAACTGATCATAACAAAAATCCAACATGATGCATACATACATACATATAAATGATCCAACTGATCATATCCAACATCTAACATGATGCATACATACATACATACATATAAATGATCCAACTAATCATAACAAGCATTCAACATGATGCATATACAGAGCAATAATTGGAGCATCATCCTGATGCACATCATCCAGCACTTACATCCACAACCATATGAAGGATCCTCCTCTCATCATGCTTGGAATGGCTCCAACAAATGTGTCCATCACTTCTTCCTCGAAGTGTCGTCGATCTGAAGAACACCAAGCCTCTCTCTAAAGTACTCGAACTTCACTCTGGCTAGTGGTTTCGTCAGCACATCTGCAATCTGCTCATCCATCGCAATATACAGGAGCTTCACTGCTCCTCTCTGCACCATATCCCTGATATAGTGATATTTGATCTCAATGTGCTTCGACCTATCATGGAACACTAGGTTCTTAGACAGCTTCACACAACTCTAGTTGTCACAATAGATACTAGTAGCATCCAACGAAAGATCAAATAACTTAGACAGTAGCTTCCTCAGCCATACTGCCTCACAACTAGCTGAACAAGCTGTAACATACTTTGCTTTCGGCTGTACTCAGTGCTATGCAGGATTGCTTCCTGCTAAACCAAGAGATCACATATTGAAGCAGCACCCAGATGTGCTCTTCCTATCTGCAGCATTGCCTGCCCAGTCCGAATCAACATAACCCTGCAGGTTAAACTTTTGATTCGCATCATACTTGAGCCCATAATCAATTGTACCTTTCAGGTACCTCAGAATATACTTTATAGCAACCAGGTGAACATCTCTGGCCTCATGTTTGTCAGGTACATCAAGGACCCAATCATCTGACGATACATCATGACATCAACCGGATCAGATGAAGCATCACACAGAAGCTTCAGGTTCGATGCCATAGGTGTGGCCATGGCCTTGCAGTCCATCATCTCGAACCTCTTCATGATCTCCACTGCATACTTCCCTTGTCCAAGGAAGATTCCATCTGTACTCTGCCACACCTCCATGCCTAGAAAAGAGTGCATCATCCCCAAGTAATTCATCTCAAACTCGGCTGCAAGCTTCCTCTTGGTATCAGCAATCAAACTATCATTACCTGTTACAAACAGATCATCTACATACAACAGTAGTATCACAGAATTTCCTTCCTCAACCTTGTAGTAAAGGTTGGGATCCGCTTTACTCTTGGTAAAGCCCAAACTTGATAGAAAGCTTTCTATCCTCCCATACCAAGTCCTAGGAGCTTGCTTCAAGCCATACAAGGCTTTCTTCAACCTGCACACATATGACTCCCTTTCATGTGTTTCAAAACCAAGTGGTTTCTCCACATACACTTCCTGTTCGACTACACCATTCAAGAAAGCTGTCTTGACATCCATCTTGTGTATATTCCATTTCATCATTGCAACTAGAGCAAGTACTGTTCTGATGAAGTGTATCTGGCTACAGGAGCAAAAGTCTCTTCATAGTCTATTCCCTCTTTCTAAGAGAAGCCATCAGCTACAAACCTCGCCTTGTATTTCTCTATGCTACCATCTGCAACATGCTTGATCTTATAAATCCACTTGGAAGTCACAACAGACTTCCCTTCTGGTCTTGGGACCACATCCCTAACATCATTCTTCATGATCAACGGATCATGGCATCATTACTTCATCCCGGATCCTGGGAACTTCAGATTCTTCAATAGATAGATTTGTTGTTGAACAAATGTTGTAGTCCTTCTTTTGTAGGTACTCGTATACAATCTTTCCTACAAAACAAGTTAATTTGCATGATTAGAAACATCTCATAGTTTTCAGAACAAATGATTACACATAAAGAAATATGTCATACAGTCATGCAATTAGTTTAGCCAATGCTTCAATACACCATTTATCCATATCCCTTAACTTTTTAGATGCCTTCCAATCTCTACCAGAACATTGTTAAGAGTGTGCACAACTCCCAACATGTTAGCAAAGAGGTTTCATTCTAGATAAGTAGCAATGGAATGTTGTGCAGTGCCATAGGCCACTTACCCATTACATGCGTATTAGTAGTATACTATTCATTAATGCAATTATTCTAATATGCATAAAACATAACCTAAGTCTAGGAACATAAGTATATACATCTTTGAACAGTATTATTTAAACAATCAAATATACAAGAAATGACAATTCAAATACTTATCTTTGTTTGTTGTAGGGTGGACTCCCTCTTGTTATTTGCTTGCTTGCAGAAACTACTGGAGTGTGCTCCCTCTTGGTCTTTGCTTCCTGGATTACCTGTCCTTGAACTTATATCCATCCTCGATCACTATGCATGCTTATTATCTTAATACTATCAAAACACAATAATCTTAAACATGTATAGTCATGATCATTTCAAACACAGATAATAAGCATTAGCATTCAAAGTTTTAGGGAAGACTTCTCTTACTCATGTATATTCATATTTGACCATAGAACTCTTTTGGTTAGTCATATCATCAATCAAGGTAAGAGACATAATATGCATAAACCCTAGATTACTCAAACTTGTAACTTCATGAGTAATCATTATCAATCATACAAAAGTTTAAGATCCTTACATAGGGTAGGATTCTAACTTGATATAGGAAAAACATACCTGGTCATCATATTTGCTAGTTATGTCTAGCAATGTTTTTCTTGTTCTCTTCAATGACCTACATAACTCATAAGTTAACCATTGTAGAACCGAATTATACATACCTCTATGTGATCCATGACTATGGACGGGTCTTTGTCTTCATGTCACTATGGTCTTGATCTAGGACTTGATTTGTACCTTCATGTTAGTAGATAACATTCTCCCCATACAACACCACAGTGCATTAGTACAATCATAATACAATCATAAGTGTCATAACCTTAATCAATGAATGTCTTCTATCATGCATTCATATTTTTACTAGGGTGATAAGACAATTCTAAAATTTAAACAAGATTGTTACTAAACTCAATAAGATGAAGACAATTATATTATAAACTTAATCATGAACATATTTCAAAACATACCTATAAGTCATACTTGTCAGATTGCTTGTAGTGGTTGTTGTTGTTGTTCCTTTTGTTCTTATGACAATCTGAAGCATGATGTCCTTTCTCATCACAAGAGTAACATCGAACTTGGGAGATATCTTTCTTCTTATGGTGGAAGTGAGAATGTTTCTTGTTATGAGATTTCTCCCTCTTAAACTTGCTTCCCTTGGTGTGTGCTATGAGAGCTTGATCTTCACTTCCCATATTTTCTTCTCGAGCTACAAGCCTAGCCTCTTCTTGTGAACATTCCTCCCATAGTCTACTGAAGGAGATCAATTCCTTTCTTGCACAGATTTCTTGGATGAATGAGTCCCATGACCTGGGTAGGCCATTCAATGTGGTCATTACAATTTCTCCATTCTCCACTACTTCATCCACAGATTCAAGTTGTTCCTTTTATCTAGGATACCCTTGAGAAATAAGACTACATAGTCTCTGCATTCTGGATCTTGATATTCTTCAATTGATTCCTCAAAGTCATCTTCCGATTTATATTCTTCCCTTCAAATAGCTTGGTCAAGGAATCAAACATCTCCTTAGGTGTCTTCAGAGATGACACATGTGGTATGAGATGGTCTTTGATAGAATCAACAATGATCCTCTTATCCTTGACCAAGTTCCTCTTGTGTAAGGCCTTAGTCTCTTCTCCCTTTGGGACAAGAACCCCCTTACTTATGTAGGTGTCCAACTTACTCTCTTCTAGAATTAACCCAATCCTATACTTCCATGCTCAGAAGTTATCAGCCTCTTCAAGCTTATCATCAATCTTGGTGTGGCGAGACATCTTAAAGAGTAATTCAAATAGAAATAGAAAAGATTTAGGTCTTACCACTTGATTTGCTGAAAACTGGATTTGGTCCTGGATTAGGGTTTGTCAAAGAAACCCTAAAAATTCAAAATGTGAGATTCAAAATTTTGAAAGGATAGAAAGATGCACCTTGATGAGCTGATCAACTTGGTATATTCAGAATTTGAGATCTGCAAAGTTTCACCCTTCGAAAATGCCGTTTAGTCTTCCTGGATTCACTCGGAGGACCCTGAATTAGGGTTTGAGTTTCCCGGAGCTTCACCCAACCAAAAATCTCGATCCAAAGATCTAAAATTCGATTTTTCCAAGGAGCTTCCAGCTATGTCTTCAAATTTCAGAAATTCATATTTTTGTGGAAACCCTAATGTTTAGGGCCAAAACTGAAAGTGCTCAGAATTGAATTCTGATTGGACAGATAGATTCTCCTTGATGAGTGTTAACACCCAAAAAGTGCTCACTAGCTCATTCCCTTATTCACATGACCCATTTGTCCACTTTTTCACCATTTGAGCCTCTAAAAGCCAACATAAGGTCACCAAAAGGCCTTAATACACCCTTTTTTCCACTCAAAATGAGTATTTTTCCTAAAAAAGCATAAAAAACCCTAAAAAAGGGTCCAAAATTCCCAAAATATTAAAAAGGGAATAAAAATAATAAAAATAATAAAAATATTAAAAAAAAGGAAATTAAAAACTGTTGGCTTGGTTTTGCAACCAAGCTTAGTGCTATGGGCACCTGCTAACTAGTAGCAGCAGTTTCAATATTAAGCAAAAACAATAAACTAAATCTAAATATAAACTAGACTAGCATGTGCATATCATAATAAAATTTTGAATTAAAAAACAAGAACAAGAAATATAGAAAATAACTTTGTATTGAAAATGGGGGGCAAGCAAGTGCTTGCAATAATAATACCTCCAAGTGATGAAGATAGTTGAGAAGCTCCAATGGTGAGCGGCTCCAAACTCCAAAGGGTCCTTTCTCCAAGGTAGCTACGATGGCCAAAAGCTCAAGGGAGATTTTGGCAGCATGAGGATAGGAAGATGGATGGATGTGAAATGAGGAGCCCCTACCACCTTTTTATAGGTTTTGGTGGTGGGGAATACCATTGTGGTTTTTTGGGAACCAATGGTATTGACCAACATGGTTTAGGTACTTTTCCCTCCTTTTTCTTTTTTTTGAATATTTTTATTATTTTTATTCCCTTTTTAATATTTTGGGAATTTTGGACCCTTTTTGAGGGTTTTTTATGCTTTTTAAGGAAAAATACTCATTTTGAGTGGAAAAAGGGGTGTATTAAGGCCTTTTGGTAACCTTATGTTGGCTTTTAGAGGCTCAAATGGTGAAAAAATGGACAAATGGGTCATGTGAATAAGGGAATGAGCTAGTGAGCACTTTTTGGGTGTTAACAGATTGCCCCCTTATGTGTGAGGGCAGGAGCTCATCGTATGGCCGATAAACATCATAGTTCTTTTGTCTTTTTTCTGGGGTTTGGGGAGGAGAAGAGACCGTTTGGAGTCTGGATCCACGGACCTTGGAAGCTGCAAAAATAAACAAATGTTACATGGCCTCAATATGAATGAGGAATAATCTCTGATAATGGACGAGGCGGGCATACCCATGCTCGTATCAAGACATATACATAACAATTAGTCCCAAGAAGGGGGATCTAATACATAAAGAATCTACTGGTACATCATAATGGTCCAAAGGGGACATTATTTTGGGATATACTCATGATCATAACACTACTGATCTCAATAACTGATAGACTGGAATAACTGATGAACTTCTGAAACTGAAGGTGTCCAACATCTGTAGGGACTCAAGGAGTGTGAGTCATCTCTGAGAAGTACTTGTAACTGCATACTCGAGGGAGTATGAAACTGGGGTACATCTGAATGCTGTCGCCATGCACAACCCGGATATCAATAGGAAAAGTATAACTGGTTGTATCCATAGGTAGACTCTCAAATGTGGAGGAGTTAGATGGTATCCAGGGTCTTCGACTAATAACTGAACGGACCAATACCCTGTGCGAGTCTCAACGATGCGATCAAGGTGTTGAAGTCGAGTATGTGAGAAACAACCATTTGGAGAGGCACTAAGGACTCTTCTCGAAATGATTCGTAGGCACTCATCATAAATTGTAATGATTCCAAGACACATGGACCTCTAGGTCTATCCTCTGGAATAAATTTGGTTGTCGTCGACAGAGGGAGACCAACAACTAACAAGGCAACGATGTTTCCTTGATAGGAGCGCGAGGTGTAGAACTGAAGTGTGGTAGTACTAATGGTAGGATTGACATACTTGTGGGGATGGGAAGTAACTGGGGTCATAGAGTGGGTAGACTCAAACTTCCTTTGTTCATAGCATGATGACATGGTTGACCTGGCAGCGTAGGGGAATGACTTGCAGGTGCAGGGATCATGGCTTTTAAGGACTGAAGGGTATGTATTGAATCTGGGGGTCAAGCTGATGGGTACTGTCAAGGGGGTTTCAGGGTGACAAACTGCAGAATACTCTGAACAAAGGCGACCAAAATGTGGGAAGCTATCATATGAGTAGACATGATCTGTTGTGGCTCCAAGGGGCACCATTGGGACCTTCTTCGTAGTTTTAATGAGCTCCAAGAAGGGATAGAATTGTGCTCTGAAATGGTACTGTCCTGTGGATTTTGTGAGCCCAGGACTCTTCATGCTCATTGGTGCTTTCATTTTTAAGGAGTCTGAAAACAATAAGAAGACTCTGCAGTAGTTATGATTACTGTCCTGTTGGTTTTACGAGCCCAGGACGGTGATTGCTTATGGTTTCTTTCATGTTTAGAGAGTCTAAAAGCGGTAAGTGGACTCCATTAGTGTTCTTTTTCGTAAGTTTAGTCTCCAAGGCCCGAAAAAGCATAAAATGATGCAGATGGAGAACTCTTCTAGCCGATGTGACTAGAGTATTCCTTTTTCATAATTAGTCTACAAGGTCTGGAAAAGGGGTAAACTTATACCAGGTAGACTCCCTTTCAGATACGTTTATCGAGCATGAAAGGAAGCAAGGTTGCTTGACGATCTTTTCATTGTTTTAGGAGTCAGAAAAGAGCTTAACAGAAACTCCCTAAGTGCCTTTTTCGTAAAAGGGATTGCTCGACCCGAAAAAGGGGTAAAACTATACCAAACAAAAAGGGATTGATGGGAGCGAGAAAAGGTCTCAAGCGTCATCATGTGTGCGGGACACTGGATCCGGTGACATAAAGATTGTCAACAAGGGGCAACGGCCATTGTGGCACGCAAATCGAGGTGATTTGTGACATTTTTAAAGAATGTTTGAAAAATCTGGAGGTGAGAGCAAGAAATGATCTCAAGCGTCATCACGAGCGCGGAAAACTGAATCCGGCGATATAAGGTATGTGAAAAATGGACTACGGTCGATGTCGTACGCATACCGAGGCGACAAGGGGGCATGGAAAAAATGCCCAAAAAATCTGGGCGTGAGAGCGAGAAATGATCTCTAGCATCGTCACGAGCGCGGAAAACAGAATCCGACGATATAAGACTTGTCCAAAACGGATGATGGCCAATGTGGCACGCAAACTGAGGTGACGAGGGGGCATGGGAAAAATGCCCAAAAAATCTAGAGGTGAGAGCGAGAAATTATCTCAAGCATCATCACGAGCATGGAAAACTGAATCTGACGATATAAGACTCATCAAAAATGGACGACGGCCGATCTGGCACGCAAATCGAGGCGACGAGGGCATCCAAAAAAATGGTCAAAAAATGGACTTGATGAAAGACTGGAAAAGGAAAGAACTATCATGAAGTACAGTAATGTACGGTGGTGTCCATCCGGTTTACTATGGGTAAAATTGCTTGAGGTACAACCCGTTGCGTGGGTTGCGGAGGGGGTTGCCTTCTGAATCGGTCAGAATGTATGCCCCCTGTCTGAGGCAGGTGTGTATAATATATGGGCCTTGCCACATGGATACAAACTTTCCTTTCCCGTTTTTGTCATGAGCTTGATCATAGGAGAGGACAAGGTCCCCTTCAGAAAAAGTTCTTGGGTGGACATGTTTATCATAATTCAATTTGGATTGGTTCTTGGCTGCTTCCATGTTTTGAAGGGCTGTGCGTCGATCTTCATCGGCCTGCTCCAGGAGTAGTAAGCATTGCTCTATTGGGGCAGTGTCCGGTAGGAGTTCAACGGCCATATGTAGGGTTGGAATATGGCACTCAATGGGGAGGACGGATTCGACACCGTGAACTAAGTGGAAAGGGGTAAAACCGGTGGCGGTTTTAGTTGATGTGCGGTATGCCCATAGTGTCGGGAAGAGCATGTGGTGCCAATTTGACTTGTGTTTGTCTACAGTGCGCTGGAGGATGGTTTTCAAAATTTTGTTTATCGCTTCGACTTGGCCATTTCCTTGGGGGTAGTAGGCAGAGGAGAAATGGTGTTCAAATTTCAATAAGGTTGATAGTTATTTCCAGACGGCGTCTTCGAAGTGAGAGCCGTGGTTAGGGACAAGTTGCTTTGGCACTCCAAAACGTGCGATAACATGGTTGAGAAAGAACCGGGCTGCGGTGTCGGCTGTGCAATTGTAAGTTGGCATGGCCTCCGCCCACTTGGTGAAATAATCTATGGCCACAATAATATGCTTGTGACCGCTGGCTGACGTTGGATTGCAATCAAGGAAATCAATGGCCCATTTGCAGAATGGTCCGGCAGTAATGACTGGATGAAGGGGGGCGGGTGGGGTTCTTGCTTTAGGATCAAAACGTTGACAGTTTTGGCAATGTTTGACTACGGTGATGCAGTCAGTAAATAATGACGGCCAAAAGTAACCTGCGCGAATGATTTTCTGGGCGGTGGCCATGCCGGAAAAATGGCCTCTGCAGGCACCGCTATGACAATCATTGAGGACTTGTTCTGCCTCGCTATGGGATAGGCAACGTCGGAGGATGGTATCAATGCCGCGTCGATAAAGTACATCTCATAACAAGAGGTATCGGGGGGCGTGGTGTCGTATACGATGGCGTCCGTCACGATCGATGTGGGGTTGAAACTTCCGCGTGCGGAGATACGTTAGGATGTCACCGTACCATGGGTCGTCAGACGAAATAATGAAGATGTGATCGTCAATCAGATCCATCTGGATAGCGGGTGGTGACGAAGAGGATGGGAGATCCGTGATGAGGTGGGAAAGCGCGAGGGCTTTGGTGCTTTTAGGGGTTCTGAAAGTGAGGTCATATTCCTGGAGGATAATGACCCATTTAGCAACACGACCTTGTAGGAGCTGCCAGTTTAGGAGATAGACCATAGGGTTGGAGTCGGCGACAACCGTGGTATGACCGAGCAGAATGTAGTGTCGCAACTTTTGGACAGAAAAGACTACAGCTAGGGCTAATCTTTCCTCGTATGGGTAACGTAGGGGTGGGCCTGACAAGGTCTACCTGACGTAATAAATGACATGTTCTTGGTGAGAGGCATCTTCTTGGACCAAGACTCTGGACACGGCATGTTCAGATGCCGAGACGTAAAGGATGAAGTCCTGAGAGAAATCCGGAGGGGAGATCAAGGGGGCTTGTGTGAGAGCTTTCTTGAGGGCTTCGAATGATGTGTCTGCTTGCTCATCCCAAACAAAGGGTATGTGGGTGTGAAGTAGGCGTAAGAATCCGTGAACTTTGGTGGCATAATCAGGCACGAAGCGACGAAGGAAATTGGACCGCCCCTGCAAACTCTGGAGTTGCCAAAGCGTGCGCGGAGAGGGAAGGTCTAAGATGGCTTTGAATTTCAGGGGATCAACAGTAATTCCATCTTGGGAAACAATGAAACCCAACAAATGGCCTGCAGGAACGCAAAATACACACGTGTGTGGGTTCAAGCGGATTTTATATTTGCGACAACGCATGAAAACTTGCCGGAGGTCATTAAGGTGGTCTGATCGTTTTCGGGAACGAGCTGTAAGTTCATCAAGATAAACCAGCAGGATATGGACCAAGTCATGAAAACAATAGGTCATGGCCCGCTGGAAGGTGGCACCAGCATTTTTGAGGCCGAAAGGCATGACACGATAGGCAAAGGTTCCCCATGGGGTGGTAAAGGCTGTCTTGTACTAATCCTCTTTACGAATCTGAATCTGGTTGTATCCGGAAAAATCGTCCATGAAAGATAGGACTTCATGTCCCACCCACGCATCAATGAGTTGGTCAATGAATGGCGTGGGGAAATTGTCTTTGGGACAAGCGCGGTTTAAATCACGGAAGTCAGTACATACTCTAAGGGTGCCTTGTTTTTTGTTGACAGGAACAGGGTTTGAAACCCATGTGGTATAAGGAATAGGATAAATGAATCCTGCTTCGCGAAGTTTCTCAACCTCGGCTTTAATAGCGGGGAGCTTGGAAGGATGAATGGGTCGCTGTTTCTGACGAACAGGGGGGACATCAGGCCATGTGTCAATGTGGTGCTCTATAATGGCGGGGTCAAGACCAGGCATTTCGGTATAGAACCAGGCAAAGACATCACGAAATTCTTGAAAAAAAAATTTGTATGCCTGAGTCTCCGCTTGCGTGCAAGATGCACCCAGTGAGATGAGCTCAAGTTTCCCAGGTGTGGTGGAAATGTCAATTTGTATAATGGGGGAAATGTTGGACATGTTCCCTTCTTCGAAGGCATCCGGTGCTGGGATGGGGTCTTTTAACCAATCGACCTTAGTGGGTATGAAATCTTTCGATTCAACGGATAGCTGGTTAGATGCCATGGATGTAGACGCCTCTGGGAGGAAGTAGGAGCGATAATGCATATCGTCCCAAGGGTAGTCGGGTGCAGTGAGTGTTTCCAAAATTTGCTCGTCAGTATTGAAGTAGTCAGACCACAAATCAAGGGGTTCTGGTTTGAAAGTGGTAGTCGAAGAGATCATATAAATGGTGTTTATCTCTCCGAATGAGGATGATGGGGGAGGGTAGATCTCCACGATGAGGGGAGGAGATATTTCTAAGTCGACGTTATTCAACTCATACAACGCTGCTCTATAATCTGGGATATCAGGACAGTGATGTGAGTAATGGCCGTAAACACCGCATATGGCACAAGGGTGGTTAGTGCGTAGTGACTTATCACGAGGCTTGGGATTTGGGTCGAGTTTGACAATCGGGATGTTGGGGTCGTCGTCAAGCATTTGCATGTGTTCCTGTAATGCAGGTAACTGTGGACACTGATGGGTTGGATGGCCTAACTCATCGCACAATGAGCATTTGGGAGGAGCAAGAAATACGGGGGGAGGTTTAACTGCTTTGGGAGGAGGTACGGCAGTGTATGGTTGTGGGCCTCTACCCCCAGTGGGCCTGGTGAGAGGAGGGGGATTCGTAGATGACGAAGGAGTCATGATACCGGGAGGTGGTTGGGTAGAAGTGACAATGGGTTGCACCAGTTTCAGGATGACATTTGGTGTCAGCGGGGGAACGGGAGGCGAAATATACCACACGGGTAATCCCAATGTTAACCCGGGGAGACTAAGGGTAGCCATAATCGGAGCGCTTACTACTCCCGAAGGAGGGAATAGAAAGGGGATTGTGTGGATGGGTGTAACCCCAATGTGACTAGGTACCAATGGTTGTTTAGGTAACAAGGATGGCTGATTGTTGGGTGTTTGTGTATTATGGGAAAGAGTACAGAGGTTGGCGACGTGAGTTTCCGGTGACGGTGGTGGAATGGACTGGAATGTAGAAGTCATTGGTGCGTCAGAGTAATGTCCGGGTCCCACAGAGGAAACAAATGAGGTATTTGCACCACAAACATGTTGTTCAACCATGGGGAGAACGTTTTCAGGTGCAACGGGGGCCTTGGGATCGTAATAGGTGAGTTGGTCGACCTTGACCACGCGTCCCTCATGGGGGAACTACATGGTACGAAAAATGGATGAGGCAACAGCCCGCATGGCATACATGTAGCTGCGGCCAAGTAAAAGGTTATAGTCAAGTTGGGCATTGATGACCTCAATGTCAATGAGCACGGTTTTACCAGCCAGCTGGACAGGGACATTAGGTAAGAGACCCTGGGGTTGAGCCAAACGACCGTCGTAGGCTCGCAACGCAGTGGTGGACTGCTGGAAAGTAGGGGATCCCAACTTCTACCAAACGAATGTGGACATGACACATGTAGAGGCCCCTTCATCGATAATGCACCGATGGATGACAAGATTCTGAACGGAAACGAAAACTTGGAATGCTAAACTAGAAGGCAGTTGTGGTTCAGACTGGTCTGAATTGAATGCGATCAGTTGTGAATCATTGGGGTCAATAGCGCCAATGGCAGATAGCAAAGTATTGCACTGCGAAGGACAGTTTTTTAGGACTTCTAAAGCAAACATGGCTGTAGGAGATTGGGCTAAGTCATCTACAATGTTGTAATTTGACGCAGCGCGAGCATTGGGATTATTATTGATGTGGCGAAGTGGGAAGCGAGGTTCTTTGGGAGCGCCATCAAGTGGAACCGGAGGTATATGTAACGCTTTGGGAGCGCCATCAAGTGGAGCCGAAGGTATACGTAATGTTTGATCTGTGGGATTAACGTTAGTGTTCTTGTCGACGGGAGGGGCTTTAGAGGTGGAGCCATATTGGTCCCGACGGGTTTGGAGGTTGGCATCGGCTGTTGACATCATCAACAAGTGGTGAGTACCTAAATCGAACATGGGTTGATCAAGAGCAACATAAGGGATCTGTTGTGGTGGCGCGTTGTCCTGAGGGGGAGCTAACGGTTGATTGTTCACTACGCCTTAGGTTGGAAAGGGGTTTTGCAGCACCAAAAGTTGATGTTGAGGTGGTGGAGGGTTGGGTGGTGGCTGAGGAGCCGCTTGCCCTTGACGATGGACATCGTCAGTCCAGAGTTGCCGAGCTCGCTCCAAATGTGGGAAAGCATGCATGTAATAACCATAAACCCCACAAATAGAACAAGGATGGTTTGTTCTGAGGTTATTATTTTTAGGCTGCCCGGGATTACGATCCTGATTCCGATTGGGGGGAGCAGCATTGTTATTTTGCGGAGGATTGGGAGGTGGAGGACCTTGTTGTTGTTGTTGGTTGTTACCGCGGTTATGTCCTCTTCCACGATTTTGTTACCCAGCCTGGTTGCACTGGTTGTTTTGGTGTTGGGGCTGGTTGTGCTGTGTGTACACTTGCCCTTGAGCAGTGGGAGGATTTTGGTTCGCCGCAGGTGCCGGAGCAGGTTGTGGTGGGTAATAAGCCGGTGGGGCTGGAGGTGGACCAGTTACCTGCTGGGGTTGTTGGTAACCTTGAGCTATTGGAGGTGTTGGGTTAGCTGTCGCAGCTAGCTGTGGGTAGTACACTAGTTGAGGTGCAGCTGGGGGGGCGTATGCAGGTGGTGCATAACCAAAGCACTGAGGTGGACATGAAGGTCCGTGGGTATGGTGGTGGTGTGCCATGGGAGCATATGAATTGGTTGCTCTAGATTGAGACGTATCCCGCGAAAGGTCGGGACCATGGCTAGGATGTGCAATGGAAAAGGGTTGGGGATGCGGGGTAATACGACCAATGATGCCATCTGCAGCATGGGATGCCCTCGGCGCATCGTGTTGGGATGAATCAGCTCGAGGGGCATCCGGTATAATGGTATACAGATAACCCGATCGGGCGTAAATGTGGTCAAACTGCTGGGCTTTGAGGATGGCTTCTTCTTCAGACTGGGGTCATTTGGATGCCACATCCTTCGCAATGAGAGGGAGGAGGGATTTTAGAAACCAATCTAAGAAGATGCGGTCATCTAACTTGATTTTGCAGAGGCTTCAGCGTCGACACCACTCATGAATGTGGTCAGTGATGTGGGTGGCCGTCTGCAAGACAGTAGGATCTCAACTCCCGCATCATAGCGGATAGGTAACTGGAAGAACTGCAGGAAGGTCGAGGCAAGGGATGTAAAGGTGGCATGCGTCCCATGGGGCTGCTCGATATACCACTTAGCTGCAGAGCCAGTGAAGGTGCGCTGTAACAGACGGAGGTGGACAGAGTTGTCCACTATGGAGTTGGAGGAACACCATAGATGGAAGGACATGATATGGTTCTGGGGGTCCTCACTTCCCTTGCCCTCAAGCTTAGGGATGTCGGAGGGGACTTTGGTGGGCATGAGAGGCCACGTAGGATCGTGTCTGATAGGGTCATTGGTGAGCCTGGCTAAGTCTGGTAAGTTTAGACTGACCATGTAAGGTAAGGTAGCAGATGTATGTGGCATAGTGACTGGGATATGACTAGTCATGGTGGTATGATGCGGTGGTCCAGTAGCGCCTAAGGGTATGCTAGGTATTGAAGGTATGTGTCCTCCAATAGTTGTGGTCTGGTATGGGCCAGCGTTTCTGAGTGCAACATGGGTTACACCGAGGTTAGGAATAGTAGTGGTGATTCCTGGAATTTGGGTTGTGGTAATCAGAGGGGGTGTGACCCCTATGTTGGGCATACCCATAACAGGTGGTGGCCCTGTGTTGGGAATTCCTATAACAGGAGGTGGCCCTGTGTTGGGCACTCCTAAAGGTGGAGTGTCTGCCATGTTAGGCATACCTAGGGGGGTGGTGGTTTCCATGGATGGCACCGCAGTAGAAGGGTTGATGGACATCTCTCCTATGGTGCTGGTGAAAAGTGGGTCGAATGGTGTTCCAACCATAAGGTTGGTTGGGAATAACTCTGTGGGGTTTTCGGATTCTACCTCAGAATCAGATGTGAAGCGAGGCATGTCAGAATCGGATGACTGTATGGTTGACCGACGATGTGTCGAGTCAAGGGATAAGGCTCTACGTCGGTGACGTGGAGAGCCAAGTAGACTGAACTCTGAGAGTTCTCCCTGAAGACGACGAGAGCGTCTAAAATTCTCAATGGTGAGAAATAAGTTTTTGTGTAAAAAATCTGTTTTGTGTAAGGTGGTAATGTATAAAAAACTCTAAACCCTAATGCAACCAAGGGTGCAAGAAGGGGAGTGAAAATGAAGGCTCTCAGGCCAAAAAATCAACCCCCAAAAAGGCACTTATTATAGCAGCTGTGCTATAATAAGTGGAGGGATGCAAAAAATGGTCAGAATACCAACATGCAAACAGCTTCTAGAAAAAAGAGGTGTAACTAGACCAAATGTGGATTGTATCATGCAAACACCTAACTAAAAGTATTGTGAATCAACAAACGATATTCTCTGCAAGGTGATGAAATCCAAGTCAGACAATATTGAGTGTTGAATCAATGGCTAGATATCCCCCTACTGGGAGGGACACTGGGTAATCAATCCTAAAGAATGGCAACTAGGATACTCCGTTCATGACACATCGAGAAAAGGTAAATCTGTCGTTTGGTCCTTTTACCGCAATACCCCCATACAGGGATATCCCGAGAACTGCGAATGGTAGCCCTTCGGTTACTGAATGGATTTCGGTATTCCACTCAGGCTTTCGGAACCATCCTCGCGACTTCAACCCTCCTAGGGGAGAGGCCTTCCCATAAACCGGTTGTGACTGTGCCAAAAAATACTAGGAGATTTTGGTTCCCTAATGGACAACTTCTATGTCTCAAATGTAATAACTGAGGGGTGTTATTGGAACACCTATCCCCCCAGTTCTACCTAGCTACAAAGTTCTTTTAAGTGTTCCCCAAGTGGGGTTAAAAGTTGGTTTGAAGTTAGGGTAGATTTTAAGGCTCAGTTTAAATTATGTGTTTGAGTGGGTGCACGTGTGGTATTTTAAACTGAAATTGAAAAAAGTAAATGCTTTGCAGAAAATATTCAAAAAACAAAGGATCTTTTGAAATAAAAAAACAAATATTATGACTTTTTTCAATAAATGTAAATTAAATGCTTTGCAAAAACTATTCAAAAAACAGAGGATCTTTTGAAATAGGAAAGCAATATTATGACTTCTTTGAGAAATAAATGGATTTCTTTTTCAAAAATTGCTAAGGGCAAAATATTAAAGAAGTAAACAGCAAATTTTTTTAATCTAGATAAAATGCAATAATAAATCCTTCTTTCAATTTCTGAAAATTTTTAAAAAGACTCTTTCAAAGGTGCATTCTAAATAGTAAAATTTTTCTATGGCTGTAAAATATGCAGGAATTTTAATACTATAAAAATGTGCTATGTGGGCAGAAAATACAGTAAAAAATTATTTTTTTTAAAAACGGATCGGCCAAATGAAAAAATTAGCATCGCGGGTTTTGATAGAATAGCTGCAATGGACCGCACGGGTTTTTGTCGCACAGTTGCGATGGGCAGTGCGGGTGTCAGTCGCGAAGCCATGATGTGCAGCGCGGGATTTCGTCACACAGTCGCGATGTGCATCGCGGAAAAGGTCCGCGAAGCCGCGATGTGCAACGCACTAATTGGCCGCGAAGCCGCGGTGAACCGCATGGAAAAGAGCCGCGCAGTCGCGATGAGCCGCGTGACTGTTGGGCAAAAAGCCATGAGGTGAAAGCCGTACACGGATGCCGAAAAATGAACCCAAAAATTGAAAATTTCAGGCTGTAAATGGCAATGAAATGGGCCAAGATCTAGAACAACAATGGATCTGTTGTATAGGGTGGTAGATCTATGAATTAAACTAACTAATACAATAAAAAACTAAGATCTAAAGCAAATGTGAGATCTAAAGATTCGAAAGCAGCAAAGTCACCAAAAATTGTTGGCTTGGTTTTGCAACCAAGCTTAGTGCTATGGGCACCTGCTAACTAGTAGCAGCAGTTTCAATATTAAGCAAAAACAATAAACTAAATCTAAATCTAAACTAAACTAGCATGTGCATATCATAATAAAATTTTGAATTAAAAAACAAGAACAAGAAATATAGAAAATAAATTTGTATTGAAAATGGGGGCAAGCAAGTGCTTGCAATAATAATACCTCCAAGTGATGAAGATAGTTGAGAAGCTCCAATGGTGAGCAGCTCCAAACTCCAAAGGGTCCTTTCTCCAAGGTAGCTACAATGGCAAAATACTCAAGGGAGATTTTGGCAGCATGAGGATAGGAAGATGGATGGATGTGAAATGAGGAGCCCCTACCACCTTTTTATAGGTTTTGGTGGTGCGGAATACCATTGTGGTTTTGTGGAAACCAATGGTATTGACCAACATGGTTTAGGTACTTTTCCCTCCTTTTTCCTTTTTTTGAATATTTTTATTATTTTTATTCCCTTTTTAATATTTTGGGAATTTTGGACCATTTTTGAGGGGTTTTTATTCTTTTTTAGGAAAAATACTCATTTTGAGTGGAAAAAGGGGTGTATTAAGGCCTTTTGGTGACCTTATGTTGGCTTTTAGAGGCTCAAATGGTGAAAAAGTGGACAAATGGGTCATGTGAATAAGGGAATGAGCTAGTGAGCACTTTTTGGGTGTTAACAATGAGTAGAGTCAATCTACCTTACTGCTTTTCCAAAATATGTGGAGAGAAACCCAATAAACAAGAAACCCTAGTTTCCGCCACTGCACAATGTCTTCTTCTCAGGGAAGCTCTAATACCATGTTAATTTTTTAATCATTAATTCAATATACTCTACAGTCTTTACTGAGAGAATAACATGTGCAACATATCAATCATATCAAGCATGTCAATCATGTCAATCATAACAAGAGGCAAACATAAGATACAATAGACACACAGAGTTTACGTGGGGAAAACCCTAAGGTGAAAAACCACACAACTTCCTCGGAGATAGATATAGCAATAATACAACCAAAGTACAACCCAAGTACAAGAGATAGTCTTCTCCTAGTAGATGATCCTCCTCCTCACATGTGCGCCATTTTTCGAGTGATGTAGAAGTGAGTAATGAGGTGTCCACATAGAGATCTCCTGGCCTCTATTTATACTTGTCCTGTCCTGCCCAATAAACTTATGGGGCCGACTTGTCTAGCTTAGCCTAATAACCCATGGTTAACTTAATCAGGACTGACCCCACACATGGTGGTCTAATAACCCATCGGCAAGTCACGACACTTGTGACACTTGTCAATACAAATGATGACACTTCCTTATAGAGGAATAACACATCTCTATAGGAGTATAATATACATAGATGAAATACATAGGTGAAATACATTCTTAAGTTACATATACATCAACAGGTTATTATCCTACTAGTTAGGGTCATGGTTTCTACCAAAATCCATCATGGCCCATGTTCTTTAATCTGATTCCTACGGGCATGTATCCGCAGAGTTAGTCTTTCCCGGGGACATGGCCTCAATCATCCCAACCAAGGCTCTTGTTTCTGGCTACTTTGAATTTACCATACTTATCTAGATTAACGAATGATCTAGTGTGTCACAATCTAGCATGGCCTTTAGTACCCAATAAGCATCCTTCAGACATTCCTAAGTTTGAGGGTAAGAAGGGTGAGGATCCAAGTGATCATGTTATTACCTTTCACCTTTGGTGCTCATCAAATTCCTTAAACCATGATTCTATTCATTTGAGACTATTTCAACATATCCTCACAAGGCCTGTTGTGAAATGGTATGTCAAGTTAGTCGAGGGCATGTATCGGACCTTTAAGAACTTATCCTTAGTTTTTATCAACCACCTTCAGTTCTCAGTCTGTTATGATGTAGGCACGAATATTTTTTTTCAACATTTCGTTAGGATAAATCCACTCACATTTCAGATCATATTCAGGAGTGGCATAGATGAAAGAGGTTGATAAGTTGATAACAACTAATATTCCACTAGAGGTCTTGTCAAAATGATTCCTTAAGTCCCTTTTTTCCTATATTTCCAAGGATGTCTTAGCATCCAAAGTAACAAATAAGGAATAAGCTATCTTTAAATATCAATAGTTAGCTTTGATTTACACTCAGTCTAGGATTCTGTATGAAATTATTCATGACACACCGTGATAAATTCATGAAGCCAAGCCAACTCTAGGGCCTCATGATGATTGCGTAGTAGGTTCTACAAGTGCCAAGGTTGTAGACTAGCTGACGTATCAGATGCACAATTTTTCCATTAGACATTCTGCAACAAGACAAGCTACGACTTTGTCCTCTCCCACCCAGTCGTCGGATGTACATTCTGTGTAGTTGATGAAACTGAAAGGTAACCAGCAACCTAGAGGGAATAATAAGAAGGGTAAGAACAATTGTAAGGGTGTGAATAATAATAATAATAATAAAGGAAATTCAAATAATGAAAAAAAATGACAATAATGCAAGTGGGGAAAAGAAACAAAAACCGAAGGTGACGTTTACTTGTAAGCTTTGCTTGTAGGATCACCTCACTCACTTGTACACCAGGATAGATGAATCCTCGAATCTCATAGCATAGAGCCAATTTGTTTTAATGAATCCACTTCCTCATAATCAAAATATGACTTCGATTGCTTCCAACACCATAAATGGGTCTAGTGGAACTTCAAACCCTTTGGCCCATGATGATGGCCATGGATGCGTTAATATGGTCCAGTTGGAGGTTATGTCTCCACTCACTCTCATGATTATGGTCCTCTGCATCCATCTATTGGGAAAGACCCTCATCCTCTAGAGATCCCTTTGCATATTGATTAGCCTGACCATATTCCACATGTTTCGAAAAGATTCCTTAAGCACTCGACCCACAACCCTAATGCCCGAGCTTCCAAAAACTATTCCATTATTGAGGATCCGGGCTAAACAACGTGTTCTATGTCATCTTTGGAGTTACTCCAGACGTGTACTACACAGAGGAATTATTTGTGTCCTTTTGCATCGTTTTTTAACCCACGAGGAATTGGAGGCTGTGTTGAACGACTGCCACAGTGGGGTGTGTGGTGCTCGCTTATATGGGCTCGTGACAACTTAGAATATTCTATGAGCTGGTTACTATTGGACTTCCATATTTAAATATTGTGTTAATGTGGTCGAGATGTGTCACCCTTGTCAGGTTTTCTCTCTCAATATGCGCTCACATCCCACCCCTTTGTATACAGTCATCACCATTGGTCCCCTCACTATGTGGGGGGTGGATTTCATGGATTGAAACCCAGCTTCAATTGGGGGACATCAACATATCATCATGGCCATGGATTATTTTACTAAGTGGGTAGAGGCCATACCATTTGTTAAAGACGATGGTGAGACTGTAGCCCACTTCGTATTCAATAAAATTATTGCTCAGTTTGGGATCCCAAAAGAGATTGTCACTGATCATGGCAGTCACTTTCAAAATAAAATGATGATAGAATTGATATTAAAGACAGGATTTAAACAAGATAATTCATTGTCTCATTATCCCCAGAAAAATGGCCAAGTAGAGGCGGTTAATAAATATATTAAGTACATCTTACAAAAGACCATCAAACAAAGCAAATCTACCTAGCATATTATGCTATATCCTGCTTTGTGGACATATCAAACCATAGTAAAGAATTCCACCAATTTTTCAACTTTATGGTTAGTTCATGGAGTGGAGTCTATTCTTCCTATTGAATGTGAAATCCCTTCTTTGAAGCTAGCCGTCTAGATCCTACTTGACACTTCAGAGTTAGAGCAACGTTTAGTCCACCTTGAGCAACTTGATGAGCAACATTGAGATGTCGTTGTGGCCATAGAAGCTAATAAACGTCATGTTAAGGATCAATATGATAAGTCTATCTATCCCCGATAGTATGTTGAGGGTGACTTGGTCCTCTTGTAGGACCAAGCTAAGGAACTGTTGTGGGTAGGAAATTTTAACCCAATGTGGCATGCTGCTTACATTGTGAGGTGTATCCTAGAAAAATGAACTTATGAGTTGGAATATTATGAAGGGAATGTACTGAAGGAGTCCAGTAATGGTCTCTATCCTAAGAGTTACTATGCTTGATCCTCCAGCTTAGGCTGGTGACTTGTACATTATTGTATAGTTTTTTACATAGTTTGGTTTTTCCTTTTGGTGTCTCCAGTTTGCTTATATGCTTCCTCTTGGTTGAAAAATGTCAATGGAGTCTTTGATGTACTTAGTATTCACGGATGATTCCAGTGATCATACGCAGAAATTAGCTTCTACTGCTTGGTTCATTTATTCACCCGAGGGTCAACTTGTGTCTTCAAAAGGTGTATGTCTTGGACTATCATCAAATAATGTGGTGGAGTATATAAGTGCCATCACTGATCTATTATGTGATGCCATTTATCATGGTATTCAATACATAGAATTTTTTCTGGATTCATAGTTGTTTGTTTTGCAATTGAACGATCGATATTGTGTTAGAGATCCTACATTACTAATAATATTCTTATGGGTAAGCCTCTTTTGGAACAATACTTTAATTTCATTACATACATTCACATACCTAGATGTTCTAATCAAGTCACTGATGCATATGCAAATTATATTTTAGATTGGCATTTGTCTCATAACTAAGAAAAAGAAGCATCTATTCACAAATTCATTCATACATCCATAACAAATAATAGTAAAACCATTAACCATAATTTTTTCATTGCCATAAAAAGTCCAAAAATGTGGTATCATAGTACAAAAATTGGGCTTCTAGCCTGCTAACAATCAAATTAACACCCTTAGTCATGTGACAGAAGAAGCATATTTTTACTATGCACTCGCAACATGAAGACAAAACACAAGTACATTCAGAGACAAATCCTCTCTGATCTAATCACTTCTCCCATTAATGGAACGATTAGGTGAAGAAAGTAAGAACCTAAGGAGACCAAGTTCAGTGATTGAACCGCTCACAAAAGGTCCAAAACTAAGCTACACCAATCAAAAAGTGAATAGAAATGCATTAAAGTGTATTAATTGTGCTTAAAGTATGCTAAGTTGTGCAAAAAAGCCTAAAAACTAGGGAAAAGTGGGTTTTTGAGTGAAAATGATCTAAAATAATGAAAAAAAGCAATCCCACATTGAGAGGAAAAGCTTGAAGGCCCACTTCCCAATGCTATATAAGAGAGGCATTTGGGGCATTGTAGAGGGGACAAAGGAAGAGCAAAGGCATGCTGGAGAGATTCTGAAGGAGGAGGAAAAACTCAATTTCTTTAAAAGCAAGGGTGGAGAAAGGAAATCTCATGGAAATGGAGGAGGGATTCACACCAAGATACATGGTAAGGATGTACCTCTTCATTGTTTTGATATGAAATGATTCAATTTTGTTCCATTTTGAATGTTTGAATGTTGCTTATCTTGTATGATTTAGATTTTCAAATGGCTTTAGATCTTAGCTTTGCTTATCATGTTTGATGAATGAATGTAGATCTTATTAATAAATTGTGATAATCATTTTCATTTGTTGACATAGAAGCTCACCACTTCTTAGTAAAATAACATATTTAGAGTAGACACATCCCTACACTATTTGCTATTATCAGTTTGGAGACTCCGTGGCTTGAAATTTCTTGACATTTTAGGATTTTTCTTCATATTTTGGTGCTAATCATCCTTCAGATCTACTCCTTTGTGCTTTAAAGATATTTGCAAGACCATAAGATCCAGCTTAAGAAGCTCAGGACCGACCTATCTACACCTCTAATTCATCAAACCACCTCAAAATGCATTCAGATCTGAGTTTCTTGAATTTTGAGATCTCGTCGCACTGTCCCTCATAGCAGACTACAATACATCAGTGTTAATCATCAGAGAAATGCTAGTGGTTCTTAAAATCTTCCACGATCTTACAGCGCGGTGTATTTATTCACTCTGTCACGATCTTAAAACTCTGCATGGTTCTTAAACTCTGCGACAATCTTATAGCTCTGCGTGTTTATTAACTCTGCCATGATATTACAACTCTGCATTTACAGATCTTGCCATTCAAGTTTTCATTTAGATACTCATAATTTTTCGGAGTCAAATTACAATTCAGAATTCGAATTTTGGAATTTGTCCTTCAAATTTTCAATTAAATACACAGAGCAATTAAGGATTTAATTTAAAATCGCAGAACAATTTTTTGGAATAGCCTTCAATTAGAAATTAGATGCATGGAGAGTTTTTAAAAATATGGAAATGCTCAATCCAACTCTGAATAGATCCACACAGGTTTTTAAAGAACAATAAACATTTGTTTAAAATGACCTTGACGCCCGGTTAATTTCTTGCTATACTGTGTGTAAGCCTCCATTCATTCTCTACGCAGAACAAAAGCTCCAACCCAGTATGTTGTGCGTGATTGTGCTATTTGCATCAAATATTTTTGACCCTTTGGGAGCTAAATCATTTCTCCGAACTCTCTTGCATGATTGTACTGTGCGTGATAGCTCCGAACTCTCTGGTGTGATTGTTCTATGCGTGATTGTGCTGTGCATTAGCATTTTTGTTACAACACCCAATCGCAAGTGCTCCACCTGAACCTGCAACTAGAATGTAAAGTGTTGAAAGATATCATTGTTAACCTCAGCGTTAATCTTGGCCAAAATCCCAGCGTTAATCGCTGGCAAACGTGAATTAATCCCTGGAATCACCACTGCTAGTGAATAGCAGTCTTGAGACCTCTGCGTGTTTAGTAATTAATTTCTGAACTTTGACATTTAATTATGAACCGGAAATTTAGCACCAATTCATTGAATACTGGTTTATTTTCTGCTTAAAATGCTGTTGATAAACAGAATGTCCAATTCATTGAATGATGGTTCGTTGAATGCTGGTTTGAGTCTGCATAAAATGACAAAAACATGTTAAAACATGTTAAAGGATGAGATCAACTGGAGTATTAATGTAGAAGATAATGTTGACATGAAGTAGACTTGATTTTTGCATTTGAAACTTGCTTAAGGATTCTTTTTCTTCTTAGTATCAGTTTTTTATTCCTTTTTGAAAAGTTTGAAAAAGTTTTGCATAATTTGGTATGATAAGAAATTGTTCATTAAAAACATCTTAAAGGACATTTACCATTTCAAACCTTAAGCACATGCTGATTGGAAACATTAATCAAATATCAAACATAACACATTTAGAATAACCATACACATTTGAAAGAACTTTCAACACATATTTGCATTTGAAGAACACACTTTGTACATCACATTTTGAGATAAGTTGAAGATAATTTCTTTCCAAAAAACAGAAATAAACTTTAATTAGCTACATTTTATTTTGGAGTTAGAATATTTTCATGATTTTCATGCACAATTAGAGAGAGTTGCACCTTTAGAGTTCAGTTTTCTTGAGATATATTGTGTATGAGGCACCATATCCTCTTCACTTGCAACTTATTGTGATCTTGTGAATCAAAAAGTGTATGTCACTTGTAATAGTTTAGGAGTTAATTTTTTCAAAGCATCGTATATCGAGCCATCGTATCCTCTTCACTTGAACCTTATGGCGATCTTGTGAATGAGAAAGTGGATCTCGCATGTAACATAGTAGATTTAATTTTTGGATACAGTTTTTTGAGCCACCGTATCCTCTTCACTTGGGCCTTATGGAGATCTTGTGAATGAGAAAGTGGATCTCACTTGTAATAGTTTAGAATTTAATTCATAAGCTTTCCAAAGGGCTCTGTGTATCCTCTTCACTTGGGCCTTCGTGCGATCTTGTGAATGAGAAACAGAGATCCCCCGTGTAATAGAATTAGATTCATGTTCACTTGTGATATCTGTTTGGGTTACATTGGTCATTAACATCAATTATTATCCATATTTCCGAAGAACTGTGCATGAACATACAAAATCTACCAGAAACTTTGCATGTCTGAAAGAAACTCATGAACCTCTAACTCTTCCTTAATTTAGAATATTCATCGAATTGAAAGGTAGAGCAGTGAGAATTTTGCATTGTTTGGTTCATTTTCCTGTTTTCGAGTCAAAACACCACCAGTTTCACTTCCACTCCTGAGACTAAGAAAACTACCCTTAAAATTGGTGCTTGATCTAAAATTGACCAACTTTTGATTTTCATATCACCAACAAGATTATGTTAGTGCCCTGGATTAGCTTTGGAGAGTTAACACTCCTAGGATGCAAAAATTTGAAACTAGCATTGATTACTGAGAGTAAATCCATTAGTAGCAAAAAATGCTTGTCAGGAAAGTGCTTCTTAAACATGCGTTAAGCACGAGGTCAATCTGGATAAGTAAGGGTGGTTCCCCCCTTTTGCTTATTTAGTGGGACATGAGCTTATCGAGGGGATTCTATGTTTAGTGACAAGTCCTCGGGGTGACATCACTTTTTCTAGAGTTCCTGGTTATGAGAGTTGTTGTGATGAACCTGCAATAATTAATTAATGCAAATACATAAGATATCAGAATTAATAGAACTCAGAATCACTTTTATATTGATCATGGGCCACTTCGAGGGGGCAACCTCTTTTGAGCAAGCTCAATACAATTAACTTGACGGTGCCTTCAATGACGTCAACACACACTTATATACTAAGTCTATGCCCAATACTATGAGTCAAAACCATGGGACATATAATACTACGGGACAACTTACAAAGCATATGCGTCTAATACTATGGGTCAATACTATGGGCTAATATAAACAAAGGATCAACAAATACTACGGGACAACTTACAAATCATATGCGTCCAACAACAATATACTAACATAGTAGAGATAAGGGTTGACATAGGTTCCTAACATCCCCTCTCCCTTAGAAAAAGCTTTGTCCTCAAAGCTTTGGTTGGAGAAATTGCTGCAGAAGCTGAAGGAGTGGTTCCCCGATAGCATCCTCGGGTTGCATTTCGGGCCAGTGACACCTTTGGAGTGTCAAGGAGGATTGTTTGGAAGGATGTAGATGAAGAAGAACCCTGTCAGCTGCATGGAAAATGCATTCAGAACGGTGCTCATCAGGTTGTTGTTTCAGGCGAATTCTGGCCATGTGAAGATTGTCCTGCAGAATGAGAAGAATCTGATTGCGGTTTCGAAGAACCGAGTCAATTTCCTGAACTGGGGAGCTACTAAGGGTGTATGGAAGAAGAACTGGCGGTGTTTTTCCATAGACTTCTTCATATGGTTTCCCTTGAGATGTGGTATTGTACCACCAGAGCGCTGCTAGGAAATACATAGAAATAGTTGGCCAAAGCTGTGTAGGGATGGGAAAGGGTTTGAGCAATCCCGAAAGGAGTGTCGTTTCACCCTTATTGACTTGTAAAGTATCATCATCATCCACCATCTGTTGAATTGTCATTTTTAGTCCCTACCAAAGCAAGTTACATTGTTCCCGGTCATACATTTTGCAGAACCCAGAGTGCCCTGTTGATGAATAAGCATGGATTTCATATAAGAGATAACCCTGTTGAACATATTGCAACCAATTTGGAACAAGCAGAGAAAGAGCTATAAGAGAAACTGGGTCATAAATTGTGCAAGAAGGAGCATCTTCCACCATATTGTCCTTACCCTTCTTGTAAGTGATCACATAGGGATAACCCATGAGTTGGATAACCCATTTCAGGTGTGTTTGGGAGGAGACCCATTGTTCTAGAAAATTTTCCAGACTCTGGAGATCAGTCTTGATGCAGAAATAATTCCCTAATAGGTATGGCTGCCACTTCTGTACTACATGCAAAATAGCCATCATTTCCTGCTGAGAGGTAGATGTGGCTAAATTCTTACCGGAAAAGTCTCTTGAAGGCAGCAAACGCATTGGTTCAGCAAAGATACATGCATATCTATCCAAGGAAGTAGTGGAGACTGTTGATGGGTGCATCTGAATGGAATTGAGCTGAGCGATGACACCATGGGAATTCTTCTTAAGGATTTTTTCCAGGCGATGTGAACTGATGAAGCACAAAGACCCTGGTTGTAAGCCCATAAATTTGTGTTGTGCCCCATTGACTTTAAACTGCATCCAAAGTTCAGCAAAATCCCATAAGATGGGGCCAAGTGTGCGTAACCATTGAACACCCAAAACCACATCACATCTGCCTAAGGACAAGGAAAACATGCCAGAGCGTAGGTTAGAATATTCCATAGAGATACGCACATTGTGACACTTCCCCTTGCAAGGTAAGGTGCCCCCATTGGCAACCATGACTTCAAAGGTGGAGCAAGGATGGACAAAACAATCAACCTGTTTGGCAATCCGAGGGTCAATGAAGTTATGAGTGCTACCAGAATCAATGAGTATGGTAAGAGGGAGCTTCTTCAAGTATCCCATGACCTGCATTGTTTGTGGGGCGGTGATGCCGGTTACAGCATGGAGAGAGATCTCGAGTGGGTCGTCCTAAGATGGGGTGTCAACAGGCGGGTGTTGAATGTTGACCTGATCATCTACTGTATCTGTAGCTTCTTCACCAAGTTCTAAGGTAGGCGAAGAATCCACATCCAAGAGATAGAGATTTTGTTGAACACATCTATGTCCCCGAGTGAATTTCTCATCACAATTATAGCAAAGCCCTCTTTCTCAGCGTGCCTGCATTTCTATTTCAGACAAATGCTTGATAGGATTTGGTTGAGGAGCAGGCATGATGGGAGGTCGTTGGGAACCCATATTTCTGAAGGGAACAAAGGTGGGTTTGGAGCATTGAGATGCGATCTTGTCCTCGGCCAGCTTAGCCAACCCTAGGACTTCCATCATTGTGTTGGGACAAAAAATTTTGACCTTTGAGCGGATTTAATCCTTGCGACCACTGATAAAACAACTCCTGTAGAATTCATCAGACAATCCTTCTGTGTGATTGGCCAATTTCTCAAATTCTGTATGATACTCTCTCACTGTGCCAAGTTGGTGAAGTTTAGTGAGTGCTCCTGTGAAATCATCAAAATCACTAGGACCAAATCGTGGCAAAATGAGTTGGCAAAAATATGTCGAGTTTGGCTTGGGATGAGCTTTGATGTACCAACGGTACCATTGAAGGGCTTCCTCTTCCAAATGAAAGGATGCAAGTGGAACTTTTTGGACATCAGAAGTATTATGCAGACTGAAATATTGTTCTGCTCGATATATCCATCCAGTCGAATCAGTACCATTGAAGTGAGGAAAATCAAGCTTTGGCCCACGAAAATTGCTGGAAGAAGAGAACCCGGTGGCTGCAAAATATTCTGGCTGTCTGGTATTGTTCATGGCTGAATGCTGAAGATGGAGGCTGAGAAAGTTTTCATCCAGATCTTGGAGTTTGGTTTGGATGGCTGCAAGTGCTTCCTCCATGGTGTGTGCTCTTGCACAGGTGACAACCATAACCAGGTTTTTTATTTATTTTTGGTGGAATGGGTAGAAAAACACAAACATAAGCTGATTTAGTAAAGGGAAATTTGGATTAGGGTAACAATCTGATGGGTAATTGGGGTTTGACTAGATTTTGGACATTATCGAAAGGACAAGAAAGCAAAAAGGGGGATTTCAGAAGCGGGGTGATAGAATGAGAAAATTTGGCAGAGAGGGACAAAGAAGTAGAATTCAGAAAGGAACTCTGTGGTAAAATTTGAAGGTGATTGGGTGAAATCTGAGGAAGTTATGGTAAACCCTAAAAATAGACAAATGTGGGATTTTGAGCTTTGGGAAGGGGAATTGGGGATAGGGTCCTCAGGAATGAAAGATGAAGAATAGGATGACAGGGGTTCCCCAAATATTTCAAGGGAAACAGAGTGAAAACAAGGGAGATATGGAGAAAAAACTGAATTTATTTATTTTATTTTTTTTCAGAAATGGATCGGCAACAGCGGCGAAATGGCGCGAAAGGGATCGAAAATGGTTGGATCTGAAATGACGAATGGATCTAGAATGACTTTCAGAATAGATCTGAAATGGCTGGCTCTGGAGCGGAAGTGATCGACAACAGTTCAACTGAAAATAGATATGGACCCCAGGTATGTACGGCTTCCTAACAGTTCAGGTGTTTCACTCGGCCACCAATGCTGTCTGACGGCTTGCGTATTGGGGCAGTACCCCTCACTCCATGTCTCAGGTAAAATTGATAACCGCTTTGCCACAAACGATAGACTTTGGTTTACCTCACGGGTGGGAACTAGTCAATCAGGTAGGGGTCGTTGCCCTTTTCACTGGCAGGTCCTCTCAATGGCTCAGCTAGTTTGGGGTTCCTGTGGTACTCCTCACAATGCATTTTACAGCTTATGCCCAAGTACTTCCCACAGTTAAGCGGATAGGGATTATTCCCAAATCCGAAGCTGCAATAGATGCGAAATTTTTTTTGGCAAAAATTCCACCCAACGAGCCCAAGAAAGTGCTCTGATACCAGATGTGATGAACCTACAATAATTAATTAATGCAAATACACAAGATATCAGAATTAATAGAACTCAAAATCACTTTTATATTGATCATGGGCCACTTCGAGGGGGAAACCTCCTTTGAGCAAGCTCAATACAATTAACTTCACGGTGCCTTCAATGACCTCAACACACACTTATATACTAAGTCTATGCCCAATACTATGAGTCAAAACCATGGGACATATAATACTACGGGACGACTTACAAAGCATATGCGTCCAATACTATGGGTCAATACTATGGGCTAATATAAACTACGGATCAACAAATACTACGGGATGACTTACAAAGCATATGCGTCCAACAACAATATACTAACATAGTAAAGAGAAGGGTTGACATAGGTTCCTAACAGTTGTCCTCAACTTACAACTGTTCCGCCCGAACGTCGATTGTGAAGTGGTAACTTTAGTGGCTATTCCTAGGATACCACATAGGTTATTGTGATTGGGAGACACTTGCAATACCTGAGACAGAATTTGGAACTTTTACTCCTTGGGAGGGTGAGTGGTTAGGAACAAACGCTTGCACCCCTGGCGATTAAAGTTTATTGTAATTGTTTCTCATACCTTTGCTGATAGCAATTGTTTTAGGCTTGAGATCCCTTAGCAGCTACTAGTTTCGGAAGGCCCTCTAATCCATCTTTTCACTGAGCTTCGTCTCTTTGGAAAAGTAGTTTGCTTGCTTGGATCTATAGGACTTGTTACCGTGTGGACACTTTTTATTTTTGTTAAGTCTAGATTGCCTTAAGATTGTTTGAGTAAGAACATCATTTTAAACACATCCTTTTATCAAATTCTTAGAAGTGGCTACTCTCCCGATCCTCCAGTCACTGTAGAAGCAAGGTGAGTCACCAGAAATTGAAGTCCCTGCTCCATTGCAGAGACAGATACAAAAACGACATCCTAGTGACTTGGAAACATAACTTATTTTAAACTCAATTAATATTACTCGAGAAGAACAACATCAAACAAACCCTGAACATTCATTATCACATAACGAACTGAAGACAAGCATAGTTGATGATCTTACTCTAATTGAAATTGAAACATTGAAAAATCACACAAATGCTCATGTAATTCCTCCATTGATGAGTCTTTCAGAACCAGTCATACTTACTATCCATGAGTCGCTGGGTGATATCAAACCTCTTTTTGAAAGTTTGAATGACATGCAAAATTCAACAAGTGACCCTATGGCTTCATTAGGAGCATAAGGGACTACATCATCTCAACATCAAACAGTTGTTGGAGGTAACAATACTTCCAATTTGGCCTCTATATCAATCCCAACAGTTAGTATACATGTTAGCAGCACAAGTTCAACCAACACTTCAGTGCCAGTTGGTACAGTTTCGGGTCCCAATCCTAGAAGTACATCCACTTCGTCTGCAAGAATCCCTACTAAAGGGTGTGCCTTACCAAACATTGGTTTTCCATATGGTTCAGCTAATCAAGGTCAACACACACAATGAGTAAACAAAAATACTCTTGGTATGCCTAACACTTGTCCAAATTCTACTTCTGGGGGAAACCCTTCACCATGGAATGGTAATATTCTTGGCAGCAGCAATGAACCGTGGAACATTTATGCCAATTAGGGATATGCTCCTCCGATTAGTGGAAATTCCATGGGGGGTTATCCTCCGAGTTATCCTAGCACAATGCTTAGCGGCAATCCACCTATCAACCCCATTCCACAATGGAGTGGGGAGGTTTCAGGGAGTATCCAATATTCTTGGGGCCCACCTTTGCAAGGTGGAAATCAATCTTGGAACGCTTATCTAAACCAAGGAAACAATCAATGGTTTGGTCAGATTCCAGAAAGTAACCAATCTTTTTGGGGCCTACCTCTGCAAGGGGGAAATCCATCCATCCATTCTGTTCCACCATGGAATGGACAACATTCAAGAAGTAACCAATCTTTTTGGATGCCATTTCCATAAGGAGGCAGTCCACCCATTGGTCATCTTTCAGGAAGTAGCCAAACCTCTTGGGACCAGTCTCCACAAAGGGGAAAACCACCTTGGAATTCTTATCACACCCAAGGGCCACATCAATGGAGTGGTCAAGTTCTAGAAAGTAACCAATCTTTTTTGGGCCTAACCCCGCAAAGGGGCAATCCAACCATTAACCCCATTCCACAATGGAGTGGTCAGGTTCTAGGAAGTAACCAATCTTTTTGGAACCAACCTGCAAGACTTGCGTTTGATCCAGCTAGGCTGCCACATGGCCCTCATGCCGATGGTATGATGGATTCTGTCAACCAACTTGAATAGATTACCCCACATTTGGGACAAGTTTCTATTCAGAATTCGTAACCCACAGCTAGCCAGGCAATGAAAGAACCTACTAATCCTTCCAACAATTCTAACATCCTCATAGTCTCATCCATAGACCTTAGATGAAAGAAGAAGAAGTACAAGGGTAAGCAAAGTCCTAATCCTTACCAGAATTCTGAAATCCTTATAGTCGAGTACAAAGACCTTAGGGACAAGAAGAAGAAATACAAGAGTAAGCAAAATGATAACTCTGGGAAAGAGATGCACCAACTATGCTTCAATGCGGTGGGAAACAACAACCCACTATTTTGACACCGGTACCCCCGCTAGGGAACAACCAACCAACCCCCCCACAAGGGGGAAATGATCCTAATGCCAATGTCTTCATGTGTGATCATGAGATGAACATTCAAACAAGACTTGATTCTTATGATGTCTCCCCTAGTACATCGGATCAATCGGAATCACAGCCAAGTGGTTATCCCTACATTGAGAAACCAACCATACACTTAGTACCATACCCCCCCAAAGGTGTTCTACGTAGAACAATGCATAATCCTAACACCTGAGCTGCTCAGAACGGTAATGTTATTGAGGACCTAGCTCAAGTACCATGTGCCATGTCGGCCTTGTAGGTATTTCAACTATTGTCTACAATTGGTGTTGTTGATCCATCCGATGAGACTTTGATCACATCAGACATGGACCATTCAATATGTAGGATCCTTTCCAAAGTTTCTTTTCAGATTAAAGTAATGAATTATGGTAAGAACACCTGTCTAACCATAATGGATGAAAGGACCTCAACTTGTGTAATGTCATTTAAATGTTGGAAAGCATTTGGATCACCCCTATCTGCCGTAGAATTTTCATACCAAGGTACTCAAATAGCCTCGGCAGATTCATATCAAAGTCTTCCCTAGATGGAGGAATATGATTCGGTTACTTGGCCCATTTGGGCTGTGAGATCTCCTAGCTCACATGATTTCTTGGATTACATTTTATCATCATATGAAGATATCCCTGAAATTGTAAACATTTGGTTGCACCCACCTAAGGACATCTTTTGTGGGTCCACTAGGAGCATAATTGGATTAAATCTACCCAAGCATTGGAGCATGATTTGCATGTTCCTCGATCTGATATGGTATATTTGGAAGCTTGCATATAGGTTTAGGCTATCCCTTTGTGAAGATCCATTTGAACCTTTTGCAACCCAAACTTTCCATAGGGTCGAACCTGTTGGAAATTGGTGGGTCATCCCTTCTTATCTATATTTTCCACCATTCTGACAGAAGAGCCTACCGAACATGGGACACCCTAGTCAGCACCCCATTTCCATTTTGGTGCCCATGCTGAGTTATTTTCATAGGCCCAGGAGCCCTATTAGTCCCATTATGGCTTGGATTTTGAGACCACATATTTCTCTTTCATACATTTCTGACCATATCTTGATGGGATCCCAATTTGTTGTCATTTTACATAAGCATGTGTTAAAATATCCACTTGAACATCCGTGCAAACTGCTTCGTTGCTTATTTCTTATGTTGCGTATTTTCCTTTGTAGTCACTTTCTGTTACAAGATGCCTCTAAACCATTGCTTCTGTATATTTGACCCATACCCATGGAGGAAACATCTGTAAGAGTGTACATAACTAGCTCAGCCCTTGTTTGCAATATGGATCTTTTCCTTGGCCTAACCCATGCCCTTGACATTTAGGCACATGCCCTTGAGACACTCGTTTCCTCTAATGTATCATAGCATGCTTTATTCTTTTTTCAATCTAATAAATGAAAAAGGTTAAAAAAATTGGAAGACACAAAAAACCAAAAAGGAAGAGACTTGAATCACCTCATATTATAAACTTCGAATAAAACGACAACAATCAGTCCTGGTCTCCCTTGAAAATGGCACATCATTTTGTATCCGCTATCATTACACCATCTACATTTTCCTTAGGAAACTGTACCAGTATTTTGAATAGATCTCCACCGATGGGTTATCCTTCCTGTCATCGATGGAGCTTTCGTTAATGCATCTGGCATTAGCATATTTCATCAAGGTCAGTTACTTAAAGTCCTATGTTTCCAAGTGTCCATTCTGCATTGTGTTATGTGTTCAAGGGAATTTCAAACCGAGTCGGCCATTCCTCAAATATTCCTGACCAATCATGTCGGCCTTCCTTGTGTCAGTATATAGTGCTGGATCTTGCATTTCTACCAAATTATATCAGACTATTGATCTTTGTTTTGTATCAGTTGGTGTGGGATGCATTAATTCCCTCCTTCCGATGGATCTATTCCTATCGACATCAAATCATCATCTAGGACATGGATCTAGTAACCCAAGAGTACCCTGGATCTTGTAGTCATTAGTGGCAGGTTTCCTCGCAAATGATAGTGGGTATACATCAATGACCCCTGATTGTTTGATTCTACAAGTGTTCGACTTCAGAACATCTATTCACACTTGCTAGTTTGTACTCTGTACCTTAGAGTCCATCATCATTATAGGTGGGTCTCTTCGCATCTGTTAACGGTATACATCAATGACCGGTAATCAGATGGTGTTTTATTATGCTCGACATCAGATCATTTATTCGCATGATATAAACTCGTACTATCGTTGGTTTGTATTGAAGATCTTGGGAAAAACAGTTGTATCACTCATCGATGCACTTCCCGAGCTGCACAAGATTAGACTGCCATATCAGAAGTTCGATGAAGACCTTGTTCTCGCACTCATCAAAGTACATGTTTACACTTCTGAAAATTTTAATTTTGACATGGATCCACTATGTATTGTTCGTGGCCATGCTTGTTTACTGCTAAGCATGGGTATTCCTGCCTCAGGAAGATATTATATATTTGAGAAATTGCTATGTTTGACATACAGGTGTGATCCTCAATCCTGCACCCGTGAGTTTTTCCTTTCCTCATCCTTGCTTTGAACGATAAAGAGTATCAGTATAAAGAGTATCGGTATACAAAGTATAAATTTCAGTAATGTATTTCGGCCCTTAGATATGCTTCGGACCTCACACATTAGGGGGCATATGTTAACAATCAAATTAACACCCTTAGTCATGTGACAAAAGAAGTATATTTTTACTATGCGCCCGCAACATGAAGGAAAAACACAAGTACATTCAAAGATAAATCCTCTCTGATCTAATCACTTCTCCCATAAATGGAAGGATTAGGTGAAGAAAGTAAGAACCTAAGGAGACCAACTTCAGTGATCGAACCGCTCACAAAAGGTCCAAAACTAAGCTACACCAATCAAAAAGTGAAGAGAAATGCATTAAAGTGCATTAATTGTGCTTAAAGTATGCTAAGTTGTGCAAAAAAGCCTAAAAACTAGGGAAAAGTGGGTTTTTGATTGAAAGTGATCTAAAACAATGAAAAAGAGAAATCCCACAATGAGAGGAAAAGCTTGAAGGCCCACTTACCAATGCTATATAAGAGAGGCATTTGGGGCATTGTAGAGGGGACAAAGGAAGAGCAAAGGCATGCTTCTAAAGGAGGAGGAAAAACTCGATTTCTTCAAAAGCAAGGGTGGAGAAAGGAAAGCTCATGGAAATGGAGGAGGGATTCATCCCAAGATCCATGGTAAGGATGTACCTCTTCATTGTTTTGATATGAAATGATTCAAGTTTGTTCCATTTTGAATGTTTGAATGTTGCTTATCTTGTATGATTTAGATTTTCAGATGGCTTTAGATCTTAGATTTGCTTATCATGTTTGATGAATGAATGTAGATCTTATTGATAACTTGTGATAATCATTTTATTTTGCTGACATAGAAGCTCACCACTTCTTAGTAAAATAGCATATTTAGAGTATAAACATACCTACACTATTTTCTATTATCAGATTCATAAATTCATTCATACATCCATACACAAATAATAGTAAAACCGTTAACCATAATTTTTTCATTTCCATAAAAAAGTCCAAAAATGTGGTATCATAGTACAAAAATTGGGCTTCTATCCCTCAAAATATACATGCTCGATACATATCATAACCATGACATCTAATCCTAATGTGTGGGATGTGTCTCATGGTAGCATACTATGGAACTGGCTAGATGTCGGAAAAGCCTCACCCACAGATGGGATACTCCTACTACATGTCTCCGCATGGCCTCTGGTAGATCCTCAATCTCAACCATTGGTACTCTATGAGTCCACCATCTAAATCCTCTCCTCGGCCTCTGTGCAGGTTCCATGGGTATCCCTCTAGTCCCCATGGACCCATGTCTGCGAAAAATATTATAGTATTAATATGTGATTCCACCCAAAAACAAATTTTGCTTTTGTTACGTCAAAAAATCCCAAAAAAATAAAATATTGAGAACAAAACAAAACAATGCTTAAAAATATCCCTGAAGGAGAACCCTGGTGGTAATGGCATCTCTCTATCTCCCTGGAATTCAATCCCCTCTTAAGGGTAGTCATCTATGGTGATCACCTATCGTCGCCACTAATGGAAAATTCATCATCATATGGAGAGGGCACTCTTCCACCTCCCAACCGCCTCATGATCTCAGTACAACGTGTCTGGGATAGATATTGTAAACGATGAGGAGGGAGCTCTACTCTCAGGCAAAGGCCTAGAACCCTGTCAAAGAAGAAACTGCACAAGATGCTAGCAAACCCAAAGTTTTTGTCTCTCCCAAGTTTACATTCATTTAGTTGGCTCTTCATGTTATCCAATAAAGAGGTACACCAATCATACCTAGTAGGTATCCGACACTCTACTGCATAGAACATGAGGTGTATAGAATCCTGATATTCGAACAAGTACTAATATAATGATATTCAAAATTAGGCTCTCTATAGTCTTGATGGAGACTTGAATTCCCACCTTTTGTGTTTCGGGAAGACAATATGTAGCAATATAATCCTCAATAGTCATCCCCCAACCAATGCCCCGAGCCCTAAGGTTGACCGTCTCACGTCGGAGGGATGTTAAATTTTTAGAATTTACTTCAATCTGATCTAGGATCTTAACTGAGAGAACAACATGTACAGCATATCTATAGCATATCAATCATGGACACAATAATGCAAGCATACAAGAGACACTGATTTTACTTGGGGAAAACCATAAAGGTGAAAAACCCCAATAACTTCCTCAGAGATACATAGAGCAATGATACAACTAGAATACAAGAGATAGTCTTCTCCTAGTAGCAGAGCCTCCTCCTCCACAAGTGCGCCACTCTCCCAAGTGTGAGTGAGAGAATAGAATGTGTAAATGAGAGAGACACACTCTATATTTATACACTAACTTGACTTGACCTTTACTCAACTAGGTCAGCCTCAACTTAACCACCTAACATAATGCTGACTGGGCCGACCCCCACTAGGGTGGTCTAATAACCCTTTGAACCACATGGCCGACCCCCAATAGGGTGGTCTAATAACCCTTTGACCCACATGACTTATACAGGGCCAACCCCAACAAGGTGGTCTAATAACCCATCAATTATAAGTTACGACACTTACAATATACATGATGACACTTCCATATAGAGGAATAATAACATCTCTATACGAATACAACCACTTCCGTATAGAGGAATAATAACATCTTTATAGGAATACATCAACACTCCCTCTTAACTAGGAAGGTATTTCTCGACACAAGTCTTCTAGCACAAGTCTTCTTCTCTGGATCATTGTCACTGGATAATCGTCATCGAGTCATCATCATCGTCACTGCTGCTACTATCTCAATCAATCTCTGAATCTACTCGTCATAGGAAGTTCTACAGAGCCAGTCCTTTTTCATATTGGATGTAGGCCCACCACCTGCAGGTCTTTGTCATCACTGGCCATAGTGTGGAAATCTCAGGACTTATTACGTGCGTCACAAAACCTTAAAAGAGTCTCTTGACTAGCAAGAACCCTAAAGAGCATCTGAGGCCTTTTTCATCTTGTCTAGATCTCCAGGACTTATTACATGTGACCCCACCACAAAACCTCGAAAGAGAATCCCAAGACTGATTACGAGCACAAGGCTCGACCTATCGAATCTCCCAGGGCACAAATTACATGTGGTCATGGAAAAACCTCGAAAGAGCATCCCAGGACTGATTATGAGCACACGACTCAACCTATCAGATCTCCCAGGGCACAAATTACATGCCATAGGACAAAACCTCGAAAGAGCATCTGCCAGATATCCTAGGGCACAAATTACATGCCATAGGAAAAACCTCGAAAGACTATCTGCAGATCTCCCAGGGCACAAATTATATGTCCTCCCAAGCAAAACCTCGAAAGAGCATTTTCCAGATATCCCAGGGTACAAATTACATGCCATAGGAAAAACCTCGAAAGACTATCTGCAAATATCCCAGTGCACAAATTACATGCTTATCTGCACAACCTGTTCCATAGCCACAAAGTATCAACCCGATACTCACCATACATCATCCTGATGTACACATGATCATCCTGATCATCATCACTGCAACATCCTGCTGCATGTCATCTGGAGCAACATCCTGAAGCTCGTCATCCATGATCATCCTGATCATATAATGAATCTACCTGATGCATACCAAGTATCTACCTGATACATATCATCATACATGATCCACCTGATCATACAGTCTATCCACCTGATACAAATACAAATACATGATACATATCACCATACATGATCCACCTGATCATATAATGTATCCACCTGATACATATACAGATACATGGTCCAAGCATCCAACATGATGCATATACAAAAATACATACAAATGATCCAACTGATCATATCCAGCATCCAACATGATGCGTACATACATATACATATAAATATAAATGATCCAACTAATCATATCCAGCATCCAACATGATGCGTACATATACATATAGAGCAGTAACTGGAGCATCGTCCTGATGCTCATCACCCATGATCCTCTTGATCATCATAGCATTGTCCTCTTCAGATCATCTCATCATCCACGAAGCACAGCCCAGATGCACATCATCCAGTACTTACACCACCGACATGGGAGAACACATCTACCACCATTCGGGGAAGGCTCCAACCCTTACTTTTTCACCATGGGAGAACACATCTACCACCATGTGAAAAATGGCTCAGCAATTATATCACGACCAAGGGAGAACACATCAACCATGTCAGAAAAGCTCATGTGCATCTGCATCTTCTGGACTCATCACTTCCCTTTGGAAGGAACCTTGATCTAAAGTGCACCAAGCCTCTCTCTGAAGTACTCAAACTCCACTCTGGCCAATGGAATGGTCAATACATCTGCAACCTGCTCATCCGTCGCAACATACTCTGCTTTGGCTGTACTTAGTGCTATGCAGGACTGCTTCCTACTAAACCAAGAGATCACACCTGATCCCATACTGAAGCAGCACCCAGATGTGCTCTTCCTATTTGCAGCACTGCCAGCCCAATCTGAATCAACATAACCTTGCAGGTTAAACTTTTGATTCGCTTCATGCTTGAGCCCATAATCCACTGTACCCTTCAGGTACCTCAGAACATGCTTTACAGCAACCAGGTGAACACTCCTCGGATCTGTCAGGAACTGGCTCAATGTGTTCACCGCAAAGCAAATATCTGGTCTCGTGTTCGTCAGGTATATCAAGGACCCAATCATCTGATGATACATAGAGACATCAACCGGCTCAGATGAAGCATCACAAAGAAGCTTCAGATTCGATGCCATAGGTGTGGCCATAGCCTTGCAGTCCATCATCCCGAACCTCTTCAGGATCTCTACTGCATACTTCCCTTTAGGTCTTGGGACTACATCCCAAACATCATTCTTCATGATCGATGGATCATGGCATTCTTCCCATATCATGGGAACTTCAATATCTTCAATGGATAATTTTGTTGCTGAACAAATGTTGTAGTTCTTCTTTTGTAGGTGACGGCATACGATCTTTCCTACACAACAAGTTAAATTGCATGACTAGAAAACATCTCATAGTTTTTAGACAAATTCTTACACATAAAGAAATATGTCATATAATCATGCAATTATTTTAGCCAATGCTTCAATACAACATTTATCCATGTTTTACAACTTTCTAGATGCCTTCCAGTATCTACCAGAACATTGTTAAGAGTTTGCACTACTCCCAACATGTCAGCAAAGAGGTTTCATTCTAGATAAGTAGCATTGGAATGTTGTACAGTGCCATAGGCCACTTACCCATCACATGCATATTAGTAGTATACTGTTCATTAATGCAATCATTCTAATATGCACAATACATATCCTAAGTCTAGGAACATGAGCATATACATCATTGAACAATTTTATTTAAACAAACAAATATGCAAGAAATGATAATTAAAAAATACTTATCTTTGTTTGATTGTTGGGTGGACTCCCTCTGAGTCTTTGCTTCCTTGCAGGAGCAACCGGAGTGTACTCCCTCTTGATCTTTGCTTCCTGCATTACCTGTCCTTGAACTTAAATCCATCCTTAATCACTATGCATGCTTATTAGTATCATCATTGTGTTATCCTTGAGGTCTCATACATAATCACACATTTATTAGTATAATCTTAATACTATCAAAACACAATAATCTTAAACATGTATATTCATGATCATTCACAGATAATAAACATTAGTATTCAAGGTTTCAGGGAAGTCTTCTTTTACTCATACATATTCTTATTTGATCATAGCACTCTTCTGGTTAGTTGAATCATCAATCAAGATAAGAGATATAACATGCATAAAACCCATGATTATTCAAACCTATACCTTCATGATTCTTCTGGTTAGTCATATCATCAATTATGGTAAGAAACATAATATGCATACAACCATGACTATTCAAACCTATGACTTCATGAATAATCATTATCAACAACACAACAGTATAAGATCCTAACACAAGGTAGGATTCTAGCTTGATATAGGAAAAACATACCTCGATTAGCATGCTAGCTAGTTATGTCTAACATACCCACATAATTTCGTCTGGTTCTCTTCAGTGACTTGTGCTAGTAACCTGCATGTCTCATAAGTTAACCATTGTAGAACCAAGTTATCCATACCTCGAAAGTAGATCTTCTATGTGATCCATGACAATGGATGAATCTTTGTCTTCATGTCACCATGAGCATATGTTCTTGAAGTAGAACATGATTTGACTTTCTTGGTGTACCTTTTGTGTTAGCAAACAACATAAACCTCATACAACATCACAATGCATTAGTACAATCATAAGTGTCAAAACCTTAATCAATGAATATCTTCTATTAAGGTGATACGACAAGTCCAGTAATTAATCAAGATTGTACTGTAATGATATGAAGACAAACATATGATAAGCTTAACCATGAAACATACCTATAAGCCATACCTGTCAAGATTGCTTGTAATCTTCTTATGGAAGGCCTTAGCCTCATCTCCCTCTGAGACAGGAACTTCTTCACTTATGCAGGTGACCAATCCATCTTCTTCTAGGATTAACCCAATCCACTTTATTTGCAAGAACTAGACATAGAGCTGGATTAGGGTTTGTCAAGGAAACCCCAAAAATTCAAACTTTGAATTTCAAACTTCTGAAAGGATAGAAATATGTGTCTTGATGAGCTGATCAAGTTGGTATATTCAGAATTTGAAAACTGCAAAGTTTCACCCCTCGAAATTGCCTTTTAGATTTATGGATTCACTCGGAGGACCCTGAATTAGGGTTTGAGTTTCCCGGAGCTTCACCCAACCAAAATATTTGATTCAAAGGTCTAAGCTTCGATTTTTCTGAGGTGCTTCCAGCCGTGGTCACAGATTTCCAAAATTCCAAGTTTTGCAGAAGCCCTAATTTTCCATCTTTCCGATCAAAGTCCTAAACTGGGATTTCATCAAGCCCGGCCTTCTACCCAACCAAAAAATCTGATATTGGACTCTAAATTTTGATTTTGATGAGTAGCATCCAGCCATGGTCTCCGATTACAAAAATTCCAACTTTCTCCGAAGCCCTAAATTCCGGAAGCCATGAATGAAGGTACTAAAAAATAATTTTGTTTGGACAGAAATATGTACTTGATTGTTTCTGGTGTAACTCCAAACTTTTCGATCCACAAGGTATGAAAATTTTTCTTACGATAGCTCGACCTTTTATCTTTCCATCCCGACAGGTCTGACCTCAATTGGATTCTCTGAGAGAGAGTTATGCCAAGTGTCGCAACGTGACCTGTTTATGGGATAAAATAGGAGAGCGAACTTGTACGGCGTGTCACATGCCATTGGTTCAACTACCACCTCTGAAACATTTTCTTGAGATAGCCCGACCTGTTGTCTTTCCATTCCAATAGGTGATACCTCAATTGGATTCTCTGAGAGAGAGTTATGCCAAGTGTCGCAACGTGACCTGTTTATGGGATAATACAAGAGAGCGAACTTGTACGGAATGCCATGTGTCACTGGTTCAACTTTGGCCTTTGAAAAGTTTTTCTGAGATAGTACAGTCTGTGTAATACATTTCAATTTTTACGAAATTTCATTTGGAGCTTCCTAGCCTAAGTTATGACCTTTTTTCCCAAGGTCACCTGATTTTGACTCAGATCTAGAAGAGGCAAAAACCCTATATTGTACAGATCATAAATCACAAAGTACAACGAATTAGAGGTTGTCCTTTGGACACATGGTACATGGGGATCTTATATTCGACATGTAAAATTTTCAGATCCGAAAACTTTGCCAAAACGGATTTATAGCGAAAGTGCTACGATGACTAGTTTTTGCTATATCAAGCCCTAACATCGTAAGTGCAACAAGTGTCATACATGCCATATCATGCCTTCTTTCAGGTTACCTCTGATACCATGTTAAATTTTCAGAATTTACTTCAATCTGATCTAGGATCTTAACTGAGAGAACAACATGTACAGCATATCTACAGCATATCAATCATGGACACAATAATGCAAGCACACAAGAGACACTAATTTTACTTGGGGAAAACCATAAAGGTGAAAAACCCCAATAACTTCCTCAGAGATAGATAGAGCAATGATACAACCAGAATACAAGAGATAGTCTTCTCCTAGCAGTAAAGCCTCCTCCTCCACAAGTGTGCCACTCTCCCAAGTGTGAGTGAGAGAATAGAATGTGTAAAATGAGAGAGACACACTCTCTATTTATACACTAACTTGACTTGACCTTTACTCAACTAGGTCGGCCTCAACTTAACCACTTAACATAATGCTGACTGGGCCGACCCCCACTAGGGTGGTCTAATAGCCCTTTGACCCACATGGCCGACCCCCAATAGGGTGGTATAATAACCCTTTGACCCACATGACTTATACAGGGCTGACCCCAACAAGGTGGTCTAATAACCCATCAAGTATAAGTTATGACACTTACAATATAAGTGACGATACTTCCGTATAGAGGAATAATAACATCTTTATAGGAATACAACCACTTCCGTATAGAGGAATAATAACATCTCTATAGGAATACAATATACATATATGTGAAATACATTCCGAAGTTACATATACATCAACAAGGGACAACCCGGAAATGAAATAGATATCATCAACCTCAATCTTTAGAGATTTCCGATCCAATTTGAAGGACTTCGTGTCTGGATCCCAATAGCCAATTAGCATTTGGAACAATCTTGATTGTGCCCTCACACTACCAATGTTCCAAAAATTATAAAGCCCACATATTTGGAGAGATTGTTGGGCATCCAAATATCCTTGCACTTAATTATCAATCACATCATGTTGATCCCTCTCCCTCCATTCAATCACCATCCTGCAAGAGGAAGAGAGATTTTTGAGTTAAAACTATTTAAAAAAAAACCCCACGGTTCTATACAAGGGTAATATTTATAACAATCATGCATATACGTGGGAAAGCTTCTCTTTTCCCACGCGGACCATCCCTTGTACATGACTTGATAATCTATTTCTTGCGTACACCGATTTTCACAAGTTTCAGGCCAAAAATATTAAAAATTGACCACCAAAATAAAAAATTTAACCAATGAAAATCAAGAGCATGGTGAGTATACTTACTTGGTCTAAACAGCTCACGATTTCATCTCCTACAACTCCCAGAATTGTTGATTGAAGGTAGAGGGTGAAATGGGCTCCAAAACACTATTGTGGTAAAAAATGAAAATGGTATGGTAAAAAAGTCCTATTTTTACTATTTAAATAAAATTTTAACCACTTTATATAGTTTTTCACCATACTTTTAATATTTTATGGGCATTATGGACTAGTGTGATGGTGTAAGGTACTTTTTAAAGCAGTTTCTCCGGATCATAACGAATTTCAACCTTATTTAGCATGATTTGTGCCTCCAACATGTATATATCGTCCCTTCCATAAAGGATAGGATTTCACTCCACTTGCATTTTTGCATTGTCCTGTGGCCACGATTCATAAACCTTAGGTACGAACCCTCTTTTTATCGACAAGAAACCTTATAGCTGCTTCTATCAGTGTTTCTATTTAAGTGGTAGTGCTTTCTCGACCAAGGGTACCCTAGTTAGAACCCATTTTGTCATTCGTTTCCCATGTTGCTGCTCCACCTTAGGTCTAGGAGTCCCTTATACTCCCACCATGAATTGCATGGAAACCTCATGTTTCTTCTCATGTAATATTTTTTTCATCACCCATAGGGACTGCCATTTATATCAAGTTGTAATTGCATATCATTGATCTGCTTGCATTGTTTGAGTCTAATGTCGGCTCCCTCTTCATCGTTATAAGCCAAATTGCCTAAGCATTTCTTAGTCCTAGCCAAGCAGAGCCTATCATTTATCCTTTGCAGCTTGATTTTCCTTTAACTCACATGAAACATCCCCCCAAGTGTCCTTACCCTGCATGCATTTCCTTGCATCGAGAATAGGTATGTTCCACTACATGGAACTAGTTTGCTTTCCTGCAACACTCGTTTCCTTGTTTTTGTATTACAAGCACTCTTTTATTCCTTTTTCAGGATGTTAAAATATGAAAAAGGAAAAAATAAATAAAAAAACATAATACGACGAACGAGAAAATGATAGTGTCTTATATCGGCAACAGTCATGTCGCCTTTGAACATAGCACAAATTCTTGAGTCCATCCATCAAAGTTTTGGGTTCAATATGGCCTTAGGAAGATGGACTCGTCACCCAGAGATTACTCCTACGAATGGTTAAGCTTCCAGTCCCTATGTAGATTCTATTGATGCCTCCTACATCACATAGTTGTGTCAGTGTTTAGTCTTGAGTCTATGCTGCCCAAGTTTATCTATCTATCTCATGCTCTTATTCTAAGGAAGTCTATAAACCTGAGTCAACCGATCTTCAGATTTCTTGACTTTGCATGTTGGCCATCACTTTATAAGTACATTCTGATCACATGATTTTATTGTCCTACCTAGCACCATGGGCCTACTTTCATTAGTGGTAGGTGAACTTGAACTCAACAGATGACACCTCATTATTGGTCATTGACTCAGTGGTTTCCCTTGTGTTAAATAGTAAGAAATCTATTCACACATTGGGATTTGTGATGTGTCTTGGATTCTATTAGACCTCATCGGTTGTTTCCTTGCTTCTATCATCATTCTTCATCATTGGATGCTATTAAGAGGGTCTCTTATGTGCACTACTTGCATTTGGTACACACGAGAGACGTACATGGTTTTTGGTCTGTGTTCATCGTATTCATCCGAGTTCTTCCAAATATTTCATCCTAGATACATACCTCGTGTTGGTTGATGGGGGATGACTTAATTTCCTCCTTCTAGTAGATCTCATTCCATCGACTTCATATCATCTATTCTGGATTTGGTATCTAGAGTCAGATGAGTACCTTGAGACTTGCAGTCATTAGTGGCAGGTTCTCTTGTCATCGACAATTAGGAATTCATAAATGTCTCCTAATCGATGGATTCTGCAAGTGTTCAACCTCAACTCCTTTATTCACAATTGTTGAATTTACTTGATTCCTTGACACCCATTTTCATCATTGGTGGGTAGTCTCGCATCTGCTAACCGTATACCTTAATGATCGGTAATTAGACGATGTTTCATCATGTTCAAATTCAATACCTATATTCACGTGATGGGACATGCACCATCGACAATTTGTGTAGAAGAACTCAGACTATAGTGGCATAATTCTATAAGGCTACTATCCATGATCATGACAATATCTATGGGACCCTAGTTATCATGACAAAGCAGTTTGTACCCTAGTTTGTACTAGATGTCTTTAGTTTAGTTGCACACTAGAATCCATTGTATATTGGTCATGACTATGACCACGTGTGACATATGTCCATGATGTACTTCCTATTCATGGCCATGAAATCCTATTGTATCAAACTACTATGTACTTCATATTTGCAGACATGTATACAAAGTCAATATTGTAATATTTTGATGAGTGGCTAGTTCTTCTAGCTATTAGGATATTTTAATACTCCATCCTTGTCCTACGTAGCATTATTTCATTTTCCTAGTAGATGATGTTGTCATTTCCCCCTAGTGGTGTGCAGATATCATCCAAGATCCATATACCACCTTCCGCACCCTGTATACATCATTTTTGGACCACTTAAGTCAGTTCCCTATTTTTTAGGAGCCTACTCAGTGTTCCAGTTCAGTTCACCTGAGTTAGTTGAATCTTGTGGGGGGTTTGAGATCTGAATGCCACTGATTGTGGCCTCATGTGCCCCTTTATGAGATATTTTCATGACAAAATCACTTATGCACCCTCCTTGGTCAGTTAACTAAGTTTAGGATCAGTTTAACTGATTTTGGGTCTTCCGGAGCACTCCAGTGGTGACAATCCCTATGCTAGATCAAACGAGACTCGAATTATCCCGTGTGATTTGAATTCTCTCCATTGTAACATCATTGTTCATTATATTGATTATTGGATCATGTGACATTATTATGTTCCTATCTGAGTTCTCATGCATGATTAATTGTCTGCTCATTTTTACTGCAGTTTTCGCTGTAATTCATCTTTTCTGCTCATTCTTTCTCTGTGAGGTATACTCGACTCTTTAATCTACCGTGATTTAGAATTTCACACTAGATGGGTCTCCAATACTCCACTTCTAATAATTATAATGTATTTCAGCCAATGTGATCATCCCTTTGACCTCACACCTTAGGGGCATCTATTATAACATGATTTTCCACACTCTATGCAACATGCCTTAATGACCTACCATGTCCCTCTACAGAATCATATTACACCTCTTGCTCAGTAATACCCCTAAAAACTAATTTTTTGTTGATGTACGTGGGTCACCAACATTATAGCATGTGTATACATAGATTTCTCCATTACAGACCGTGTACATTGGGTTTCATGCTCAAAATTAAAAATATTTCAGATTTTCCTTCCTAACTAACGACCATTTTGATCCTTGGCCTTCCATATGCTTGGAAATGGTCTTATTCAACCCTCCACCTCCTTCGAGGGTTATATATTGAGCCATTGTGGAGCATTTGAGGGAGGAGAAATTAGATATCAAGTAAAATATGGAGGAATTTTTCCCCATTGCCATTGCCTTGAGTTTGCATCCCTATTTGTGCTAGAAATTGTCCCTAGACTACAAAGGGAACAAGCTAGTACAATCTCAAAAACAGTTTAAAGAAAGTAGAATTTGGTTTTGCATTTTTTGGTTTGAAGGTTTCATTCATAAGAAGGTAATCAATCATCAAACTAATGCAGGTACTAAATCATGAAATAACATCAAAGAACCCCTTTGCTCCAATCATTAGAGGAAATTTGGGTAAAAAATGGGCCTCCTAAGGAAAATAATAAAAAAATAGTAGAAAGAGAGTAAAAAAACTACTTTTTTGGATCGTATTTTCAACTTATCTCCTTATAGGTTTACTCAAATTTCAAGCGGGAGGACTCGTTGGATGCATAATTAAATTATGCATCCAATGACTACCCATGTTGCATACTCTTAACAACATCCACACCATGAAAAATTGAAAATACATTAAAAAATGTGTTTCTAGTGAGAGAAAACACGTTTTTTTAGTGTATTTTCAATTTTTCATGGTGTGGGTGTTGTTAGAAGTATGCAACATGTGTACTCGTTGGATGCATAATTTAATTATTCATCCAACGGGTCCTCTCGCTTGAAATTTGAGTAAACCTACAAGGAGATAAGTTGAAAATACGATCAAAAAAAGTAGTTTTATTTTTTCCCTCCAATTTTTTTAGGTGCTCGTTTTTTTAATTTTAAAGCATTTTGATTGGCTAATACATTATGACATGGAATTTGTATTATTTTTGGAAGGACCATTTTAAATTTGAGCCTTTTCTGCTAGAGCTTCTCGTTCTTGTTGCAATTCAACCAATGAGAAAATTCTTCTTTGAAGATCATTAGGTTCTTCCCGACTATCATGGAAAAATTTCATTACTGGAATACCTAATTGAATGGGAAAAACTGCATCAGTACCATACATCAACTGAAATGGAGACAAGCCTATTGCTTTCTTGGTGGTTATCCTATCTTCCCAAAGAGCATACTTTAGCATTGAATCCCAAGATCTCTTGTTTTGGTTTAACAATTTTTTGATACTTTGGATGATGTTTTTGTTTGATGACTCTACTAATCCATTACCCTGGTGGTAATAGGTGGTAGAATGTCTTAGGTTAATTCCATTTTGTTCACAAAAACTAACCATGGCTTTTGACTTAAAAGCTGGAGCATTATCAGTCAACAACTTCTGAGGACAACCAAATCTACTCAAAATGTTTTCTTGTATAAAATTCATGATGAGCTTATCAGTTGCATTACGTGTTGGAATTGCCTCCACCCATTTAGCAAAGAAATTTGTAGATGTTAGTATCCATCTATGTTGACCACTAGAGGCAGGATTGATTTCACCTATGAAGCCTAATCCCCATTGTTGAAAAGGAGCATTCACTGCAATAGGCTTTAATGGTAAAGATATAAGTTTCTGCTTACTTGCAAAATTTTGACATTGAACACAAGCTCTGACCTGTTGATACACATCTGAAAATAAAGAAGGCCAGTAATAACCAGATCTAAGAATCTTATAGGTTGTAGCTTTCCAATACTTGTGACCCCCACAATCCCCTTCATGCAATTCTGAAATGAACTCTTCTGCTTGTGACTTTTCCAAACACCTGAGTAACACTCCACCTGGATCTTTCCAGTAGAACTGTTGATTTACCAAACAATATTTAGTGGCCTTTAATTTCAATGATCTAGATGCCTTCTTATCAAAATGAGCAGGATATTGAAAATGCAATAAAAAGTGAACTATATCAGCATACCACTCTGATTCTGCATGTTTATCCATGGTCTGTTCTTCATTTTGTTTCATTTGAAATTCCTCCTGTGTTGGCTGACTAGCCACCAAATGAAGACCTAAAGCCTCATAAACGATAAACATTCATAAGCAAAGTATTGGTTTTGTCCACAACATATGAGCATTTACATGAATAAAACTTTAATCAAGAAATGAAATCATAGGCTGAGTGGTCAAACTGACCATAAACAAAATCAATAGATAGGATAAAGTGGCTTATATTTGTATATAAATCAATCTTGGTCTTCAAAAACTTACATGAGAGTCATATGTATCAGTCTGAATATACATCCAATGTCCTTAGCTCTATAGCCCTTCTTGAAAAAAAAATCCAACCCTGCTAAACTAAACTTTTCTCCTTTTATCATTTACAAAATAGAGCAGTTTCATAACTGTCTTTAGGTCTAGTCTTGAGGCAATTACATTAAGTAGTTATATGCTAACTTCGAATCTTAAAAAAAAACAACATACTATTAACTACTATATACATTATAACAAAATGAAATACTTGAATAGCTGGACATTAGGTAGTGCTCATAACTACTTGGCTGCATTTTCTAGCATGGCTATTCCTTCCAATGCATGGGAATTCTTCTTATCTCGAACATGCTCTATCTCCAAACTTTTAACTCTTCTTGATAATACTTTATTTTGCTTGATTAGGTCTTCAACTTGATTTTCTACTTCCATATTTCTTCTCAGAGCTTCTTTTACTACTGCTGTCAGTTCTTGGTAATGCGCATTGATGTCCTCCAGGTCCTCCCTTAGTGTTTTATTTGTCAATTCTATCATTGGATTCACTTAGGAACTGAATTGTGACTTATGTTGCTGCACAACTTTCCTGAGATTTTCTACTTCAGAATCCATATGCACCTCTTCAGGCAATGTTGAATCCATGTCTGATAACCATGGAATATCCAGTTTCCTAAAGATTAAATCTTCTTCCTGTCTTTTCTTCAATGCTACTTTCGCAAATGTGACTCCTGAAGTCATACCTTGTTCCATAATGGGAGCAGCTTCCTCCTCTGAAACTTCATGGCCTTCTTGAACTAGTTCTGGTGACATTGGACGATCTTCTTGAATGCCCATCTGACCTTGCTGAGATATAAATTCCTCTTTGCTTTTCTTATCCTCATCACTTAAAGAATCTTGGATAACAATAATCTTCTCTTTTTCTAGCTTAGGGTTCAATATTCTTCTCATGTTCAGTCTTAGCTTATTTGCAGCTCTTGTTTTAGGCCTCCATTTTGGTCTTTCCAACTGCATGAGAGAATTTACATCTGCTTTAAAATATGGAGCTTGCAAAACCTTTTCCTCTGTAATAACTGCATGAGATATTATAGTTAAATTATCATTTGTAGGTATAACACTCTGCTTCTGTTCTATTGAACTCACATCCTCTCTAGGATTAGAACCTGTTGTCTTTTCCATTTCCTCATCTCTAATGTGTTCTTATTCATTTTCCAACGCCTTTTCCTGTTCTTCATTACCAGAGTTTCTGGATTCTAGATGTGAACTAGATTTCTAAGGGTTGTCTTGTACTAAGTCTTTAGGCACATCTCTTTTGAACTTCTTGATAAAACCAACTTGTTTATTAGGAAAACTCTTCTTTACAAGGTCACCCTGCTCGGTGGTAAACCCTGACCAGAATAAGAAATGGTCCCATCTTCTGCTTTCCTTTTGTAAGACTATTAAAACGATCAATTTTATCAAACCATGATGGAACAAAGACTGCTTTGCATTATCAACATGCCCTTTAATTCTATTCGACATTTTCTGGATGCTTTTTAGTAAAAAGAATGGCAAACTCATCCTTGATTGCTAGTTCAGTAGCAATAGAAACCTAACATGATATTTAAACACCGATGTGAACCTACCATCACATGTGATACAGCTCTGTACAATACCAATTGCTTTTCTCCATTCTGGCTTAAACTTCGTTAGGTGAACCCCTTTGCTCCAATCTAGGGTCCTGTTTCCTGGTAACAAGAAGTCATTAGGATCAAAATTGAACGGGGTATTTTTGAACCAGGATTCTTCATCTATGGAGGTGCCAGTAGATTCAGCAACTAGACTCTCCGTGAGTTCAAATTGAAAGGTATTGAAATCAAAAACATTATTAGTAAGGTTCTGAGCGAAGGAATGAGATACTTTGACATCAAAACCTGCAATTTTTTCAACAAAAACGAACCAACCGGTTGCCCTAAACAACTCTGCACACTCTGGAAATTCCATGGCCCAGCTCGTATTCGTGGGTTGAAACCGACTAATTTTTCCATTCTTACCCATATTTCAGTGTAATTTCACCAATTTACTTCCGTGGAACTGAATTAAGGGTGAAAAAATTCAAGAAACCTTTAAAATTACGTGTCTTCAGCTCTGGAATTTTGAAATTCCCAAATTAGAAATTGCGTCCATTCAAATCCATGACTTCTTCAATGATAAATCTAAATGGGTTTTACAAGTGTCATAATACACTGAACAGGTGTCCAAGGGTCCTCTGGCATCAATGAACCACACTCTTATATGATTTCAGAGGGGTCCTCTGGCATCAATGAACCACGCTCTTCTATGATTTCATGTTCATGCAGCGCTCTAGTGCATGTGATTTGGATTTTGCGTTGCAGGAATACATCGACATGAAAGATTTGGCAAACAAGCTCAAAATGAAAGTTAGACTTTGGATATAAGCATTGGAGTAAACTTAAATAAGTATTTGAAGACTTTGAAAAGAAATATAATACTTAATAAGCCACTCAAGATAAAATAAATTAAAACAAAATACTATAACATATAAAATATAAAGGCATTCAATATCATTAAAATTCAAGATAAAATCAAATGAAAAGTAAATAAGGAACAAACAATTTAAAAGAAACACATAAAAATTGAGAACAATTTCAGTGCTAACAATCCCTTTGTCCATGTTGGATTGAAATCTTTTATGTTCATCTCCCAATCTCTTCCCTATCTTGTGAAGGAGGAACCCAATTACTCCTTGAACTTGTGAGCTTGTCATTGCATGGAGGACTGAAGTGGTGCATGCTTAGGTGGAGGTACTTAGTTTCTTGGTTCCGACAAGTTGCCAGCATAATGTTTTCACTATGTACTTTTGTTCATTACATTAATAGAAATATGTTTTTCTTGTCCAATTCATGGTACAAATAATTATCTTATTCTCCTTGGGTATATTTGTTTAATATGATCATGGACTATGCTAGATTATATGCTAACCATTTATATATATTCTATATGCTCGTATATCTTGGTTGTTGAGGACAAGTTGTAGGTAAGGAGTATTGAATTGAGAGCTCAACAGTGGTCTTCTTCGAACATCCAGTTGAGGTAAGGGTTTTCTCTTTTTATTGTTGGCATTTCATATTTATATAGAATACTTGATACTTGAGTTGATTTCTGGTGTCACTTTGTCTGTTGTGGTTCTACACCAAGCCATAGGAATATTTTATCCGTAACAACAACACTTAGTTGATATTCAATAGAATACTTCAATACACTGATATATATAGCCATCGCCTCTTCTCCTTCATCACAATGCCCATATCTAATGGATGGTCTATAAAATTCTTCAGTATAATCCTTAATATTCATCTCTTTTTTCATAAAATTTTGTAATTTCCCATATAAATTTAGTACATAATCAACATAAAGAAATTTACCTTTAATTTTAGCCACCATTCTAACCCACTTTCTTATTTTATCCTTTCAGTTCTTCAATCTATCCAACTATATAGAGTCCCACCATAAATACTCATGCCATTATAACTTAAGGAAAGCCATTTTCACCCTCTTAGGATAATCAATTTGTTCCATATCCATGAATTTCTCCATGTCCCCAATCCAATAAATCAACCTTTCTGAACCCAAACTTCTAGAATATGAAGCTACCTCCATCTAGGGTTTCCCTCTTAAATCTATTAGGGATTTATAATTCTTTCCCCAAGGTCCTCAATTTCTTCACCCTCTTCTTGGGGATGTTCAACTTATGTTTCTTCATCAATGGCATGTTGAGCCTCAGCTACATATCGTCTCCTCTAAGTGGTCTCAATAGCTTCCAACATTGCTTGGACAACCCTTAATGTTTGAGCTATCTCCTCAATTCTAGATCCATCAACTGCAACATCACCACATGGTATTTTTCCCTTCTTCATACATGTACTCCTATATTATATATAATATCTCTACTCAAACTTATTATCTTAAAGTTCTACCCAAAATTTCCTCTACTAGAACTACAACTCCATCAATTTGTTTTTACCTAGCACTTCCCTTTGTTGGATTTCTCACTCACATAAAACATCATGCTTTGATACCCATTGATGCATACTAGTTCCCCCTAACGGTACCACAGTTAAGAGTACATAGCTTGTCAGAACTATAGATCTGGCTAAACTAGCTTACCTATCTTAGCAATCAATAACATATCAAAATAAATAAGAACAAAAAGAGAACAAGGAAAAGAATACACCAGCTATACGTGGTTCACCCAATTGGACTATGTCCATGGGAAGGTTGTCTTCTATTATATCTAGAAATATCCTTCAATATTACAAGAGAGAAACTACAAATAACCCCAATACAATATAACAGAGAGCTTGTCAGAACAATACAATGTGTTGATACTATCTATGAGCATATACCACTATATCACTATTGTTAGTGATGTGACTCCCTGTTATCACTAAAAGATGGACCTTGATTGCCGAAGGACCATGGCTAGTTCATCTTAATCTCTAGGGCTGAATAAAATTCAAATAGGTTGGTTGGTTCCAAAGGAAATCCCGTAATTGACTTAACGAGGATTATGATCAGTTAAATAATGATTAACACATGTTAAAGGAAATCTAGTACATACAAGCTAAGTTTGAGTTGTACACAAAAATGGCTGAATGAATATGAATAATATCAATTATAATTGAGGATGAAGGCAACTTTAGCAAAAAATCTTCATAGAAGATGAAGCAATTGAGCGAAAACTCTTCATAGAAGATGAAGCAAAGCTGACAAAATCTCCTTAACACATAATATCTTTATGCATAAAATCACAAGAGGAAATAGATATGAAATAAACAAAAGAAATCGCATAGGCTTACAAGATATTGTCATGAGTCTTCAAGAGCATTGTCTCATTGTATTAATTGATCAACAAGATAAAATTTGCATATTGTACAGAAACTGTCCTCTCACGAGTCCCTGGCTGGAACCCCTCTTCCCACTTCTCTATTCTAAATGTGTGAATATATAAAATAATACAATCAACCAATAGTTACAAGTTTTAAGGAATAAAATCTTATCATCAAGTTCAAAAACAGAATAAATCTCAATCCGTCACAACAAATCTGGAACTGGATAGCTGATTCTATGCTGGAAATGCTCAACTTGAACTTTCGATTATTGATCTTTTGCCCAAAACTCTAGAACTGCTCAAATCTTCTGCCTCAAATTCTAGGAAAGATGCTCGTCTTCAGATGCTCCATTTCCTAGAAACAATACTTGATTGGAATTGTTACCTCCTAAAAAGTCTCGAACTACCTTTTTAAAGATTGATGACAAATGTGATGGATCAACAAACTGTAGATAGGCTTCTTAAATGTCTTGACATGCTGGTTTAGAACAAATGATGGAGATCAGACTTTCATTGTAAGTTGCAGGCATGTATCTTTGTTTCTTTTAATATGAAGAATTACTTTGAAATGATTATGATCGAAATGAGCCGAACTTTGTTTTTAATATTTGAACTGATAAATATTGTGTATTTTTCATGACTTTGGTCTTTGTATAATTCCATTTTATACGAGAACTCTTATGAATGATATGCATTTTATTAAGGATCTGCATAAGGTTTAGCTTACTCTATTTATAAATTCATACTCGTAAAACTTCCTATTACAGTATGCTATATTTATACATTCGTTGCAGCCATTTCCTATGTCTTAGCTTGATCTCTGTAACATTTACCTATTTATAACTCACATACCTAGCCAATCTATTCGATATTTATTAAGATTTCTCTAGGCTTGAACCTTAGTAGTCTAGTGACTAACCCTATTATATACAAAGACATGTGGAGGAATTAATCTCACATATTGCATGTGGGATAATATAATTCTCCATAATAACATCTATTTTTATAATAATGGATAATAAGAGAATACTTTACCATAATGAATATGGGATATAATGTATTACTCTTTTACATAAGATTGTGGATAAATTCCGACATAATACAAAGACATTATTACCTTCCAAGGAATATAATTAATATATTCCAACACTACCCCTTAATAATGGCTGGGAGAAAATCCCTCACTAACACTAAGGAAGGAAGGAGTCATTAATGCTCCCCCTTGATGACAATTTCCCTCATCCCAAGTAAAGAACGAAGATGCACATACTTCGCTGTTGTTAAGCATTTGGTGAAGATATCAGCTACCTGCTGCTCGGTAGGACAATACTTAAGACAAAGAATATCATTTGCGATGAGACCTTGAATGTAATGAACATCAAGGTTGAGATAATTTGTCTTGGAGTGATATACTGGATTATAAGCAAGTTTAATTGCACCCTGATTTCACATTTCAACATAGTGGACGATTTCGGAACTAGACAGAGCTAGTGAGAACATGTTGTAACCAAACTGCTTCTTTAGCTACTTCTTTGTCTGCTCTATACTCTGCTTCACATGAAGAAAAAGAAAGAGTCTTCACCTTCTTACTAGACCAATAAATCAGACCTGAACCAAGTTGAAATATATAACCAGCAATTGACCGTCGATCAAAATTGTCACCTGCCTAGTCAAAATCTATATATCCAGAAAGTGAAACTATAGCACTGCTCGAATAAAAGACACCAAAGTGCAATGTCCCTGGTACATATCTCAGAATTCTCTTGGCTACCTTCCAATGAATTTCATGAGGTTGCTGCGTGAACCGAGAAACCATATTGATGAAAAAAGAGAGATCTGGTCTGCTGTGAGTTAAATATATCAAACTTCCCACGAGTTGACGATAAAGAGTAGCATCAACAAGAGGAGTATTACACTCAACATTTAACTTTACACCAGACTGAAATGGCGTAGGAGAAGGTTTACAATCACTCATATGGAATTGAGTCAGATATCGATTATGCACCTACATGGGAAATAGACTCCATCCGTTCATTCAATTTTTTAGATACTATTTTACCGTTAGATGAGGATATTCTGGAAGCTATGATAGGTCTAGATCATCCTTGGGAACATATGCATCACAGATCCTATTTCCTTCCAGATCTGAACAAAATCAAGAATGGAGAGTTTTCTGTGAGACCTGGTGGAGAAATTGACTCATCCATCAACCCTTTAATGAAATAAGGGATTTTTGCTGAAGGTAATATGACAAATATTTCAACAACTATCTCGATCAATATTTCCACCAAACTGAATATCGTGGAAAATATTTTCATTGGCGTGAATTGTTCTCCACAAGAGATCAGTTTGTACACCAATTTATTTAAATAATTCTGCGATGTTTCCTCCTGGTCATATGAGGAGATGCAAGGCATCGAACTTTCCATCGTTGAACACGCCATTAAGACATACCCTAATGTGAAACAAATTCGGCAAAATCTTCGTCCATTTAACCCTAGGAAAGTTGCAGCCATTAAGGCCGAGGTTGAAAATATCCTCAAGGTTGGATTCGTTTATCCTATCGACATGACGGAATGGGTATCTAACCCAGTCCCGGTTGATAAAAAACAACGTACCATAAGCGTATGCATAGATTTTAGGGACCTCAATAAAGCTTGTCCAAAAGACAGCTATCCCACACCATTTATCGATCAAATTATTGATGCGTGTGCGGGCAATGAAGTTTTTTCTTTCATGGATGTTTTTTCAGGATATAATCAAATTCAAATCAAGCCTGAAGACCAACACAAGACAACTTTCATATGTCCCTGGGGTACTTTTTCCTATAGAAAAATGTCGTTCGAATTGAAGAATGATGGGGCTACTTTCCAGCGAGCTATGAAATTTTCTTTTAATGATATCAAACAAGTGGTTGAACCTTACTTGGATGATCTTCTTGTGTGATCTCGAAAGAGAAAGGATCATCATGAACATTTACAGCTCGTGTTTGAACAATGCAGATACTACAAGATTCAGTTAAACCCCAACAAATGTGTATTTTGCGTCGAGTCGAGTATGGACGACTACTTGGTTTCATTTTGTCTAATCGAGGGATTATGGTTGATCCTTTGAAAGTTTAGGCCATTGTTAAATTTCCTTCTCTTGTACTATCCGACAACTTCAAAGTTTACAAGGGATGTCTAATTTTCTCATACGCTTTATCATCAATTATGCAAAGTTCACCAAAGGTTTCATGCGACTGTTTAAATAAGATACCCATTTTTTTGCGGATGAGGCTAGAAAAAATTCTTTTGATGCTTTGAAAAAATGACTATTGTCATCCCCCTTGTTGAGCTCACTAAATTATACTCAATATTTTCTCCTATATCCGGCCACATCTGTTTCCACGATCAACATAGTATTAGTTTAGGAGGATGACAAACTCCAAGATCATATCATTTATTACCTCTCTCGTGCACTCGTAACTCATGAACTTAAGTACTCTCACGTCGAGAAATTGGCATTAGCTGTTGTATATGTCCTTCAGAGGCTTCGTCACTATATTTTACTGTGAACCACCACACTGATAGCATACGTTAATCCTTTTCAATATGTTTTAACCCGATGCATTATCGGGGGTAAATTCAAAAAATGGATTGTCATATTGCAAGAATTTGATCTTACCTTTCAATATGCTAAGTCAAAAAATTATTTGGTGTTCGCCGAACTAATATCTAAGTTTCCTAGTGATGTAACATGCAATGGAGAAGATTAGTTATCCCCCGATGAACATATATTCCTCATTGAAACCTTTGATCCATGGTATGGAGACATTTTAATATATCTCCATACTTTGAAGTGTCCACTGACTTTCTCTAGAGAAGAATGACGAAATCTTAGGCATCATGCCAAGAACTACCTTATTATTTCTGTTACTCTATATAGACAGTGGGTAGATTCGATATTGATTCGTTGTTTGAATATGGATGAAGTCGAGACAATATTGAATGATGCTCGCAGTGGATCTTGTGGGGCTCATCTTTCGGGGTTGGAAACAACCCATAAAATACTGTGTGTTGGGTATTTTTGTCCCACCATCTTCAAAGATTGTGTGGAAGCCGTGAAACACTATCCTCCGTGTCAGTTTTTCACAAATTAAATGCGAGCACACCTGGATCCTCTTCACCCTGTTATCACAGCAGATCCCTTCACCAAGTGGGGGATTGATTACATAAATTGTAACCCAGTTTCTGCTGGGGGACATCAATATATCATCGTTGCAGTCGACTACTTTACGAAGTGGGTCGAGGCAATTCCTACTATGAAAGAAGATGAGAAATGGAAACCTATTTCGTATTCAATTAGATCATTTCCCGGTTCGGCATACCTAAAGAGATTGTCACTGATCATGGTAGACATTTCCAGAACTACATGATGACAGAGTTGACCACTATGCTAGGTTTTCGACAAGAACACTCGTCTCCGTTTTATCCGCAATCGAATGGTCAAGTTGAATCGGTCAACAAAACTTTGAAAACTATTCTTCAAAGTACCGTCAATGCCAATAGGTCAAAATGGCACATCATGCTATATCCGTCTCTTTGGGAATATCGTTATAATGTCAAGACTGCTATTGGGTTTTCATCGTTTCAACTTGTTCACAGGTTGGAGGCAGTCACGCCTATTGAATGCAAGATTCCATCATTGAAGTTGGATATCCAAATACTACCAAAAACTTCTACTTTGGAAGAATGACTGCTTCATTTAGAACATTGGGATAAATAGCGCCACGATGCGCTCATTGCAAATGAAGCTCACAAGAATCGAGTCAAACATCAATATGATAAGTGTGTTAAACCTAGGGTATTCTCCGAAGGAGACCTTGTTTTGGTTTACGATCAGGACAAGGATACCTTGGGGGAAGGAAAGTTCAAATCTATGTGGCTTGGACCCTATATTGTTTCCAAAGTTTTGAAAAAAGGATCTTATGATTTGATGGATTATGATGGTTTTAAGCTTCCCAAGCCTAGAAATGGGATCTACTTGAAATTTTTTTACATCTAGGCATATATGCTTTTTCTTGTACTATAGCTCTATATTTTTGTAGAGTTAGTCCTTTTTTAGACTTTGCTTATCTGTCTTCTAGTTTGTGTTTTCAGATGACAACCGAGTGGTTTCTAGGATTTGCTGATGGCACAATTCGTCACACTCGTAACTTGGCTTCAGTTGCTTGGGTCATCTATTCACCCACAACCCAACTTGTTTCCTCGGTAGGTACTTGTTTGGGCCCTACGACGAACAACATAGCTGAGTATAGCTGATTATAGCTGAGTTAAGACTCAATTCACAATTAGTTGTACTTCAGTTTACGGGTGAAAATCGGGTTAGGTATCCTTCTTTTCTATGTCAGTTTTTACGAGTTAGATTGTTTGAGAGACATTTTTATTACATTTCATATCAAAATATTTCAAGGAATCACAATACATTATCTGATGCATATGAAAATTATATACTTGACTGGAATTTGTATCAGACACGTTAAAATAAACCATTAAAACATATAAAGAAAACATGTATATAAATTGATATTGTATATATATAAGGTCCAAAAAATATATGAGTTTGAATCAGTATCTATCAAAATATTCCAATATACAAAAAGGGCATAACAACCCAAAAAATAAGTGTCACTCTCTCTATGGAGAGACAGGAGCCTCGGCTTGCTCTGCTAAGGCCTCCATATAATAGATCACCAGCATAGATAATTTCATAAGAAATTGAATCCATGGAGGGCGAACACCCACCACATGTTCCTGCATCTCTATGGGCATCCGCTCAATCCTATATGTATGAATATCATGGGTCAGCTGACCCATTTTCCACTCAATACTGTGTAACATGGCATCAGTACCACTTAGATCGGTCGGTCGTACATATATTATGGGATGCCTAGCAAGCCTTGATGAACCCACATCTGCATAAAATATATGTTGTTAGTACTCACACTCATTAACTAAATTACATGTATATATCAAAAAATAAAAATTGTAAAAATTAAATAACTTTTAAAAACAATTTGTGGTACCTATATCTCCGTAGGATGATCCTGGAGGAAACATAAGCTCGCGATCTCCCTAAAAGTCCATATCGGCATACAGGAATTGCTAAAAATGTTGGCACCTGATGACTCCACCATCCAAGGTATTCCTCGATGAAGCACTGGTCTCACCACCTCCCTGACGAAGGAATATATCACCCCATCGAGTCATCAGTGGCTCACGGGGGTCGAGTGCTGGTAGAGCCATTCCTTGACTGAGGGAAGGGACTCTCTTGAAGAATAATATACAAAGTATACTGCCGTATCCAAAGTTCTTCTTCTTCCTAGTTTTTCACTCCGTTAGTTGGTGTTTCATATTCACGAACAGATTGGAACACCAATCAAATATGAAATTGCACAGACATTCCATGCCAATCTGCATGTAGCTCCGGGATGCTAAATGTTGATCCGCACTACCATCGATCCTGTTCAAAGTACTCATGATCACTTTCAATGGAAAGCTCGCTATTTGGCCAATTAGTACTTGGATGCCACTTTTTTCAGTCCTAGCAACACAACAAGTATTGATGTAATCTTGTATTGATAAGGCTCCAACGCCTATGAATGTTCCCTTGAGGTTTACAACCTCACCACAGTGGGATAATCCTATTATGAAGTAGATATCATCCATGGTGATATCTATTATCACCCCTTGTAGATTGAACATCCCATGATTAGGATCCCAGTATTGCATGAGCATTTGGAGCAAGTGGGATTGCGCTCGCATGTTTGAAGTGAGAAAAAACTTGAGGATTCCACACCTTATTAAATAATTCAATGTTAGTGTATCCCCCAAGGCTACTCTATCCATACCCTCATGCTCTCTTTCCATCCAAGTGAGTACCATCCCACTTTGCATTCATCCATTCATGCATTAGATTTTGAAGTTTTCTTTTTAATCTACACCACCCAGGGGTTTTTCTTTTATACAGAGGCGAGTACCTACGAGTTTCTTTCAAGACAACTCATGCATTTTTTGTGTAACCACGCATTTCAAAAAGGCATTCCCGCGGGTACGCATACCTAAATTTTAAACCTTCATAAAAACATCAAAAACCATTAAAAAACTCAAAAAATGGATTAAAACTGAAAAGCAAAGTGAGATGATTTACCTCCAAGCAATGGATTTTGATTTGGTCTCCCGAATCGATCGGAATCAACGTCTGAAGTCATAGGTATTTTTCCTCTTCTCCAATGGTAAAATGGTAAATGTGGGTTATGTTTTGAATTTGTTACTATTTATAAAAATATTTTTGATTTTTTACCCTCTTTCTATAGTTTCATGTGTGCATCATTCTACTACCCTGTGCTAGACAAGCATTGCACCAGGGACAAACCCCCAATCCACATCTACTGCTCAATCCTGTGGAGGGGAAATTATACCCCACATGTCTATGAAATCTATGACAAGTTCATTTTTGCAACCTATTATGCTATTTTCAAATGTGTCGCTTCCAGGATTTTTGAAGAGGAAATTTCCCTAGTATCTACTACGGTAGATTGGTATGTGGGGGAATTTTTTACTTACATCAGAATTTGGGGAAGCAAATCGGTCCAACTTCTCCCAAGAATTGTCCCTGATAGGATGGTTCTATCTGAAGTAGCATTCGAGACTATATATGAAGGAATTCATGGCCAGTGCCATTCCTCCAAGAGGAGAACATGGCCTAAGTTCCCACTCTACATTGGACACGTGGTTATCCCAAATGCAACCCAGCGCATCACTATGACTAAAGAAATGGAGGAAATCAAGCTAGGTTTTGCAGTCAAGAGGATGCACGACCCAAAAGATTTCAAAGCAGATCACTTTGTATAGGCTCATCTCAAAAATTCATATATTCATGAGGTCCATCCTAATGTCTTCCTATACTATAATTCCCATTCTTTTGAAGAAGTGCTCAGTAGACTCCCTGATGTAGGACAAATGCTTCTAGTACATGAAGCACAACAAGAGCAAAAAGTCAGGGTATTGGAAGAGAGAAACATATGCTTCTAGTAACTACAAGAAGCTACTAAAGATGCCTTAGCACCTACCAATAAAGACATAGTCCCCAGTTCGGCTACTCCTCATCTCACTACATAGAAAGAGACAGATAGGAAGCAGGGAAAACAACTTATGGAGCAGGGCCCTTCTACTACCCCTATTCAAAACCTAAATCTACTCATAGATAACACACATGCTCTCTAAAGTATGTCAACTACCCATAATCAATCTGTCTATGATCCTTCTTTTGTGTCTAAAATACTTTCTAAACTTGTTGTTAAAATTGAGACATCTACCACATTGATCGTTAATCCCCCTTTGCATACTTCCACAAGTGAAATCATTTATTTCGACAAAGAAAAACATGTAGAAAAAATTAACCCAACCCCTGTAACTCAAGAACTATCTCATCCATTGGGTGGTAATACTACTCAAGTTGTGAATGGTAATAGTCCTCCTCATCATTTCCAAAACACTAGTATGTCAGATGGACCCATTGTGGATGATCCAATCCAACAATATGTATCCATCTCACCTCACAACCCATTTACTACATTTGATCCATATATCATTGCTACACAGAGTACTGATTTGTCCATAAACCCTACATTGGATTCACTAGCCAAATAAGCCATCACCCAACAACCTACTAATACCTAGCCTAATATTACATCTACTTTAGATGGAGTTTCTCCACAATCCCAAAAAAATACCCAGAATCCTTCACTTCCTCCTTCCACATTGTCTACCATTTTTTCTTCTTCTCAACCTAAGCCATTGACTTCTTAGATTTCATCACAACCTATGGTTTCTTCTATGAGCCAAGATGTCCCCATCCTTCCAGCCACTGGGTTGTTGACTTCTGCAACAGAGGATACACCAGATTTTGGTGAAGATGATGTGGTAGCCCTGGCCTAAATCAGATTCAAGATGAGTTCAATGCCTTTGAGGGCCTGGTATACCTTTTAGATTATCCAACATATTGCTTAAAGAAGAAATATTTAGCTTATGAGTAGTTGTGAGAAGAAAGCGCATATGAAATATTTCCCATAGACCATGCTTCGACTTGATCAAAGAAATCTAATGAGGACCAGAATTTCTATCAAATCTCAGGGTCTGGTTTGTGATGAAGTTGCCCAGATGATTGAAAAGGGACATAAAATATGTACTAGACAGTGGATGTTGACTGATGCTCATCTCAAGAGCATGCAAATGCTTGTTTTTTCCGAGTTAGCAGATTCAATGCCACCTAATATCAGGCTTGCTAAGGTGAAAGAAAAAAGAGAGAAAACTGCTCAAGCCATATGAGATGTTGCTCAGTTAGATATCTCTCTATTTAGATCCCTCATCATGGTCCTAAATCAGTTGGAAGTCACTTTGCAAAGTTTTCTGGATTCTTGGTCTAAAATCTGCAACAAGGATATCATATCCTTTTTTTACAAAGCTTAGTTGCAACTAGAGAATGGGAATTACCTTGATGTTGCAAACATGATAGATGTACACACTGCATGGAAATATTTCATCACCAATCCAGATCAAGGGAATTAAATTGAGATCCTTTAGATATAGGATAGTTGGACTTCTTTTGTGTATATGAAATCCTAGTTGTAAAACTATTTATTCTGATCTTTGGGATTGTAAAAAAGGGTTACGAAGGGACAAATGGGGAGGGAATTGATGTAATATTTTTTGTAATTTTTTACAGCCTGTTAATGAAAGATGGGTTATGCCCACAATTGCTTTCTACATATGTTGTGATGTTGACTCAAACCCAGCCAATAGGGGTTCCCATCACTATCGACACCAACCCATCGTGACCTCCCCGAGCACCGGCCCAAACAGGTTTTACCCTGTCCAGCAACACCTGCAGAGCAGATGAGGTCTCACCTGAGGTGATCAAGGGAGAGTGGACGGAACCATGTTTCCGCCGAATGAAGGAGGATGATTGCGGCAATACTTAATTAACTTATCACAACATTCAAAATAGATCTATGCATTCAAGATTAACATCATTCGTATTCATATCATCATTCAAAAGAAACATTCATCGCGACAAGTACAACATTAAAGTATTAACTGCAATAAGAAATCATTGCAACATGCATTAACATAAAAGGTACACAGAGAATTTCACCAAATGGTTTCATCATGTCATATTACTTCAGAAAAACCCTGATACAACATCTCCACAAAACCAGATTTCAGCAATATCTCTTGATCTCACATATAGACTCAAAGATGTGCACAAACAATATCCACAAATCGTACCAAGATCAAATGATCCAACACTTACAACCTATGTCTATATATAGGCTTCCGCCTTTACAATGATTTTCCACTTACCAACAACTTCCTAACCGACAATTGGACAAATGACCCAAAATCTAATTGACGCGGTCAAAATGACCCAAAAACCTGCCTACTGCGGTACAATTATCCCAAAATTACATATCATATGGTCCAATGACCGAAAAACCCACATTCCTACGGTACAACAAATACATAAAATAATGTGTCCTTCTTCCTTCCGCGACTTCTTCTCACGTGTCACAGCATCGGCGATACTGCGATTCTTCCTTACCAAACCGCCTGCCAATAGGCCCCCTACACAATATTGTGGCTTGCCCTCGAGCCACGTCAACTGGACATGGTGTATTCTGTGGTATTCACTTTGAATTCCTCGTACTGCTGCGTGACTGTCATCACCATTTCCTTGACTTCATGTAGCCACCACCTGACTGTCGACCACATCTTCTGCAGATGGATGCATCGTGGGCTTCACCGTCACCTGTTGACGACCCTTCTATACTGCTTGAAGTGCTTCACCAGCCTTAGTCATGAACTGTCCCCCAACCTCCTGAAACTGATCCAGCTGCGCATCATGCTTCTTCTGGCGCTCATAAGCCTTAGTGACTCATTGTTGTAATTCCTTTAAGTCCTGAGACTTGGAGACCTGTTCCACGGGTGGCATTGTGTGTATGGCTACCTTGAGTGTCGCCAACTGTCCTTCTGCATCCTGTCGATACTTAATCAACTGGTCAACCTGCTCGTCCTAGACAATTCGGCTCCAGAACTGTACTGTATCGGCTGTGAGCTTCGTCACGACATTTCCAGCTGCTCTAACTAATTTGTGACTTCCTCAATTTCCCTTTTTATGTCTTCAACTTCAACTTGAGGCATACCAGGATTCACCTGGGCCTTCAACTCTTGATTCTCCTGCCGCAACTGGACAATGGCAGCCCCCAATCGCTGCACCCATTGGAGCACATATGACTCTATAATAGGATCCTGCACATGCTGACATGCCTCAACAATAGCCATCTAGACCCGCACGCTTTGATCCCACAGATGGGCCTTCTCCGCAATTAGGAAATCATGTTCCTTCTTTAGTCATTCGACTTCACGAGCCTTCTCAGCCCGTTCTTTCTTAATGTCTTCTTCGAGCTCATCCACAGCCTGCCGTGCTGAAGCAGCCCTACCATTCAATTATGCAATGGTATGCTCTGCGTCGACCTCACTCTCCTGCAATCGTATGCACATACCACTAATATCCCGCAGTCGGTCTGTCATCTCCCGGCTGGTAGCTGCCTACATAGTGGTCAACCCTTCCGCTCGCAATGCATTAACATTGATGGACACCTTCTGTAACGACTGCATCAAGGCGTTCACAGCGTCATCTTCAGTCACAATCACAATCGGGGGAATCTCCACATTCTTGACCCGTAGCTTGGTGTTGATTGTGCTAGCTTGTGGTGCCACTGCTTCCTCTAGTGCCTACATTGAAAATAGATCATACAGGGATTCCATACAAGCAGTGAGCACATGGAACCCTTCATCCGTCTTCACCTCCATCTTTTTGGTTTCCGCAGTGGATGCATGACTGATCGCTGAGATAAGTCAACCCAAGTGCGCTTTCGTCAGCAGGGGCAATCCACTCATAGTTGCTGGGTCCTGGTGCCCTTTTGTTCTATTCTCTTCCAAGGCACGGTCACTGTCGTCATCCGTCCATGTTTTGATGGACTCTTGATCAGAATCATGATGACTTTGCGGCTCTCCAGCCTCAATCTCGGCCAATGCCATAGGTTCACGCCATTCTAGTGGCCAATCAGTCACAATGGAATCCAGTGCTTCTATCGTTACCTTGTAAGGGGTCAGAAACCACTACTAACTGGGGTCACGCCTTCCTTGCACATAAATAACATGCATCCGAACCGCAAATTCCATGATCAACTTAAACTTTGCCACAGTGTCTTCAGATATCCGCAGTACCTTTGTCGCCGCATTACAAAGCATCTCCCAATAGAGCCATAATAGCAATTGCCAATCCCGGAGTCGCTCTGGCTCCCGTACGTACCATAAGTTCTGATAGCACACACCTCACTACTCTTTGGTAGCCACAACCTCCATGCCTTGGTATACATCGGGCTCTTTCCAAGCCACAAATGCAATCAAGAGCAGCATCCAGCTATATGTAAACGAGCCCTTACTGGCCTGAATTATCGTGGCATCCTCTACCAACTGATTTAATAGAAACAAGGACCAATTCATTTGGACACCATCCGCAAATTGGACTACAGATGTGATAATCCCTGAGTTGCATTGGTTAGGATAACCACCCCTAACCACCTTGCAAGATAAAATCTTAGTGCCGGTGAATACTGCCAAGTCATTAATACTACTGGTGTGGTACCCACGTCCATCCGTCTCCAAGCCATATTTCTTCACCAGCTATCTCGCCCCGCTTTTTGTCGTTCACCTTCCCTTGGAAGTATTGCGATGGATCGACTCCATCTTTAGGAAACCCGGTAATGTGGGAGATCAAATCAAAAGTAATCAGAATTTCTCTATCCAGCCACAATGAACAACCATGGAAGCAAGCAAGCAGCTGCTTGACACACGCATTAACTTCTGCCATCCGTCCGAAGTGCGACATGTTTATGAGCCCTAATAAGCCGGTCTGCTTCAATCCTCGTGCCTAGTCCTGCGGAATCGACATCGCGGTAAGTTATGACCTGGGCACATATGGGGCCGATGCAATTTTTGGGTAGGCCACCATATCATGATCATCGTATCATAGGTGCATCAACACCGGCACAATATCAATAGAGCACTCCATTCTAGCAGGGAGCGCTGACATCTTCATGCCATACTTCTGCTTCGGATTCAGCTTGCGCGAGGTTGCATCTAGCCGACTGGCAGGGAGATACCCAGGGATGTCAACAGCTGACAATCCCTCCCATGGGGCAGACTCATCAACGTGGTGACTGGACTTCCCTACCTACACCTGAGCTTCTCCTATCACTGCGGTAGATGATCTAAGTTGCCTCTTTCTCTGCAGGGACTCAGAATGCTGACCCCCCCCCCCCCCCCCCCCCCCCGATTGTTTTTGGCAATGACTGACGCTCCCACCGGCATGTTTCCAACTTTTGCCTCAAGGTTGATGTTTGTCGCAGATGTAACTTCTTCCTCAATTACAATCCCAGTGAAAGGAGAGTCAACCTCACTGCTAATCTCAACTATTTATATCTGTCATGGCATACCATACCCAGCGCTCTCAACTGATAGCCTCTTTGTCCTAACAACACTCTGCAAGTTCAACCGAACCTTTCCCAACTCACAACTATACTGACCAAGCTATAACAATACTCTTCAGCTCTGCACAAGCAATTAAAAACTAAAATCTTGGTGCCGTCCGACCAACTTCTACATGTTTTTATAGCCTCCAGCTGAATCCTCCATAATCATCACTAAATCCTGAATTAACTCAACCAAAATCTTGTATTAATGATGTAAATCCACCGTCGATCTTGTCAGCCGATCGACTGGATCCACCATTAATGCCCATCATTTGAACAAGCACCATTAATTAACTGCTTTTCACTTTTGGCATTTATTGCTGATTTCACCCGGTTGTGACCCTTCCACTTGTCGCGGACCGCTCCTAACTTACAGCACAAGCCTCCTTGCTTCCGAATGTTGTTTCTATTGGTCTGCCAACCTGCCACCGATCAACCTGCATTTTTTTTTTTCGATGCAACTCAGGCATCGCATTGTTCGAAGATCGACCGATAGGGCTTCAACCTGCTACCATTAATCAACTTTGGGAGCATCTTTCCATCCAACTGCTACAACTATACCACTCTGCGTGAAGTTATTCTACTGATGTGATACAGACCAAGCTAATGGATCTGCAATTTTCCTGGATGTTTCATAAACTTGCTATCATACAACAGCACCAAGTCGCCCCGTTGAAACTGTTTGTTTTTTATGTGGCGATCATGCCAAGCCTTCTGGCGATCCTTCTCCACACCCTGATGGAAACCAGTGATAAAATGATCTTCCTCCAGCTGCACTAACTGCGCTAGATGTTCCTCCAATGCTACCTCATAATCCATTCCTTATCATTGCTGCAATGTGTAGACTGGGAACAATGTACTCCATGGGCATGATTGCTTCTTGTCCATACACCAGCTTAAATAGTGTCTGACCCGTCAACCTTTTACATGTGGTGCGATAGGCCCACAATACTGCTGGGATTTTGACATCCCAGTCATCGTGCTTCTCATTGCACACCTTTTTCAGTGCATGTTCCAATATCTTATTGAAAGCTTCCACTGTGCCATTCACTTGCGGATGATATGGCATGCTCTTCTTATGTTGTATTTGCAGATCCTCCGTCAATGCGCTGATGGTGTGATTGATAAAGTGGCTTCCTTGATCACTCAACAATATCTTGGGGCAGCTAAAGCGAGTGATAATGTTGTCAAACAAAAACCGCGCAGCCGTAGCTGCAGAACAATCAACGACTAGTGCAACTTCCACCCATCTTGTCAAGTAATCTGTCACCGTGATGATATATCTAGCACCATTGCACTTTCCTGGTGGATTGATTGGTCCCACAAAATCCACTTCCCATTTGTCAAATGGTTGGAGTGTTAACTGAGGCATCAACAACATCTTGTCCCTCCTGGATGGATTCCTGGTTCTCTGACAGACATCGCAGGACCACACATAGTCTGTCACATCATTATGCAGCGTGGGCCACCAAAGACCTACGTGAAATACCTTCCTAGTAGTCGCCCAACTGCCATAGTTCCCTCGAGCCACTCCTGCATGTGCTTCTGCTAGTATTTGTGCTTGCTCGTGTGGCAAGACACACCGTCGTAATATCTCGTCTGTAGCCATCTTGTATAACTCTCCTACGATGAGCTGGAAGTCGGTAGCTTTAACCACCAATTGCTTCTTTTGACTAGTGGTGAACTCTTCTGGTGTGGTACCTGTTGCCAAAAACTGAAGGATTTCTTCAAAATAGCCATTGGCTACTTCAACCCAAAATAGTCGCGCATCAGAAAACCCATCTTCAATGTTAGTTGGCTCTTCTCCTGTGTCAATCCGCGATAGATGATCAGGGCCAGAATGCAACTGCTCCGGTTTCACAATTACTTCAAAGTCGAACTATTGAAAGAGAAGTAACCATCGACATATCTTCCCCCCCAACACAGGATTATTGACCAGGTACTTCAATGCAGAGTGGTCTGTGAACATCTTAAAATGTCCTCCCAATAAGTAGTGTCGGAACTTCTGCAACACATAGACCATCGCCAATCCTTCCCTCTCAGTAGTGGTGTAGTTCTTTTCTGCAGATGATAGCTTCTGACTGGCGAAAGCAATAGGGTGATCAAGATCCCCCTCTCCTGGTTGCGTTAGCACCATACCGAGTGCAATTGACGATGAGTCAACATGGACATGGAACTCCTTACTCCAGTCCGGGAATACTAGTATCAGTGCCGAAGCCATCTTAGCCTTCAATTGCTCAAAACTATCCTGACATTCAGTGCTCCATTGAAATACTACATCTTTCTTCAATAGATTCTCCATAGGGGCGGTGATTGCTGCATAACCCTTGATGAACATGCAGTAATACCCAGTATGTCCTAAAGTATCCCTCAACTACTTAAAAATGGTCGGTGGTGTCAAACTCAAAATAAGCGCAATCTTCAAGGGATCGACTAGGAACCCTTGCTTGCACACAATGTGACCCAGCAATATCCCAAACGGTGCGCAGAAAATGCACTTCTTCAAATTCAACAATATCTGGTGTTATCGACAACGCTCCAGCATCAACCATAGATTGACCAGGTGATCGCGGATCAAACCATAGACTGTCCAATCATCCATGTATACCTGCAAGAATTTCTGGATGAAATCCTTGAATGTAGCCACAACAACCCGCGAAAAAACCGTAGGTGCATTTTTCAGTCCAAACGACATTATAGTATACTGAAAACATCCCCATTCTGTCACAAAAGTCATCTTGTGGTGGTCTTCCTTTGCAATCTGAATCTGATGATAGCCTGAGAACCCATCCGTGAAAGAATACATCTCCTCGCCACCTACTCCCTCAAGTACTTCATTAGTAAACGGGGTCGAAAAGGGATCATGAAAGCAGGCATCATTCAACTTCCGCAGATTGACATAGATGCACACCTCACCAATCTTCTTGTCCCGCACCACCATAGGACTGATCCATTCTAACTCTTCAATCGGTTCAATGATACCAACATCCAACATGTGATCAAGTTCTACCTTGACCTTTTCCTTATGTTGTGGATTGAGTCAATAAGGTCGTTGCCTGATCGGTTTAGCATATGGTTTCAAGGGAATCTTCATCTCACCTAGATCACCCAGAATACGTTTCATCTCGGAGAACTTTGTAGGAAAAAGGTCTTGGAACTCACGCAACAAATCAGTGACCTTTCCCATCATCTCATCATCCCAATAATCTCCAACATTCGCGAACTGGGGAGTGGCCTCCATCCCAATATTGATCTTGCGAAGCTTCAAGGGTTGACTGAATGGATCACTTGGCACACCAGGTGGTACCACATTGTGACTTCCTTCAGACTCCGGAATACTGACATTCCATGGATCATCCCGTCTTCGGGCCCACCAGTGATATTATAACATTCCATAATGGATTGCATCTGGCAGTGCGTATGCAGATCTGCTGGATACACCACAGGAACAACCTTTAAAACTACATCGTGAATGATCTGCAGAGCATTATGGACATCCAGGTTGGGATCAACAAAACTGAACATATGAGTAAAGCATATGGTCAACTCCAACCAAGTAGTGATTTCTCCCCATAACTCAGCTGCAGTATACCATGACCGCGGCATTTCATCCAAGGTATGGATAAATGCATGGACCCACTCATCTCTTAGTCGTGATGCCCATAATTTCTGACACTCCATCAAGTGGCCTCCAAGATCCTTCCGACCATCATACTTCCCTACGTGGTAGACCTCGGTATCGCCGAAGCATACCATCATCAATCTTCTACATTTTGACCATCCATTAATGGATGCCTTGTGTGTCACCCACCAGCGTGCTGGAGTAGCCTTCAGTGCTTCGTCCAATGTCAGGAATCACTGTGGTGTAGAAACTCTTTCCTCCAACTCCGTCAGAAAGTAAGACAAGCCAGGAAGTCCTTCATATATTGGGAGTGTGACCGTTTCAGTCGTGACGCGGCATAGCAACTGCGTGATCAACCCACACTTATGGAGCGAGACCTTGTGCAAGCGGTTCTGCCATTGTTCTAGTGCGCCATCAGAGTCGGAAGATGCAGAGCTATCACTGCGCCATCCCAACTCACCATTGGTAGTTGGATGAATATAGTCTTCAGAAATGTTAAATGTGTGGTCCCATCCACTGAGATCGTCATCCTTTACTGGCTCAATGTATCGGCGACCTTCAACCGGATCCAATGGGGCTATGACTCTAAGATCGTGGTTTTCAAAATTCATCATCTGCCGCTTGAAGTTGATTACTGCTCCACTGTCGTTGGCCCATCTAATCCCCAGCAATGCACGATACAAACTTCCTCCTTCAACTACTTCAATGACATCAAATTCAGCATAGGTCTTCATGCCCTCAATGTCTACCACCAAACATGGGACTCTCCCAATCGACGTCACTTTAGCGTGATTAGATAATCAGAGCTGTACATGAGACCAACTCAATGGGGGGCTCCCCATTTTCTTCCATGCTTGCTTGGTTAAGATGTTGACATCCGAACCAAGGTCCAGAATAATTGAATCAACATCATAATCCCCAATCTCGATATTCATTTGCATCTCCTTACCTCTCTTCCATCGCTGTAAGGAGTTTACTGCAGACTCCTGTCATCCCTTAGCTGGATGCTGCAACAACCTTTCAATCTCAGCAAGGGCCGCAGGATCTCTTGCAAAAAATAAGCAGCTCTCAAGAAACTTATGTAATGTTCCAGACTACGCTGAGGGACCTGCTTCTGACATCACATCAAACACTGGGGGCATGTCGTAGATGATAGCTTTACCGTGATCCTGATCCAATGCACGACATGCTTGGAAGAACGTATCGCACTCGGACTCAATGTCAAACAATACCTTCTTCTGCCCAGCCTTCCGAATGTCCCCTTTTGTTACTGCGCCTCCACGAGTGATGACTGCAACAACCGCATCTTGTGGTCTGGGTTCCATTGAAATTGTCGCAACATTCGCACCGTAATTCTGATTAGGTCCAGGATTCCTTGTTGGTTCAGATTTGGATTAACGTTTTGGTTATGTTTCTGCATCGGTTGCTACACCTGATTCTGTACTAGCTGCTATTCCTAGTTCTGCAACTGTGGAATATTCCCTGCCTGCCATCATGCAATCAACTACAGGTAGTTTTCCACTGTGTGGTCCATAACAAATAAAAATGTACACTGCATCTGCAAGAGTGGACAATCGCGCTGATAGTGTCCCCATACTGCACAGTGATAGCATTGAACTGGTCCGCGACCTCCTCGTCCTCCTCCAAGACCAAATCCTCCACCACGTCCACCCCAGAATCCTCCACAGAATCTGCCCTGCTATGGATACTGTAGTTGATTGTACAATTTTTGCTTCTGAGCAGGCTGCATGCCTTTCCCTTGCTACGTAAACTGTGGTTGTTGAACATACTATGGTTGTTGTGGAGCCATTTGCATCGGGGCATAATGCGGCACAAACTACTACTGCGGTGGCTACTGCGGTACAAATTGTATCTGCAATTGAGGTAGCGGCTAGGCTACCTGCGGCTACAATGGCGGTTTTTGTACAACACGCTGGTCATTCTTTACATAGAATGCATCGTACGTTCTCTCATGAAGCAACCCGTATGCCCAGCAATCTTTGTCATCATGTCCCACCGATTTATAGAAAGTGCAATATAGATTCATTGGCTTAGTGACCATTTTCTGCATACACAGACATTCTTCATGGAGGTGCCCAAATACCTGACAAACGTGACACCATGGCATGCCACCACCATTCAACGGGTTTGGCGCTCTAGAAACCAAGTAGTTGTGGAAGTCGGGACAATTATCCTTCGTGTTAGCACTTAGATTTTATTCCGGTTGTAAGAAAATAAGACCTAAGGTAACCTATTTCAAACCAAGCTTTAGGTAGAAGAACTAGCCATTTTCTCTACCAGAGAGGGCTCTCTCAGGATATATATATGAAGGCTAAAATATATAAAGGTTTCCTTAAAATTTCTCAAAAGATATTTTCTGGTCGAAAAGGGTAAACAAGAAACATTGGGCATGGAGTCAAAGCTTTCAGAAGGTATAATAAACCAGCAAGAGATTTCACCATATAGATTTTCACAGAGGCAAGATAGTAATCATGTTACAGTCAATTTGATTTTTCAGGCGACATAGAAAGAAGTAAAGACATTCCATCAACAACAGGTATCTATCCAGGATAAATCTATTGTCAACTTTGGAGAATAAAATGGATATTTAAATGCAGATAAAATGAGGCATAACCAGTATGAATCTCAAATTATTTCAAATGTTCATTTAAATATAGAAGAAAAACACCATGGGAGATATAACGAAGAAGATAAACATGCACATATAAGGATAAGGAAAATAACAGACTGCAAGACTGATTAACTCATGAATCTCTGTATCAAAAGATAGGTATCATCACTGTACTGCCTTTATTTCAAAAATAAACTTCAAAACATACTTGTTTCTCAAAAATTTTCCAACCCCTTCAACAATGACCTCCATTGTCTTTTATACAAAATTTTTAGAAGAAGCTCCACATAACTGCTTCTTCTAACTAATAATTAAAAATATTTAACTAAAGATAACTGTCTTCGAGTAACCCATAACTGTCTTTCAAATAATATTGCAAATTTAAAATAAAAAGTCTTTTTGCCACTTGGCAAGATTTTTGGATATCATCATTTTGCCACATGGCAAGAATTTCAAATGCATTTAAGTATGAACAGAATATCTGGTCTTTAAGTACTTCTCTACATAATTCCACTGGTCAGCCGTGGGTAGGTCATAACTGGTCATTTCTTTCACCAAGACTCGCATCTCGATATGACCTGCATAAGAAATAGGAAGAAGGTTTGCGCAAGTTGAAATCAGCATATTTCAAATTTCAAATTCCCCTGACATTTTCTCCATTAGGATTTTTCCTGTGAGCATGTGATCTATCTGCTGGAATTTTCGGTGATCCATCCTGATATCAAACAATAATCTTTTATAATCATTCTGAGGAATTAATTCATTATCTTCGTCCCAGAAAGATGGGAATCCCTTGTTCACTAACTTGTCAAATTGCTTTTTGAACTGGATTACTTCCTTCCTTATTTCTCCTGCTTTGGTCTCGATGTTTTCGATATGGGAGTATTTGCCCAAGATCCTTCTGGCCCAAGTGATGACAGAAATTCTGTTTGTTATACTCATGGCCGTCAGGTCTGCCTCGGATAAACTGTTTAAAAATGTAATTGCTCTCTGGGCTATTTCTTTCGGCTTTCTGTTTAAGCTTTCCCTGACTGCCTGGCAACTGTTGAAGGCATCTTTGGCTACTTTTTCCTTAACTCTTATATAATCCAGATACGGCCTAAGTTTTTCAACTTCTTTAATGATCTGGTCCCATACCATATGTTTACATCCCTGCATAGCAGCTTGTCCTGTTGCATGAGCAGCCAATCCTTTATTATTACTGCTCAATTCCTGATTATTTGCCTGCAAGGTTTTTATTTCTTTTTCTTTTGCTTCATTTTCTTCTTTTAATTTCTGTATTTCTGCCTTCAATAATTTGATTTCATTATCCTTTAAACTTATTTGTGACATTGCTTGTAAAATCCCATCTACACCATTTTTATCTTCTTCTGGGCCTGCCTGTACTTGCTGCTGACTGTTCTCTGCTAGTTGTTTTCTCACTGTTCCCAACTGTTCTTCCAAAATGAACCTTTCTTTTTCCCAATAGTCCTTTTCGTCAGACAGCTTTAACAATTTAGCTGTGACATCATTGACTTCGTTAGATAACTCTTCTTTCTCTTTTTCTAATATAGTCAATTCTGCACCTTGAATGAGTACAACATCTGGGATTTTTAACTTTCGTCTCAATGTTAAAATCATTTCTTCCTTCTCCTGGAGCAGTTTGGTAGCTGCAGCTCCATCTTTATTAGTTAGGTCCATTTGCAGCTTCTTAATTTGATGTTGTCGAGACTTATTCTCTGCCTTTTCTTGCCTCAACTGATTATTTAAATTTTCTACTGAATTCTTTAGTTTGTTTGCTCTCAATGTGGCTCCCAAATAGTCTGAGTATATAACCTCTCCAGCCTGTCTATGTAACAAAATTTTATCAGGGGCATTTATCTTCGACAAATCTACACTCATCTCTGAGATCTTGTCTTTGGTCACAACTGAAAATTTTAAAGAATTTTCTTTGATGTTCCTGCTGGTGAATAAGCTCACTTCATTGTTTGATATATTTCTGACCTTTGGAAACAATAGACTTGTTTGTTTCGCAGATTCCTGTTTGTTTTTACTATGTTGATTAAATACATCCATGAAATTTTTAGGTCTATTTACATCATCCCCTACAGAGGTCTCTTCAATATTGTATTCCCTCACTGTAACCTCGGGTATTTCATTTTCTGTAGCTTTTGCTTCTTCTGAAATGGTTGCCAATTCCTCTGACTCATCAGTTTTCAATCGTTTTCCCTTTTCTCTCTCTTCATCATCAATAATCATAACGTCCTGTATAGGTCTTTTGGACCCTACTAATGCAGTATTGATTTCGCTTTCTGTTTCTGCCATTGCTTCTTCCAATGACCTTTCTATGTCGGACTTGTCTGGGATAATTTCTTCTTTGTATTTGAGCCAATTGGCTCTGTCTGCCATCCCTTCAACAGTTTGATGATTCAGAGGCTTAATACGATGTTCAATTCTTCTTTTGGATATGATATTTAATGGGTCATATTCCAATGCTGCATCTGTCTCGAAATTCATATCTTTTAACAATTTCTCTATATATATAGCAGCGTTCTTATTCTTTATTGTAAACGGACCTAATGTGAAAGGGTACTTAATGTCCGTTGCTTGTCTGTGGACTAAAAAATTGTTATCTTCTACAATCAATTTCTGTCTTAAAAACTCCAAGGCAAAAATCCTCAAGGTGAGGAATGCTGGTAGCACATAGGGTTTATGCTTGAACCCATACAATCTGACCACTGTACTATCTTTTGATAAAAACCAGTCTCCTGTAGCATACTCTGTATTCAGTTGCATTGATACCTGCATTTCTGGCAATACCCTAGGCAGACTTTTTCCGAAAATCATCTTAAATATCGTTGAGAGCATGTAATTGATGAAATTGAAAATATTGTTTTCCAGTGGAGTTGCAAAAACAATCTCTGGGAACTGTAATTCTTCCTGGCTGGATACCATAATCATTTTCATTAAAAATGCTTGAAACCTGAAATGTCTGTGTGTGGAAAAATTGACCATCTGGTCATGTATCCTTTCGGCTATGAAAGCTTCAAAATTTAGTCGGGGAATTTGACTTTCGTCAATTCCCGACTGGACTATACTTATTCTGTACAATAAACTCAATTGAAACTCAGTTATATACAAATCCGAATCTAACCCTAAAACTACGGCCAACAGTGTCAAGACCAACTGGGTATTTACATTAAACAGGTTGATATCTAAAGGATAAGGGAGTTCAGAAAGGCTAGTTTCTGGTCTGAGACACGTCGACAGAAACACTTCTCTATCACTCTGAGAGGCATGGTGAAAATTTTCAATAATTGATACCTCAGAAAAAACTTCAGGGTCGAGGGTTCGGGGCAAATCTATTTCTAGGGCTCTAAACACTTCGGCTGGCTCAATTTTGCAGACGGCTCTAGTTTTCTGACTGTTTAAAACAACTTTTTCTTCCTGTGAATAGTTTTCAGCACACCAGGAGACGAATTCTGGGAAAACAGGAAATTGGTCAGGGCAAAAAACTATTAGAGACGACTGGTGAACTCTATGCGGGTCTATACCCTCTTTTAACAGCTCAGATAACTTCTCTTTTACATCGGAGACTGGGAACCTAAGAAGGGTATCGAAAACGTCTTCATCTCGGTCTTCTAGGGCATCTTTCGACCTAAAAACGTCTATATCTTGTACAGTCTCCATCTAGATGCTTCTTTTAAACAAATTTCCGTTTAAAGAGAGTGACAGGTCACCAGACCCTACCTGTAAGTGCTTGCTTTTCGCCTTCTGTCGCAATCGCCGGCTTCCACCAGTCTTCGGAGCTCTCCAGGATAACGACACATATAAAATGCCGTTATGTGGAGCCCTTTCTTTTTTATATAAGCCTTTTAAACTTAACCTTCTTGCACTTTTACGAACGTGGGTCATTGTCAACCATTGATCTTTGAACCATCATTTTGAACCGTCAGATCTTGTCCATCTTTATTGCATCGGCGGTATCCGCGATCGAAAAGGTGGTTTCCTTCTCCGGTTTGCTACCCGCGCGGATGCACCATCTGCTGACACCTGTCAAGGCGGTTTATTCTCCACGACCGCTCTCCTTTATATTCCGTGCGCATGTTCCTGGCCGCGGATGAAATGCTGGCCTTTGATTTGATTGAAACATGTATTGGCCTTCCGATCCATGGAAAGTATAGTGCCACGTGCCATGGTCTTATCAATCCATTCCTTGTTCGCCACCTGTTAGGTCCCACCTTGCCACGTAAGAGATCTTTCCCATCTTTCTGTAATGGGTGGTTCCGCGCGGTGTTATGGTGGTTTCCGATACCACTCTCTCCAAGCGCGGATGAATGAATGTGGGACACGTGCCTTGGTGGTATTATGTCCGCTACCACCCTCCACCTTTTGTTGACGATCACTTTGGCGACGCGGGGTTAATATAGACCGTTGATTTGGATCTATGCTATCTCCGCCGACGAAACCTGACCGGGGCTTAACCTATCCATAAATTTGTTGGCGGACTTTATAAACATGGGTTTTTATAATGTATTTTTATATAAAAATCTTTATTTCAACCCTTTTAGAGATGATTCTTTTTCTTAGGACCTTTTATCAAAAATGTCAATTTTCTTTAGACCTGGTGTCAACAACTGGCTCCAACTGGGGATGCTATCCTCCCTGCGAGGTAGCAAAGAACATCGTAGACCAAGTGCCTGATCCATTGGGCAAAATTTTTTTTTTTTTTTTTGAAATATTTACACTGTACAGGAACTTTCCTTCACTTCCATTTTTTAGGACAAATAATGTTTGAGGTGCCTCCCATTTACTGGCCTTCCAGGATAAAATTCTCCATTGCAATTTTTTAAGATAAAAGCATTTTCTCCTTGGCATCCTGCAATAATATATGGACCTTTCCATAAATGTTCAAACTTTCCATGGTGCTCTTCTTTCCTGGAATCCCATTTCAAAACCAAATCATTTATTTGAAAATCCCTTTCCTTAACTTTTCTGTCAAAAGTCTTTTTCATTTTTTCTTGATGTATTTGGGTCTTGTTATATGCCTTCTCTCTGACTTCATGTAATTCTATCATTTGATTTATTCTTCTTTGCATATGATTTGGTTCTTCATCAACTTCTTGTAACAATTTCATGACTGGCAATCCTAAAGAAACAGGAAAAACTACTTCTGTACCATATACCAACTGGAAAGGGGAAGTGCCAATTGCTCTTTTTGTACTGATTCTGTCTGCCCATAGAGCATATTTAAGTTTGGTGTGCCAAGCCCTCTTATTATCTTCTAACAACTTCTTTATGATTCTCACCAAACTTTTATTTGAAGATTCGGCTAATCCATTTCCTTGTGGATAATAAGCTGTTGAATGATTCAGATGTATGTGATATTTATGACAGAAATTTATCATCTTTTTTGACTTGAACGCTGGGGCATTATCTGTCACTATCCTTTTAGGGCAACCAAACCTGGACAAAATATTTTCTTCCAAAAAGTTCATAATCACCGTCTCTGTAGCATTTCTGGTTGGTATGGCCTCAATCCATTTCGTGAAGTAATCAGTAGTAGTCAAAATCCACCTGTGTTGTCCTGAAGAATTCGGGTTAATTTCACCAATAAAATCTAACCCCCACTGTTGGAACGGTGCTTCAACTGACATGGGTTTCAATGGAAATGATAATAATTCTCTTTTTCCATCAAAAATTTGACATTCATGACATTTTGTTATTTCTTTATACACATCGGAATACATGTTAGGCCAGTAAAAACCAGCTCTAAGAATTTTGTTCACTGTAGCCTTCCATGAATGATGTCCTCCACACATACCTTTATGAAATTCCATCATAATATGCTGTGCCTCATTCTCTAAAAGACAATTTAACAATATTCCTCCTGGATCTTTCCAAAACAAATTCCCATCTAATATGCAAAACTTTGCAGCTTTCAGTTTTACTGACCTGGCCCTTGTTTTTTCCATGTCTACAGGTGCTTGGAGATTCTGTAAGACATATACAATATCTGAGTACCAGGGAGATAAAGAAAAATCTTCAATTATTGGTGACTTCGGAACATTCTCGGATGAAGTTTCAGCCATAAAATTTATACTGAGGGAATCCAAATTTGTTTCTGTCATCAGCTTAGCTAAACCTTGACCTTTTATTAATTTGGTGGGTTTAATGTCCAGGTCATATTCTAGCAATACTGCTATCCATTTTGCTCTTTTCCCTTCAGGATCTGGTTGTGTAAGAATGTCTTTCACTGCTGATGATGGAACATGCGCTATTGTATGAGAATGCAAAATATATATTCTGAAATCCTTCAATGCTTTCACCAAAGCATAAGCTTGTTTTTCCATGATGTTGTATTTTAATTCTGCATCTCTCAGAATTTTACTAAAAAATGCAATAGGCTGTTCTATACCTTCTTGATTTTTCTGCAACAATACTCCAGCCACTGTGTGTTCCGATGCATATGTGAACATAATGAAATCCCTTGTATAATCTGGACTAATTAATACCGGTGCTTCGGTCAATGCTTTCTTGATGTTGTCAAAGGATTTTCTTGCTTCTTCATTCCATTTAATTTCTCTATCTTTTCTCAACATTTCAGTTATATTTCTCAAAATTTCAGCAAAACTAGGAATGAACCTCCTCAACCAATTTACCCTTCCTATGAATGATTGAATCTCTTTCTTACTTCTAGGAATTCCCACCTTTTGTATTGCAGATACTCTCTCTGGATCAATCTTAATTCCTTCTTTGGATATGATGTGTCCCAATAACCTTCCTTCTTCCATGCAGAAATGCGATTTCTTTGGATTTAATGAAATTCCAAACCTTCTACATTTTATGAAGATTCTTTCCAAATGTTTCCAGTGATCAGCAGCGTTCTTTGAATAAACAGTGATATCATCCATGTATACCACCACAATTTTGTCCCTTTCGTCTGCAAATGCAATATCCATAGCTCTCTGAAATGTTGCTCCTGCATTCATTAGACCAAATGGCATTTTGGCGTACATAAACGTTCCCCAAGGTGTAGTAAAAGCAGTTTTTTCTTGATCTTCCGGGTGAACTTTGATTTGATTATAACCTGAAAAACCATCTAGCATGGAAATTCTCTCAGCTCCCACAACTTGTTGTAAAACCTGGTCCATTTTAGGGAGTGGATAATTATCTTTCAACGAAGCTCTGTTCAAGTTTCTAAAATCCACACACAGCCTTATTTCTCCATTCTTTTTCCTCACAGGTACTAAATTTGCTAACCACTTGGAAAACCTCAGAGACACAATTATCTTAGCATCAAACAACTTCCTCACCTCTTTTTCTATCACTGGCAGTAGCTTGGGATTTATTCTTCTCAACTTTTGCTTAAAAGGCTTTTCACCTGGTTTAATTGGAATTGTATGTTGTATAACAGAAATATCATATTCCTTTAAATCCTCATAGCTCCAAGCAAAAACATCTGAAAACCTTTTCATTACTTCCACACTTTTATCTTCTTCTTTTCTAGGTAACTTCTTTGAAAGTTTTACTAATTTAGGATCTTTTTCAGAACCCAGATTATAATCCTTCACATCTTCAGGCTTTGGTTCAATCTTTGGATTCTTTACTACATCATTTTTATCAAATAACTTTTCTAAAGGAATTAAACCTCTAGGGATAACATTATTCTTCAGTTGAATAATATCCTTACCTCCGATCCTCTGTTTGAATTTTTCGGCTTCCTCCGGAGAATCCACTTCGTCTGGACCCATCTCATCACCTTCTGCGTCAATAGATCTGTAGTGGAACTCATCTGTCATTTCCAAAAAGCGTTTGATCTGTTGGTCATCTTCAAAGACCTGCCAATGCTTGACATTGTCTGGAATAGATGGTCTATGTATGACTTCGATATTATATTCCTTTTTAGAAAAGACGGGAGTTTTGAATGCAGCTCCTGCAGTGGCTAAAGAATCTGCTACAGTGTTGCTGACTCGGGGAATTGAGATAACATCGTGTTCATCAAAGAAGTTTTCCAGTAAATCCCACACTTCATTCCTATAGGACCTCATTTTAGGGTGTTTGGTCTGATAAATAGCTTTTACTTGATTTATAACCAATTCAGAATCTCCGAATACCTCAATCTTTTTTGCTTTCAAATCCTTCAACACATTCAATCCCAGAATTAAGGCTTCATACTCTGCAACATTATTGGTACACTCAAAATTCAATTGGTAAGAAAACATTAGAAAATCTCTGTCAGGAGTAATTATCCATACTCCTGCTCCAGCTCCTTCCCTGCTTCTAGCTCCATCAAAGTGCATGGTCCAAGTACCTTCTTTTCTGATTTTTTCTCTTAACAATTTTTCCTCCTTATTTTCTTTAGGTTCAATTAAATCAATCTTTTCTTTAGATTCCACATCATTGTACAAAATGCAAGACCCCAAATCAGTGTCTAAAGCATAAATGGCATGTTTCTCAGGTTCTTTTAGATCACTTACCAAATAAGAAGCTCTCTTTTCAGTATACAATCTTCTGTGTACCCCCAACACTGGAATAGTAGCGAAAGACATATCCATTTGTAGAGTTCCCTTTAACTTTGAAGCCCACGACCTGGATAATAACATACCAAACTTTGCAGGGATATCAGCAACCACCACATCCATGAGAATACCTTTGGCTGGTATTTTACTGAGATTGACTGTCAAATCTTTAATCAACCCTAAACATTTAACTTTCCTTGAATCAAAAGAAAATAAGTCATCATATGGTCTTGTGATCTCCAATCCTAGAGAATCTACTACAAGTTTGGGCATCAAATTATGAGAAGCTCTGGAATCCAACATACAGTTATGTACCACTTTATCATGAATATCCAAATTCACATAGAAAGGAGAAACTTCTTCCAAACTATTGTCTTCCATTCTTGATCCTAAACAGATATTAGGATTATCATCATCTAACTCCAAAGTGTCTACTTCCACCCGAGTTTCTACCTGCATCATCTTGAAAATTTGCTCCTTGTATTCCTTGTTCTTCAGTATTTCATTAAAGGGTACTGAAATCTTGACTTTTGACATTTCATTCTGTATGTTGAAAGGAACCAAATTTTTATCACTTTCTTTCATTGAATCTTTCTTGATGTCTGGAATTACCTTGGGTACATCTTCATTTTCTTTTCTTTTAGTTTGTGGTTCAGACTGACTTGTAGAAGCTTTATCAGCATTTCTTTTTGACTTGCCTATTGGTTCTTTCCCTTTGTCAATTACAACATCTCGGTTCCTCAGATTCATCTTTCTTTGAAGATCATTTATGGCGTTTTGATAACCAATCTGGTATTGATCACTTCCTATCTCCAAACTACAACATTCTCCTTCTGCCATGAACATATCATGTTCTTGTTTAGTCAAATATACTTCTGGATCAGAACTACCACAATGATGAATATCCCCTTCAGGCATTTCGGCTTCAGCTTCTCCAGCAATATAATTTTCAGGAAAAGGAGGTCGGATCTGATCGTCTTCTGCATTCCTTGGGTTTGGCTGTCCTCTCGGTCTTACAGCTGGAACAAAAGGTCTCCTGAAGTTAGGGTTTCTGATTTGAGGTTCGGCTGGTTCTTTATTTGGAGTTTTATTGTCCACTACTAATCTTTCTAGCAATTTTTCCATAGTTTTCATCATCGCTTCAAACTTTATATCAGTAGAGGAAGAAGAGGCAGAAGAAGAAGCCACATTTTGATTATCTTCTCTAATTTTCTTTCTATCCATATCTCTATGTCTCATTTTTCCAGAAGCCATCATATTAGCCTCAACTTCTACTGCATCTTTCATCATTATTGCCAAAGTAGTAGATCTTCTTTCTCTTAATGTGCATGAAAAATCCCCTTCAAAAGCATCAGCATAATGTAACTTGGCTGCTCCTACTGGAGGTTTTATATCTGTAGGGATTGAATTGTAGACTTTCATAAATCTGGCAGAAAACTCCTGAACTGACTCAAACCCTCCCTTTTTCAAATTGTTGTATTGGGTCAATACCTGTGAAGGATTCTTCTGATCTTCCCATCTTTCAATAAAAAGGGTTGTAAAGGCATCATAATTTGCAATAGATCCAGCTGCCAAAGCTCTAAACCATTTTTTCACTTCACCTCTCAAACTTTGAGCAAACAACCTCATTTTAGCATCATCAAAATCTACTTCTTCTAAATCAATAAAATCGCTGAAATTGTCAACATGTTGCTGTGCTGTATAATTTCCCTCATTATCAAAAGTAAAGATCCTCTGTGCATAATTTTGAGGCAAATCATGTAAAACTGCTGGCAAAACCAAAGGAGCAAATCTGGCAGCCATGGGTGGTGGGTTATAAGGTGCAACTACAGTCGCCTGTTGTCTATTACCCGGTACAGGTATTCTTTGGGCTTTGGATATTTCAGGTGCTTTCCTCTCAGATCTTTGTAAATTTTCCCAAACAGATTTTAAAGAATAGTCCCACAAACTTTGTGGATCAACTTTTGTTTCTCTCAAATCAGAATCTGACTTAGTTCTAAACAAAATTTTTTCACTAGAACCAATATTTTCTTCCTCAAACAAATGTTCTTGCAAAGAAGGAAATATATTTGAAAACTGGGAAATACCTTCTTTCGTCTTGCCTTTGATTTTCTCCGTCTTGAGGAGTTTTTCTGGATTATCTACGCCCGAAAAGAACTGCGAACCGGGATTCCTTCTTGTAGCCACAATGTCTTTCTCAACTTAATCTCAAAACTTCTAAAAACTTTCACAAGTGAAGTCGCCAGGGCAATATCTACAACCAACTTGTTTCAAACTTCCTTGCCCAAGAAATTTGAGCTTTCTTTGTCGTTTCTCCCAGGGAAAATTTCACTTTCGTTCCCCGGCAACGGCGCCAAAATGTTAGCACTTAGATTTTATTCCGGTTGTAAGAAAATAAGACCTAAGGTAACCTATTTCAAACCAAGCTTTAGGTAGAAGAACTAGCCATTTTCTCTACCAGAGAGGGCTCTCTCAGGATATATATATGAAGGCTAAAATATATAAAGGTTTCCTTAAAATTTCTCAAAAGATATTTTCTGGTCGAAAAGGGTAAACAAGAAACATTGGGCATGGAGTCAAAGCTTTCAGAAGGTATAATAAACCAGCAAGAGATTTCACCATATAGATTTTCACAGAGGCAAGATAGTAAACATGTTACAGTCAATTTGATTTTTCAGGCGACATAGAAAGAAGTAAAGACATTCCATCAACAACAGGTATCTATCCAGGATAAATCTATTGTCAACTTTGGAGAATAAAATGGATATTTAAATGCAGATAAAATGAGTCATAACCAGTATGAATCTCAAATTATTTCAAATGTTCATTTAAATATAGAAGAAAAACACCATGGGAGATATAACGAAGAAGATAAACATGCACATATAAGGATAAGGAAAATAACAGACTGCAAGACTGATTAACTCATGAATCTCTGTATCAAAAGATAGGTATCATCACTGTACTGCCTTTATTTCAAAAATAAACTTCAAAACATACTTGTTTCTCAAAAAATTTCCAACCCCTTCAACAATGACCTCCATTGTCTTTTATACAAAATTTTTAGAAGAAGCTCCACATAACTGCTTCTTCTAACTAATAATTAAAAATATTTAACTAAAGATAACTGTCTTCGAGTAACCCATAACTGTCTTTCAAATAATATTACAAATTTAAAATAAAAAGTCTTTTTGCCACTTGGCAAGATTTTTGGATATCATCATTTTGCCACATGGCAAGAATTTCAAATGCATTTAAGTATGAACAGAATATCTGGTCTTTCCGTACTTCTCTACATAATTCCACTGGTCAGCCGTGGGTAGGTCATAACTAGTCATTTCTTTCACCAAGACTCGCATCTCGATATGACCTGCATAAGAAATAGGAAGAAGGTTTGCGCAAGTTGAAATCAGCATATTTAAAATTTCAAATTCCCCTGACATTTTCTCCATTAGGATTTTTCCTGTGAGCATGTGATCTATCTGCTGGAATTTTCGGTGATCCATCCTGATATCAAACAATAATATTTTATAATCATTCTGAGGAATTAATTCATTATCTTCGTCCCAGAAAGATGGGAATCCCTTGTTCACTAACTTGTCAAATTGCTTTTTGAACTGGATTACTTCCTTCCTTATTTCTCCTGCTTTGGTCTCGATGTTTTCAATATGGGAGTATTTGCCCAAGATCCTTCTGGCCCAAGTGATGACAGAAATTCTGTTTGTTATACTCATGGCCGTCAGGTCTGCCTCGGATAAACTGTTTAAAAATGTAATTGCTCTCTGGGCTATTTCTTTCGGCTTTCTGTTTAAGCTTTCCCTGACTGCCTGGCAACTGTTGAAGGCATCTTTGGCTACTTTTTCCTTAACTCTTATATAATCCAGATACGGCCTAAGTTTTTCAACTTCTTTAATGATCTGGTCCCATACCATATGTTTACATCCCTGCATAGCAGCTTGTCCTGTTGCATGAGCAGCCAATCCTTTATTATTACTGCTCAATTCCTGATTATTTGCCTGCAAGGTTTTTATTTCTTTTTCTTTTGCTTCATTTTCTTCTTTTAATTTCTGTATTTCTGCCTTCAATAATTTGATTTCATTATCCTTTAAACTTATTTGTGACATTGCTTGTAAAATCCCATCTACACCATTTTTATCTTCTTCTGGGCCTGCCTGTACTTGCTACTGACTGTTCTCTGCTAGTTGTTTTCTCACTGTTCCCAACTGTTCTTCCAAAATGAACCTTTCTTTTTCCCAATAGTCCTTTTCGTCAGACAGCTTTAACAATTTAGCTGTGACATCATTGAATTCGTTAGATAACTCTTCTTTCTCTTTTTCTAATATAGTCAATTCTGCACCTTGAATGAGTACAGCATCTGGGATTTTTAACTTTCGTCTCAATGTTAAAATCATTTCTTCCTTCTCCTGGAGCAGTTTGGTAGCTGCAGCTCCATCTTTATTAGTTAGGTCCATTTGCAGCTTCTTAATTTGATGTTGTCGAGACTTATTCTCTGCCTTTTCTTGCCTCAACTGATTATTTAATTTTTCTACTGAATTCTTTAGTTTGTTTGCTCTCAATGTGGCTCCCAAATAGTCTGAGTATATAACCTCTCCAGCCTGTCTATGTAACAAAATTTTATCAGGGGCATTTATCTTCGACAAATCTACACTCATCTCTGAGATCTTGTCTTTGGTCACAACTGAAAATTTTAAAGAATTTTCTTTGATGTTCCTGCTGGTGAATAAGCTCACTTCATTGTTTGATATATTTCTGACCTTTGGAAACAATAGACTTGTTTGTTTCGCAGATTCCTGTTTTTTTTTACTATGTTCATTAAATACATCCATGAAATTTTTAGGTCTATTTACATCATCCCCTACAGAGGTCTCTTCAATATTGTATTCCCTCACTGTAACCTCGGGTATTTCATTTTCTGTAGCTTTTGCTTCTTCTGAAATGGTTGCCAATTCCTGTGACTCGTCAGTTTTCAATCGTTTTCCCTTTTCTCTCTCTTCATCATCAATAATCATAACGTCCTGTATAGGTCTTTTGGACCCTACTAATGCAGTATTGATTTCGCTTTCTGTTTCTGCCATTGCTTCTTCCAATGACCTTTCTATGTCGGACTTGTCTGGGATAATTTCTTCTTTGTATTTGAGCCAGTTGGCTCTGTCTGCCATCCCTTCAACAGTTTGATGATTCAGAGGCTTAATACGATGTTCAATTCTTCTTTTGGATATGATATTTAATGGGTCATATTCCAATGCTGCATCTGTCTCGAAATTCATATCTTTTAACAATTTCTCTATATATATAGCAGCGTTCTTATTCTTTATTGTAAACGGACCTAATGTGAAAGGGTACTTAATGTCCGTTGCTTGTCTGTGGACTAAAAAATTGTTATCTTCTACAATCAATTTCTGTCTTAAAAACTCCAAGGCAAAAATCCTCAAGGTGAGGAATGCTGGTAGCACATAGGGTTTATGCTTGAACCCATACAATCTGACCACTGTACTATCTATTGATAAAAACCAGTCTCCTGTAGCATACTCTGTATTCAGTTGCATTGATACCTGCATTTCTGGCAATACCCTAGGCAGACTTTTTCCGAAAATCATCTTAAATATCGTTGAGAGCATGTAATTGATGAAATTGAAAATATTGTTTTCCAGTGGAGTTGCAAAAACAATCTCTGGGAACTGTAATTCTTCCTGGCTGGATACCATAATCATTTTCATTAAAAATGCTTGAAACCTGAAATGTCTTTGTGTGGAAAAATTGACCATCTGGTCATGTATCCTTTCGGCTATGAAAGCTTCAAAATTTAGTCGGGGAATTTGACTTTCGTCAATTCCCGACTGGACTATACTTATTCTGTACAATAAACTCAATTGAAACTCAGTTATATACAAATCCGAATCTAACCCTAAAACTACGGCCAACAGTGTCAAGACCAACTGGGTATTTACATTAAACAGGTTGATATCTAAAGGATAAGGGAGTTCAGAAAGGCTAGTTTCTGGTCTGAGACACGTCGACAGAAACACTTCTCTATCACTCTGAGAGGCATGGTGAAAATTTTCAATAATTGATACCTCAGAAAAAACTTCAGGGTCGAGGGTTCGGGGCAAATCTATTTCTAGGGCTCTAAACACTTCGGCTGGCTCAATTTTGCAGACGGCTCTAGTTTTCTGACTGTTTAAAACAACTTTTTCTTCCTGTGAATAATTTTCAGCACACCAGGAGACGAATTCTGGGAAAACAGGAAATTGGTCAGGGCAAAAAACTATTAGAGACGACTGGTGAACTCTATGCGGGTCTATACCCTCTTTTAACAGCTCAGATAACTTCTCTTTTACATCGGAGACTGGGAACCTAAGAAGGGTATCGAAAACGTCTTCATCTCGGTCTTCTAGGGCATCTTTCGACCTAAAAACGTCTATATCTTGTACAGTCTCCATCTAGATGCTTCTTTTAAACAAATTTCCGTTTAAAGAGAGTGACAAGTCACCAGACCCTACCTGTAAGTGCTTGCTTTTCGCCTTCTGTCGCAATCGCCGGCTTCCACCAGTCTTCGGAGCTCTCCAGGATAACGACACATATAAAATGCCGTTATGTGGAGCCCTTTCTTTTTATATAAGCCTTTTAAACTTAACCTTCTTGCACTTTTACGAACGTGGGTCATTTTCAACCATTGATCTTTGAACCATCATTTTGAACCGTCAGATCTTGTCCATCTTTATTGCACCGGCGGTATCCGCGATCGAAAAGGTGGTTTCCTTCTCCGGTTTTCTACCCGCGCGGATGCACCATCTGCTGACACCTGTCAAGGCGGTTTATTCTCCGCGACCGCTCTCCTTTATATTCCGTGCGCATGTTCCTGGCCGCGGATGAAATGCTGGCCTTTGATTTGATTGAAACATGTATTGGCCTTCCGATCCATGGAAAGTATAGTGCCACGTGCCATGGTCTTATCAATCCATTCCTTGTTCGCCACCTGTTAGGTCCCACCTTGCCACGTAAGAGATCTTTCCCATCTTTCTGTAATGGGTGGTTCCGCGCGGTGTTATGGTGGTTTCCGATACCACTCTCTCCAAGCGCGGATGAATGAATGTGGGACACGTGCCTTGGTGGTATTATGTCCGCTACCACCCTCCACCTTTTGTTGACGATCACTTTGGCGACGCGGGGTTAATATAGACCGTTGATTTGGATCTATGCTATCTCCGCCGACGAAACCTGACCGGGGCTTAACCTATCCATAAATTTGTTGGCGGACTTTATAAACATGGGTTTTTATAATGTATTTTTATATAAAAATCTTTATTTCAACCCTTTTAGAGATGATTCTTTTTCTTAGGACCTTTTATCAAAAATGTCAATTTTCTTTAGACCTGGTGTCAACACTTCGTATGCCCTTCCCCTCAACATCATGTGCACCACACTTCTTCGCGCTACTCCTTGCCCTTCTTAAAATCTTGCAGCTGTATGGTCAAGTTAGCCAGCTGTGTCTATATCTATGACATCCCGGCTGCATTTTCTCCAATCGGTGATGCCTCCAACCACATTGCAATCTCCATATCTTCACTGGGAGTCAAGATGTTTTGTTGCATAAATGGTAGCCGAATATGCGGTAGCAGTTCCACGATGAACCACTCTTTATGTTGGACATCACTCATCAAAACTAACCTTTTCCATCAGTGTCTTGAATTGCTGGTCGAAATCCCAGACCATCTCATTGGGATACTGCTTAATTTCTTTCAATTCTGTGATATATTGAGCCTCCGACTTGGGCTTCCTAAATTCTGCAATCAATCCATCCCTGATCTCATCTAGTGACTTCGTTGGAGCTCCTGTAGGGACTAGAACAAACTTCATAAACCAATCTAAGGCGCGACCTCGCAGAGTTGTTGCCAGTTGCCCTTTCTTGGCATCATAATCAGTGATCTCTTTTATGGTCCAGACCGCTTCACACAAAAACCAATACTGTTCTGGGTTATCTGTCCCACTCCCATGGAACAATGGTAGCTTAGCATCATTGCCCGCCATCCTAGGCTTCCTTCCTATAGGTACTGAAATACTAGTGATCAAGTTTTGTTGACTCGGTGGGGTCAAAATGGTGTTTCTCACTGGTTGATGGATAGTGAGCGGAGGTGTGGGTACGTTGCTGTTGGGGTTAGGTCCTTCCTCTATCCTTAGTGTATCATGTGCGTCCTTGTCCGGACTGTGAGGTTGCTTCGTCCCGTGTGGTCTTCCTTCGCGAACTTGCGGTTCAATCGCAGCAGGACCTTCTCCTATACTCTACCTCTTTTCCTGTCGAAACCTCCCTCCTCCCTTTGTAAGACCACTTTCTTCCTCGGATTCACTCACAGTCTTGTTGTGACCCGCACCCATCTACCCCTAATCATTCCATGCACTGCCCCCCTACTGTCGCAATACCCATGGCCTCCGCCCACCAGGTTGCTTACTGATCTATATGCATCTTCAACATACCCTTTTCGCAGATAAGCATCTTAATGGACAGTTGGAGCGACAGCAGAAACCTTCCTCGGGGTTCACGGAAGAAATATCTTTCGGCTTCACTATAAGATTTCAATGTATCAACCGTGAATTCAGTGATATACCCTTCCAAGATGCTATCAAGCTACACCTCGACAGCCCGTGATGCTTTATTGTCGACTTCCTACAGTTCTTGGATCAGCTCTGGGGTCTAGGTCGTCGACTCACCACCTTGGTGATTCCTCTTCTGATAGGTCAACTTTTCCAACCACTCGAACAAAAGGACCAAAAATTCATAGAAAAACCATTCATTTGGACCGTCGTGAATATATCTATCCACCCATTGATCTACCATCAGTCGAGTGTTCTGGCCTTCTTCCTCAACAAATTCCTACAACCTCTGATCAAACCAACTTTCTATCTCCGGTTGTGTCAGATGCCACAACATATCCTCCTTTCACTTCGAACATGGTCCCAGCAACGGAACCATTTGTTGAATCAAATCCAGTCAATAGGGGTTCCCATCATTGTCGACAACAACCTACCACGACCTCCCTAAGCACCGACCCATACAGGTTTTACCCCGTCCAGCAACACCTGCAGAGCAAATGAGGTCTCACCCAAGGCGATCAAGGGAGAGTGGACGGAACCATGTTTTCACCGAATGAAGGAGGATGATTGCGGCAACACTTACTTAACTTATCAAAACATACAAGACAGATCTATGCATTCAAGATTAACATCATTCATATTCATATCATCATTCAACAGAAACATCCATCGCGGAAAGTATAACATTAAAGTATTAATTGCAACAAGAAATCATTGAAACATGCATTAACATAAAAGGTACACAGGGAATTTCACCAAACGGTTCTGTCATGTCATATTACTTCAGAAAAACCCTGATACAACATCTCCACAAAACCAGATTTCAGCAATATCTCTTGATCTCACATATAGACTCAAATATGCGCACAAACAACATCCACAAATCGTACCAAGATCAGAGGATCCAACACTTACAACTCATGTCTATATATAGGCTTCCGCCTTTACAATGCTTGTCCACTTACTAACAAATTCCTAACCGACAGTTGGACAAATGACCCAAAATCTAACTGACGCGGTCAAAATGACCCAAAAACCTGCATTATGTAGTACAACAAATACATAAAATAATGTGGCCTTCTTCCTTTTGCGACTTCTTCTGACATGTCGCAGCATTGCCGATACTGCGATTCCTCCTTACCAAACCTCCTTCCAACATGTGATAAAGTTTTCTTTTCTCATGTTGTTCTTTGATTACATTTGAATTATTATGATCTCACTATTTTGATTCATAGGAATCCAATCAACAAATGTTTTCATTATTGATTTTCTATTGTTGTAGGATAATGTGATTTTCTTCTAATTATTACTACTGATAATTCATTCTTTTGAATTGATATATGATGAGATCATTAGTTAAGAGATTAATAACTCTTTTATTTGTTAGCTTAGATCTTTTGCTTCAGTGATATTTGAATTGGTATTTTTATATGATGTTTCAGTGATTTTATCAGTAAGGTCTTATTAAATAAAAACATGTCTCTTTCTGTTTCTGATCATTTATAAAATATCACTACTAATAGAATCTCATGATTAGATTAGTTCTTTTTAGATAGTTGTTTCTTTCTAAAAATATAAATTATTTCTTCCTTAATAGCCTAACCGAATAGATAAGTCTAAATGTGTTTCCCACCATAAATCTCCCTTAAGGATAAAAATTAAACTTAGGTAAAGCCAATAGAGGCTCAAATATGTCGGAAGTGATCATTTTCAACAATTAGGAAATAGAAGGGCTCTTGCGCAGATTTATTTGAATTTCTTGGATTGGATCACTATCCTTATCGTTGAATCCATAAAAATCCCAACATAAGCAATTCGGGGGCGTCAACAAATGGCACTAGAATTAGGAGGTCTGTCTATAGTTTAACAGATAAACACAACCAAGTAGACCTCCTACAACTCTTTCCCCAATCGCAACAAATAACCATACCAACCTACCTATCACATATGCTCCTACCACTTCCCCACAACCTGAGATCATTCCCACGCCTCATCAACCATCGATTCAACTTGACACTGGAACATCTATTATGACCCCATTTCACGATAATCCTCAGCTTCGGGCTCAGATCGAAAGTTCACGACATATATTGGCTAGATCAAAGTCTAGGCTCATCAGGCGCCACAAATTGCAAGAGCCATTACCTCGTCCATTGCAGTCCACACCAACTGATAATATCGATCTTGAGACCAACATGGTACCACAAACTGATCTGTGGTTGGAACCCCTTAACCAATGACTTCACAATATACTGATGGGATAGGATGATCCAGATCCGAATTTGGGACCAGACGACACTTTGTTTCAATCCGATCATAAAGTTGGAGAAACCTCATCCCACGAATACCATATAGAGATTCTTGAAACAAGTGGACCAGGGATACCACCTTCTCCCCTTGATTCTCCACCCGACTCATCGGGCGACGATAGTTCAACGAACATTTCTTCTGAACATCATTCAGGTGGATCTTCTGACGATCCCAGTGACCAAGATAGAGAAAATTCACACATGACTAATAATCATAATAGACCTTGGCTTGACCATGATGTAATGGTTGTTCCAGTGCCGCAACACACTCTCCGTAAGCACCCTAAAAGGTTCTTGCATAAGTATGATATCGAAAACAAACAATTAGCAGAAGACCATGTGAAGAAGTTCATGTTACCGATTCGTATGCATAATGTTGAACATGAAGACATAGTGTGTAGACTCTTTCCAAACACTTTTGAGGGTAGAGCCTCCACTTGGTATTTTTCTCAAGAACCTCAAACCATCCACTCGTGGGCTCAATTTGAGAAACTTTTCCTTGAGAAATTTGGTGATGATAAGACACCCAAGGATTTGGTTATTGATCTGTCAATTATGCAAATGGAAGCTAAAGAAAGAATCAAGGAATTCAATCAAAAGGTTCTTCACCCTGAAAAATAAGATCCCTGTCGAATCCATGCCAGCTGAGAACTTGATTATAGCCTATTATGCAAAATACCTTCTTGTTCCGATATCCATGTGGGTCAAGTGATCCCACAAAACCACTCTTCAAGAATTGTTTAGTGAAGTAATCCTGGTTGAAAAAGACATGCTAAGCGTTAAAGTAAATCTTGATACCAACCAACCCACTACTTCCTGAAAGAAACCTGAAACGCCCCCTAAACCTTCGATTCCTAAGAAGGATCAAGGGGCATTAGACATGGAAAGCCTCCAAAAGGTATTACACCAAGTTTCCAATGAAATGATTGATCTTAAGAAAAAATTCAATGAAGGTTCTTAGAATGGAGGTTTCTATAGGAATCCCTTCAGGAGGCCATATGAGCCAGCTCATAATCAAAATATGCCCCCCTCTGAGGGATTAAGTGTTGAATACCTATATTTTGTACTCAAAGATTTCATTAATGGGCCACAACCCCCTTTTGAGGAAGGTGAAATACGATTTGCTGATAATCATCAACTGTATGATGAATACCCTAATGGCCAAAACCCTCAGTATACCATCAATTACTTTTCCGAACTACCCGAGAGGTTTTTGGGTGATGAATTTGAAACAATCTATTCCATGTAGCACACATACAATACCCGCGGGAAGGCACAATCGACTCATGATACCCCATCCACATCAAATAAGAATAAGAACAAATCATCAAACCCTAGAACCATACCATCCTTGGAAAATATCATGTTCGATATGGATTATGAACCTATTGAAGATCTTAAGAAAACTCGTGCTAACATTTCTCTATTTGATTTGATAAAAATCCTCGTGATTCAGAAAAAATTATTAAAACTATTACATCCAGTGATGCGGCATACCATAACACTTTTGAAACCCCAATGACTCAGAGTAGTCAGAAAACATCTACATCTTCCCCTATCGGTAAGAAATTAAATATGCCCCCATTTCTTTTGTCATTCAAAATTTTTAACATAAATGTTCATAACTGCATGATAGACTCGAGAGATTCATCAAATGTGATGCCACTCTCTGTATGTAAGAAATTAAATGCACGACTTGAACCTTCACCCACTCAAATCGTACAAATAGACCAGTCTAAGGTTAAGGTAGTGGGGGAATTAAAAAATTTCCTAATCAGGTTATCATCACATCCTTGGATACACCAAATGATCGATATTGTCATAGCTGATGTCCCGGAAGCCTATGGGATGTGGCTAAGACGAGATTGGTCTCAGAATCTAAAGGATACTTTTCCACTGATTGGTCTCACCTCTGGCTACCCTATAACAACAAACCAAATAATATTAGGCTTCATAGGGAATCTTATCTTAAGCAGATAGTCACCAATTTGAATGATCGAAGTGAGCCTGCCTCAGTCCCGATTCCCAATTTTATGAACTATACCATGGATACCTATTTTGAAGATCTGCCGGCTAATATATCACCCCACGCTGAATCTGATATCCAATAAGTGTTAATGCATTACACACGACTAGAATCGTTGCAATCCATGTTACATAATGTATATAATGTAAATATCAATTTTCGTTTAGATAGGACTTGTTGGATTCTGTTTTTCGATGGCTCTAGATCCAAGGAAGGAGTTGGAGCTGGGTGTGTTTTAATTGATCCAGCAGGAAACAAAATTTTGATAGCTTGTACATTAGAATTCTAATGCGCAAATAATTTAGTGGAGTATGAGGCATTGGTCTAGGGTCTTAATAAGGAGATTGATTTGAATGTTAAAGTTATTAAAGTTTATGGGGACTCTAAAATAATTCTGTGTCAAGTCAAGAACGCAATTTATTGTGTTTCTGCTCATTTAAAAAATTACCAACGTGAGGTATGGGATTTGATTATTTATTTTGAAGCTTTCAATATTAATTTTGTTCCCACGTCCCAGAAATTTGATGCATATCTTCTGGCCAATGCTTCCTCTAAACTTATGCCTACAGAAGGATTTACACCTGATGCAGTTTCAGTGGAACTGATGTACAGACCGTCAACCCTGATAACATTACTAGTTGGAAAATATTCAACTATGATCAATAGATATTACACCTCCTCACCTCACAGGACATGTTCAAGGATGTTTCCATTCATGAGGAAACTCATGACCGGTCCCTGTCTTTTCATCATGATCCTGTCTTGTATAACCATGAGACCCAACCTACTGCTGCTCTCATGCCCAAGTCTATCATTAGAAAAAGAAATTTTTTATGATCTACAAGACAAGTTCAAGAAGGTTACCAATTTTAAAACTAACAATTCCTGTATGAATTACTAGATAGTCAACCTAGGAACTGGTCAAAATCGTCAATGTATCAATATTGGCACATAATTTTCTCCCACTGAACAAGCTACATTTATCAAATTGTTTATGGAATTTAAGGATGTGTTTTCCTGGACTTATGATGATCTCAATACATTTCATACAAATATTATGCAACACAACATACCCATGAAGCCTAATTTCAAGCCTTATAAGAATAAATTGAGGAAAATGCACCCTAGTATGGAACCCACAGTTAAAAAAGAAATTGATGAGCTCATTTCATCCAGAATCATATTCCTAGTCTGCCATACTCAATGGGTTGTAAATCTTGTCCCGGTTCAAAAGAAGAATGAACATATACATCTTTTTGTTGATTTCTGTAATTTGAACAAGGCCTTTTAGAAATATAATTACCCAGTACCTCCAATGGAAAAGATACTACAAAAGGTATCAAGATCATAAATGTTTTCACTATTGGATGGTTTTTCTGTGTACAACCAGGTATTGGTACCGCGCCCTGATCAGTTAAAAACTGCATTTAGGATTCCATGGGGCACTTTCACCTGCAAGAAAATTCCTTTTGGATTAATCAATACAGGTTCTACATTTTAGAGGGTAATGGATATCGCTTTCAGGGGTTTGATCCATAGTTGTGTTGTTATTTACTTATATGACTATACAATTTTTTCTAAAAGAATATTTGATCATCTTTCACATCTCAGGCAAATTCTCAAACGATCAAAAGGTATGGTATCTCACTCAATCCTAAGAAATCCATTTTTGTTTTAACTGAAGGTAAATTGCTTGGTTTTGTGGTTTCAAAACATGGCATGATGATCAATCTTGAACGAACCCAAGCAATTTCCCATCTTAATTTTCCTGGTACAAAGAAAGTTATGCAATCTTTTCTGGGGAAAATTATTTTTTTTAGAATATTCATCCCCAATTTCACTGATATCGTTAAACCTTTGTAGGACATGATTAAAAAGGATGCAACATTTAAATGGGGTGATTTACAAAAAGAAAATTTTGGCAGAATTAGGGAAGAGATTGCGGAAGCACCTGCATTAATGTCCTCTGATTTGTCAAAATATTTTCTTTTATATAAATTTGCTATTGATATTTCATATGCTGCATTTCTTACACAATGAAATACCGAGGGTGATGAGATCTCGATATCCTTTATGAGCTCAACTTTCAAAGGAGCAGAACCTAATTATCTAGAAGTGGACAAGCAATCCTATGATGTCTATAAATATGTGAAACACGTCAGACCCTACCTACTAAAGTCCCAAACAAAAGTCATAGTTCCATATCCGACAGTTCGAAATGTTGTAATTCAGAAAGAATTAGGGGAAAAACGCGTGCATTGGATGACTGCACTACAAGAATACGATATGGAAATCAAGCCTACTAAGATTGTTCAGGGGAAAGGATTGTGTAAATTACAAGCTCAGGCAGCCAACAAAGTACACCAAGAAGATGATGAACATGTCGAAGATGATCTTATGTGTCTCACCTCGGTACCTGTAGATTCCTTGTATGAATATGTTAATTTTTTCTTAACTCATGGGTATACTCCTCTCAACCTAGAACCAAATAAAAGGAGAGCTCTTAGGTTGAAAGCTACTCCTTATTTTTTTAGTTGATGATGTTTTGTACCATAAAAGATTTGATGGATTTTTATTGCAATGTGTAGAGAAAAATGATTTCGAGAAAATACTAACTAAGCTTCACACAAGACCTATTGGAGGTCACTTCGGAGGTGAGACCATGGCACACAAAATAAAGAGGGATGGGTATTATTGGATGACCTTGTTCAAAGACACACACATTTTTGCTCGAAAGTGTGAAGATTGTAAAAAAGATACTGGAAGAATTAAGAAACCTATTGTTCTACTTCAACCAGTTGCTATGGAAACCCCTTTCCAGCAATGGGGTTTGGATATTATCGGTCCAATTATTCGTCCATCCTCCCTACAACACAAGTATATAATTACCACTACATACTACTTCACCATATGGGTGGAACCATTCCACTCAAAGTGGTTGATACCAACCAGGTGATTTCTTTCCTTGAGAAGTATATAGTAACCAGGTTTGGTGTACATGAATTTTATTTTTTTATAATGCTTTGTAGTTTTCTTCAGTGGATCTTACATAGTATGCATTGGATAAAGGTATTAAAATAAAATATTTATCCAGCTATTACCCTCAGGGTAATGTATTTGTTGAATCCACCAATAAAAACCTTATCAAAATCATAAAAAGAACTCTATCAAGTAATCATAAAAATTGGCATACCCAACTATTCAATGCTCTGTGGGAAGATAGGGTAGACCCTAAAGAAGCCCTAGGAAACTCACCTTACTACCTTGTGTATGGTAAGGAATCCATTATTCCTCCTAATCTTCTTCTCCCTTCACTTCAGTTATCTAAATCCATTCAGGAGGATTGTTTTTCTCCCCTGGAACATAGGATCAATGAACTTCTCCAGTTGTAAAAGAGAACAAAAAAATATCGTGTGGAATTTTATCAACATCAACATCTGGTTAAATGGTGGTTTGATCAGAAATCCTCTTCCCAAAAGGATTTCCAGCTAGGGAACCTAGTTCTCAATTGGGATAAACCTCATGAGGATAAAGGTGAACATACAAAATTTCAACGATTCTGGCTAGCACCATTCATTATTTTTGAAAAATTAGTTCCCGACACTTTTCGGTTGCAAACACTGGAAGGGTCTTCTGATACCTATCTAGTGAATGCACAAGTTTTGAAAAATATTTTGCTTAGTTATGTTATTCACTAAGCCTGTACATAGTGTGTGTTTTATTCTAAGTGGTGTGTTTTGTTTTATTTCATTATAAAATTTTCCTTCCCAAAATAAAGTAGCTCAATTTTCTCATTAGGCATACCCTTTTTTCTCAAAGGTGAAAACAAGATTTTAACAAGTGATCAAGAAGTCATACATGCCAGTGGCTATTTATCGTATATATTATTTGTTTGGAAATATTTTGAAATATCTTTACCAAGTACTATTATCAGAATGATCAAGGAAGAGTAACACCCTGGTTTGAATGCCAATAGAATTTGGTTTACTATGGGTAGAATTTCCTTTGATAAGAATGCGCTCGACTCGTGTGGGTAGAATTGGTTATCAGCATATATTTAAATCCTTTACATAATTCCTCGCTCTTAAGGAGCATAACGAGCTTCTTCCCCATTCACTCAATATATCATTACAATTACATTTCATAAAATCTGGTGGATTATTGCAAAATGAGGGATCTCATCATGAGCCATGTCAGCATGATCATAGGTACTTATGGAAGGACATATCAATATCTGGTTACGAAGCTAGGAGATGGCTTTCAAATTTTTTAAAGCTGGGAGGTATTATCACAAGTTGGCCCATTCATGATTTGTCAATACTGGTGAATGGCGCTACCATTAGTTGGTCACCAAGCGAGGCTAGCGTTTTTCACTCATCCCTTGAATAAATTTAAATGAAACCCAAGAATTGATATAGAGACAGGAGGTCTTATTATAAGTCGGCCTGACCAGGATCATAAAAGCTTGTGGAGTGACATTATTATTATATGGTCACCAAGCTAGGATGATTCCCTTTTTCTGAAAGGAAGGGGGTCTCCTCACAAGCCATCCTGATCACGTTCTACGGGTTTTTGTGAATGGAATTGCCACCACCTGACCACCAAATCAGGGCATTGTTCTCTAGTCTTCATTCGAGAAATATAAATAAAAAAATAATCATCCTAATAAATATTTTAATTGAATGTGGTCGGGGATATGGATGCCCGCTGGCAGTAGAGGAAATGCCTGTGATATTGGGATTTTATCTTTAATTGTTGTTACCATTATCTTTCCCAGTTTCTAGTTTTGATCATTCTTACCAAAGTTGGTTCCCTGCAGTTTCCTTAATATTCCGTTCTTCTATTTTTATCATGAAACATGTTCTTTCCTGTACCTGGTTACAGGAAAGAACGGAATAAGTGTTAATATATTTTGAAGATATGCCGGCTAATATATCACCCCACGCTGAATCTGATATCCAATAAGTGTTAATGCATTTCACACGACTAGAATCGTTGCAATCCATGTTACATAATGTATATAATGTAAATATCAATTTTCGTTTAGATAGGACTTGTTGGATTCTGTTTTTCGATGGCTCTAGATCCAAGGAAGGAGCTGGAGCTGGGTGTGTTTTAATCGATACAGCAGGAAACAAAATTTTGATAGCATGTAGATTAGAACTCTAATGCACAAATAATGTAGTGGAGTATGAGGCATTGGTCCAGGGTCTAAATAAGGCGATTGATTTGAATGTTAAAGTTATTAAAGTTTACGGGGACTCTAAAATAATTGTGTGTCAAGTCAAGAATGCAATTCATTGTGTTTCCGCTCATTTAAAAAATTACCAACGTGAGGTATGGGATTTGATTATTTATTTTGAAGCTTTCAATATTAATTTTGTTCCCACGTCCCAGAAATTTGATGCATATCTTCTGGCCAATGTTTCCTCTAAACTTATGCCTACAGAAGGATTTACACCTGATGCAGTTTCAGTGGAACTGATGTACAGACCGTCAACCCTGATAACATTACTAGTTGGAAAATATTCAACTATGATCAACATATATTACACTACCTCACCTCACAGGACATGTTCAAGGATGTTTCCATTCATGAGGAAACTCATGACCGGTCCCTGTCTTTTCATCATGATCCTATCTTGTCTAACCATGAGACACAACCTCCTGCTTTTTTCATGCCCAAGTATGTCATTAGAAAAGAAATTTTTTATGATCTACAGGACAAGTTCAAGAAGGTTACCAATTTTAAAACCAACAGTTCCTGTATGAATTACTAGATAGTCAACCTAGGAACTAGTCAAAATCGTCAATGTATCAATCTTGGCACATAATTTTCTCCCACTGAACAAGCTACATTCATCAAATTGTTTATGGAATTTAAGGATGTATTTTCCTGGACTTATGATGATCTCAATATGTTTCATACAAATATTATGCAACACAACATACCCATGAAGCCTAATTTCAAGCCTTATAATAATAAATTGAGGAAAATGCAGCCTAGTATGGAACCCACAGTTAAAAAGGAATTTGACGAGCTCATTTCATCCAGAATCATATTCCCAGTCAGCCATACTCAATGGGTTGTAAATATTGTCCCGGTTCAAAAGAAGAACGAACATATAGATCTTTTTGTTGATTTCTATAATTTGAACAAGGCCTATCAGAAAGATAATGACCCAGGACCTCCAATGGAACAGATACTACAAAAGGTATCAAGATCATAAATGTTTTCAATATTGGATGGTTTTTCTGTGTACAACCAGGTATTGGTATCACACCCTGATCAGTTAAAAACTACATTTAGGATTCCATGGGGCACTTTCACCTGCAATAAAATTCCTTTTGGATTAATCAATACAGGTTCTACTTTTTAGAGGGTAATGGATATCACTTTCAGGGGTTTGATCCATAGTTGTGTTGTTATTTACTTAGATGACGATACAATTTTTTCTAAAAGAATATTTGATCATCTTTCACATCTCAGGCAAGTTCTCAAACGATCAGAAGGTATGGTATCTCACTCAATCCTAAGAAATCCATTTTTGTTGTAACTGAAGGTAAATTGTTTGGTTTTGTGGTTTCAAAACATGGCATGATGATCAATCTTGAATGAACCCAAGCAATTTCCCAGCTTAATTTTCCTGGTACAAATAAAGTTATGCAATCTTTTCTGGGGAAAATTAATTTTGTTAGAATATTCATCTCCAATTTCTCTAATATCGTTAAACCTTTGTAGGACATGATTAAAAAGGATGCAACATTTAAATGGGTGATTTACAGAAAGAAAATTTTGGCAGAATTAGGGAAGAGATTGCGGAAGCACCTGCATTAATGTCCTCTGATTTGTCAAAATATTTTCTTTTATATAAATTTGCTACTGATATTTCATATGCTGCATTTCTTACACAATGAAATACCGAGGGTAATGAGATCTCGATATCCTTTATGAGCTCAACTTTCAAAGGAGCAGAACCTAATTATCTAGAAGTGGACAAGCAAGCCTATGATGTCTATAAATATGGGAAACACTTCAAACCCTACCTACTGAAGTCCCAAACAAAAGTCATAGTTCCATATCCGACAGTTCGAAATGTTGTAATTCAGAAAGAATTAGGAGAAAAACGCGTGCACTGGATGAATGCACTACAAGAATACGATATGGAAATCAAGCCTACTAAGATTGTTCAGGGGAAAGGATTGTGTAAATTACGATCTCAGGCAACCAACAAAGTACACCAAGAAGCTGATGAACATATCGAAGATGATCTTATGTGTCTCACCTCGGTTCCTGTAGATTCTTGGTATGAATATGTTAATTTTTTCTTAACTCATGGGTATACTCCTCTCAACCTAGAACCAAATAAAAGGAGAGCTCTTAGGTTGAAAGCTACTCCTTATTTTTTTAGTTGATGATGTTTTGTACCATAAAAGCTTTGATGGAGTTTTATTGGAATGTGTAGAGAAAAATGATTCCGAGAAAATACTAACTGAGCTTCACACAAGACCTGTTGGAGGTCACTTCGGAGGTGAGACCATGGCACACAAAATAAAGAGGGATGGGAATTATTGGCTGACCTTGTTCAAAGACACACACATTTTTGCTCGAAAGTGTGAAGATTGTAAAAAAGCTGCTGGAAGAATTAAGAAACCTGTTGTTCTACTTCAACCAGTTGCTATGGAAACCCCTTTCCAGCAATGGGGTTTGGATATTATCGGTCCAATTATTCGTCCATCCTCCCTACAACACAAGTATATAATTACCACTACATACTACTTTACCATATGGGTGGAACCATTCCACTCAAAGTGGTTAATACCAACCAGGTGATTTCTTTCCTTAAGAAGTATATAGTAACCAGGTTTGGTGTACATGAATTTTTATTTTTTTATAATGCTTTGTAGTTTTCTTCAGTGGATCTTACATAGTATGCATTGGATAAAGGTATTAAAATTAAATATTTATCCAACTATTACCCTCAGGGTAATTTATTTCTTGAATCCACCAACAAAAACCTTATCAAAATCATAAAAAGAACTCTATCAAGTAATCATAAAAATTGGCATACCCAATTGTTCAATGCTCTGTGGGTAGAGAGGGTAGCCCCTAAAGAAGCCCTAGGAAACTCACCTTACTACCTTGTGTATGGTAAGGAATCCATTATTCCTCCTAATCTTCTTCTCCCTTCACTTCAGTTATCTAAATCCATTCAGGAGGATTATTTTTCTGCCATGAAACACAGGATCAATGAACTTCTCCAGTTGGAAAAGAGAACAAAAAAATATCGTGTGGAATTTTATCAACATCAACATCTGGTTAAATGGTGGTTTGATCAGAAATCCTCTTCCCAAAAGGATTTCCAGCTAGGGAAACTGGTTCTCAATTGGGGTAAACCTCATGAGGATAAAGATGAACATACAAAATTTCAACGACTCTGGCTAGCACCATTTATTATTTCTGGAAAATTAGTTCTCGACACTTTTCGATTGCAAACACTGGAAGGGTCTTCTGATACCTATCTAGTGAATGCACAAGTTTTGAAAAATATTTTGCTTGGTTATGTTATTCACTAAGCCTATACATAGTGTGTGTTTTATTCTAAGTGGTGTGTTTTGTTTTATTTCATTATAAAATTTTGCTTCCCAAAATAAAGTAGCTCAATTTTCTCATTAGGCATACCCTTTTTTTCTCAAAGGTGAAAACAAGATTTTAACAAGTGATCAAGAAGTCATACATGCCAGTGGCTATTTATCGTATAGATTATTTGTTTGGAAATCTTTTGAAATAGCTTTACGAAGTACTATTATCAGAATGATCAAGGAAGAGTAACACCCTGGTTTGAATGCCAATAGAATTTGGTTTACTATGGGTAGAATTTCCTTTGATAAGAATGCCCTTGACTCGTGTGGGTAGAATTGGTTATCAACATATATTTAAATCCTTTACATAATTCCTCGCTCTTAAGAAGCATAACGAGCTTCTTCCCTATTCACTCAATATATCATTACAATTACAATTCATAAAATCTGGTGGATTATTGCAAAATGAGGGATCTCATCATGAGCCATGTCAGCATGATCATAGGTACTTATGGAAGGACATATCAATATCTGGTTACCAAGCTAGGAGATGGCTTTCAAATTTTTGAAAGTTGGGAGGTATTATCACAAGTTGGCCCATTCATGATTTGTCAATACTAGTGAATGGCGCTACCATTAGTTGGTCACCAAGCGAGGCTAGCATTTTTCACTCATCCCTTGAATAAATTTAAATGAAACCCAAGAATTGATATAGAGACAAGAGGTCTTATTATAAGTCAGCCTGACCAGGATCATAAAATATTGTGGAGTGACATTATTAATATATGGTCACCAAGCTAGGATGATGCCCTTTTTCTGAAAGGAAGGGGGTCTCATCACAAGCCATTCTGATCACGTTCTATGGGTTTTTGTGAATGGAATTGCCACCACCTGACCACCAAATCAGGGCATTGTTCTCTAGTCTTCATTCGAGAAATATAAATAAAAAAATAATCATCCTAATAAATATTTTAATTGAATGTGTTCGGGGATATGGATGCCCGCTGGCAGTAGAGGAAATGCATGTGATATTGAGATTTTATCTTTAATTGTTGTTACCATTATCTTTCCCAGTTTCTAGTTTTGATCATTCTTACCAAATTTGGTTCCCTGCAGTTTCCTTAATATTCCGTTCTTCTATTTTGATCATGAAACATGTTCTTTCCTGTACCTGGTCATCTTTGATTATTTGTAAATTGACTTGGAGATATTCAATAGGGGGCCTTTTCGACTTATTAATTGTAAGAGAATAATTGTTGTTTTTAATAAGCGATGCTTGCTAAAATATTGAAATAATGTTCAATTTTTTATGATCAAACAAATATAACTGGTCCTCCCCAGTGAGCTACCATTTATTGTACCCACAACATATCCCATCTAATCTAGGTAAGATGGGAGCCCCAGTTTCGATTTCATTTTGCAATTTAGCTACTTGATTCCTGTTGATTTTCATAAGATCGTTTAATATTTATTTAAATCCATATTAATCATACTTTGCAGCTCCTAATCCTAACCAAAATCATTTTTAACGACTTAATCAGAATATTAATCCACTTTATAAAAAATGTGGAAGTTGACAGTCGGTGAGAATTTCAGAGTGGTAAATAATTTCTTCCGACTCCCGACTTTTTATCTCTCCTGATTCATCGGAAGTTGGAAGTCGGGGAATATTTTAGTAAGATTGGTTAAATATACCTGACTCTCGATTTTATCTCTCTGTATTCAGTGGGAGTCGGAAGTCGGAACATATTTGTCTTTAGGTGAGTTTACATTACCGATCCTGACCCCCAACTGTTTAAAGTCAACACAATTATGGAAGTCAAAAGTTGGGATGGTTAAGATATGTCAAAACGTTTCATCCCTGACTCCCAACCCCCAAATTTTATAGCCAAAGTATCGTTAGTGGGCAGTCGACGAAGTTTCATGTTGAAAAAATAATAAATCCCCGACTCCCGACTCCCGGCTCCATAGCACTCTAGTGCGGAGGTCAGCAGTCGACTTATTTTTGAACCTATACACGTTTTTCATCCTAACCCCCGATTCGTGAATATTTTGGAAACCCTAATTGTGGAAGTCAGAAGTCGGCAAGTTTTCAACCGGAATTCACAATTTCTTCCCGACTCCCGACCTTTGTGGCACCCCCATTAAGTCACTAGTGCAATTCACCAGTCGGACCAGGATCTTGTTACACAAGCCAATTTTTTTGAATTATGTGCTGGTCAATCGGATCAATTGATTTTTAACCGTTGGTTTATTGGTCATCTACCTCAATTAATGTGTAATAAATGATTATTCGACTTAATCCTTAATAAAAATATGAATCTTTCGCCATTACCACACTGTAATTCCTTGCTCAAGTACCTCTGCAACTTGGCTCTCTGTGTTTGGGTTTCCATTGCTTAGTTTCGTCTTTATCTCCAACTGCAAGTATGATTTAGTACTATTAATTGGATTGGCTTTTTATGCATTCTGAATCGCTTATTTTGGTTTTTCGATTTTGCAGGAACATTCGTTCCACAATGGTAAAGAGAGTCAGGACCAAAGCTATCATTCCAGAACTAAAGTTCAAAGACCCCAAATTCAGGTTCTACTCAGACATGGATGCAAGAGTTTCAGACACATTGTGTCTATACTAGGCCAATATTTATAGCATATTTGACGATGATGACTTCTTAGATTTCAAGGACGATGCCCCCCTCTACCAGAACATCAATAACTCGCAACTGCATGCAATTGTAGCATGGCCCACCGTCATTCCATTCACGAATCTTGTCAAGTGGATGATAGACTATGCATATATCCCAACTAGCACCTTCAGGGATGCTGAAAAGATCGTGTATGCTTCCTTGAAGCCAGATACCTTCACTCAAATCTATAACATGAAGACCCTATAATACCTGCTCACACAAGACTTCACCCGAGTGTTTAAGGAAAAGTATGAACGATCTGAATACATTTGTCCTACAACCAAATAGGAAATATCCAATCGCTTTGCTAAGGAAACCCTACAAGCTATTGGCAGCGATGCTCTGCAGGTTTTATGGAGATGAAAGGTTCCAATATTTTAAGCTTGCAGAATGGGCACCATTGGCACATTACATCGCGACTACTAGTAAGGTCTTCAACTAGGCACAGGAAGACCTGGATGGCCGATCTGAATACATTTGTCCTACAACCAAATAGGAAATATCCAATCGCTTTGCTAAGGAAACCCTACAAGCTATTGGCAGCGATGCTCTGCAGGTTTTATGGAGATGAAAGGTTCCAATATTTTAAGCTTGCAGAATGGGCACCATTGGCACATTACATCGCGACTACTAGTAAGGTCTTCAACTAGGCACAAATATTTTTTGTAACCTATAGAGATGCATTCACTTCTGTCTAGAAAACCCCAACAGTTAAGAAGCCCGATTTTTTTTTGTCATCTTACATGACAAATATCATGTGCACATCTTTATCCTAACATGCGCTAGACTGGCATTGGACTAGGGAAAAACCCTTGATCCACACATACAGCTCATTCATGTGGGAGGACAATTATACCCCACATATCTATGAAATCTGTGACAAGTTCGTTTTTGCGGCCTATTATGCTTTTCAAATGCGCTTCTCCTAGGATTTTCGAAGAGGAAATTATCCTAGTATCTACTATGGGATATTGGTATGTAGGGGAATTTTTTATTTACATCAGAATTTGGGGAATAAAATCGGTCCACCTTCTCCCAAGAATTTTCCTTGATGGGATGGTGCTATCCAAAGTAGAATTCCAGAATGTATATGAAGGATTTCATTGCCAGGGCCATTCCTCCGAAAGGAGAGCCTAACCTAAGTTCCCACTCTACATTGGACACTTGGTTATTCAAATTATTGCAACTAAGGGCATCACTATGGCTAAAGAAATGGAGCGAATCAAGCTAGGGTTTGTATTCAATAGGATGCATGACCCAAAGGGTTTCATAGAAGATCACTTTGTACAGGCTCATCTAAAAAATTCATATATTCATGAGGTCTATCCTGATGACTTCCTATACCAAAATTCCCATTCTTTTGAATAAGTTCTCATCAGACTCCCTGATGCAGGCCAAAAGATTCTAGTACATGAAGCACAACAACAGCAGAAAGTTGGGGTATTGGAAGAGAGAAACAGATACTTCCAACAACTACAAGAAGTTGCTAAAGATGTCTTGGAAGCTACCAATAAATCTATAGTCCTCAGCTTGACTACTCCTCAACCCACTACACAGCAAGAGAAACATAGGAAGCAAGGAAAAAAACCTATGGAGAAGGTCCCTTATACTACCCCTATTCAAAATCTAAATATGCTCATATAGAAGACACATGCTCTCCAAAGTAAGTCAACTACCCATACTTAATTTGCCTATGATCCTTCTTCTGTGTCTAAAATACTTTCTGACCTTTCTGTTAAAACTGAGAAGTCTTCCACATAGACCGTTAATCCCCCTTTGCATACTTCCACAAGTGAAATCATTAATTTGGAGAAAGAAAAACCTATAGAAAAAATTAACCCAACCCCTGTAACTCAAGAACTATCTCATCCATTAGGAGGTAATACTACTCAAGTTGTGAATGGTAATAGTTCTCATCATTCCCAAGACACCGGTATGTCATATGCACCCATTGTGGATGATCCAATCCAACTTGATGTATCCAGATCACCTCACAATCCATTTACTACATCTAATCCATCTATCATTGCTACATAGAGTATTGATTTTTCCATAACCCCTGCATTTCATTCACCAACCAAACAAGCCATCACCCAACAAACTACTAATACCCAACCTAATCTTCCATCTACTTCAGATGTAGTTTCTCCAAAATCCCAAAGCAATACCAAGAATCCTTCACTTCCTCCTTCCACATTATCTACCATTTTTTCTTCTTCTCAACCTGGCCCATTGATTTCTCAGAGTTCATCACAACCTATGGTTGATTATGTGAACCAAGATGTCCCCATCCTTCCAGCCATTGGGCTATTGACTTTTACAACAGAGGATACAACATATTTTGGTGAAGATGTTGTGGTATCCCTGGCCTAAATCAGATTCAAGATGAATTCAATGCCTTAAAGGGCATGGTAGACCTTTTAGACGATCACAAGATCGGTTAAAGAAGGAAGATTTAGATTATGAGTAGTTGTGCGAATGGAAAGAACATATGAAAAATGTCCCACAGACCATGCCTCGACTTGATCAGATAAATCTAATGAGGACTAGAATTTCTATCAAATCCTAGGGTCTCATTTGTGACGAATTTGTCCAAATGATTGAAAAAGGACATAAAATATGTGCCAGACAGTGGATGTTGACTAATGCTCATCTTGAGAGCATGGAAATGCCCATTTTTGTTGAGTTAGCAGATTCAGTGCCACCTAATCTCATCCTTGTTTAGGTGGAAGAACAAAGAGATCAAACCGCTCAAACCATATGAGATGCTACTCAATTAGATATCTCTCTGTCTAGATCCTTCATCATGGTTCCAAATCACTCGGAAGTCACTTTGATTTTTTTTTTTTATTCTTGGTCTAAAATATGCAAAAAGGATATCATATCCGTTTTGTACAAAGCTCAGTTGCAACTAGAGCATGTGAATTACCGTGATGTTGCACACATGTTAGATGTACATGTTGCATGGAAATATTTCATCACCAAACCAGATCAAGGGAATTAAATTGAGATCCCTTAGATATAGGATAGTTGGCCTTCTTTTGTGGATATGAGATCCCAGTTGTAAAACTATTTATTCTAATCTTTGGGATTGTAAAAAAGGGATACAGGGTGACAAACGGGGAGGGCATCGATGTAATTTTATTGCATGTAGATCTGTTGGGCCATATCTCTCTTCCAGAGACTTGTTTTGTAATTTCGAGAGACTTGTTTTGTAATTTTTTATAGCCTGTTAATGAAAGATGGATTATGCCTGTAGTTGCTTTCTACATATGTTGAGATAATTTTTTCTTTTCTCGTGATGTTCTTTGATTGCATTTGAATTATTAAGATCTCTCTATTTTGATTCATAGGAATCCAATCAACAAATGTTTTCATTATTGATTTTCTATTGTTGCAGGATACTGTGATTATCTTCTAATTATTACTGTTGATAAATCATTCTTTTGAATTGATATATGTTGAGATCATTGGTTAAGAGATTACTAACTCTTTTATTTGTTAGCTTAGATCTTTTGCTTCAATGATATTTGAACTGGTATTTTCATATGATGTTTTACTGATTTTATCAGTAAGGTATTATTAAATAGAAAAATGTCTCTTTGTGTTTCTGCTCATTCATAAAATATCACTACTAACATAATCTCATGATTAGATTATTTCTTTTTAGATAGTTGTTTCTGTCTTAAAATATAAATTATTTCTTCTTTAATATCCTAACTGGATAGATAAGTCTAAGTGTTTTTCCCACCATAAGTCTCCCTTAAGGAGCAAAATTAAGCTTAGGTAAATCCAACGGAGGCTCAAATCTATCAGAAGTGATCATTTTCAGAGTTCTTTGAAGTTCCTGGATTGGATCACTATCCTTAATGTTGACTCCCTAAACATTCCAACAGAACCAATTCGGGGGCATCAAGAGATTGTTAGCATAACATTCTATATGATTGGAGAAATGTTAATTGTTGGTGGCTAAAAGAGAAACTAAGATAATGCGAATGTCCCGCTGCCGAGGCATAGGTAGGAATGGAGCCTCCCTATCTATCCGGCTAGGAGTGCTCGGTTGGGTGAGTAGGTAGTTGGTGGCCTATCTCTCTATCGTGGTTGGGAGTGCTTGGTTGAGATTGGTAGTAATATTTTCCTACCCTAATATTACAGATGGAAGAGTTGATATTAGCAGTCAGTGTAGTATTTAGTAGGAGCTATGACGGATTAGTATTCATGATGAACAACATAATGAGATATTTTGGATCACAATCAATTAATATGACAAATCTATCACTTGTAATTTAGCCATTGGTTTATTTGTTTAGAGTCACTCCACATTACCACAATCCAAATAGATGATACAGTAAAAAATTCCAGGATTTCTCATTTTTTGCAATAATATCTGAGAAATCGTTAGATATCTTGATGAAGCGCTTCAGGTGCCAGGATTTCTCATTTTTTGCAATAATCTCTGAAAAATCGCTTGACTGAAGAAACACCCCAGTTTCTGCAATAAACCTAGTCTTAGATTTATAGATAAAAGTTTTTCTCGTGTGGCAAGTGGGATGAATATCCTTAAGACATTAATGGAGATCACATCTAGCTTGATTACTTCCTTGAAGGAGGCTACTCTTTTGGTGATTAATGGCTAGGGAATGGATCTAATGACCTTTTATTTCTCTATAAATACAATTTATAAGAAAAACCTTTAGATGTGTCATATTTGATTTATGTTTTCAAATTTTATAAAAAATTTCAAAAAAAAAAATGATTTATGTAGTTATGTTGTAAAGCATTTTTCAAGAATTCTAAATTCTATTATAGGGAAAAAATGGTTGGTCAATTTTTACAGGCCATTTTCATTTCCAAGTGTCTGAAAATGTTTGTTGGGAGACAATGAGAAATTATGGCAATACCGTTTTTTTAAAAACAATCTTCTGTTTCTAATTTCTAGTTGTTTCGTAGTTACAAACACACACACACAAAAATACGATTATAATTGAAGGCATGGAGAAGAGTTCAGTTCCTTTGGATCGATCCACTACTCACACTAGGGAGGACAACAATCCAAAGATGGGATTAGAGAAATTTGTAATCAACAAAAAGATAATATTTCTCGTGAATCCTATAGAGATATCAAATACTTCCATGTACAGTTGCAATCTAGCCTTATCCATTTTATAATCATCCCTCTCCCTATTACAACATCAACTCATACAATGATGAATTGATTATGAATTTAACAAGACAGTTAGGTAATAGATCAGTAGAGAAAGCATCAAATATATAGTGAGATAAATATTACTTTTTGCTCATAAAGCAACAACAATCACATAACGTTGACTAGTCTGGTTGTTAACTTTCGTCAAACTATTGTGTTGAAAAGAATTGTGCAGGATATGGGTTATTGTTGCTGATTGTTTGGTGTAAACTTGAAGTATTTGCTTCATATTTTTCTCTTCCGCGATATTAGATGTTTATAAGTTGAACTTAATATATATTTAAGATGGTTTCAAATATCAAGATTCAAGCATTACCAAAATAATATTCAGATCTGATATAAAGAACCACCAAACAACCCTGTAGGTGAGAGTTTGAAATATATCCATAATAACCAACCACAAGAAGTTCAATATCTCAGCATTAGAGGGAAGTTTCATTCACAATACAGACTCCTCAAAATGATCAGCAATGATCTAGATTAATCGCCTCCTTGAGAAAACATTCAATAATTTTACCATAATAGGAATACGAGGTAATCTATATAGGCCAAAATAATTATACGAGGTAAGGCCACCTTTATATTACAATTAACATAGTTTAATAATTACATTGCCAATAATAACTTTTGAAAATTATAAAACATTTTGAATTTTATAACTCTATTAAATTTAAATCTTAATCATTTATATATCATTATCATCAAAATAAAACCCTTACATAAATTGCAATGTAAAATTATAATTATATTTTAAAAATTTATAATAATAATTATAACGTTATTGTACATACCAACTAGCATAGCTTATTAATCACAATGCCATTAAAAAAAATTATAATAACTTTTGCATTTTATAATTATTTTAAATTTAAATCTTACAACATATAAATATCATTATCATTAAAATAAATCCTATATTTTATTATTACAATTAACAAATTTTCAACATTAATATTAATAACTTTAAAGTAACAATAAAAAAACCCAAATTATCACTTTTTTATGTCCAAAAATTAAAAATTAAAATAAACACGGACTCTTGTCACAAAATTAAATTATTAGGTTAAAATGAGTTATTGGTTTCATATTTATATAATCAAAATGTTCCTTCTTTCACTCAAACTAATGATTGTTTTCAAATAGATGGAGGAGGCTAAATATAATGAAGCATTCTTCATTTTCTGTTAATTAGTTATTTGATGAAATCCGACAATAGATATAAATTGAAATTTTGAGAATGAATTTTTACAATTTCATAAATTCTAATGTGCTAGAGGGATTGAGAATCCATGTGCATCATTAAAATTTACGAAATTGTAAAAATTCATTCTCAAAATTGCAATTATCCATTGTTAAAATTTTCGAAATTGTAATGATTTTATTACAATTTCATAAATTTTAACAGTGCAGATGGTTTGAGAGACCCCTATTTTGTATGCGTGATAAAAGAACAAAGAAACGGATTCGCTTCTCATAGATCAAAGGATTCATCGTAAGGAAAATTTTGTATTTTCGTTGGTGGGCATGCTTGGGATTTTGCATTGTTTGGTTCTATTTATTGATTCACATCATATCATCTAAGTTTCACGCCACACCCATTTGAGATTAAAACAACAAACCATAAAATGAATGAGTAATTAAAATTTAACACTTCATTTTATAGAAAACCAACGAGTTTACATTTAGGGCCTTGGTTGAGGGTTGGAGAGTAATTAAAACCTTGGTTCAGGGTTGGAGTGTAAATATCTCTAAGGACATTAAAATTTTGAAACTAGGATTTGAATTAAGATTGTAGAATCCTTTACTAGAAAGGAGTGCTAGCTGGAAAATCATAGCATACACATGTTTCAAGCATGATGTCAACCTAAGCAAGTGATCAACTTGTGGATTCGTAAGGGAAATGTGGTTGAATTAATGATAGTAGTAGCTAGGGGAAACCCTGGGCGGGTGGGACATAAGAGGAGTTTGGGTTGGGAATTGATTAGCAATTCCACTTCTTGATCTCTATCATAGGCTTCCAACCAAGTGGACGGCTGTTGCATAAGGACATGTGCAGAAATTTCCTCCTTAAGGTCATTAATGAAGCATTCCCATAAAATATAATCCAGGGGTCTTTCTATTTGGATTGATAATTGTTCAAATGTTGTAATCAAGTCCATAACATCCCGAATTGTGATTATCAGAGTCAAAATTCCCATGAAGGATCTTCACATTTCTTGCTCCAAAGGAAACAAGGATGATAACATTTCTAGTATCATTAGGCATGTGCAAGCTAATGAGGGTCACTTTTGGTGCTTTAGATGCAATAAAAAAATGAAAAAACAGGAATCCCTCAACTTACTTTTTTTTTTTTACATTCTTACATAAGATATCTTGCATAGAATAAAAAAGATGAAACATAGGAAATTGAGTCACGTTTCCGAATATATAAGTTTTAAGTATTGAAAATTTACATAACTATGTCAAATTTCATGTTTTCTAACAGTCACTTTTTATTTTTTTGGCAAATGATAAGGTATATGTTTTTGTGGGTGCAACCTTTCAATGCCTAAATGACAGTTTCGGGATACAAAAATTGGTATACAGGTATAGAACCCATAGCACTAGTGCGGCGTTGTTTTTCCAAAATTAAATGTTTAATTTTTAATTTTTTTTTAATTATGTAAGTGATCAAACCTCAAGAGCGATACATCAAATGTGTGTGCAGCCTTTGAAGGTCTTAATACAGTTATTTCAACTTGGATTTTTTATATCATGTAGAGGTCAATGTCTTCTAATGCAACATACAATGTTTTTTTAAAATGGCTATAAAATGAAAAAGTTACGGAATAAACACTAACAGTATGTTTTTTGACCAACGAAGTGATGAAACAAGAAAATTAGGAAATAAATGAAAATCTGAATATTTATTTTTTAAATTACATATTTGGAATCTGCATAAAAAATTCTATCTATGTCTAAAATTTCCTCAATAATTGTCATGTATGTCATGTTGTAGAGAGCGGTGAAAAACATGCATATTTAAGTGCAGAATTGCACCTAAAGGGTCCCTCAACTTCATGCACAAACCCTAATTTTAAACATATGAAAATCATCTAGTTCATAGGCTGAAAAATAATTTTCCATTTGGTCACCCAACTCAAGGGTCAAGCATTAAATTTCCACATTTCAATCTTTGGGAATAAGTGCCATGAAATTTCAAATGAGTGATGCTAGGTTTATGGGAAGAGAGTGTGAGAGATCTACTCTTCAATGACCAAATATTCATTGGTTGGAGTATGGAATTGTGAAGAAAATTCCACATTTTAGGAAAGAGAAGTCATCATATGCTCATGGTTTCTCAGGGTGTTTACGTTGTGAGTCACTTTGAGGGTGAGCCAGTCTAACTTTTGATTAGATTTGAATACTAATGAGGTCATGGATTGAAGGTCTTAGGATAGACTCAAATGGGGTTGATTTGGTTGGTGCTAATTTGGTTGGGACTAATTCAGTTTGGGTAGATTATGGTTGGTGTTCTCCATGTGGGTTTGGTAGTGGGTGTGTATCATGGAAGCTTAAAAGTATGAACACCAAATGAAAATGATTAACATTACTCAATGATTCATTTGAGGTAAGTCACAAATAAGGATTTTTAAGAGTACAATTATTTTTTCCCTGGAGGTATATAGCAGCTGATGTTGTCGGACTGCCTAACCTCGTTTTGATGTATAGACCCAGAGAGAAGGGACAGCCAAAATTATTGGAAATGTAATCCTTAATGTTAGAATTATTAAGAGTCTACTGGGAAAGTTAAACCCAAAGGGACAGTCTCATTGTATAAATATGTATATTATTAATAAAATTAAGTGTGGTTTCACACCTATCTTATTGTATTCATGTATTTTCTTCCTATTTTCCCAATGGGGATTCTAATAGTGGTACCAGAGCCTCCAGGTTATCCTGCAATATTCCCTGACAGCTGCAAAATCGACATAAAACCTACCATAACTCCTGTATACTCCTGTATGCATGATCAACTGTTTTAGCGTCGAAATACACAAATAAATTTTTCATTCTGCTCAAACTATAACATCTCTCCTGCATTGGAATTGATAGTCCATATCTGCGCATTACCTCAGTAACCAACATTGAGACCCTTCGCTTATTATTAGAATGCTGCTACCAAATACATGTATTCTACTAGTCTTTCCTGCTCAGGATGTCTTTATGATATCTATCACTCTCAATCTGCAAAACTAGGCGTTGCGTACTATTCCTTTTCCCAGGTGTTGATTTTCCTCTTCGCCCGACTACTCATGCATTGTGCAGTGTCTTCGTACATCAATATACTTCATGAAAAACCTAACCATAATTTTTGTATTGGATGGTTGTTCTTCTCCTTAATAGACAGTATCATGGTTCTTCCTCTCCGTTAATGTTCTCTGCATGAATTTTACCTTGTAACTTAGAGAGAGTGTATGTATTGGTTTCCCTCTTAGTTGTTCAGAACAGTGCCATGCGCACAGTCAGGCCTGTCGAAGACCCATCTTAGAAATATAATATTTGGGGGGACGAATAGCTATAGAGAGCTCGTCTACATAAGTATTCACATGGTTGCATGAGTATTAACCATGGTGTGAGTGTTGTGTGTCCCCTCTATGCCCTCTTCAACGCTGCAAGATTGTCTTTCACACCTTCCACTACTGCGAGACCAAGCCATGTGGAGACTAAAACCCTAATTCTTCAGATATTTTTTTTTGGCTAAAACCCTAATTCTTACTTTGCGTAGAGACCCGTTTCTCATCTCCATGGATATCTCTTTTGCGTAGAGACCCGTTTCTCGTGTTAGTACTGGATAGAGGATGTACCATCAAGTTGAAGTGTTTTTGTGTTGCTGAATGGTGGAACGTTGGCTATGTGGAGGCTACTGCGTGGAGCTGCTCTCACTTGCGATCTTCCCATCTCTCCTGGCGTGAACTGAGAGTGCATGGAGCTATGAGCTATATTGATTCATTTTCGTGTTTTATAAATGGTTTGATCTCGTCGTGACGTGTTGAAGCTCTTTTCCCGTGAAGACTATGATCTCCTCCAGTTGAATGCTGAAGGTTTTGTTGTATTGAGTGCATTGATATCAGACTTGTTCTCTCTCCCACGATGAGCGTGGACGTATTGAATACTTGACTCACTTTATTTTGAAGGTGCGACCTCTTCGTGGAGCTATGCCCTTTCTCTCTCAGATGTGTGAAGACTACTCTGATTTCTCTCCACTGACATGAGCTGGGACCTCCGAGTATAACAAGTGCATAAGAAAGGGACGGAATTTCACTGCGGCAGTTGGAGACCTAGTTTGAGATTGCGACCCCTCTCTTGAATCCGATGCGATTGCATCATTGTTCCTCTACAAGCAAGAGGAATCATATACAGTTCCACTCCAATTTTTGTTGAGAGCTGCGTGTGAAGAGTCTCTCCAATCTGTGTTTAAGTACTGCGACTATATGATGTACAAGAGGAAACAAACATCGATATTGACGATGAGGGATAAGAAGTTAGCGCATTGAATCCTACATCCAAACCTCTAGGTAGTTTGCTTATTTTAGAAGGAGAAGTTGTAGACGTTGGTGGAGATTGCGGAAAACTTGCTGCATATCATATTGCCAGGGATTTTCTGATATTGGATCCTTGTGATAAATATTTGAATTTTATAATGCTGTTCCTAATGTAACTCCAAATTACCTTTATCGATGGGCATGCCGTAGGACTCCTAAGACAACGAAAAATAGATTTTCTGCACTGGGAAAAAGAGTTGGGTCTGTCCAAAAATATGTTCTTTCAAAGTGGCATTAGATTGCCATAAAGCATCTTGAGTGCCAATGACATCCAGGACAAGATGACATGCTTTCCAATGAGTCGACACATGCTTTACTGCACTGGCATCATCTCTCCATGGATATTGGCACTACTGTTCTCCAGATATCATGACTGTTCTTGAAATCCCTCTGTATTGATGGTTGAAGACTGGAACATAAACCCTAATATTTCTGGCGGTGTAGACTCAATAAGTCGCTGTATATATGATGTCTACTAGAATGTATAGTTCGACATTTATGCTTGAAATTCGGTGGTGGAATATTATGCTTTCTATTGAATGCCCTCTCCTTATGAACGTGGAGCTCTCTTTCAATGGTGCATAATGGGTTGTCGATAATATCACTGTTTGAAGATAATATCAGTATTTGAAACTTGAACATGAATTGTTACTGGGTTTCAGTGAATGTTTAGACTTTGAAGACTGGAGAATGTGAATTTAATATGTGTTGTACGACTAGAGACCCCGGAATACTAGACGACCATAATGTGTGCATGCACTCTCCATTGGAAACCTGAATTTTGAAGAGCGTTGTGAAACGATGGTGCTGTGACTCCTCTCCAACTAGATGTCACTGAAGAGCATGACCCCCTCCACAGCTACGACAGTTTTCATAAGTACCTGTATTAATTTATTGAAAGTTTACTTATGTATTGTTGATGGAAATCTATGCTGGAGATGAGGCTGAAAGTGAATCTCTAGGTTTGGAATCAATGTGTGATTAAAAATTATGGTGCTGTAGAATTGAAATTATAGCATTCATAGCAATCTAGAATCGATTTGCATGCTGCTGCAAAATTAATGATGCTGCAAAACATGAATTTGGATATTGTTGTAGAATTATATTTGTGTTGCAGAATGTGTATGCAAACCTACATAGTGCACAAAGTTGCTTGAAATGCAGTGTGTATATGCAAGATTGACAACTCTTTCTCTAGCCATCAGTTATCGTACAATGACAAGTATTGTGAAGATAAGTTGCAGCCAGAAAAATATCTACAATTGGTTTGGAGTCAAGCAAGCTTGCAGTTATTGCTACAACTGCTCCAAAAGAAGAGAAGTTGTAGAACTAGATCCACATCATTCAGGTATAGCAGATTCCTCAATTCAACAATCATAACTTGCAACTGTGGTTGGTTTGTAAGTTCTAGTGTTTGTTTTTGGTACTTGCATACGTGCTTTTGTACAGTACCAAAACTGAAGTAAAGTTGAATTGTACATTGTATGTGGGTGCATTTTCAGCTGAGACTGACACCCCTCTCTTTTTATGTTTGAGTCTACTGAAATATTGCTTGTAAATGGTGGAGTTGCAAGAATCCCTAAGTCTGATTGAGTCTTTTGTACTTGGTCCTACCTATATAAGGAGGCCTCAAACTATACTCACAATGTCTAAGATAGAAGAAACATTAGAGTTGTTGAACACTCTAGTACATACAACTATAGAATACTCAATCACAATCAACAAAGATACACTCCAAATTGTCATTAATCAACTGCAGAATTTGAAATCCAAAGAGGAAGATGCACAACATAGGAATCATCATTCTGAACTAGTGCTTGTTCAGAATAACCCTTTGTTTGAAGACGATTCCTATCAACTTCCAGAAAACAATGAAATCATGTCAAATGTACAACCTATTCAGAGTCATAGATTCCAATGGTGTGACTTTCTTGTCCATATGAAATATCAGTGCTTTGATCTTCATCCTTGTGAGCATTGCAGGAAGCGAAACCATTCTTCAGATCAGTGTGTGAAGCTGAAGAAACCTGCAACAGTGAAACTTGCAGCAACATATTGTATTGATTCTTACTTTGTACCTCACAAGTGGGAACATGATGTTAGGTTTCAAGTTTCGAATCCTTGTCCGTCTAAAAACAAACACTCATATCCTTCCTCAAGTAAGTCACATCAAGCAATCTTGAGTCACAGTGAGTTTGGGAGGCCACCAAATTTAGAGATGCCAGATTCTAAGATGCATGCATCATGAAGACATAAGAGAACCATGCCATAGAGTATTCATGTGTTTTGTTTCTAGTTGTGACAACTGAGACTCTGCTCTCCTCATATTGTTCCTAATAGGGGGGGATGAACACCATTAGTATCAAGCAAGTGAGTACAAGCGAGTTGGAACAAGTGGGCCTATGAAAAGCTACATGTTCGATTGATCTAGTCCTATTGCAATCGATTTAATATTGAGAGGGGGGGTGAATCAGTATTAGTGCGATTAATAGTAGTTTTTACCTTCTTTAATAGATTAGCCTTTACTTATTATTTATCTTTTGTTATGCATCAGTAAATAAATATCCACACATATATGCACCACATACATAACACACAGGATTTTCATGTGGAAACCCAAATGGGAAAAAACCATGGAATGCTTATTTATAATGAGAAATAATACTTTTAAGGAAGCACTGACTTCCTTTTTTACAAGAACCAGCTCGAAGGAGGCACCAACCCCTTGGTTTTACAGGCACCGACCTGAAGGAATCTTCCACTCCCTGTTTTTTCTTTTGCATTGACTAAAAAAAGGCACCAACCCCGTGTCTTCTTTATTTTACAAGAACCAACCTGAAGGAATATCCAACTCCCTATATCCTTTCCCCATCCAACCTCCTTGATGTCCAATATGTGCTGCTGTCATCCTGGACTTCTACTATGCCCACTCTTCTGATCTTCTATTGATGATTCCATTGTACGATGTCTTCGTATGCACTCTATACTCAGTCAATGTGTTGCATACATCACTTGACTTCTTATTCCTCTTAAATCACACTTTTTCTTATGACTTACTTCATGTAATGTGTGCTTCACTGATATTGTAGTCTTCATCTCTTGTTATCTCAACGTTCTTCTCTATGTGACTTCTATGATAAACTAATACTATGCTTTCAATTGATAGTTTGTTATTATGAACTGGAGCATTAGTAACAGATGGAACTGCGCACTTTATGATGTGTACGTTATGATTAAGTGTTGCAGTCTCTCAAACAATATGCAGCGTCCTGTGCATTAAATGATTCATCTATTGAGTTTAACGCACTTGTCTCAGATGATTTGCATCACGATGTGCCTATTGGATCCTGTTAATATTCTATCGTTGTGTATCAGATGGAGTTCTCAACTTCGCACACTTTCACTTTTGCTCATATGCGTCAACAAGACATCTACGCATTATCTGGTAAACTTTGGTTCTATCTCTATGCTTATGTCTTTAAAATGTTTGTGACTATCAGCGTGCTAACTATAATATTTTCCTTTGAAACATCAAGCACTTGCACATACTTCAGTATTCCTTCCTTTCAGTACTTTTGCATCTATCACATATCTACAACATCATTATGTGCACCATCAAAAATTCATTTTGCTGCATGTGTGCATTTCGCTCCTCGCTAGATTATTCTATTCTATCCACGAGCCCCTTGATGCCTTGAAAAACAAACTGAAACTTGCACTCGAACTTCTTATTCTGTAGCCATCAATATTTTATCCAATCTCCAACTTGCATCTCTATTTATATAGGTCTTGCATGGATTTTATGTTCACAAGTTGGTTGTGGAATCCCTTCTTCCATACTTCATAGATTTTTCATATGCCGTGTGTCATCTTCTACACTATTGATGTGTCATTTGATATGTGTCTTGCGCCCTCATGGTCCACAACTTAGTGGGACTTTTCACCTTGGTGGTGTACCTTTGCACTCTTAATGTACCATTTCCTTAAGGTATGTGCGCAATCTTACACTTCATCTTGATGTATGTATAATTTGTGCAGTACCATCCCTTGCGGTTAATGCACCCTTGGTGTATTGATACTTTACAGAACCTGCACATTCTACGACTTCTACTTGGTGGAATTATGATCTTGCCTTGTCATCACTTGTGGGACTTGCACACCTGTTGTACATTTGGATGTGGAATTTGCACATAGATGGTATTCAACTGTTGTATTCTTCTGGGAACTTGTGGGTGTTCCACTTACTGAAAGCATATTCTGATTGGAAATCTTGCACGCTTTAAGGATTGTCCAACCATAAAATTCTTGCGCACTTCCAACCATTAACCAAGCATGTCTAGGATTGTTTGCACATTCCAAAGACTTCCTTCAACAAACTTGTTCTCTTGTACCATTTTTTCAACCAATCTCCTTGGATGCTTGTGCACATGTGCCATTGTCCAACCAACTCTCTTGACTACTACCACGAAAGAGTATGACTTGGTGGATTTGCGCGATGACCACATGTTGTATCTTCTTATGTACTTCTTCAAACTTATCATGTATGATGTATCCTTGACACACATCTTTAGGCATATTTAGAATGGATGCAATACCTAGATATAGTCCAAAGTTGCATTAATATATGTTACCTTCATAATTTGCACATATACTTATGGTGTCCATGTTCTTCTTCATCTTGTGCATATAATACTTCAAAGTGGATTCCATATACTTCTTCATACTTCTACGGGAATACTGTATCCACTTTGACTTCAAATGATATCAATGACTCAGACTGAAACAGTTGACATCCTCTTTGACATTAGTTTACAGTCAAACACTTGACATCATCTTTAGTTGACATCAATGACAACCAATATTCAACAACCTCCCCCTTTGGCATTGATGTCAACACCTTATGAAGTTGTACTTAATCTTCCTTGAATTGTATGGTTCTATACTTTGACGTAGTGCTCCCCCTGTGTATGTGCTCCCCCTCAGTTATTTTGGATTTTGGCTACTGTGTTCTATGTTGTTAGTACTTCTTCTATCTCTACACGAACCATTCTAATTTCTGTTACATCTGCACATACCATATGTGCAAACATCTTCACACTCTTTCACGTCCATTGTAGCTTCATGATGCTTATTTTTCTATTTGAAATTCACTTTCATGATTTCCTACTGACTTCATGCATCACTTCTATGTACATCCTGATCATGTATGTCTCAGCTTCATCCATCTCTCCTTTCATACATATTTTCATGTCTCATCCTATTCATGTTATCTTCTTACGTGCATTTCATGCCTCAACTTCATGCATCTCTCCCCCTTTGACATCAATGGAAAAGAGGTGCCATTATTTTCCGCAATATGATTTCTTTTGTATGTTTTGCACTGGCATCATCCTTAACTGTTCTCATGGATAACTCCCCCTGTATTTATACTTCATTTATTTGCAGAACTTATTCACACGTATCTCTTCACAATTATATTTTCATCAATTATCCTTGATAAAGATGTTTTTTTGATATAGATCTTGATCTCCTCTTCCCGTCACAGTTCTTCAACATTTCATGCCACCATTCTTATCATCCAACTATGTAGTTCCTAGGTAAGTCCTTTACTGATCATGCATTACACTTCATATGCCTGACTGCTTCACTTGTCGCATTTACTACACTATTAGAGGACCTTGTCGTATTTAATGTTGTCGCATCTTTTGCCAACGCAACTAGAGATATGGAACATTTTTGATTTATCAGCAAACTTAACTTAAAAGCGGACATGACACTTAGTTTGTGTGGCACCAATGACGTGTCTCTTCCATACTTGAACCTTTTGAGGAAACATCCTTCATTGTATGGTGCAATGAATCAAATTTACACCTTTTTGTGTTGTTTCCAAAACTCATTAAGTCGAGCATTTAATTTTGGTGACTTCACCACCTTCTTCAACTTTGTGCGTCATTGAATTCCTATCTCATCAACTAATTACATGCATGAGAACACCCTTGAGTAAGATCTCTGCAAACAATGCCTGGTTTATTGCATCTTGCATCCTTGCATTTGTTGTGTTGTATTCATTGTTTAATGCTTTGTGTGGTTCTTCTTTTTTCCTTCCAATGGCCTCCTTTTATCACATAGTAAACAATTCCATTGAGAATTTACATCTCGTCGTCCAGACTCAACAATCTAAGTTTTCTCTCTTAATAACTAATATGGATTCCTAGTAGCAACAAGTGTAGGATAACTAGATTCTTCATCAATACTCTAAGTCATAGGTGAACCATATACATTCCAAGCAGCTGATCCTTCTGACTCGTCAAGTTGATAATATGGAGTGTTAATAGCAATAGATTATGGATGAATTATCTTGTCTTTAGCCTCATTATGCTGAATCTTCGTCGTCTACCACTCTCCAGCTTCTTCCTCTGCATCCTGCTTCTAAATGCAGATCCTTGGTTCCGGTGCATTTGGAGTTGCTTCTTGCTAACCGTTGAGACTCTGAACTTGAACTCGAAATAATATTGTAGAATGCTTCAACACTTTCTCAATTTTGCTCATTTTCCTTCTTCCTTGTATATGCCATTCTTGGCTTTGGCATGGAGTCATAACTCATGCAAACTTTGTAATCATGCCCAATTTTGAATATAATGAAAAGATTTTTTTTGCACAGCATCATGTATTTCAGTGAATATTTTATGTTTCTATTTGTGTTGTTAAATCCGATGGTCTGTCATATATCATATGCAATGTAAATCTTCAACTCCTTAATGTATACATGCACTTTTCCCTTTCTGCGACATAATCGACTTAACATACAATCATGTGTGAACATAATGAACACATTCTAACTTCAGACACTTTTAACCAAACATTCTAACTAACTTCATGCATTCTTAACCACACACCTAACTAGCATCACTTGAATTACTTAAGATGCATCGTGTTGAACTCAAGGGTCTTCCATAGTCCTTATGGGACTAGTTAGAGAGGCAACAATTGCTTGTCATGCACCTGGATCTTCAATGCTCTTCTAATGAGATTGGGCCTAACCCAAGTCTTGTTGTGCACAATTCTATCTTGATTTTGCTTCGTAGATTTTCCATTGAAGTCTCTTTGAGTGTAATAGCCCTTGCGAAATAAATATTCATTCATACGGTTTACTTCTCTTCGACATTACATATCTTTTTGTCCAAAATAGTTGCATACATAGAATCACATAGTTTTACAATATGGCCAAAATGACTACATCTAGAGCACTTCACCCTATTGATCCTTCTTTGATTAGTATATCGAAAAGAATTATAGCTTAAGGAACCAGCATACCTAAAGGAATTGTCATGACTTGAGCAATGTTCTCTGTCGCAGACCTCCTTAGGTGTCTTTACATAATCGAGACTAGTTTTGACTTCTAGTGGTCTCTGATCCTTGAGAATCTTGTTCATCATTGATGTGATCTCTTTTAACTTGTTCTACACTTCATCTTTAGATTCTATCTTGTTACTTCCTGATTGTGCACAAGTAGGATCAATGTGTACTTGTTTCTTTCCCTTTATCTCAGTCAACGTTTATTCTAGATGGGATATCTATTTATCATTTTCCTAGAGTTGATTTGTTATCATTCTGATTTCCTACGCTAGTTCCTATAGTGAATCTCTTAATGAATATTTCTCTTTCTCAAGTACTAGAATCGTTTCTTGTGCGCAACTTAGTTGGATCTCATAGCTAGTTATCCTTTCATGAATGTCTGCGCCAACAGATTCCTTTCATGGTCTGTCCTATTCTTCATATTTTGACAGTTGTTCCTACAGTAGTTTATTCTTCTTCTTAGACTTCTTTAACTCATCCAAGGCACTTATCAATTCCTCTTCTCAGTCAATGTTTGCAGTGTCTTCATCATCGGATTGATTGTCAGTATTGAACTCTTCAACAGGTTTTGGAGGTGTTTTGAATGATCCGATGAATAAATACTTGTCTAGTGATACTGGCTTGCTTTGTACAACTTGAGTATTCTTCGAACTGTTCTTCTTTCTTTCATATTTTCTTTCTTCCGCCACATGATCCATGAAGAGTACTTATTTAGTTTATTTGTTGCAGTCACTTCCTTCATAGGCATTGCTTCCTTCTTCGGTGTACAGACTCTTCCTCTGTTTCATAATCCTCCCTCTGTTCTCAAGTTTGTGTTGTGAGTGCACAATATTCTAACTATATTCCACATAAATGTCATTGTCTCCATTTTCCTTATAAGGAAAATTTGAGGCATAATGACCTATTCCTCCACATCTAAGACATTTAAAGGGTAGCTTGTTCTTGTACTTACCTCATCCTCGTTTAAGGTTCTTGACAAAGTTTGATTCTTAATCACCTGATTCATCACAACAGTCTTTGTCATGATCATGCTTTTCCTTTCCTATGGCTTTAAAGGAAGCTTCCTTTTTTATGGGAGTCTTTTTCTCAGTTCTCATCTCATATGCATTGAGAATCCCCTGAAGCTCATCCTTGGTCAAGTCTTCAATATTAGCACAATCTTCTAACATAGATACCTTCGCATTGAATCTTTTAGACAGAGTTCTCAATATATTCTGTACAATTGATTCTTCATCTAGAGTGACCCCAAGAATTTTGATAGAATTAACTATCTCATCTACTCTTCAAAAGTAAGATGTAATGCTCTCTTCATCTTTCATTCTCAGAGATTCAAACTGCCCAAACTAGTTTTGCATATTTTCTTTCTTTACCTTGTTGTCACCTTCATATATACCTATGAGTTTGTCCCAAACCTCCTTGGATGATGCACAATGCATAACCTTGACAAATTCATCACCTGTCAAGCCACTTAAAATCCCATTTATAGCCTAGGATTTCTTTGATAGATTCTCCTTTGCACTGGATTGGCTGGTAATATTGTTGGGAAATCGTAACCATCAATGATAGATTGCCAGACATCTGATCCCAATGATTGTGAATAAAATTCCACACGTACCTTCTAGAAAATGTAGTTGGTGACGTCGAACCTTGGTGCTCTGTTCATAGAAAGTCCTTCCTGCTTATCCATTTCTGCGCAATGATCTATCTTTCATATGTTAATTTGTTACTAAAAACACTCTCTCTGATACGGATTTAATACTAAGAGGGCAGGTGAATTAGTATTAGTGGATTTTATAACATTTTTTACCTTCTTTAATATATTAGTCTTTACTTATTATTTATATTTTGTTATGCATTAGTAAATAAACATCCACACATATATGCACCACATACATAACACACAGGATTTTTATGTGGAAACTCAAATGGGAGAAAACCACTGAATGCTTCTTTATAATTAGAAAGAATACATTCAAGGAAGCACTGACTTCCTATTTTTACTAGCACCAACTGAAAGGAGGCACCAACCCCTTGTTTTTATATGCATCGACCTAAAGGAAGCTTCCACTCCCTATGATTTCCCTAGCAATGACTGGAAGGAGGCACCAACCCCCTGTCTTCTTTTTTTTATAGGAACCAACATGAAGGAAGCTCCAACTCCCTATCTCCTTGCCTGGTCCGACGGCCTTGATTTCCATTATGTGTTGTTGTCATATTGAACTTCTACTATGCGCACTCTTTTGATATTTTGCTAATAATTCCACTATGCGGTCTCTTTGTATGCAGTATATACTTAGTCATTTTGCTAATAATTCCACTATGCGGTCTCTTTGTATGCAGTATATACTTAGTCACTGTGCTCCATACATCACTTGAATTCTCATTCCTCTCAAATCACACTTATGTCAATGACCTACTTCATGTAATGTATGCTTCAATGATACCGCAGTCTGCGTCTCTTGTTATCTCAACGTTTTTCTTTGTGTGACTACTAAGATCAACTGCTACTATTCTTTTAATTGATAGTTTTCTATTCTGAAATGAAGCACTAGTAACAGATGGAACTGCACACATTCTGATGTGTCCATTCTGATTAAGTGTTGCAGTCTCTCAGACAATATGCAATGCCCTATGCATCAAATGATTCATCTATTCTGTTTAACACACTTGTCTCATATCATCTGCATCATGATGCACCTATCAGATCCTGTTGTTGTTCTCTCGTTGCACATCAAATGGAGTTCTCAACTTTGTACACTTTCACTTATTCTCATATGCATTAGAAAGACATCTATGCATTATCTGATAAACTTCAGTTTTATATTTACACTTCTATCTTTACAACGTCTATGACTATCGGCGTGCTAATTGTAATATTTTCCTTTGAAACATTAAGCACTTTTGCATACTTCAATATTCCTTCCTCTTAGTACTTACACATCCATCATAGATCTACAACATCATTTTGCACACCATGAAAACTTCATTCTGTTGCGTGTGCACATTTGTCTCCTCACTAGATCATTCCGTTCTGTCCACGAGCCTCTTGATGCCCCAAAAAACAAACTGAAACTTACACTCGAATCTCTTATGCTCTCGCCATCAATATTTTATCCAATATCCAACTTGCATCTCTATTTATACAATTCATGCATGTATTGTAGGTCACAACTTGGTTGTGGCATCCCTTCTTCCATACTTCACGGATTGTGCATATGCCACATTTCATATTTTGTGCTATTGATGTGTCATCTGATATGTGTCTTGTGCCCTCATGGTCCACAAGATAGTGGTACTTTGCACCTTGGTGGTGTACCTTTGCACTCTTAATGTGCCATTTCCTTAAGGTATGTGCGCAATCTTACACTTCATATTGATGTATCTATGACGTGTGCAGTACCATCCCTTGTGGGTAATGCACCCTTGGTGTATTGATACTTTACGGAACCTACGCATTCTATGACTTCTACTTGGTGGAATTATGACCCTGCCTTGTCATCACTTGTGGTACTTGCGCACCTAGTGTATAGTTGACTATGGAATTTGCACATAGATGGTCTTCAACTGTCATATCCTTTTGAACTCTTTTGTGCATTCCACTTACTGAACTCATCTTCTGATTGGCTATCTTGCATGCTTTCAGGATTGTCCAACCCTTAACTGCTTGCGCACTTCCAACCATTAACTAATCATGCTTAGGCATGCTTTCACATTCCAAATACTTCCTTCAAAAAACTTGTGCTCATGTACCATTTACTTAACCAATCTCCTTGGTTGTTTGTGCACATGTACCATTGTCCAACCAACTCTTTTGACTACTACAATGAAAGAGTATGACTTGGTGGATTTGCGCAATGACCACATGTTGTATCTTCTTATGTAATTCTTCAAACTTATCATGTATGTTGTATCCTTGACACACATCTTTAGACATCTTAAAAATGGATGCAATATCTAGATATAGTCCAAAGTTGCATTAATATATGTTACCTACAAAATTCGCACATATAATTCCGGTGTTCATGTTCTTCTTCATCTTTTGCATATAATACTTCAAAGTGGATTCCATATACTTCTTCATACTTCTGTGGGAATACTGTATCCATTTTGACTTCAGCTGATATCAATGACTCAGACTGAATCAGTTGACATCCTCTTTGACATTAGTTGACAATCAAACACTTGACATCATCTTTAGTTGACATCAATGACAACCAATATTCAACAGTTCCAGAGTTGGTGGTCATCCTAAAACTACTGGTATCGAGAGCACCTTCATTTAGAAGAAGCCATTGCAAGCTTCTAGGTAACTTACTTGGAAAAATATTGTCAAGTTGGAAATTTTTAGCAAGTAATAGTTGATCACTTCTTGTTTGTCAGCTCTCTAGTTGGTTTGTGGTCATCCTAAAACCACTATTCTAGATAGAACCTCTGAGCCTTGTTTCCAAGTTCCAGAAAACCTATGAGGAAGAATTGTTTCCAAGTTCCAAAGTTTTTGGTCACCTTAAACCACACACATAGTAGAATATTTCAGCTTCTGCTATCCCTTTCGGTTGGTGGTCATCCAAAACCACCTCCTCAGAGAGCACCTGTATTTTGAAAAAGACAGTGCAAGATTCTAACTAACTTTCTTGTAAAATGAGTGTCAAGATGGAAATGTTCAGCAGGTGGTAGCTATCCACTTCCAGTTATTCATCTCTCTCCTTTTTTTTCTTGGACTGATCTACACCCTTCGGATTAAGATGGGAAATGTTGGGAATGTAATCCTTAGTGTTAGGATTATCCACGTGAATAATATCAAAATCCATTGAGGTAGACCAAAAGTCACACAGGAGTCCAAGAGTCTACTTGGGAAGTCGAACCCAAGGGACACTCTCATTTTATAATTATGTATATTATTAATAAGATTAACTGCGATTTCACACCTATCTTCTTGTCTTCATATATTTTCTTCTATTTTCCCAATGGGGATTCTAACAAAAATGACTAGCACGATGCAAAGATTATTTTGAAGTAGTTCAAAAATAAAGGTTTAAGGAAACCCCTAAATTTTTTTACTCTAGTACATATATTTATTCAGATCGATTATTATTGTGTTGACAGAAACACCAAATTCCTACTAGATGAAAATATGTAGGAATTTCACGTGATCACCCATAGATAGTCTGGTTGCTACATTGACTACTTTGACAAAATGAAGAATTTTCATATACGATATATACATAAATATGCATTACTAGGTTTTCTAGGATCCTAAAGACAAGGGATTGTCTAGTGCTACATCTCTCTAATATACACGCCAGGTCCAACAATAGTACTTTCCCTAATATCTTAAGGTTCTAACTAAGGAAGCTCAATCGTTCCTTAGTTGTACTTCCAACTACATACTGGTACATGAGAGTGTCATCTCAAGTGATTTGATTGGTGCCATTATAGAAACAAGATGATTGATTGGATTTTCTACAGTTAGTTTCAAGTGACATAAGGGATTTCCGATATGCCCAAGGGTACATGGAAGTGAGATTTTGTATGCAAATTTTGTTTGATGCAATACTACTTGAAGGCGTACCAACAGGAGTTACAGCGGTGCCCAACAATTGTACCAATAAAAGGTATAAAGTAACTAAGTAATAATTGTATCTGTTGCATTTATTGTTTCCCATCTATAGGTTTACCGACTTAATGATAGATCTTTTCATTTATTTAAAGATGTTGTAACATGTCCCTATCATAGAAAAAAATCGATGAAATATTGGAGGCATGCTGGTGCAATAAGGTGGCTCAGATACCAGTTGTGGTGTTGTTTACCGAGATTTGTTTTTGGGAAGCAATGTTCATTGGCCTCTTCGGGTAGGGTGAAATTTTACTTGAGAAGAGTTTCTTTATGATAATTCTCAACAAAAGCATTCATATCCTTATATCTCTTTAAATAAGCTTCTCAGAACCAAAATTTTTACTATTTGACATGATCAAATAAAGAATAAGTACCAACTTCCTAGTGGGTTTGTGTTGAACTTTGGTTGTCATTGATGTCAACTAATGTCAAAGAGGATACCGATTGATTTAGTTTGATTCATTGATGTCAATTGATTTCAAGTGGATTCAATATTCACATGACAGCTTGAAGAAGTATGGCAAATCCACATTGAAGAAGTATGTGCACAAGCAAGGTGGTGAAGGATATGGATGCCATCCTAAAGAAGTATATCTAGAAGGTGCATACATCCTGAAGAAGTGTGTCCCGGGGTACATCATGCATATCCATTTTAAATAAGTACATAAGGCACATATACTTGAGTAGGTCATAAGTCCATCCAGTCATAGTCCTTCAAGGTACAAGCCAAAGTGTTGGTTGGGAAGAAGTTTGAAAAATGTGCAAGCAATCCAAATAATACATGGGACAAAGTCTAGTGTGCACAAGAAAGTCCAAGGAAGATTGTAGAGCATGTTAGAAAGTCAAGCAGAGTGCGCAAGAATCATGTAATAAGAGATGGTTGAACAATTATGCAAGTCCTGAAAGTGTGCAAGTTGCACCAATCATAAGAAGCTTTTAGTTGTTGAAGTACACACAAGTTCCAAGAAGGGTGTAGCGGTTGAAGTTAGCATATGCACAAGTTCCACATTTGATGACACATCAAGTGAGAAAGATCCTCAAGTCATGGTACCAAAAGGGTCAAAGTCCTATCAAGTAGAATATCATGAGTGTACAAGTTCCGCAAAGAATTGAAACATCAACTGCGCAGTACCCACAAGTGATGGTACAACAAGGATGAAAGTCCCACCAATTCGAGTACCATGTATGCACAAAAACCACAAAGAAAGGACACGTCAACGGTGCAAAGCATGACATGTGGCAGAAGCACAATCCGTGAAGCAAGGAAGGAGGAATGCCACACCCAACTTGTGGACATATAATCCATGCAGGACATGTATAAATAGGGAAGCAAGTTGGAGATTTGAAGTAAGATCGATGGAAAGGATGAAGAGATTCTAATTAGAAGATATAGATTTATATTCGAGGCATCAAGGGCTCAAGGTACAGAATAGTATGATCTAGCGAGGAGCCGATTGTGCACAAGTAGAGGAATGATATAGATTATGGTGCGTAGAATGATGTTGTAGATATGTGATAGTTGTGCAAAGATAGAAAGGTAGAATGCAGAGTATGTGCAAGTGTGTGAGGAATGAATTATAGTAGCACAGGAAGCATGTAGATAGTCGCATATGTTTAAGAAAGAAGCACAAAGATAGAACTGAAGTATATCAGAAGATGTACATAAGTTTAGCTGATGCACAAAGGTTGAATTAAAGTGTTTGAAGTAGAGAATTCCATCAGATGTGCGATGATAAAATAAAAACAGAATCTAGTATGCACGTCATGATGAAGATGATTTGAGACAAGTGCTTTAGACCAAAAGGACAAATCATATGATGCACAGTAGGTCATAGATTTTATGAAAGATAGTGGCACTTAAACTGAACAGACACATCTTAGTAAGTGCGCAGTTCCATCTGATACTAGTGTGCAATCTCAGAACAACAAGCTATCAATTGAAGCATAGTATCAGTTGGTGAGTGTAGTTGTGCAGTAGAAAAATGACACAGCTAATTGGTGGTGTAGACTCCAGCAGATGAAGTAGCACACAATATCAATTGTGACATTATTTGAAGTGAAGTATTGAGTGGAATGAGAATTCAAGTGATGTATTTAAGGAAGGGACATCAATAGGAATGCAAACAGAAGGTGCACACAGAAGAACAAACATCAGAATATTATAAGTGTGCGCATGTTGGAATTTTAGGAAGGAAACATCTTATTTTGTAAATCTACGTGGTAGGACAGGGCAAGGAATAGGGGTTCGTATACAAGACAAGAACACTATACAAATGCAAGTATTATTGACTGTACTTAGAGCTATAAAACTCATAAATATACCCTCACAAAACCTCTGAAGATAACAAACCGAAAAAGTTCTTCCAAGAAGAAAGAAGTAACTAAGTTCGGTAAAGAGACACTATGTAATCAACTGACATAAAGAAGAAACCATAAAATCAAACAAGATATCAGACCGCCCTTCCACAAAGCAGTGACCATAAAAGGAAATATCCAAGCATCGACCAAACACAAAATGGATTTGAAATATCTAGGTACGTCCAACAAGCAAACCAAAGAAACTAAAAAAATCTAAAAAAAGCCAAGAAAAATCAATACAAACCTACAGATAGGTATAAATGATCTAAAAAGAACAAGGAATACTTTCAACCACAAAGGACAGAACTCAAGCTAAAACCCTAACGTAAAAACCTAAAAACTCAGGAAAAAACCGTGACTGTCATTGCAAGCACTACGCGGGTGGCACGCGGGGTCTAGAAGTCATCTACTCGCGGGTGCAGGGAAAAATCCATGGCTATAAATAAGTACAACGCACAGGTCTGCCTTGATAAAAAAACAAAAAATGAAAGAAAAATAAAGCAAGACCAAGTTTGAGTCACTAAAAGGGGTACACACACCCTATAAACTCTCCCAGAGACCAACAGAAATAATAAAACTGAAGAAAACTACCCTAGGGTTCCCAGAGCAACAACAAGAACTCCCCAGCGGAGTCGCCAGTTTTGTTGTGTAGTAAAACTACCTATGATAGGGAATTCAAGAGATCATCAACGTACATGTAATTTAATTACAGAGATAGGATAGTAAAGAGGTGCAGCATGCAATACTTTTTCAATTGAAAATTACTAAGATATAAAGTCAAAATGAACACCTGAATAACCAGCGTTCGATACAAACTTTCAAAATTTAGTCTCCTGCTCTGCTGCTCTAGATAGATTACCTGAAATAAAACATATATCCTTCTCAAATATTTTGACAAAATAGGAATGAATGCTTAACAATAAAATCATGTGTTAAAGATATGAAATATTCAAAGACATAAATTCATAGAATGGACAAATATTTACGAGAATGAAAGTCTTTGTATTATTAGCATTAAAGGCAATCAACTAAACCTATTCTACAACTGGAACTGTTGAAACTTGACCCTGGGCTCCTGCTCATCTTCCTTCAGTAGAGTTTTCTCCAACATTTCTTTATCAAAATTGCTTCCTCCCTTTCTCAAGGCCCTCTCCTTGTATTTATAGCAAGGATGAGAGGATAGACTCGAAATGGAATTGGTTAGGGAGGTTGTGGTATGTAATTCTCGCCTCGGTACCGTAACTGATTAGACTAATGAGGACACTGGTTTGGAAGAGACCCAGTTTTATAAAACTTAGATCATGGAAAAATTGCTTTGAATTTTACATGTGAAATGAAAATGATTAGATGAATGATGAATGATGGATATACTCAACTGACTGGGAAAATGATAAATGATGAAAATACTTTAGAATGAAGAAATGATGAATGTTGAAAATACTTGAAATGAAAATGATGATTAGTTTTATACTCGATTGACTGAGATAAAACAATGAATGATGAACATGCTCGCTTGACCGCAGCATATTATGTTAAAATGATGAATATTTAGTAGACTCGACTAAATGAGATACTGAAAAGAATGATGAAAATGTTTTATAGTGCAGCGCTACTAATGTGTGCTTGAATGTGTGTAGTGTCAGGTAATACGATTTACCGAGTGACCCACAATGGAATTATAGGGGTCGTAAGAACAGAAAGAATACTTAGGGGTACGATGACTGACTGTCGACCCTGAATTAGCAATCCGTGCACAGGTGAAGACGTTTTAGTTCACTCGGGAAAGCGTATGCCCTACGGACAAGGACATAATAATTTGGTCGTGTACGATGAGTTGAGGGGCGTGCAATAAGGAGAGCCTTATCCCTCAACATCCCTTAGTCTTTAAGAAGCGTAGTTGAGAGATTGCGGTAATGATTCCCAGTCGCTACGCAGTACTCCACATAAGAAGGAAGAAATAAAACTATCGGAAGGGCCCATCGAAGAGGCACTTGGACAAGAAAAATATAATGTTATTTCAATAAAGAAATTGAAAACTCATCAAAGATAAATTCAGGTGACTTTAAATTTAAGGACAAATTAAAATAAAATAATATCCTTTATTTTATTTTTAAGAGAAAAGAGGAATATTAGAAATGGAGAGAGAAACAAAACAAAAACAATTTGTTTAATCTAAATTATTTTATTTGTCCACCTTATGAAAAGAAGGAAAACTAAAACTAAACTAGAAGTATGCTAAGGAAGTTCTATTAGCATTTAAGTTAAACTTTAGATGAAAGTATTCTATTAAGAAATAATAGAATTAAATAAGTATATATATATAAATCATTTATAATCTTTTAAAACTTTTTGAATCAAAATATATTAGATGTTATTAATTAAAAGATACTTTCTCTTTTATAAATATTATTTCTAAATATTTAAAATAAAGAAATGAAAAACAATTAGTTTACAAAGAAAAGATATTAAGTAAACTAAATGAGAACCAAAAGAGAAGTAGGACTCTCCCACACCTAACTCCCAGTGATTTAGGGAATTAGGTGCACACTAAAGATATTTGAGACAGATGTATTTGAGAATAATTGAAATTAAGTATGTGCATGGACAGACATGTGGCACACATACTTTTGCTATATAATGAGGGAGGAGAAGGAGAGAAAGACGTCTCTTTCTCCCTAATGCTGGATGGGCATGATAATCTCGAATTATGTTATGATTCTTGGGAGTTGGGATTAGTTGGAACGGGGATTGGGAGATCCTTTCGGGAAGTTCGCTAGTGTTTTCTTACGACCCCACTTGCTCGATGGTTCGGGGTGAAGGAGAGTAACCCCGATATGGTAGGGTGGTCAACTGAGGGGTCTCTTGGTAAAATCGACAGGCTGGAAGCGGCTTGGGGAAAATCGACGACTGTACATACAAGGACTTCATCAACGGAGTGCTCAACTACTGTCGAAAGGTATAATGTTCCATTTTCATGTACTAGTTGAGTTTATGATATTTGATTTTATGGTTAGATTTGATTTTCAAGTTTTTATTAATTTGCATATGATGTAAGTTCTATTTTGGAAGTCTTTTTGGGGGACCCGAATGGGGGTCCCGACATGGTAGTTGGAATAACTCCCATCACTAATCTCTAATCATATTTTAATTTTTTTTCTCATGATTTAGAGATACCTGTGAGTGTGTCTCTTGAAAACTAGCGAGTGAGTCACGACTATAGTTTCCAGCAACATGCAGGTGCAAATTTTTAGGTGTTACCCGTAGGTTGTCAATATAGACTGTCGTGGTTAACCTGTGCGTTTGCTGATATGAGAGCCGTAATTATATCTCAAAACATGTCACAAATATAGTTGTGTTTACGGAGAATATTGCAAAGTCTAGGCCAAAGCATCTATGATCAAATAGGCTCTTCCATCCATAAGGTCCTTTTGTGTGACCAACAAGGCAATGTAGTCACTAATAGAGAAGTGCCATTTTGACTGATAACACCTATGAACAATAAAAACTTATGGAAATGATGATGACCCAAAGTTTTCAAATATGTACAACTTGATAATATAATAACCAATTGCAGTTGCTAAGACATGCTTAGGATATTTTAGATACTTTTTTACAACTTGGTGAGGTGAAAACTTTGTAGTGTTACCTTCACGAGAATGAGTGATATGATAGGTTGACAATAGATTGCGAGAAATACTTGGAACACATAATACATCTTTCAAATGGCCATCATGTAGTTGAACTATTTTGTATCTTATAACACTAAGAGATCAATCATCACAGACAAATATTTGTTTGGCATTACATTCACTTGGAGAAAAAAAATGGATTTATCCTTAGCCATATGATAAGATGCTCTAGAATAAATGAGCCATTCATTAGAAGAATAAGTAGATTATGCATTAAAGGAAAAACTAGAAGTAGAAAGTGCATGTCCATGAGAAGAAGAGTTAGAACAAGAATCAATATTGATATTGTGATTATGCATCGATGCTTCTAAGGGGCTTCCATTTTCTTAAAACACTTCGATTCCACATGGCCATCTCACCCACAAAAATTGCAATGTTATTTAGTCTTCTTACCTTTCAATTTAGTGCCTTCATCATCAACTGGTGTAGGAACTTGTTGAGAGGACTTAGGACCCTTCATTTTATTATTTTTGTGAAGTTTTGGCTTCATAATCTTTGAAAGCTTGGATTTATCCTTATGTTGTCCCACTAAGACTTTATTAGATGTATGTCAAGCACTCTAATTGCAGATAATTAAATATCAAACACACAGAGCGTATGAAATTTATTGTCAACCCGAGAAAGTCTTTTTATTTCAAAGGACAAGTGCACAATATATGCTTAAACACAAAACCATTAGAAGTGAATACTTTTATCTTCTATCATCCATATTCATCCCAAGAATCTCTGCAATCCCAATTGCCTTCTAACTGCTATACTACAATTCTTTTCTATTATGCATCAAAGAGAAATGGTATCAGATCTAATTAACAATTGCAAGAAGGAAATCTCATCTGCATTCTAAAATAATCAACTGTCTAATCTAATCAGCTGGGAATCATAAAGCATGACCTGCACATTACTCTAGAATTTTAATGAAGGAGATTGAAACAACTGTTCTAAGAAACTGAATTGCAGAATATAAATCAATCAACACATAACAGGAAAGCTAAATTGTAAGAGCTCCTAGGATTACGTTTCAGCTGTAGGATGAACACGGCAGTGTGAACAGAAATTGAAGTGTGTAAAACAAACCTGACTCAGTCGACTGTTATTGATACCATTCACCAATCTCACGGAAATATAATCGTTACTAAGAAATCCACACAATAAATATTGCTGCTGCGTACAAAAGAAAGAACAAAATATCACACGACAAGAAAGATGAAATCCTAAATTAACACAGCAATCTCTGTGGAAGACGGGCCCAGTCTTCACACAGAGACGCTGGTCGAACAACACTCTCTTTAACTCAGAAGTAACTCCTTATATTAACAGAAGAATGAGTACACAGTTTCGGCTCAGTTGCTAATACAAGATAAATTAATTGTCTGCTGTCCAACCCCTCGATCGAGGCAATCCCACATATTTATACATACAATTTGCAACATCTAAACCTATAATTGGGCAGCCATGAAGATCTCTGATCTTCAGGCGCCCTAAATAATCTAGCTGTTACAATGCGTGGCAGAACTGAAATATCCAAATATGAGGGGAGTTATTAACTGTCCCAAGAGTGGCGGTCCTTCCAGCTCACAGCTGGATTCGAGCAGCGACATACTTAAGATAGCACTTTATGTTACAGCTGCCCTGCCACGACTGTGCCTTGATTGACGATTTGAGCCCCAAGGAACCTTCTACAAGCAATGGACGTCCCTTCCTCCATGACTTGTTCAGCTCCGATCTTCCTGCAGTCTATTTGTCTTACTACCTTCATAAATCGCATCATGTTAGCACAAATTAAGAGATGCACAGCTTTAATCATCACAATCATAAGTATTAATACAATAAAACAATAATCGGCCATACCTTGGTAAATTGGGGAATAAGATAAGGACAATAAGTCGAATTGCCAAGGTAATTGGTGTGAGACAAGGGAAGGGAAGATGATAAATGATGGTAAAAAAGGGCCAATTCTGGGCTCAACATCTCCCCCCAACTACCCTGTTGCATGTCCTCATGCAACAACCTGCATCTAAATCTTGAACTGAGCTCTGTCCAGGAGAGAGGAAGGAATGTAGGTAAATCAGGCACCTCATCTACCTTTTTGAAAAAGCTTCTGTGAGCAATCCGGCATCTTCCAACTTCACTGTTTCCCTTCCACTGCTTCTTGCTGATATCTGAGAATGCACTTGGTGTGGTGGGAATCTTTCTGCAGTTCTCTTATGCTATGCCTGGGGAAGTTGAAAAGACACCCTCAATCTGAATCCAACTCAATGACACCTGTAGGAGGTGGAAGCACTGGTTCTTGTGGGACAGTGTCTTCCAGCGCATCTAATGTTAACAGGAGAGTTGTTGGTTCTTGTGTAACAGCAACATCCCTTAACCCATCTTCAACAGCTACCTTCATTGCTTTTGGAGACACTGGTTCTTGTGTAACAGTATCTTCTTTGTCATTCTGCTGCCGAGACTGAATATCCTTTTCAATTTGCAGCTCCTCCTCCAAGATTTCAGTGTCACCTGAGCATGGTGTCTGTACCTGTTCATTGTCACTCCACTGTGTGTCAGGGATGATATCCACTCCCAGGTTATCTCCCAGCTGTAATTTAGGAGTTTTTGTTGCAGCCTCCTCTTCCAAGATTTCAGTGTCACCTGAGCATGGTGTCTGTACCTGTTCATTGTCACTCCACTGTGTATCAGGGATGATATCCACTCCCAGGTTATCTCCCAGCTGTAATTCAGGAGTTTTTGTTGCAGCCTCCAAGGATGTTGGTTCTGTATCATGGGGGCTCTCTGGGGTTACAACCCAGAGTTCATCATTGAATGCCAAAGTATCCTCTGTCTCAGCTTCTCCTACTGTCTGCTCAGCCGGTTGGACAGTCCTATTCAGGATTGCTGGTTCTTGTGTTGCAGCATCCTGTTCCAACTTATCACTGTCCTGCCTTTCCGTTTCTTCTTCTAAAATTATTGTGTCCTGGAAACGTTCTGGGGTTACAGCACAAAAATTTTCACTATCCTCCAGAGTATCCTTCGGCTCCATGATCTCTGTATCAAGGGAACATTCTGGAGTCTCACCATATTCTTTTATAAGCTCCAGAGCATCCTTCATTTCCCGTTCTTCTCCCATCTGTTCTATGATTTCTATGTTGTGGGAGCATTTTGGGATTGCCATACATTCCTCATAAATTTCCAGGGCATCCTCCACTCTCTTTTCTTCTCCCATCTGTTCTATGACTTTTGCATCATGGGAAGTGGCAGCTGCAGCAAGGATGTTTAAAGGTGCTGGTTCTTGTGTAACAGCACCTTCTTTCTCCACTGCTTTCCCTTCTATGGCTACAGGCTGTTGTACTGAATAGGTGCTAAGTAAAATTTTATGGCCTGCTTCCTCAAAGATCTCCCCACAGGTGGGGCAGAGTATTCGCTCATCCTTTTCTCCAGCTCCAGCGGAAGCTGATTCCTCCACTTGGTCTGCAGCCTCTATTAATGTATACATCTTTCTTCCACCCTGCTTTCTACAGATTTCTTTCCATGTTTCCAGCTCCTTTCTAAGTGCTTGGAGGTCCTCTTTCAGCATTGCATTCTCATACAAGAGTCCCTCAATTTCAGGTTCTTCCTCCGCTGGCCTTTGTGGAGCATCCCTCGGTTTTGGTGTAAGGATTGGTGGTTCAACCTGTGTTTCTAAGGTTGCCCATTTTGTTCTAGCTGCCTCTGCTGCTGTGATTGATCGAGTTCGTTTCCTTCTGATTGGTGCCACTAAATCAAACTCATTGGTAGCCCTCTTCCTTTTCTGTGGCGTTTTCTTTTGTGACTTTCCTTTTTGTGATGTTTCTTCTTGTGGAGCCGGAATATAGGGAGGCAAAACTGAAGTTAAAGGAATATTTCCCTGCCCCTCATGCTGTTCTTCTTCAATCACAGCTGCTCCTCCTGCCCACTCCGGTGAAGACTCGATTGTGACCAGCTCAATATCTTCTTCCATTGCTCTAGCTCCGTCATCTTCAGGTTCCATTGTCGCAGCATTTGATGCTGCTCCAATTTCACCTTCTGCTGTCGGAGCTGCCCTGTTATCTAGGTTTTCCGCGAGGGTTTCATCTACATTGTCGCCTGACGGCTCTGTTTGTGCTTCCCCTCGCTCTCCTTCAAATGCAGTGTCATCCCCCACTGGTTCTGCTTGGGCTGGGGATTCATATACTTCAAATGGCTCTGCCTGTGCCCCTATTTGTTCTTCCTCTGTGGTTTTATCCACCCAGGATGGTCCTGCCTGTGCCCCCTGTTGTTCTTCTTCCGTTTCATCCCTCCCGGATGGTCCTGCCTGTGCCCCCTGTTGTTCTTCTTCCGTTTCATCCCTCCCCCCAACTTCACTGGAGGAACTCCGGTCCTCCTGTTGTGGCGGAACCGGTATTTGCTGTAATGGAATGACCCTCAAGGGAACAGGTTGCTGTGGTCGGGTAATGAATTGCTGCCATGTTATATTATGTTGGGCCAGGGTTCTTACAATAATTAACTTAATAAGGCCATGGTGGGTGAGGGAGGATAATGGGTGCTTTGCAGATTGAACAAATGTTGCCATATGGCGCAAGTCGTGCAATAGATAAAATGGAATATTCAACAAAATGCCATGACGGAGATGAGAAAGCAAAGGAAGTTCAGAGTTGTACACAGTTTGGTATCGACCTTCGCAGGTAATGTACTTCTTGAGGAAGACAGCAACCTGGTCCCATGGCTGCGGCAATGACTTCAGTGCAATCCCTCTCCTGGATGCTTCAACTTGCTCCCCTGGAAGTAAAAATTCTTCCCGTGCAACCGTTGCAGGGACTCGACGGTTAAACCAAGGTTTTCCCACCATCGGGATAGCTGTAACCTCGGATATAATGACCTCCGAAACATCTATACACAGCCCCCACATCGTGGAGTGTGTTTTAGTAAGATTCAAGGCGAATTGCAGGGCTGCGTCCCGATCGAATCCGTCCAATCGTTCAAAGAACTCGACCCAGCCAGCAGCTTGAAAAATGGCCAGAACCTGCAGATTCCGTCTAAGTTCCCGGGTATTGAAAGGTTCATGGTGAACTGGAATGCCCATGGTCCTGGCTGCAAGATGAAACTGCTGTTCGACAGAGTACAGGATCCCAGAATGGAAGTTGCAGCACAGAGAATGCACGAATCGTTGAGCGGAGACGTTGAGCGAATGAACTAATTCGGAAAGTTAAGCGCAGAGAAGAGTTTAAAATTTTCATGCCGAATTGGGGAGGGTGGCAGTTATTAGTATTACGTCGTACGAGGGAAAGGTTTAATCAGGTATAAATGGTGGTACGAGTAAAGGTACGGCCAATCTCGTTTAAATGATATCAATACTTAATCACGTGATAAATGAAAGCCATACCTCATAAAACTGTGCGTCGGAAGGCTGCGGAAACTGGTGGAGCATGCAGTTGGTGACGTCACGGAGCCGGACTTGTGCACAGTCAGACGTGGGATCATGATGACTCGGATAAGGCACTGATTTCCTTCGCCGGTAAAACACAAGGCGTCGCATCCTCCGGGTTAAAATGATGAGTTCGCCGGCAGGACTGGGATGAATCAGCATCATAATTAGCAGGTTGAACAATCCTTCTGTTAACACGGGAGTTACCACTGCAAGTTGCCAAAGAAATGATCACACGGCCGATGAAAAAGCTTGTTGCAGCTGGTAGGAAAGAAGTTACAACCACCGGAAAAGAATTCACGGCAGCCGGAAAAAGATTTACGATATCAGGGAAAATTACGGCTGTCACGGGAAAGTTTTACGGCGGCGGGAAAAAAAAACTTACAGCTGGCGGGAAAAGATTTTACGACTATGGGAAATATGTCGCAGCCGTTGGAAAGAAATGGAAGCTACGTGGAAATGATGTGGAAGTGGCTTGGTCAATGAGGTGGCAGCCGCCGAGAAATAAGGTGGCAGCCGGGAAATGATGTGGCGGCTGTGGGAAAAAGATGTTGCAGCTTCCAATGTTACCGCTGCCGAAATTGCAGCTGCTGGAATTGCAGCTGCCAGAGTTGCAACTGTCGGAAAAGATTTGACGGCGGACGGAAAAAGGACATTACGGCTACCGGGAAGTGAAATGGCCGTGGCTGGTAAATGGAGTGGCAGCCGTGGGAAATGAGGTGGCAACCATGGAAACGATGAGGTGGCAGCCGTGAAAACTGGAGTTGCAGCCGCCGATGTTGCAGCCGCAAATGTTGCAGCTGCCGAAATTGCAGCTGTCGGAAAAGATTGACGGCTGACGGAAAAGGGCATTATGGCTACGGGGAAATGGAGAATATGGTTGCTGGAAAAGGATATACAGCTGCCGGAAAATATGTTGCAGCTGCCGAAAAAATATGTTGCAGCTGCCGGAAAATATGTTGCAGCTGTCGAATTTTTTTTTTTTTTTTTTTTTTTTTTTCTCACAAGGACAGCACAGGGCGATTTTCATTACGGGCCCAAAATTGGTCGTTCCCCTGGCGCTTCCCTGAAAATTTTTAAAGACGACAGCAAGCAAAGAGATCAAATGCAAAGAGAAAGAAAACGACAACTATACGCTACAGCAAGACATTATTTATGTACAACAAATATAATTTTCAGTTTAAGATTTGGCAAAGGTAGAGGAATGTTCCTGCTCTGGTGCCAATTGATAGTTTGGATCAGCAGCAATCTGTGAAATGAATGCATCTTTCGAAATGGGCTTCCGATACAGTCGCAATCTGTGGCCATTAGCAAGTAATGGTATACGGTTTTCATCAATGGTGACCAGGCGAACAGTGCCGTTGTCAAATACCCTGTCAACCAAATATGGACCCAGCCATCTTGTGCGTAATTTCCCTTTGAAATCCTTCTTGAATCTGGAGTCGTATAATAGTGCCCAGTATCCTTCACGGAATATTTTCTTTTTGATGAATCGGTCATGCCAATTAGATCTCTGTTGCTGAAGCAGCACAGTCTGGTCTACCGCGGCTAACCGTTTCTCATCCAATTCATTTAATTGATTCAATCTTCTTTTCTGGGCTTCTGTTACATCCAGGTTCATTTCAATGGCTGTTTTCAGGGTCTTAATCTCAAATTCAGTTGGAAAGATGGCACTCTTTCCATACACCAGATCATAGGGAGAAAAGCCCGTGGTGTTGCGCCAAGTCGTGCGATATGCCCACAGTGCTTCTGGAAGTCTGTCAGCCCAATCCCTTCGATGGCTTTTAACTGTTTTAGTAAGGATTACTTTGATAACTTTATTAGTGCTTTCCACCTGACCATTGGCCTGGGGATGATAAGGTGAAGCTATCTTGTGCTGCACATGATACTTCCGGAGCAAGGATTCAAATTGGTGTGAAATAAATTGTGGTCCCCCATCGGTAACTACTTCCTTTGGTACTCCAAAACGGGTAAAAACTTCACTGTACAGGAAATCAATCACCGCCTGGTCATTTTCCTTGGCCAAAGCTACAGCTTCTACCCATTTAGTCATGTAATCTGTACACACCAGGATGTAAACCTTCTGTTTGGAAGGAGGGTTGATAGGACCAACAAAGTCCAATGCCCATCTATCAAACGGTTCTAGTACCACTTGGGGCTGTAAAGGCATCTGATCTGTCTTATTAGGTTGGCCCATCCTTTGGCAGCTGTCACAGGACTGAACATATCTTTTAGCATCTCTGAACAGTGTCGGCCAATAATAGCCCATCCGCAACGCCTTATGCCCTGTTCTTTTGTCTGCAAAGTTTCCTCCGCAAGGTTCATCGTGACAGGCCTTCAGTATATGAAAGATCTCATCTTCCCTTACACATCTTCTAATTTCAAGATCAGGTCCGGTGTAAAAGAGATGGCCTTTGAGCCAACAATACCTGGCACTTTGCTGAATAATTTTTCTTTTCTCTCGTTTAGACATATGTGGCGGAAGCTTCCCTGCAACCAAATAATTAGCAACGTCTGCATACCAGGGTGAATGAGCTGAGAGTGCGAATAAATGTTCATCCGGTAAAGCATCCTCAACAGGTGCACTGTCATCACTGTTAGTAAATCGTGATAAAAAATCAGCAACAACATTTTCTTTTCCAGGTTTATCTATAATAGTAATATCAAATTCCTGTAATAATAAAATCCACCTGGTTACTCTGGCATTAGTGACAGGTTTATTCATTAAATACTTAATGGCAGAGTGGTCAGTATGCACGAATGTAGGATACCCAGTAATGTAATGCCGAAACTTATTAATAGAATAAACAATAGCAAGGAATTATTTTTCAGTAACAGTATAATTTAGTTCAGCAGGGGCTAAGTTTTTACTAACATAATAAATAGCATAAGGTACTTGACCATCCTGCTGTCCTAGTACTGCTCCAATGGCGGTATCAGAAGCATCTGAAGAAATGTGGAAAGGTATGGTCCAATTAGGTCCCCTCAAAATAGGGGCTGTGGACAGTTTCTCTTTAAGCTTATCAAATGCTGTCTGGCATGCTGTACTCCATACAAACTGTGCGTCCTTCATTAACAATGAAAACAAAGGAGAAGCAAGTTTGGAGAAGTTTTCTATGAATCTCCTATAATACCCAGCATGTCCCAGAAAACTTCGCACCTCTTTCTGAGTTGAAGGAGTTGGTATATTCTTTATCACCTTAATTTTTGAAGGATCCACTTGAATACCATCAGTAGAGATGAAATGTCTTAATACCACTCCCTCACTCATCATCATGTGGCATTTTTCAGTGCTTAGTGAGAGGCGAGCCTGTTCACAGCGAATTAAAACTTTCTTCAAATTTTCCAGTGCTTCCTCAAAATCCCTGCCATAAGGAGTAAAATCATCCATAAAAACTTCCATGCTATCATTAACCAATTCAGAAAATATGCCAATCACAGCTCTTTGGAACGTTGCAGGTGCATTGCACAATCCAAAGGGAAGCACCCTGTAGGCGAACGTTCCCCAAGGGCAAGTGAAGGTGGTCTTATCCTGATCCTCTGGAGCAATCTGAATTTGATTGTACCCACTGAACCCATCCAGGAAGGAGAAAAACTTCTTCCCAGATAGGGTATCAAGTACCTGGTCAATAAAGGGCAGAGGAAAATGATCCTTTTGTGTAGCTTTGTTCAGCTCCCTATAATCGACACAGACTCTCCATTTACCATTTTTCTTGGGTACAATTACAAGTGGGGAAACCCACTCACTGTCTGAGATAGGATAGATGAATCCTGCTTCCAAGAGTTTCTGGATTTCTTCCTTCACTATATCCCTCAGATTGGGGTTCATGCGTCGTTGAGGTTGACATATAGGCCGGGAGTCATTTTTAATATAAATATGATGAGTGCACAGACTAGAAGGAATACCCTTCATGTCGGTATACTCCCAGGCGAATGCCCCCTTACGTTCCTTCAAGGGATTGGTTAGGCGCTTTTGTTCTTCTGAGGAGAGACCAGGATTGATGTTCAAAGTTCTTCCAGGCTCTACCTCAATAGGAATGCTTCTCGAGTTTTTCAATACTGGGATTATGTTTGTGTCATTGGCTAGTGCTTCCTCCGTAAGTTGTTCCTGTTCTTCTTTACCGAGGGTACTGTTCAGGAGTTGATAAACTTCCTTGTCTACTGAAGCAGGTTCGCTAATGAAATTATTAATGGCATCGTCTTCTGTTTCGTTTTTGAAGGTTAGTGCCTTCCCTATTGTTAGTAATGGATGAACATCTTCCTCTTCTTCCTGTTCTATCCAAAGGGAGGTTTCAGTTTCTAGACTCGGCCGTGCTGGAGGGTACAGGGTGAGGTTTTTGGTTTCCATGCCATCAGATATAGTCATAGATCCTGATCGACAGCTGATGCAAGCATCAGCTGTAGCCAACCAGGGCCTCCCCAGAATCAATGGATGTCCCCCCAGCTGTGATTTTGGTTGTAATACCAGAAAGTCGGCAGGGTATTCCCATGAGTCTACTGAAATAACAAGGTCATCCAAAATCCCTTCGGGTCTGATGGTGGATCTGTCTGCCAATTCTAAGATAGTAGGGGTCGGTCTAATATTGGTGAATCCGAGCTTCTTTACAGTCTCCATCGTTATAACATTGATCGCAGCTCCTAAATCTACTAGTACGTTGGGTATCTGCGTTTGTCCTATGTGTACAGTGACAGTAGGATTGCCGGGATCCTCATACTTGGTTATAGGGGTTTTTCCAGTCATTAAAGCGGATAAATTCCCTATAACATGAACAGTAGGAGGATCTCTGGGTTTCCTTCCCGGTCTTTTAGTGCACAGATCCCGAACAGTTCTAGCATAGATAGGTACATCTTGAAGAGCTTGTAAAAGAGGAATCTTAACATAAAGGTTCTTCAATTCTCCTAGGAGATTGAACTGAGGTTGCCCCCCTCTTTGTGGCAGCATCAATCTCTCAGGGTAAGGTGGTTGCCTTACCAACTGGGTAGGCTGCGTGTTATCCACTTCATCGTTTAATGTTTCAGCCCTCCCATCTGAGGGATGCTCAGCATCTTCAGTGATAGGAACCGGATCAAATGGATGCTGGGAACTCTCTCCTTTGTCATACACAGTTGGTGGAATATTTTCTGCAGTTACACGTTCTACTATCTTTCCAGACCGTAAGCGAAAATCATTACAAGGTACAGGGGAGAGAGAGTAGGCCGGCATATTGAGAGCTTCCAATTGCTGGACTGTTTTATTATTTGGGTTAGGGTTAGGTTGGGCAGGCAGCTGAGGCCGTATTGGTATGTTAGGCACCGGATTATTTTGCAGCTGCAGCTGCGACTGCTGAGGTGGGTATTGAGGATATTGATGAAATTGAGGATATGGAGGATATGGTAACTGTTGAGGTGGAGGTGGTTGAGGAAACTGGTTCCCAGGATGGAAGTTCCTCCATCCAGGAGACCATGAAGTAGGTTGGTGTGGAGGCTGTGTCCAAGGACTCCATGAATTATAACCTTGCATCGCAGGTTGAGGGGAATTCCACTGAGCATAATTTGAAGGGAATTGTGTATTCACATTTTGCATATTAGTATTCCAATTATTCAAATTATTCAAAAATGGAAATGAGTCGGGAGACATACCTTGATTCCGGGGCTGCCAGGGTTTCTTCTGTGCAATGAAGTAGGTTGAATCCACCTCTGGAGTTGATGCCTGCAGAACAGCCTTCACTTGGGGCAACGTGGGGCATTCTTTCATATCATGGTTCAGCTCGCACAGCTGACACACTTGTACTTTGTCAAGAGGGCATTCTTTCAGTGGATGAGTCTTTCTACATCGGGGACAAAACACACCTAGTGTGAGATCCTCCAGTGCCTGTCTTTGCTTGGCCTTCAAGACGTCAATCTCTGAAGAGATAGAGCTCATCATTTCTGTTTTAAAATTTTCAAGAAGATTGCCTATCTCTGCCCGTGTAGCTCCCCCATTGGATGACTTCTGAGTTCTGTCAAAGACATCACGTTCCAGCTTATCTCGTTTATTCTGCTTATTATGCCTAGAAGATCCCCTGGAGTATCTCTTACATAATTCCACAATTGTCTCAAAGGGTTCTTTAGAGATATCTCCCTTCCCTAATAAATTTAGCATGTCTAAACAATCGTCCCTGATCCCTCGAAGCAGGATTATCTTAAGCACATCTAGTCCCATGTTCGTCTGTCCAGCTCTCTGCACATTGTACAGCAACCTCTCTACAAAATCCTCCAAGCTTTCATCCTCCTTCTGTACCATCTTGAATAACTCCTCCCTTTTGTCCCTGGTGTTGCAATATTCTTGATATTTTTCCAGGATACCTTGCTTCATCTTGTTCCAATTAGCAACAGTTCCTCCCCCAAGGCTCATGAACCAACGTAATGCATTGTCCTTCAGGGTGGCAGGAAAAAGCTTCAACTTTTGAGCATCTGTGACATAATCATAGCTGCGACAGAGGATATCGAATTCAAACAGGAATTCGTCTGGATCTTCTTCCGCCCTGCCATGGAAGCGGGGTAACACCGACGGTGAGATATTTTTCATAGGAGCTGTCCCCTCTAGCTGCTGTATTGGGAATTGCAATGTAGCCATAGTCTCTGGCGGGGAATTATCTTCATGATGGTATTGTACCACTGCTTCTTCCTCTTCGTTCTCATGTTTATTACTCATCTTTTCTTCTGTATCTTCTCCTTCGTTTGTTCCTTTGTTCTTTACCTCAGTTGTAACAGCTGCGTATTCTTCGGTTGTAACAGCTGCGTATTCTTCGGTTGTAACAGCTGCGTATTCTTCGGTTGCAACAGCTGAATCAGCTGTTACTTCTTTAGCAGGAGTATATGCAGGAATCACAGCTGCTCCTGTATCTTTCACTGTAGATCCTGATGCTAACGCTCCAGGATCAGCAGGGCCTCTTTTGATAGGAGTCTCCTGTTGACGAGATCTGACAGCTGAATCAGTTTTGTCAACAAGGTCGTCAATGAATGTTCTTCTGCCCAGCGGTGGACCTCGACCACGACCCGAACCACCTGTACTGTTAATAATTTGTGGGGTTTTGGGGGTCGGGAGGTGATCGCGTTTTACCCCCCTCGTATTCATGCGAAGCAGATCATTTCAAAATCAACCAAAAGACTGACTAAAAGCAATTATCAGATCAACTAATGACTAGTGTTTAATTTTCATCCTTCCCCGGCAACGGCGCCAAAATGTCAAGCACTCTAATTGCAGATAATTAAATATCAAACACACAGAGCGTATGAAATTTATTTGTCAACCCGAGAAAGTCTTTTTATTTCAAAGGACAAGTGCACAATATATGCTTAAACACAAAACCATTAGAAGTGAATACTTTTATCTTCTATCATCCATATTCATCCCAAGAATCTCTGCAATCCCAATTGCCTTCTAACTGCTATACTACAATTCTTTTCTATTATGCATCAAAGAGAAATGGTATCAGATCTAATCAACAATTGCAAGAAGGAAATCTCATCCGCATTCTAAAATAATCAACTGTCTAATCTAATCAGCTGGGAATCATAAAGCATGACCTGCACATTACTCTAGAATTTTAATGAAGGAGATTGAAACAACTGTTCTAAGAAACTGAATTGCAGAATATAAATCAATCAACACATAACAGGAAAGCTAAATTGTAAGAGCTCCTGGGATTACGTTTCAGCTGTAGGATGAACACGGCAGTGTGAACAGAAATTGAAGTGTGTAAAACAAACCTGACTCAGTCGACTGTTATTGATACCATTCACCAATCTCACGGAAATATAATCGTTACTAAGAAATCCACACAATAAATATTGTTGTTGCGTACAAAAGAAAGAACAAAATATCACACGACAAAAAAGATGAAATCCTAAATTAACACAGCAATCTCTGTGGAAGACGGGCCCAGTCTTCACACAGAGACGCTGGTCGAACAACACTCTCTTTAACTCAGAAGTAACTCCTTATATTAACAGAAGAATGAGTACACAGTTTCGGCTCGGTTGCTAATACAAGATAAATTAATTGTCTGCTGTCCAACCCCTCGATCGAGGCAATCCCACATATTTATACATACAATTTGCAACATCTAAACCTATAATTGGGCAGCCATGAAGATCTCTGATCTTCAGGCGCCCTAAATAATCTAGCTGTTACAATGCGTGGCAGAACTGAAATATCCAAATATGAGGGGAGTTATTAACTGTCCCAAGAGTGGCGGTCCTTCCAGCTCACAGCTGGATTCGAGCAGCGACATACTTAAGATAGCACTTTATGTTACAGCTGCCCTGCCACGACTGTGCCTTGATTGACGATTTGAGCCCCAAGGAACCTTCTACAAGCAATGGACGTCCCTTCCTCCATGACTTGTTCAGCTCCGATCTTCCTGCAGTCTATTTGTCTTACTACCTTCATAAATCGCATCATGTTAGCACAAATTAAGAGATGCACAGCTTTAATCATCACAATCATAAGTATTAATACAATAAAACAATAATCGGCCATACCTTGGTAAATTGGGGAATAAGATAAGGACAATAAGTTGAATTGCCAAGGTAATTGGTGTGAGACAAGGGAAGGGAAGATGATAAATGATGGTCAAAAAGGGCCAATTCTGGGCTCAACAATGTACATGTAGTGTTGATCACTCGAAGATGCAAGAGATTATCTTACACTCTAATCAAAGAATCATAAAAAATATTCAATATTGGATTGTGTATAAGAAGACCCCAAGCTTCTCTAATGGAGTGAAAAGTTGGTACAAAAACATAAGAAGGAGGAGCAATATTAGCAAGAATAGCATAAGTATATTTTTTCCCGACTTAGATATCATGCATTATTCAACTAAAAGTCTAAATTAGGGTTTTGAATTTAGATATATAGTCTTCAATGGAAGATAAATGAATTGGATTTAAAACAACCAAATAATTTTCAATAGGGTGACCTTGAATCTCATTGTGGCGACCAAATATGATTTCCAATTTTTTCCAAGATCCATCTGGTCGGTCAAGTTCTTGAAGGTGGAATTGTAATTCAATAGATATGGAAATCCCAAATAATTTGTGTGCTTCATCATTTTTACTATCCTACTTGACTTTTTTTGAGGCATCAATGGGAGGAGTTTCTTTTCCCAAAGTAATCTGTTAAATTCCCCTACTTCTTAGGATATCCTCCATAATAACTCCCCATGAGAACTAGATGGTAATGGTAAGAGGAATATGAGTTGTAATATAAATATTATAATGTGTAGTTAATGTGGACTTAATAAAATAAAATTATGGTGGAGATGAAAAGATCCTGAAAATATAGAAAGTTTAAAAAAAAACACTAGAAATAGACTTTGGATGTCAAAGTTATGACTTTGTGAAAATTTGCATAAGATGGAACCAAAGATACACATGGAAGGATGATATTTAACCACATTGTGATGGGTTCTCAATGCAATAAATAATTTTCCCCAGCTCCCTCCCCCTCCCCTTCCCTCCCCTCCCCCCTTACTTTTCATATAAGCTCACTTTTACAAATAAGTTACTTTTTAAAATAAGTGGCCCACTTTTATAAAACAATTGAGAACCACTTTTACAATGAAGTTACTTTATAACTTAAAGTTACATGAAAATTTTCAAAAAGTAATATAAACAAGGGCTTGAAGCCAATGCCTCGTACTTAATAAAGTAATTTTCAACCAAGTGAGTTAAACAAAAGATACATTAATATTCTGAAGGATAATGTGGGTGTTGTCATTGTTGTTGTTGTTGTTGTTGAGTTCTCCTACTCCAAACCCTTTCTTTTGGCTTTCAAAAAAACTTTTAGATAGCCACACACAAACAAAAGACAAAATTTCCAAACAAAAAAATTTCAAATTTGGAGTTAGACCTTGGTTATCTTACATGGAGAATGCAAGGTTTCTCACTATTTATGGTTTACCGAGTTTGCACAAGGATCACAATGAAGAGCGTACATAGTCAATAAAACCCTTTCCACTCTATTTATAATGTTATGAGTTCGCACAGAGAACACAACAAAGAGAGTACGCAGACAAAAAAATGTGACAAACTGGTAATAAAATGGAAAACCAATCTAAATTATGCAATAGTATGAGCTCATTTTTTAAAAAATCTATAATTGTAACAATATGCCTCTAGATATTGTAAAATGGTCATATCTTGGGAAAATAGAAACCTTTTTGAATGAAAAAAAAGTGTTACCAACTAAAATATGTTGGACACCTTAGAAAATTTGGATGTGTCGCTTGTGTGCATAGCATGATAACTGCTGGAAGAAATTAGATGCAAAGATGCATGCATGCATCATGATGGGATATTATGAAGAATCCAAATCCTATAGACTATTTGACCCTGTCAAACAATATATCATTTTAAGAAAAAATGTGATCTTTGATGAGATGATTTCAGGTAATAAGTTGTTGAGTTCCTCCTATGGACTATTGCATAGTGATCCATTTTATATTCTTGAAGAAGCTGGATCAACTATACCCTTCTATGGAGTTTTGACTGGACCGACGAGTTCTACTCTTGAGTTGACTAGTATTTGATCTATCTACTATGACTGTATACATCGACATCCCGACTCACTTGATTGAATATTATCAACCTAAAGAACCGCTAAATGTTTTACCTCGATGGACTGCCAAAACGATTGATGTTACTGGTCCGGATGTTGGAGATGCTAGTATTGTTTAACATACCCATATTTGGAAACATCATGGTAGTGTTTTATTGATGGAACGAGTTATTGAAATCTATGATCCTGACACTTACAATGTTACTCATGGAGTACTTGAATGGGAAAATGGTATGGATGCTGAAATTGATTCTCTGAAGAAGAATCAAGCTTGGGAACTTGTTCCTTAACCGCAAGGAATTAAGAACGTTGTGAAATTTCAATGGGTCAATAAAACCAAGTTACTTATAATGGTGTTGTTGAATTCCACAACCCTCATTTGGTCACTAAGGCATTCTCTCAGCAAGAATGCAATGACTACAATGAAACATTTTCCCTAGTCGCAAAGATGAATTATGTTTGACAAATCCTTTCTCTTGCAGCTAGTTTTGGATGGGAACTTCATCAAATGGATGTTAAAAGTGTGTTTCTTCATGGTGACTTGTATAAAGAAATCTACACGGAGAAACCTCCTGGTTTTGTGATAGATTATGGTCTTGTTTTTCAACTCAAGAAGTCATTGTATGGTTTGAAATAAGCACCTCGTTCTTCGTATGATAAGATTGATCATTTCATTGTCAATCTCTGATTCAAAGGTTGTGAATATGATCACAGTATTTATGTATTACATGTTCACAATGATACCTTGATTGTGGCATTGCATGTTGATGATTTAGTCATAATTTGAAATAATGTTAATATAATTTTGGGTTTAAAGAAACAACTTGCAAATACCTTTGAAATGAATAATATTGGTCTATTGCATTCCTTTCTAGTATTTCAAAATTTGAAAATGGATGGCGGTATACTTATTTCTCAACCTAAATATTATTCGGACCTCTTGAAATGATTCAATATGGACAATTGTAAGTCTTGTGCTACACCTTATCAGTATGGAGTGAAGTTGTTGAAAGACTATGATTCTCCATGAGTTGACGTCGCTCTTTATCGATAGTTGGTCAATAGTATGATTTACTTAAATCACGGTTGAATGGATCTCTCCTTTCCTACTAGTGTGGTCTCTCGGTTCATGTGAGATAATCGAGAGAGCCATGGGAAAGACACAAAGATAATTTTTCATTATATCAAAGGAACTTATTAGTATGGTAATAAGTATTGTTACAGTGCAGATCTATTGGCCAATTTTACTGACTCTGACTAGGGGGGTGACATTGATGACCGAAAGTCCACTTCTAGCTATGTGTTTTGACTGATTTATGGACCCTTGGTTTGGTCGTGTAAGAAACATAAGGTAGTATCTCTTTTGACTATAAAATCAAAGTATAGTGGCTTGGTCAATGTAGGTACAAAGGCAATGTGAATTCGTTAGCTTCTCGATTAACTTGTTCATTTTCATGCCTCGACTGTTATCCATTGTGACAATAAGAGTATTATCTAGGTCGTTGATAATCCTATTGTTCACAAAAAAATGAAGCATGTTCATTATTTGAGATAGTTGGTATAGGAAAATATTGTCTCACTTGTTTATTACAAGATGGATGATTAGATTGTTGATATCTTTATGAATCCTTTACCATGAGGTAAGTTTGTTGAACTTCAAGCTATGATTGGGATTCAAGAAGATGCAATTATGGGGGGATATTCATAGAATGTAGTTATATCTCTTGAATCTCATAGAGCGTTGTGGTGATGGGGGGTTGTTGTAACCTAAGTTTATGCAGGTTCATCACACCTCTGGAGCTTCTAGAGACAATAAGTCGATAGAAAACAATCACCTAGCAGAGAAGTCAACTAGAGGTTTGATTGAGTAGTTGATTGGATGGTATATGAGATCGTGGTTAACCTGACTACAACATGATACTAAACTTTGGGATGTTGTATATTTTATGGAAACAATTAGAACCAACGACCGCAATTTGTGGACCATATATTCCTCACTTCAAGGGAGTTCATTAGATATGGATACTATAAAAGGGTGACCCTATGGGTTTTGTTATGCATGAAGTATGAAATCATTCTTATGATAAAGTATGAATTGTGATGTTCTAATCACAATGCTCTGTGATTAAGTGTTGTAATGGTGTATGAAGACACCACCTCTCTTATTGGAATTTTGTCCCTTCTATTATTTTATTTTATTTTCTATAGTTCAGTCCAAGAGGTTCCCCAACAAAATATGTAATCTAAACACAATGGAACACCTCTCTTAGCACAAAAATGCACAGATATAGTATAATCTTGAAATTGTTTGATGCATGCAACTAAATCGATTCAAGATCTCGATCAACAACAAGAGAAGGTATTCATAATCACTTTGATACCATTTTAAACTAAAATAGGGTATTTCCACACATTTAGAAGACCTTATTAAACTTCTCACACAAACAGAACATAGATCAACACATCTATGTTTATGTGGATAAACCCTCAAAGACGGAAACGTTATGTGGCCCTAGCCAAATATCTACTTAAGTAAATATATTAAGGATTCAAAGGAAATATGATTTCTCACAAGTGATCACCAAGCAAATTACCCTACATGATCTTTAAATAGGTATCATGGACCGATTATGTGCTAAGCCATGGATCAATAGCCATTAAGATCAAGGTGAGGATGAATTGTTGGATCACTTTATATCTACAACATATCATGACTGTTATATTACATCAGTACAAATGCATACTAATGAACACTAAATAAATAAACTTGACCGAAATACACATTATACCAAGTATATCTTAACATAATCCTAAGTGTCTAAATATCCTAACAATTTATGGAAACATAAATACACGTATTAGTTGTATTTCATTTGTGATGGTTTGTTAACACCCTCATATGAACTTATCTTTTGCAAAACCTACCCAAGGATATCACCTAAGATTGTAAAGGTGTTGGAGGATATCATGGATTTTTAGATGAATACTCAACTTATAAAAAAAATAATAGTGCAACCTAAGCACCTCACATACTAAAAACCCATGTATAAAAAATGTTGATCATTTAAGAGATTAGATATTATTATATGGTTTTAATATTTTTCTTATTGAAGAGATTATATATTAAACTATATTATATGGTTTTAATATTTTTCTTATTCAACATCATAGAAAACTATGTCCCATGTATCCACTATATATATAGGTATGAATGGCTTGATAGATTATATCTAGACTAGAATAGAATGAGAGAAAATGGAAGCATATCATTTTTCTTAGGAAAATATTCAAATTCATGATCCTTTAGGTATTGTTGATGATTGTAAGACAAATATGAATATTTCCTTACCATACAAACATGACAAATATGAAACAAAACATGCTCATAAGTCAACATTGAATATGGAGAACTTCTTAATAATGTGCAATCCAAAGAAGAATAAAAAGAAAAGAGCAAATAAAGATAAGTTGAGAAGGTTTCTTTTAAAAGGTTAACCCATCAGGAGAATATAACATCATAAGAGAAAATGAAAGTTGAAGCATTAAATAAACCTAAGGAATAAGATGAATCTAACATCATAAGAGAAAATGAAGGTTGAAGCACTAAATAAACCTAAGGAATAAGATGAATCTAAGAAGAAGTTAGAATCACAAGTTATAAAAGCTACTAAAAGAGAAGAAATAGAAAATAAGAAAGAAGTTGATGCTAAGGTTAAATAAGTAGTTACTGCAAATAAAAGGAGGTTGAGGAGAAAGAAAAATCATAAAGAGAGGTAAAAGAAAAAAAAGAAATGGAGGAAAAGAACAAACAAGGAGCTGAGGATAATATATCTAAAATTGAGTTTGAAGAAAAAAAGTAAAGAAATAAAGAAGAAGAGTTAAAAGATAAAGTTCAAGCATAGAATAAAAGACAAGATGAAGAAGGTATAAAATAAGTTGATGTGAATCCTAGAGAACAAAAAATAGTGGAAGAAAAAGAAGAAAAGAAAATGAATGAAGATGAGATTGGAAATGGTATTAAAGAAAATGAAGGAGGAGAATAAAAGGAGAAAAAAATGTTACTGAATTTTTTTTTTTTGAAATAAATAATTGAGATAAATTTTATTAAAAAAATCCCCCTAAAAAAAATGTCAATCCATCTAAAATTAATAAGGACAAGATGGAATAAATAATTGAAACAAATTTTATTCATAAAAATTCCCATAAAACAAATTTCAATCCATCTAAGATTAAAAAAGATAGTATTCAAGTGGATTTGCTATATCCACAAAAGTGGATGAGGTTTATAATTTGGAACCTTTATCATATGAAAAGTAAAAGAAGCAAGTGATAATACAAAAGCATAAGCACAAGAGGATTAGTGTAGAATAAAATATAGCTCTGGCTACCAGCATTATGGTTATGGATAATGTAAATTCAAGACTTTCTTCTTATGTTTCTATTACCCTAATTTCGAGCTAATTTACATAATTCCATTGATGTTGAGAAGAAAATCAAAGAATATGAGAACAAAATTTTCTTAAATCAAGCCACTATAAAGTCTTTAAATCCATTGACTAATATTTTAGGATACAATATGTGATCAATTATATTAAAAGAGAATTTTATGCAAGAGTTCAACACGTGTAGGTTCAAAGCTTCAAAGTTGAGACATAATAGAGGGTATAGATAATTTTTAGGATTGGAAGGTTGAATATGAGCAAGACAAGCTATAGTGTGGTAGTATGTCAAGATATAGTTGTAGTTGTTTTTATTGAAGCAATTCTATTGGATATTGGGTTCGATCTTAGATATTGGAAAGGCTCAATTAAAAATGCAAAAATGCACTACAGGGGATTAGACATGAGATATGAGATATGAGATATTAATTTTATGTTACTCTGTCGCAAGTAAAAACATAATATGGCAAACACTGTCATCTACTTTCTTTTGTTGTTAAGGAAAGCATCTTTCTTAGCATTATGTGACCTATTCTGTGACCTAAGAATTGGAGGAATGCATTTAAGTTTGACTAGAAGCACCTTCTCTTTTGGTGTGAAGAACAACATGTTTCCTAACCTTAAGTAACCCAAGAATTAGAGGAATGCATTTAAGTTTGAATAGAAGCATGAACTTACATGAACATTAACTATTATATACTTTTATAATAGTGTAAGGCCCTAATTTTTTATGCCATGAGAGGCCACGTTAAGGGCATGGCATGATAAATAGTAGGCATATTCGTCTCAAATGGAGGTTGAATATATGTATAATGAATGCACTGGAATATACAAATACAAATCAACAAATTAAATATCATATCATATATGTTTAGATGGCTATTTTTTATTTAAAACACCATTAAATAAATACCCTGAGGTTAATGACTTTCAAGTTAACACCCTCTAAGTTAACATCGCCTATCCTAATAGTGAAGTCATGCTTACTCATATACATAGTGTAAAGTGTAAACATTCAATGGATAAATATACATGCATGTAAATAATATATTGAACATATAAATTTTGTAAGTTTAAAAATGTGTGAGAGATTGAAAATTCTAGTTATAAATATAAATATTGAGAATGAATAAAAAAATGATTTTAAAATTATATATACACTTACCTACCCATGGATCGCGGTTTTTTGATTGAGTAATTCCTTACAAGTCTCCTAATAAGTAAATGCATATTGGTTGAGATCGAATTGGCCCATGTATCTCAATACGTTATTTGGAATATCAATAAATCACGAAACTTCCAATGGGATATTTGTGATTTCTCCCTTAACCCAATAGAATATATTCTTACTCTCAACATTAACACTTTTTTGTTGTTAATGCAAGTTGAGTTTTTGGTCTGTTGAGACCAATTATTTTGTGAGATTGAAATGAAAATTAAGTTTTATTATTTAATATCTTTAAAATTGTAAGATCTCTTTTGATTGTATTGATCTTTCATATACGAAAATTCGGAACAATTCGAATTCGTTGAATATTCAGTGTATGTGTAATACGAATACATTGAAAAATTGAATTTTGAAATACCATATTTTAATTATTTAATCACTATAAAATGTAAATAACATTCAATTTCATACTTTATTATAAAAATAATTATTAATAACTAGTTGTTATCTCTCATACTCTCTATCCTAATACATTGAGATTTTATATTTTTGTCTTTAAATAGTAATTTTGATTCTAAATAACATGTCTAAAAATAAATCAGTGATTTTAAATGTACATTTATGATACATCCGTGTATATTTGATTAAAATTAGTATTTATATAAGAAATCTACTTTTGTATTTTATTTGTATTGTATTTTTACATTACGCATTTTTTCCATACCAAATCATATTCATACTCAAATTATACTACTATAAATAAAACCGTAAACCTAAAGGTTCATAAAGCATATGGTCCTTGATTTATAATATCTGGATAAAACAACCATATAACTTGGATTGATGGTTATCTCAAGTCAAGAGCCTAGCTAATTATAACATATTAAGTAACCTTGCCTTTATTAAGAGCCTTTTTCAATGCATAGAGAAACTTATCACAAAGAATAGTGAGATATTTAAACCAGGGAATCTTTATTTGATTTCTTATTGCACTAAGTTAAATAAATGATGAATTTTTTGGTTATTCGGTCACTTTCTCTTTAACTTCAACGTATTTGTGATAGCCTATTAGAAAGACTCTCCCCTTGTGCATCGTGTCAATAAATAACTATGTCAATGAGACAATTGAAAGCTATGTATCAATAGTTATTTAATTATGACTTCATTGAATTTGGTCAGATGATGAGTGAACGTGTCATATGTAAAACCTTTTCTTTTTAAGTGTTTTGTATTTATTTTATTTTTTTTCTCTATGATCAAAATTAATTAGACAACATTTTTGCATCTACTTGTTTTCAGAATTAATAAAAAAATAACTAACTAATTTATATTTAAATTTACAACATAAAAATAGTTTCAACGAAAACACTTTAAGGTTTTAAGTTTTCTTTTCAAGGATTTATATTTTCTATAGAACATTTAAACATTTTAAGGTGTTAAGTTTTCCTTTTTAAGGATTTATTTTTTCTACATAATTCAAATTAATTAGACAACATTTTTGCATGTTAATGGTGGCCTTAATTAGACCGATCCCTTCCGTGACAATTTTATGGTGGTTAGTATCGTTTGAAAATTACTTAATCATTTGGTAACCATCACAACTATCATGTTTAAACACTCATTAAAAAGAGATTTAATGGACCAAGTGAGGGAACACACCTACATTATTGTCATGTTGGAGGAATATTTCTTCCACATTGAATCCATTCATCCCCATTATCCCTTAGTGACCCATGTCTCTGTGCACTCCTTTCACTAGTGTTGAATTCATCCATCCTATATGACTTCTATGATATACAATATCAAAAGAGCGAGTGATTGGAAACAAGATTACAAGAGATTCAAGAGAAAAGGAACTTGGTTAATGGCTTCGAAAGGTGCCTAAGAAGCATGAAGGTAACTTATGTACCAGTCATCTTGTTTCATTTTAATAGAAATTTATGATCTTTCTCTTCCCCATATGCATTTGTAAGATTCAACATGTTGGCCTTTGTTGGTTGATTTAAGATTGTTAATCCTTTGAAGAGAAATAGTAATGCTAGTTGTATTTATCTTTATGCTTTTGAGTTTTTTGGCATCTTTGTTACATACCTAAGGCTTGTGAGTAGGTAATTTAGCTCTTTTTGTAGGTTTCAATTTGATTGAGTAGAGCGAATTGAATTTAGAGAATAGGAGCAATGGGGATCAAACTTCAGAAATAGGTTCTTCTCTTTTATCCCATCTCATTCTTCTATTTGTCTTGCTTGTTTGTCGATTTGTGTGCATGGTGAATCATCTATGTTTGTATCTAAGTTGTCTATTTGAAGGGTCACAAGATCATTTTTCTACCTTCTTAGGATGTTGGTGACCAACCTTAGTCATTAGAATTTTTTTTTCCCACAACATAACTATCAACTCTGCTGGGGAACAATATTTCTTTAGGTCCTTGGTAGTTTGATTTTATCAGCTATTTTATAGGTGTATTCATTTCATTAGGTCCTTTTCATAATCAACCATCCTTGAAATTCCAACAAAGTAAAGAAATTTCTACTTTTTGCTTGTTTTAGGACTACCCAGGTATCCCATGCTCCTCATAGTGGTGAGAAGAGTGTGTGGTAGGGGTCCCACACACCCTAGTTTGGTGACAAGAATGTGGCTATTCTATTTTTGTACTAGACAAAAGCGTGGGAGGAAGAATATGGGTTTTTTTACCCTATTTTTGCTTGTATTGCTCTTTGATGTTGGCCGGATAGGGTAACTGAAATAGGTTGGGAGTTAGTACTATAGAATTGGAGTCTTTTGGTGGTAGTTTGATGCTTTTTTAACTCAGATTGATATGCATTTGTTACACCTAAATCTCGTCATCATGAGACCCTTGTGAATGCAATGCCTTGATCCCCGAAGTATCCCTGATCAAGAAGTCAATTAGAGTAAGTTGTTGCCCTTTGTCAATAATTTCTAGTTGGGTCGGTACAGGTTGTCTTCTAGAAAGGAGCGCCCAACTAGGTTAGGCGCAAACTGTCTTCATGTAGACCATGTCAATGGCTCAGGTTGCCTTTGTGCAGCCTACGCTTTCCCTCTCAGGCGCAGGTTTCCCTCATGTAGCTTGCGCCAGGGTTGGTTAAATTGGATAAAGGTAGCTTTCGAGCAAATTCTAGAATATGGATGAGGTGGATCTTTATCCCTAGCATCTAGGTGAGTTGTCCTACGGTTCCCTTAGCTCAAGGAAATATCCCTTAGTCCTCTCCCCATGATCCTCAACCTACACTATCCACTTGATCCTATAAATACAAAGCTCCTCCCCATTCCAAGGGGAGGAAGTCTATAGCACTGACATGTTGGTGGAATTAACCTAGGTGATCCCTACCCATCTCTTGGGAGGCATACATATCCTTTGGAGGCATTGGCTTGGCTTGTTGGAGGAAGATTGCAACGTTAAGGCTTGGGTTGTAATCCTTACTCTACTATGTACTTCTCACTCTTTTTACAAGAATATAATCTCTTTCCATAAATGTCGTTGTGCTTGTGATGTTTATAGTTCACTTCATTAATTGTTTAATTGGATCAATTAGTGTTTAGATGTACTGTTACTGCTTGTTTTGTCTCTATGTGCTTTGACAGGTTTTGCAGCTACATATCTGACGAGACGGAGCTTGGAGCAATAACGAGGAGAAAGATCTACGAATATGAAGGTAAGGTATCTAATTACCTTGATATCTAATTTGATCTAGGAAAGTAGTCTTATGTTATGTTCTCATTTGTTCTAGATCCACTTGGACTAGGGAGATCATGCTCGCGTCTGCTCGAGTAGATTGTCCAATAACAAATCTAGTGACTCCGTTGGGGAGATACATTGTTTTGATTTCAAGTTGAATGTGTTATTCTTTGATTTCATAATGAGCCATTGCTTTGCCTCCTAAGCCTCTCTTCACCATCATATTTTATTCTTGAAAAGTTTGCTAACCTTCTCTGAGTTTGTTTGAATCATTATCAATTCATTTTCTTATTCATTATTTGGAGTTCTTTCATTTTTGCATTGGGTTATTCGCCCGACATGCCTAGGTAGTGAATCCAGTGCACCTGTCTATATTGAGCGCAATCTTCCTTTGATCATCCTATGCCATCAACAACTTTTCCGATATGACAGTTTGCGCCGCCGACGCATTACTCCTGTATACAACCTGCGTTGGGTGCTCCGCGCCTAATAACATACTGCGCCAGTCTTTCAAACATGGTTCTTGGCCTGTCCACTCTCCAAATTTTAATTTTGGTTTGATCTAGAAACTTCTTTGTGCCATGCCTTCCAGTCAGAGGCCTCTTTATTTAGCATTGTTTGTGTTTGGTTTGTTTGTGTTGGTTTTTAGGTCCTTTTGGTCAAGTAAGAGTTTGGTAGGAGTAGCGGGCAATTTCAACCCCCCACGGTCATCTGCTCTATCTTGTATTCCCTAACCACCTCACTGGATCTATCCAACATGCTAGATCCACTTCCAAACCATTTTTTAGCTTAGTCATTAAGTGTTTGCTTGCATTTGATCATTTTTGAGTATTTTTTGTGTCTTTAGGTCATTGGAGTGCTTGTCATTTTCTTAAAGAATTTATGAGTGATTAGAGTGTTGCAAGTAGTCTCTTATTTTCTGCCATTTACATTTGCAAAGCATCATTATTATCATGTTTTGATTTGATACATACATTGAAAAATCAAAAGTGCTTCATTTTTACCATTTTCAAGTTCATTTGAGAATTGTTGTAGAAATTGTTTCGTGCATTGGAATTCATCATCCATCAATCTTTGGGAAGTTTGAAAAGAAAAATGAGTTGTTTGTATTTTTATCGAATTATGAATCACTCATCTTCTTGAAAAATCCAAGTGAAATCAGATTTTTGCAAAGTAATTCCAAGCTTAAAGAGTTATATGCATATTTGGTTTTCATGTGCTTTTGGGCTACCATAGTGAAAATTGAAGAGTTAGTGTGCTCTAAGTAGAGATTCTCCTTTTTCATCACTTAGTTCTATTCTAATTGAAAAAGACAAGAAGAAAATACTATGATTTGGATTTGATGTGTTGTTGAATTTTATGTTTTGTTCAAAAAATGGAAAAGAGTGCTTTCATAATTTTTGGTAGATTTGGGACTTGTTGAAATTTACTGTTTTGTGAGACCATTGGAAAAAGATCTATCCTTCCCTTACATGGATTTCATCAAAATAAAAAGTGCATTTTCATGCAGTTAGGGTTGCATTATGTTTAAATTTTTGTCCTCACCTCATGCATTCACCTAACCGTCCAGATAAAATTTGCCGGTAGAACTAGGTTAAAATTTACTAGTAACTTGTGTGCTAATTTAGTGACATGTTCCGACGTCGTAAAATGTGGTAGCTGTCATTATTTTCCTTCACTGCATCCCAGGGGAACTGTAGTTCTTCCACGTACCAACCGTTATATCGAAGGCTCTTTCACGTACCTTTAGGGTATATCGAAAGGAACTTCATGTATACGATAGTATATCGGAAGGATCTTGTCGTATGGTTGTGCATTAGACAACACCACTACGAATTTGAGCTCCCACGTACCTTGAGTATATTGGGAGACACTCCTAGGATTACTGAAACCAACCGAGCTAACCATTTGGACATATTGGCAGAGAAATACACCGAGAACAACACTAGGGGAGGTACTACGCACATACTATCAGGTAGTTGGGTTATATGGCCAGGGGTATGGTCCTAATCCTTCCTGTTTAGTGCTCTGAAAAATTGGGCCAAGTATAACTATTGGACCCTGGAGTATATGGCGAATTGCGAAGCCTTGAAAATCCTATGAGGTTCCAGACTTTTGAATCCACACCTATCACATAAGTTTACTTGTGGCCTTAGTTTGTGTAGATTTTCTTGGATTGATTTTATTTTGTATAGAATACACTTAGGAGAATTTTTCAGTTCGATCATTCTGGCAGAACAACCTTTGAGAAGGTCCCATAGAATTTTAAAATTGCCACCCAAATATCCCTTTAATCAGGAGGTAATGTCGAGGGAAACTATGGATCCATAAGTTACTGTCATGTCGCCTGAAGCATAAAACTCCACAATGGAGTCCGAAGCGAATTTATTGAGACACATCCTAACCTCTAACACTCCAAGGCTAAGGATGTGGAACCATCTACTTCATGAGACACATCCTTCCACCGTCTGTTGGAAGGAGAATCTGGGGATATAGATTGGCTAAATCCATCCCAGGACGACCTTGTATCCGCAACATTTGGTCCATCTCCATCCTTTTGGGACACCTCTCTAGGGAAACAATGGGCCCACCTGGCATTACATCCGAATTCAGAACCTTCCCCTCTTTGTTGGGATCCCCATGCTCAGCGCTTGGATCCATTATATGAACTCATGGACCAATTACGCCAACGTGGTGAAGATATTTGGTGCCAGATTCTCTCATAGAGAAGAGACACCTCAAAAACACCCATGTTTCAATATACCCCAATTTGTTCATTCTCTCTTGCTTCACTGAAAACACCCATACATAACATGACCACTTATGAACCTGGGAAACCCTCATTTCCTACCAGTACATCTCTCAATCAGAAGACCAATTCCATACCTCAAGTGACTCAATATGTTGAAGGAGAGAATTCCAACACCCCTAATACTACTACTGGCACATTACCCACCCCTCCCCCACCCCAAAACTCGCGGGGAGGATACTCTTTACCTCCTAATTTTATCATGAGTAGTATTCCTCCGATAGTAAGTAATCAGCAACCCATTATGAGTCAACCATCCATAAGTGGTCAAAACATTGTTACTGGGGGAAATCCCTATTCTCTAGCCATAGTACGACTGGAGGACTCCCAATCGGTCATTCCATTAGAATATCCTTACCTGTTGTGGGATCCACCATGGGATTACATCATGGTGGAGTTCCATCCAACTCAACTCCACCACCATGGAGTCAAATGTATCCAAGCCATTTTAACCCTAGGTCGGGACAATTCAATCCCAGAAACGTACTCCACAGGATGCCATATCCCAGAAACCCATACACTCCATGGGGAAATTATAATGTTGCACCAATTAGACCACCACCAACTTTTCCTCACATCCCCCCACCCCCACCACCATTTGGTCCACCTCTTTCTGGGGGTGGGGGGACCTCCACCTTCTGGAAGAGGTGGAGGCCCACCCCATTCCGGTAGTGGAGGCCCACCTTACTCCAGTGGCAGAGGCGGAGGACCACCACCTTCTGGTAGCGGAAGACCCCCACCTTATGGAGGAGGTGGAGGACCACCACCTCCTAGTAGTGGTGGACCCCCACCTGATGAAGGAGGCCCACCTTATGAAGGAGGCCCACCTTATTTTGGAGTTGGTGGCACACCCTATTCCGATGGTGGAGGTAGTGATCCACCCTATTCCGACGGTGAAGGTAGCAGACCCCCTTATTCCAACGGCGGAGGAGGAATCCCACCTTCTGGTGGGGGTCCACCTTATTCCAGCCGTGGAGGAGCCCCAACTTCCGGCGATGGACCACCCTATTATGGAGGTGGACCTACATACAATCCACCACCGAACCCAGGCGGCCCACCCACTTATGGCCAATTCCCGACAGAAACACCTTACAATCAGTCGATCCAAGGTCCTACTGGTCCATATATGTCATATCAATACTATCAGCATCTGCAGGCGAACCAACAACTGCCATTTTTGGCTATGTTGGACCTACCCGACCTGTCTCGTCTGACCAATGGTCCCATCCTACACGGTTATAATTGGCCACCCATTCTGGTCAAGCTACCCTCTGACATTTCCAAATTTGATGGCAAAACCGATGAAGACCCGAAAAACCATGTGATGACATACTATCTATGGTGCTCATCCAATTCCTTGATGGACGAATCGATACATCTAAGTTTGTTTCAAAGGACCCTCATTGGCCCATCTGCCAAGTGGTATATTGAATTACCACCACACTTGTGCCCTGATTTTCACTCTTTAGCTATGTCATTCCTGACTCATTTCTAGTTACCCATTCGCTATGAAACTGGTACATACTTACTAACTTCTCTCCTCCAGACTACCGCCACTCATATATCTGATCATATCCATGAGTGGAAGAGGAGTTGACATCTCATTAAGCCTCTTATTCCAGACCAATTACTAGCTGACTAGTTTACGAAGTCTCTTTTACCCACTATAGCTAGAGATGTTGCTATGGGAGGGGTCGTCACCGATGAACAGGCTATCGCTCGTGCCCACTATTTAGACCTGGTCTATGCTCAATCCGATACGTTATATGACATTGTTCCTTACTCACCTCACCCTACATACGATCCTACAAAATCACCCAAGGGACCTCAAACCGATGACATTATCAGTTCCCTTAACTCCCAGCCTTCCATTCAAACCGATGGATCATCGAACCACCATGATTCTTCCCCACCCCCACCCTAGGCTGTCAGCAGCACCATCAAGTCACCCACTCCTGCTCCCACCAAGGAGGTGAATTATGTTCAATCAGCTTCGCCTCAGAAATATGGTGGCAAGAAGAAAAACAAAGGTAAACCCAAGAAATATTCCAACCCGTAGGAGCACAAGAACCACACTGAAGACATGAAACAGAAATGGAAGCTCAAGTATCCTTGTTTACTGTGTGGTGCTGACCATTTCTCCAAAGAGTGTCCCCACCGAGATCAAGTGCATAATTTTCTTAAGGGAAAATCCACACCCGTAGTTCTCAACGATCCCTTCCCCACCCAAAATCAACAAATTATTGTTCAACCCTCGCCTTCTCAAGGAGAAACATCATCCACCTCGCATTTTCTCATGAGCATAGTGAGACGGTTAAACTGAACACACGATCACATTCATACGACTCGATCCCTCCGAAAGAACATATTGAAATTAATATTGAAAAATATCCACCTCTATTCCATATATTACCGTGCCACATGCTCCTCTCACCATTGATAATCCTTCTTTAGAGTTAGTGTTGTGTCCACCTAAGGGCACGATTTGAAAAGTTGTTTTCAATCCTAATGCTCGGGAAACTCATAACTACAACATTGTAGAGGACTTGGCGCAAGCTCCTTGTGTCATGTCGATGCTAAAGGTTTTGCAGAATTGTCCCAACCAATGGAAGACTCTTATCGCTTCCATTAGAACGGTAGATATGGATTCCTCGAATACAATCATGTTTAGGATTGAGTACTTTAAACCGAGGCTTTCCCACCAATTGTCTTTCGAAATTGCCACAAAGATTGCTGGGAAGACAAGCCATCATATTGTACTAGATGAAGGTGCTTCTACCTCGGTCATGTAGTTATCTTATTGGAGAGCCATCGATTCTCCAGAGTTAAACTGTTCTCCTATTACCCTGAAAGCATTCGACGGTAGTGGCTTTCAACCCCATGGGATATTACAAGCCTTAGCAGTAGAATTGCGGGGTAAGACTAGAACCATTAACGTGGAAGTGGTCACAACCCCTTTGGATTATAATCTCTTACTTTGTTGTAACTGGTTTTACACCATGACTGCGGTCTATTCATCTGTCTTCCGCATTGTGCAATTTCCCTATCAAGGCCGAATTGTCACTATTGACCAGCTGTACTTCTGTACACTAGACACCCCTACTCATCCTGGTGATAATGTCCCCTTTCTAGGACAATCTTCGCAGCTATATGAGAGCATGGGGATCAGCCTCATAAAAGATTCATCTCTTATGGGTGTTTTTCCAACCCCAGATCCCCCTAACCATGTTGCCATGGTGAACATGATCTCCTCCATGATTCCATCTTATTCCAACTCTATCAATCAATGGCTTATACCCGATGAGGCCACCATGCATTTCATTTGAAACACCATGCCTCTCGCACCAGCTGAAGCTACTTATGAGGCTATCCAGTCAGCCCCTGAGGACCTATTAGCTGTGGCCTCTACATCTTGTTCTCTACAGTGAGCGCCATCCTTAGCATATCCTCTGCTCCAGACTTTTTATTCCGATGAATCCATTATGGATATTATGAGTGCGGATGACCCCCCGTGGGAAGACCTCCACCATCGATCGTCTTTCCTACCCCCATTGGATTCTGTGGAGAACAAGATCACAACCATTTTCACACCAAATGTCTATCCTAACCTCCAGTCAATGATCCTCACTTTCCATATAGTCACTGAGGGAAAATTGGCAAACATCGAGCCTACCATTCAGGTTGACATCTCGGTTACCCCTGGTTTCGTGGAACATATCCGTTTAGGAAATTGTTATCCCAAAGAGATCACCACGTACATAGCCTTATTCAAGAAATTATGTGATGTGTTCACTTGGACCTACAAGGAGATGCCCAGGATAGATCCTGCCATCATTTCAAATGAGATCAAAACCTATCCTGACGCTAAACTAGTCCTCCAAAATCTACAACTAGTGCACCCTCGAAGAACTGCAACAATTAAAGCTGAGATTGAAAATCTCTTGAAGGCCGACTTTATCTACTCTATTCCTTTAACATAATGGGTCTCCAATGTCATCCTTGTGGCCAAGAATCAGGGCACCATCCGGGTCTGTGTTGATTATAGGGTCTGAACAAGGCTTGTCCAAAGGACAACTACCCTACTCCCTTCATTGATCATATCATTGACAATTGTGCAGGAATTGTCATCTTTTCATTTATGGATGTCTTTTTAGGTTACAACCAGATCGAGATCCACCCGGCCTACCAACAAAACATTGCTTTCATCTACCCTTGGGATACGTTTGCTTATTGTAAACTCCCTTTTGGTCTTAAAAATGCTAGTTCTACATTCCAGCGGGCCATGTCGTATGATTTTCATGATGTGAAGGACTTTGTGGAGCCCTATGTTGACAAACTGCCTGCTGTGAGAATCCTCACAACAGATCTAAGAGATAATGTATACCTCACAAGAAAGATTATGATTAAGCAGGAAGATAGAAGAAGAGTGGTCAATGCAGTGTAAATGAGCAACATAATAATAATACAGTATAACTCAGATAGAAGCAAAATAACTTCACAAACACACTAATTCATTAATCACAAATGGACAAATAAATAATACAATGCATGAGGATTCGAATTCCAATGTGGCAATTCGAATTAGCCTTCATGGAGAGATCAAAAGATCACTAGAGTGTCATCAAAGCACAACTAGAAGTCTTCATCATCATCAGTGGAGTCATCAATGCACAAGTAACTATCAATCATTAGTCAAACTGAGTATAAATGAGTGTGGTAGGTGTAACTGGAACATGGAGGCACTAACTGAATGAAGGAGGCTCAGTGGAGGGTGCATGAGGAGCTAAATGGAGTCAGAATGGGCAATCTAGTATCACTGGAGGTCTATCGGAGTGATAAAGTCAGTTGAGAGTTAGTATAGACTTAAATAAAGGAAAGAAATGAAGTACAACTGAATGGTAGGTGATAGAGGGTGCATGAGATGCATGTAACTGCATGCATGGCACACTAAGCACTAGGGGGGCTAAAACTGATCAGTGAGAAGCTTGCGGGGCTAGCTAACTAAGGGCTAGGTCCTAGGACTGATGATTGGGATGCATGCAATTGCATGCATGCATGCGGAATGCATGTTGCATGCAAGACTGAAAATGCAAACAATGAAAATGTTGGTAGGACTAGGGTGGAGTATAGGAATATCCTAACACTTTCTCATTCGCAGCATCGTGAGTTCCACATCAACCATCTGATGGTTGTATTCCTCATATGCAAGCGGTATAACATTCGTCTGAATACTCACAAGTGTATTTTCTACGTCGAGTATGGACGCTTCCTAGGTTTTATCGTTTCAAAAGATGGGATCAACATTGATCCCTTGATGGTGGAAGCCATCGTCTCTCTCCCACCTCCTACCGACATTACAGAACTACAAAGTTTGGAAGGGAAGGCAACTTACCTATGACATTTGTATGTAATTTCACTCAGAATACATAGGGCTATATGCAATTACTAAAGAAGGACATCCCTTTCATATGGGATGACCAAGCACAACAATCCTTCAACACATTGAAACATGCCTTTATTCATTCCCCTGTGCTCCAACTACCCAATTACTACAATGATTACATCATTTATCTTGCTGATTCTGCCACCACGATGGCCATGGTCTTGGTCCAGGAAGATGATAACGCCCAAGAACATGTGATCTATTACCTAAGTAAGGGTCTTATTGACTCTGAAACCCGTTATTATCATGTCGAGAAACTCACTCTCACGGTAGCCATTTCCATCCAAAAGTTCCATCATTATATACTGCTCTGCACCACTACATAATTGCTGAATCGAACCCCATGTACCACGTCCTTACATGTCAGGTGCTTGGGGTAAAGTATTCATGCTGGATCATGATACTTCAGGAATTTGATCTCCTCTTAGAGAAGGCCAAGTCAAAGAAATATTTGGCGTTTGCGGAGCTCATTTGTGATCTTCCCTGTGTTGATTTAGGATCTGAGCCCAATGATTCTGTCCCAAATGAGTCGTTGTTTCTCATCATCATGTTTGACCCATGGTATGGAGATATCGCCTTATATCTTCAAACCCAATGGTTCAATCCCCAACTGTCTTGTGATGATCGTCGTCGTATATGCCACCAGGACAAGTATTACATGATCGTCAGTGATACCTTGTATCGTCGTGTTGTTGATTCCATTTGTCAACATTGTTTGACACATGAGGAGGTTGAAAACGTATTGAAAGACTGTCACGCTGGGGCTTGTGGCAGTCATCTCTCTGGGATGGATACGACCTAGAAGATACTACGCGCAGGATATTACTAGCCTTCCATATTCAAACATTTCATTGAGGTCGTTAAGAAATTTCCCCCATGCTAGCACTTTCAATCTAAAAAGTGCTCCCACCCATCCCCTTTACACCTGGTTATTGACGTCGACCCCTTTGCTAAATGGGGCATAGATTTCATGCACTGTAAGAATACCTCGGTCAGGGGGCATGGTTACATCGTACTAGCTGTGGATTAGTTTACTAAATAGGCTGAGGCTATGCCTACATACAACAAAGATGACAAAACTGCTGCACTCTTCATGTTCAACCATGTCATTGTACAGTTCAAAGCTCCACAAGCCATAGTCACCGATCATGGATCTCACTTTCAAAACCACATGGTAAATGAATTGAGCACCAGACTGGGTTTTTGTCACCAAAACTCAACTCCTTACTACCCACTATCCAATGGAAAAATAGAGGCCATGAATAAGGTCTTGAAAACCATGATTCAAGACATGGTGGGTACACACAAATAAAACTGGCATAACATGCTCTTTTCTGCACTATGGGAATACCGGACCTCCATCAAGACTGCCACCGGATTCACACCATTCCAATTAGTATATGGATTGGAGGCAGTCATACCAATAGAGTGCGAGATTCCATCTCTCAAACTCGCAATTGAACTTCTCTCGAACACCACTACTGAGGAATAACGTTTCCTTTACCTAGAAAAACTCAGCAAGACTCATCGCGATGTTGTTCTTGCCAACGAGGAACATAAGAAACACATCAAATATTAGTATGATAATTGGTTAAACCTCGTGTCTTCAACGAGGGTGATTTGGTCCTCACATATGACAAAAAGCACGATAAGCTAGGGGCAGGTAAGTTTGAGTCCATGTGGCATGGGCCATACATTGTAAAACGCGTTCTGGAGAAGGGAGCATACGAGCTATAAGATTACGATGGAATATCTCTCGGAGATCCTCGCAAAGGGATCTACCTGAAGAGGTAATATGCTTGATTTTTTCACGCATAATTATCTTGTATATACTGTACATGGTGTGTGTTTTGTGTGGTGTGAATCTTTCTTTCAGTGTGCTAGGATCTTGTTTCTCTACTTATACCATGTTTCTATCTGCATGTGCAGATGGAAACATGCTATAGATTCACAGACGGCACCAGCCGGCATACCCATAACCTTTCTTTGGCAGCCTGAGTACTATATTCCCCCACAGGCGAGCTTATCATCTCAGGAGGAAATTGTCTAGGATACGCAACCAATGCTAACCAATGCTATCCGCGACCCCACTTTTCTCCGTCTTTTCTAACGAGTTCGTCTCCTAGAAAGGTCCTTTGAATCTTTTCAATATGTGCACATTCCACGAGACATGAACTTGGTTGTTGAATCGATGGCCAATTTCATTCTAGATTGGTACATTGCACACACATAAGATATCCATAAAATACAAAAACAAACATGACATGTAAATCATCCATTGTATAAGAAAAACATGTAAACAAGATCCCATCAATCACCAATAGAACACAATATGTATAAAAGCCACCAATAGTGTCTGTATATATAAAATCGGTACAAAGTACAAAAATGGTAGTGCTGATGCAAAATCTGAAGCATGTAAGCTTTTAGTAAGAGTCCTTTGTACAAAATCTGAAGCTCATAATCTTTCAGTATATACATATAAAACATGAGCCTAATCCCTAGGATGCTCATTATAGCAGACCACGACCCTCGCCAATTTCCAAAGCAATGTACCAAAATGCAAAGATACCCGAACCGTCAACTGCTGGTAGCGATGGGGTAGGTCATGGAAACATGGATCAGGGATATCCAAAGTCAGCCTGTGGAGGTTATCATTGACCTCCTCCATCTCCTCAACAACATCTCAGGCCGCAAGGACCCAACTCTGGTACCCGCCCCTCTCCACACAAGAGGATAAAATCCAACTGGCCATACCAGACCCACATATGCATGGAACATGTGAAAACCATCAGCACTACTCTAAAAAAATCATAAATGCATAAAATGAAAAACAAAAGCACTAGTTGTTCTTACCGATATCACCCCACTGCGCTCCCTCAGGAAGCACCAGGTCAAGGTCCCCTATGAAGTCCATCCCATCATATGGGTAGTCCTCTACCATGAGGAGATGTCCCCTCAGCCATGTGAAGAAACCTGTGTTGAAGCTAATAATAGGACCCCCGCTACCATGGCAGGCCATCACCTCGAACCACCTAGTCATATGAGGATCTCAAGCATTTCGATCCTCAAGGTCTACCTGCAGGCGTAAGTGCGGCACCCGCTCCAGCATGAATGATATCACCACTAAACTGTAACCAAATTTCTTTAGCACCCCACGCCAACATTTGGTTAGATGATCCCATAGACTTGTGAGGAGGCCCTCACAACAATTGAATAAAGTGGGAGCAATACACTCCTCAGGATACATCATCTGCGATTTGCTCGCTAGATGAGCAGATCGACTACCAGCCACCCTCATGATGGTAAAGAGCACAGTACGAAGACATTGTTCTTGAACACCCTTGATAGGGATCTTCCCACCAACCATCTGAGTGCCTGGAATGCACCACTAGTCAATCATGTCCTCCACAGTACGATCACCCTCTCATGATCCAGATAGGGACATAGGGTTTCCCCATCGGGACAACCCTTTCAAAAAATAGATGTCCTCAACATCTATACTCAAAGTGTGCTCACCAATCTAAAAGTGTTGTTGTACCGAGTCCCCGCATTAGACCAAATATGACAACAACAACACTTGGGACCTCATGCCCAACACTCGGAAGTACTTGAGCAATTGCAATTCCCCAATGCGGCTATACATTGGGGATCATTTTATACTTGAGTGTCATCAAGATCGTGCTCGTGTTCTCGCCACTTGAGGACCATTTTGGTCGTAGTAATCTTGTCTAAAAGGCCATTAAAACACTATTAGAACCTTCCTCAGCCATCAAAAAACTTTTTCTAGGTTGGATTTTGAGTTTGTTATATGGTTTTGTGTCGGCGCAAACCGGCCTTTTGGATAGGGCGCCGCCAATGCAAAACACCCTTTCAGGATTTGTGCCAGCACATGTGCGACGCAATCCTCGAAAGGGAGGATTGCACCAGCCCGTGACTGCAAATCCCCCCACATAAAATGCCCAAAACTCAACAAAATGAAAGAAAAACAAAAATTTAATCCACTGTAAAGTTAAAAGGATGAGTTTAGGGTTACCTATCACCGACGACACTCTAAATGGTCGATCACAGCTCCCGGAATCGGGAAAGGAAAAACAACTCCACATGACACTTCTCACCTCTCCAACTTGGTAAAAAACAATAGTAATTTATTTTCACTATTTACCCCATTTTATATATAAAAAAGAGCATATTCCCTTTTTAATTTATTCCATTGTGGGTTATTTTACTATAGCTGGAATTATTTACACTTGGTTAATCATTTTGACCTAGTTTCGAAGCTTGCAGGTGAAGTTAAGTACCTCATTAATCTTGTTTTTTCACAATTGTGGTCATTTCGTACGTATTATCAGGTATGAATAACTCGTTGAGCGTCTTTATGTCATTATTCTGCTTGTTAAATTCAATTATTAATGACACTGAGCTAACTCTTTGTTCTTTCTCATGCTCGTAAAACGATGAGAATAAGTCCCCAAGTTATAGTTGATCACTTTTTCGGGCTCGTTAAACTTCCATGAAAAAGGAACCCATCGAAGTCTCTCTTTAAGCTCTTTTTAGGCTCTCAAAATACCAAACCGATCGCCAAGTGAACTTGATGCATTCACCCTTGTAAAAGTATTTGAATGATCGTCTTTCTGGTGATAGTTTACCACTTTTTCGGACGAGGAGGCACTATTTACGAAAAAGGAATACTCCATCCAATCATGACAGGAAGAGTCCTCTCTCGCGTTGTTTTACCCTTTTCCGGGCGATGAGGCTAACTTTACGAAAAAGGACATTTGGAGTCTTCTTTAGTTCTTTTCAGACTCTCTAAATATGAAATGATGTCGATTTTACCTTCTATGGACTCGTTAAAATTTAACATTGAAGGGACCGTCATGGGACGAACCCCTCCTTTCCTAGGTTCGTAAAACATTTGGGATTAGACTCATCCATGGAATGATCTATACCGAGCATCTATTTACTCTCCTCAAGCTCGTTAAAAAACAAGAGAGGCACTCATCAATCATGATGGGGAAAAAGGAAAGATTTTGCATTACGCTATAATTTACGATAGTACATAGTTAATCTTGAACATGGCACTCATTTGCATTTGCATTCCATACTTGGGTAATCCATTTGTCTTCAAGTGCTACTGATTTCATGAGTCTTGTCACTCCTTTGGGTCATCCAAAGAATGCTTCTATTATCAGTCGCATTAGGGTTTGGTGTAACGTCCCCACCCTTGGACCCAATGCAAGGAAGGGAACCTGATGCTATTCTATGGGGCTTTTCATATAACTCGGCCAATTCATTAGATGCATATAGTTAAAAAAAAATGTGTGCAGATGTAAATTAAACAAACATGCACAGCGGAAATGAACTCATCTACACACATATTACATGATTGTTATTCAATTTAACACAACCAACAAATTAACACATTTGCATAAGTAAATACACAATAAAATACTCATCTTGATGTAATGATGTCCCAAACAACTAGCTATGTCGCTGCAATGTTCCTCCCAACCGTAGGTCTCTGCCCAGCCTGTATTATTTCAGCACTCAGAGACCACCCCCGAGCTGGGCATGATATCTACAAGGAAAAGGGAACCCTCAAGCACAGCACTACCCAAAGCAATGGATACCCAACTCAACCCCAGCATTCTCTTGAAAAAAAAACTTAGATATGGGCTTGGAAACACACTTTCAGCAATGGGACATAGAAGCTAGATGGACATGGGTTTTCCCAAAAACGCAGGCACACCAAAAATGGATTTGTGGGAAGACGGAATCAATCCCAGGGAAGAAAATCGATTTCTCCCACAGATGTATGAGCATTCAATGGGCCAAATAGCCTCAATAAAACCCCAAATCATTTTCTTGTTCTTCCCCACTGTTAGCCACAACAAAAACACCCTTCCCAGATAGGAAAATGAAGGTAAATAGAGCAAAACCATGGAGGGAACTTCCTAGGTAGCTCTAAACTCGTGAGGGAGAAAGACTGATGGTTGCATAATGGCTTGGGGGGAATTTTGTGGCCCTTTACTTTCCCAAGAATCCAAACATGAAAATCTAGGAAGGGTGGCTTGCCCATACTCGAATTTGGACAACCATACCTCTCCATTCCCTAAGGCATTAACTACCTCAACCAACTCTTGGGAGAAATTAATGATTGGGCATAAAAGTAAACATGGGTAGTTGAGGGTTTGATGGGTTCTCTCATTGACACTTGGATTGACTTGATTGTCTCAATGGTTTTAATATTTCCCTCCCAATTGCCTTGTAACATCATGCCCCCATCTCTTGTTGCATTGCATAGCTAGTTGTGGGCTTTTATATTAAAATGCATATTTACAATTCCCATGGTTCACTAGCACATGGGTAGCATAATTTCAAATACTTACCTCTTCTAGATAGAGCATTCACTAGTGGGGCCTTGGCCTTGAGCTCCACGCTAGGAATCATACATAATATGCATACATTATTTACATTATATCCCAAAATATTACAAGGGTCAAAATGGGGGACATTACATTCCCCTCCCCTTCGAATAACATCGTCCTCGGTGTTCCAATACCTAGGAATACATACACGCTATATACATGTCCAAAATTCACAAAATATGGCAGGTCTGTCCTGCATTTCACACTTTACTTGGGTTTTCAGGACCAAGTCCTTTGGTCTTCACAAATGGCTCCTGCTGGCTGGGACCTTCTAGCTCTACATGAGGGCATTGTTCCAAAACAATTCCTTCCCTTTCTTTACCTTCCCGCTGATCTACAAGTCTGGAAACTTTATGGCGGCTACCCTCTTGGTGTTCCATTGTTGGGCAGTCATGGAGGCAATGATTTCCTCCACATCCCCAACATTTCATTGGTTGCTTTACCCTTTCCTGCACAAATTCCTTTGAGTCTTCCCACCTGGAACGTTTCTTAATCGACTGATTGGATGAATGCTTCTTCATGGATCCACTTTCCTTTCTCTTACTAATTGCTCCCAGAATAATTTTTACCTCTTTTGGCAGACAAATAGAGTCTTGCAAAACCTTGTGGTTCATCTCATTCTGTTGCCTCTGTAGCTTAAGCATCTCTCCAATATTTTCTTGGGAACTGGAAATTGTTTGAAGAAGACTTTCATCCAACTCTAATAGCCCTCGGTCTACTGCCATGTTCAATGGAAACAACTGAACACACTTTGCTTACTAGCAACACTTTCTTGTGTCGGCTGCAACCAATTGTTTCACTTTCATACGTGTGAAATTCATCATGGAAATTCTTTCTTAGGACAAGCATAACATGAACATTGAAATTAGTCAATTATTTTCCCAATTGACATGGAATGTCCATGCTTTATTCATGGGACTTCCACACTTTCATGCTTTCCATCATACACATGAACTCATTCATGTTCATTCTTTCACAGGAAATTTACTATTTCAGCATTCACAATTCATCTCAACCAATTAAACACAATCTATTTTCATCCATGACATGCACTCAACAATCTTTTGTTTTCTAAATGCATCAATCGAAAGGAAAGAGAAGAGTAGGATTTTCTCCCTCTTAGTCTTATTTTGTTATGGAGCTACACCATCGTTGTGGTTTCATGCTCCTTAGTCTCTTTCACTTCACTGTGAATGCTTTGACTTTCCTTTCTTGGCTATGACACTTAGTGTCTAAGGTCTGTCTAAGGATTTTCAACTAGGAACCCTCCTCCATAGTTGCCTACAGAACCTTTGGCTACTATGACCCCCTCATGTCCACTAGCACCATCTTTCATTACTGCTCATACTGAGCTCTTTAGGACGGTCACATGTCCACATGCATCTCTAGGATGCTTTCATAATCCTTGCTTCCAACAATACATACACTCAAACATTGAATCAATTCACATGTTTAGTTCATTTTCATAGGGTTTATCTCTAAACAAGAGTTTAGGAAATCATAACCAAATCGTATACACACGTATATTCATAAGTAAGAAGCTGCAAGGTAACCAAATACTTATCTGTATTTGATGTCTTCACTTTATTCCACGAGATCCTTCTTTGCTTTGCAAGCCTTGGATTTCCCGTGGACACAATTATGAATGTTGGGCCATCACGTAGGCTACTCCACAATCATTCAAATAGGAAATTCCAGGCCAGTACGCCGACTGGTTTTATCAATATGCTAGGCTAGTGCTCCGACTGGTTTTATCAATTGTTTAAGGGGTGTTGGGCCAGCGTACATGCTGCTTTACCATATCAAATATTTAATGCCCAACTAGTCACTCTCTGGACTTATCAAGAACTTTATAGCGTTCAACCAGCTACTCCCTATATTTCTCAATAATTTATATCGCCCACTCATTTACTCTCTGGATTTACCAACAATTTATATCACCCACTCATTTACTCTCTGAATTTACCAGCAATTTATAGTCTTTCAGGGTCTTGCCTTCTTGCAATGACCAAGGTTTCCAACAAAGAAACAATAGTGTATCAGCTTAGATGTTAAAAGACTTATACCTGAAATCTTTGTTATTCCAAACAAGACATAAATGAAAATGAATACTTATCTGTATTGTGCATTTCCCCTCTAGTCCACAGGGTCCTGCTTCGCTTTGCAAGCCTTGGAATCGCCTATGGACTTTGATGTAGTTAATGCTTAACCAATACACCTCCCCATCGACTGGATTTACCAAGCATTTGGTGTTTTCGAACCAGTCCCATACCTGGTTTCCCCTCTCCAGTGCCGAACCAGCACATTCGCCTGGGTCATCGACCAATGGAAGGAAGCTATGCCACCAGACCATTATAGGTCAAGGCTCTGCTATGGAGCCATAGGCATCTCAGGGTTTTCAGTCAGTCTTGGCACTCGCCCTCCTACTGCTGACCCAATAGGCATCTCAGGGTTTTCAGTCAGTCTTGGCGCTCGCCCTCCTACTGCTGACCCAATAGGCATCTTAGGGTTTTCAATCAGTCTTGGAACCCTCCCTCCTACTGCTGACCCAATAGAGATTTTATGCCTTCACCAATGTCACCACACCTTCTTTCACCATAACCCTTCACACACACATCAACTCTTCATTTATACAAGGATGCCACTCCTTCTCTTGTGCAAATCAGTGGTTCCTTTTAGGAACTTTATAGGTGACTTTCTTGACTGCAGGTTAACATGGCCCCACTCACATAAGGATGACACCCCTTTTCACTACACAGCTCCCTGGGTTTGTCCATCCGTTCCAATATTATTTAGTGTGAGCATAGAAAGGTTTCCAATTCCTATACAATCCTTCTGTGTACCCTTCTTCACTTTGCCTCTTAATGTGTAGTACCAATTGGTATCTGTGTAGGCTCACAACACAAGAAAGATAAGCAGGCTTATCAGTATTGCTTCTTAAAAGCGCAACCACATTCATTAACATTCACTATCAAGTATTGAAACACCAGGAATGTGTCCATTCCCTTAGGATGTAGTCAATATTGACAACCCTATCATGACCTGGAACGAGAAAAGGTGTGCACCCCTTTTCCAATGTGAGCCATGTAGGCCCTAATCATACTCAAGAAGTCTGAAATGATATATATAAATAAAGTAAAGCATGCTCTGCATATTAACCCTAATAATTTAGATATACATGTTCTTATCTAGGGTCACATAATACTCATTCATTTTTGCAAATGTGTCTTTTCCTTCATTTGCGAAGAATGGGGGCTCCCTTCTCTGAGTCAACAGTTTTTCGGTTTGCCACCCCAATCTTTCCATGTTCCATAATCAACACATGCCTTCTTGGCGTAGATTTACCATCTCACTCTCATGGTTTTCAATCATACAGCTCAGTTAAGATGTCATCCTTAATAGATGTAATGGTGTTTCACCCGAAACCCATTTCCAAAGCATGGGGTCCTTCCCATGGAGTTTGGCTTCTGCAGGTCATCACACATGGTCTTCCTGCAATGTGTCTTTCTAGCACATTTATCAAATAGCCAAACAGTCAGCAACATTTAACAATAATCATTCAATGGCATTAATAATTAAATTCAAGTATGAATTTGCAATTATGTTCTCTACAGAAATTGATTTGCTTAGCCATGAGTCTATTCTCATATCGTTTGGCTCTTGCTCATGGTATATTCCAATATTCGTCATGGAATTACCCACATTTTCCATGCCCAAAGCAATCTACCTAAAATCTGAAACTTCAATTAGCCAAACATGTTGTGAGTATCTATGCATATAATCCTTTCATTGCTACAATAGTCACTGAAGTGATCTCAGAATTATAACACTCAATAATTCAAACACCTTCAGCTGTTAACATTTGAGGTGCAATGAAATGTATGTATATATCTATATATGCATCGTTATCATAAATAAAATTGCAAGACATGGGTACACTATCCGTGCAATTTAAATAAATTGTAAGTACTCATTACTTCGCATTCCATGCAATCTCTATCCTTCCACAAACCACTCTGGTATCCCATCATCATGTCTACCTTCTTCATGCAATCAGTCTCCTGCATTCACAGAAGCTCATGAAATGGTATCAGTATTAACATTGGTTCACTATTTCATCGATTATCTAATTGCATCGAACATATATCATAATCATGCATTCACACAATGCATCTCAACATGTGCACCTATACCTATGCATGCACATTCACATCTCTCACATAATCTTTTAATGTGTGTTCACTCAATGCATAATTCCCTCAATACAACCTTGCATTAATCCATGAGTACTAGGAATTCCAACATATTATGACCTAACCATGCCTATCTCATATGGCATATACTACAACAGGACCATAAGTCATCACTTGCTTTGATCGTTAAACTCACAACCAACATACACAAATGGCATGATATAATTTCATATGAATGCATTGAGGTTTCTAAGAAACTATAGGGTGTGAGGTTCCTTGCCTTCACTTACCCACTCCCGACCATACTTGGTAGGATTATATTCACATTCAGGCACTCAATACCACATGCAAACAAATCAACATAGTTTAAACATAGTTGAAGGGATCTTACCAAATCCTCTTTCAACATTCATGCAATTTAAGCATAGATAACCATTACTTGCATGGCTGTCATTAACATCGTTTGATGTTACTTGATCATTTGGCCTCTTACCAGGGCTACACAGTCCTTTTTCCAACCTCATGATCACATATTTGTTTCACCATCCTTTCCTCATAAGGTTGTTGGTCATATGCAACAACCATCGTCCGCATCCTTAATCATGCTTCGGTTGTCTTTGGTCCTATAGCCATTGCAAACACGACTAGTTATTTAATAACTACCATAATCATCTTTAAGTGGCTCATTGCATATGCAAAACCTCACTTTTTACCAACATGCAATATCACATACATATATGCACAAACATTTTCACATTCACTGTGCAATGTTTATCAATATGCCATCTAGTTCATATTTATTTCAGCTATCTAATCTCTTACATTTTCAATCATGCTTCTATGGTCTGATTCATACAACCATTATCAACAACATTACTAGTGATCAACCATAAGCAATACCATTAATGGGCTATTGCATGTGTAACTTCACTATTTTATCAATCTGCAACATCATGCTCACGCATAAGCAATTCACATGCATTATGCAATGACTCTCTAATCATGCCCACTAATTCATATGCATTATTCTCTTGCATTTCCAGCATCCCTATGCCATAATTTATAGTATATAAAACTCAGGAAATAAAAACACAATAGCAAAAGAGGAGTTAAGGAATTCTCCCTCTCCAATTCCTTATCATGACATGGAGTTCCTCCTCCACATCATAGCTGATCCTTTTCTTGGATTTCCTACCAAGCACGCAAGGAATCATTAGTTGTCATTTCTCACCAAGTAGCAATTCAATATATACATACTTGTATAACATTCGTTCTTACTATTTTTCAAACATGCAATACTTTATGTTATAAACAAAAATATTTAAAGGTGAGAGATTTCCCTTTCATCACGTTGCCTTACTGCTCCCATTGCTCTTTTGCAATGCATATTAAAGCCAATTACTTTTAATAAGGCTTCCACAACCTTCTATGCAATCCCTGCTCTTCATCCCAAGCATAGAGAATGCACTTTACACTTTCAGCGACTGTCTCCCAGGGACGATGAGAGGTTCAAGGGGGATTTCCCCCTTGTGGCTCGCCATTGCAGGGCGGGTCGAGGGCAGCGCCCTCGTTTTTTTTTTTCTTTTTTTTTGTAAATGCTTCAATTTCGCGCAATCTGACCCATGATTTCAAAGCCATTTTTTGACTTTCGGTACCAAAAATTCACCCTGGAAAACAGTTGAAATTCTCTGTTTCGGAAGACTTCGCCATTTTCTTCCGACCCATTGAGGACGAACTCGCTGAGTTTTTCCGCCATTGCGGACGAACTCGCCGAGTTCTTCCGGTTGACCATTACGGAGAAAACTTGCCAATTTCTTCCGCAATTTCGGCAAAAACTCGCCAATTCCTTCCGCAGTTGCGGACAAAATTGCTGAGTTCTTCTGGTCGAAAACTCAGCTTTTCCTTCCGACACTGTAGCGCAAACTCACCAAATTTTTCCGCCATTGCGGATCAACTCGCCCATCTCTTCCACCGTAAACACTTAGAAAAATTTTGCAATTTTTCAGACAAACTCATCGAGTCCTTCCGCCGTCGCGGACCAACTCACTGAGTTCTTCCGCTGTTGTGGAGCAACTCACTGAGTTCTTCCGCCGTTGCGGACCAACTCACTAAGTTCTTCCGCCTAAAATTTTCCTTCGTTTTCGGCGAACTTATAGATTTTCTGTCGATTTGTTGCGGAGCAACTCGTCAAACTTCACCGACAACTTTGGCTGAAACTCGCCGACACAGTTAGGAAAAGCACTTAGAAAATATTTGAAAATTTTTGAAATTTTGAAACTTTTCTTAATGGTCTGTGCTAGGCAGGAAGCATACTTACCTCTGCAAGCTATGATAGGTAGCCCATGAAGGCCCAATGCTACAACTAGCAGCTCTGATACCAAATGTAACATCTCCACCCTTGGACCCAATGCAAGGAATAGAACCTGATGCCATTCTATGGGAATTTTCATAAAACTCAGCCAATTCATTAGAGGCATACAGTTAAAAACAAATGTGTGCAGATGTAAATCAAACAAACATGCACAGTGGAAATGAACTCATCCACACACATAATACATGATTGTTATTCAATTTAACACAGTCAACAAATTAACACATTTGCATAAGTAAATACATAATAAAATAGTCATCTTGATGCAATGCTGTCCCAAACAACTAGCTATGTCGCTGCAACGTTCCTCCCAACCGTAGGTCTCTGCCCAGCCTGTATTATTTCAGCACTCAGAGACCACCCCCGAGCTGGGCATGATATCTACAAGGAAAAGGGAACCCTCAAGCATAGCACAACCCGAAGCAATGGATACCCAACTCAACCCCAGCATTCTCTTGAACACAAAACTCAAATATGGGCTTGGAAACACACTTTCAGCAATGGGACATAGAAGCTAGATGGACATGGGTTTTCCCAAAAACTTAGGCACACCAAAAACGGATTTGTGGGAAGAGGGAATCAATCCCAAGGAAGAAAACCAATTTCTCCCACAGATGTATGAGCATTCAGCGGGCCAAACGGCCTCAATAAAACCCCAAATCATTTTCCCCTTCTTCCCCACTCTTAGCCACAGCAAAAGCGCCCTTCCTAGCTAGGAAAATGAAGGTAAACACAGCAAAACCATGGAGGGAACTACCCAGGTAGCTCTAAACTCATGAGGGAGAAATACTGATGGTTGCATAATGGCTTGGGGGAAATTTCGTGGACCTTTACTTGCCCAAGAAGCCAAACACGAAAATATAGGAAGGGTGGCTTGCCCATACTCGAATTTGGACAGCCATACCTCTCCATTCCCTAAGGCATTAACTACCTCAACCAACTCTTGGGAGAAATTAATGATTGGGCACAAAAGTCAACATGGGTAGCTGAGGGTTTGATGGGTTCTCTGATTGACACTTGGCTTGAATTGATTGTCTCAAGGGTTTGAATATTTCCCTCCCAATTGCCTTGTAACATCATGCCCCCATCTCTTGTTGCATTGCATAGCTAGTTGTGGGATTTTATATTAAAATGCATATTTACAATTCTCATGGTTCACTAGCACATGGGTAGCATAATTTCAAATACTTGCCTCTTCTAGATCAAGCATTCACTAGTGGGTCCTTGGCCTTGAGCTCCACGCTAGGAATCATATATAATATGCATACATTATTTACATTATAGCCCAAAATATTACAAGGGTCAAAATGGGGGACATTATAGTTGGTGTCATTCTCGTCATGTCAATATTTCGAAGTTATGTCATGCCCATGTTCAAGAGATGTTCATTACTCATCATCTGCAATCAGTACACCTTCTATCATGTCGGTCTATCCTGAGTCGGTCTTGCACATTGTTCTACCATCCGATCTACACTAAATATTTGTTATCGAGTTTCGTGTCTTTGATGGGGGATTCATCATGGCCCTCGTTCGCCGGATTCATCCTTGTCGACTTCAAAACATCATCTGGGGATTGAACCTAGAAACCAATAGAGTACCTTGGGCCTGCATGCCTTAATGGTATATTACCTCGCTTTCGACATGATTTTACATTGTTGACTCCTGATTGAAATATTTCGTCGAGCGTTCGACCTCAACTCATTGATTCATGCTCGATGATATGTACTATGATACCTTGGAAATCATTGACATTAATGGTGATTTCCCTCGCACTTGTTAATGGTATACATAGATGATCAGTAATTAAGTGGTCTCTACCATGTTCAACTCCAAAACATTGTAATCACATGGATAGATTCGTGTCATTGCGGGTTCGACTTGAAGACCCTGGGAAAGTCATATATTATCCAAGTTGCGATAGAGATTGTTTGAGTCATATCACATGGATCCAATTTGTATTGTTCGTGGATGTGCTATCATCTCATCATGGATCTACAATTGTGTCTAGTAGCAATGATTGTGTTCAGTCGGTCCCTACTACCATGGATCTGCATTGTATTGGTCGGAAACTATGTTGAGAGTCATGTGAGACTGGTATCTCAGAGTGAGTTGTACTGCAACAACATCTTCCAGCTAGCAAGTCATTTCCATCCATCTTTCAAAGCACTTCACCTATCTTACTCTACCAGCTTCATGCTTTGGGGGTCATTATGTTACACCTAAATCTCGTCACCATGAGACCCTTGTAAACTCAATGCATTGATCCCTAAAGTCTCCCTGATCAAGAAGTCAGTTAGAGCAAGTTGTTTCCATTTTTCCACAATTTCTAGTTGGGTTAGTGCAGGTTTTCTTCTAGCAAGGAGAGCCCAACTAGGTCAGGCACAGACTATCTTCATGTAGACTGCGTCAGTGGCTCAGGTTTCCTTTGTGCAGCCTGCGCTTCCCCTCTCAGGCTCAAGTTTCCCTCATGCAGCTTGCGTCAGGGTTGGTTAAATTGGATAAAGGTAGCTTTCGAGTGAATTCTAGAAGATGGATGAGGTGGATCTCTATCTCTAGAATCTAGGTGAGTTGTCCTACGGTACCCTAACCTCAAGGGAATATCCCTTAGTCCTCTCCCGATGTTCCTCAACCTACTCTATCCACTTGGTCCTATAAATACAAAGCTCCTCTCCATTCCAAGGGGACGAAGTCTATAGCACTTAAATGCTGGTGGAATTAACCTAGCTGATTCCTATCCATCTCCTGGAAGGCATACATTTCCTTTGGAGGCATTGGCTTGGCTTGTTGGAGGAAGATTGCAGCGTTAAGGCTTGGGTTGTAATCCTTACTCTACTATGTACTTCTCACTCTTTTTATAGTAATATAATATCTTTCCATAAATTTCGTTGTGCTTGTGATGTTTATAGTTAACTTCCTTAACTATTTACTTGGATCAATTAGTGTTTAGATATACTGTTACTTCTTGTTTTGTCTCTATGTGATTTGACAGGCTTTGCATATACAGATCTGACGGCCAGAGAGCTTGGAGCAATAACAAGGAGAAAGATCTACGAATCTAAAGGTAAGGCATCTAATTACCTTGATCTCTAATTTGATCTAGGAAAGTAGTTTTATGTTATGTTCTCATTTTTTCTAGATCCACTTGGACTAGGGAGATCATGCTCGTGTTCGCTCGAGTAGATTGTCCAATAACAGCATTAGGAAAGATTCAAGGGATTTAATGACCTTTTTTTTCAATTTTATGCTTCTTGTTTTATACTTTGGCATGGAGAAGTAAGAGCATAAGTAGTTACTAGTACCTCTATTTTTTCCTCCTCGATTAGGTGAAATAGACATCAAGACCTTGCTTTCCTACTATACCTAGTTGTACCCTTTTGAGTGTAATAAAACTTCTTGCTTATATCTTCTCAAATTGTTTAGTGCAATATTGTTGAAACAACACGTTTTTTACTGTTTCTTTTGTGCATTGTAGTGAATAAAAAATTAAGTTGATTTTTGCATTTGTAGGTGTAGGATTCATTTGAATTTTCATATTAAGGTACATGTTATATTAGTTGATTTGAAATTTGAAGGGAAGAGTCTTTGAAATAGACATTAGGATTGGTTGTATTTGAAGTAGTGTATACCTTGTTTTCTCTTGGACGATGATGATGTATGAAATCATTTGAATATCCTTAATAGTATTTGAAAGTTTACATTTCCTTATCGCTTTTGGTTCTTAAACAAGTGTGTTATTTTTTAAAATCAATTGCACGTTAAAAAGAGATAGGTGTTTTATTTCTTAGAAGTCAACATTATCGTAGATTCTACGGCCTTAGCAGTAGGTTGGAGAATAAATTTATCCAAGGCCATCAAAATGAATCTAGGAATCCATTAGTTGAGTCAAGAAATCTATTAGTAGTAGAAACACTTGTTGGAAAAGCGCATCTAAGACATGCATAAATTATGAGGTAAAGCTAGAGAAGCAATTGGGATCTTCCCCTATATTGTTTGTTTAGTGGGATATGTGAGTATGGGAACTCTAAGGAAGTGGAAATTCCTCGGGTGAAACCACTATGGTTGTATTTTTAGGTATAGGAATTGTGTCCTACATTCCTTTCCCAATTGTAGACACCTATCCTACAATTGTCCCTCCCAACTGTTGTCTATGAATTGGTACCCATAGTTGTCCTTCTTGGGTTTCTAATAGGTGACTACAAGGGGAAATTCACGTGGTACCTAAGGAAGACATATAACATCTTATCATCTCTGTTGGATGGTACTTGTATTCAAAAGAGTGCTTGGACATTTGGGTGATTGTTGTAGGAGAGTTACCATAACTACTTCTCAAATCTTCATTGGTTGGACTTGGTCCCTAATCATCCTAGGATCACCTATAGAACGATCGTGTACGGCTATTGATTGATTTTCACTAGGTCTTAATCACCCTATTTTTATATTTGGAAAGGTAGGATTGCTTGTATTGAATATTTTAGGAATTTTTTAGTGAGTGTGGGATTATTGTAAAATTTTTATCAAAGTTTCTTCTTTTGTTTTTGTTTAAGCCAAAGTGGCCAATAAATCCTCTCGTTGGTATAGAAGGATTTAGTGAATCTCACCTAAATTTTTGTTTGTACCTACAAACACGCATAGACTATATTTTACTAATCCACCCCCATTGGGTGCATAGAAATAAAATCCCAGAAATGAAAACAATCCCATAGAAGAAGGAAGAGAATCTAAACTTAGTGAATCTGACAGGTTATCTAAAGAAGAATACCTTAGTGGGATAAATAGCCATATTCATTTATCATCAAGGAGTTCATATACTCCCATTCATGATGAAATAGGTCCAATTAATATTGAATACCTCACTAACCTGGAAGGAGGTTTTTATCCACCTTCATCTAGATCACATAGTTTGGTTTTCATCTAAAATCATGAGTTTGACACACATAATTTAATAACAAATTTAAATCCTTTGTCCCATTGGAATAATATGGATGTCACAGAAGGGATTCCTTCTATCAAGGTGTTCCCCTTCCAGTAATTTCAAACATCGTAGGACATATTAACCTTAACATGTATTCAACATTTGAATCTACATGGTCTCAATTGTCATCTGGGGTAGCTATTGGAGGATAAATTCCTTCGATTCTTAATGATACTATGATTGGAATAGGAAGTTCAACATCCATATTGAAGGGTACCAACCCATTTTCATTTGAAATTCCATATGTTGGATTTCCATCTATGTCACCCATAATACCCTCTATAGAATCAAGTTTCACTACATCTAGTGTCAAAACTTCCATCCCCTTAAATGTATTTGAATTTGGGGGTGGACATACCTATGTCAATTCCTTCCATGGTAGTGGAAGATTCTACAAGATTTAACATGCCCCAAGGAATATTTCCTTTATCTGGCATGGGGGGAACAAGTAATGGAGCTTATTCAGGCTTCAATATGCCTCAAGGGAGCATAGCTTTCCCTAGATTTTGAATCATGACTAGTGGAGGTTCAACACCTTATTGAAAATGCAACGTAATTATACTCATATTTGTGGACATCATAATAGTCCTTTTGTGATACATGGTATCCCTTACATACCATGGCAATCATTCATTAACCAAAATCAATGAGAATTTAATGCCCCTATAATTTGGAACCCAATCACACATACCAATTTACCTTCGTTGGAAACATTAAATCTGCTTGACTTGAACAAAATTAACCAATGAACTGGTATTGCATAGTCCTAGTTGCCCCTTGGTCCCCAAAAAATTTCCCTCTAATATATCCAAGTTAAAGGGGAAAGTTGGAGAAGAACTTGCCATGCACATCGTGAATTTCCATCTTTGGTTTTCATTGAATTCATTGATGGCTGGAAGCATTAGAATCCATCTCTTCCATAGAATGTTAACTGGGGTAGATGAAAAATGGTAGATTGAGCTTCCATGATATTCTTTCCAAAACTTCTATGCAATTGCATTGATTTTTCTTAACCACTTCCAACTATCGGCTTGTAATGAGATTCACACTGATATTTTGATGTCCTTCAGACATGATAAATCCACACATATCTTAGATCATATCCATCAGTGGTGAATAAGGTGTCTCCTTATAATGGCTCTGATTCCCACTAATTGTTTTCTAGATTTTTTTATAAATTCCTTGCAACTATATATTGTGAAATATGTAGCTTTATATGTTAGATTTTCATCATTTAATTCAATATGATCTAGGATCTTAACTGAGAGAACAACATGTACAACATATCAAACATAAGAGACAAGAGACAAGAGACACAAAGCATTTCACCGGGGAAAACCAAGAAAGTGAAAAACTCCGCAACTTCCTCGGAGATAGAATAAGCACCAATAGAAAGATCACCAAGATGAATCCCTGAAAGATAAATGTCTGCAACAACTACTCCTCCTCCACTTGTGCGTACTCCTCCTCTCTCTCACTAATGCGAAGTGAGTGAATGAGTGAATGAATGAAATGAGAGAGACACACTCTCTATTTATACAATGACTTGACATTCTTTTGACTCTAACTGGCCCGACCTCCCTTAGGAGAGTATAATAACCCATTACCACTTGTCACTGGGCCGACCCCATTAGGGTGGTCTAATAATCCTTTAACCAACATGACTCATACATGGACAACCCCACCAAGGTGGTCTAATAACCCATCAAATATAAGTTACGACACTTACAATATAACTTGCGACACTACTCCAAGGTCTAATTCCCTGTCATACATGGGAGGATTAACCTCAATGACTTTACATGACTCAAGTATAATAATGACTTCTCCGACCCAGAGGAACAAACATCTCTATCGGAGGTACAACAATAGAATACAAATGACGACACTTCTGATCAGAGGAATAAGACATCTCCGTCGGGGATACAATAAAGTACAAATGAAATACATACAATATACAAGTTAATATCTTCCAAAGTTACAAATAAATCAACACTCCCTCTTAACTAGGAAGGTATTCTCTTGACATAAGTCATCAATACATATAGGCACAAGTATTCAATACTGGAGCTGGATCATCGTCACTGGATCACGGAGCATCATCGTCGCTGCTGATGTACTCGTCATCTCGATCACTGGTGCTATCTCTCAATTATTCTCGTCATAGAAAGTTCTATAGAGCCAGACCTTTTTCATGCTGGTTGTAGGCCTAGCCTCCTCTAGTTCTTCATCATATCTTTCCATCCTGTGGAATCCTTAGGGTTGATTACGTGCATCAACAAAACCTCGAAAGAGCATCCCAAGACTTTTACGAGCTTATTGCTCAACCTATCGGATCTCCTAGGATCTTTCACATGTGACCTTCACAAAACCTTAAAAGAGTATCTTGCAACCTATAAGATCTCTAAAGAGCATTCCAGGATCTTTTCTGTGCCTATAACAACCTGTCCGGATCTCCAACATATTTTACATGTGAACTCACAAAACCTTAAAAGAGTATCTTGCATCCTGCAAAATCTCTAAAGAGCATCCCATGATCTTTTCCGTGCCTAGCACAACCTATCTGGATCTCTAGGATATTTTCTATGTGACCCTTGCAAAACCTTAAAAGAGTATCTTGCATCCTGCAAGATCTCTAAAGAGCATCCCAGGATCTTTTATGTTCCTAGCACAACCTGTCCAGATCTCTAGGATCTTTTCTATGCAATTGCGAAAACTGTCCACGGCCACAGAATATCAACCTAATACTCATGATCATACTGATAATCATCATACAATACATCATCCTGATGCACATCATCATCACATGATCACCTTGATCATATACATAGCATCATCCTGATGCACATCATCTGGAGCATCATCCTGATGCTCATCATCATCACATGATCATCCTGATCATATACATAGCATCATCCTGATGCACATCATCTGGAGCATCGTTCTAATTCTCATCATCATCACATGATCATCCTAATCATCATCATAGCATCGTGCTGATGCATATCATCTAGAGCATCATCCTGATGCTCATCATCATCACATGATCATCTTGGTCATATACATAGCATCATCCTGATGCACATCCTGATGCTCATCATCATCACATGATCATCCTGATCATCATCATAGCATCGTCCTAATGCATTTAATCTGAGCATCATTCTGATGCTCATCACATAGTGCTTACATCCACAGCCATGGGAAGGATCCTCTTACCACCATGCTTGGAATGCCTCCTGCAAATGTGTCCCATCACTTCCTCCTCGAAGTATATTCTATTTGAAGAACACCAAGCCTCTCTCTGAAGTACTTGAAATTCACTCTAGTGAGTGGTTTGGTCAACACATCTACAATCTGCTCATCTGTTGCAGCATATTGGAGCTTCACTGCTTCTCTTGCAACATATCCCTGATATAGTGATATTTGATCTCGATATGCTTCGACTTGTCGTGGAACACCGGGTTCTCTGACAACTTCACACAAATCTGGTTGTCACAACAGATACAAGTAGCATCCAACTCGAGATAAAATAAATCAGAAAGTATCTTCCTTAGCCATACTACCTCACAACTAGCCGAAAAAGCTATGACATACTATGCTTCGGCTGTACTCAGTGTTATGCAGGATTGCTTCCTGCTAAACCAGGAGATCACACCTGATCCCATACTGAAGCAACACCCAGAAGTGCTCTTCCTATCTATAGCACTACCTGCCCAATATGAATCAACATAACCCTCCAGGTTAAACTTTTGATTCGCATCATACCTAAGCCCATAATCAACCGTACCCTCCAGGTACCTCAGAATATGGCTTACACTAATCAGGTGAACATGTTTAGGATCTGTCAGAAACTGGCTCAAGGTGTTCACCGCAAAGCAAATATCCAGTCTCATGTTTGTCAGGTACATCAAGGACCCAATCCTATGATGATACATCGTGGCATCAACCGACTCTGATGAAGCATCACTCAATAGCTTTAGGTTCAATCCCATAGGTGTGGCCATGGCCTTGTGGTCCATCATCCCGAACCACTTCAGGATCTCTACTGCATACTTCCCTTGTCCAAGGAAAATTCCATCTGCACTCTGCCACACCTCCATACCTAGAAAGTAATGCATCATACCCATGTCCTTCATCTCTAACTCGGCAGCAAGCTTCCTCTTCGTATCAGCAATCAACCCAATCTCACCTGTCACAAACATGTCATATACATACAGTAGGAGTATCACTGGATTGCCTTCCTCAACCTTCTAGTAAAGGTTGGAATTTGCTTTACTCTTGGTAAATCCCAAACTAAATAGGAAGTTGTCTATCCTTCCATACCATGTTCTGGGTGCTTGCTTCAAGCCATACACGGATTTCTTTAATTTGCACATATATGACTCCCTATCATGTGTCTCAAAACCGAGTGGTTGCTCCACATACACTTCCTCTTAGACTACACCATTTAAGAAAACTGTCATGACATCGATCTAGTGTATCTTTCACTTCATTACTGCAGCCAAAGCAAGTACTGTTCTGATGGAAGTGTAACTGGATATAGGTGCAAAGGTCTCTTCATAATCTATCCCTTCTTTCTGGGAGAAGTCACAAGCCACAAACCTTTCCTTGTATTTCTCTATGCTACCACTTCCAATGTGCTTTATCTTGTAGATCCACTTGGAAGTCACAACAGACTTCCCTTCTGGTCTTGGGACCACATCCCAAACATCATTCTTCATGATCGAATGGTATTCCTCGACCATGTCATCCTTCCATTACTGCATCCCTGATCCTGGTAACTTCAGATTCTTTAATATCTTCAATAGGTAGTTTTCTTGAACTTCATCGCTAGAACAAATTTCGTTGTCCTTCTTTTGTAGGTGATTGTACATGATCTTTCTTACAAGTCAAGTTCAATTTCATGATTATAAACTTCTCATAGTTTTTCAAAAACAAATTCTTACACATAAGAATGTATGTCATATAGTCATGCAATTATCTTATCCAATGCTTCAATACAACATTTATCCATATCCCGTAACTTTCTAGATGCCTTCCATCTCTACCAGAACATTTGTTAAGAGTGTGCACAACTCCCAACATGTCAGCAAAGAGGTTTCATTTTATATAAGTAGCAATGGAATGTTGTACAGTACCATAGGCCACTTACCCATTACTTGCATATTACTAGTATCTTGTTCATTAATGCAACTTTTCTAATATGCATAATATACATCCTAAATCTAGAAACATAAGCATGTACATGACTGGACAACCTCATTTAAGTAATCAAATATATACTAAATGACAATTCAAATACTTTTCTTTGTTTGGTTGTTGGGTGGACTCACTCTCAATCTTTGCTTCCTTGCAGGAACTACTTGAGTGTGCTCCCTCTTGATCTTTGTTTCCTTGCAGGAACAACTGGAGTGTGCTCCCTCTTGATCTTTGCTTCCTAGAGTGTGCTCCCTATTGATCTTTGCTTCTTTTATGATATCATCATGATTATATGTCTTTGAACTTCTATCCATCCTGAACCACTATGCATGCTTAAGTGTGCACTAGTGTCATCATTGTGTCATCCTCAATATCTCATACATAATCATACATGCATTAGTATAATCTCAATACTATCAAAACATTATGATTCTATATAATCTTAATCATGTATGGTCATGATCATTTCATACACAAGCATTAGTATTCAAGGTTTCAGGGAGGACTTCTTTTACTCGTGCATATTCTTATTTGACCATAGGACTCTTCTAGTTTGTCATATCAAACTAAGAAGCATAATATGCATAAATCCATGATTGCCCAAACTTATAACTTCATGAATTATCAATCATACCAAGTATACTTATATAAGATCCTAACACAAGGTAGGATTCTAACTTGATATAGGAAAAACATACCTGGATTATCATGCTTGCTAGTTATGTCTAACATACCCACATAATGTCTTCTTGTTCTCTTCAATGACTTGTGCTGGTAACCTGCATATCTCATAAGTTAACCATTGTAGAACCAAATTGTACATACCTCGTAAGTAGAGCTTCTATGTGATCAATGGTTATGGATGAGTCTTTGTCTTCATGTCACGATGGTCATATGTTCTTGATCTAGAACTTGATTTGTCTTTCTTGATGTACCTTTTATGTTAGTGGACAACATCATCCTCATATAACACCACACCACATTAGTACAATCATAACTGCGATAACCCTAATAAATGAATGTCTTCTATCATTCACATGCATTCATACTTTCACTAAGGTGATAAGACAAGTCTAAAATTGATCAAGATGGTACTAACCTCAATAATACGAAGACAAACATATCATAAACTTAATCATGAACATATTTCAAAACATACATGAATCTCCTCAAGTCATACCTGTTGGGATTGCTTGTAGTCTTCTTATGTAAGGCCTTAGCCTCATCTCCCTCTGGAACTGGAACTTCTTCACTTATGTAGGTTTCCAATTCATTCTCTTCTAGGATTAACCCAATCCACTTTGATTTGTTGAAGCTGGATTAGGGTTTGTCAGAGAAACCCTAAAAATTCAAACTTTGAATTTGAAACTTCTGATTGGATGAAAAGATGCACCTTGCAGAGCTCATCAAGATGGTATACTTCAATTTTGAAATCTCCAAAATTTGACCCCTAAAAAATGACTTTGAAAGTTTCAAATCTATAGCTTCTATCAAATTCTGGTTTTCTGGTCAAAATGCCGAACTAGGGTTTGATAGAGCCCGGGGATCTACCCAACCAAAAACTTCAATCTTGGTCTCTAAATTTTGATTTTGATTAGGAGCATCCAGTTGTGGTCTCATATTCCAAAAATTCCAACTTTTCCAGAAACCCTAATTTCCCGCATAAGTGACAAGCCAAGAATGAAAGTGCTTAGAATCCAATTATGTTTTGACAAAAATATATGTTATATTGTTTCTGATGCAACTTTGAAATTTAGGATCCTCAAGTTCTAAAAAATAGGCCTATGGTAGACTGACCTGTCATATTTCCAACCCCACAGATATGAGCTTTAATGGATTCTATGAGAAAGAGATATGCCAAGTGTCACAACGTGACCTGTTTATGGGATGAAACAATATAGTGAACTTGTATGGAGTGCCACATGTCACTGTTTCAACTTCATCCTCTGAAACCCAGACTTGTGAAACTACAGTCCATTCCCTAACTGTTATGTTTTATGGAATTCCATTTGGAGCTTCCTAGCCCTAGATATAACCTCTGTTCCTAGGTCACCTGTTTAGGGCTTCAATCTAGAAGAGGCAGAAACCCTAACTTGTACGGATCATATCTCAGAAAGTAAAATGAATATAAGGCTGAGCTTCGGACACAAGGTACATGAACATTTTATCTTCGGCCTTTAAAAATTTCAGATCCTAAACCTTCGCCAAAACAAATTTATAGAGAAAGTGCCACGATGTCTAGTTTTTACTATATCAAGCCCTAGCTTCCAATTTGTTGCAAGTGCAACAAATGTCATAAATGCCATACAATGCCTTCCTTTAGGATAGATCTGATACCATGTTAGATTTTCATCATTTAATTCAATATTATCTAGGATCTTAACTTAGAGAACAACCTGTACAGCATATCAAGCATAAGAGACAAGAGACAAGAGACACAAAGCATTTCACTGAGGAAAACCAGGAAGGTGAAAAACCCCGCAACTTCCTCAGAGATAGAATAAGCACCAATACAAAGATCACCAAGATGAATCCCCAAAAGATAAATGTCTGCAGAAGCTACTCCTCCTACACTTTTGCACACTCCTCCTCTCTCTCACTAATGCAAAGTGAGTGAATGAATGAAATGAGAGAGACACACTCTCTATTTATACAATGACTTGACCTGACTTTAACTCTAACTGGGCCGACCTCCTTAAGAGAGTCTAATAACCCATTACCACTTGTCACTGGGTTGACCCCATTAGGGTGGTCTAATAACCCGTTAACCCACATGACTTATACAGGGCAGACCCCACCAAGGTGGTCTAATAACCCATCAAATATAAGTTACGACACTTACAATTTAATTTGCGACACTACTCTTGGTTATAATGCCCTGTCATACATGGGAGGATGGACCTCAATGACTCTACATGACTCAAGTATAATAATGAATTCTCTGACCCGGAGGAACAAACATCTCGGTCGGAGGTACAACAATAGAATACAAATGACGACACTTCCGATCGGAGGAATAAGACACCTCCGTCTGGGATACAATAAAGTACAAATGTAATACATACAATATACCAGTGAATATCTTCCGAATTTACAAATACATCAACACTATAAGGGGTCACTAGTAAGTAACAAGCGATCATAAAGGACCAACAATTGGACTTGGTGTACTCACAATTTTAAATTCTATATGAGATGTTTCCCTCTACTCCTAGAGAATATTATGATCCAACACAACTGAAGCCTGGAATTCATGCAGATGGTGTACTTAGGTCAGTTGAAAATGTGGCAGCAAGTCAGGTCACGAAACAAATGAGACAAATGTATCTAAAAGTGCAAGCAACTATTTAGACCAATACCAACAACCCTAATATGAATCAACCCTTCGATGTTTTTTCAATGCATACATCTAATGCCAAAGGAAACCAACAATCTAGAGGGGAGAAACAACACAAAATAAAAAATAATGGGAACAAGGGAAATAATGAAAACAAAAATAATACTAGTCTGGATAATAAGATAAAAAGAAAGTGAAATTCCTATAATGCCCCTAAAATGACTATGGACCTTCAGGGAACCTGTCGAGTGACCCGGCTGAACAACTTTGATAAAGTGGTCTCTTGAGCCTTGATATGTCTTAAATGATTGAGGAAAACCTAAAGATGTGAATGACGACAATAATTGATAAATGAATTAATGAATTAAATGATATGTGTGGAGTGGGATAATTGATTGATTACATCTTCCTTAATGATTAGCCTTGATTGTGAAAAATATGCTATGTGAAGATGATGCTTAACGAATAGTTGTATGATGAATTATGAGATGAGAACAAAAGAAATACATATTGATGAAATGCTTTACTAATTAATGAAACGTAGTATGTTATGAGTAAATTGTAATTTGCTTAACGATTAGCAGGTGTTTGGATTGAAATATGACGAATCAGAATAGTACTATTAATATATGTTTATAAGATGTGTGTAGCGACAGGTGAAACGGTTCACTGACAGACACACAAAGGAATTGAAGGGTCATAGAGTATGAATAAATCTCACATGTAAGGACGACGACAACGTCAACTTCCAACGGATCCCACGGCTGAGTTCAAAATCCCTTATTCGCTTACTGAGGGTTGCGTGAAGTCATGCGATGTGGACCACGATGGAGTTGGTCACGTCCGAGTTGCAGGCGCGCAGTAAGAACGGACTTAATTCTCTGCACCATTAGTCGCCAATATAGTGTAGATGGAGGATTGAAGGTAACAGATCCTAAATCCCTACATGAAGTTCCCACAATTCAAATGAAAAGATATTGGTAGAAGGACCCGACAGTGTGGTACCTTGCCGAGAAACGAAAAGGATGGGCGCAAGGACCCAATGATGTGGTACCTTGCCAAGAAATGGGTACAACGGATAAATGGACCCAACGGAGTGGTACCATGTCGAAAGATGAGCATAAAGGACATATGGGCCCGACAGTGTGGCACGTAGGTCCTAGAAGGGATGAATTGGTAAACTTTATGAATAAAAACCTTGTAAAATTGCATTTAGAACGCTTGCTCATGAAAATACATTTTAGTATTAAAAATAATAGAAATAATTATATTAGGAGCAAAATGGAATCCTAGGATTGAGTTATTAGTTAACACCATGCACCCACAAAATAGAATTTAGAGTGAGCATATTAGAGACAAACTTGAGTAAATTTAGGAAGGTAGGTGCATTCTTCTAGAAAACTTGACACATGGATTTGTGAGATAAATTACTTTTTGAATATTAAGAAATTGGGTATTTTGCATGAAGCGACATGTATCGCTAGGGAATTTCCTATTTAAGGAAGGCTTTCGGGATGGGTAAAGGACCCAGTTTTGGATGGTTATCATAATCTTGAAATAGTGAGTGACTTGTTGCTATTGGGGTTTGGCTAGAAATTCTTGTGGGGGGGAAACCCATAGAGGAGTTTCTTGAAATTGTGTGTGTGAGCTCTACGACCCAAAGCGATCCTACGGAAGACGCGGATGACAATGCACAAGATGGATTAGGTTAAAGACAACTTCTCCTTCGACAAAGGTCATGACCTATGGTCGACAGGTTATGGTTTTGTCTATTTTTGCTAAGTTATTCAGCTACTTTATTTTATTTTTCTAGTGATTATGGTAGCAAATCTGTTTTGTATTAGTCTGTTAAGTTTTAGGTTAAGTTCGCGAGGACCCTACAGGAGGGGCCCTACACTTCCCATGCAAACTCTATGATGATGACCAATTGACTCATTAATGTCCCAAACTAGAGGCTTCTCAATGACTACTATTATGGCAGGAAGATCCCAAGAGCCTTGTTTTCTTGACAAACCTGTTTCCTCCACAACATCTACAAATGATTGTTAGAACCTCAACCAACTCTACACCTAATTAAGGGGGAAATCAAGGTGCCTACACCTAAGGGGAGAACCCATCAAATGCAAATGTATACATGTGTGAACAAGAGGTTAACATCTAGAATAAAGATCGAAATTATGGGACACGTGTGTTTGGATCCAAAGGAAAGGATGTCATTGACTCCAAATTTCCCATACTCTACATATCAAGAATACAACCAATGACTCTATACCCTGCATGGCAAAGGTTTCATTGAAGTGAAACACATACAATCCTGATGCATGAGTCACAGAAATTTATAGCATTATTTAAGACCTAGACCAAGCTCGATGTGCAATGCCTACTCTAGAGGCATTCCAGAGTTGTCCTCTGCAATGAAAAATTTTGTTAACAAAAATCATGGATTTGGACCCTTTTGACTCTCAATTGATAACATTTGAAATAGATAAATGGAAACCTCCCCTGCCTCACTTTTCCACATTTCATATCCAAGGTTCAACCAAAGGATTGAACATTTTCAGAACTATAGTAGATGAAAGGGAATCCTCTTGTGTAATGTCCTTGTCATTTTGGAAATCTTATGCTTGCATGAGACTGTTCCCTCAACCATGATGTTGAATAATTTGAATTCCATATTTTCAAACCTCATGGAATTATCCTGGATCTTTCTATAGAGCTAGGGGTAAGAGTGTAATTGTGGATATGGAGGTTATCAATGCTTCACTAGATTATAAACTCCTGTTATGACACTATTGGACTTATTCTATGATGGCAGTAGTGTCCTTTATATTTCACATGATTTGTTTTACAAATGAAGGAAAGGTCATCACAATAGACCATCTATACATTTTTGGAAATGAATCCACTCAAACAACCAGGACAAATGTTCTATTAGTTTTCCATTCCATGAGGGCTTACAAAAACATTGGATTGGGAATGTACCATACCCTTATCGACATGTTCAATCTCCCCCCACCCAATCGGAATGCTGGTATTTCCTCAATAAAAATGATCTCTTCAATTGCCGCTAGGTACACAATAATAATATGTTATTTTATAACTTCTTATTTTGAATATTTGTGGACAATTTCAGATCCCACTCAAGAAATCAGTTATAGAAGTGCACCATCATATTTGTATGTAACCAAATAGCATATCAAGGTATTCTATCTAACATAACATACCGTGATCATAAATATACAGCTATGAAAGAATGCAATTAGTATTACACACCTATCCAAGCTATCAATTCCTTTCCTTTTCAATATCCCTTTCACATGGTTCTCCCTTATGATGAATCTTTCTTGCAAGCCATGTATATGGAGGAAAGACCATGGAATGATATGCACCAATGTGCATCATTTTTTCCTGCGACGAATGGTTTGAGAATTGATGAGAACAAAATTATCAGACCTTGAACTATGGATTGGTATGAGAGTCATCTCAAAACATGTGAAGTATATGCAAAAGGGAACATGGTGAATATCTCTAAAACCATCTTGATTTATATTTCTAGGACTCCCAATGTCGTTGAAAATGTCTTTATTGGTGTAGACTATTCCTTTGAGGAGATTAAAATTTATATTGCACTATTCAAATAATCGCATGACATTTTTCTCCTGGTCTTATTAATATATGCCAGGTATTGATTGAATCATTTTCAAGCATGAAATTAAAACATATCCCTATGTTAAGCATGTTCAACAAAAGCTACAACTAGTCAACCATTGGAAGGCCACTACTGTCAAAGTAGAAGTGGAGAAACTTCTCCACACTAGTTTCATTTATCCTATCCCACTAACTGAATGGGTGTCCAACTTGGAACCCATCGATAAAAAAAATGACATATTAGAGTGTGCACTAACTTCAAGGCCTTGAACCTTGCATGTCCAATGGATAATTATCCTACACTTTTTATCGATCAGATTACTAACGAATGCATTCAGAATGAGATTTTCTCATTCATGGATGGGTTTTCATAATACAAATAGATACAGATTCACCCAAAAGATCAAGACAACACTACATTCATATGTACTTGGGGCATGTTTACATATAGGAAAATTCCTTTTGGCATGAAGAACGTTGTAGCTACATTTCAACGAGCTATGTCATATGCTTTTCATGACATTAAAAGGCTCATCTAATATTACCTAGATCACGCAACGAATTGATCCGCAAGGAGGGTCAAGCATCCCAAACATATTAGAGAAGTATTTGAAAGGTGTCATCACTACAAGATTCATATGACTCCCCACAAGTGCATCTTTTGTGTTGTATTAGGAAAATTACTTGGCCTCACCATTTCTAAGCATGGAATTATAGTGGAACCATTCAAGGTTGAGGTGATAGTTCAATTTCCTCCCCCATTCAACATGCATCGGTTACAAATCCTCCAAGGAAAATCCAACTTCTTACATCATTTCATTGGAAATTACATCGAGATTACAAAAGGGTTTATGTTCCTTTTGAAGAAAGGGGTCCTATTCAGTTGGGATGATGATCATGCTCAAAGATCCTTTAACACGTTGGAAAGGGAATTAATGTGTGCCCTATTGTTGATTCCATCTAACTATAGAAAATATCTTCTTCTATATCTAGTGGCATCAGAATTAACCTTTGGAATGGTATTGGTTAAGGAATATGAAATGCATCAAGAACACATGGTTTATTATTTGAGAAATAACTTGGCTAGACCCGAGCTGGGGTATTCACATGTTGAGAAGCTGGAATTGGTAGTTGTTCAAGATGTCCAAAGACTCCAACATTACATCATATTGATATGGACAATAATGATTGTGTATGTCAATCCATTTCAACATATATTGTCTCGATGAATAATCAATGGAAAATACAATAAATGGATTTTAATTGTACAATAGTTTGAATTAGGATTTGTGTCAACAAAATTGAAAAAATACTTGGTGTTTATAGAGCTTATGTTGGAGCTCCCTAGGGAATGTGAGGGAGAAATTGAGAATGATTCATTTCCTAATGGACATGTCTTCCTCATTGAATCAAATTACCCTCATATGGAAACATATTTATGTACATCCCATCTCAATTATCCCATTAGGACCAATGATGTATTCATCACCATGCAAAAAATTATCTTATCATAAGTGACACTTTATACCATCAAAGAATTGATACGATATTTGGACGATGTCTTACTCATGGAGAAATTGAGAAGGTTTTGAACGATTACCATGGAGGAGTATGTGGTGGTCACTTATCATGGTTATATACAACCGAGAAAATATTACGTGCAGGGTATTTTTGGAATTCTATTTTTAAGTACTATGTCGAATAAGTAAATAAGTTTCTCTTGCTTCAAATGTTTACCAAGCAAATGTGTGAAGTCCCTGCTCCACTACATCTTGTTATCACCATTATTCCCTTCACAAAATGGGAGAATACTACACAAATTATAAATTGACATCGGTTAAAGGTAATAAATAGATTATTATGGCCATCCACTACTTTATCAAGTGAGTCGAAGCCAATCCTACCTTTCATGTGACAGTGAGACAACTGCGGACTTTGTGTTTAATCAAATCATAGCTAGATTCAATATTCACAGATAAATTGTCATTGATAATGGAAGTAATTTTTCAAAATAAAATGATGACTGAACTAGCCTCCAAGCTTGGTTTCTAATGGGATTTCTCCTTACCATACTATCCACAAGTAAATGGAAAAGTAGAGGCTACCAATAAGTCCTTGAAAACAATGATGCAATGGAAAGTTAGTAGGAGAAAGAACATTTGGAATATTATGTTATATTTAGTGATTTGGGAATATATGAACTTGGTTCATGGTTCACCCTATTCCATATTATTCATGGAGTCAAAGCTGTGTTACATATTGGGTGTGAAATTCCTTAATTAAAACTAGCTATTGAACTCCTACCTGACATTAGCCAATTAGAAGAATGTTTAGTTTTATTGGACGAATTAGATGAACATATAATGGACACCACTACTGCCAATGAGGCACATCAAAATCACATCAAGGATCAGTATGATAAGTCGGTCCATTCCCATGTCTTCTCTGAAGAAGACATGGTACATGTTTATGACCAAGGTGATGATGAACTAGGGTCAGGTAAATTCAACTCAATGTGTATTGGTTTGTACATTGTGAAGTGAATTTTCAATAAATGAGCCTATGAGTTACAATATTTTCATGGAAATTGCTAGGTGGGCCTAGAAATGGGCTCTATTTGAAGAGGTATTATTCCCAGATGGAAACGTTTTGGAAATTTCATTTGAATTGTTGTATTATAAGTAGCTTATGTTACTTTTATTTTTTATTTTTTATTTTCATGTTGTCCATTGATGATTGTGCTATGTGCTCAATTTACAGATGTCGAAAAGATATCTTATGTTTGTGGTATTTGCGGACAGTTCCAATCATCACACTCGACATATTCCAAATATCTTATGTTTGTGGTAATTTATTCTCTCATGGGCCATCTTGTGAGTTCGGCAATTATTTTTTTTCTAAATATAGTGTCGTCATTGAGCTATTATTAGATGCAATATCTCATTGAGTCCAACATTTAACAATCAACTTAAATTCATAGCTAGCAGTGTCTCAATTAAATGGTACATGTCAAGTTTGTAATCATACTCTATTAAGAAAATTATTGTGAGTGTGACTTTTATAATGTTATTTCAAATCTGTTACATATGTTCACATTCAAAGAAGTCTAAATTCTATATTCAACGCATTAGAAAAGAATGTATTGGATTGGCATTTTTATCACATTTAATAAAGCACATATAATTAAAAAGAGCATGCACATTTTGTATATAAATCCAACCAAGAAAGTATTTTATTAATATGTAAGTTTCCATAAAAAACAAAACATGTGGAATATTATACAAAATTGGGTGTCATAGCCCTCAATGATGCATATAAAGGAATAAATACAAAAATATATCCAAATGGATCAATCATGTGGTTCAATAACATCTCGGTAACACAATAGGAGGTAGAAACCTAACAAAAAAGACAAATCCATATGTTTGGTACCCCTACCACCTATTGTTTGCATCGCCTTTGGGAGGTCCTCAATCCTAGTGGAGAGAATCCCAAGGGTGAGTCCCTCAAAAATATCCTCTACTGATGCAAAACTCCTCTCAAGTCCCTCCTCGGGATATGGCTTATGTTGTCGAAATTGAGGGTGATTAGTCAAGCACACATGCCCTACATATGCATCATTGAAATTTGTATCATTATTCCTACAAACCAAAAATATTTGTGCCTCTTTCTTTCAAACATTACAATATATATATATATATATATATATATATATTTTCTGAAAAAATTAAAAATATTTCTTACCAATGCACCCCCAATGCATGCCAGGAGGAAAGGCCAAATCTAGATGTCCTTGCAAATCCATGTTGGTTTAAGGAAACTCCTCAAACGACAGAAGTTTCTTCCTCCACTGATATAGGAAGTCATTGATGAAAGTAGTCAATATCGACCTGCCTCCTAGCTAATACATCATGTCTATCCATCAGGTCATAGTGGACTATCGTGGATCAAGAGGAGGGATTGTGACTCATGGGTTCATTCCCAGAAGCCTCTCCATGATGAAAGTTACTAATATGCTTTCATAGCCAAAGTTTTTATGTTTACTCATCTTACAATATATTGATTGGGACTTCATATTCACTAGTAACACAGTGCAAAAATCAAACACCATGGGTATAAGACACTCCACTCCATAAAAAATGTAGGACTGTGATGCTTGGTGGAGCATCGACGAGCCTACTACACATGTAATAGTGATAAAAATCACTTTCAATGGAAAGTTTGTTATGTTGATGATAGGGATCTAAGAACCCATATGTTGGGTCTCGGGCACACAATAAGTGTCAATATATGAACCTGCATCATTAGGATACTTTCGCCTCGCCCTTCCCCTTCGAGATTTATTATCACTCCTCATCGAGACAATATTGTAAATAGTTAAATTTCATCAATAGTGATTTCTAATACCTCTCCATCAATCACAAAATAATTCGGATCTAACATTGAATACCCCACAAGTAATTGCAAGCGTTTCTTTTGCACCTACATATTGCGAACTCAATATAACTTCAACAAGACACATGTTTGGATTTAATTTATGGTTAATGGATTACAAAATTCCTCTCAATCCAAGTCCTCATTCTCTCTTTCCCTCCAAAGAGTTGGAATCCTACATGAAAAACCCAAAGATTGAGTCAAGGAACACTTTTTCTATGTTTTGAGAGCTCCATGCTCTCTATAGTGCCAATAGATGCATGTCCATGCTCCTCAGACACTATACAAGAATGTGTAACTTGCATCCCATGCACTCCATATGAAGGAAATGCACGTGAGTGCACTCCCAAGAAAGTAGGGGTCCCCACAGCATCAATTACCAAAATGCAAAAATAAACCATAGAAAATGAAGAGGGGGAGATGAGAAAGAACTTGTGTTAGGATATATCATCATTTAGTTACGTACTTTGCATGCATGCATGTATTTGCATGCATCCCAGTCACCAGTTTGATGCCTCCAGCATCTAGTCCCCAGTCTGCTAACACCCGGGAGATTCTTTTCATACAGTTTTAGCCCTCCTAGTTAGGAAGGCACCCACTTCTCACTTACCACTTGAGAAAGGCGCCCTTCACCTACCACTTAGCTCACTTCAGTTAGTTAGTTATCTTTCCTTGATTTAAGGCTAGATTGACTCCTAACTACTTGTATCACTCCGTTGGACCCCCAGTGAGACTAGACTTCCTATTCTGACTCCAATTAGCTCCTCATGCGGCCTCCATTGAGTCTCCTTCATTCAGTTAGTGCCTACATGTTCTATTTACACCTACCACACCCAGTTAGACTCAGTTTGACACCTGGCTGACCCTTACTTGTGCATTGATGACTCCACTGATCTGATGATGAGGACTCCTAGTTGGAGCCAAGCTATTCCATGCAGTATATTCGAATGACCTCCTTGGTTAATTCGAATTGCTCAGTCATTGTTACTGTATTGTATTGTATTCTACCATTATGAGTTCAATAGAGCACTGCTACAAGACTTTTCATAGTTTTACACAAATTTTATGAGTTTCATCTATTGTAATTGATTTACTTGTTCATTAGATCTGTTGTGCTTAATCCATCTTTGCAACTGGTGCAAAGGTCTCGGTGTAGTCCACTCCTTGGACTTGGGAGAATCCTTTTGAAGACAAACTAGATTTTTATTTGCAGGTTGAGCCATCTACAAAAACCTTTGTGATGTAGACCCATTTGCATTAGACTAATTTCCTCCCAAGTGGAATAGAAACTAGCTCCCATGTAGCATTTTTCTGAAGAGAACTATACTCTTCATCCATGGAAGATTGCCATCTCGGATCTCGATGGGCATGATAGTACGATTAAGGATCTGAACCTATCATCAAAAAACATTTTTTAGACAGTAAAGTATTAGAATATAAAGGAGCCATACCTACTCTTTGAAATTCTGCTTGAGTTCTTCTTGGATGGGCAAGTGTTAGCACCCAATTTTCACAAAGTAAATAATGGAATATGGTAGGAAAAAGTTAGGAAACAATTTGCTAATTTGATGAAAAATTTCCAAAAATTTCTCTAGTTCTATGATTTTGGGGTTAGATGGAATAAATATGAGCAAAAGGATACCAAAAATACTATAGTCCAAAATCAAAATATTGCAAGCGCTAATTATGGTGAAAGATGCACCATTGATTGGATGCGAGAAAGAGATCAATGGTTCTTGTTTGTTGTCGCATTGCCAACATGCGCGGGATAGAAGGGATTATAAGTGGTCGTGAAAGGTAATACCATTGGAAAGGTGGCATCTATAGGGTGCTCCACAAGTAAGGAAAACGGTAAAGAAAACCATTTTGATAGGACGCAAAACCACTATGGCGGAGGATAGATCGTTGAAATCAATGGCTGAGATTCATGATGAAAGATCTAGCGGTTCGGGATGCAACCTTAAATTGTAGTGCACATCTAAAGTGATCAACGGATTGGATTGCAAGTGAATTAAATCAAAGGTGATGAGTTTTAGAGTTGCGTGAAGGATAGTGACATGGAGCCCACCAGCGGGAAAGGTTGAAAGGTAAAATATGTTGCAAATTTACACCGTAGATGTATGGCAGGAAAGGATCGACGATCCTAGATAATTGACACATAGGGAAGATGCATGGAAGATAGATGATGTAGAGGATGCAAAAAGAAAACCATTAGACACGTGGAAGCATTAGATTAGTCCGCTTTGATTAAGCTAGTTCCAGAAACCACCTTCCGGGGTCGCGAAGTTGTATTTTGTGTAATTACCACTAAGATCCAACGGTCGAGATTTGAAAGACGAAAATGATCAAACGACAGGAACAAAGAAGTTATCAAGTGGAAAAAGGACATGAAATCCGACGGTCTAGATTACGGCATGTGAGATCAACGGTTGGGAAAAATAAGCGCCCGAAAAGATGCCCGGAAGATAAAAAAAGTAGGTTATATATAGCAAAGAAACACGTGAAATTTGACATTTGTCTTTGCATTGTCAGCACTAGAAGGTTCCAGACAAGTGGGCACAGTAGAAAGCGACAAAGAGAGACGAAGCACATGGTTGTCAGCGACAGGTAGGCCCTTATAATTTCAAACTAACAATATTTTAAAGTTTGTTTATAAGGGTAAAAATGGAAACAGTCCATGATGTAGATGAAGCTAAGGTTAAAGATGCTTTGGAGGATAGAGATAAGGATATTTTTTATACCTCCCTTAGGTTATCAGTGGAAGAAATTAAGATGAGATTGAAGAGTTTGCTGGAAGGAGGTCTGGACGTGCACAGTGTTAATCAGTCATCCCTCTTTTCATTTTTCCCTGACCAAATTGTATCATTCCCAGAGTTTGTTTCATGGTGTGCATCAAATTACTTCGAAGCCGAACGGACTATTATGAATGCCCAAAAAACTAGAATTGTCTGTCGGATAGAACCTCTGCTCGTGAGAGATTCCTTAGAATTCCTAGTGTCTAAAATTCCTGAACCAAAGAGTTTTTCCGAGAAGTCAATTATTAACTTATATCACCAGTCGTCCCCTAAGACTAAGCATATTTTCATGGCTTCTTGCCTTAAACTAGATTTGGAAGTCACTGAAACTCCTTATCCTTTAGATGTTAGTCTTTTCAATGAGAATACCCAACTCATCCTTTCCCTGTTGGCTTTGTTTTTAGGTCTTGATACAGATGCATGGGTGACTGAGCTTCAATTAATTTTTCTATTTAGAATGAACATCAGTTCACCTGAAGCTGAACATAGTCAGATACCCTGTCTTAAGTTTGAAGAATTTTTGGCTTAAAGGATTCATTTGTAGATGGAAAATTTTCATACCCTAAGACAGTTTAGGTTTCAATCCCATCTCATGAAGATGGTTATGTTTGCTAGTCGAGAAGAAATATTTTTTCCGAAGATAATTTTCACAAATCTAGTGGAGGATAATATGTTCAATTATATGAATTACATGTTATCAGAGATATATAGCATGATTTTCGAAGAAAGTATACCCAGAGTGTAAGCTGAAATGAAGACATTGATGCAGTTGAGTACCGATTTGGCTGTGGGAGATTGGTTTTTGTCGAAAGACAATACTGTTCTTAGACTGTATGGTTTCAAACATCAGCCATACATATTACCAGGATTTTTGACATTAAGGGTCTTTTCCCTTGAGTTTGTAAGAAAAAAAACTGATTGTGGAAGATATTAATCATTTTTTATTTTTTAATAAAGCCACCAATATCAAGTATCCTTTTACAGTAGGTCCATTTACTGTAAAAAATAAATATTCCATTCGGTACATAGAGAAATTGTTAGAAGAAATGCATTTTTAAAAGGAAGTGGCTATCGATTATGATCCTTTTCATGTCATATCGAAAAGGAGACAGTCTAATCATGCTAAAGCTTTCGTTCATCAAGAAGTAGAAGGAATGCCAGAAAAGGAAAACTGGTTACAATATGAAAGCGAAGAAAATAGAAGTTTACAAGGAGGAGAATTGGTGTTGACAGACTATACCGGAGAAGCAAAGACTTCAACGAGCACTACAGTTATTGGAGGAAAAATAAGCTTTCAAGATGCAGTCGATTCAGAAAGTAGAGAACAAGAAAAAGCAAAAAAATCTAAGTTGGATGAACATCAGGATTTGTTGTTACTTACAGATGAAGAAGTACTAGAAGTCCGAATACAAGAGTATACATTTCAAGAGGCTACAGAGACAGGAGATGTTAATAAATTTCAAACTAGAGAGGATATGTTTGGAAAGTACATCCAAGACAAGCAGGCTTCATCTCAACATACTTTCCAGTTATTTCCTAAAGTCAGAAGCTTGGCTAAGTCAGATATTAATTTGGTTACTAGTCGAGATGTAAAAGAGAATACATTGAATTTGGCAATATCATCAAGTGATAAAGTTACAGAAATGAAATTCAATTTGAAGAAGATCACTGCGCCTAATAAGATTCTTTCACAGGAAGACAGGGGAGGTGATATATTTTGATTTTTTGGAAGCAACTTTGGAGGTTTATAAATTGAAAAATATGGTAGATAAGTTGAATAATCAATTAAAACAAGAAAAGATAGAAAATAAAGCCCGCCAACAGCAAATCAATAAGTTGCAAATTGATTTTGTTGGAAGTGGCACTGAAGGAAATGTAGGGAAAAATTTGTTGAAAGAGAAAGAAAAATTAATCCAAGAGTTGAGAAAGAGGTTGAAAATCCCGGAGACTCAGCTTATTCAAGGACCTGAATGGACCAAATTAGAACATGAAAAAGAAAAGTTATCTAAAGAAGTGAATGATGTCACAGCTAAATTATTAAAAATGGTCGAAAAGGAAGCTAGTTGGGAGAAAGAAAAAACAAGTTTAAAAAGTCAAGTTGAAGATTTGAAAAATAAATTGTCAAATCTATCCTAGCAACAAACAGGTACCAATCAGATTGAAGAGGGAAATGGTGCAGATAGTATTTTACAGGGAAAGCAGCTATGCAAGGATGTAAGCACATGGTGTGGGATTTGATCATTAAAGAAGCTAAAAATATTAGACCGTATTTGGATTTCATAAGAGTAAAGGAAAAAGTGGTTAAAGATACTTTAACAAGTTGTACTGCAATAAAAGAAAATTTGAATAGGAAGCCCAAGGAGACAGCACAAAACACAATCACCTTTTTTAATAGTTTAACATAGGAAGACCTAAATATCTTGATTATTAAAAATAGGATTGCAGTCATTACATGGGCGAGAAGAATTTTAGGAAAGCATGCACACGTAGAGAATGTTGAATCCAAAGCTGGAGCTATGAGGAAACAAGTAGCGGGATTCAAAAAACAGTTTGAGAAATTGATTGAGAAAGGTTTTCCGGCATTCTGGGATGAAAATCAAGAATTGATTCCCTAATATGAATATAAGAAATTATTGTTCAATATAAGAATGGACCATGGGAAACTTCAGCATTTAAATCACTTACTTACAGGGAAGATTTTAATGGAAAAGGTTGCAGAAGATTTTGAAATTCTAAATAAGCTGGTTTCGATTGGTGAAAGAATTCCACATATTTCCCTGGAATATCATGTTGAAATAAGAGTTATGGTAAAAGAGATGACAAGCTACGATATTCCAACTGTTGATCAATGGACAAGCGTAGAGAAATATGGGAAAATGAGGTACACACTTCGTGCTTGAAAGTATCCATTGGATTTTACATCAAATGAAGACTTAGAAATATTTTTATTCAAAAGACATTGTAATATTTTTATGACTTTGACTCAAATGACATTTGACAAGTTTAGTTAAGTTATTTTAGTTTTTAGTTAAAAGAAGCAGTTAGGTTTTCCTTCGCATAAATTTTGTATAAAAGACAATGTAAATTATTTTGAAGGGGTTTGAAACTTTTTGAGAGACAATAATTTTGTATCGAGTTGATATATTTTTGATATAAAAGAACCATACAGAGAATAACATATTTTTACAGAATCAGAGATTCACGTGTTGATCTGAGTTGCAATCTGTATTTTTCCTTTCTTACATGTGCATGTGTATTTTCCTTCGTTATATTCTCCATTATGTTTTATATTCTATGCTCAGATGAAATTTCATAACAAGTTGAGATTCATATGTGTATGCCTTAACTTATCGGGTCTGAGTATCCATTTACTTCTCTAAAATTGATAGTGGATTCCTCTAAAACGGTGCCCATTATTGATGGACTGTCTATGTTTCTTTCTAAACAACCTACAAAAGCTTTGACTGTAATGTGACAACCACCTTTCCTTTGTGACAATATTTATTGCTGTTTATTTGCTGGTATAAATATTTCTTAACTTTTGACTCCATGCCCAGTGATTCTTGTGTGAATTTCAACCACATACTCATTTTGAAAAACCCCATTTATCATCTTTATCCATTTACATATTTTTGAGAGAGCCCTCTCTAGTAGGGAAAAGGCTAATTTACCTCCTAAAGGTTGGTTTGAAATAGTTACCTTAGTTTTATCCTTCCACAACCAAAGGGTAAAATCTGATTGATAACAGTAGGATTTCCAATGTTAGAACCAACAGATTGGAGAGTATTTTGGGCCCACTTTGGAAACTGTTGGGGCTCATCTCGATCTGCATCTGGACCTGATATTTCATGTTCATCGATATCTAATAAAATTTCAGAAATATCAGAACACAAACTATCATCTTCTTCTTCCGAATCTTCTTCTTGTAGAGGCGACAATTCAGTAGTTTCTTCCTCGACTAGTTTTAGATCTTGAAGCGGTTCTTCAAACCTTAGACTTCGCTCGATGAATATCTTTTTGGATATGATATCCATGATTTTGTAGCCTTTATATTCTTCAACATATACAATGAGTATGCACTCATTACTTTGTGGATCCAAATATTTTCTCTTCTCAGTTGGAATTCTAGCCCATGGAGTTGAGCCAAAAACCCTAAGATTGGACACATCAGGCTTGTTACCAGTATAGGATTCGAAAGGAATAGTACCTTTCACAGATGAGTGTGGAACTCTTTTTTGTATGTATACAAAAAAATTCATGGCCTCAGCGCAAATATTTGCATCCAAACCCTTTGACTCAAGCATACAGGTTTCCATTTCTTTTAGTGATCGGTTCTTCCTTTCCGCTACACCGTTCTACTGAGGTGTGTAGGGAACAATGTGTTGAATTTGAATTCCATTTTCTGCACAAAGTTGCAACAGATATGATTTGATATATTCACCTCCATTATCATAACTAAGAGCTTTGATCTTTCTCTCGGTGGCAGTCTCAACAGAAGCCTTGAAAATCTTGAATTTTTCTAGCACTTCTGACTTGTTTTTTGAGAAAGAAGACCCATGTGATTTTGGAGATGTCATCAATAAATGTCAGAACATACCTCGATCCATTCATGGAGGTATGTGGTAGTGGACCACTGATATTAGAATGAATCATCCCCAAAATACTAAAGCTCTTATAGCTTTTCCTCGGTCAAACTTATGCTCGGGGTGCTTCCCAATGATGCAACCCTTGCATATTCCTTTCGAGGATTTGATATTCGGAAGGCCATCAACCATGGATTTATTTTGTAGAAGCTGGAAATATTTATAATTTATGTGTGCAAACCTCTCATTCCATAGCCTACTAACCTCATTTCCATGAGTCAAAATAACACTTGACTTTTAATGTGGTAAAAAGTGAGAAAACTCATATGTTTTTGCAGCATGATTTTTCTTTCCTACCACAATGAGCTTTCCGGTGGAAATATCAGAAATTTCAACATCATTGGGGTTGAATACAATGTTGTTTGGTAAACCAGTGTGTGTCATTTGATACATAGAAAGCAAGTTCGTAGCTAAGGAGGGAACATGGAGAACATTCTGGAAACTACCATGCTCTAAATGAATAGTACCTTTGCCCTTTGAAGAAATTTGTGAGTCATCTCCCATGTGGATGGATATGGTGTTGCTGGAGTCCAATGAAGAAAAAGAATCTTTGTTTCCATACATGTGATTCGAAGCTCCTAAATCTATGAGAAGAGTGGTGGAATTCAAAACACTAGCCATGAGTGCATGACCTCTTTATGTATGATCATTGTTGTCCTTCTTCCTTGTGCCATCAAGAAGAGCAATGTTGTTTTTCTCCAAGAGAAGGGACATTTTATCTATGGCATTCTTCATGCATGAGCTTTCGGGATGAAAGCCCTTGCTGCAATAAGGACATTTAGTCTTCTCTTTTCCCTTTTGTTTGTCTTTTCTTGAACCAGATGGCTCATGTGACTGATTTATCTTCTCCTTTTGCTTTGGATGATCAAGCTTTGGCTTCTCTTTCTCTTGCTTCCCTTTTCCATTCATAGCTTTGGATCCTCCAGCAAAAAGGGATCGATCTTTTGAGGTTTTGATGGTCCCCATTTGAACAAGCTTATCATGCTCTTTTGTCAAGCATTCAATGAAGGCATTCAAGGTAGGCATCTTCCAATTAGGGATTGTGAGCTTTCTCGTATTGAAAGTGGAAACAAAAGCTGAATAATATTTTCCTAGCTTCGTAAGGATGGATAGAATCAATTGTTTATCTTCCTTTCCCACTCCACATTGCTTCAATAGCATTACCAAGTGCTTAAACTGAGTGAAGAAGTCATTAATGGTCTCGAAATTCTCAGGATTGAGTGCAATCAACTCATTTTTTAGCTGATAGGATCTCATTTCATCCTGCTTACCAAAGAGAATGGAAATTTGATTCCACACCTCTTTCGGAGTAGTCAATCCACTAATATGGAAAAGAATATCCTTAGAAATGTTGAGACAAAGGAAACCATAAGCTTCATCAAGCTTATTGAAGTATTTTGCCTTCTTTATTGCAGATGTAGCTTCAACTTCTAGGCCCATGGTGACTCTGTAGAAGCCCTTAGAGCGCAATATTATCTCCATATCAACCTTCCACTTATAATAGTTGAAGGGAGTGAGAATATTTGATGAAGAAGTGTCCATCTTCAAGAAGAGCGAACACAATAGGAGGAGGAGAGAACCTGCAAATCACAAAACAAACAAGAACCTTTAGGTTGACGACCTGCACTTTTCAAGTTGCATCACACCCGACATAGGAGATAAAGCAATCTTGAATATCCAATGATCAATATCCATGAATTATGTGGAAGCTTTCAGCTTCTGGTGTAGAATTGGAAAAAATAGCTGCAAGTGCAGAATATGCATGCAGTGCGGAATCACTAGTGCAGAATATGCATGCAGTGCAAAATAGTTGGCTTGTCCCTGCCATGGATCTGATACCATATGAATTTCAAGCACAACAGATCTATGGAACAAGAGAAACATTACAAGAGATGCATGTAGAATAATATGTGAAAACTATGCAAAAGACTTGCAGTAGTGCTCTATTAAACTCATAAGTACAATACAATACAATACAGTAACAATGACTGAATAGTTTGAATTAACCAACAAATTCATTCGAATAGCCTGCATGGTGTAGCTGGTTTGAACTAGGATTCCTCATCATCATATCAGTGGTAGTGTCATCAATGCACAAGTAACGGTCAACCAGGTGTCAAACTGAGTCTAACTGAATGTAGGTAGGTGTAACTGATGCATGGAGCACTAATGTAGTGAAGGAGAATCCAAGGAGGGCCCATGAGGAGCTGTCTGGATTTAGAATAGTCAAACTAGTCTCTCTGGATGTCCATTGGAGTGTTTCAGTTAGTTAACTAGTCAATCTGTCCTCAAATGAAGGAACAAATCCAAAAATCAAGCAACTAAATGAGTGTATCACTCGAGGTAGGTAAGAAAGGGCACACTTGGTCATAGGAGATGAAAACAAGGTGCATGATGGACTAGGACAGCTAGAAATGAACAAAAATAAGCTCTCAGGGCTAGTAAACTAGGGAATAGGAGCTGGGGGACACCATACTGATGACTAGGATGCATGCAACTGCATGCAGGCATGCAGAATGCATGCAAACATAAAGATGATGGTGAGAATATCCTAACACTTATTGAGTTTCCACATCTTGCATTTCGATTTTTGTGTTTTGTTTAGATGTTCCATGCACTTGGAACTTAGTTGGAAACCATGAGACACTCATCTTCTCCATTGTGTTAAAGAATTATTGTATTCCTTTTTGGGATCTATAATATGAAGAAAAAAACAAAATCAAATATTAAAAAAAGAGAGAGGGTAGAAAGATCTTAAATTTTTGTATATCGGCAGTAAGTCACATCATTCTTCAACAAAGCACTTATCTTGAGTCTTCTCAACAAATTGGGTTTTAGTATGGCCTTAGGATTTGAACCATGATCCCTTAGTTTTTACTCCTGTGGTTAGTTACTCTTCCAATCATATGGAGAATCTATTATTGTCTCATACATTACAAATTTATATCATTGTTTCCTTTTAGTTGAATGTTTCCCAAGTCACTATTGTGTCATGCTAACTATTCAAGGATTGTCCTATCCCAGGTCATATATTCCTCAATTGCTTTAGTTTCCATGTCATCCTTCCTTGTTGTCAATTTCTTCTCAATATGTGTCATCAAAACTAGTGTTTGTACTCATGCTAGTGTGGAAGGTCCCCATGGAATTCTCACTAGCGGGTCATGTATTATTGAAGATGACTCATGGATACAATATTTTAACCTAGATTAGTAGCACCCTAGGATTATTTAAATCAATGATAGGTCACCTCATGCTCATCAGATGATACCTCATCATTAGTTTTAAGTTAACTAAGTGGTTTCCCATATGTTTGATGTCAATACATATATTCACATTATGGGATTCATGGGGCATCTTGGATTCCATTTTCATCATTACTGTAAGTCCTTGCCTTTGTCAATAGATTTCATTATAATTTATTTCTTAGAGGGTCTCTTTCATGCATTATTCACATTTGGTGCATGTAAGAGACGTACTCCGTGGTTCGTCTTGTAAAAAAATTTCCAAGTCCTTTTCCAAGTTAAATTAGTTCTTGTTACTTCCTCATTTTGGTTGATGGAGGATGCCTCAATGACTCCCTTCCAATGAATATATTCCCATCGAATGCAACACATCCTACTCTAGGAATGGGATTTAGAATCTCAATAGTACCTCAAGGCTTGTAGTCAATAGTGATAATTTCCCTATCTATCAAGTAGTGGGAATACATCAATTTCTCCCAATTGATGGATTTTACAAGTGTCTAACTTCATATCACCTATTAAAACTTGTTAGAATGTACTAGGTACCTTAGCACCCATTATCAATATTGGTGGGTTGTCTCATTTTTTTAACAGTATACATCAATGACCAATAATCAAATGTTGTCCTCCATGTTTGTTCTCAGATCATCTATTCACATGGTCAATATTTATACCTTTCGATGGTTTGGATGGAATACGTTGGGACAACAATAGAACTACCTAATTTTTCTATTTCCCAAGTTGCACAAGAATATACAATACACTATCTCACATTTGTACTACCCGCAGAGCTAGTTTCACTTATTTCAGTTACAGTTGTTCTCCTGATATATAATGAGACATGCTTCCACTATGCATCTATTCATGGCTATGATATTTTTATTGAAATGGATCCATTGTGTATTATTGTCATGGCCATGATCCCACATTATATATATACTCCATGGATCCACCATGTAATATTTTCACGTCCATGATTTTGCATCCTCTATATGCCATGGATTTGTAATGTACTTGATTTGGTGGTCATGTTCATCACATCTAAGTATGGGTATGGCCTCCTCAAGAAATAGAAAGTTTTGACACCTTTATGTTTGCTATAGGTACCTACTTGAACAATGATGTGACACTTCGGCCTTGATGTCACTTGATTCCCCTCCATTGGAATTATAATGTATTTCGTCCATTATCTCCCCTTCTGAACTCACACATTAGAAGGAATCTATTATAGCTCAAATTGGCACTTCCATGTTTGTGATGAAAATATTCCAAGATGATACCTAATTGTATAAGATCGATCATTAACATGAACATATCATCAGGGAAGAGGTCCTAATTTGAACCTACTTGATGGTCTAAACCCCCTGAATACAATCCATCTATTTTCCCTATGAAAGCACTAAAGTTCAAGCATAAATTAGGCCCCATGCTCATTTATTTCATGTAGGGAGTGTGGCCATGCACCTCTCCCTTGATAAAGTCATGTGGGCCAAGAAAATGACTAAATATATATATAAAATCTTGAAAATTATGAAGTTTTGACAATAAATTTATGGTGGTTGGTCTCATTTGAAACTTCCTTAACCATTTGGTAACCATCACAACTGTCCTAAATACTCGTTAAAAATGGATTTGATGGAACAAGTAAGAGACCACGCCCACATTCTTGTTATGCTGGAGGAATATTTCTTCCATATTGAATCCATTGATCCTCATTATCCCTTAGTGACCCCTATCCTTGCACACTCCTTTCATAAGTCTTGAAGTAATCTATCTTATATGACTTCTAGCCTATACACCCTTGGAAGAACAAGTGATTTTAAGTAGGATTGTAAGTGATTCAAGAGTAGAGGAACCTAGTCAAAGGATTCAAAAAGTGTCTAAGCAACAAAAAGGTAACTTGTGTGCCAATCATCTTGTTACATTTTAATAGAAATTTATGATGTTTCTCTCCCCCATATGCATGTGTAAGATTCAACATGTTGGAATTTTTTGGTTGATTGAAGATTGTTATTCCTTTCAAGAACAATATGAATGCTAGTTGTATTTATCTTTATGCTTTTGAGTTGTTTGTCATATTTATTACAACCCTAAGTCTTGTGAAAAGGGTATTTGGCTCTTTTTACAGGTTTCAAGTTGGTGAAGAAAAGAGTATTGAAGTTAGAGAACACACGCAGTGAGGATCGAACTCCGGAAACAGGTTCCTCTCTTTTCTCCCATGTCATTCTTGTTTTTTCCTTGCTTGTTTGCTGATTTTTGTGCATGGTGAATCATCTATGTTTGTTTATGAATTGTTTGTTTGAAGAGTCACAAGATCGTTTTTGTAGCTTCTTCAGTATGTTGGTGACTAACCCTAGTCATTAGGAATTTTTCTCCCACAATAGTGAAAGTAAAGGAATATCTAGAGGGATGTACTAAATAGAAGAAACATGAGTTGGAGGAGATTTGAAAGGTTTATATAAAAGTGCTACAGGATGCTAAAGGGTTAACACCGAAGAGGGAAGTTTAGCATGATATATAGTTGTTTACCAAATATCCATTTCCAAATATTGGGTTGTATAGATAGTCCATAATGGAAACATATGATGTGAAGAAACATTTGTAGTAGTTATTGGAGCATGGAGTAATTTTACTAAGAATATCACTTTATGGATCACCTATCACCATAGTATATAAAAAGGATGGGATTTGTAGAATAGTATTGACTACAAATATCTTAATAAGATCACACTCAAGAATCGATACATGTTACCTAAAATCAATGACTTGCTATAATAGGTGCAACATGGAAAGTAATTCACCAAGTTGGATCTCAAATCATGATACCACTAGGTACAAGTTAAAGTGGAAGACACCTAGATACTACCTTCAAGGCTAGGAAAGGTCTACATAAATAGTTGATAATTCCTTTAGGTATATGTAATTCTCCAACTACATTTATGCACTCAATGAATGATATATTGCACCCCTTTCTAGATTCATTTGTAAAGTGTAATTAGATGAAATATTGGTTATTATATCTACTAGGGAAAAGTATATCTCACATATTGTGTAGGTGTTAGAGATATTGAAAAATAATCAACTATTGGAAATCCTTAAGAAATATGACTTTTCTTTATTTTTTTAGATATTTAGGGTATGTGATTGTTGGAGGGGAACACAAAACTAATATTGCAAGGATGGATACCATCATAAACTACCTAAGTCCTACTAATTTCAACAAACTTTGGATATTTTTGGGGCCAACATAGTACCTATAAAAAATATTTGCATCATTTTTAGTTGTGTCTGCACCATTCCATGCCATAACAACCAATGGTAAATGTTTTTGGTGGGGAAATAATTAAATTTGTTTTTTTGAAGATATTAAACGAAATATTGGATGAGCACTAGTTCTTTCATTTCCCAATTTGTAGAATCCTTTTGAAGTGGATATAGATGCAACTGGATATGTTGTGGGAGATATCGTAATTTAGGGAGGTACATTGATATGCTATAATTATACAATATTCCATGGTATATTCCTAAAATTTCCTACATATAATAAGGAACTATATTCTCCTCTTCAAACAATTAAGAAATGGAAGCATTATCTGATGGTTAAGGAAACCATCAACCACGCTAATTGTTGGATGCTACAATATATACAGACCTAGAGTAAGCCTTAGTAAACCAAACACTACATATGGATTCCTTTTTTATAGATATTTTATATGATCTACAAATATAACAAGGGAAACACTCATATGATGGAAAACATGCTTCCAAGGGTACCCAAATCTAGTATCATAGCCTTCGTAACTCTAATGCATGTGGATCCTTTCACCCATGATGCATAAAATAGGCATACAAAAGAGGCAATTGATTTAAAGAGGTATTTCAACAACTACAAGGATAATATTGTGTATAATAAGGTGACAATAAGGCTAACTATCATCTCTAGTATGGGTTTCTATACAATCTAGACAAGATCCATGTTCCTAAAGATGAAATATTGCAGCTTATTATAGAGGCTCACCCCTCCAAATTTTCAAGGAATTTCTGTATTGGGAAGACAATTTATAACTTATATAGGTACACCTATTGGCCTAGAATGTGAGAAGATGTAGAAACAAATATTAGAGGATGCATACTTTTCCCTACCAACACACCTAGTAGTAGGAAGCAAGACTATACCATCCCTTACTTATACCTAATATAGGTCATAGGAGAGAATCTCCCTGCATTTCATAGGAGGTTTAACAAGAACCAATAATGGACATGATTATCTACTTGTGGTAATTCGTAGGTTTATCAAGATGTGGAAGGCTCATGCCTTGTAAAAATATCATCAAGGGAAACTTTGTAACAATTTTTTTCTTTGAAACAGTAGATCTACACTTTGTGATACCGAGCATCATATTAGATAGAGATACTAGATTTCTCAATTCCTTTTGGAATACTCTTTAGGAGAAGATGGACACCAAGTTCTTCAAGAGATATACAATTTTCCATCCATAGATAGAGGGACAGACAAGAGTAGTAAGCAAGACAATAGTTAGGGTTTTAAGGGGTTATAATAAAAAGCATTCAAGGAGTTGGGATGAAAAAAAAATAATAATCGACACTATTTTATTAGTGGAATCCACACTTCTACCAATAAGTCCCTATTTTGAAACTTTCTTTGTGTATTTCCCATATTTTCCTCAAGATTTTGTATATATGTACAGTAAGGAGGACCACGGGGAGACATTAAATAAGCCATAGGAGAAGTAAAAGGCCTAACATGATCAATGCAAAATTAAGAAAATATTCAAGTTGGAGATATAATCTAGTTGCATCTGGAAAAAGAAAATATACATGACCATGGTAATAAGACCAAGGCTCTACATTTTGTTCCTTTTGAAGTGTTGGAAAACGTAGTTGTAGATTCCTACAGACTCAGTCTACCCCCGTATATGCACATTTATCTAGTAGAAAATGTGAAGAATCTAAAAATCTATGATCCTTCCATGGAGATAAATGGTGAGTTATTTAGGATAATAAATAAGTCTGCATTTTCTTTTCTTTTTTTATACACAATTAACACACTTAAAATTAATTTATCTTCATAAAAAAATTATTTGTAATTTTCAGTTATCATTTATCAAATATAATATTTTTATTATGTGGTCATAATAATATTTATTTCTTTATTTTCACTGAAGTAGTTAACTTTTCTATTATAAAATTTATTTTTGAAAATTACCTTTCGTAATAATTAGCTTTACTTAGCATAAATTAATAATACAATAAACTATATGCTTTTATTCCAATTAAAAGTTGATACATTTCACTAAATATGACCCAAAACTAACTACCATTTCATCACTCGGAATATGATGCACTGTCCTCTTTTTTTTTATGGAATTGGGATTTTATTAAGAGCTAGTCGACAATCTACAAAATAATCCCATTTAAAATTGAATATGATCATTATTAAAAGTATATTATAGATTCATTTTATGAATTTACAGATGAAGAAAGTAATTTTAATTTTAATTTTAGATTTTGATCCTTTGAGTTGTTATAAAAACCAACATAGATCCATCTTAAAAAGGGATCTACCAAGCACCGAGAGGGATCAAATCTCCCAAGGTGCAAACCCTTTTTAGAGTGAAAATGTTGAAGAACCGTTTTAATTTCTAATTTGTGTAGTTTTATATATATGTCTTGTAAATATTTTAAATCTAATTTGAGCCAACATGTTATTTGTCTAATATATATATATATATATATATATATATATATATATATATATATATATATATATATATATATATATATATATATATATATATATATTTAAGTACACGTGTCAGTTACAGGATGCACATGTAAGGAGTTACACATCCCCCTACTGGGATGTAGAATGTGCCTCTTCGGTGCAATAAAAATGACATATGTCATAAAACTTATTTTATATATATTAAAATTCTTAAGATGGAATATTAGTTGTTGGTTATGACTTTTCACAATATTTTTTTAATTTTTGGTTATCAATCAAAGGCATTCAAGTTGGTTTTAGATACCTTCTATCAACATGGACTTGAAAATGGTGAGAATTTAACAACAAAATTAGCTGAATAAAAGTATATAATTAATTTTTTTACGGTAAAAAAATGAAAAATATGAAATTTTTTAATTTTTATTAAATTATTAAATATGTGATATCTGTTTCTTTATAGTACTTTGTTACAGTAGTAAAAATATATGGTCAAAAGTTCTGCATGGAAAATATATCAAAAAGCACAATATTGCTTGGATTAGAAACATTAAGAACGATGTTAGGAACTCATCCCCTGTTTGGAAGGGATTTATCAAAATATATGTGTTAGCTGTAGATAACCTTCTGAAGGTTTTCAATCATAGACCCAGGTACTTGGCAGTTCAAGGAACCAACAAAACCCCTATTCACCGACCCTTTCGGCAATAGACTGCGCGCAGCTTGAGGTCTCACCGAAGGCGAAGCTGAGGGGGTGGTTGCGGAATCAAGTTTCCACAACCGGGTGATGTGATAGGGGAAAAGCTAATAAGCTGTGCAACACCTGTGGGTTACGTGGATGAATAACTGCGCGAAACTTCTGTTCTGCGTTGGGTACTTCAGTGTGCAATTGCGCTTGTGCACTTGCGCCTCTAATGACGGTGCGATACAAGATACCTTTGCGTTACGACAGTGAGCTATCAACAACTTACTTCGCAACAAGTCTCAATGACTTGGTGCATCAACTAGACTGTGCGTCCTTTCCAGGATATTCTAACCAATCCTACTTAGCATTCTTTATCCCTTCATCCCGTTCAAGTTCTTATCATTAAGTTGCGAGGATTGAATAAACATATAATTACTACGCGCTCCAACACTGCGTTAAAATTCAATGTTCAACGATGTGACTAATTGGCCAATTCATGCAATCCTAGATTCATAAGTTTTGAATACTTAACATTCCTCCATGCATATATTACTTAACATATTATTCCCATTCTCTACGGTGAATACATATAAAAGCAATCACATAACAGAAGACTTCAGCATTAAACATTCATACCAAGTAAATGAACAATCATAAACACACAATAGTCACATAACACAGGATTTAACGTGGTTCACCCCCCAGATGGAGGCTACGTCCACAAGAACGGTTGTTAATATTGCTCAATATGGGAAGGGTACAACTGTTCTTAGTTTGTGCACTTAGCTGCAGACTCTCTTCTCTCTTAGATAGGTCTCTGTGCACTCAACTACAGAGCCTTTACAATGGATTTCAAGCTTAAGATTCTACAATACCCAAATACTTAACCAAACTGAAGAGTAACCATTCCCTTACAAAATTGTGCCTTATTTATAGATCATGCCTGTAGGTCAGTCTTTAAAATCATTAGGCTCAAACCCTAAGGTTGCCAAAAATGGTGTGGCTAACTGCCACCCTAGTTGTCACCGTCGACAGCCTGCTCCACCTGCTCCAGCTGGGCCACTTGTGGCTCACACGCTCTTCTAACAACCACAGTCCTCAAAATAGTTACAACTGCATCATGTCCTGTCCCTATCCACTCCTTCACCTTCTTGTCACCATCGGCGTCATGGCCTAGCTTCTCAACTGCTTGCTGCCACACATTTGAACAGGTCGCTTTCATCTGCCATCCACCTGTTCCTTACCCAAAATAGGTCATGTCCTCGTCTGACCTTTACCCATGTTCTGAAACAAAAATAGCTCATGCACTACCGTGCACATCGTCCTCCTATGCGACAGTGCCTTAGCCATTGTCGTCGCGCGACATGCGCAATTCCTCAAAATTGTCTATCACCTGTCGCCGCACGCAATGTGCACTTAACAAAATTGCTTCCTCTTCCTACCGCATTGCGCAATTCACAATGCACAATTTCCATACTTTTATATTTTTCAACCCATTTGGGCCCCGCCCAATAGGCCCCTAACACTCACTTGTGGCTCGCCCCGAGCCACTTTCACTTGTGAAAACTGGTGCCGCATCTACCATCATCCCAAGATTTAATGTAAAGTTTTACATAGTTCCTGCTAACTCCACAACTATTTCCTTGGCTTTTCGTTTGAATCCTTGCATCGTCTCCAGAGTTTCCTGCGAGACCTTCTCTCGAGCCACTTGTTTTTGCATGTTTCCTTCTGCCGCCTACAGTTCTACGAACTTCGCTTCGAATTGCTGCATTAGTTCGAGGTGTTCTTGCTCAATAGGCTGCAGTCTGACTGATGTAGCAGCCTCTTTCTCTCTTAGTGTTTCCAACTCTTTCTGTAGGTCCTTGACCTCGTTAAATTTCTGCACTTTCTCTCTTGTCGACGCATTCCTCAGCTGCACACTTGCAGCATCTACCTGTTGCTGCTTCTGCCCTTACGTGTTGGAGCACATGATCCTCACTCAATCCGGTGACTGCTGTAGTTATTCATTCAAATAAATCTTGGAATTTCGTCACTTCCATCAAAATGCCATTCATGGTTTCCTTGATGTCCTCAGCTAGAGCTGGGCACTGATCTGGTGGAATGACAGGGTGCCTAGCCTCCAACTCTGCGATTTTTCCTTTATAAGAGGCTTCCATTTCTATTTTCTAAGAGGTAAGGGACTCTACCTTGGCCCCAATTTTCTTTATTGTGTCCTCCATATCATCTTTTTCTTCGCATTCTTCTATGTTTGTGCACACATCTAAAATGGTTTCCTTCATCTTTCATCCCTTTTCCTCGGCTGGGCTCAATTCTTGCTTGCTGTTATCTGATTCCTGCCTTAACTGATTGATGTTGTCAGTTAAATGTGCACACTTATCAAATGAGGTGAGACCTCTCTCATTAATTTCCTCCGCAACTCTGATGTGCAACTGTTACCGAACAATCCACTCGAGCAGACGCGAGCAGGATCTCCCTAGCTCAATGTGATTCTAGAACAAATAAAATAGACTACAAGTGCATTTCCTATATCTACTTAAGGACCAAGTACTAGATGTATTACCTTTCTATTACGCAATCCTTTCTCCTAAATGTTGCTCCATGTCCCACGATCGTCAGATCCAAGCTACAAGACCTGTCAAGACACAGAAACAAGAGAAATGAGTAAAGAGCATCTATACAGTAAGCGATCTAAGTGAACAGTTAAGCAGGTAAACTACACAATATCATTACACATAAGAACAATATTGGTGGAAATCATTTACATTACTGTAAATAGAGGAGTACATGATAGAGAAGGTAAACTCGGTTGTCATTTCATTTTTAGAGAGTCTGAAAAGAACTAAAGAAGACTTCGATGGTCCTTTTTCGTAAAGTTAGCCTCATCGCCCAAAAAAGGGTAAAACAACGCGAGAGAGGACTCTTCCAATCATGATTGGATGGATTATTCCTTTTTCGTAATTAGTGCCCCCTAGTCCGAAAAAGGGGTAAACTATCACCAGGAAGACGACCATTCAAATACTTTAACAAGCGTGAACGCGACAAGTTCGCTTGGCAATCTTTTCGTTTTTCGAGAGCCTGAAAAGAGCTTAACGGTAGAATCTAGGGGGTGTCCTTTTCCGTGGAATTTTAACGAGCCCGAAAAAGGGATAAATCATAACTCGGTACTTGTTCTCATGGTTGGGTGAGTACGAGAACAAATGAAGAGTGAACTCATCCTCATGCAGTAATTACGACTAACCAAAATATAATAATGACAAAACATTGAAAGGGGTGTTCATACCTACAGTTACCATTGGTGATGCGAGAAACGGCACAAAAGACCACTTTACGACTCCTGTACACTAGAGAAAGTGTCAAATAGTCCCAAATATAATGACAAATGGTCGAAACTATAGTAAATGGCCCAAAAAGCATCAAAATATTTGAAAAGGAATATTCCATTCTATTTATAAATAGAAATATGGGCCAAAAATAGATTTCATTGTTCAAATTGCCAATTTGGGTGGAGAAGTACCAATTGGGAGCCAAAACTTCCTTCGTCGATTCCGGGAGCTACGATCCGCCATTTCACCAGCCGTCCGGACCAAGTAAGCCTAAATCTCATTTCAGAACTTTCCAGTGGTTTACTTTTTGATTTCTTGTCCATTTTTTGGGTTTTTTGGTGATTTGGGGAAGGGCCATTGCGCCCTCGGCTCGTCGCAAGTGGTCCTTTTGGGACTTGCGATGAGACCGAGTCATTGCAAGCCTAAAAAATGAGACCTGCGACGATGTCGCGCTGTACCTGAATGTACAGTGCGACGACAGAAACCCAAAACTCAAACATAAAAAATGATCCAAAAAAGGAGTTTGTGAAAGTTGAGGAAGGGCCTAACAGGGTTTAAATGTCCCTTTTGGCAGGTTATCAGCAAGAAAAAATGGTATTGGAGTGGCGAGAGAGAGAACACGAACTCAAGGATGAACAAGCCGCAAACGATCCACAATACGTGGATGCTTTGAGAAACCGCGGGTTACTCAAGTTCTTTGAGATACAGGGGATGAGAGCCCATATCCTGCTACTGAAACACATGCTCTAGAGTTGGGATGCGGCCCAACAATACTTTATGATAGGTGAGCATATCCTCACGATTGACATTGAGGATATCTACTTTCTGACCAGTTTGTCCCGAAGAGCGGACGTTGTACAACTCACTAGGACACGGGCCAGTGACCGTACAGTTGAGGATATGGTGTCACAGCACTGCATTGCTACTTCTCGTCCTTCCAGCGGAAAGATACTCATCAGAGATGTGGTGATCCATCCACTGTGGACCATATTACTTAGCATTACTAGGGTGGCGGGTAGCCAAGCCCCACACACGACTACTCGGACCCAGATGTTGTATGCGGAAGACTGTATGCCTCCTAAGGTTTTCAACTGGTGCGAGGGTCTCCTCGCCAACATCCAAGCTTTTCTAACCAAGTGTCGGCACAGGGAGCTCAAGCAGTTTGGATATGGATCAATCATAGTATCCTTCCTCTTGGAGCAGTTTCCTCTTCTACGTCCGCAACTGGTACTTGACGACAGGAAGTCCAGGGATCCCCATATGCTCAGATGGGATGAGGTCATGACCCATCATGGTGGTGGGCCCATCATTAGCTTTGGTCTCGAGTTTTTCAACTGGCTAGAGGGCTAGTTACTTATCGTCAAGGACTTTCCATATAGCGGCACAGACTTTCGAGAGGATCCCAAATTGGCACTGTCAGAGGGTGCAGCATGGGGTGATATAGGTGAGAACAAAACCCTTGTATTTTTTAGTTTTGTGTATTATATCATTTTTTTGATGTAGTGCTGACAAGTATGTAATATGTGTGTGCAGATGTGGGCCCCATGCGACCAGTGGGTCTCTCCCTTTTGGCAAGGAGAGACAGAGGCGGGGAGGCAGTTGTTCCTGCAGGTGCTCATCCTGCCATCGAGGAGATGGAGGAGGTGTACAGGAACCTATCCGAGCTGACTGTGGAGGTACCAGAGCCAGCTATCGATAACTTACTGAGGCCCATGCAGAGATTTGGGGTTGGAGCGTTTGTGCGCTTCAACGTCTTACTCCGCAAGGTGGCTCAGACCATATACTGCTTTCTTACCCAACGACAGCAGGCTGTTTGAGCTAGGGGTGTACGGGTCAGGTGTCAGGCCTGATGAAACTACTATACTTGTACTGAGAGCTTAGAGGCCTCATATTTTGTACTACTGAAAGCTACGATGCTTCAAATTTTTGTAGAGACTCACTGAAAGCCATCGTGCTTCAGATTTTGTACCAGCACTAGTTTTTTAGCGATATATATATATATACAGACATTATCCGCAATTTATAGATTATGTGTTTTTCAAATGATTAGTGATGTGATCTTGTTTATATGTTTGCTTTTATACATTATACTTACATGTTGTGAATGCTTTTACATATTATGAGTATTATGTGTGTGCGATGTACCAATCCAAAATGAAGTTGGCCATCGAGTCAGCAACTATGTTTAACTCCCGTGGAATGTGCAGGTATTGAACGGATTCAAATGACCTTTCCAAGAGACGTACTCGTCTGAAGAGACGGAATAAGGTGGGATCACGTATGGCGTAGACCCGGTTAAGATGGGAAACCACTAATTGAGAATCCATGTGGATGACAATGTGGTCCATACCCAAGGAAATGGCGTTAGTTAGGGTTCTGATTACTGCCTGATATTCTACGGAATTGTTGGTCGCAAACCCTAGGCAATTTCTTCCTGAGCTAATGAGCTCACCTGTTGGGGAATATAGTACCCAGGATGCTGAAGCAAGGTTACAGGTATGCCGGTTGGCACCGTCCGCGAATCCATAGCACGTTGCCATCTGCACACGCAGACATAAAATTGTATAAAAAGTAGAAACAATATCAAAAGACACTCGAAAAGAAATGTGTCACACCACACAAAAACACACCATGTATAGTATATACAAGAAATTCTATGCATGAGAGATCAAGCATAGTATTTCTTCAGGTGAATCCCATTGCAGGGTTCACCCAAAGAGATTCCGTCATAATCTTCAAGCTCATAAGCACCTTTTTCCAACACACATTTTATAACGTAAGGTCCATGCCACATGGAGTCGAACTTCCCTGCTCCTAGTTTGTCAGGCTTCTGGTCATAAGTGAGGACCAGGTCACCCTCGTTCAAGATACGACATTCAACTGACTTGTCGTATTGGGATTTGATGCATTTCTTGTGCACTTCATTAACAAGAGAGGCACCTCGGTGAGACTCGTCAAGTTTTGTTAAGTGCAAGAGACGTTCTTCCTCAACAGTAGTGTTAGGAAGAAGTTCGACAGCAAGTTGTAGAGACAGAAGTTCGCACTCTATCGGCAGAACGACCTCCAATCCATATACCAATTGGAAGGGGGTGAGTCATATCGTGGTTTTAACGGCAGTTCGGTAGGTCATAATGCTGAAAAGAGCATGTTATGCCAATTGGACTTATGTGTCCCTACCATCCTTCGGACCATAGTTTTCAAGACCTTGTTAATGGCCTCGACTTGTCCGTTGGATTGCAGGTAGTAGGGTGTTGAATTTTCATGCTGAAAACCCAACCTGTCGCTCAATTCATCAACCATATGGTTCTAAAAATGAGAACCATGATCGGTAACAATTGCCTGAGGAACTCCAAACCGTGCTATTACATGATTGAACATGAAGAGTGCGGCGGTTGTGCTTTTGTTTTGGTATGTAGGCATAGCTTCGGCCCACTTTGTGAAGTAATCCACAGCTACAATTATGTAACTATGCCCCCCGGCCGAGGTAGGCTTACAATGCATATAATCAATGCCCCATTTTGCAAATAGGCCAATGGCAATAACCGGATGTAATGTGGCGGGATGAGTGCGCTTCTTCGTATGGAAGTGTTGGCAAGGAGGACATTATTTTATGGCCTCAATACAATCTTTGAAAATAGTAGGCCAAAAATATCCTGCACGCAAAATCTTCTGGGATGTAGCCATCCCAGAGAGGTGACTACCACATGCCCCAGTGTGACAGTCATTCAGCCTCGTCTTGAGTGAGACAACGTCGAAGAAGTGAATCGGTGCCATGACAATACAAAGTATCATTGATGATTAAATAATACTTTGCATGGTGACGAATCTTACGACGGTCATCGCGAGAAAATTGAGGATTGAAGTGTTGGGTTTGAAGATACAACAAGATATCTCCATACCACTGATCAGTCGTACTGATGAGAAACAATGATTCATCTAGAAAAGAGTCATTGTGCTCAATTTCTGCATCAGGACGAGGAAGGTTGCAAATAAGCTCGGCAAACACCAAAGACTTCTTAGACTTGGCTTTCTAGAAAAGAAGATCGAATTCTTGCAGTATCACGATCCAGCGTGAATACTTGCCCCCAAGCACCTGACATGTTAGTACGTGGTACATGGGGTTCGAGTCGGCAATGATAGTGGTGGTGCAGAGCAAGATGTAGTGACGAAACTTTTGGATGGAAATGACTACCGTGAAAGCAATTTTTTCAACATGTGAATATCTAGCTTCAACGTTAGCGACCCTTACTTGCATAGTATATCACATGTTCTTGGGCATTTTGATCCTCCTGTACCAAAAGCATGGCGATAGTGATAGTAGAAGCGGCGAGATATAGGATGTAATCTCGATAATAATTAGGCGGTTGGAGCACGGGGGCATGCGTTGTGGCATGTTTGATATTGTCGAAGGATTTTTGAGCTTGGTCATCCCAAATGAATGGCACATCCTTCTTGAATAGTCTCATATACCTCTAAGTCTTCTCCACGAAATTGCAAATAAAACGTCTTAAATAAGTTTCCTTCCCTTGGAGACTTTGAAGTTCCGTAACATCAGTCGGGGGTGGTAGGTTGATGATGGCATCCACCTTTAAGGGATCAATGCGGATCCCATCCTTCGAAACGATAAATCCTAAGAGGCGTCCGGACTCAATGCAAAAGATACACTTATGAGGATTCAGACGAATATTGTACCATCTGCATCTGAGGAAAATGGTCGTCAGATGATCAATGTGGAACTCGCGCTGCTTTGAATGACCAAGAAGATCGTCCAGGTAGGGTTCCACAAAGTCCTTAATATCGTGGAAGGCGTATGACATAGCCCGCTGAAACGTGGCGCCAGCATTTTTAAGGCCAAATGGAAGTTTGCGATATGCAAATGTACCACATGGGAAGATGAAAGTCATCTTATGTTGGTCGGCTGGGTTGATCTCAATTTGGTTGTAATCAGAAAAGCCATCCATGAATGAGAAGATGACGCTTCTGGCATAGTTGTCGATGATCTGGTCGATGAAGGGGGTCGAGTAGTTGTCTTTTGTACAAGCTCGATTAAGGTCCGATAATCAACATAGACGCGAATGGTGCCCTGCTTTTTGTTCATAGAAACGACGTTTGAGACCCAATCCGTCAATGGGACAAGATAAATAAAACCAGCCTTTAAGAGCTTTTCAATTTTTGCCTTTATTGCCGCAGTCTTCTAGGGGTAGCGGTCGCAACTTTTGGCATACAGGTTTGATGTCGGCATAGGTTTTTATTTCGTGAGAAACAATCGCGGGTCTATCCTAGGCATCTCCTCATAGGACCAAGCAAATACATCTCGAAATTGCTTGAACAAGGACGTGCTAATAGCGATTTCTTCAGGGGAACACTTTTGGCTTATACGAATGTGTTCCACTATACCAGGTTTCACTGAGATGTCTACCGGGGTGGTTGGCTCAATGTTGGCCAGGTTTCCCTCTGTGTCCGTAAGACATATAAGAATGGGGGAATGAGGGGATGGTTAGATATCTGGCGAAAAGAGGGTATGGATGTTGTTCTCTATGTATTCCAAAGGAGGAAGAAAAGATGACCAATGCTGGAGATCATCCCACAGACTGTCGTCAACATTCGTTACTTCCATGATGGACTCGTCTGAATGAAAAGTCCAAAGTAAGAGATCAGGTAGAGATGACGTCCATCGTAGAGAACAAGATGGGGAGGCCATGGTTAAATGGTCCTTCGGTGCTGATTGGATAGCCTCGTAAACACATTCAGCGGGTGAAAGAGGCATTATGTCTCCAAGCAGGTGTGTTGTGGGTTCATCTGGTACAATCCAAGCATCGTTTGAGTGAGATAAAATCTCTGTGGAGATCATGTTCACTGTAGCAACATGATTAGGGGGGTCCGCTATTGGAAAAACACCCATGAGAGATGAATCTTTCAAAAGGCCAACCCCTACAGTCTCATACTATTTTGACATCTGTCCAATGGAAGGAATATGGTCACCAGGATGAGTAGTGGTGTCTGGTGTACAAAAATCTAATTGGTCGATAGTACAATTAGTCCTTGGTGGGGGAATTGTACTATGTGGAAGACTGAAGAGGCTACCACCTGCATGGTGTAAAACCAAATGCGACCAAGCAAGAGATTATAATCTAACGGGGCTGAGACCACTTCCACGTTAATGGATACGGTCTTTCCACCCAACTCCACTATGAGAGCTTGTAAGAGGCCATGAGGTTGAAAGCCATGCCCGTCGAATGCTTTCAACATGGTAGGAGAACTATCCAATTCAAGGGAGCCAATGTCTCTCCAACAGGCGATGGACATGACAGAAGTGGAGGCTCCTTCGTCCAAAAGAGTACGATGGACAATTTTTCCAGCAATGTTCACAGAAGCTTGGAATGCAAGCTGGTGTGAGAGCCTCAACTTAAAGTTGTCAAGGCAGAACATGATGGTGTTCGAGGAATCTGGGTATACTACACCAATGGAAACAAGGAGAGTTTTGCGCTGATTAGGACAATTCTGCAAAACTTCCAGGGTAGACATGGCGCAAGGAGCTTGTGCCAAGTCCTCTACGATATTGTAATTATGTGCCTCTCGAGCATTGGGATTGAAAACAGTTTTTCGAATCGTACTCTTGGGTGGATGCAATATCGAATCTAAGGAGGGCTTCTCAATGGTGAGAGAAATCAATGGTATAGTGACATCAGTTAAGGAATTAGAAGCTTTTTTAGTATTACTTCCGGCGGGTTCCTTTGAAGGGACCAGTTCGTAAGATCGCGAGCGAGTATTCAAATTGATCGTCTCGTTACGCAACATGAGAACATGTGTGGTATTGGATGGTTCCCCCTGGGTTGGGGCGGTTTGAGTAATCATTTGCTAGTTTTGAGTAGAAAAAAGAACCGTTGAGGACTACGGGAGTTGGTTTACCGCTAAGAAAATTTTGCACTTCGTCTCTATGGGGACAGTCTTTGGAGAAATGGTCTTCTCCACACACTAAGCAAGGATACTTCAGTTTCCTTTTCTGCTTGGTATTGTTAGGAGTGCTCTTTGGTTCTTGCTGGGAAGAAGACTTGTTGAGTTTCCCCTTGCTCTTCTTTTTACCTTTAAACTTCTGAGATGAAGCTGATTGAATAGAATTCACCTCTTCGGTTACAACAGGAGTGGTTGACGTGGTGGTGTTTCTAGCCTGAGTTCGGTTGGATGATCCAACAGTGCTAGCGGCAGGCTGGGTGTAAAGGGATCTGATGATTCCATCATCTTGGAGTCTCTTATGTGGTAATTTCGCAGGATCATTAATGTCATGGGGTGCGTCAGGAAGAAGATTAAACAAAGTGTCGGACTGGGTGTAGACCAGGTCTAACAGATGGGCACTCGCGATGGCTTGTTCTTTGGTGACAACACCTCTCATGGCAACATCTTTTTCTATGGTGGGAATGAGTGATTTTGTAAACCAGTCTGCTAGGAGATGATCTAGAATAGGAGCTTTAATGAGACGTCGTCTCCTTCGCCACTCATGGATATGATCCAAAATGTGAGTGGTGGTATTATGACGGAGCGAGGTTAAAAGCTCAGTACCAGTCTCATACCGTACAGGCAGCTGGAAGTGCATCAAAAAGTTCATAGCAAGAGAGCCGAAATCAGGAAAAGAGTGTGGTGGAAACTCAATGTACCACTTGGCAGCCGAACCGGTGAGGGTCCTTTGAAACAATCTAAGATGAACTGAATTGTCCATTAAGGAATTAGATGAACACCATAAGTGGTATGTCATCACGTGGTTCTTGGCGTCTTCACCCAACTTGCCGTCAAACTTGGGGATATCAGACGAAAGTTTCACCAGAATTGGCGGCCAGTTAGATATGCGATAAATAGGATTGGTTGTTAACCGAGATAGGTCAGGTAAGTCCAAAGTAGCAAGGAAAGGAAGTTGTGGATTAGGCTGCATGTATTGATAATATGGATAAGGCATGTAAGGACTAAACTGACCGTAAGGTGTACCAGGATGAAACTTACCGTAGGAGGGTGTGCCGCCCGGACCATAAGGAGGTCCTCCACCATAAGGTGGTCCATTCCAATAAGGCGGGGGTCCACCTTCACCACTGGGAGGGGGCGGAGGTCCGCCACCACCATCGGGAGGAGGTGGGGGTCCATAACCATAATAAGGTGACCCATGGTGGCCCGCCACCACCTCCTCCTGGAGGAGGTGGTGGACCACCTCCACTGCCAAAAGGATGGGGGCCCCCACCGTCTCCGCTGCCGGAAGGATGGGGGTCTCCACCACCATAGTAATGAGGTCCACCATCGCCTCCACCTGGAGGGGGTGGTGGACCACCTCTGCCGCCCGAAGGGAAATGTCCTCCTCCACCATGATAAGGTGGTCCCCCACCGCCTCCGCTGGGAGTGGGAGGTTGACCATTCCCGCCACCGCCTGAGGGGTGAGGGATGTTGTAGGTGAAATGAGGTGGTCCTCCACCAATGTTAGGTGAGGGCCCATCGCCTCCAGCAGGAGGTGGGGGAGGGTAGATCGGGGGTGGTGGTACTTGAGGGATGATTGGTTGGGGCCTGTGTTGCAATGCAGGTTATTTCCCCCATAGAGTGTATGGATTCGCGGGATAAGGTACCCCGTATGGCGCATTTCCGGGATTAGGTTGGCCCGACACAGGGTTAACAGAACCTGGATACGCTTGACTCCATGGGGTTGAGTTACATTTGACATCCCTCCAACATGAGATAATCCCGTGGTGGATGGTCTAGTGGGTTGGGATGGTCCAACGGAAGGCCCGTTGGGGTTTCCGCCGCCTACGTTTTGGTTAGGAAATGGGGGTTGCCCCTCAGCCATAGCAGGCTGACCACTGTTCAAAGGGTGAACCAACGTAGGTTGTTGACTAGATACAATAGTAATAACATTACCAATAAGGTAATTTGGGGGAACATAATACCCTCCCCTCAAATTTTGAGGTGGGGGAGGAACTGGTAAAGTAGCTGTGGTACTGACGGGTGTGTGGGACTGTTGTCCTTCCACCGATTGGTTCACTTGAGGTGCAGGACTGGACTCTTGCGAGGGTTGACCAGTCTCATTAGTGGTCACATGTTGGGGTGGTTCAGGTGATCTGAAAGATATCGGATGAACTAGGATGTTTCTGTCGTCAAATCGTATTTGGAAATGGCAATTATGGAACTCTTCAGAGTGTTGTTCAAGACTTTGTCTTCGAAGCTCATCACCTTTAACACGTAACTGTTCCAAACGTTCATGGATGGGGCCAAAAATATCGACAGGGTCAGGCCTATAGTAAGGCCTAGAGAACTCTGGAGTAGTCCAGTTAGGTGGGGATGAGATGGCAAAATGAGCCATTGGGTGGTCTGCAGAAGATGTCCAATAAGCTGCTGAAGGACCAACAGCTGTCATAGGGTCGTCCTTGGGTCGGTTTATCCATTCCAACGATGCAGGTTATCCCAAAATGACGGGAGAAAGGCTTTGTGAAGCGGGGGTTTTTGCTCCTTCATCCTGTGGGGGATGAGAGGCAGGTGAATCTAGTGGAAACAAAAGTCCGCCAACATTCAAAGTGGGGTTCCCTACTTTAGTAAATACGATCGCGTCATGCTGATCCATTCTTACCCTCGTAATAACCTCCGGATTAAGGGGATATTTGGGAGGTAAGTTCAAGATCCTACGATATCTTCTCCAGGGAAAATCCACCAGAGTATCAGGAAAATCAGCCAGAAAGGCCAAAACAGTGTTTCTCCTAAGGGTATGCTAAAAGAAAAGTAGTCCAAAAAAACCTACTCAAACTAAGGCAACAAGCAAACTTATGTGACATAGTGGTTTCAAAAGTCTGGAACCTCACGGGATTATCAAGGCATCACAAACCATGATATACTGCAGGGTCCAACAATATGACACGACAAGGAGGATTGGGACCGTACCCTTTCCTGCATACCCGATTACCTAGACAGTACGTGCGTGCTAATCTCCCCGAGTGATGTTCTCAGTGTATTGCTTTTCCAAGACGTCCAAATGGTTAACTCGGTTGGTTTCAGGAATCCTAATGGTTTCTCCTGATATACGCAAGGTACATGGGAGCTCAAATCCATAGCGGTGTTGTCTAATGCACAGTCGTTGGCACGATACTTTCCGATATACATGTCGAGTACGTGATACACCCTTCGATATACGCCAAGTATGGATTATGGTACTTGGTGGGTACGTGAAGGAGCTCGATATACTGATGTACGTGGAAGACTACAATACCCCCGGACTACAGTGCTAGCAAATAATGACAGCTGCCACACTTAACGATGCCGGAACACGTCTCTAACTTACACACAAGTTGCTAAAAATTTTACCTAGTTCTACTGTTAATTTTATCTTGGACGGTTAGGTGAATGCATGAGATGAGTACATAATCATAAGCATAATGCAAGCCCTGACTACATGCATGAAATATTCTTTCCTTTCGATGAATTCTAGCTATGGAAAGGAGAAAGTTTTTTTTTTTTTCAATGGTATTGCCAAAAAAAACTCAGTGCAACACAATTCCCAATGCAAACAAATTTGACAATGAAAGTATTCTTTTCCTTTTTAACGAAACACAAAAGTACACAACACAACTAAACCAAATCAAAACAACTTTTTTATTTTCTTCTTTTCAAAGTAAAATGACACTAATTGATGAAAAGAGAGGATTCTGAAATGAGAAATGCAAGCTTTTGAATTTCAATTTAAATGATCTAAGAGCAACAAGAATTAAAAATGCATCTATCTTTCCTTAGAATGGAAATGATTTTGCAAAAATCGAAGTGTTCTTTGAGCCTTTCAAGAAAATGAGTGATTCATAATTCAAGAAAAACACAATAGATCATACATTCGTTCAATTTTTCCAAAACGTAAACAAGAATTTTCCAATGCACAACAATCTTTCTTCAATAATTTTTTGAGAAACAATGGGAAAGAAGCACTTTTAAATCTATCAATGGATGCGTCAAAGAATAAACTTGATAACAACTTTTCTCTCAGATTTAAATGACTGAAAAGAAAACACTACTTGCAACACTCATACATTCAGAAAACGCAAGAAAAGACAAGCACTCAACCAAGTTGAAAAACACACTTAACTCAAAATCAAGCAGCAGCAAGCAACCTAAGCAAGCAAAGCTCAAAACAAATGTAAATGAGGTCTAGAAGTCGATCCAATGCAATGATCAGATCAGGGATGGAAGGAAGGGAATGCAAGAGTGAATGGATGAAGGTGGAGGAGACAAGAGTGTCCACCACTACCGATTTCAAACTTGTCCAAGACAGAACCCAAAGTCAATCCAAATGAAACCAAATGCTCAACACACAAATAAAAAATGGGGTTTCTAGCTGGATCTTACAGCACAGAGGGAGTTCATACATCAGACCAAGGTTCAAACTGTCATATGAGGGAAAGGATGCCAGTATGCCAACTTTTGATAGATCGATGCACTCTATCTTCACACACAGTGCAACGTCACAATTTTCCTTCACGGGAGGTGCGATGATGTCGCAGTATACCAATGCAAAGGATGCGACGGGTTACTAATAGGTGAAGAACATAAGCTCATAATGACACAGTGTCGCTCTGTTTCCACTACCCAAGTGTGACAGGCGAGGTCTAGATTAAAAAATGAACTAGATCTCTCAATAATGAACCAAAAATAGGCTTGAAAATGAGTTGTACAAACTCAGAGGAAGCAAATCAGAGTCTTCAATGTGAAGATCTAATAGTGAAATCAATCCGAAGAAGTAAATGGAAAAAAATGATAAAAGAGGCTTGTGTCAAGTAATCAACTGAAAATGGTTCTAATATTAATGACTACTAAACGAAACAAACACTTTTCCCCAGTATGGTCGCCATATTTATTACCGGACAATCCACTCGAGTGGATGTGAGCAGGATCTCCCTAGCTCAATGTGAGTCTAGAACAAATAAAACAGACTACAAGTGCATTTCCTAGATATAATTAAGGACCAAGTACTAGATGTCTTACCTTTCTGTTACGCTATCCTTTCTCCTGAATGTTTCTCCACGTCCCACAATCGTCAGATCCAAGCTGCAAGACCTGTCAAGACACAGAAACAAGAGAAATGAGTAAAGAGCATCTATATAGTAAGCGAGCTAAGTGAACAGTTAAGCAGGTAAACTACACAACATCATTACACATAAGAACAATATTGGTGGAAAGCATCTGCATTACTATAAATAGAGGAGTACATGATAGAGATATAGAACTACAACCAAAGACTTAATGCAGTAGCCCTTCTCCGACCAATCCAATTGCCATGTCCTTCCAAGGAAGTATGAGCTCTCCAATAGGTGAATGGAGGTGTTCTAAGAGAGATTTCACCAGAATGCAGATGCCATAGCCTTCCTCCCTTTGGGATGGGAGAGAGCTTCACTTATATAGGACTGAGTGGATAGGGTATGGATAGGATAGGTTGAGAGATGGTAGGAGAGAGATGGGGGATCTTCCCAAAGAGTTAGGGGTCGAGTACCAGCTCCCCTAGAGGTCAAGGATAAGCCCCTAAATGGGTAAGTTTGGATAACGATCTCGAATAGGCTATTTTTTCCCATTAACAGACCTCGTCGCACCCTATAGTGGAGCAAGACACAACGTCACATGTTGCTAGTGTGCAACCTGTGACGACCTCTCAGAAGTCTGCAGGATTGAGTGCAAATCCTCCCAAATGAAAGTACTGAGTCCAGGTGACTTTAGGGATGTATACAATGAATCTAATGATTAGTAGATTTTGGGTGTAACAGCAACTCGTTGAGGTCCTCTAGGGGCAGGGCCCCAATGTTCAGGTCGCAGCACCTAGTCTTTACTTCCTCCTTAACCATTTCATTTGGATAAATAAGGTAGCCCAGTTCAAGGATCAAGATGTGCGCATACTTGCTTTTAGAAACAGGTGGTCTTCTTTGTGCACTCGGCTCTCCTAACTTCCTGTCAAAACCTGAACCTGACCACCCCAATCCCATATGGGCTACCAATGTCTTGACCTCCTCCATAACTTGGATTATGGTCAACTACAGTTTTTCTTGCTTGGATTCTTTCTCATCATGAGTCTCTTCCCATGCTTCCTGCACTTTTGTTACGATGGTCTCGCAATCATCTGGATGTAGTTATTGCCCGAACTCGGGTTTTTAAGATTTCCTCTTTGTGCGTCGACTTTGTGATTGCAAGGGGCCTTCAGTGGCCTTTCTCTTTCCTACTGATGTGGCTGTATTTTGACTCTGTGCGTCATCCTTTTCTTCCTCAATGTGCATTCCAACTGGTAGTCCGCCCTTCTTTCCCTTCTTTGCTGGTGTTTCTCCCTTGTCTTTCTGATCTGTTTTGGTATCTTCTTGATCGGTATCTTTTACATCGACCTTCTTGCGAAGAGGTTCTACGTTATGCTCGTAGTTAGACGCATCATTGCGTGAAGTGGGAACTTTCCATTTTGGCTCCCATCGCTCCATCATTCCCTCGATCGCTTGCTCATCTAGTCGGTAAAAGCCTAGATACCATAAATCATGCTCTGTTATGTCACCTCTTGGCCGAATGAATGATTGGTGCCTTTTCACCCGAAACCTCATGATGCAGGTGTATTCATCAGTTAGTGGTTTGGAAATGCACAGTGTTGCCAAAATTGCTTCGCGCAACTGGTGATAGTAAACATAGAAGACTTCAGCCATTTTCTGCTACCTAGACGCCTTTGGGATCACCCATAGATTGGCGAAGCGCATTCCTCGTCCTTGTCCGGATAAAGTGGCAGCTCCCTGATATCCCTCTAGCTCCTTCCAGCCTACAAGGGATATCAACACTAGCAGCCAACTAAAATGGAACGGTGTTCCATCATATTGGGTATCTTGAACATCTGCTAGAAATTCGTTCAATAAGAACTAGCACCAATTGTAAGCTTTTTCGCACAATACATTAGCGGCTTCCTTGATTGTGACCGTAGGTACTTCAGGTGGTCTACACTTGCGCAACAGATTTCCTGCAAGCAACTGGGTCATAAAATTCGTTGCGCGGTCATTGATGTCGACCGTTGGGAACCCTCGTCCCTTGCGCACTATGCCGAACTCTTTTTCTATTTCGGCGCTAAGGGCATTATCGTGAGCCTTCTTTATGATGAGGTTAGTAGGGTCCTCTCCTCGCTTGTTTAGTCCGGTGATCTGATGGATCATGTCGATGATGATATCAATGCACTTGTCCAACCATAGGAATCCTTCATGCACGCAAGTGAGCAGTGTTCACGCTACGGTGAAAAACTCAGCACTCTTAGTAAAGTGCGGCATTTGCAGTAAATTTAGCAAGCCTGGTGGCTGGATGGTCCTTAGCCATTCTTGAACTTCCAACTTGCCGGTGCCAGTCTGTGCATCCTTGACCCAATTGATATAGGCATCCGGTCTAAATTGTGGGTAATTTTTCGGCATTACCAACGTATTTTCCAGTAAGTCCTGATAATCCAGTTTGCAACCTGGTATGCCACCCATTAAATTCTCCTCAATCTTCACCCTGGTGGAAATCGTGGGTAGAGGGATTTCGTATTTGAAATTCTTTTCTATGTTGACTGGTGGGGCATCAAGCTTCCTTGGTGGGATGTAGTCGGGAACAGGATAAAACGACAGGTTTTGAGCCAAGGTTGTTCGTTGTAATGGCACTTCGGAGCCCCCGTGCTCTGAAGCTGCTTCTTTTCCCTTGTTGCTTCCTGTAGCCTGCCATGCTGAACTTCTAGATGCAACTGCTTTCATTGCCTTCATTACTGCTGGAATCCCTTCTTGCTCGAATAACCAGGAGATATCTGCCAACTCAACCTATTCACTCATACGACGCTCTGATCGCTCGGCTCTCGACTAGTTCAAACACTTTGTAAAAATAGTTAAGTGGCCAAGTGGGTTCTATTTATAGCCACTGCCAGTTTGCTACATGGCCTTTCACAGTTGTCTAGGACCTTAAAGCCATATTGATTTCCATTTTGTGCGTATTATCTCAAGCCTGTCAGTCGATCCTTCTCATGATGCGAATGTTGTTTCCTTAAATGCCAAAAGGTTTCTTGGCAAGCCAGCTTGTCAACTTCGTTGAATCCGTGTTAATGACTTAGCCTACCAGCCGGATTTCGATATGAACTGGTCACTTCCATCTTTAATAGGTTCCAAGATGTCATATCCGCCTTTAAATTGTAAATTGCCCTAGTGCCACCAATTTGGTTAACGACCCACTAATCGACCGACAGATGTCACGGTAATGGTTTCCATCGTAATGTGTTGGAGGTCTAATAGGATGTTTACTACGGGACGTGCACTAGCTGTTATCTTCTGCACAACTGTCGTTCCGTCTTTTCTGTGCGATGAGTATCTGGGCTTGCGTTGCGCAGCTGCTCTTTCTTTTTCATTTTTTTTTTCACGCACAACTTCCACAGTGTTGTGCGGTACACTTCCCCGAATCATCCAGAATTCTGCCTAGCTAGACTATAACGGTAAAGATTTAGTCTGCTACCATTTATCAAGCTTGGTAAGTTATCTCTAGCCAATGTAGCTAACTAGACTGCGCCACCATTAGGAACATGCATTATAGTATATGGGCCAAGCCAATTCATCTTAAATTTTCCAGGAAATTTCATGAATTTGCTATCATACAGGAGGACTAGATCACCTACTTGAAAGCTCTTGTTCTTGATGTGGCGATCATGCCATGCTTTTTCATGGTCTTTCTAATCCGTATCGTGTCCAGGAAGCACGAGGGGGACAACAGTTCGACTGAATGAGTCGGCTCTGTTATGGCGGAAGCTTAATAAACAGAATGAGCAAAAGCAAGATTACGCAATACAGATAATACAAATGCACACAGACAATATGCAGGATTGCGAACTATTCTAGATTGATCAAGATAAAGATCAGCTAAAGATCTGATGTATGTTAAAATAATTTACATGTTTATATAGAAATCTGAGATGCTTGGGTGCCTGCCCGTTACGTTCAGTTACAAAGAAGAAGTTAGAGTGGTTCAACTGTTCAACCGTTACAGTTGATTGGAAGACAGAAAGACAGTCTATCGAGGTTCGACAATCGCTGGTCGCATGTCGACGTTGTATGCCGATGTCATGAACTGTGAGGTTGCTGAACATGTCGAAGGTGCAAAACATGTCGCAGTATGTTATGTCGAAGTGCTGAAATTGTCGAAGTCCTGTTGCATCGAAACTTATCGAAGTTGTATCAACCGCGAAGACTAGTCAAGAATGTGTCGAAGTTAGCATTCGACAACAAATGCCAACTGCGATGTGGATCAAACCTCCTTCCTTAAGAAACAATGGACCCCATTGTTTGCTCGCAAAGGTGAGGAAACTTGTCGATCACTTCAGTAGCAGAGTACCACTTTCCTTGAGATGGGATCTGGCCAACTTTGGCAACCTGAAACGAGGGAATTGTGTTCGTCCTTGTAAGGTGTACCTGTCATCCCACAATGGTGTTGCAAGGGAGAGGATCCTGAATATCTGGATTTATGTCTGCGGGATCTGCTATTGAGAAATCATTCTATTCCAACCAGGGTGCATGGTATGGTCGAAGTAGATCCACATTAAAGACTGGATGCAGACCCAGGCAAGTAGGAATGTCAAGCTGGAAAGCGTTCTCACCAATCTATCGAAGAATACTATATGGACCATATCACAAAGGTTTTAACTTCTTGAAAGGACCTGTGAAGCGCTCCTTATTAAGATGTAGCCAGACTTTATCCCCAATGCAAAATGTATGAGGAATGCGATGCTTGTCGTGTTGGGCCTTAGCTTTCTCGTTTGCTCTATGCAACATATCTTGTGCTTGTTGCTGAATGTCGCAAATCTGTTCTCAAAATTTGACTGCTTTATCAACTTCTCGCTGACTGCGATCTGTGTCGGAGTTTGGCTGTGTCAAGGAGCTGATCAAGTCGATAGGCGTTGAGGGTTGAAATCCGTAACAGACTTCAAAGGGACTCTTTCTTGTCAAGTTGTGCTGAATGTATGGAAGACTATCATCCCATGAGCGTCGACGTTGGTGATTGTACATGCGAAGCAGTTGTACTACTAAGTGATTCACAACTTCGATCTGTCCATCGGTTTGAGGATGGAAAGCTGTCGACAATGAGAGTCGCATGTCTAACTTTTGCCAGAGGGTCTTCCAAAAGATGCTGGCGAATCTGGCATCTTGGTTGGAAATGATGGTTGTGGGTAAACCAAAGTATTTCCAAACATGTGTAAAGAAGAGTTGAGCAGTATGCTACACTGTCGTAGTCTTCTTACATGGTATGAGAATGGCCATCTTGGAAAATCGGTTGACTTCTACTAATATCGCGTCATGCTGATGTTTGGTAGTAGGGTAACCCATCAAGTAGTCCATAGAAATAGATTCCCATGGTTGACTAGGAACTGGCAGAGGTGTGTACAATCCCTGTCGTTGATTAGGTGGCTTAGCAATGGCACAAACCACGCATGATCGAATGTACTTGTTGATGTCAGATTTAAGTGTAGGCCAGAATAAATACTTCTGCAGAATAGCAAGTGTCTTTGCGACTCCAAAGTGTCTTGCGGTCTTGTTGTAGTGTGCGTCCCAAATGAGCTGCTGTCGTTGCTCACCGGTCGGTACAAAAAGCTGTCCAAGCTTGTATAGCAAGGTATCTTCAAGAAGTATTCGGAGTCTGAGGTCGACGACTTGTTAGTCTGTAACTGTCAGTAGATTGCTGAGAATTTGTTTTCGTCATCGTACAACTGTTTCCAAGTGGTTGTGTTGTAACCCTGCATACTCATCACTGTCAAGAGGAGAGTAATGGGTGGTCGACTGAGGAAATATTCAGTGGCATCAGCCTTTCCTTTTCGATACTTAATCACCAACTGAAATTGTTGTAGGTAATTAATCAACTTGAGTTGTTGGTTTGTCTGCAACTTTGATTGTGTCGAAGCGAACTATAGAGGCTTGTGATCAGTAAGAATGACCGCTTCCTTGCCAAGGATGTAATGCCTCCATTGCTTGAAAGCTTGCACAATGGAATACATTTCTTTTTTGTACGTCGAGTATCTTCTAACCGTGTCATTAAAAGTATCGGAATGAAAAGTGATTGGGTGACCAGACTGAGTGATCACTGTGCCCAAGGCATAGTCTGATGCGTCTGTCTCAATCTCAAAGGGCTGATGCAAATCAGGTAACACAAGTACTAGTGCAGTGCAGAGCCTATGCTTGAGTTGTTCAAAAGCTGCTTGATGTGTTTCTGTCCATTGAAAGACATTTTTCCCGTTTCCTCTCGTCAACTGATTCAAGGGCCAGGCTATGTGATTGAAGCCGAGTATGAAACATCGATAGAAATTCGCCAAACCAAGAAAACTTCTTAGTTCTTGAATGTTTCTAGGAATGGGCCAATATTTGAGGATCTATACTTTGTCTGGATCGACGTGAATTCCTGCAGAGTCAATTACATACCCCAAGTATTTGATGTTGGTCATCGCAAAAGAGCATTTATCCATGTTCAAATAGAGCCGATGTTGTTGGAGAGTGTCGAGGACTTGTCGAAGATTTCCTACATGTTCTTCCCATGATCAATTGAAAATCAATATGTCATCGAGATAGACAATAAACCATTTGCCGATGAAAGGTTGGAGAAGGTTATCCATATGTCACATGAAGGTCACAGGTGCGTTGGTTAAGCCGAAAGGCATGACTAACCATTCAAACAATCCTTCCTTGGTCTTGAAAGAAGTTTTCCACACATCTGAGGGCTTGATTGTGCTACGAACATAAAATAAGATAATAATTAAATAATTAATAATTAGGTTAACTTAAGTTAGTGTCGACAACAGATAAAAGTTCTTCAACAACAAAATGACGACTCTAAAAAGACACATAAGTCATAGATCGCGAAGAGTAATAAAGCATTATCTAACAATGCTGAAGAAATTTTTAGACTAAGAAATCATAACAAGATACTAGTCACAAAAATTAAGAAGTTGAAAAATAGCTGAAAGATAGAACAATCTATGGACGAAATTGAAGGGAAACTTCTAGACAAGCAGGAAGAAAATAGTTGTATCAGAAGTCATAATGAAGATCTTAAGGAACAACTTAAGACATCTGAAGATGATAGAAAATCGCAAGTCGAATTGATTAAGAAGTTTCAAAATGATAATAGGCAATTAGAAAACAAGTTGGAAAAGATACAGAACAAAAACTTGAATCCTCAAGAGACGAAAATACAACTTCCAACTCAGATCAATGCTCTAAAGGCGACATTCGTAAACGAAAATGACATCGTGAAAGTCCCCTATCAACACCCCAACCATAAAAACCAATATTTGAAAAAGTGGGAAATGTCGAAATATAATGGTACTAATGTGATCAAATCTCCTGAAGACACATCAATACGGAATCCCATCAGTCCACAACAAATCAATTTGGGATGGATTGATCCGTCGACATATCAGAAGTTATGTTCGATTCTTAGCAATTCGTATCGACATGTGTCGTCATCTATGACACCACATAAAATAATGCAGAAACATTATAAGGCTTTGAGGACAAAGCCTTTCTAAGAGAGTGGCAATGCTACGAACATAAAATAAGATAATAATTAAATAATTAATAATTAGGTTAACTTAAGTTAGGTTATGAAATGAGGCGTCTCCTCAACATTAAATGCCCGAGCCATATTTAAGGCAGATCCATCATTGTAACATATCATCTTTTATCCTATCAATCAATATATTATTCTTATCTATTATTCAATATGAGAGTCGGATTCGACTATTAAATTAGTGAACGGATACGTTCACCGCAGATTGGAATCTGATGGTATCCTGACTTGAGGTCGACCTTAGTAAAGAAGTTAGCACCGTTCAGACAGTTGATAAGCTCGTCTATCTACGACAGAGGGTACCGATTCTTCATCGATATTTTGTTGAGAGCTCTGTAGTCGATGTACATGCACCAAGTCCCATCTTTCTTCGGAACTAGGACGACTGGACTTCCACAAGGAGAGGAGCTGGGTCGGATATGACCTTTGTCTATTAACTCTTGGACTTGTCTGTGAATCTCTTCATTTTTTAGAATGGATCTTCTGTAAACAGATGCGTTAGGCAAAGAAGAATGAGGAACAAGTTCAATGGAGTGTTTTACCTGGCAATGTTGAGGTACTCCATTTGGAGCTTGAAATAGGTTCTGGTACTCATCAAGAATATGATCGATTTTCTGCTTCTGTTGAGAGCTGCATTGGTCGGTGACTTGACTCGTTGCTGCAGTCTTCTTAGAATGTTGCGGCTTGATCATGATTAATGCAAATTTTTGAGCATGATTGATGAGATTCTTTGTCTGTTTGGCAGATATTAGTGCAACCGTCGGTGTAGGTTGACGCTTTGGTATGCTGAAACATCGATTTTGGATTCTGACAATCACCTTCTGAGGCCGTGACTGATAACTTCCATGTCTATCCCAGAGGTAAGGTTTCCCAAATAGGGCGTCGGCTATGGAGAGTGGTGCCACGTCACATAATACTTCATCTTCAAAAGGTTTTATGAAGTAGGCTATTTTGTATTGTCAAGTGATCCATAGTTCTTGTCCATCCTTCATCCAACCAATGTTGTAAGCTTGAGGATGCGGAGTGGTGACAAGACCTAATTTCTTCACCATTTCTTCAGAAATGAAGTTTTTTTGGCTCCTATTGTCCACGATCAGATGCAATGGGTTTCTCTGGACCCATATCTGTGTATGGAACAGGTGCTCTCGTTCCTCCTCGTCGACAATAGTCGAGGCTGCTTGAGTTGTCGAGGTCAAAAGAGTCATTGCATATGGATCAGATTCTTCTACCGTCTTGTCGAACGCATCGGAGGTCGACACTTTTGCCAAAAATGTCTTCTAAAATTTGCATTCAAATGTATCATGCCAAGATGAGTGGTGGTAATCACAACATTTTTCAGTCAGCGGTTGTTTGCTACGTTCCTTTTTGTGAAAAGGATTCTTACTGTTGTTAGGATTTGGTGGTGTCGGCTGAGAAGATTTCGACTTGTCGTAGTCGGATGGTGTCCTCTTATCGAGCAGTCTTACTGATGTCGGCTTTGTTTCCAAACATGCTTTTCCTTTCTGCTTGGTTTCCAGTTTGTTGGCATAGTGGAAAGCATTCGCAAGCGTATTGACAGTAAAAAATTCCATCTCCTGCTGGATGTACTGAGATAATCCGCTGGTGTGTTTTAGAACAGGCAATTTCTCTTCTTCTTGGATGCCAAGTCTTGCCATGAGTCGGTAGAACTCGTTAGTGTAAATCTATACTGATTGGTCTTTCAATTTCCTTAGCTGCTACCACTTCTTATATTGCTGCTCGAGTTATTTCGGCGGGTAAAATTCCTTCCGGATGTGTTCGACAAATTTATCCCATGTGTTGATGGGGTCTCCATTTTTCTCCATCTTTGTCGAGAGGTTCTCCCACCAGCAGTGCACGGAGGTTGACATCTTTAAGGATGCAATGGTGAATATTTCAGCTTCAAAGAGTTGATTTACAGCGTAATAGGATTCCAATTGTTGAACCCAATTGTCAATGGATTCCGCTTCAATCTTTCCTTCAAGATTCGGTATGTCGAGATTCATTTTCACTTTGAAGGGGATGATTTTATCGGAGTGAATTCTCGTCGAGGCTCCTCCTGATGCCAAAGCGAATCGTAAGAGAATCTCATTGAATTGGGTGAGCATTTCAGTTCGTTGTCGAGCCAGATCTTGCTTTATAAGCTGTGCTATCTCGTTGGCTGCATGTCTATCATCTGTTTCTTCTGTCATATCTGGAGATTGCGTCTGCTTGGATTGCTGAGATTGCGAGCGAGTTTGAACCGGCATAAGTTAGATAAATTCGAGAGAAGTGTATATGCACAACTTAAGCAAGAAAACTGAGTATGCTCTGATACCAATGATTCGTATCGTGTCCAGGAAGCATGAGGGGGACAAGAGTTCGACTGAATGAGTCGGCTTTGTTATGGCGAAAACTTAATAAACAGAATGAGCATAAGTAGGATTACGCAATACAGATAACAAAAATGCATACAAACAATATGCAGGAATGTGAACTGTTCTCTATTGATCAAGATAAAGATCAGCTAAAGGTCCAATGTATGTTACAATAATTTACATGCTTATATAGAAATATGAGATGCTTGGGTGCCTACCCGTTACTTTCAGTTACAGAGAAGAAGTTAGAGCGGTTCAACTGTTCAACCATTACAGTCGAATGGAAGACAGAAAGACAGTCTGTGGAGGTTCGACAGTCGCTGGTTGCATGTCTACATTATATGCCGATGTCGCGAACTGTGAGTTTGCTGAACATGTCGAAGGTGCAAAACATGTCGTAGTATGTTATGTCGAAGTGCTGAAATTGTCGAAGTCATGTTGCGTCGAAACTTGTCGAAGTTGTATCAACCGCGAAGACTAGTCAAGAATGTGTCGAAGTTAGCATCCGATAACAAATGCCAACTGCTATGTGGATCACTTTCTGTATTTGTTGGTGGAAGCCTGCGACGAAGTGATCTTCCTCTAGCCCAACCAAGTGTAGGAGCCTTTCTTTGAGTGTCGCGCAATCTTCCATGCCTGTAAACGCTGCTATTCTCAAGTTGGTAACAATGTACTCCATCGACATTATTTCTTCTTTCCCATAGGCCAACCGAAAAGGTGTATGGCCAGTTAGTTTCTAGCAGGTAGTCTTGTATGCCCATAGTACGGATGGAATGCGCAAGTCCCAATCATCTTGATTGACATTGCATATATTGGTTAGCGCATTCTCCAATACTTTGTTAAATGCTTCAATGGTTCCATTCTCCTATGGATGATAAGGCGTGATACGCTGATGATGAACGTGGAACTCTTTGGTCAAAGCCTCAATGGTCTTATTCAGAAAATGAGTGCCTTGATCACTCATCAATATCTTCGGGCATCCAAACCTTGTAAGGATATTCTCATATATAAACTCTGCGGCTGTAGCTGCGCTACAGTCTTTAACTGGCTTTGCTTCTGCCCATCTGGTGAGGTAGTCAGTAGTAGTAATGATATACCTCGCACCAGTTCTTTTTCTCGGTGGGTTAATATGACCCACAAAATGAATAGCCCATTTTTCAAAGGCTTTCAATGTCAGCTGTGGATTTAATGGCATTTCATCTCTGCGTGATGGCTTCCCTGTTCATTGACATACATCACAATTCTGGCAATGTTCCTTCGAATCTTTATGAATTGTAGGCCACCATAGCCTTGCGCGCAATATCTTATGCGCCGCATCTCTCCCTGCATAACGGCCTCCTACGACTCCTGAGTGCGCATCATCTAGTATGAAAGGTTTCTCATGCTCGAGCACACACCTGCATAGTACTTCATCCAGTCCTAGTTTGTATAGTTGACCTGCAATTATGGTGAAGTTTGTTGCGCGCACTACCAGCTTCTTCTTCTGTTGCGTAGGGAACTTTGTGGGTGCAAACCCAGTGGTCAAGAAATCAATGATGTTCTGATAATAATCATTAGCAACCTGTATGGCGAACAACTGCACATCAGGCATATTTTCCTCCAGATTTGTAGGCTCTTCTCCTGACTCAATTCTTAATAGATGATCAGGTCCCAAATTCAATATGCCTGTCTTAACAACAATCTCAAAGTCGTACTCCTGAAAGAGTAGTAACCATATTCATATGCACCCACTAACACTGGCTTATTGACCAGGTATTTCAAGGCAGAATAGTTAGTGAACATGGAGAAATGTGCACCAAGCAAGTAATGTCTGAATTTCTGCAGTGCATAGACCATAGTGAGTCCTTCTCTTTCAGTAGTGGTATGGTTCTTCTTAGCGGATGATAAATTCCTACTAGAAAAGGAAATGGGATGATCAATACCTCCCTCTCCTGGTTGCGCAAGAACACTGCCCAATGCTATGCATGAGGTGTCGACATGGACGTGAAATGGCTTCTCCCAGTCTGGGAAAACTAGGATTGGTGCAGTGACCATTTTCTCTTTCAATGTGTCGAAGCCTTTCTCACAATCCGTATTCCAAATGAATGGTACATCTTTTCCATAGCTGTGGTTATCTGCGCATACACTTTTATGAACTTCTTGTAATAACCAGTATGCCCTAGTGTACTGCACAACTGCTTAACTGAATTGGGTGTAGGAAAGTTTACAATGACTGCGATCTTAGCAGGGTCTACCATCAAGCCCTGTTTGCACACAATGTGTCCCAACAAGACTCCATAGGGAACACCGAAAATACACTTCTTCAAGTTTAATGAAATTTGATGCTGTCTTCACTTTTCTAGCATCATCCTGAGGTTCGCAACATGGTTCTTCAATAAACCGAAAATGGTCCAATCATCAAAGTAAACCTCTGAAAACTTATGTATAAAATCCTTAAATGCTGCGATGACCACTCTAGAGAATATGGAGGGTGCAATCTTCAGACCAAAGGGCATCACTGTGTATTGGAATGACCCCCATTCTGTAGCAAAAGTCATCTTGTGCTTATTTGCACAATCAATCCTAATTTCATGGTAACCAGAGAATCCATTAGTAAAAGAATAGGCCTCATTCCCTCCAACATTATCTAGCACTTCATCTGTAAAAGGTATAGGAAATGGGTCATGCATTGAAGCATCGTTTAGTATTCTGAGATCCACACAAATTCTGATCTCGCCCTTTGTTTTCTTGTCCTGGATAACCATCGGGCTTATCCATTCATATTCTTCGACTAGATGAATGATCCCGGCATCAAGCATCTTATCAAGTTCTGCCTTAACGCGTTCTTTGTTTCACAGGATTCACACCATGCTTAAGAGGAATTTTCATCACTACTAATTCTCTGAGTATACCTTTCATCTCTGTGAATTTAGTCAAGAATAGTTCACGATACTCCTGTAGTATACCCATGACTTCCTCGATTGTGTCCTCATCCCAATAATCTTCGATTGCTGCGAACTTTGGCTCTTCACTGGTACCAATGTTTACTTTCCTTGTTTTTATGGGTCCACTTATATCTGGAATTTCCAATGAAGGTCCTTCTACCTCATGCGATCCCTCTGACTCAGGTATCCGTATATTGCATGGGTCCTCCTCATCACTATCTGCTTTTTCCTTGGTTTCTCCATCGACGTGATAACAATCAAAAGCATGCTCTAGATGCTCCTCCCATTCAGTTTGTAGGCACGTAGGTATTCTTTCTACGCCAAAGAATTATTCTAGTGTTAGGTTGGCTTGTGTAGAGTCTGGACTGAATATGTTTTTCTTAATGACCTGCAACGCGTCGTTGATACTTGGATGCTCATCTTCGAAACTGAAATCCCACTGGAAGGTCACAGTCAGGTCTGACCAGTCCACTGTGCCTCTGTGCAAATCCCAGTCTAGTTACCACTTCTTCGGAATCGGTTATTCTAATGTGTGCAAAAACATATGCACCCATTTTGTCTAGGGCCTCTCCTTCCATGCTTCGGAGTAGACGTGACTATGCTATCATGGATTTGTCTGTCCATTATATTTCTCAAAGGATAGGGTAACCTTATCAACAAACCTGATTTACATCTTAATTCTACACTGATCTCATGTTGTCAATGTCTGCTTATGCACGGCCCACCATCTGGCAAGTGTATCACGCAGCGCCACATCTAATGCTTGTAATCAATGTTCGTTGGTGATTGCTGCAATATATTCATTGATAAAAGAATAAACATTAGAGAAACCATCGTAGCCAAGGATTGGGATTACCTCCTTTCCAATCCAACGTAATGACTTCGTGATCTGTGTGCATTTCCTGGAAGATACTTCATGTAATCTGCTTTGCTAGTTTTCCAGTCCTGCATCAGAATCTGAAACGCAAGAGCTGTCACAGTGCCAACTGTGTGTGCCATCTGCAATTGGATTAATATAGTCAGTAGTATTGGTTGTCATCTTGTAGATACGGTCCAAGTCTTGAGCTCTAGATTCGTATTGAATTGGTTCAACATATCCCTCGTCTTGCGAAGTGTCCAATGGCGCGATGACCCTGATAGCATTGCCTTCAAATATCATTTTCATGGTCTTTAAATCAATAATGGTAGAGTTAGTCATTGCCCAATCGATACGCAGCAGTGTTGGATAAGGATGGCTGTCATCCACTATTTCAATTACTTCAAAATCGACATAGTTGTGCACTCCATCAATGTCAAAAATGGTGTTGGGTAATCTCCCCAAAGGTATAACTATCCCTTGATTAGCCATTCTCAACTATAGAGGTGACCACTGTAACTTGGGTTTACCCATCTGATGCCATGTTTGCTTGGTCAAGACATTTACTTTGGATCCAAGATCAAGGATGATCTCATCCATCTCATAGTCCCCAATCTGTGCAGTGAGTCTCATTTCCCTTCCTGTTCTTTTAGGACTCCTAATATTGTGGACTACGCCATTGGCAGCCCCCTTCTCACTATTTGGCTCATATTGTCTTAGTATCTTTTCAAACTCCGTAAAAGCTGCTCTTTAGTAATTTCATGTAGTTGCGTAAGAATTGCACAACAGAGGTCCATGTATCTGTTGTGGCATTTGTATGATCTTGTACCGTTGGCATGTTCTCTCTTTGTGGTACTTGACTACGCAACTGTATTCTCGAGGAGCCAGGTGACGGTGCTCTGAACATCTCCCGCGCTTCCTCAAATGCTCCCTTATTTTTCTATAAATCTAGACTCGATGCTTTCCCAGGAGATTCGCTAATCCATACCAGCTCTCCCAGATTCTGCCCAGGGTCGCACGTTCTAAAGGTCGAAGCTTCTACACCTCCGTCCCTTTCTGTATCAACACCACTATGCGTTACCACGTTTACACTTGGATTCGCAGTTCTCCTCTCTGCTGCGATCAGCTGAATATTGGGATTCGGTGGTACTATCCATCTTCTTTTTTGCATTTCTACCTCAAGCATAGGGTAGTCTTCAATAACGTGCTCAAATGATTTACAATAATTGCATGTAGTGCATGGGTTGGTACAATCTCTAGAAACGTGACCTGGCTGGCCACAGTTATAATAGATTACCTGGTCGCGGCCTCTTCCTTGCGTCGGGTTGGCATTTCTTCCTCTCCCGCGGTACCCACCACCATGGCCTCTATATCCTCCTTGATCATGGTGGGTGTTTTATTGATTTGGATGATTTTCCTCTTGGATTCTATACATCCCAGTACTTCGCATTACTTCCATATCGTGCTTTCTTTCATTCATGAGCTCATATGCACAACAGTTGGATTCATCATGTCCAACTGATTTACAGAAATTACAATACAAGCTCTTAGGTGTTACATATTTCTGTATTAGGTAACAGTATTCAAGCCTGTGTCCTCTGGCTCTGTAGATTTCACACCACGGCACCTGATTATGATTCATATTGATTAGATTTGGTGCACCACTGTCCAGATAATCTTGAAATAGAGGGAAATGTTCTTTGGTATGGCCTTCTCCTTTGCATCTGGTGCACCATACTTCACTTCTCTGTTCGTATCTTTGTTCTTTTCCATTCTTCATACCTTGTAATTCTAACATCAGGGTAGTCAGTTGGTTCTGAATCTGTGACATCCCAGTATTACTCTCACCAATCGGTGAAGCCTTGAACTTCATTGCAATCTCTAAGGCCTCTTCCTGCGACACAACCTTCTACTGCATCAATGGTTGTCTGATGTGGGGCAATAGCACAGCGATGAACCATTCCCTGTGTTGTTGCGGAGCTATCACAAAACTCACTTGATCTAACAATGTTTTAAATTTTTGGTCAAATTCCCAAACCGATTCGGTAGGATTTTGCTTGATTTCCTTTAATTCCATTATGCACTGTGATTCTGACTTTGGCTTCTTAAACTCTACGACAAGTGCAGCCTGAATTTATGTAGGTTTTCAATCATAGACCCAGGTACTTCGCGGTTCAAGGAACCAACAAAATACCTATTCACTGGCCCTTTCGGCAACAGACTGCACGCAGCCTAAGGTCTCACCCGAGGCGAAGCTGAGGGGGTGGTTGCGGAATCAAGTTTTCACAACCGGGTGATGCGACAGGGGAAAAGCTGATAAGCAACGCAACACTTGCAGGTTGCACGGACGAATAACTACGTGAACCTTATGTTCTGCGTTGGGTACTTCGGTGCGCAATTGCGCTTGCGCACTTGCGCCTCTAATGACGGTGCGATACAGGATACCTTTGCACTATGATAGTGAGCTATCAATAGCTTACTTCACAGCAAGTCTCAATGACTTGGCGCATCAACTAGACTACGCATCCTTTCCAGGATATTCTAACCAATCCTACTTAGCATTCTTTATCCCTTCATCCCGTTCAAGTTCTTATCATTAAGTTGCAGATGATTGAATAAACATATAATTACTGCACGCTCCAACGCTGCGCTAAAATTCAATGTTCAACGATGTGACTAATTGGCCGATTCATACAATCCTATATTCATAACTGTTGAATAGTTAACATTCCTCCATGCATATATTACTTAACATATTATTCCCATTCTCTGTGGAAAATACATATAAAAGCAATCACATAACAGAAGACTTCAACATTAAACATTCATACCAAGTAAATGAACAATCATAAACACACAATAGTCACATAACACAGGATTTAATGTGGTTCACCCCCCGGATGGAGGCTACATCCACAAGAACGGTTGTTAATATTGCTCAATATGGGAAGGGTACAACTGTTCTTAGTCCGCGCACTCAGCTGCGGACTCTCTTCTCTCTCAGATAGGTCTCTGCGCACTCAGTTGCAGAGCCTTTACAATGGCTTTCAAGCTTAATATTCTACAATACCCAAATACTTAACCAAACTGAAGAGTAACCCTTACCTTACAAAATTGTGCCTTATTTATAGATCATGCCCGTAGGTCATTTCTTTACAATCATTAGGCTGAAACCCTAAGCTTTCCAAAACTGGTGTGGCTAACTGCCACGCTAGCTATTGCCGTCGACATCTTGCTCCGCCTGCTCCAGTTGGGCCACTCGTGGCTCACACATTCTTTTGACAACCACAGTCCTCAAAACGGTTACAACTGCATCATGGCTTATCCCTTTCCACTCCTTCACCTTCCTATCACCATTGGTGTCATGGCCTAGCTTCTCAAGTCCTTTCCGCCTCACGTTCGAACAGGTCACCTTCTTCTGCCATCCACCTGTTCCTTACCCAAAATAGGTCATGTCCTCATCTGACCTTTACCCATGTTCTGAACCAAAAAAATCTCATGTGCTACCTTGCGCATCATCCTCCTGCGTGACCATGCCTTAGCCATTGCCGTCGTGCGACATGCGCAATTCCTCAAAATTTTCTATCACCTGTCGCCGTGCGCAATGCGCACTTAACAAAATTGCTTCCTCTTCCTGTCGCAACGTGCATTGCACAATTTTCCATACTTGTATATTTTTTCAACCCATTTGGGCCCCGCCCAACAATATGAGTGGATGGGTAAATACCTCACTTGGATAGTGGGGAATGGAAACAATGTTGTGGTAGGAGTTGATCCTATCATTGGGTTGGATAAAGATTATTAGATCTCTCCTTGTATTGTTAATTATCTAGTTGAGATTGGCTTTTCTACATTGGAAAAGATTAGGAAACCCAAGATGGATAAATATGGACAATAACTATTGGTACTCTACTAAAGAAATGGGAATAGGAGGCATATGGGAAAATGAATGGGATAATTTCATCTACAGACTTAATTCCAATGGATGTAGATTGAATGGTAATCAGGATACTCTTATTTGGCTTGCAAACTCTCAAACAGGTAAAATTACTGCAAAATATGGTTATCAGGAAATTGTGAAGGCAAATATATGTACAATACAGAATTGGTGGTACACAGTTCTATGGAAATGACATATCCCACTAAAGATAAAATGTTTTATGTGGTTTTGTCTTCAAAATTTTCTTAAAGCACGGGACAATTTGTTGAGAAAAGGTTGGTGTGGACCTAATATTTGTCTCCTCTGCAAAATGGACTCTCAGTCAGTTGATCATATATTGATTAGTTGTAGTTTCATTGAAAACGTTTGGAGGAAAGTCTTTTCTGATCTTAATATCTTGCAGGTGTGGGAAGGAACAAGTTTTGAACAAAATTGTAAAAATTAGTAGAAATCTTGCAGAGATTATAATACACTCCCTACAATTATCTCTTGGCATATTTGGAAAGTTAGAAACCTTTGTGTTTTTTAAAATAAATTCCAAGATTTGGATATTATTTGTATGCATATATTGAACTGGGTAAAAGAATATGGTTTTGAGATGACAAAAAATTGCAAAGCCGAAACTCTCAAAGAAATAAAATGTTTAGTGTTGCTATTGGATATTTTGATGGGGAAGCACAAAATGGTCTTTTTGCAGTAGGTGCAATCTTTCATATCAATGCTTATCACAGGTATTCATTCAAAATTCAGTGTGGTACAGGAACTAATATGAAGGATGAAATGCCTGCATTGTGGTGTTTATTTAAGATGGCCACCACATTTGGTATTGTTTCTCTTGTAGTTTATGGGGATTCGAGAGTTACTATAAAATGGGCTCAAGGTGAATACAGTTTAAATGTGGTGAATCTACTTCCATGGTGCTCCAGGATCAAAGAAGAATTGAATAAATTCTCACAAATACATTTATTTCATATCTATAGAGAGAAGAATCTATTGGTAGACAATTTATCTAAAAAATCTTTGGATGGTGTAGAAGGGACTTTATATTGGTAGGAATTTTTGGATGATGCCAAAATAGATATGGGAATTTCTCAATTTTTTTCTTCCTAGTCTACTCTCCAATGTACATTTTGATCTGTTTGTATATGTGGATGGAAACACTTTGTTGAATGATATGTAATAGGCTATGATATACTTTATATTGGTGTGGAATGTTTGAAGGATACTAAGATAGTTCTTGTTTTTTTTGGTCTAGACATTCATTTAATGTGACTATATAAGTATGAAAGATATGTACTTTTTTATTCTTATTGAGTATCAAAAGTATGCTTTTCCCTCTAAAAAAAGTGATTTGTTAGAATTTAGATTATCCAATAATTCGGATGGCCACTTTACATTATGTACTATGAAGGAGTATTTAAAGATTCACATTTACATGTATTTTACTATGAATTAGTAAGAATTAGTTAAGTATCGGGTGTGTATGTTATATTAATCATGTATTCTAAAAGTTCTAAGATTTTAAAGTGAAAATTTTGATTTTTCAAACACAATTTTGAAAAAATCCGGCATAAATTTTAAAAAATATTGGTTACAAATTTTAAAATTTGAAATTTTAGGTGCCCCAGGAGTTTTTGATGGTGTTAAATTTGTTTCTACCATCACAATAGCCATTAAAACATAGTTAAATTTAGATCTTGCAAAATAAAAAATGTCGATTCCAGTGACAAGCCACGTCCGAACCAAATTGCCGAATTTCTAGACAACTCCTATTATAATTAATAAAAGAAATAGTGCATATAACCTATTGTTAAAGGAGGAGAGCATAATTTAATGAATTATCATAATAAATTTATTAAGGGATGTTTTTTTGTTATTGGAGTCAAAGATGTTGGAGATCTTATTTATTTATTCAATTAATTAAATCAAAGTAAAAATCTGAATATCTTGAATTATTCTCTTGATTAATTCATCTTTTTAATCTTATAGCCTTTTTTTAATGTTGAAAGCACTATGAATATAATAATAAAAAAAGAGTTTACGACTACTGTGAGCTCAAGTACAACTCAAAACGCAATATGTAATCATAAGAAAACTATCAACATAGGAGTTGATATTTTGTCCTATACATAATAGTTCTAGAATTTTTCACCATATTCATCTTTCCATATCCATCAAATCCACCACATGGTTTGTTGATTGTTGCACACAAAGGCAAGTAGTAATATATACTAAACAAAAAGATAGTTTTAGTGACTCCTATAAAATCCAATTCTCTAAGTTGTTAGAGTATATTTACCTTGTTTTAACATTAACCTCTCACTTAGGTGCTGCAGAGGTTGATCCCATGATTCTACTCGTCCAATTTTTACTCAAATTGATCATGTGAGAATTATTTTAAACCATGGATGACTAATGGAATTTGAGCTTTGTGTAAGCCTAGCTAGGTACTGATGCATCCCTAGATAAATAAAATTGTCTCCTTGAGTAAATTTATTTTGTAAAATAAATAACCCTTTATATTAACAAAATATATAGAATACAATCATTGTTTATCCAAATGCCTGTCATCCATTCTGGACCAAAAAACCATAATATGTCTGAGATCCTTACAACCATGGACCTTAATTGATCCATATCGTAGTTGGCATTGTTGTCGAATTCCGACATCTACTACAACAAGTCATTGTCATCGACACAACTTCGACAAGTTTTGACTTTGACACGACTTCGACAACTCCACACCTTCGACACGTTCAACGACCTCACATTTTTGTGACATTGACATACATCGCCAACCTGCGACTTGCACAACACCGACTTGCGACTTGTGACTGTCGAAATTTGTCAGACTGTCTGTCTTCCAGCTAACTATAACGATTGAATTGTTGAATCGTTATAACTTCTTTGTAACTAAACGTAATGGGTAGGAACCCAAGCGTCTAAACACTCTTTATATAATCATGTAAACTATTGTAATATACATCTTATCAGTCCGTATATTTACATCTAGTAATAGAGAAGATCAGTTCACATTCTTGCATATTGTTTGTGTGTATTTGTGTTTATCTGCATAGTGTAATCTTACTTGCTTATTCTATTTCTTATGCTTCTGTCATAACAGATCCAACTCATTCAGTCAAACTGTTGTCCCCCTTGTGCTTCCTGGCCCCGAGTGGATCATCGGTATCAAATCAGACTCAGAGCTTCGTCATAGTGCATCATCTTTGTTCATGCTTAAGTTTTGTGTAGACACTTCCATCAAAGTTACCTGACTTATGCCAGTTTAAAATCACTCATAGACTCAACAATCCAAGAAGACACTACCTCTAGAGATGGAAGAAGAAACTACTAATTTTATACTAATTTGGCTAGCAAGATCATTGAAAGAAACACAATCACAAGATAGACAAGGATTTACCCTGGGAAACCCTCATGGGGTAGAAATACCAACAAAGATTTCCTCAATATAGATGATCAACCAAATACAAGATGTAGAAACCAAACAAGAGCTCCTCCTCCTCCTATGCATACCTCTCTCTCACTTGTGCGCTACTTCCAAGTGGATGAATGAATGAGATAAGTGAGGAACATCCTCCTCTACTTATACTTGTTTTCCGACTGACTTTTTACCTTATGGGGCCGACGTCTCCTAGGAGAGTCTAATAACACTTAAATAGCTAACTCAGGGCCGACCTCTCCTAGGAGATATAATAACCCTAGTTACCAAAATCTCTTGGAGGAATAAACATCTTCGGATACATAGAAAAGTCCCATCGGAGGAATGAAACATTTCCGAAATAATAAAGTACAAATATAATATTCTTTGAAGTTACAATATTTTAACACTCCCCCTTAACAAGAAGGATAATATAACAACATTTGCAGGATCAAGGAGTCATCAACTACATGATACATGATACATCTATAAATCATTGGAAGCTTTCTTCAGTAACTCAACCAGTTGCTGGAACATCAAGTACTGAGTCTTCATCTTCTGCAGCACTCTAATAGCTATAGTAGCATCATCATCCGGATCCTCTCGATCAACAACATCGTCATCAGACGATCATCAACATCGTCATCACACGATCTCAGCATCGTCATCACACGATCATCAACATCATCATCATCGTAGCAGCATACCCTGCAAAACACATGATATATTTAAGACACCATAACATGTCTAGGGACGATGCAGTCCACTCATCAACTTAGACAAATTCTAAGGACCATTTTTCGAAGACATATGTCTACAGATCAATTCAGGAACCGAAGTTCGGGGACGATACAATCCCCTCTCGTCCACTAGGGACCACTTCTCGGAGACATCTGTCTACGGATCAATTCAGGGACCGAAGTCCGGGGATGATACAATCCCCTCTCATCCACTAGGGACCATGGAGAGATAAGTCTGTGGATCAATTCAGGGACCGAAGTCCGAGGATTATACAATCCCCTCTCGTACACTAGGGACCACTTCCTGGAGACATCTATCTACGGATCAATTCAGGGACCGAATTCTGGGGACGGTACAATCCCCTCTCGTCCACTAGGGACCACAAAGACATAATTCTGTGGATCAATTCAGGGACCAAAGTTCAGGGACGATACAATCTCCTCTCGTACATTTTTAACTACTGGTTCTGGGATGATGCAATCCCCATCACGTACATTTTGAACTAGTGGTTCTGGGATGATGCAATCCCCATCACGTACATTTTGAACTAGTGGTTTCGGGATGATGCAATCCCCATCACGTACATTTTGAACTAGTGGTTCCGAGATGATGCAATCCCCATCATGTACATTTTGAACTAGGCATTTAGGGACGATACAGTCCTATCATATCAACTAGGTACCATATACTGACCTCATCGTCAGAACAAGCAGCCTCATCATTGATACAAGTATCCATATCATCGATATAGTATCCTCATCAATATAGTATTCACATCACCGATACACTATCCTCATCAATACAGTATCCACATCAACAATATAGTATCCTCATCAATACAGTATCCTCATGTATCCTCATCATTTACCTTACCGTCAATATGGGCAATCTCATTAATGATACAGGTATCCTTATCAATACCAGTATTCAAAGATATCTTTATCAACCATATCACTCCCCCTTTCAAGGAGGGTCCTTTTGAACTACACCAAGCTTGTCTCGGAAATACTCAAACTTTACTCAAGACAGAGGTTTGGTCAACACATCAGCAACTTGTTCATCAGTGCCTACATACTCGAGCTTGATAGCTCCTTTCTGCACCATATCCCGTATATAGAAATATCAAATCTCTATGTGCTTTGACTTATCATGGAATACTGGATTCTTTGTCATTTTGATACAACTCTTATTGTCACACAGGATCATAGTGGGGTCCATCTCTAAGTCAAACAATCCTGATAACAACTTCCGAAGCCATACCACTTCACAACTAGCAGAGCAGGAAGCTATATATTCTACTTCAGTTGTGCTGAGAGCCACACTTGGCTGCTTCCTGCTAAACCATGAGATCATGGAAGATCGCAGACAATAACATCCACTCAATGTACTCTTCCTATCTGATATGCTTCCTGCCCAATCAACATCTGTGTAGCCATACAATTTGAAGTCATGATCTCCTCAATAATATAGACCAAAATATATCGTACCTTTTAGGTACCTCATCACATGCTTTGTAGCAATGAGGTGAACTCGTCTAGGTTCCACTAGATACTGACTCAGGGTGTTCAGCGCAAAGCATATGTTTGGCCTGGTATTTGTCAGATACATTAATGACCCAATACTCTGTCTGTACAGAGTCACATCCACTAACTCTGAAGAGTCATCAACTAACAATTTCAAGTTGGAATCCATGGGAGTGGCCATGGCTTTGCATTCCAACATATCGAATCTTTTCAAGATTCCCACAACATACTTTCCTTGGTTGAGAAAGATTCCATCTGGTCCTTGCCACACTTCCAGACCTAGGAAGTAGTGCATCAATCCGAGATCTTTCATCTCAAATTCTGATGAGAGCTTCTTCTTGCACTCGATAATCTGTTTCTCATTTCCAGTCAGAAATAGATCATCCACATATAGCAACAATATGACAGGTTCATCATCCATAACCTTGAGATAAAGATTAGGATAAACTTTACTTTTGGTAAAGCCCAAGCTTGTCAAGAAACTGTCAATTCTTCCATACCAAGCTCTAGGAGCTTGCTTCAACCCATACAAAGCCTTCTTCAGTTTGCATACATGGGTTCTTCCATCTTCCACCTCAAATCCTTGAGGTTGTTCTATGTACACTTCCTCCTCAATCACACCATTCAGGAAGGATGTCTTCACACCCATCTGGTGTAAATACCACTTCATCATGGATGCAAGTGCCATGATGGTTCTAATGGAAGTGTACCTTGCAACTGGTGCAAATGTCTCTTCATAGTCAATTCCCTCTTTCTGAGAGAATCCTCTGGCCACAAATCTTGCTTTATATTTTTCAATGCTACCATACGTAGCATGCTTTATTTTGTATATCCATTTGGAGGATACCACACTTTTGTCTTTAGGCTTAGGAACTATATCCCAAACATCATTCTTCATTATTGACTAGTATTCCTCTATCATTGCCTCTACCCACTCTTTCTTATGAACTGCCTCTTCATAACTAGTAGGTTCTTGATCTACAAGATCAAACATCAAAGCCATATAGTTGGAGAATGTCTTTGGTTTCTTGATCACTCTAGTGGAGCCTTCAGGAGATCCATACTTTTCTACTCCTAATATAATATCTCTTGCCCATGCTGGCTTTCTTTTCCTTGAAATGTTTGAAATGGGGGGTTCTTGTGGTTCTATCATATCATGGTCTTCAAGTGTTATATCTTTAGGGATGGGAACAGTCTTTGCAATTCTGGGAGGTTCATCTTCTTCATATACTTCTTCATATTGGCACTTCCTAGATTTCTTGAGAGCTATCTCTTCATCAAATGTCACATCCATACTAATCTCCATATGGTGGAAACCTGGGATGTATATTCTGAATGCCTTAGATGTTTCACAATATCCAACAAATATTCCCTTCTTTCCGGAAGGGTCTAATTTAGTTCTCTTTTATTTTGGAATGTGAATATATACAGGACACCCAAATATCTTGAGGTGGCTTAACTCAGGCTTATTCCCTCTAAACACTTCTTCTGGGGTCTTGAATTCAAGAGCACTATGAGATAGTCTATTCTGCACATAGACTGTTGTCCTGGCTGCTTCAGCCCATAGATACGTAGGTAGGTCTTGATCATGTATCATTGTCTTCACTACTTCCATAATGGTTCTATTCTTTCTTTCCGCAACACCATTTTGTTGAGGATTGTAGGGAGTGGTTAACTCCCTATTGATTCCAACTTCTTTACAAAAGACTTCAAAATCTTTTGAAGTGTATTCTCCACCATTATCTATCCTGAGTATTTTGATCTTCTTTTATGAAAGATTTTCTATCAATACTTTGAACTCCTTGAACTTTCCAAAGACTTCATTCTTCCCTTTTATAAAGTATATCCAAGTCTTTTTGGAGTAGTCATCAATAAATGTAAGGTAGTATTCATATCCACTCAAATATGTGGAGGGAATTGGTCCACATACATCTGAATGAATCAATTCCAAAATACTCTTAGCCTTTGTTTCACTCTTTGGAAATGGGTTCTTGATATTCTTCCCTTTTGCACATCCTTTGCATGTGCCATCATGATCAATCTTCAAATGTGGTAGTCCTATGACTACTTTACTCACATGAGGTAGTGCTTTGTAGTTAATATGAGCAAGCCTCCTATGCCATAGTTCACTAGGGCTAGTGGCTTCATGAACAAGGGAAGCTTCTGGATGTCCCTTGATTTTTTATAGACCTCCTTCCTCTTCACCAATAACAATTGCATCCTCAATTGATTTTCCTTTGGACCACATGAGTACTTGTCCATCTATGAATGCAACCCCATAACCTTTCTTATCTAAAGATGAGATAGAAAGTAAGTTCTTCTTCAATCCTAGGACATATAATATCTCCTTCATCTTCAATGGTGTTCCAGAATCAAGCTTGTAGCTTGCTTCACCAATTCCCTTGATGGGATATTGATAGTCATCTCCTAATGATACCTTTTGTGGGGAGGTCTTCTCTTCCAGTTTTGAAAGAGTTTTCTTTTGTCCAGTCATGTGCTTTGAAGCACCACTATCAATAAGCCATGTATCTTCTCCAGGTGTTATAGATCCAGAGAGTGCAGAGAATAGAACATACTCTTCTACGTCTTCTTCTTCATTCCTTCTAGATCTTCTCTTGAAGAAGGGCCTTTCTTCTTCTTCTTCTTCTCTTCTAGATATTTTCTTGTGAGGCCTTTCTTCCTCTTCTTCTTCTTCTTCACTTTCATCTTCTACTAGGTGTACTTGATGTCTTTTATGTTGGAATCCCTTCTTCTTTTCCTTTGAGGGACAATTCCTAGCAATGTGTCCTATTCTATGACAATTGAAACATTGGAATGTGGAAAACTTTCTTCCTTGAGTAGTTCCTCTTCTCTTCTGAAATCTTTGTGGAGGTTGAGACTCGTTGTGAATATCCTTCTTGAAGTAGGGTTTATTTCTTCTCTTGGTGTGAGTGTCCAAGGCTTGGTCGCCTTCTTTGAGCAAAGCTTCTCTATTAGCAACCTTAGCTTCTTCTTGGATGCAACCTTCCCATACCACATCAAACTTCATGCTTTCTTTTCTGGCACACATGGTTTGGATAAATGAATCCCATGGTCTAGTGAGACCATTTAGAGTAGTCCTTACTAGTTCATATTCATCAAGGGTATCTCCAATGGCATCCAGTTTCTCCTTGAACTGGGAAACCCTTGAGAAATAATATTGAATGGATTCTCCTTGATTCATCTTGGTGTTCTTCAATTGAGCTCTTAGGTTAATCTTCATATTGATGTTCTTTCCTTCATACATTTTGGAAAGGGAATCATACATTTCCTGTGGGGTCTTCTTGGATGCCACTTGGGGAATCAAGTGGTCTTCTATGGAATCAACAATGATTCTCTTTTCCCTAATCAAGTCCTTCCTATACTTCTCTTTGGCTTCATCTTCTTCAGGTTCTGCAATTTCATCCTTGATATATTGGGCAAGATCATTCTCTTCAAGAATGAGACCAATCCTATATTTCCATGCCCAAAAATTATCTATACCTTCTAGCTTGTCCTCAAGCTTAGTGCTTGGGGCCATCTTATCCAGGGGGTCACCAAAAATTGAAAATCTCAAAAATGAAAAACTGACCTTACCAGGAGATTGGCTTGACTGAGGCGAGGTTGCTGGTATGCTTACTTTCTGGAAACTTCAATTTTCCATCCCCCATACTTGACCAGTGAATTTCGGACCTAATGTAGAAATCTGGTTCTAGTTTTTCTAGTGTTCTGGTTTTCTGCACTTTTGGTCAAACTAGGATTTGACTTTTCCAAAGTTCTACCCAACCAAAAATCTCGATCCAGGGCTCAAAACTTTGATTTTGAGGACGGTTATCCAGCCATGCAATCAAAATCCAAAAATTCCAACTTTTGTAGAAACCCTAATTTTCACCGGAGGAGGAGAGAGAGAGATTTTCACCTTGTGAAAGATGTCCTATTCAGGCTATCTCTGATACCATGTTAAGTTTATACTAATTTGGCTAGCAAGATCACTGAAAGAAACACAATCACAAGATAGACAAGGATTTACCCTGGGAAACCCTCATGGGGTAGAAAACCCAACAAAGCTTTCCTCAATATAGATGATCAACCAAATACAAGATGTAGAAACTTCCAAGTGGATGAATGAATGAGATAAGTGAGAAAAATCCTCCTCTACTTATACTTGTTTTTCGACTGACTTTTTACCCTATGGGCCAACCTCTCCTAGGAGAGTCTAATAACCCTAGTTACCACAATCTCTCGGAGGAATAAACATCTCCGGATACATAGAAAAGTCCCATCGGAGGAATGAAACATCTCCGGAATAATAAAGTACAAATATAATATTCTTTGAAGTTACAATATTTCAACAGAAACAAGCAAAGACATGCAATCAATGAGACAAAATAGATCATAGAGCAAGCGCTGGCTCGACAATGAACTAAGATGTTCGCCCAGTTCAACGAGATTATCACATGATTTGATTCGACTTCAGGAGCATTTCCAATGAGAACCAACTCCGACAAAATCATCCCGTTCAAATTGAAAATGAATTTGGACATACCGAGTCTAGAAGGAAATATTGACGCAGAATCCTTCGACAATTGGGTTCAACAATTGGAATCCTATTACTTTGTGAATCAACTCTCAGAAGCCGACAATATCTCCATTGCATCCTTAAAGATGTCAAAATCTGTGCACTGTTGGTGGGAGAATCTTTCAAAAAATATGGAGAAAATCGAAGAACCCATCGACACATGGGATAAATTCGTTGAACACATCCGAAAGGAGTTTTACCCGCCCAAGTACCTTGAGTAACAGCATAAGAAGTGGAAGCAGCGAAGGAAATGGAAAGAACATTTTGTGCAAAGCTACACCGACGAGTTCTATCAACTCATGGCTAGAATTGGCGTCCAAGAAGAATAAAACATGCTTGTTCTGAAGTACGTTAGCGGATTATCCCAGTAGATTCAGCAAGAGATGGAGTTTCTGACTATCAATACGCTTGCGGATGCATTCCACTATGCCAACAAACTTGAAACCAAGCAGAAGGAAAAAGTGCGCTTCATGACAAAGTCGACATGAGGACAACCACCCGACAAGAAGGCACCAGCCAACTTCGACAAGTTGAAACCTTCGCAAACTTCGCCAAAGCCATATCACGGCAAGAAGACTTTTCATAAAAAGGAACATAGCAAGCAACCGGCCAGAAAATGGTGTGATTACCATTACTCATATTGGCATGATATGTATGAATGAAAAGGTTGGAAGACCTTTTTGGAAAAGTATCGACATTCGATGCGTTCGACAAGACTGTGGTAGAATCTGACCCAGAAGAAACGACTCTTTTGACATCGACAACTCCAGCAGCCTCAACCATCATCGACGAGGAGGAATGAGAGGGCTTGTTCCATACATATATATGGGTTCAAAATAATCGATTGTATATTATTGTGGATAATGGGAGCCGGAAGAACTTTGTTTCTGAAGAACTTGTGAAGAAACAAGGTCTTGTGACCACTCTACATCCTCAACCTTACAACATTGGTTGGATGAAGGATGGACAAGAGCTAAGGATCGCTCGACAATGAAAACTTCCATACTTCATAAAGCATTTTGAAGATGATTTACTTTGTGATGTGGCACCTCTCTTCGTAGACGATGCCCTGTTTGGGAAACCTTACCTATGGGATCGACATGGAAGTTACCAGTCACGACCTTAGAAGGTGATTGTCAAAATCCATAATCAGCGGTACATCATACCAGAACGACAACCTACACCAATGGTTTCCATGATATCTGCTAATAGACAAAGAAGATCATCAATCATGCTCAGAAGTTCCCATTGATTATGATAAGGCCACAACATTCTAGGAAGACTGCAGCAACCAGTCGAGTCATTGACCAATGCAACTCTCGACAGAAGCAGCAGATCGACAATATTCTTGATAAGTACCAGAACCTATTCCAAGTTCCTGTCGGAGTAACTCTACATTGTCAGGTAAAAAAATTGATTGAACTTGCTCCTCGTTCTTCTTTTCCTAATGCATCTATCTATAGGAGATCCATTCTTGAAAATGAGGAGATTTGCAGGAAAATCAAAGAATTGATCGACAAAGGTCATATCCGGCCCAACTCCTCCCCTTGTGGAAGTCCAGTCATTCTCATTCCAAAGAAAGATGGGACTTGGGGCATGTGCATTCACTATAGGGCACTCAACAAAATATCAGTGAAGAATCTGTACCCTATGTCATAGATATACGAGCTCATCGACTGTCTGAAAGGTGCTAAATTATTTACTAGGCTTGACCTTAAGTGGGGATATCATCAGATTCCAATCGAGACCTCAGATGTATGGAAAATTGCTTTCAAGATGAAGGAAGGATTGTTTGAATGGTTAGTCTTTCCTTTCGGCTTAACCAACGCACCTGTGACCTTCTTATGATACATGGATAACATTCTTCGACCTTTCATCGAAAAATGGGTCATTGTCTCACTTGACGACATATTGATTTTCAGTCGGTCATGGGAAGAACATGTCGGACAACTTTAGAAAGTCCTCGACACTCTCCAACAACATCGACTCTAATTGATCATGGAAAATTTTTCCTTTGCGATGAACTACATCAACTATTTGGGGTTTATAATTAACTCTACGGGCATTCACGTCGACCCAGACAAAGTACAAATTATCAAAGATTGTCCCATTACACACAACATTCAAGAACTAAGAATTTTTCTTGGTTTGGCGAATTTCTATCGACGATTCATACTCGGCTTCAGTCACATAGCCTGACCTTTGAATCAGTTGACGAAAGGAAGTGGGAAAACTGACTTCAAATGGACACCGACACAACAAGCAGTTTTTGAACAGCTTAAACACAAGCTCTGCACTATACCAGTACTTGTGTTACATGATTTGCATCAGCCTTTGAGATTGATACGGATGCATCGGACTATGCCTTGGGCATAGTGATCACTTACTATGGTCACCCAGTCACTTTTCATTCCAAAAATTTTAAGGACACTATTAGATGATATTCGACATACGAAAAATAACTGTACGCCATTGTGCAAGCTCTCAAGCAAGAGAGGCATTACATCCTTGGCAAGGAAATGGTCATCCTTACTAACCACAAGCCTATTTAGTTCGCTCCGACCCAGTTAAAACTACAAGCAAATCGACAGCTTAAGTGGACTAATTACCTACAACAATTCCAGTTGGTAATTAAGTATCAGAATGGTAAAGCTAACGCCGTCGCCGATTGTCTAAGAACACTAACCATTACTCTTCATTTCAAAGTGATGAGTATGCATGGATATGACACCAGTACTTGGCCTCAGTTGTATCAGGAAGACATCGAATTTTCACTAGTGTATCGACATATTCATACTGACAAGTCTTTGACCACCGACTATTTCTTGAAAGATACCTTGCTATACAAGCTCGAACATCTTTGTGTACCGATAGGTGAGCATCGACAGCAACTCATTTGGGATGCACACTACAGCAAGACTGTAGGACACTTTGGAGTAGCAAAGACACTTGCTATTTCGTAGAACTATTTATTTTGGCCTACACTTAAAACCAACGTCAACAAGTACATTCGATCATGCGTGGTTTGTGCTATTGCTAAGCCACCTAATCGACGAGAGGGATTGTACACACCTTTTCCAGTTCCTAGTCGACCATGGAAATCTATTTCTATGGACTACTTGATAGGATATCCTACCATGAAACATTAGCATGACGCGTTCTTAGTAGTAGTCGATATATTTTCCAAGATTGCCATTCTCATACCATGCAAGAAGTCAATGACAGCGCATTAGACTGCTCAAATCTTCTTCACACATTTTTGGAAACACTTTGGTTTACCAACAACCATTATTTATGACCGAGATGCCAGATTCGTCAGCATATTTTGGAAGACCCTTTGGAAACAACTTAACACACGAATCTCATTGTTGACATATTTCCATCCTCAGACCGACAGACATACGGAAGTTGTGAATCGCTTGGTAGTACAATTGCTTCACATGTACAACCACAAGCATCGTCGAACATGGGACGAAATTATTCCATACATACATCACATCTACAATCGTGCTCAACATAGATCTACATGAAAGAGTCCATTTGAGATCTGTTATGGATTTCAACCCTCAACGCCTATCGACTTGATCAACTCCTTGACACAGTCAAACGACATTGACCACAACTAGTGAGAAGTTGACAAAGCAGTCAAGTTTGGAGAATAGATTTGTGACATCCAACGACAAGCACAAGACGTGTTGTGATGAGAAAACGCAAAAGCTAAGGCCCGACACGATAAGCCTTGTATTCTTCATTCATTCCAAATTGGGGATAAGGTCTGGTTACATATAAAGAAGGGACGTTTCACTAGCCCATTCAAGAAGTTGAAACCTTTGCGATATGGTCCATACAGTATTCTTCAGCAGATTGGCGACAACAATTTCCAACTCGACATTCCTGCATGCATGGGTTTACATCCAGTGTTCAACGTGGATCTACTTCGACCATACCATGCACCACTGTTGGAACAGAACGAATTGCAGATAGCAGAACCTGATGACATCCATCCATATGTTCACGAGCCTCTTCCTTGCGACACCATTATGGAACAACAAGTATGCCATACAAGGATGAACACAATTCCCTTGTTTCAGGTTGCTAAATCAGGACATATCCCAACACAAGTAAAATGGTACTCTACTACTGAACTGACTGACAAGTTTCCTCACCTTCACGAGCAAACAATGGATACAATTGTTTCTTAAGGAAGGAGGTTTGATCCATATTGCAGTTGGAATTGTTGTCGAATGCCGACATATACCGTGACAAGTCATCATCATCGACACAACTTCGAAAAGTTTTGACTTCAACACGACTTCGAAAACTCCGCAGCTTCGACACGTTCAACGACCTCACAGTTTTATGATGTCGACATATAGCATTGACCTGTGACTTGCACAACACCAAATTGTGACTTGCAACTGTCGAACTTTGACAGACTGTCTCTGTGTCTTCCAGTTGATTGTAACGGTTGAATTGTTGAATCATTATAACTTCTTTGTAACTAAACGTAACGGGAAGGCACCCAAGCGTTTCAACACTCTTTATATATGCATGTAAAGTATTGTAATATACATCTTATCAGTCCATATCTTTACATCTAGTAATAGAGAATATCAGTTCGCATTCTTGCTTATTGTATGTGTGTATTTGTGTTTATTTGTGTAGTGTAATCCTGCTTGCTTATTATATTTCTTATGCTTCCTTCATAATAGAGCTGACTCACTCAATTGAACTATTTTCCCCCTCGTTCTTCCTAGCCCCAAGTGGATCATTAATGCTCCTTCTCCGAAGGAGAAAACAGAGCATACATATGTTCAACAACTATTCAAACCACTATTAAAGAAAAACAGGATAAGAAACGACATAAAAAGCCACTATAACTCGAATCTACTAACAACTAAAATGTCGAAGACTTGTACCCATACCTTCATTACACGAACAAACTAGGTAATCAAAGGAAAATAAACCAAAACAAGAGGCAAATTTGTATCAGGTCCCGTTGAGTGGAGGCTCGTTCTTGGTCGGCGATGGGATGCTCGCCATCCCAGTTGCACCTTTCTTGTTAGCCGCATTTTTCACATTCTGCACTGGCTCAAAATCGAAGTAACCCATCTTTGGGAAAAAAGGAAGCCCTATGGTCAGAATGAGGACTAACCAACACTCGACGTCACCCACCAATGTACCACCACACTACACAATTCCGCTCAAACTCACTTCATTGCACGATAGGTCGATTATCCCTCTGCTACAATTGTTAAACTTGACGTCACACCGGTTCAGATAATTTAGTGAAGAGACAAGGATAATTTCCATAAATTCCAACTTAACCTTTCCATTATGGCTCTCCAAAACAACACACTTCCCCCGACATTCCATAATTGTCTTCTTTTGCTTCGAGTCGATCTCCGTACTTGTAGCAAATTCCATATCGAGTCTCGGCTACCTTATCGTACTGCTCTAGACCATGAAAATCACACACACACATGCTCTTGTCACACTAATCCTCTTACCACCTTCCTTCATTAAGGCATTATACTCGACGCATGTAATCCTAGGTTGCATGCAGTAGGGATGCCACATTTCCATAGTCCGAAGACTCTCCCGCATCTAGGGATGTTTGATCACCAGCTGCAATTTGTATACATTGAAATCTTATCTTGGGGTCCACGAGGCCCTCCCAGTATATATACTTCTTCTGTGTCACCACATTAGACAATAAATCTGCTAATTTTTTACCAACATGCTTAGGATGGCTAAAGAGTAGACCTTTCCTATTTGTGAGGCTACTAGCAAGCTTATCCAAGTGCCAATCCAACCACTAGTTTGCCGAGACCTTTGCAATGGGTCTCCATGCTTGTAATTTTTTCGCCATTTTGATTATTATCTTCGAGTCTCCTTCAAAAATGACCGGAAGCGAATTGGTCGCTAACACAATTTGGATGTCGTGAATGAGGCCCTCAAGTTCTGCCACATTGTTTGACTCCCTGCCAATATACCCTCCAAACACTAGAACAATGTCACCATTATGATTTCAAATGACTCCTCCAAATCCTTCCTGGCCTGGGTTACCTTTCAATGCTCCATCAAAATTTAGATTTAAAATGCCCACCGGAGCTTTGGCCTAGTTTTCAGGACTCATTACCCGCCCTGGGTTAAAATGAGTTTTTCCAATGTAGGCTAGGGTTTCTCTAATAGCCCAATCCATAAGGGTTCTTACCTCATGACTCTCAGACTGGATGCCATTGTTAGGCCAGGCTAAGAGGTAAAGTGTTTCCTGAATATGAAGTTAAATAAGCCACTAAATTTCTTCAATGGGATGATGTTTATATCTGAAAATTATTTGGTTTCACTCTTTCCAAACATCCCATAAGATGAAACCACGGAATAATTGCCATACCCTGTTCACCATAGGATTCGAGAAAGGATTTTCTGTCCATTATTTAAGAGACTGGTCGGGATTTCCTCTAACCCTATCCGATTGTCTGAATATTTCCGCTCCCTTATCCCAGAGAGAATAAGTGAATGGGAAGGTATAAATAAGGTGGTTCATCATTTACTCCTCATCCTGGAAAAGGAAACACCAAGTAGGTCTTGTACATCCCCTTTTTTTGAGATTCTATCCCATTCAAATCCATCGCTTAACCACAACCCATAAAAACGTAGCTATCTTAGGCCACAAATTCACCTTCCAAATCTGATCCCACTTAGGGGTATTTCTCCTCTCCCTGCATCCAGCTACTATGTAGTAGGCCTCTTTCACCGTGAAGGATCCCTTCTCCTTGTATCCCCACCTTCGTTTGTCTGACACCTCATTCACTCATATGATTCGCTCTTCTAGTTCCTCCCATAACTAATTACAACTTCTGGTTTTGCATATCCCTTGTCACGTCTCCTTTCATTTCCAACTTCTAAAATTGTTTTGTCCTTGATTCTCTTCCCAATAGTCCTTGAATTTTGATCCCCACATGTGTTTTGTCAGTATCCAAGTGTCAGTATCTCCCTCTAGATGTGATATGGAGGGGATTTGTTTCCATGATTCCTTCTAGAAATATGTAGATTCTCCCTTCCTAATTTTTCATAAACTATGGTCCTGTACTACCTCCTTTCTGTGGTTTGTCGAATTCCAAATTTGTGATACATGCCCAAGGTCACTGTACCGAATAAGGTCTCTTTTTCCCACCCACGAGAGTATTTGAAATTCCATGGTATTACCCATGGTTTTTTTTCATATGACACCCAATGCCACCAAATCTTCGCCCCCATCACCCTACTGGTAATTTCGGCATTCCTCAGCCCCAACCCTCCCTAGGATCTAGGCAGGAATATGGTTTCCCAATCCACTAACGCCTATTTTTTATTTTCTCTTGAACACCCCACAAGAAATTTCTCTAGATCTGACGAATTTGTCTAGGGACTTCCTTAAAAGACACCATAACTGAGAGCATATACGTGGACATTGAATGGAGGACCGTTTTTACAATGATGATCTTGCTGGGGAAATTCAGGGTTTGGAGAACCAATTGTCTAATATTTTCTTCATCCGGTCCAGGATATCCCGCCAGGAAACCTAGAATATCACCAAAGTCGACAAAGGCACTCCAAGATATTTGGATGGAAGGGACATCTTCTGAAATCTAAGGATACATAGGATGTAATGTTGAGTGATCCTTGTATTTCTCCTCATTGACCTCATGTCCCGATGCCTCATAAAAAAAAATTAAGCACACGCTTCAATCCTTTGGTTTCCTGCATCGAGGCATGCCCCATTAGCATTGTGTCATCCACAAATTGTTGTTGAGACTGTGTGTGAGCATCAAGGTGTAGCACCAAACCCCGAAGGCTATGATTCTAAATCATTTCTTTGATAGATATCCCTAGATCTTCTGCCAACGTGATGAAGAGAAAGGGAGATAGTGGATCCCCTTGCGTTATGCCCGCAGATGGCCTGAAAGGGTCCGAGCGGATACCATTGACCAAGACCGAGAAGAAGGATGAGGATACCAAATTATATATCTAGTTCACCACTTCCTTGTTGAATCCAAAGGAAAGCATCATTTCCCTCATGTATTACCAGCTAAATTTCTCATAATCCTTGGCTAGGTCAATATTTAGCATCATACCCAGTTTCTTGGTAGTCATGAGGGAGTGATAGACCTTGTGGACCAATATTACACCGTCTAGGATCTGGAAGCCTTCCACAAACTCATATTGCTCTAGAGAAATCTGATTTGGGCGGAGGGGTTTCAGCCTGTTGCAGATGAATTTCGAGATTAATTTGTAAATCACATTGTGAAGCGAGATAGGTCAAAACTTAACCGATTGTTCACTCCTTCACTTTTGGGGATCAAAGACATAAAAGTCACATTGAAAGATCATAGAACCCGTCCAGATGCCCTGGAGTCCTCCAGGATCTGCCAAACATCATTTTTCATGAGGTCCCAGAAACGGTGAAAGACGTTAACCATAAAACCATCCAGTCTCGGAGCATTTCCTTCCACCATATTATTTATAGCCTCCTTTTGTTCAGTTAGGGTTATCTCTCTCATAAGGATGTCATTTTTATAGCAAGACACCAATGCCAGAATGCTTCAAGTTATCTATTCAATACTCCTGGTTCTATTATGGATTGGTTCCTTCATAAGTTCCTTATAATACCTAACCAATTCCCCTTCTATCTTATTTCGTTCTTCAAGTCATTGTCCATTATCTGCCTTTACGTAAGAAATCCTATTCCTTTGTCGGTGTTGAATAGTGGATTGGTGGAAGAAGGAAATATTGCTTTCTCCTTCAGTGAGCCATTTATTCCTTGACTTTTTTTTTCACAAGATTTCCTCTTATGCCTCCCTAAGCTCCACTTTCTCCCTAATCAGTTTTTCCTATGACCTTACATCCATTCCAAATCCTTTCCTCATGCCTTGCATATGGATTTCCTCCAGGCGTGCTTCTAGGAATATTTTGTCATAAAAAATGTTACCGAAGATCTCCCTATTCCAGATCCTTAGCTTGGACTTGATGCTTTTCAACTTTTGCTGGAATAGGTACATAGTCAAGTCAATGGTATCATCATCCTCCTTCCACCACTCCTCCATCGTAGTTCTAAAATCAGGATGGGTTATCCAGAAAGCCTCGAATTTGAAGGGTCTTCTCCTAGCCTCCTCACTTGACCCCATGATAGGAAGATCGACTAATGATCAGATCCCACCACTGGGATAACACAAGCTTGTGTGTCTCCTCCATTGGTTATAATACCCTCAGAAACTAGGAATCTGTCCAGGAAGGAAGCTCTGTGCCTCTCCCCTCCTTTCTTGTTGTTCCAAGTGAACATCTGGTTATTTGTTCTCACATCCATGAGTCTGAGTTCCACTATCATTGTTTAGAAGGCCAAACCCGCAAGTTCCAGAATCATGTTCCCTCCTTTCTTCTCTTCTAAGGAAGTGATCATATTGAAATATCCCCCTATTATCCGGTGTCTTCCCTTTACCCACTGGTGGAGATATGTAATATATCTTATGAAATCCAGCTTGAGGGTATGATTTTGTGGGCCATAAACATTGTTAACAATGCTGCTCAAAGCTGAGCCCAACACTTTGTATTCCACAATGATATGACTATGGGAGGCCATACAATTATAAAATCCAATAGCTATGTTATCCCAAAGGGTATTCAAACCTCTTGACATACCACTGTATCCCACTGCAACAACCTCACTTCCTCTCCAAATCCTTTATAGCCCAATGGAGTCTCCATTTCGTTTATGGAGAAAAAATTCCTATGGCTTGGGGTAGAACACAACAGACAGATGACTACCAGAAATCAACTCAATTCTCGATGCATGCTATATAAATGTAAAGGCTAAGAAGTTGAATAAAATACCAACCTTCAACCGAACGTTTGATGTAGATCCCCGTTAATCTTTCCAATCACCACACTTGAACCTGCAACTTAGTCTCAACAATAAACAGAAGCAAGTGCATATGATATATGAAACTTGTTAGCATAAACAATAGAATAGTCCATGATATAATAAGCAAATGTACCCAATGATAATAAACCATTCACAACATCAATTGGACGAGAAAGTGAGTAGTTCTATTAATATTAACAAGAAGTACATGATACAACCTCTTGCCGAAAACTCATCTGAACCAAGAACTAGGTCCCTCCACTTGTGTCTCCACCACTTCACTCCCCCATGCAATGGAAAAACTACGAGTAAAGGAATGAGTCCTTCACAAGATATTGAAGAGTTTGGTAGGTGAACATAATTGGCTCACAACAACTAGGATCAATGGATGTAGACTCAAGCTATGGCAAAAATCCAATAGAGTTTCGATGCTCTTTCTTTCTCCTTCCACCCCTTCCATGCACCATAAGAGCTCAATATATAACCCTCCAAAGGTAGGTCAAATGTCGAATCAAGTCATTTCGGTATACATGGAGGGCCAAAGGTCACAATGGTCGCTTTTTGGATTGAAAAAATAGAGTCTTTACTATTATTTACCAACTAGCTTGATGTATGTGGGCTATAGTGGTACAACCTGCGTATGCATGAGTTGCAGTGAAGTAGCTCATGTAGAAGAACAAAAATAGGGAAACAAGGGTTCCTGGAGGACAAAAACTGGTTTTGAGTCAATCAAATGAAAAATGGAGGCCAATGAGTGCTAATTATCACAAGGTGGAAAAATACGTTGTAACATGGATATCCTATCCATGATCTCCACCAAACACTTAGTTTCCTAGAGGAATACCATCGTGGGTGTCTCTCTTTTGATCTTGTTCTTCAACATTCTGATCTTCTTGGGATTACCAAGTCCCCTTACATTCCAATAAATAATCCTCATTGAGATAACTTTTTAAGAGCTTCTTTCATCGTTACGTACTGACCCGAGTCTACTAGCATAGCTCCCACCTATGCAATTCTTTGGAGGTTGGATATTTTTCCTTGCTTCTCGAGGACTTCCTTGAAATTATTGTTATTCTCCTTGATTTTATTCCCCACAATCCTAAGGGTTCTGGATTTGGTCATCTTGAGCATAGCTTCTTGTAACAACCGAACTTATTGGGCCGATACATACCCTTCTTTTTTGTTTGAGCATGCCTGCTCGATTTCTTCCAGATTCAGATCTCCCAACTCAACATCTTCCTCCTCCTCAATCATGTATATGTCCCAAAATTCATTAGCACGGGTTGCACCCAGGTGGCCTGCCCCCTTTTTATCTCTGCTCGGTGTTGTGGCATCCATTCCTCCTTCATTTGTGATCGCTTCCTCAGGAAGATCCCCATTCTCTAATATATGATTTAGATATTCGTAGTGGTTGGAAGTCATAGGATTCGTTGAGGTTCCTCCTCCGTTTCCCTTTCTCCCTTGCCTTCGTTTCTGTGTGAACTTGATAAATCCCTCATTATCAACTTCCTCCCTTTGTTTTCCTAATTAAAGTGCTCTATTCCTCGAGTAGTCCCTAAATAGGAGCTCATGCATATGACATAGCCTACATCGGAATGGAACATGCTCGCAATCGATCGGTTGCATTCAGTCCTCATCTTCCCATGCCATATTGATTTCTTCTGTTAGGTCCTTTGATATATCCATGTAGATGCAGATCCTTCCGTACGAGGGGTAATGGGCCTTCTTTTTCTTCTCTACAACCTTCACAAATTCTCTTAGTGTTTTTCCAATATCTTATAGAATCTCATGCTCCTAGTACTTGCAAGGGAGAGAGTAAATATTGATCCATATGGGACCCCATGTTAGATATTTCGTCTCCAGTTTGAATCACTCCCTCCAGGGTTTCATAAATAGATCTGCTGAATTGAAGAAGTAGGGTCCCCCTTCAAAGACCCTATATTTCTCTTCCATGTTAAATAACACCACTGTAAATAAACCATTTTCTATTAAAAGAAGATCGTAGTGCCTTTTGGGATTCCACACCCCCTGGATCCATTTGACAAGGTCCTTCTCCATTGGCCAGACTCCCATAAATTTTCCTATTAACGCATGTTCTTTCATATGTTTGATCTTTCCCCTGATCTTATTTGATTTGACTTGCATGGATGGGATTACTTCGAATTTCTATATACACCTACCTGGACCACCCAATCCTCCATTCCTCTCTCCTCCGATTCATTCTCCTCCCGTGGAGGTTCCCCCTCCTTCCATTGTAGGGAATCCTTTGTTATGATGCTTCGTCCGTTCCTTTTCCATTCAGGGGGGTATCCATTCCCCCCCCTTCCCATTTCTCATTGATTGACCTTTAGATCCTCTCTATTTCGAATGCCTTTCCCACTTGCTATAGTACCCTCGGCTTCAAACCCTAGCTTCTCACCATTCTTCCATCAATTCTCTCTTTGTTTCAATCTCATTCATCGTCAATCGTTAACAACCTTTTATTCCCCTTGAGTAATTTAAATTGCTATATGTAAGACAATTATTTTTTTGTTTCATTATTGAATAAGATTTATGTGTATTTGCTCCAATATTTTTTCTCTCTATTTTATCTTTCTTTTTCCTTGGTAAAATTGCTCAGAGTATTTGTTAGTCATTAGGTTTCTAGATCTAGTTTATGATCTCTTACAATGATCACAATATTTTACATGGTATCTGAGCCATAGCAGCACTAGCTCTATTTACATGGTATCAGAGCTACCTGTAATATAGGATTCATATACTTTATTTTGCAGTAAGAAGACACATCAAGAGAAACCGCAATAGATCAGTTGTATCAGCCCCAATATGTGATTCTTACTCCATTCAATAAATTTTAATGGAATTCAGAGAGAAACCCTATCTCAAGGAGTAAGGGTCTTCATAGGGTTACTATGGAAATAGAACTTGAACCTAATTCTACAGTGGAGAAGGCTAAGTATTTTAACAAGATGGATGAGGCCTATGGGTTGTTTTGTCTTTAAATCTCTCCAAATATTTGATTTCATTTCAAATAAACTTTAAAACCGATTTAAGTGTGGATCATCTTAGAATCTATTTTCAAGAAGCTAGACAACATGTGGTGACACCAATTGGTGAATGATCTCTTCTCTTTGAGCCCAGGTAACTTCAAAACCATTCAAGACCTTTTTCCAAATATTAAATCCTTAATGATGTAGGTCAAGTTTTGCGAGATTGAGAGGGAAAAATATCAACTTATACTCTCTATTCTCTAAAATATGGGTCCACGACACTCAATGTTCATATCTTCCTTCCATACTACAAAACTAACTTTTGGAAAGACATGGAATATGCCTGATTTTAATGATTTTTCTATTCCACTCACTCAAGAATAGGATAGGCTAGTTCATATGGGATCCCTCAAGCCCTCAGAGGCCCATGTGCTTGCAACAAATTATGGAGCTAATATAAGCAACAAGGCAGGCAAGAAAAACCCAAATTGGAAAAAGGGTCCAAATCCCAATTCCAATGGGTAAAACTCAAACACTAGTGGGGCAAGAAAGAAAAGAAAAAGTGTACCTACTACAATAGAGGATTTCATCCCAAGAACAAATTCATGTATAATACCATATATTAGATAGCACACACTCTTTAATAGAACAACTTAGTAGGTCCAGAAAATGCTAGGAAAAAATATGTTGATGAGTCTCCTCATGATCAAGGTGAATGAATAGAATATCATATTTTGGTGGTTGTTACATCATCAAAAAACACATATATTTTATTAATCTTATTTTAATCACATGGAAACTTCACAAATTCTTTCACTTCCTTGGAGTCTCACACTGGTTCGATGGCACACCTATTCCAGTATTCAGGAAAGGTGGGATTGATCTCAATGGTGGGCATCTTCAAAATGTGTTGCATGTACCCTCACTTTCCAAGATTTGTTTTTCCATATATTAGATCACTCATCCAGGTTTCGGAAATCAAGTTGTATTCACTTCGGTGATCTTAGAGATTTTCAATCGGTCGCAAATTGTTGTCGAGGTAGCACATCATGAATATAGGTTGTATCATTTTTCGCAGTTCATTCCTAAAGTAAATATACTACACTTTTAACCCATAGTAATGAAGTAGGAAGAAAAGTAACTCACACATCATTTAAGGGAGTCCCCCCTTTCAAATCTTGGACTAGTAAGAAACCAGAAATAAAATAATTATGCATTTTATATCTAATACTTGGGCACATATACCAACATAGAAGTGGAGGGATATTGAACCTCAAAGTCAAGAGTCATATGGTTCCCCTTAATCCCTCAAAAACCCATGTATTTGCAACAATGAGGGAGCTAATACAAGAAAAAAGGCAAGGAAGAGAAACCCAAATTGGAATAAGGGTCCATATCCTAAATCCAAAGGGGAAATCTCAAACACCAGGAGGGAACAAGAAGGAAAAGACAAAGTGTATCTACTACAATAGAGTATTTTATCCCAAGAACACATGCATGCATAAGACCATAAATAAAATAGCATGGAATATTTAGTAGAACAATCTAGTAGTTCTAGAAAATGCCAAGAAAAATGATGTTGATAAGCCTCCTCATAATCAAGGTGAATGAATATAAGGTCATAATTTGGTGTTTGTTACATCATCATCAACCACATAATCACGTGGTAGCCTCACAAGATTTCTTCACTTCCTTGGAGCCTTGCACTAGTTCTTCGATTATAATGGGAGATGGCACACCTATTATGGTATGTGGGAAAGGTGGGATTGATCTCAATGGTGGGAGTCTTCAAACTGTGCAGCATGTACCCTCTCTATCCAAAAATTTGTTGTCCATTATTAGATCACTCATTTAGGTTTCAGAAAGCAAGTTGTATTCAATCTAGAGTCAGTGGTGATCCCATTTCCAATGGGTCACAAGTTATTATCGGAGTAGCACATCATAAATATAGTTTGTATAATTTTTCACATTTCGTTCCTAAAAGTAAATCTGCTATAGTCTTAACCCATGGTAATGAAGTAAGAAACAAAGTACCTCACAAATATTTCAAGTGATTTCCCCCTTTCAATGCTTGGACTGGTAAGAGATAAGAAATCAAATTCCAATCATAATTCAGATCATATTTCTAATTATGATTAGGCTCCAAGTGACTTAGATGAGTTGGTCTTTGTCATGGAAAATTTTAGGGACAAAATTTATCCCATGAGCTAATTTTTGAGGTTTTTTCCAAATAAAATATTCACCATTTCCCATTTTTTTCTAATATGATTTGCCCAAATTCCATATTATTAAAATTTGTTACTCTAAAAATCACCAAAAATTTCCAAAAAGTATATAAAACCCTTAGAAATTTGAATGTTTTAAAATACATATAAGCAAACATTTTATGGTTGGAAATTTGATAATTAGTAAGATTATCCAAGGTTTCTAAACTTTAATAAAATTATGGACCCTTAAAATTTTATTGGTCTTTGTAGATCTAGCATTAACACTAGTTTGGTCATGGTTTTGGCCCATTCACTACAACAAAATAGCCCTTTAGGGGCAGTTTTGGCTTGCAGGGGTCTTGGTAAAGCCCCCCCTAAAAAAAATTTCATACCTTTGGAGGCGGTCTTTTAAAACCGCCCCTCAAAGTCATGGAAATTGGACTTTTGGGGACGGTTTTTTTAAATCCGCCCCCAAAAGTCCTGAAATTTGACTTTTTGGAGTGGTTTTTGGGAACCCCCCCCCCCTAAAAGCCCAATTCTCATAACTTTTTGGGGAGGTTTCTCAAACCCCCCCCCTAAAAGTCATGAGAATTGAACTTTTGGAGGCATTTTTTTGGAACCCCCCTTAAAAGTAATGAGAATTGAACTTTTGGAGGCGGTTGTTTGAAAACCCCCCCTAAAAGCCTAATTCTCGTAACTTTTGGGGGCGGTTTGTCAAAACCCCCCCTAAAAGTCATGAGAATTGAACTTTTGGAGGTGATTTGTTTGGAACCCCCCTTAAAAATCATGAGAATTGAACTATTGGAGGTGGTTGTTTGAAAACCCCCCCTAAAAGCCCAATTCTCATAACTTTCGGGGCGGTTTGTCAAAACCCCCCCTAAAAATCATGAGAATTGAACTTTGGGAGGCGGTTTGTTTTGAACCCCCCTTAAAAGTTATGAGAATTGAACTTATGGAGGCAGTTGTTTGAAATGCCCCCCTAAAATCCCAATTCTCAAGTATTTTGGGGGTGGTTCTAAAAAGACCCCCCCTAAAGGTGTTTTCTAATGCGGTTATTTAACCCCCCCCCCAAAAGTCATGAGAATTCTCATGACTTTTTTGGGGGGGGGTTTAAATAACCACCTTAAAAAACACCTTTAGGGGGGTCTTTTTAGAACCTCCCCTAAAATTCATGAACATTCTCATGACTTTTAGGGGGTTTTTAAGTAACCACCTTTAAAAAAACCTTTAGGGGGGGTTTTAAATAACCGCCTTCAAAAACACCTTTAGGGGGGGGTCATTTTAGAACCTCCCCCAAAATTCCTCATTGTTAATTTCTTGGTTGATATTTCATGTATTGAACAAATTACTTAGTTGCTAGATCATATAGTGAACAAATTACTTGGTAATTACTAACATATATTAATGATTTTTTCATTGTATACAAAGAATGCCTTGAGTACTTTGAACTTGATGGATAAATAGCTCAAGTAATTGAGTGCTTTGAGTTTCATTCATGAGGGAGGGATGAAAACTTCCAGGGGGGTCAAGAAGCCCCATGGTTAGTGGGAAAAATCATGGGGCATCATGCTCTATTCTACAATAGTTAGCCATGAGGTTCCTCTCTCAAGTTACTTCATCCTCTTGTTGTGAGAAGAACTAGAGAACATATGGGAATTTGTACAGTTTGGAAAAGAGCAAGCTTCAACAATTTAGGGCTAAGGAAAAGGTTAGATGTTAAGGTTAGGTACGAGGTGAGGGGGTTATAGGTTTATGCTTCCAAGATGCATGAATTCATTGTAGAGTCATTTACATGCATTGGTTGTGTTAGGTTAGTGTCTCAGTGGCATTATTTATGGTGGCCATTTCAATATTTGTAACATTGAGGATGGTTCTCATGGCCTAGACCATGTCCTATGAACTAAACTTAGGGTCTAATGCCATGTTAATTTTCCATGGGGTTGATGGTCCATGCATGTTAACCTAGATTACCACATAAGAATCTCTAGCCTACATGTGATATCATCATGATAATCATTGTCATCATTGTTGTTGTCATTGTTGTTGTTGGTTTGTCCATGGTTATGTAAACCAATAAACCAACCATGGTTTAATATTTATAGTTATGTAAACCAATAATTTTGAGATCTGTAACACCAAAAATTAAAATTTTCCTTACAATTTCAATATGCACTACTACAAAACATGACATTGGTGAGGGACATGCTTGTGGCGGGCTTTAAAGGGTCGTCACCAATGTCACAAATGATGACGAACCTTAAAAAATGTCAATGTTATTGTATTTGGAGACATTCATTTAAGGTTTGTCGCCAAACTCTTTTCAGTGACACTTTTTGTGAGGGTTATTAAAGGCCCATTGCCAATTCTCTCTTTAGTGACACTTCTAGTGAGGATCCTTTAATGGCTCTCATTAATATCCATTAGTGAGGTTCATGGTTGTGACAAACCTTAAAGGGCCATCACAAATTTCACATATGATGACAGATCTTAAAGAACCATCATTATAATCGTCTTTGGAGACATTCCTTTAAGGTTTGTCATTAAATCCCTTTTCAAGGACACTTTTGGTGAGGGTTGTTAAGGGAAAGTTACAAATTCTCTCTTGGTGACACTTCTAGTGACAATCCTTTAATGGCCCCCACTAATACATTTTTTGGTGACTTTTAGTGCCAATACAAAATTTAATTCTAATGAGTTTTTAATTCATGATTATGTGTGAGCATTTATATAGGTATTATGCGAGTGGGTATTATACATGTTTGAGTTACGTTTCCCTTGTGGATTTTATTAGGTACTTATTTCTTTTCTTCAATAGGGTAGCGTGGCTTCATGAAGATAGATTTGTATTTGCAGTTTGTCTTGCCTCGAAGTTTCCACTTCACTGCCTCCCTATTCACCTTGCAATCTAGAGCCATGTTTTCAAGGAGATGAAAGATAAATGTTTGGTATGTAATATAATGGGAAATAATGGTGTATTTCTGAGATGCAATGGATTTAGAGTCCAAGTTTGATGGGATGCAACTAAATCAAATACAACCAATTAAATTTGTCAATTAAAATCAATTCAATTTCCAATAGAATCCATGGTCTCATCCTCCTGCATTTGAATCGTGCAGAAGCCTCTCCATCTATTACATGTGGACGCCATGAGACATGAAATGCGATGTACATACATAAGGATACCAAGAGGATACCATAACCAATGTAATTCATCCATTTCCATCCATCAAAACCATCCACTAATGTCAAGTCAACCTCGATCAAAGTTACAATGTCACTAGGAGAGTCACATTAGGAATCACTATGGGAGACCATTAAAAGAAAAAGAAATGATGTTGAAATAAAACCATACTTCTCATGACATTAGAGTAGACTGTAATAAAGGGGATACAAAAAATTTCACCCTTCAAACACTTTTAAATCATCATGGTCAAACTTGGTTCCTGTTGGTCTAAATATAAACCATATATATGTCAACACTTAATTGTCAACTCGGGAAGGTAACCTTCTAGGAACCAACACCATATGTGTAGGATTGGCTTCACACACAATATACTCTATCCAAATTTACTTCAACTAGCTAAGAGTAATTCAAAACTGTAATCATTGCTTCAACTTTAAATGGTAGAAAAATCCTATTTAACCACACTCTTAAAGAAGACAAATCTTGTTTCCTTACTTATGCACAGAAGATAAGTTGAATTTGATCTTCAATAGCCTAATACAGAAACTCTAGTCACCTAATGGACATTAACTAATACTTCAAGATTCCTATGTCCATCAATGTTCTCTGCAATCTTAATAATCAGAATTGTAGCTTTGAAAGATGATGCATTGAAATTATTTCTTAACTCCTTTCAAAACTTGATTTCCTTCTCTTACTCCTTATTAAGATGCTTTGGAAATGAATCCAAAACTAATCAAATAACATTAATTCAATATTTAAAACCCATCTTCAGTTTAATGAAATAACATTAATTCAAATTGAAACTGTAGTAACTCTGCTAATCTTCACTACTCATTTCTACCAATTGCTCTATTTTGCTCTTAACTGCAAATCTATACTAATATGTCATTTTACCACACCATTCCTCAAATAGGCTAAACTCCTGTACAATGCTTGAAACTAATTATGCAATTTATGCATCTCATCTTTAGAATGAATACCCAGAATTTCCACAGATCTCATGATTTTCATCGACGTTTCGAGTTCACAATAGGACTCATCATCAAGATGGTGTGTCAAGAAGAGTAGGTGATCTCAAATTTGTAGCATTAATATTGAAGTGTAGAGGGATAGTGTTGAAATGTCGGGATGTTGATTAAGTGTCGGCTAGGGTTTCTTATTATTTAATTAGGTTAAGTGAATTATGTTTTAATTTTCAAAGTGTTGAAAGCAAATCTTAAATCAATCCACTCTGTCTTAACTGAAATTTTCCAGAACACTCCTTACTCAAAACTATTGAATTGTAAAAATGCAACATAATTTGAAAATGTAAGCAATAATCAAAATGTTTTGAAACCTCAAATTGCAAAATCAAAAGCATATGTTGAGACAAGGGTCCCTTCCTGTCTTCAACAATGACTAAGTAATCAATTCATCACATGAAGACTAGATAAAAATGAATTATGAAAAATGTATATATAATGATGCGCAATCACTTCTGGTTCATCTTTGTTTACAAAAATAAAAGAAACACTATCTATCAGCCTGATGTTTTCTATCATCCCCCTTTCCTTCCTTTTTGCAAAGTGCAGGACTGGTTCTTAAAGTTTGAACATTTATTACATAATAAACATAAATCCCCCTTTTTAGAAACAGTTTTAAAAAACTATTACGTATAACAACTATTGACATAGAGAGGGATCAATCGACCATAATGAGGATTTTGAGGCCTTGTCCTCATGACACGAAGTGCATGAGGACAAGGCACTCGTTCTAGATATGCACCAAGCATTAACATCTGGCAGTTATGAAGCATCTTGCACCCCATCTTTGACTAATCATTCATGTTTATTCGGGAGTAGTTGAGGATGGATCTGTAGGTTCAAAACCATCTTGGTTCCTTGTTCTTCACCGCCTATATCCTCGAATTCCATCAAAACAACTGGATATGTGAGAACCAATGATGGTGTAACTGAAACTATGATGTGTAGCCAGATTTGATCCAGGTGGCAGGAACTCATCTGTACAACAAGAACTAAGCTCATAATATCATTAGCACATTAATTTTCAATTTCTTATCTAAATCATTAAAATCAAAGGAATTTAAGCAAAAATAATCATGATAATACCTTAATATACTTGCTTGAGAAAAGGATGTATAATTACATGAAAACGAGCAATATGTATAGTATATGAATTTCATATCTATATGGAGGAAGCCAAAAATTGAGGAGACAAAGGAGGAAAATATGAAAAATGATCATCCCAACAGTTCCTTAAGAGGAAGAATAATGGTGAAACCCTAGGAGGCTAAGAAAACTCCCCGGGAACATGCACCAATCATCCAACCATTTTCAATGCATTATATCATTTTCAATGAAAGTGATTCCATCATTACAATCTTAAAAGACAAAATCACTCATCAAAGTTACCCCCTTGATTGACATAATCCATCGATGTTGTCACTAGCTTTCTACTTCCTTGGGAGGCTAAGAGGACATACAAATATAATCATGTGTTTTCGACACCACTTAAACCATCACCCAACTTGTATCACAAACATGGAACTCTAGGATTTATATCCTCCTTCAAATCAACCACTTAATAAATAATCTCGTAACTCACCTACACTTCTTCTGACCTCCTTCCCCACAATAATTCAACCACTCTTCTGATGCATTCATCATCTACAATAAACCATCGAGAGTAAGTGAAACAAAGCTTCATTAAGCTTGAAATCAAAATATATAACATATCATAATGCATAAAAAATTAAAGAAAACTCAATGATCATCATAGGGAAATTAGAGTACATGCGAATAGGACAAATGAAAGCCATCAAACAATTTATTCAAGAAAAAATCATAAATCAAGAAATCATAAAATCAACCAATGAACCTGAAAGACTCGTTGAATGAAGCCAATTGAAAGAGTTAGATCTCACCAAGTGACATCAAAGTAGATTACAACTTAAGAATATGGTTGATAAGGACAAGCTTCCACTTGTAATCTCCTTGCTCAATCTCAAAGGATTCTCAACGTAGAAATAACTAACCCTAAATTCTAGAACTTGTCCTTTTCAGGGAAAGACTAGGAAGATGGAAGCTATGTCACATCTCCAAGGGTTCATAAATAACATAGACAGCTTAGTTCTTATGCAAAGAATGTTCAAATCGTCGAGTTTGAGTAGAATGGGAAAGAGATTTATAAAGGGGTTGCTTTCTTATGGTGTAAGATGCACCAGTACCTCAAAAATTCCATAGTTGGTCACATATTTCCCATATTCATTTATACCTTATTGATCTAGGATTTTATTTGCAAATGGAGGCTTACATAAATTAGACTCATCAAGCCAAGTAAAGCTCTTATTATATTTGAATATATTTAAAACTATCTCTTTTTTTCCATATATAAAATAGAATTTGAATTCTAATAATTTTACACAACATTGTAATACTCAATATTATTGGCCTAGTGAAGCTTATTCATAGCATAGTGGATTCTTAGGAAATGTGGGATGGGAGAAGATGGACACATACCTTGTAAATACAATGGAAGGATGTTTTAGCTAAGTTATAGATTCATACATTTGCTATTATTCAAAAATGGGGCACTTGATTTCATGGAACACAATGGCCAAAGGAAGTTAACCCCTAGCATATAGAGTAGTATTGGATTCCTATAGAGTAGTATTGGCTTCCTATAGAGTAGTATTGGATTCCTAGGAAATCAGGGAGGGGATAAGATGGCTACATAACTTGTATATCCAATACAAATATGTTTTATCCAAATTTTGGATTCATAGAATGCAATTTACAATTTCATTTCTAAAAGAAAGAGGGAACTTTAGTCGAGCCACACTTAGATACTGAAGGACTAGTTATCATATATATAGGCTATTGAGGGTCAATGATTAAGCAAATAAACCATAGAGATCATGAACTGAACTAGAGAACTACATAATTCCCATGGTTCTAAAAAGGAATCTAGAGATGAACCAATGGCCAAGATCACTAGGTTATGGTTTATCTATTTTTCTTATGAGAAACCAAAAGATCAGATTGCTTATGGATCTATTTTCGAATGTTACTTATAAATTGCAATGGTTTCTTATGGAAAAACACTAGAGATTCCTTATAGACCTTATGAGTGGGTACTATGACTAGTATGACCTTGGAAACATATTAATTAAAAATAATCCAAAACAAAACTAGTCTTAAACCATTATCTTTTGTCGAAAAATATAGCAATGCTCACATAGTGTCATCAAAAGCTCATTAGAATGATAATTGGTGAAAAACATTTTTCTACACTCACCAAAAGTAACATAAACAATTATTAGTGAGGGCTAATAAAATATTGTCACTAGAAGTGTCACCAAAGAGAGAAACAATAATGGGCCTTTAACAACCCTCACCAAAAGTGTCCCTGGAAAGGGATTTTGTGACAAACCTTAAAGGACAATATCAAAAGGAACCTATAACGTCAATGTTTTAAGGACCGTCATCATATGTGACATTCGTGACAACCCTTAAAGGTTCGTCACATGTATGATCCTCACCAATGACCTTTTTTTCTTGTAGTGTTGACCCCTTTGAATATCTTTCGAATCAGTCCCCAAACCCTCCCATTTCCCCGATTAATTCCCCCGTCTTCCAAAATGTCACTATTCGTAAGAAGAAAACAAAAAAAGGGTCTACTCTTGACTCTATTTCTATTTGGGATGAGACTGTGTCTTCAAGACCTCCTTTCATCCCCTTATCTACTAGACTGAAATTGGTTGCTTGCAACCCTTCTTCAAATGTTTTTTGGCCTCTTAGAGATTCACATGTCTCAGACGATGTTACCCAATGATCTATGTGTCCTATAATATCATGGAGGTGGGGGGCACACTCAAGTATACAAATTGTCTAAGACATTTGGGTATCAGTTTGGATGACTCCGGGTACTGTTTAGTTTGGACCGGGGACAAAGAGGCAGGAGGGATCACTGCAAAAAAGGTGTACGAGGTAATTATTTCTTCCTCCTTTAATTATGTTTCTGGTTGGTGGCAGACCATTTGGAAATGGGCTCTCCCCATGAAGATCAAATGTTTCACTCAGTTATGCATTGGAAACTGCCTGTTTACATGCGACAACTTATTAAAGCGGGGATTTACGAGGCCAAGTAGGTGTATTCTATGTGGCAGTGCAGAGGAAAATGCACAACACCTTTTTGTTGATTGTGGTTTCAGTCATGAGGTTTGGTGTGTCATGCTTGAAATATTGTCCATTTATTTTTGTTGGGATCACACATATATGGTTGAGAATATCTTTCATTTGCGCATGCAGTTCCTTAGACTTAAGTCTCTGCCTTTGTTTATGTTGTGGGGCATCTGGAAAGCACGAATGCCAAGATCTTTGAAGATCACTTTCAAACACCTACTTTGATTGCCATCAAAAGCTTGGGTTTCTTGATGGTGTGTTATAAGCCTTCCTCCTATCCTCTACCTTGGATTCTTCAGGTCCCTTTGATGGAGAAGGACACCCCTTGGGGTTTTTTGATGGCACAACAAGTCATAATCTTTGTCGCTGTGGTATGGTTTTGCACTTATCGACATATCATACCCTTTTACTAAAGATGGGGGGTGGCTCTGGTACAAACTCTCCTTCCAAATTGCTTGCTCTTTGGGGAATCCTAAAGTTTGTAGTTAAAGTTAAGCCGCATTTGATTCAACTCTTTGGAGACTCTAGAGTGATGGTAGACTGGGCAAATGGACTCTCAATCATATTTTACTTCTGGATTATTGGCTTGTCAACACTCAGACTCTAGTACTGCTCATTGTTTCCACATATCGTGTATGGCATGGCCAAAGGCTATATCTTCCTAAGGAATATCTCAAGGACAAAATCCCATACAATAAGTTTGAAGTAGCATGCACATTCTCAATATTCTTAGGTTGAAGCTACATGAAGAAATTCTAGTGAACACAAGATGTGATTGGATTGTTGACTTCCTTGGATATAAGATGGCAGAGAGCTTCCCTGGGCAGAATAAGGATCAGGCCTTAGGTAGAGGCTTAAAACTATAAGTAATGGCATTTTTAGAGACATTCTTGTTATATTTTTGCTGATGATGAAAAGTGTTGAAATTCAAATCCCACATATATATAGAAGATGTAGATGTACACACATTCAAATCTATGCATACACATAGACAAACATTAATGGACATAGAGAGATGCACACAAGAATTATATTTTATAGCTAGAACGTATTCTTCCATATGCTGGCATGACAAATGATGCTTGCCAACAAACTATATAATTGGCTTAGTACTGGTTTTATTTGTTTCATTTTTGGCTGAAAATATGGTGCAGCTCTCCATTTAATAAGTTGATTACATCAAGTGAAAGATGTTATGCTTGTATGTATAATACTATAATTAATATCTTCGCCTTTTTATGGTGGTTAATGTTGGGGACTTGTTTTTGAAGGTCAAATAGAGAAACGTAACGATTGAGAAGCTTTTAAATTTGGTTGGATTTGGAAGATTAAATGAAAGATGAGCATAAGAAGAGAATTTGAAACCATGAGAAAAGGACATTGTAGTAGTGTGATCAAACAAACAAATGATACCTACAAGCTTTGAAGTTAATCACTATGTGATAGTTTGGTGAGTTCCGTCTATAGGACTATTTCTCCATTCCTATTTATGGTGATTTAGAATTGCTTCGATTTTCATGTTGGGTTTATGCACAACACTTTGTAACAGGGATTTGCATGTGATCAATCATCAGATCCACCTCATCTGTTGATAGGAATCTATACTCCAGCGAATTGCTGATGCACGTTTCAGTCATACGGACATCCAATGTGGGGGTGAGGAGTTATTTATGTTATATCTGCCATATTTGTTTTATTTTTGTCTAAACGGGACAAAGAATTATATTGTCTATATAATCAATAGTTGTACTTTTTTTATTGCAATTAGTGCTTTGGATTCTTGTTTGAGTGTCAAACAGAACAACATTACAATGGAGAAAGGTCTGAAATTTGGTTGGACTTTCAAGACTAAATGAGAGATGAGCGTAAAACATGGGAAAAGAGGGCCAAGATAGCGGTGTGGTCAAACTTTCAATAATGCCAGTAATATTAAATTATTAATGACTGAGCATGGTATATTTGTGAGTGCCTACTATAGGACTATTTCTGCATTTTTATTAAATGTGATTTAAAATTACTTTCATTTTCTTGTTGGATTTATATTCAACACTTTAAATGGAGGTTTGCTTGTAATCAATCATCAGACCTACCTCATTCATCTGCAGCTCTTTGCACTTCACATAATTGCAGCCATGTGTGTCATATTGACATTCAGTTGGTACTGAGGCGTAATCAGGGTCATTGTTGCTGTATGTGTTGTAACCATGTTTGACCAATTACAGGGGTAAGGAACACCACAAGTGGTATTAGAGCCATGATCCTAAAACAACACACCTCCGAGAATTGATAGAATTTTTCTTTTAGCTAGAGATGTGTTCTTTTGTTTAAAAATAATCACAAAGACCCGTCGTTCAACGGATAAACTTGCAGCTGGAGAGCGCTACACGTAGTGAATACAATTGGTACTTAGTGACGTTGTACCCTCGTTTGGTGAAATTGTTGGACACCACTGCAACTCTTGTGGTACCCCTTCGAGTAGTACCACATTTTAGACAACATCTACACAAAGAATCACTTCCATGTACTTGGGTATATGAGAAGTCCCATATGTCACCTAAATCCAGCCTACGATCATCATTTTTCTATAGTGGCATCAATAATAGCACTCGCGAAGATACTCTCGTGTACCTGGGTAGCTAGGTAGTACTACTAAGTGCACGATTGAGCCTCTTTAGTTAGTGCCCTGAGAGATTGGGCCGAGTACTACTATTGGACCCCACATGTATATAAGAGAGCTATAGTGCATGATAATCCCTTGGCCTTAGAACACTAAAAAAACTAGAAACCCTTCTCTTTGCAACCTGTTTGTGATATTTTTCATTTTGTCTCAGCAACAAGCAAATTCACTGGGAGAGGTCGTGCATAATTCCTACATCTTTGAATCTAACGGGAATTTGGCGATTTTTTCAATGCAGTAACATTCAAGCCCCAATGCTAAAAATGTCTGGAGGGTCCTAAAACCCTTATTTGTGACATGCCTCATTGGAATCCCAGCATTGCATTGATTTTTTTGATATATAATTCTCATAACCTTTTTTGGGAGTCCCAAAACCCTTATTTGTGATCTAACTCAACAGACTCCTTGCCTTGTACTAATCATTTTGATGTATATCTCCCACAACCTTGTTTTGGTACACCCTCCCCCCCCTCCTTTTGTAGTTCCTAATTTTCTACTCCCATGGTACACACCTGCCTCCAAGCCAACATGGAGAATACCAACCAGAATCCACCCCAATCCAATCCAAAGCCCCCTACTCAACCTCTTGACCTTAAAACCCTTGCCTCTAACTTGGGCCAACTCACCCAGCCAATGTTCGAATAGGAAAATAAGTACCGAACATTAATTTCCTACAAATTGTTATTGCTCAACATTGTGGATATGTTCCACCCTTTGACACCCTCACTCATGAAGCTGTGGCCACTGAAGACCAGTGCTCTCACTCTCTATTTTCGGAACACCAGTCTCCCTCATTTGAAGACAAAACTCCATGGCATCATTTTTCAAAGATTGACATGTGCAAATTTGATGGTTTCGACCCCTCAAGTTGGGTGACTCAAATGGAACATTATTTTTCACTCCATGGCATTAAATATGATCTCCAAAAGTTGAAAATTGGGGTCCTAGATTTTAAACAATGGCAATGGTGACAATGTTACCATAAATCTTATCGTCGTTATATCCTTTGGAGCCAATTTGTGAAGGCCCTTCATGAGCGATTTGATCATGACACTCATTATTTAGTTCGATTGACTAAACTACGCCAAACATGCACTATTTTGGACTACATGACAACATTTGAGCAGTTGGCCATTCACACCAAAGGCCTCTTTGATTCTTTTTTTCGAGAATATCATCAGTGGCCTCAAAGAGGTGATTTGTGCACATGTCCTCATGCAACGACCCTCCACTTGGTTGGAAGCTTGTGAAGTTGAATTGGTCCTCAATGCCCAAACCAAGCTCCCTTCGTTTCCCCCTTTCACTGTATATCCCATGGCTCCACCTCTCAACAACCCCCCCACCCCATCTTTTCCCATTCATAAGCTCACCCCAGAGGTCATGGTTGATCATTAGCGATCGAACTTTGCTACATTTGTGATGAAAAACATGTTGGAGGACATAAATATATGGAACATAAAATATTCTTGACAAAAGCCACCCCCTCGAGGTCCTAGAAGCCAACACTGTGGAAGCTCTACTCGAATCAGAAGGTGATGACCAAAGGTCACCTCTCAAAGATGCTATTTATATATTAGTTCTTGAAGAGAAACCACAAATTTCCCTTCATGCTTTATCCAGGTTTTCCACTCCCCAGAGGTTTAAATTGGTTGGCTACATAAAGCACAAGAAAGTCATCGTGCTAATTGATAGTGGCAATACCCTTAATTTCATCCATAATTTCGTGCCACTTTTCAATATTCCAGGGCATTTTCCTTATTATCTTTGCAATTGCCAAATGGGATTTTTTCTAAAATGACCAATGCCTGTTAGTCATCATTGTTAATGATTTTGATTGATCACCTATGTCTGATTGAAACTTCTAACAATATGACCTCCTCATAGTACAACACTCTTCCACAGGAAGCACTTATTAATTTAGTTGTGGCCTCAAAATGGTCCCATTGCAGGTAAGCTGAAAATATCACCTTGGGTTCAATCTAAATGTCTAATTTTTTTTGCTTTGCAAAACACTTGAGTTGCAAATGTCAATGTTTCTGCACGCTCTAGGACTGTTTAACCACATTGAGGTTTGCACCCTGAGTTTTTTTTATCCCTTTGGGTGAAGATGGATCTATGCTAGTTGGAGGAAAGTGCAGTTAGGAAACTATTATGTATTGGAAGAATCTGGATGGGTTTTGTCTAAAAAATTCTTCTTACAGCCCAAGGTTGTGCTTCAATTATCTCATAATCACATGTGGAAGTACATGCCTACATGTGGATGTATTTACTTATAGGTAAAGATATTGGTCCAGATTATTGAGCAAATGAGAAAGGTTGTCATTGATGTCAAGGTTGAACCATTAATGACAAAGGTTGTTGACATGGACAGTGGAAAGATGATGTGGCAAATTACTTGAGATAATGATGATGACTAGACTTGATGGAAATCATTATAGATGACATGGAAAGAAGGTTAATGAAAAAGGTACATTGATATCAACATGAAGACATATGAGCAAGAAGACCCTTGAACAAGTGGATTGTTGAATTGATGACAAGTAGACATTGTCGTTGGGATCATCATTGTGAGCAAGTGAAGTGTCCTAAACAAAATCTAGCAGCCCATGTGAAAATGTCTTAGATGTTGAAAACATGAAGATACATGATGAAGTTGAAGCATCCCTTAAAAGATCCCTAATAATGAAGGTTTGGGGTCTAGCATAGCGCATCCAAGGAGTATCTTAGGGCAGTCTTGGAGAGTACAACCAAAGATAAAAGAGGAAGAATAACAATCTTTGTTCTCTCTAATCAGCACCCAACCCAATTATGGAAATATCCTATAGTAACAAATCTAGAATATGAGTCATCATTGACAATACATTCCACCTCATAATAGCAACATATTTTTAACCCCTGATAACACTCTAAATTATGCATCATGATCACCAAAGACATAGATATAATTTTTTTTTACCTAGAGTTAACATCACAAATATTCCTTGTTCATTTGCAAAATGAGAGGAAGAAGGATGCAAACTGATCTTAGAAAAAAGGAATTATGTCCCACATATTTGAAATGCCAAATTTATTGGCTAAAGATGTATGGTGCCCAAGTCATTCTTGTACTCAAAATGGTGGACAATGATGTCTTCTCTTTTGTTCAGACTATGGCTAGGATGTTACTCTAACTTGGCCTCCATAGTCTTGGTTGCTTGATAGAGGACGTATAATACTGTAACATTGTCACTGAGACACATTTTTCTCATGGAGTGTTATCCATTTCATCTTGTAGGGTTTACCCTTCTTGGTTCTCTACCTTTTTCTCTATTTTATTCTCTACTCTTTCTTTCTTTGTCTCCTTAAATTATGATTCCATAACTACTTACCAATGCCCTAGGCATTCCACATTAGTGTTATCAAATGTTGTTCTTTCTTGTCTCATCGACCTATTTTTGGTCATTCATGGACATCTATATAATTTTATGTCATTTCACCTGAGTTGATTGCTCTGGACTATGGTCTGCGTTTGTTGGGTGATTGCTCATGGACATAGCCTGAAGTGATTCTCTTATGGGGTTAAATTGTTTCCATTTGCGCTGATGTTTGAGCCATGAGATAATGTATATGGCGGGGATAACTAGTGCTTCAATCTATTGATTGTTTTCTTCCTATGGCAGGGAGAACTAGTGCTTCAATCTATTGATTGGTGCATTTGATTGTTTTCTTCCTATCTTCGAAATTTATACTTCCAAGTCATTGAGAACCTATCATAATATGTTGTAATTTGAGGTTCATATTTATTAACTCAATTAGTATCGAAACATGCAATGATGAGCTTTCCAGTTTTGTCAAACTCAAAAAATAGAACTTGTGTCTTTTGAGTTGAAAAACTTGATGATGATTGGTCATGAGTATGGAAGAGTTAAACCTATGTCAACTCAAACCTAAGGAAAGTCATTCAAAATGACTTGAGGGAAGGCTAACCTTGAAATACACAAGGTTGAGAGCCTCTTATACATATTCTTTCAAATGGGAACATTTGAAAAGAGGAAAAACCTTAGCTAATTTAGAGAAGCAAAATTACTGATCAACAACGCAAAGTTTTTTCTACCTTTTTTTAATGCTTGGATTAGAAGGTTTCATCAAAATTGTAGGGTGTCCAATGGCTACAACACCTCCCTGTGTATGCATTATCAATTCAACTTAAGGAGTATGATGTGTGCTGGGATGATTTCATAGCCTGTGATCCTCTTCATAATACAAATATATGCTATTATGCTATAAAAACAAACAACAATACAGCTCATGACATAAATTCTTAGTGACTTTATTTCAAAGGGTGTATTCTTCTTATTCCCATCATGACCAATAGCTCGAGGCTTAAGAAGCCATGCTCTTTCATGTACCTTAAAGCACTTGATAGTAGTGTGATAACTGATAACAAGCATGCAATCAGATGTGTAAGGCATTACAGTGAATTGTATAGAAGGGACATGTCCACATACATCTAATATTGTTATGGGGTGCATAACACAACATACAAATATGAAATATACAAACCCTATATACGATGGGAAAGGGAGTCCATTTGCTTGATAAAATCATACTACTTATTGTTGAGGCAATGCTATCACAAAGAGGGAAATCATGGGTGTGTTATGCAATTGTAGGCATCCATAATAAGACTATTAAGCAATGAAGATTTACCTCTTTCTTTGGCTGTTGAGAACCGATCCGACATTGGGTGTTTTTTCCAAGCTTTAAAGAGGTCCTCTCAACCCATAGATTCTGCATTTAAGAGGCCAGAGAAGGGCAATGTTTAAACAGAAAATGCAACCTGTATAGCCAAGATTTGAAACAATGATTCCTCCCTCCTTTACTGGAAACATTCTAGGCTATTAATGCTACCCCAAATCCCTCAGAGGGTCGATCCAATACACCAACGAATCACTATGGGTTTCCTACGCAAAGAGGGCACAATTCTGGTGCTTGGGGTCTGCAAGAAAATATTCCAATGTTAGCTTGCTGATCTGCTCTTAAAGGCTAGAATCCTAGTATATCTCAATGCATTTTCACAATCTCACACCCTGAATCCAAGTGAAAAAATGCTCCACTGCAGAGGTCCATCAATGCACAAGATATGACTGTCAAATACTTGATTTTTCCCTCTAAAATTGGTATTATGCACTGAGTGAGAGGCTGCCCATTTGTAGTCCTATCATGTTTTTCCTTTTGCATTTTGAATTGACTTAGTAAGCTTTGTTGCAGATAGCATGTGAGAAATAAATATTAATATCATTGTGATAAGATGAGGTCCTACAACATTTCAATGCTTGGTTGGTCAACCTCATCCTTACCAGGATTTGCCTCCAAGGATCGATCTTTGATCACTACACATTATTACAAAGATAACATCAATCAACCATCAATCAACCAACCATCTAATAGTTGTAAGTTATAACACCGACCATACCATCAAGTTTCAATAGGTAATTGCTATCATCTGTCATCAATGAATAACATCAACCATGAAATGAAATAGGCCATTTGATTAATGACCAAGAGTTGTAATATGCAGTCAACTTGCATGCAATGTTTAAAAAATAGGTTATGTGCCCAATTTATAAAATAGATATTATATACTGAAAAATTAAAAGTGAACAATTATGAGCTTAGAAACACTATTGTAACCTAGATTTGTCTTATAAGGGCTAACATAAACACTAGCTTGGTTGGAAACGAGGAGCGAAATCCTAATTGTTGCTTGATATCTTTTCTTTCTAGAATGAAGGATGATGAGATTCAAGGAACCAAATATTAGAGTCAGATGCTTATGGCCATATGGTGGGATGTGGATCCTTGAGCTAGCTCAATGGGATTGGTGTATTGAAGAAGACATGGTGTTGGTCCAAGTAGTTAGGGTAGGAGGTTAGGGAGCTATCTAAATGACTCTCTCTATTGGAACATGTTTATCTTTGGCATTAACAATGCATTGAACTGATAGCCATAATCCCCTTGATAAATTGTAATTACATTGCACACTAACATAAGTCTATTGTTGTGTTATCCATGCTATACAGGTAAAACATAAGCTAGTTTTAGAGTTTAATTTATGATTTTCTCCCTTTGAGTGTAAGTCAAGGAAAAATAGAGAAAATAAAGGAACTATTGGTAAAACTTGAGCAATATTTGGAGGTGCTTAAATAACAATGAAGGGAGCCAACTCCTCCACTTCTTTTCTACCAAGGGAGGAAGCTCCACATAAGAAAGGGAGGTATCTCAAGAAAATAAATCTTATGGAATTTGATGACAAATTTATAGATGCTAACATTATGGGTTGGCAGGGAGCCATTTATAATTATTTTCTACTATGTAAATGGATGGTAAAAAAGTTGAAATGCTATTGTTGGCTAGGGAATGGTGGAATAAAATCAAATCTCATGATATAAAACCAATTATTACATGGGACATGAGGAGAAAACTGGTATGGCCCCAAGGATTATGCATATAGACTCAACCTTGAGGGAGCCTACCTTTTTTCATGAGAAGGATGATAAATGATGTTGAGGTTCATTCATTGGTAGATCCAGGATTTCTCAAAATTTCATAGAAAATTTTGGGAAAAATTCACAAAGGCACATATTCGAACTGAGGTCCCATATGATCTATAATGTGCAGTCAGTAAATCACTGCAACAGACAGTATTGCTACACAATTTTTCTTAATCATAACATTATGACAAATGGTAAAAAAATCAATTTGTAAATGTTTTTGATGCGAGATCGTCATTCTAAATTTTAGTGAGGATGTCAGCTAGAAGAGAGGATTCCATTCTCCGGTTAGAGCGTTCAGATGCTTTCTCATACATCTACTCAACACTGATTTTTAGGTCTGAAAAATTACCCACAGCCCAAACACGAAGTGCAAGGGATGTTACTTTCCTAGACTCAATGAGTAGGGTCATTTGCTAATGTTCATTATCTTATGAGGATTGCAATATGCTCAGAATTGCTGATGGGAGATAACACATTACTTTCATGGGCCTGATCATGCCTTGAAATCCCTAGAATTTCCCCACCAATAGCAAATAAAGCACACCCACACAAATATGGGGGTAACATAGGGTTCTATAGTGATGGATGGTAGGAGAGATGCTTGAAATGTGTCCACTTTTGAACATTTTGTGTCTTCTTGCTCCAATCCCTATTTTTAATGGAAATTGATTACTTAGATCATTAGAAGTGCACAATCTTCTTGAAGGACCATTTATATGAGGTCATTGAGGAGGTGGGTGGAAAATCCAATGTGCAAATCATCACATATGCAACACTTGTTTGCAAATCTGCAAGGTTGATGGTTCAAAAGCAGTTTAGCCATATTGTTTAGATGCCATGTAACTCCAAGCTACTCAATAAGACCATTTGGTTCCATTTCCTCATCATCACATATAGTATCATTTATGTATTGGTTCCATCTCTTAGAAGGACTCCTCCTTCTACTCTTAGTTGTTTTTAGCAATATCAATTGTGTATTGGTTCCATCTCTTTGCAGGATACCTCCTTGTACCTTACTATTTTTTAGCAAGGAATTATACTATGAATGTAGGTCAAGTTCTTTGCGCTCTTAGATTCTGATTAGTTTCTCTTCATTGCATGAATAAAAGACTATGTGCTCCAATTCCTCTCATAGGATAGGGTACTAGCCACTTTTGAAAGAAAACATATATAAATTCTTGAGTAGCCCTATTTTGACCTCAAGGAAGCAGTCAATAGTAGTCATTGTGAATTCTAGGCAAGTGTTAGCCATCAAACAACAGTAAAAACTCATCACTTTAAATTCTGGGAACTATCTAGGAAATTTGTGGATAGGAGAAACAGTAAAAGGGAATCTCTAAGCAACCTATGCAATGTTCTTGATGCTAAACAATAGTAAAAGGCAATTCTAGGCAGATTCCTGAGCAGCATGGGCAGTTTTGGGGTCATAGCAATGGTAAATATTAGGTCTAGGCTGATCCTAAGCCAATTCTGGACAATTCTGTGCACTTTTCAGACTTGTAGCAGCAATTCTGAGCACATCTTAGGGTTGTGTTTCAATTCTGGGCATCCCTGGGCATGATTCAACCCTATTTTTAGCCTTAAACATCAATAATGATGCCTCAAATCCAAAGCTATGCATATTCTGAGCAAGTGTATTTCTTTTGCTTATCAAAGATTTTCCTCTTTGGCTTGTGTCTTTTATTTACACAATGTCTGTAAATGAAAGCTATTTTATCATGGTGGCATATCCCTATGATGGTCTTTAGTTCCACATTAATTTTCCCCTCTATAATTATAGAATTAGAAAGAGACACTTGAAGAAAAAAAAATGCCCCCCAAATCTAAATACTTGAACCCCTGAGTGACTAGGATGGATTGTATGGTGGGAAGAAGTAATTGCGAGATTAGTCAAGTCTACTAAGGGGGGGGGCATGGTGGGATGGGGTAGGCCAATTGCTAGAATAATAATATTAAGAGAAAACAAATAGGGTGAAAATCTAGCCTAAGTTGGACTGGATTTGGAAGCAAACCCATTTAATTTTGAAATGCAAAAACAAGCTCCAAATTTTTTTACATCATGTTTAGGGGTTTCATTATATTTGGGGTACATGGTGTTGGAAAGGTTGGATGGGCTGCTGTATGGATTGCAATATTAGGTTTGGCTGCACCTGGTGCTGGAGCTTATATAGTATACAAATAGAGACTAGGAGTAAGTCATCAGTTGTTAAATTGTAGTGTAGTTTTTGTTCTATAGGAGAGAGTTTACCTTGTACAAATTATATTTATGTACGGTATGGTGACTGAAATACTTTTTTGTTTTTGTCCTCTTCTTGAAGGGTTAAGGTTTGGATCATAGAATTTGGGATTGACTCCTTATGGTTAAACTTGACAACCAATTGCTCATTTTTCAAGTATGCATTCATAATTTCTTATTTGTAATTACATCAATTTTCTAGATCCAATATCGTATCTGATATTATTATGCATGTTTTTTATTTAAATCCCAACCAAGAATTCTTCAAAATAGGTTTTTTATCATGCCCATGCAGACAGCCAAAAGCATTCTTTAAAATTTTTGAATTCTGGTTCGTTGATTTTAGGAGTAGGTCAAGAAAGGATTCAGATCATGACCATTCATGTGGTAAATTTCATTCCTTCATTATTAGCATTCTTGTTGCACTAAATATGTATTCCCTATCAATGTGCCCTTGGGGGATAGAGTGATGCCCCCTGCATTCTTCAGATTATGGTGGGGAATGTTCAGTCACTTCAATGATGGCACCACGTACTGTGAATATTTGAATAGATATTATTTACAGTTGGGAGACATTACCCATATCTCAGGAATTCCAGATGACTAGAAACATATTTTAGAAACATACTTTTTTATTTATATGAATAAAAGGTGGTATGAGAATGTCTCCTATGACAGTTTCTTTAAAGATAACTTTTTTTTTTCAAGGAAAATCTCGCAGGAATCCCAAGGGATACTTCCTAACATTCATGGATGGCATCCCTAGTAAACTTGTTGGCATATACTAGTGTTTCTCAACTGTGTGGATTTGAATTGGTTACCTGCCAGCACCAAACTAGCCAAATTCCCAGTGATGTGACAACAATTGGTTGAACTAACACCTTGGGATTTAAAGTTTACTCATTTATGGAAAGACTGAAAATTATTTCCAATACAAATATGATTGCTTGGTTTGAATCCCTTTAAATGTAGAAGTATCTAACTTGAATTTGAGCTGGTGCAGAAACGAAAAATACTAGGAGAAAAAAATATAATTATTAATGCCGTAAAAACTATACACCTGATCATAGAGATCAATCTATTATGAGATAGATTCAAATCCTTGTATTGCAGCAAGTTATGTGATATTTGTATGTACCAAAGGCAGACAAGAGAATGGGTATAGTATATATTAACGAGAAGAGAGTCAGTTCTACAACTCTTATTCTTCTTGGAGCATAAGCTGAGAATAATTTATAACACATTTTTGTAGTGAAGTGTGCATATTGCATCCCAGATGGGGAGATGGGTAATGTAATATGACAATGATGTGGAAAAAGTAAGATTAATTAATATCTATTTTGCAAGGAGAACCTCATGGATCTCCCTAGTCCCCACTCCCAGTTCTCGGAATATCCAAATGGAGGGCAACTCAACTACCAACCACAATAGCAGCTTGTAACCTAACAAGACTCAACCAGACTCGAACCTCAGAACTTGAGGCCTCACAGCAAAGTCTTCCTTGAAATGGTCCTTTCAAACTAATTGAGCTAACCCACTGGGTTAAGTCGACTTTATATATATGTTCAGTTTAAAATTATAAAAATAAATTTACTTATATATATCTTTGAAACTGTTCAAACATAATAGGATTAATAACATTTCATATAGATAATTAAACAAAACTGCTACTACATGTTCATAGACGGATTTGAATTTAGGGCATTGGCAACTTTGGAGGACATTTGGATTTGATATATATAAATCAACAAGTTCATGGCTACCTTCTTGGAACATCTTATTGAATCATACTTCACTGTATGGAGATGTCAAATACAACTACTAGTAAAAAACAACTAGTTTAGATCCATCTTTACCCAGTATAAGTACTAAATGAAGGTGAGTTCATTAACAATTTTATGATTTCTTGCATTTCCTTTCATTTTCATTGTATTAGTATAATCTTGTAATGATTTTATGGTTATGGTGTTTAGCAATTTTGAAGTATACCTTGTGGATCTAGTATATGATCAATGTTAATTATCTGTAAACGAGGGACTTAAATCCCAGTTTCTTTACCAACATAGATCCTATGTGAAATTATTATGTATATTTTTGTGGTTAGACATGTTTGGGGTCTCTTCAAACAGTTCCAAAAGTTAAAAGGAGCTCTAGGCTTATTATGGTAGATTTTTGTGCTTATCAATGTGTTCTGAAAAATAAATTGGATTTTAACCATGGTTGCCTTTGAATATTAGTGTATTTTCTTAGAATTACAAATGATGCAATCTGGGTGTTCATATTCTCCTCTCCCCAATTCTGAAAGGGTTCTAGCTCAATGGAAGAGCGCCTGCCTTACAAGCAGGAGGTTAATGGTTCGATTCCTCTGTGCCCTACTGATATTGAAAATTGGTATTTTTAATCAAATATATTTTACTATGGTTTATTATGGCTATAGAGGGGGTTTCAAACCATCTTTTTATGTTGCTACGGGGGAGTTTCTAAACCGCCTTCATATGTTACTACAAGGGGGGGTTCTAAGCCATCTTCAAATGTCATTACGAGGGGGTTTCAAAATTGCCCTTGTATGTTACAACAAGGGGGGTTTAGAACCACCCTTGTAGGTACCTACGAGGGGGGTTTGTAACCACCCCCAAAGGTTTGTAATAAGGAATTTTAGGGGGGGTTCTGAACTGCCCCCATAGGTGTCTATGAGGGGGGTTTACAACTGTCCCTAAAAGTCACTTTTAGGGGGGGTTCCAAACCACCCCTATAGGCCTCTATGAGGGGGGTTTCAAACTACCTCTATTGGCCTCTACAAGGGGGGTTTAAAACCGCCCCTATAAGCCTCTACGAGGGGGGTTTTAAACTACCCCTATAGGCCTCTACAGGGGGGTTTCCAAACCGCCCCTATAGGACTATACGAGGGGGGTTCACAACTGCCCCTATAGGCCTCTACGAGGGGGTTTTGAAACCGCCCCTATAGTCCTCTATGAGGGGGGTTCCAAACCACCCCTGTAGGTTTGTATGAGGGGGCTTATGAGGGGGGTTCACAACTTCCCTCATAGGTCTCTATGAAGGGGGTTCAAAACTGCCCCCGTAGGTCTCTATGAAGGGGTCTACGAGGGGGCTTTAAAACCGCCTCCGTAGACCTCTATTGGGGGGGTCACAAACCTCCCTCAAAAGTCACTTTTGGGGGCAGTTCCAATCTCGTCAAAAACCGCCCTTAAAGGGAAAAACTTTTAACATCGGTGCCTTTAGGGGCGGTTTTTCCAAAACCACCCCCAAAGGAAAAACCCCCCCTGTAGGTCACTTTTGGGGGCGGAAGACAACCCCCCCTAAAGGCCAAAAATGTAGTAGTGATTAGACTCTATAGGTTGTAGGATATTTAGTGGGTGATCTAATGGATACACAAAGGGCTAGATCATAATTTTAGGGTGTTCCACATGCACTCTCTACTAGAGATCCCTTGATAACTCTTCACTTCTACATGGCCTCTACATCATATCCTCGTTCTTATCTAGAGGTTGTAGGAAACCCATATTGGGATTCACATGCACTACAATACTATCCATCAACAAATCAAGTTGATCTTCACCAAGTCCTTCATTGAGCAATGATTCAAAGACTTGCAAGTACTCTTAGGAGTGATGAAGACTTTGGTGGATACTTTCTAGTCTTATTACAATCATCCTTTTTTGTGGGGGGGGTCCCATGAGGTTTTTCCCTCTTTACTCACTTCATGAGGATTTTATTTATACATGGGTACCTGCTTTGGTGTCACTTTGGTTGAGACGATCACTTTGGTTGGGACCCATTCATTTATGCATTTTTTTCACCAATTTAGGTTGTGGGGGGTTTTAGAGCATGTTGATTTCTCTTAGAATTAATAGCTCACCTAGGTAGTTTAAAGTTTGGTTTCATGATTCTACTGGTACTATTTTGACTCAAATTGACCAAGTGACACTACAAGAAAAAGAGCCTGTATCAGAGGTCATAGTGGAGGTTTTTAATGTTACAAGATTGACCAAAATTGTTAAAAGAAACCTCCGCTACAACCTCCATAATTTGTAGTGGATGTTTTAAAAGATGTTTTTGTAGATATTTTTAAAACTAAATAAATTCAACAACTGGAGTCTATAGTGGATGTTTTTTTATCGGTGCGCTTTTGTAAAATACAATGCACTGGTTTGTAATAAGCTAATACATACCAGTGCGATATAAAATAAATGGCATGCATCGGTGCAATCCAACACATAGAGCACCGAAACACACCAAAATTTATCACCTACCGATGCTTTCAAACACTATATGCACATGAAACCAACATTGATGCTTATTTATTCATTAAACGCATAGGTGCTTACGCACTATAAAAAACAGGTGTGATATGTTACTACATACACACCGGTAATTTTCTATATTTTTAAATTTAATAGTGCCTTTTATATGACATAGCACACCAGGGTTGTTCATCATAATAAGCACCCATACATTTTAACAATTGGAAAGCACCAGTGTGATTAATAAAGATAAACGCATTGGTAAATGCGACTAGGTTGTGAACTTAAAAAAAAAATTAACAGTGTGGTAAATATAAATTAGAGGGATGGGGCATATCATTCAAGAACATATCATGGCATAAAATTTTATTAAATGCATCGGTGCGTAATATTTGATGAAACGCACTAGTGTGGTAATAAATACCAGAAGCACTGTCACTTTTTTTTTGAACAGTGGCTACTAACACTGTAGTAGAATATCTATTTTTTAGTTTTTATTTTTTTATTCCATTATTGATTAGAAATTGAATTTGTTTGGATTAATTTCTTATATCGTATATTCTATCATCTACAATAATATTTAATCATCTATACATTTAGTTACCAACTTACCATTTCACATGTAACATTTGGCAATGACATTAGAGAATGCAATATAATAATAAAAATTATTTTATTATATATCAATGAGAGACCCTTTGTCATACAAAATAGAACATAAATTCCACAATAACCAAAATGTCAACATGCATGTAATTGTTATACTTATTGGTAACATGTTGTCTTTCAATTCAGACACTATGTCTAGTACATTATACAAAATGTCTAATTTTCACAGACAATTATCTCAAAATTTACAATAGCTTGCATTGACATCCAAAAAATATGGATCATCATTCTTCACTAGAACTATCATTAGTGCTCAAGCCACTTTCATCATTTGGTCTATTTGGATGAATGTTTTGTTGATTACTTCGATTGTTTTTGTCTTCTTCAGCGTCCATTTGCAAAGATAAAAATAAAGTGTATTGAGCGTATCTACAATATTGCTGAGAAGAATAAGAATTAAAATAGATAATATCCATGAATTTAAATTGAAAATCGACGTACTAGTGTTGTAGAGATTTATTCCTATATATAGAAAGAAGCCCTCTTAGGTTAAAGTAGGATAAACTATCTCTAATCTAAGACAAAAATGAAACAAATGCTATCTTGAATCCTAGATCAAACAAGTGTTTCAAGATTTCAGTATTGAAGAATGTGAGACAAGATGACTGACCTTTCACTCTGATGTTTGTCCCGCTTGTAGTCCAGATCTCGAAGTCCTCGCAATGAACTTGTTAAGATCAAACAAGATACAAGCATATACAATTCTCCAATTACCTTGAATTACAAGTTAGAATCCAAATCTAAGCTAGATACAAATCATGTAATTGAATCATAATCAACATACATAAATTGGGAAACAAGACAAGTTATCTTGATTGGAAACTTGATAGTGCTTACAATGGTTGCTTGATGTCCAAGCCAAATTTCAGGTCTAAGTTCCTTCTCTAGCTATCTCTGCAAAAGTCTCAAGATCATAGGTTGGATGCCCCAAAATTCCTCCCTCGGGCTCATGGATTTCAGCTCTAAGTTCCTTCTCTAGCTATCTCTGCAAAAGTCTCAAGATCATAGGTTGGATGCCCCAAAATTCCTCCCTCGAGCTCATGGAAGGTCTCTCCTTTATAGTATTTGGAGGGTTAACCAAAAGGAGAGTAAGGTGGATCTAATGAGTGTTTAGTGGATCAACCAAACTAAACAGGGAGAGGGGGTTGGGATCGAATCAGGGGTGATAATCCCAGGAAAATATCTCGAAGGATGAGATCCATGATCCATGGAAAAAGGGTAAAAAGGGATTTTCGCACCCCTAGGTCTGAGCATAACGTAATATTAATCCAAATTATTGCTCCCTAGGGTCTAAGCATAGCGCGAAAACCCTAATTTTCGCTACCTAGTAGATGTGTAGAGCGCGAAAATCTATACAAATAGGGTCAGATTTTGTGTTACGTGGAAGATAAGGTGATGTCTTCAATATTTAGTCAATGTAGTTTTATCCTAGGTGTCCTCATGAGACCAAGGAGGGAGCCAATAATGTGTGATGGTCATTAGGGAGAAGTGTCACTAGGTCACATGGTACAAAGATGCGACACTAGGGATCAATGTGTAATTTTTAGGTATAACAGATGCCCCCTAAAGCGTGAGGTCAGAAGAGACTGATGGATGAAAGACTTTACAAATAAATTGCGTGGAGATAGCATCGAGGGAAGCAACGAGAAGCTGAAATAGAAATAAAATGTCAAAAATACCATCGAGGAGGGCATACGCATGCTCGGGACAACTAACTCTAAGCATGACTACTGACCAATACATTGCAAATCCATGAGTACTGAGATGATATAGACTATAGAAAAATCATGGCTTGTGTGACCAATCGTAGATCCATGAGACAATAGTTACACATCCACGACCAATACATAAGTTGATCCATGTGACAATACAATAATGAGGTCACCCACGTAATGACTATGTGGAAACCTGCTCAACAATCGGCATCGCAACCTGGATGTAAACAACATCAAAATGTGTCCAGGGTCTTCTACCTGATCCCAAAATGATACGAATCTAGGCATGTGATTACAAGGTGTTGAAGTTGAACATGGTAGAAACCACTTGATTACCGGTCAATGATGTGAACCCTTAACAAGTGCGAGGGAAATCACGAATGATGACAATGATCACCAAGGTATCTCTAGTACATATCAACAAAAAGCGAATAAATGAGTTGACGTCGAACATTTGTGAGATCATTCGATCGGAGGTCAATGATGAAATCCTACAGTTGAACATGAGGAAACTTGCCATTGAGGCATGCAGGCACCAAGGTACTGATCGTTGATTCCTAAGCCTAATTCCTGGATAGTGATTTGGCGTCGATAGTAATAGACTCGTCGAAGGCAGGCCATGATGAATCCCACATCATCGACACGAAATCGGTATGATAGAGGTGTGTAACAATGGAACAAAAGGACATGTACTGACACAACGAAATATTTGGCATAATGGACGACTTGAAGCAACGCAGACCCTTTGAACATGTAACGACATGAAATAGAACTTGGTAGAAGGGATTATAGACAGCAGAGAACAACCACAATACGAGTGGACTCGTGGACAAAGAGACGACTCGGGACTATGATTGTAACTCAGCAAGAAAATATGAATACCGAAAAAGAATACAAGGTGAAGATGCATGCCATGTTCAAAGGTGATGAGTGACAAGATGCCAACAAGGTAAAATTGAATCATTTCCCATATTTCCCCGACATGATGGACGAGTAAATTTTTGTTGTTTTATGAGCTTGAAGAGGATAACGGATGCTCGGTATAGCTCATCTGAAAGATGAGTCCAATCTCACATGTTTTACGAACTTGAGAAAGGAGGGGTTCGCCCAAAAGCGAGCCCTTCGATGTTGAATTTTAACGAGTCCAAGGAAGGAAAAACTCGGCATTTTTTCATATTTAGAGAGTCTGAAAAACTTAAAGAAGCCTCCAAAATGTACTTTTTCGTAAATTTAGTCCCCCGGTCCCGAAAAAGTGTAAAACAATTCTTGAGAGAACTCTCCCAGTCAAAAGTTGACTAAGGTATTCATTTCTCGTAAATAGTCTAGACGGGCCGAAAAAAGGGTAACCTATCACCGAATAGACATCCTTTCAAATACTTTTACAAGTGTGAAAGAGACAAGTGCACTTGGCAATCTTTTCACAACGAGGGAGTCCGAAAAGAGCTTAAAGAGAACTCCAATGGTCTTTTTCATAATTTTTAATCACTTTGGCCCAAAAAAAGAATAAAATAATACCAAATGATACTTTCCTCATCATTTTACGAGCACAAGTAAAGTCGACTAAGCTCGACACCATTTTTCTAGGGTTTAACAGGCATGACTAAGGTGTGAAAAGCGCTTGGAATATTTTTCATGTTTAAATCCAGAGCACAAAAAAGGAAAAAGTAAAATCAAAATGAAGGTCAAAAAATGTCTTAACACTGGTGTGAACAACAAAAAATATCCTGCCAAAAATTGGTCAATCACCTTGGAAAACAAGACATTATTAATGTGGAAAATTTGACTTAAAAGGGTTTTTATAATAAAATAATAATAAAAAATGACTCTTTAGATGTATAAAAGAAGGGTAAAGGAGGAAATTACTCATTTTACCTTGGCTATTTTACCCAAACAGGAAAATTACCTTGGAGAGGGAAAATCTTCCAGTAGAGATATCCAGAGATCCAGGGCACCATTTCGACCACCGTCTGGACCAGGTAATTGCTCTTGCTCTTCTCTTTCATTTCATACTAGAATTTATCAATTTTAGGGTGTTTTTTCTTTTCTAGGTAGAAGCTTAGGCCACCATTTTCGCCCTCTCAAATTTTCGCACTGTCTCCATGTCTGGAAGCGCGGTAAACTCTAGATTATCGCACAACATGGACGAGCTGAAGCGCAATAATTACCAGTTATCGCGCAGCACCAAGCCCATGCAGCATGAAAATTGACAGGAAAGGTAAAATGCCCGAGTGTTTTTCAGTTGCTGATGGTGAAATCAAGTTGCCATCTTCTAATAAATGCTTTATTTGGATTTTCTTAGGGTTTTACAACTTATCTGAGCAAAGATGGTTGATTGGAAAGAGAGGGAACATGAAGAGGATGATCGATTGGCTGCAAATGATCAAATGACACTGAACGCACTGTGTGAATGTGGGTTACTCAATTTCTTCAATACCAGGGGTATCCAGAAGCAAGGGAGGCTTCTAAATCACATAATACAATTGTGGGATAGTGACATACAGGCTTTCCATATCGGGGAACACACCCTCGAGATTGAGCTCGAGGACATCTACTTCCTTACTGGCCTCTCCAAGGGAGAGGCCAGTAAGGGTTAACCTATCTGGGCATAGGGCTTCAGAAGAGAGTTCAAGTGACTTGATTGTACGTTACTGCAGACAGGGTTCTTCGAAGAAAAGTGGGAAAGTACCCATCAAAGACGTGATAGAGCTTTCGATGAGAACCATATTGTTTTCCATAACACGAGCAGCGGGTAGTGTGGGTCCTCACCATGAAACATGGGGGAAAATGACTCTTTCCGTAGAGTGCATGGCACCGACACTATTCAACTGGTGCAAATGGGTCCTAACCAACCTCAAGGATCAAGTCACAAAGTGTAGAAATGGGGACACTCTCCATTTTGGGTACGGGAGTATCCTGGTCACCTTCTTCCTGGATAGGGTGCCATTATTACATCCTCGAGTATCTATGCCTATCCACACTGTGACCGAGACTCGGATGGGGAGATTAAGTGATTACGCAGGTCAGCTCGGTGGGCCACAAGTCTTAGCATACAGCGAAGACTTCTTTTCATGGATCGAGGAGTAGATCATTATGATTGAGGACTACCCCTATGAAGGGGTGGACTTTCGTGAGGAAATTGACTTAGCCCTGCCTGAGGATGAGGATTGGGACAATTAAGGTATGACCTTCACAAATGTGTTTTTTAATATTTTTAATATAATATTTTTAGTGATTTTTTAATGTGTAGAAAGATCTAATGTAAGTACATGTGCATGCCGCAGATAATGGACCAAGGAGACCAGCGGGCTACTCGCCGCTACACCGAGGAGGGGTTCAGGATCAGGCTGCTGCTAAGGAGGAGGACGACGAAGAAGAAGCAGGAGATATCCGCGATGAAGAGGGGAATCTTCATGGTTTGACTCTAAGAGTCCCTACTATGAGGATGGATGACATCCCTCTTCATCTCTAGCGACATACCGTAGTTGTGCCAAGGCGTATCAGCCAACTACTCCATCGGGTAGCTAGAGTAGTAGTATGCTACCACAACCAGTGCGAGGATGATGATTAGTCTCTTTAGATAGCAGTATTTATTTTTAGTGGCATGTACATGATATGTAGGCCAGAGGGCCAAATTTTGTATGGGACGAGATCCCAAATTTTGTCTTTGGACACATCTTATTATATGCATTCAAAACAAACATTTTATATGTGATTATATACATGTGTACCTATTTCTATGACTTGTTTATTTATAGTGGCTTGTGTGTTTGTTTATGATGTATTTTATGTATGAGCTAGATGCCAATCCAATATGCAGTTAGCCAATGAGCCAACTACAATATTGAATTCTCTCGGTACATGTTGATATGAAATATAATCAAATAATCGTTCCAATAGGAGTACCCTTCTAAATAAACGAAGTAACGTAGGATCACGGATAGTGTAGACATGGTTCAGATGGCATCCCACGAGTTGGGAATCTAAGTAGACCAAAACGGTGCGGGTTCCAAAGGAAGCAACTTCGGTTAAGTGTCCGATGACTGCATGGTACTCTGTAATGTTATTGGTTGCGGGGCACAAGCAAGTGCCCCCTGAGGATACCAAATTTCCAGCAGGAGAATAGATAACCCATGCTGCAGAAGCAAGGTTCTGGGTATGTTGGCTAGCGCCATCTGCGATCTGTAGTAGGATGACATCTACACATAGAAGCACAAGTCAAGGTAAATAAAGGTACATGAAACAAAATCCATGCACACACACACAAAAAAATATAACTAAAAAAAAGCTAAGTACACTATGTACAGGATGTCTTACACAGGTAAACCTACGCATAGAACCGTTTAAGGTACATCCCATTACGGGGCCGTCCCAAAGGTGTGCCATCATAGTCGACGAGCTCATAAGCTCCTTTTTCCAATACGCACTTCACGATATAGGGACCGTACCAAATCTACTATAGGCTTCCTTTACCTAGATTGTCATGCATTTGGTCGTATGTAAGGACTAGGTCTCCCTCGTTAAAGATCCGGGGTTGAACGGACTTATCGTATTGTGATTTGACCCGTTTCTTGTGGGATTCATTAACTAGAGTAGCATTGCAACGAGTCTCATCTAGCTTGGCTAGATATAGAAATCGTTCTTCCTCAAAGGTTGTATTGGGAAGTATCTCAACGACTATCTTCAATGATGGAATTTCACATTCAATTGCTAAAATAACTTCCAGGCCATACACCAGCTGAAATGGTGTGAACCCGGTTGCATTTTTAACTGAGGTTCGATAGGCCCACAGAGCCGAAAAAAGAGCCAAGTGTGAATTTGACTTCTAAGTACCAATAGTGCATTGGATCATACATTTCAAGACCTTGTTAATGGCCTCTACTTGACCATTAGCCTGTGGGTAGTACAGGGTTGAGTTTTCATGGCGAAAACCCAAGTTGGCACTCAATTCTTCAATCATATGGTTCCTAAAATGGGAACCATGATTGGTTACAATAGACTGTGGAACATCGAACCTAGATATGATATGGTTGAATATGAATTGTGTTGTTGTTTTTCCATCTTTTGCAAAAGTAGGCATCGCTTCAACCCATTTTGTGAAGTAATCCATGACTACTATGACATAGCCATGCCCCTCGGCTAAAGTGGGTGTATGTTAACACCCAAAAAGTGCTCACTACCTCATCTACCCCATTACATGACTCATTTGTCCATATTTCCTACCATATAAGCCTCCAAAATGCCAAAAAACCATTAAAAAGCCTCCAAAAGGCCAAAAACCCCCTTTTTCCCCCAAAATAATGTAAACTCCTCCAAAAATAGGAAAAACCCTCTAAAAAGGGAATACAAAATACAAAAAAGAGGAAAAAGAGGAAAAAAAGGAAGCAAAAACCCTATACAGCTGACCTAAACCATATGGTGCCCAAAACCATGGGTCAACACTCTACCACTAAAAACCTATAAATAGGTGATGGAGGCTCCCCATTTTTCATCCATAGTCATCCATATCCTTACTCTGCCAAAATCACTCATGAAACCCTAGCTCACCCTTGAGCTACTTTCACATTTGAGTGCCCCTTTGGCCCATTTCCAAAACCCTTTGGAGAAAGAGAAAGGAACAACACTGGAGCTTGGAAGCAACCCTCTTGGACTGCTGCAAAGGATTCAACAACCTTCACATTGGAGGTATAATCAATACAAAAAAACACTTGTATTATCTTTCTGTTATTTTATGCACATGCTTAGAGTAGTTACTGTTTTATTTACTATTTTTACTGAACTGCTACTAAGGAGGCCCTTCTCCTTAGTAGGTGCTCATTTGCACAAGCTAGGGTGAAAACCCTAGCTACAGTTTTGGCGACTCCCCTAGTGTTCCTTTGAATTTCTGGTTATAGTTTTAAACATTTTTAATTTTCTGCAATATTTTTCTATTTTTTCCTTTTGGCTATCCCTTTCGGTTGCTGTAAACCGTGTCTTTTGTCCCCATAGTTGCAATCTGACCGCGTCTCTCAGATTGTTACCTGCGATCCAACCGCGGCTCTCAGACTGTTTTGCGGCGATCTTTAGGCGGTTTTCAGTCTGTTACCTGTTATCTGACCGCGGCTCTCAGCCTGTTTCGTGTGGTCTGACCACAGCTGTTCACCCATTTTCCCGCGGGCCTCCTGTGGCTTGCAGCCATTTTCCTGCTATCCTCCTGCGTCTTTTGGCCCTTTTCCCACTGTCCACCTATGCCTTTCATCCATTTTCCTGCTATCCACGTGCGTCTTTCGGCCCTTTTCCCGCGGTCCGCCTGCGGCTTTTAGCCATTTTCCTGCTATCTCCCTGCGTCTTTCGGCCCTTTCCCCTCGGTCCGCCTGCGGCTTTCAGCCATTTTTCTGCTATCCACCTGCATCTTTCAACCCTTTTCCCACGGTCCGCCTACAGCTTTCTGCCAAATTCCCGCGACTGTCGACCTGTTTCCCATGGCCCGACCGCGCAGATTTGCCACAGACCCGCGGTCTGTTTTCTACATTTTTTACCTGTTTGAACCCAACACTTTGCTGAAATATTTTCTGCACCTACACAGCCATCTGTCCTCTCTGCAACCATACTTCCCTACAACCTATTTTTTGCAGTATTATTTATGTTCCATTTACAGTACTTTTTAAAATTTCAGCATTTTAATTGAAAAGAGAAAATTTTGCATTTCAAAGTTTAATTTCTGCATTGTTATTTTTAGTTAGAAAGTTTCCCACCCCGTGGCACTTTTACTTGGGTTCATCATCTTACACGTACACACTCTATCACCTAATTCAAGTGAGCCCTAAAATACTACTTAACACAACCAACATTCTAACCCCACTTGGGGAACACAAAAGAATCTTGTAGTTAGGTAGGATTGGGGGGATAGGCATCCAAATAACAACCCTCGGTTGCTTACACTTGAGACATAGTTGTTGTCCATTAGTTTACAACCAATTTATCGGGAAGGCCTCTCCCCTAGGAGGGTTGAAGTAGCCAGACTGGTTCCAGAAGCCTGAGTGGAATACCGCAACCCATTCAGTAACCGAAGGATACCTTTCGTAGTTCTCGGTGTATCACCCGTATGGGGATACAACGACGATAGAACAAAACTACAAATTCACCCAACCAAACATGTCATGAATGGGGTATCTTAGTTGCTTTTCTTCTAGGATTGACTACCCGGTGTCCCTCCCGGTAGGGGGATATCTTTAGCCACTTGGATCTACTATCCATATTGTCTGACTTGGATTTCATCACCTTGCACAGGATATGTCTGGTTGAGTCAGAATACTATTTAGCTAGGTGTTTGCATGCTCCCTTACCTCCCTTTGGTCTAGCGAGTCCACTATTTTTATTTTTTAGGAAACCTACTGCTTGTTGGTATTCTGACCATTTCTGTTGATACATAAATTATTGTAGCACAACTGTTACAGTAAGTGTTTTGAGTTGGTTGTTGGACTTAGTGCCATATTTTTTGTGCTCTCCTTCTACACATTCGGTTGCATTAGGGTTTTTGAGTAGTTTTTCACTCAACACAACCCCCAGATACTTGACACCATCTGTCACGATTGAGTCCCCGAGACATTCTCAGTGCCTTCGGTGCGAGCCCCCATAGCACAGTTCACTTGACATCACCCATCATAGATGTAGATCTTCATCACTTGATACCACTCATCATAGATCTCAAGCTTTGTCACTTGACTCCACTCGTCAATGGCATAGAACTCCGTCATTCGATCTAGACACCCCTTATTTCACCTCTGATTCTGAGGCAGAGTCCGAGAACCCCACTTACACTGCACCAACTAGCCCCATGGATAGCATGACTTCCAACCCTTTCTTTGTAGGGACCATTGGTGGAGCATCCACCACCACACCAGCTACCAAACCTGTTTTGGGTATGCCCTTGATGGGGCCCACATCTACCATTCTGATCACTGTACCCATTCCAATACCTAGCATACAATCCTCACTCCATCAGTGACTCACACTACCCTTGGCGGTGCAGGACCATCCCATACCACTTTCGTTCCTCCACCTGGAGGCAACATCCCAAACCCAGCCCCTCCACTTGGGGGCATTGGCCCCAACATGGTCACGCCCACTAGTATGTCACATAATTCTACTAGTTTGCCATTCATGGCTAGTCTCAACCTTCCTGACCTGGCTAGACTGACTAACGATCCCATCAGACACGACCTTGGGTGGCCTCACCTGCCCACCAAGCTCCCCTTCAACATCCCTAAGTTTGAGGGCAAGGCAGGTGGAGACCCCCAGAACCATATTATGTCCTTCGATCTATGGTGTTCCTCCAACTCCATAGTGGATGACTCTGTCTGCCTCTGTCTGTTACAGCGCACCCTCACTGGCTCTACAGCTAAGTGGTACATCGAGCAGCCCCATGGGACCCATGCCACCTTTACTTCCCTTGCCTCGACTTTCCTGCAGTTCTTTTAGTTACCTGTCTGCTATGACGTAGGAGTTGAGATCCTACTGTCTTGCAGACAGAACACGACTACCCACGTCACTGACCACATTCATGAGTGGCGTCGACGCCGCAGCCTCTGTAAGATCAAGTTAGATGACCGTATCTTCTTAGATTGGTTTACAAAATCTCTCCTTCCTGTCATTGCCAAGGACGTGGCATCCGAGCGACCCCGGTCCGGAGAAGAGGTATGTTAATACCCAAAAAGTGCTCACTACCTCATCTACCCCATTACATGACTCATTTGTTCACATTTCCTACCATATTTGCCTCCAAAAGGCCAAAAAACCCCCTTTTCCCCCAAAATAATCCAAAATTCCTCCAAAATAGCAAAAACCCTCTAAAAAGGGAATACAAAATATTAAAAAAAAGAGGAAAACGAGGGAAAAATGAGGAAAAAACCCTATACAGCTGACCTAAACCATATGGTTCCCAAAACCATGGGCCAGCACTCCACCACTAAAAACCTATAAATAGGTGATGGAGACCCCTCATTTCATATCCACAATCAAATACACCCTTACTCTGTGAAAATCACTCTTGAAACCCTAGCTCACCCTTGAGCTACTTTCACACTTGAGTGCCCCTTTGGCCCATTTCCAACCCTTTGGAGAAAGAGAAAGGAGCAAAGATGGAAGCTTGGAAGCAACCCTCCTGAACTACTGCAAGAGCTCCACCAACCTTCACATTGGAGGTATAATCAATACAAAAACCCTTTTTATTATCTTGTCTTTTCTGTTTTATGCACACGTTTATAATAATTACCATTTTACTGTATTGTCTTTCATTTAATGTTTTTCTGAATTGCTACTAAGGAGTCCCTTCTCCTTAGTAGGTGCTCATTTGCACAAGCTAGGGTGAAAACCCTAGCTACAGTTTTGGCGACTCCCCTTGTGTTCCTTTGAATTTTTTGTTATAGTTTTAAAGTTTCAAACGTTTTCAATTTCCTGCAATATTTTTTTGTTTTTCCTTCTGGCTATCCCTTTCGATTGTCGTAAACCGCATCTTTCACTCCCTGCAGTTGCGTTCTGACTGTGTCTTTCAGGCATTTACCTGCGATTCGACCGTGGCTCTCAGACTGTTTCCAGCGACCTACCGGTGGTTTCCAGTCTGTTACCTACGATCTGACTGCAACTATTAGCTTGTTTCGTGCGGTCCGAAAGCGACTGTTAACCCTTTTTCCCGCGGCCCGCTTGCGGCTTTCAGCCATTTTTCTGCAACCCGCTGTCGTCTTTTGGCCATTTTCCAGCGTCCTGCTTACGGCTTTAAGCCATTTTCCTGCAACCCGCTGGCATCTTTCGGCCATTTTCCCGCATCCCGCTTGCGGCTTTCAGCCATTTTTCTGCAACCCGCCTGCGTCTTTCGACCTATTTCCCGCGGTTTGACTGCGTCTTTCGGCCAAAATCCCACGTCTCTCTTGCGGCTTCCAGCCCTTTTCCTGCAACCCGCATGCAACTTTCAACCTATTTCCCGCGGTCCAACTGTATCTTTCAGCCAAAATCCCGCAACCTGTCCGCAACTGTTGAGCTGTTTCCCGCGGTGCGACCGCCCAGATTTTCCACAGACCCGCGGTCTGTTTTCTGCACCTTTTGTTTACTGTTTTGAACCCAACACTTTGTTGCAATATCTTCTGCACTTGCACAACCATCTGTCCTACCTACAGCCATCCTTCCCTACAACCTTTTCTGCAGTATTCTTTTTGTTCCATTTACATAATATTTTTAAATTTCAGTATTTTAATTGAAAAAGAGAAAATTTTGCATTTCAAAGTTTAAATTCTGAATTGTTATTTTTAGTTAGAAAGTTGCCCACCTTGTGGTACTTTTACTTGGGTTCATCATCTCACACGCACACACTCTGTCACCTCATTCAAGTGAGCCCTAAAATACTACTTAATACAACCAACATTCTAACCCCACTTGGGGAACACATAAGAATTTTTGTAGTTAGGTAGGATCGAGGGGATATGCATCCAAATAACACCCCTTGGTTGCTTACACTTGAGACATAGTTGTTGTCCATTAGGGAACCAAAATACCTAGTATTGTTTGGCACAGTCACAACAAATTTATCAAAGGGCCTCTCCCCTAGGAGGGTTGAAGTCGCCAGACTGGTTCCAGAGGCCTGAGTGGAATACTACAATCCATTCAGTAACAGAAGGCTACCTTTCGCAATTCTTGGTGTATCACCTGTATGGGGATACAGCGGCGATAGAACCAAACGACAGATTCACCTTTTCTGGATGTGTCATGAACGGGGTATCTTAGTTACTTTTCTTCTAGGATTGACTACCCGGTGTCCCTCCCGGTAGGGGGATATCTTTAGCCACTTGGATCTACTATCCATATTGTCTGACTTGGATTTCATCACCTTGTAGAGGATATGTCTAGTTCAGTTAGAATACTATTTAGCTAGCCGTTTGCATGCTCCCTTACCTTCTTTTGGTCTAGCAAGTCCACTATTTTTATTTTTTAGGAAACCTACTGCTTGTTGGTATTCTGACCATTTCTGTTGATACTCCACTTATTGTAGCACAGCTGTTACAGTAAGTGTTTTGAGTTGGTTGTTGGCCTGAGTGCCATATTTTTTGAGCTCTCCTTCTGCACACTTGGTTGCATTAGGGTTTTTGAGCTGTTTTCCACTCAACCCAACCCCCAAATATTTGACACCATCTGTCACCATTGAGTCCCGAGACATTCTCGGCGCCTCCGGGGCGAGCCCCCACAGCACGGTTCACTTGACACCATCCGTCATAGACATAGATCTTCATCACTTGATACCACTCATCATAGATCTCGAGCCTTGTCACTTGACTCCACTCGTCAACGGCATAGAAATCCATCACCCGAGATAGACGCCTTTTATTTTACCTCTGATTTTGAGGCAGAGTCCGAGAACCCCATTTACACTGCACCAACCAGCCCCATGGCTGGTATGACTTCCACCCCTTTCTTTGTAGGGACCATTGGTGGAGCATCCACCACCACACTAGTTACCACACCTGCCTTGGGTATGCCCTCGTTGGGGCCCCCATCTACCATTCCGATCACTGTACCCATTCTAGTAGCTGGCATACCTATCGCCACTCCATCAGTGACTCACACTACCCTTGGCGGTGTAGGACCGTCCCATACCACTTTTGTCCCTCCACTTGGGGGAAAAATCCCAAACCCAGCCCCTCCACTTGGGGGCATTGGCCCCAACATGGTCACACCCACTAGTATGTCATATCCTTCTACTAGATTGCCATTCATGGCTAGCCTCAACCTTCTTGACCTAGCTAGACTGACTAACGATCCCATCAGACACGACCCTGCGTGGCCTCACATGCCCACCAAGCTCCCCTCCGATATCCCTAAGTTTGAGGGCAAGGTAGGTGAGGACCCCGAGAACCATATTATGTCCTTCGATCTATGGTGTTTTTCCAACTCCATAGTGGACAACTCTGTCTGCCTCTGTCTATTACAGCGCACCCTCACTGGCTCTGCAGCTAAGTGGTACATCGAGCAGCCCCATGGGACCCATGCCACCTTTACTTCCCTTGCCTTGACTTTCCTGCAGTTCTTTCAGTTACCTGTCCGCTATGATGCGGGAGTTGAGATCCTACTGTCTTGCAGACAGAACACGACTACCCACATCACTGACCACATTCATGAGTGGCGTCGACACCGCAACCTCTGCAAAATCAAGTTAGATGGCCGTATCTTCTTAGATTGGTTTCTAAAATCCCTCCTTCCTGTCATTACCAAGGATGTGGCATCCGAACGACCCCAGTCCGAAGAAGAGGCCATCCTCAAAGCCCAGTAATTTGACCTCATTTATGCCTAGTCGGGTTATTCGTATTCCATAATACCTGACACCCCTCGCGGTGATTCCTCCCAACACGATGCATCGGGGGCATCCCATGCCGCAGACGACATCATTGGCCGTGTTGCCTCGCATCCCCAACCCTTTTCCATAGCATGTCCTAGCTATGGTCCCGACCTTTCGTGGGCTACATCTCAATCCGGAGCAACCAATTCGTATGCTCCCATGGCACATCACCACCATTCCCACGGACCCTCCTGTCCACCTCAATGCTTTGGTCGTGCATCCCCGCTTATGCCCCCCTAGTCGCACCTCAACCATATTACCACACACAGGATGCACCAGCTCCTGTGTCCTCTCAAGCACAACATGCTTATTACACACCACAGGTAGCCCCTGCGGCAAATCCCCAAACCGTTCCGCAAATGTATCAGCAACCCCCAAAAGGTTCAGCACGTGCACTGCCTCCACCTACTTATTATCCACCGCAGCCCTCTCCCGCACCTGCATAACCTGAGAACCCACTTGCTTCCCAAGGGCAAGTGTATGCCCAACAGAATACGTAGCAGAACCAAACTAACCAGTGACAACAGGGCCAGCAAAACCATGGCAAAGGCTGTAACCATGGTAACAACCCCCCTACAGACCAAGGCAGTCAACCTTCCAATCCCCCCAACAACAATAATGTAACACCTGCCAACTAGAACCCTGATCGGCCACCCAAGCAGGGCAAATATCCTAATCTACGAATAAACCATCCTTGTTCTATTTGCAGGGTCTATGGCCACTACACACATGCTTTCCCACATTTGGAGCGAGCTTGACAACTTTGGACTGATGATGCCCATCGCCAATGGAACGCGGCTACTCAGGCACCACCCAGTCCCCCACCACCTCAGCATCAACCTTTGGTGCTGCAACACCCCTTACCAACCCAGGGCGTAGTGAACACTCAGCCGTTGGCTCCCCCTCAAGGCAACGCGCCACCACAACAGCAGATCACCTATGCCGCTCCTGATCAACCCATGTTAGACTCAGGAACCCACCACTTGTTAATGATGTCATCAGCGGATGTCAACCTCCAAACCCATCGGAACCAATATGGCTCCACCCCTGAAGCCTCTCCCACCGACAAAAACACTAACGCTCATCCCACTGATTAGACGTTACGTATACCTCCGGCTCCACTAGATGGCGCCTCCAAAGCACCTTGCTTCCCACTTCGTCGCATCAACAATAATCCCAATGCTCGCACTGCATCAAATTACAACATTGTAGATGACTTAGCCCAGTCTCCCACAGCCATGTCTATGTTAGAAGTCTTAAGAAACTGTCCTTCACAGTGCAAGACTTTGCTCTTTGGCATTGGTGCCATTGACCCAAATGATTCACGACTGATGGCCTTCGATTTGGACTAGTCTGAACCACACCTTCCTTCCACTTTAGCATTCCAAGTTTCTGTTTCCATTCGGAATCTTGTCATCCATCGGTGCATAATCGAAGAAGGTGCCTCTACATCCGTTATGTCCACATGCGTTTTGCAGAAGTTGGGATCCCCTACTCTCCAGCAGTCCACCACTGCGTTGCGAGCCTACGACGACCGTTCGGCTCAACCCCAAGGTCTCTTAGCTAATGTCCCCGTCCAGTTGGCTGTTAAAAACGTGCTCATTGACATAGAGGTCATCAATGCCTAACTTGATTATAACCTCTTACTTGGCGGCATCTACATGTATTCCATGCGGGCGATTGCCTCATCCATTTTTCATACCATGATATTCCCCCATGATGGACACGTGGTCAAGGTTGACCAACTCACCTATTACGATCCCAATGCCCCTGTTGCACCCGAAAATGTTCTCCCCATGGTTGAACAACCTGTTTTTGGTGCAACTACCTCATTTGTTTCCTCCGTGGGACCCGTAGTTTACTCAGATATGCCGATGACCTCAACATTCCAATCCATTCCACCGCCGTCACCCGCGACCGAAGTATCTGACCTATGTACCCTTTCCCACAATAAACAAACACCCAACAATCAACCGCCCTTGTTACCGAAACCACCATTGGTACCTAGTAACATTGGTGTTACACCCATCCACACAATCCCCTTCCTATTCCCTCCCTCGGGCGTAGTAAGCGCCCCGGTTATGGCTACTCTTAGCCTCCCCGGGTTAACCTTGGGATTACCCGTGTGGTATATTTCACCTCCCGTTCCCCTGCCGACACCAAATATCGTCCTACAACCAGTGCAACCCATTGCCACTACTAGTCAACCACCTCTCGGTGTCACTTCCCCTTCGTCATCTACGAATTCCCCTCCTCCTATCAAGCCCACTGGGGGCAGAGGCCCACAACCATACACTGCTGTACCCCCTCCCAAGGCAGTTAAATCCCCCCCCCCCCACCCATGTTTCGTGCTCCTCCTAAATGCTCATTGTGTGATGAGTTAGGCCATCTGACTCATCAATGTCCACACTTACCTGCATTACAGGAACACATGCAAATGCTTGACGACGACCCCAACATCCCGGTTGTCGAACTAGATCCAACCCCTAAGCCTCGTGATAAATCACTACGTACCAACCACCCTTGTGCAATATGCGGTATTTACATCCATTAATCACATCACTATCACGATCTCCTAGATTATAGAGCAACTATCTACGAGATGAATCATTTGGACCTTGAGACGGAACCCCCCACAATTGAGGAGATCCACCCCCCAGTATCACCCTCATCCGGAGAAATTCACACCATTCATATGATCTCTTCAAGTACCACTCCCTCGTCAACCGATTTGACAACTCAAAGTTTCTGCAATGATGAGGAGATTCTAGAGGCTCTCACTGCCTCGGATTATCCCTAGGACGACATGCACCATCGTTCCTATTTCCTCCTAGAAGACTCCTCCTCTACCACAGCTACCCAATTTGCGGTTGAGTCCAAAGATTTCCTTCCCACCAAAGTCGCCTGGTTTAAGGATCCTATTCCTGCTCCTGATGCCTTTGAGGAAGGTAACATGGCCAACATCTCACCCGTCATCCACATAGATATCTCTAACCCACTTGGTTCTCTTGAAATCATTACCTTAGGATCCTCCTGCAGTGAGTATGAGATTGGAGCGTACAAAAAACTTTTCCAAGAGTTCCGCAATGTCTTTGCATGGTCCTATACCGAAATGCCTGGTCTTGACCCCGCTATCATAGAGCACCACAGTAACACGTTTGAGTCAAGGGGCATAATAGATTACCTTGATACTTGGATAGGGTGCATGATCAATCATTTTGACCCTTCCCCACCACATCTATCTCAGTGTTTCAATGATCCCATTGTTCAAACCAACACATATGTGATCCACAATCACAAACGCCCTGCACATAACATGGGGGGCCGGTCATTAACCTTGCTCACTTTTTCACGTACGTGATCTCACCCATTTTTGAGGTCACATGTCACTTGTATATATGATTTGATTCGATACACCTAGTATTCTTCCCCCGCGGGTCATCATTTCTCCCCACCCTTGCATCCTTGGCTTGGTGGGCTCACCTTTATTTGCAACCATTTTTTAACCTAGTTATTTCCTTTAACCATTCCAGAGTCCTTATGACCTCTGTGTTTTGCACCATTTGCACCGCCGGATTCATATTTCTGTGCCCATGATGATGCTTGAGATCATTTCTTGCTCTCACCCCCATATTTTTTCAGGTATTTTTCCAAAATGCCCCCTGTCACCTCGGTTTGCGTGCCACTTCATCCATTCTCCGTTTTTAACACTTTATATATCGCCAGATTCATTTTTCTGAGCTCATGATGATGCTTGAGATCATTTCTCGCTCTCACCAGGTACAATTTCACCATTGTGTCCCGACACCTTGCTGCCTTGGTTTGCACACCACATCGACCGCCATCGGATTGTTCCACATTTTTACATGAGCCATTCACTCCTGTCGTACTACAATTATTTCATTATTTTTCCACCATTCATTATCCCGCAAGGAGGCCCACCAGTGTTCCCCCCCCTCCCTCGTTCTTGGTCATCATCAATGTTCCTTGATTGAGCACTTCCTCCTTGCCTGGCCATTCCTTTTGTTCGGTATAATTTTATCCCTTTTTTAGGCCAAACAAGTCCTTTACGAAAAAGGCACTTAGGGAGTTTCTGTTAAGCTCTTTTATGACTCCTAAAGCAATGAAAATATCGTCGAGCAATCTTGCTTGCTTTCATGATTGTTAAATTACCTGAAAGGGCGTCTATCTGGTATAATTTTAACCCTTTTCCGGACCTGGTAGACTAATTATGAAAAAGGATTACTCTAGTCACACCGGCTAGAAGAGTTCTTCATTGCATCCTTTTATGCTTCTTTGGGCCTTGGAGACTAACACACGAAAAAGCAACCCCCTGGAGTCTTCTTATCGCTTTTAGAATCTCTAAAATTGAAAGCAACCACGAGCATGAACTGTCCTGGGCTCGTACAAATCCACACGACAGTACCATTCCATTATTTCAGAGTCTTCTTATCGCTTTCACACTCCTTAAAATTGAAAGAAATCATGAGCATGAACTGTCCTGGGCTCGTATAAATCCACACGATAGTACCATTTTACACACACTTCTTCTAGTTCCTTAACTTGTGAAGAAGTCCCCCCGTGCCCCTTGACACTATGATCGATCATCTCGGCAGCACCGCCAATCAGGTCGCCTTTGTTCAGAATAGTCTGCAGTCTCCTGCCATTTTACACCAGCTTGAGTATCCCTCATCCTAGTCACTATCCTCGATCCAGTACAGCTATGATACCTTTCCCACCAGTCAGTTTCATATGCTGCCCGATTGTCCCCCGCCATCATACTCTGAATAAAGGAAGTTTGAGTCCACCCACTCTACTTGCCCAGTTATCCCCCACCGTACGTCAGTCCTACCATCAGTACTCTCACACTTTGGTTCTTCACCTCGCGCTCCTATCAAGGAAACATCATTGCCTTGCTAGTTGTCGGTCTCCCTCTGTTGACGACAACCCCTCTATTCCAGAGGATAGACCCAAAGGTCCCTGCGCCTTGGACCCATCACCATCTGTGGTGAGTGCCTACGAACCATTTTGAGAGGAGTCATCATTGCCTCTCCGAGTGGTTGTTTCTCACATGCTCGACTTCAACACCTTGATCGCATCGTTGAGAATCGTGCAGGGTTTTTATCCCTTCAGTTATTGGTCGAGGACCCTGGATTTCCCTCGACTCTAGCACATTGGTGAGTCACTTTGGAACACCCAGTTATATGTTCCCGTAGATGTCAAGGTTGCGTTAGCGATTGTATTTGGAAGCCATCCAGTTATATGCTTCCTTGAGTACCCAGTATAGTTCCAGTTCAGTGTACCATTGAGGATATGACTCCCCGTCACTATGCTCTAGCAACTCATCAGTTCCTCTGGTGCCCCACTCAGTAGCACTGTTGTTATTCCAGTGTATCAGTTCTTTATCTCAGACATGGTCAGCCCAACAGTATGTCCCAAATTTGTGTCCCCTCTGGACCCTTATGATGTACACAGTGGTTCTCTATGTATCCTACAGGTCCCCCTTTTCAGGCCTCACAATTATTGTTTATGTATCATGATACGAGCATGGGTATGCCCACCTCGTCCATATATTGAGATTCTTCCTCACTCATTATTTGAGGCCATGTATATTTCGGGTCCCCATATTTTGGACCCCATTGTTATTATTATTCTATATCTTGATATGAGCATGGGAATGCCCCCCCTCGTCCATATGTTCAGATTATTCCTCATTCATTATTGAGGTCATGTACTTTCAGTTTTTGCAGTTTGTTCGGGACCGTTGTTCCGGGCTCTAGTTTGTTTCTTCTCTTCTCCATACCCCAGGAAAACCATACAAGACTTATGATGTCTATCGGCCATACGATGAGCTCCTTCCCTCACACATCAGGGGACAATCTGTTAACAGCCAAAAAGTGCTCACTACCTCATCTACCCCATTACATGACTCATTTGTCCATATTTCCGACCATATTTGCCTCCAAAAGGCCAAAAAAAACCCTTTTTCCCCCAAAATAATCCAAAATTCCTCCAAAATAGCAAAAACCCTCTAAAAAGGGAATAAAAAATATTAAAAAAAAAGGAAAAAGGGGGAAAAAGGAGGAAAAAACCCTATACAACTGACCTAAATCATATGGTTCCCAAAACCATGGGCCAACACTCCACCACTAAAAACCTATAAATAGGTGATGGAGACCCCTCATTTCATATCCATAATCAAATACACCCTTACTCTGCCAAAATCACTCTTGAAACCCTAGCTCACCCTTGAGCTACTTTCACATTTGAGTGCCCCTTTGGCCCATTTCCAACCCTTTGGAGAAAGAGAAAGGAGCAAAGCTGGAAGCTTGGAAGCAACCCTCCTGGACTGCTGCAAGAGCTCCACCAACCTTCATATTGGAGGTATAATCAATACAAAAACCCTTTTTATTATCTTGTCTTTTCTGTTTTATGCACATGTTTAGAATAATTACCATTTTACTGTATTGTGTTTCATTTAATGTTTTTTCTGAACTGCTACTAAGGAGTCCCTTCTCCTTAGTAGGTGCTCCTTTGCACAAGCTAGGGTGAAAACCCTAGCTACAAGGCAGGTGAAGACCCCCAGAACCATATTATGTCCTTCCATCTATGGTGTTCCTCCAACTCCATAGTGGACAACTCTGTCTGCCTCCGTCTATTACAGCGCACCCTCACTGGCTCTGCAGCTAAGTGGTACATCGAGCAGCCCCACGGGACCCATGCCACCTTTACTTCCCTTGCCTCGACTTTCCTGTAGTTCGTTTAGTTACCTGTCCGCTATGACGCAGGAGTTGAGATCCTACTGTCTTGCAGACAGAACACGGCTACCCACATCACTGACCACATTCATGAGTGGCGTCGATGCCGTAGCCTCTGTAAGATCAAGTTAGATGATCGTATCTTCTTAGATTGGTTTCTAAAATCTCTCCTTCCTGTCATTGCCAAGGATGTGGCATCTGAGCGACCCCGGTTCGAGGAAGAGGCCATCCTCAAATTCCAGCAATTTGATCTTATTTATGCCCAATCTAGTTATCTATATTCCATCATACATGACGCTCCTCGTAGTGATTCCTCCTGGCACGATGCGCCGGGAGCATCCCATGCCGCAGATGGCATCATTGGCCGTATAGCCTCACATAACCAACCCTTTTCCATAGCATGTCCTAGCCTTGGCCCCGACCTTTCGCGGGCTACATCTCAGTCTAGAGCAACCAATTCGTATGCTCCCATGGCACATCACCATCATTCCCATGGACCCTCATGTCCACCTCAGTGCTTCGGCCATGCCGCCCCCACTTATGCCCCACCAGTCGCACCTCATCCATATTACCACCCACAGGTTGCCCCAGCTCTTGTATCCTCTCAAGTGTTGATGTATATGTAACTTCGGAATGTATTTCACATATATGTATATTGTATTCCTATAGAGATGTTATTATTCCTCTATACATAAGTGGTTGTATTCCTATAGAGATGTTATTATTCCTCTATACGGAAGTGTCGTCATTTATATTGTAAGTGTCGTAACTTATACTTGATGGGTTATTAGACAACCTTGTTAGTGTCGGCCCTGTATAAGTTATGTGGGTCAAAGGGTTATTAGGCCACATTATTGGGGGTTGGCCATGTGGGTCAAAGGGTTATTAGACCACCCTAGTGGGGGTCGGCCCAGTTAGCATTATGTTAAGTGGTTAAGTTGAGGCCGACTTAGTTGAGTAAAGGTCAAGTCAAGTTAGTGTATAAATAGAGAGTGTGTCTCTCTCATTTTACACATTCTATTCTCTCACTCACACTTGGGAGTGTGGCGCACTTGTGGAGGAGGAGGCTCTGCTGCTAGGAGAAGACTATCTCTTGTATTCTGGTTGTATCATTGCTCTATCTATCTTTGAGGAAGTTATTAGGGTTTTTCACCTTTATGGTTTTCCCCAAGTAAACTCTGTGTCTCTTGTGTGCTTGCATTATTGTGTCCATGATTGATATGCTGTAGTTTTGTTGTACATGTTGTTCTCTCAGTTAAGCTCCTAGATTAGATTGAATTAAATTCTGAAAATTTAACATGGAATCAGAGCCAGCCTAAAAGAAGGCATGATATGGCATGTATGACACTTGTTGCACTTACGATGCTAGGGCTTGATATAGCAAAAACCAATCATCGTAGAACTTTCGCTATAAATCCGTTTTGGAAAAGTTTTCAGGTCTGAAAATTTTACAGGTCAAAGATCAGATCCCCATGTACCTTATGGCCAAAGGAAAACCTCTAATTCATTTTACTGTGTGATTTATGAACTGTACAATATAGGGTTTCTGCCTCTTCCAGATCTGAGTCAAAAACAGGTGACCTTGGAAAAAAGGTCATAACTTGGGATAGGAAGCTCCAAATGAAATTTTGTAAAAAGTGACAGGTAGTACATAGACTGTACTATCTTAGGAAAAGATTTTAGAGGCCGAAGTTGAATCAATGACACGTTGCATGCCTTACAAGTGCTCTCTCCTGTTTTATCCCATAAACATGTCAAGTTACGACACTTGGCATAACTCTTTCTCAAAGAATCCAATTGAGGTTAGACCTATTGGGATGGAAAGATGACAGGTAGGGCTATCTCATGAACATTTTTCAGACCCTGTGGATCAAAATGTTTGGAGTTACACCAGAAACAATTAGGTACATATTTCTATCAAAACAGAATTATTTTTTAGCACCTTCATTCATGGCTTCTGGAATTTAGGGTTTCAGATAAAGTTGGAATTTTTGTAATCAGATACCACGGCTGAATGATACTCATCAAAATCGAAATTTAGAGACCAATATCAAAATTTTTGGTTGTGCAGAAGGTCGGGCTTGATCAAACCCTAGTTCGGGATTATGATCAGAAAAGTGGAAAATTAGGGCTTCTGCAAAAACTTGGAATTTTGGAAATCTGTGACCACGGCTGGAAGCTCCTCGAAAAAATTGAATCTTAGAGCTTTGAATAAAATCTTTTGGTTGGGTGAAGCTCCAGGAAACTCAAACCCTAATTCAGGGTCCTCCCTAGTGAATCCAGAAATCTAAAAGGCAATTTCGAGGGGTGAAACTTTGCAGTTTTCAAATTCTGAATATACCAACTTGATCAGCTCATCAAGGCGCATATTTCTATCCTTTCGGAAGTTTGAAATTCAAAGTTTGAATTTTTGGGGTTTCTTTGACAAACCCTAATCCAGATCGAGGTCCAGTTCTTGCAAAACAAGTGGATTGGGTTAATCCTAGAAGAAGATGGATTGGTCACCTACATAAGTGAAGAAGTTCCTGTCTTACAGGGAGATGAGGCTAAGGCATTCCATAAGAAGATTACAAGCAATCTTGACAGGTATGGCTTACAGGAATGTTTCATGGTTAATTTTATCATATGTTTGTCTTCATATCATTACAGTACAATCTTGATTAATTACTAGACTTGTCGTATCACCTTAATAGAAGATATTCATTGATTAAGGTTTTGACACTTATGAATGTACTAATGTATTGTGATGTTGTATGAGGTTTATGTTGTTCACTAACATAAAAGGTACACCAAGAAAGACAAATCATGTTCTACTTCAAGAACATATGATCATGGTGACATGAAGACAAAGATTCATCTATTTTCATGGATCACATAGAAGATCTATGTTCGAGGTATGTATAACTTGGTCCTACAATGGTTAACCTATGAGACATGCAGGTTACTAGCACAAGTCACTGAAGAGAACCATAAGACATTATGCAAGTATGTTAGACATAACTAGCTAGCATGCTAATCCAGGTATGTTTTTCCTATATCAAGCTAGAATACTACCTTGTGTTAGGATCTTATACTGTTGTGTTGTTGATAATGATTATTCATGAAGTCATAGGTTTGAATAGTCATGGATGTATGCATATTATGTTTCTTACCATAATTGATGATATGACTAACCAGAAGAATCATGAAGGTATAGGTTTGAGTAATCACGGGTTTATGCATTGATGATTTAACTAATCAGAAGAGTCCTATGATCAAATAAGAATATGCATGAGTAAAATAAGACTTCCCTAAAACCTTGAATACTAATGTTTTTTATCTGTGAATGATCATGACTATACATGTTTAAGATTATTGTGTTTTGATAGTAAGATTATACTAATAAATGTGTGATTATGTATGAGACCTCAAGGATAAAACAGTGATGATACTAATAAGCATGCATAGTGATTAAGGATGGATGTAAGTTCAAGGATAGGTAATCCAGGAAGCAAAGATCAAGAGGGAGCACACTCCAGTTGTTCCTGCAAGAAAGCAAAGGAGCACACTTCAGTAGTTTCTGCAAGGATGCAAATATTCAGAGGGAGTTGACCATCTTTCTACATTCCAGAACAGAAAGGTGTAGAAGAAGCTACTTCAGTAGCTCTTGCAAGGAAGCAAAGACTCAGAGGGAGTCCACCCAGCAACCAAACAAAGATAAGTATTTTTAATTATCATTTCTTGCATATTTGTTTGTTTAAATGAAATTGTTCAATGATGTATATGCTCATCTTCCTATACTTAGGATATGTATTGTGCATATTAGAATGATTGCATTAATGAACATTATACTACTAATATACATGTGATGGGTAAGTGGCCTATGGAACTGTACAACATTCTAGTGCTACTTATCTAGAATGAAACCTCTTTGCTGACATGTTGGGAGTAGTGCAAACTCTTAACAACGTTTTGGTAGAGACTGGAAGGCATCTAGAAAGTTGTGGAACATGGATAAATGTTGTATTGAAGCATTGGCTAAGATAATTGCATGACTGTATGACATATTTCTTTATGTGTAAGAATTTGTCTGAAAATTATGAGATGTTTCTAATCATGCAATTTAACTTGTTTTGTAGAAAAGACTGTATACCTTCACCTACAAAAGAAGGACTACAACATTTGCTCAAGCAACAAAATTATCTATTGAAGATATTGAAGTTCCTAGGATACGGGAAGAATGCCATGATCCGTCGATCATAAAGAACGATGTTTGGGATGTGGTCCCAGGTGCTGAAGGGAAGTCTGTTGTGACTTCCAAATGGAACTATCAAATCAAGCATGCTGCAGATGGCAAAATAGAGAAATATAAAAGTGATGAAATAGAATATACACCAGATGGATTTCAAGACAGCCTTCTTGAATGGTGTAGTCATATATGTGTGCAGAACTTGGTAGGATAGACAGCTTTCTATCCAGTTTGGGCTTTACCAAGAGTGAAGCGGATTCCAACCTTTACTACAAGATTGAGGAAGGGAATCCTGTGATTCTACTCCTGTATGTGGATGACCTGTTTGTAATAGGAGATGACAGATTGATTGCCGATACACAGCAGAAGCTTGCTGTCGAGTTCGAGATGTAGAACTTGGGGATGATGCACTATTTTTTTTTGGCATGGAGGTGTGGCAGAGTGCAGATGGAATCTTCCTTGGACAAGGGAAGTATGTAGTAGAGATCCTGAAGAGTTTCGAGATGATGGACTACGAGGCTATGGCATCGAACCTGAAGCTTCTGGGTGATGCTTCATCTGAACCAGTTGATGTCACTATGTATCGTCAGATGATTGGGTCCTTGATGTACCTGATGAACACGAGACCATATATTTGCTTTGCGGTGAACACATTGAGGCAGTGCCTGACAGATCCGAGAGATGTTCACCTGGTTGTTGTAAAGCATATTCTGAGGTACGTGAAGGGTACAGTTGATTATGGGCTCAAGTATGAAGCGAATCAAAAGTTTAACCTGCATGGTTATGTTGATTCAAATTGGGCTGGCAGTGATGCATATAGGAAGAGCACATTTGGGTGCTACTTCAGTATGGGATCAGGTGTGATCTCTTGGTTTAGCAGGAAGGAGTCCTGCATATCACTGAGTACAGTTCAGGGAGAGTATGTTGTAGCCTGTTTAGTTAGTTGTGAGGCAGTATAGCTACGGAAGCTACTGTCTGAGTTATTTGATCTCCCATTGGATGCTACTGGTATCTTTTGTGATAACCAGAGTTGTGTGAACCTGTCCGAGAACCCAGTGTTTCATGACAGGTCAAAACACATAGAGATCAAATATCACTATATCAGGGATATGGTGCAGAGAGGAGCCGTGAAGCTCCTGTATATTGTGACGTACAAGCATATTGCAGATGTGCTGACGAAGCCACTAGCCAGGGTGAAGTTCAAGTACATCAGGGAGAGGCTTGATGTTCTTCAGATTGATGACACTTCGAGGAAAAAGTGATGGACACATTTGCAGAAGCCATTCCAAGCATGTTGGAAGGAGGATTCTTCACATGGCTTTGGATGTAAGCGTTGGATGATGAGCATCAGGACAATGCTCCAGTTACCACTCTGTATATGCATCAGGAGGATGCTGGATATGATCAGTTGGATCATGTATATGTATTTTGTATATGCATCATGTTGGATGCTTGTACCATGTATATGTATATGTATCAGGTGGATACATTGTATGATCAGGTAGATCATGTATGTTGATATGTATCAGGGATGATTAGGTGGATCATGTATTTGTATTTGTATTAGGTGGATCATGTATGATGATATGTATTAGGTAGATACTTGGTATGCATCACGTAGATGCATTGTATGATCAGGATGATCATGGATGATGAGCTTCAGGATGTTTCTCTAGATGACATGTAGCAAGATGTTGTAGTGATGATGATCAGGATGATCATGTGTACATCAGGATGATGTATGGTGAGTCTCAGGTTGATACTCTGTGGCCGTGGAACAGGTTGTGCAGATAAGCATATAATTTGTGCCCTGGGAGATTTGCAGATAGTCTTTCGAGGTTTTTCCTATGGCATGTAATTTGTACCCTGGGATATCTGGCAAATGCTCTTTCGAGGTTTTGCTTGGGAGGACATATAATTTGTGCCCTGGGAGATCTGCAGATAGTCTTTCAAGGTTTTTCCTATGGCATGTAATTTGTGCCTTGGGATATCTGGCAGATGCTCTTTCGAGGTTTTGTCCTATGGAATGTAATTTGTGCCCTGGGAGATCCGATAGGTTGAGCCGTGTGCTCGTAATCAGTCCTAGGATGCTCTTTCGAGGTTTTTCCATGACCACATGTAATTTGTGCCCTAGGAGATCCGATAGGTTGAGCCTTGTGCTCGTAATTAGTCTTGGGATGCTCTTTCGAGGTTTTGTTGTGACCACATGTAATTTGTGCCCTGGGACATCCGATAGGTTGAGCCTTGTGCTCGTAATCAGTCCTAGGATTCTCTTTCGAGGTTTTGTGGTGGAGTCACATGTAATCAGTCTTGGAGATCTGGACAAGATGAAAAAGGCCTCAGATGCTCTTAGAGTTCTTGCTAGTCAAGAGACTCTTTTAAGGTTTTGTGATGCACATAATAAGTTCTGAGATTTCCACAGTATGGCCAGTGATGACGAAGACCTGCAAGTGGTCGGCCTACATCCAGTATGAAAAAGGACTGGCTCTGTAGAACTTCCTATGACGAGTAGATTCAGAGATTGATTGAGATAGTAGAAGCAGTGACGATGATGATGACTCGATGATGATTATCCAGTGACGATGATCCAGAGAAGATGACTTGTGCTAGAAGAGGGAGTGTTGATGTCTATGTAACTTTGGAATGTATTTTACATATATGTATATTGTATTACTATAGAAATTTTATTATTCCTCTATACGGAAGTGGTTGTATTCCTATAGAGATGTTATTATTCCTCTATACGGAAGTGTCGTCATTTATATTGTAAGTGTCGTAACTTATACTTGATGGGTTATTAGACCACCTTGTTGGGGTCAGCCCTGTATAAGTCATGTGGTTCAAAGGGTTATTAGACCACCCTATTGGGGGTCGGCCATCTGGGTGAAAGGGTTATTAGACCACCCTAGTGGGATTCGGCCCAGTCAGCATTATGTTAAGTGGTTAAGTTGAGGCCGACCTAGTTGAGTAAAGGTCAAGTCAAGTTAGTGTATAAATAGAGAGTGTGTCTCTCTCATTTTACACATTCTATTCTCTCACTCACACTTGGGAGTGTGGCGCACTTGTGGAGGAGGAGGCTCTGCTGCTAGGAGAAGACTATCTCTTGTATTCTGGTTGTATCATTGCTCTATCTATCTCTGAGGAAGTTATTGTGGTTTTTCACCTTTATGGTTTTCCCCAAGTAAACTTTGTGTCTCTTGTGTGCTTGCATTATTGTGTCCATGATTGATATGCTATAGTTTTGATGTACATGTTGTTCTCTCAGTTAAGATCCTAGATCAGATTGAAGTAAATTCTGAAAATTTAACATCAAGCCCACCCTGCTTATTACCCATCACAGGAAGCCCCTGCGGCCAACCCACAACCCGTTCCGCAAACATATCAACAACCCCCACAAGGTTCAGCACCTATGCCGCCTCCACCTACTTATTATCCACCGCAGCTTGCTCCCGCACTTGCACAACCACAGAACCCACCTGCTGCCCAAGGGAAAGTGTATGCCCAACAGAATCCGCAGTAGAACCAAAAATAACTAGCGCCAATAGGGCCAACAAAACCGCGGAAAATGCCGTAACCGTGGGAACAATCCCCCTCCATACCAAGGCGGTCAACCTCCCAATCCCCCAGATAATAATAATGCGGCACCTGCCAACCAAAACCCTGATCGGCCGCCCAAACAAGCTAAAAATCCTAATTTGCGAACAAACCATCCTTGTTCTATTTGCAGGGTCTATGGCCACTACACACATGCTTGCCCACATTTGGAGCGAGCTCGGCAACTCTGGACTGATGAAGCCCACCGCCAACGGCACGCAGCTCCTCAGGTGCCTCCCAACCCCCCACCACCTCAACATCAACCCTTGGTGTTACAAAACCCTTTATCGACCTAAGGCGTAGTGAACACTCAGCCGTTGGCTCCCCCTCAAGGAAACGCGCCACCACAACAGCAAATCACTTATGCCACTACTGATCAACCCATGTTAGACTCAAGTACCCATCACTTGTTAATGATGTCATCCACCGATGTCAACCTTCTAGCCCGTCGGAACCAATATGGCTCCACCCCTGAAAGCCCCTCCTGCCGATAAAAACACTAACGCTCATCCCATTGATTAGTTGTTATGTATCCCTCCGGCTCCACTAGATGGCGCCTCCAAATCACCTCACTTCCCACTTCGAAGCATAGACAATAATCCCAATGCTCGCGTTGCATCTAATTACCACATTGTAGAAGACTTAGCCCAGTCCCTCACAGCCATGTCTGCGTCAAAGGTATTAAAAACATGTCCTTCACAGCGCAAGACTTTGCTCTCTGCCATTGGTTCTATTGACCCAAATGATTCACGACTAATGGCCTTCGATTTGGACCAATCCGAACCACGCCTGCCTTCCACTTTAGCGTTCCAAGTTTCTGTTTCCATTCGGAATCTTGTAATCCATCGATGCATTATCGATGAAGGTGCCTCTACATGCGTTATGTCCACATTTGTTTGTTAGAAGTTGGGATATCCTACTCTCCAGCAGTCCACCACTGCGTTGCGAGCCTACAACGGCCGTTCGGCTCAACCCAAGGTCTCTTAGCTAATGTCCCCATCCAGTTGGATGGTAAAATAGTGTTCATTGACATAGAGGTCATCAACGCCCAACTTGATTATAACCTCTTACTTGGCCGTAGCTACATGTATGCCATGTGGGTGATCGCTTCATCCATTTTTTGTACCATGATGTTCCCCCATGACGGACGCGTGATCAAGGTCGATCAACTCACCTATTACGATCCCAATGCCCCCGCTGCACCCGAAAATGTTCTCCCCATGGTTGAACAACCTATTTGTGGTGCATCTACCTCATTGGTTTTCTCCGTGGGAACCGAACTTTACTCAGATATGCCAATGACCTCAACATTCCAATCCATTCCACCCCCGTCACTAGCGACCGAAATATTTGACCTATGTACCCTTTCCCACAATGCACAAACACCCAAAAATAAACCGCCCTTGTTACCCAAACCCCCATTGGTACCTAGTCATATTGGTGTTACACCCATCCACACAATCCCCTTCCTATTCCCTCCCTCGGGAGTAGTGAGCGCCCCGGTTATGGGAACTCTCAGTCTCCCTGGGTTAACCTTAGGATTACTCGTGTGGTACATTTCACCTCCCATTCCCCCGCCGACACCAAATGTTGTCCTACAACTGGTGCAACCCATCGCCACTACTAGTCAACCACCCCTCGGTGTCACTACCCCTTTGTCATCTATGAATCCACCCCCTCTTATCAAGCACACTAGGGGCAGAGGTCCACAAACATATACTGCTGTACCCATACCCAAAACAGTTAAAAACCCCCCCTGTGTTGTGTACTCCTCCCAAATGCTCGTTGTGTGATGAGTTAGGCCATTCGAGTCATCAATGTCCACAATTACCTGCATTATAGGAACACATGCAAATTCTTGACGACGACCCCAACATCCCGGTTTTCCAACTCGATCCAACCCCTAAGCCTCATGATAAATCACTATGTACCAACCACCCTTGTGCAATATGCGGTGTTTACAACCATTACTCACATCACTGTCCTGATCTCCCAGATTACAGAGCAGCTCTCTACGAGATGCATAATTTGGACCTTGAGACGGCGCCCCCCACAATTGAGGAGATCCACCCCCCAGTATCACCCTCATCCGGCGAGATTAATACCATTTATATGATCTCCTCTACTACCACTTCCTCATCAACCGATTTGACAACTCAAAGTTTCCGCAATGATGAGGAGATTCTAGAGGCTCTTACTGCCCCAGATTACCCCTAGGAGGATATGCACCATCGTTCCTATTTCCTCCCAGAGGATGCCTCCTCCACCACAGCCACCCAATTTGCGGTTGAGTCCAAATATTTCCACCCCACCAAAGTCGAATGGTTTAAGGATCCCATTCTCGCTCCCGATGCCTTTGAGGAAGGTAACATGGTAAACATCTCACCCGTCATCCATATTGATATCTTTGTCCCACCTGGTGCTCTTGAAATCATTACATTAGGAGCCTCCTGCACTGAGTATGAGATTGGAGAGTACAAAAAACTTTTCCAAGAGTTCCACGATGTCTTTTCCTGGTCCTATACCGAAATTCCTAGTCTTGACACCGCTATCATAGAGCCCCACATTGACACCTCTGAGTTAGGGGGCATTATAGCTTACCTCGACCCTGGGATAGGGGGCATGATCAATCATTTTGAACCTTCCCCATCACATCTATCTCAGTATTTCGCTGATGACCCCCTTGTTCAAACCAACACATATGTGATCCACAATCATAAACCCCATGCACATAGCATAGGGGCAGGTCATTAACCCTGCTCACTTTTTCACATGTGTGATCTCAACCATTTTTGAGGTCACATATCACTTGTATATTTGATTTGATTTGATACACCTAGTATTCTTTCCCCGCGGGTAGTCATTTCTCCCCACCATTGCATCCTTGGCTTGGTGGGCTCACCTTTATTTACATCCATTTTTTAACCTAGTTATTTCCTTTGACCATTCCGGAGTCCTTATGACCTCCGTTTTTTACACCATTTGCACTACCAGATTCATATTTTCGTGCCCGTGATGATGCTTGAGATCATTTCTCGCTCTCACAAAAAACTTTTGGGCATTTTTTCCATGCCCCACACCACCTCAATTTGCGTGCCACATTGGCCATAGCCTGTTTTTAATATACTTTATATCATTAGATTCATTTCTCGCTCTCACCCCCATATTTTTCGGGTATTTTTTCCAAAATGCCCCCGTCACCTCGGTTTGCGTGCCACCTCGGCCGTTATCCATTTTTGACACTTTTTATATCGTCGGATTCAGTTTTTCAAGCCCGTGATGACACTTAAGATCATTTCTTACTCTCACCAGGTACAATTTCAACATTATGTCCCGACACCTTGATGCCTCGGTTTGCATGCCACATTGGCTGCCATCGAATTGTTACACATTTTTACATGAGCCCATCACTCCACTGATACATCAATTATTTCATTATTTTTCCACCATTCATCATCCCACAAGGAGGCCCACCAGTGTTCCCCCCCACCCTCGTTCTTGGTTATCATCAATGATTCCTTGATTGAGCACTTCCTCCTTGCCTGGCCATTCCTTTTGTTCGGTATAATTTTATCCCTTTTTCGGGCCGGACAAGTCCTTTAAGAAAAAGGCACTTAGGGAGTTTCTGTTAAGCTCTTTTCTGACTCCTAAAACAATGAAAAGATCACCAAGCAATCTTTCTTCCTTTCATGCTCGTTAAAGTACCTGAAAGGGCATCTATTTGGTATAAGTTTAACCCTTTTCCGGACCTGGTAGACTAATTATGAAAAAGGAATACTCTAGTCACACTGGCTAGAAGAGTTCTTCATTGCATCCTTTTATGCTTCTTCGGGCCTTGGAGACTAACACACAAAAAAGCACCCCCCTGGAGTCTTCTTATTGCTTTCAGACTCTCTAAAATGAAAGCAACCACAAGCATGCACCATCCTGGGCTCGTACAAATCCACACGACGGTACCATTCCATTATTTCAAAGTCTTGTTATCGCTTTCAGACTCCTTAAAATTGAAAGCAATCACGAGCATGAACTGTCTTGGGCTCGTATAAATCCACACGATAGTACCATTTTGAACATCCTTCTTCTAGTTCCTTAACCCATGAAGAAGTACCCCCAGTGCCTCTTAGCACCATGATCGATCATCTCAGCACCACCCCCAATAAGGTTGCCTTTGTTCAGAGTATTCTGCAGTCCCCTGTGTTAGGATATTCCTATACTCCATCCCAGTCCTTCTAACATTTCTATCATTTTCAGTCCTGCATGCAAAATTAGGGTTTGCATGCAATTAGGGTTTGCAGCACCAGCACCTAGCCCTCGGCAAACTATCCCCAGGAGCTTCTCTCGGATCAGTCTTAGCTCTCCTAGAGCTTAGTGCGCCCTCTTTTCAGTTATTGCATGAGAAGGGCGCCTTTCTTCATCTACCAGTCCAATTTAGTTCAGTTATCTTCAGTTCTTCCTTGATTTAAGGATTAACTGACTCCTAACTGACCTTATCACTCTTTTGGACCTCCAGTGTGACCAGATAGACTGTTTTGACTCCAGTTAGCTCCATGAGCGGCCCCCACTGAGTCTCCTTCACTATATCAGTGCTTCCATGTGCCAGTTACACCGACCACACTCAGTTAGACTCAGTTTGACTCCCGGTTGATCACTACTTGTGCATTGATGACTTCACTGATGATGAGATAGACTCCTAGTTTGGCACTGATGACTCTCCACTGATTATGGATTTGTGCATGAAGGATAATTCCAATTACACCTAGTGAATTCGAATCCTCATACTCAGCATTGTATATTTACCTGGTTACTATTCTGATTAATGTAATGTGTGTAATTATTCTGCCTCTATTGGATCTATGTTCTATTGCTTCTCCCTTCTTCCTTAATTCCTTAATTCTTTCACTGTGAGGTTTACATCATCTCTTTTGATCTTATGTGGGAAATTTCACATGGTATCAGAGCCTTGAGAGTATATTCTACCTCCATTCTTGAGAGTTTTTTTGCAGGTATTTTGAAGTTCCAGCAGTTGCAGCAGCAGATTCAGTAGCTTTCTATTTGCACTTGTTCAAGCAATCAAGATGAGCAATTCGAATGCTCCTTCTTCTATACTTCTCACTCCTTTCAATTATTTCAAATGGAAGAGGAAGATGATAATACTCTTGCAATCAAGAGGGTTTACTATAATAGTTGAGGAAAAAGATGCCATACCACATCAAGCTGAAAAGAGAGTCAAGCACCTAAACAAAATGGATGAAGCCTTTGGATTCATATTCCTTCATATATCTGATGATCTATTGTTTCATACTGATGGATTGAAGTCTCCATATGATTTATGGATAAAATTGAGGAGTCTTTTTGGCAAACAAGACGAACTGAGAGGCTACATTCTTGAGAATGAATTGGTTGCCCTTCAACCTAGCAATTTCGAGAGCATCCAAGATTTCTTCTCCAAATTTCAGAATTTGGTTTTGCATTGCAAGCAATGTGGCATCACTAAAAGTGATGAGCAGTTGATACTCTCTATATTGAGCAAACTTGGATCTCAATTTTCTGTCTTTGTATCTACCTTTCATTCTGTTCGAATGTCCATCCCTGGATGGAAGTTTCCCACCTTAAGTGACTTCATTGAAGCCCTCACTCAAGAAGAGAACAAACTGTTTCAAATGGGTGCCATCAAAACCTCCAGAGATCTAGCTCTTTTAGCTGGTGAATCAAGTGGAGCGAATGCAAAAGGGGGACAAAAAGGAAAAGGAAAGAAACCTTCAAGAGCCAAGAATGACAAACAAAAGAGACCAAATTGTACCAACTGCAAGAGGGGAAACCATCCTGAGCATGCCTGCATGCATAAGAAGATTGATCTTCTAACCAATCTTCTTGAACAAAACCAAATTGTTGTTCCAAAAGAAGCAAAGATGTCTGATTCTGGAAGTGGATCTGATGATTGTCATGCATTGATGGCTGGTTTTTCAAAGACAAAAGCTCTCCTCATAGATTCTGGATCTTCCAACCACATGATGGCACAAGAAGAATCCTTTTCCTCTTTGGATCTCCAAGATGGGCCTACCATTCACATGGGATACAACTCTCAGATTTCTGCCAAAGGTTTGGGTATAGTTCATATGGAGCATGGTAAGTTCAAAAATGTCTTATTTGTTCCTTCTCTTACAGCTAATTTGTTATCAGTATATCAAATGACTCATACAGGATCTCCAAAACAAGTAATTTTTGGTCCAGACACAGTAGAGATTACAGAAATCTCCACTGGAAAGGTTATAGCGAATGGGATTGCTAATCATGCCTCAAAGGCATATGAGTTCTCCCACTTCATGCCCTTCTCTCCAACTATCCCTTCAGATTCTGATGAAGATCACAGTGACTTCTCTTCCAGTGACTCCTATTCTAGTGAGGAAGAAGATCAAGATTTTGATGTTGAGATCATGGTTCAAGAAGATTCAGAACCAACACCTATTCTTAGTCCAGATTCAAGAGAAATATGTTCTCACACAGTCCTTGCTACTACTAAGAACACAGTTGATGATTTATTTGCTTACAGAACTACTAGACTTCAGCAGCATGCTAACCTTGCATTATGCCATCCACCTCTCCATGAGAGATGCAGCATGATGATGGGGTTTACCCTTCCATTCTTTGGGAAAACTCATCATGATACATTCGCTCTAGTGACAGAAAAGGTTCCTGAAAGACTTGCTACATTCAGCACATTCTCTAGCATTTGCATTCGCACTTTACAGAGGATTAGCTTACCAAGTCTCTTTGCAAAGTTTTCACTGATGAAAGCTTGCTTCTTTTCTACTTAGAGTAATGGCTCCTTGAGTTATTCAAAAATATAAAACAAAAAAAAAAGGGAAAAAGAGGCAGTATTCTTTTTATCATTTCATTGATTGTATGGGTGACCTTTGGTCCTAGTTACCAGGGCCCAGGATGGATTAAGGGGGGGTGTTAGGATATTCCTATACTCCATCCTAGTCCTTCTAACATTTCTGTCATTTTCAGTCCTGCATGCAAAATTAGGGTTTGCATGCAATTAGGGTTTGCAGCACTAGCACCTAGCCCTCGGCAAACTAGCCCCAGGAGCTTCTCTCGGATCAGTCTTAGCTCTCCTAGAGCTTAGTGCGCCCTCTTTTTCGTTATTGCATGAGAAGGGCGCCTTTCTTCATCTGCCAGTCCAGTTTAGTTCAGTTATCTTCAGTTCTTCCTTGATTTAAGGATTAACTGACTCCTAACTGACCTTATCACTCTTTTGGACCTCCAGTGTGACTAGATAGACTGTTTTGACTCTAGTTAGCTCCATGAGCGGCCCCCACTGAGTCTTCTTCACTATATCAGTGCTTCCATGTGCCAGTTACACCAACCACACTCAGTTAGACTCAGTTTGACTCCCGGTTGATCACTAATTGTGCATTGATGACTTCACTGATGATGAGATAGACTCCTAGTTTGGCACTGATGACTCTCCACTGATTATGGATCTGTGCATGAAGGATAATTCGAATTACACCTAGTGAATTCGAATCCTCATACTCAGCATTGTATATTTACCCGGTTACTATTCTGACTAATGTAATGTGTGTAATTATTCTGCCTCTATTGGATCTATGTTCTATTGCTTCTCTCTTCTTCCTTAATTCCTTAATTCTTTCACTGTGAGGTTTACATCATCTCTTTGGATCTTATGTGGGCAATTTCACACCCTACCATCTTACACCAACTTGAGTGTCACTCATCCCAGTCACCATCCTTGATCCATTACAGCTATGATCCCTTTCCCACCAATTAGTTTCATATGCTTCCCGATCATCCCTGCCATCATACTCTGAACAAAGGAAGTTTGAGTCCACCCACTCTACTTGCCCAGTTTTCCCTACCCCCGCAGTATGTCATTCCTACCATCAGTACTCTCACACTTCGGTTCTCCACCTCGTGCTCCTATCAAGGAAACATCATTTCCTTGCTAGATGCAGGTCTCCCTCTGTCGACGACAGCCCCTCTATTCCAGAGGATAGACCCAGAGGTCCCTGCACCTTGGACTCATCACCATCTGTGGTGTGTGCCTACGTACCATTTTGAGAAGAGTCATCATTGCCTCTCCAAGTGGTTGTTTATCACATGCTCGACTTCAACACCTTGATCACATCATTAAGAATCATGCAGGGTTTATATCCCTTCAGTTATTGGTCGAAGACCCTGGATTTCCCCCGACTCTAGCACATTGGTGAGTCACTTCGGAACGCCCAGTTATATGTTCCCGTGGATGTCCAGGTTGCATAGGCGATTGTATTTGGAAGCCATCCAGTTATATGCTTCCTTGAGTACCCAGTTTAGTTCTAGTTCAGTGTACCATTGAGGGTATGACTCCCCGTCACTATGATCCAGTAGCTCATCAGTTCCTTTGGTGCCACACTCAGCAGCATTATTGTTATTCTAGTGTATCAGTTCTTTAGCTCAGACATGGTCATCCCAGCAGTATGTCCTAGATTGGTGTCCCCTCTGGACCCTTATGATGTACACAGTGGTTCTCCATGTATCCTTCAGGCCCCCATTTTTCGGCCTCATTGTTATTTTTTATATATATATCTAGATACGAGCATGGGTATGCCTACCTCGTCCATATATTGAGATTCTTCCTCATTTGAGGCCATGTATATTTCAGGTCCCCATTTTTTGGACCCCCTTGTTATTGTTCTATATCTTGATACGAGCATGGGAATTCCCGCCTCATCCATATGTTCAGATTATTCCTCATTCATTATTGAGGTCATGTACTTTCAGTTTGTTCGGGACCATTGTTCCAGGTTGTAGTTCGTTTCTTCTGATCTCCACATCCCAGGAAAACCATAAAAGACGTATGATGTCTATCGGCCATATGATGAGCTCCTGCCCTCACACATCAGGGGGCAATCTGTTAACACCCAAAAAGTGCTCACTACCTCATCTACCCCATTACATGAATCATTTGTCCATATTTCCTACCATATAAGCCTCCAAAATGCCAAAAAACCATTAAAAAGCCTCCAAAAGGCCAAAAACCCCCTTTTCCCCCCCAAAATAATGTAAATTCCTCCAAAAATAGCAAAAACCCTCTAAAAAGGGAATAAAAAATACAAAAAAGAGGAAAAAGAGGAAAAAAAGGAAGCAAAAACCCTATACAACTGACCTAAACCATATGGTGCCCAAAACCATGGGTCAGCACTCCACCACTAAAAACCTATAAATAGGTGATGGAGGCTCCCCATTTTTCATCCACAGTCATCCATATCCTTACTCTGCCAAAATCACTCCTGAAACCCTAGCTAACCCTTGAGCTACTTTCACATTTGAGTGCCCCTTTGGCCCATTTCCAAAACCCTTTGGAGAAAGAGAAAGGAACAACAATGGAGCTTGGAAGCAACCCTCTAGGACTGCTGCAAAGGCTTCATCAACCTTGACATTGGAGGTATAATCAATACAAAAAACCACTTGTATTATCTTTCAATTATTTTATGCACATGCTTAGAGTAGTTGCTATTTTATTTATTGTTTTTACTGAATTGCTACTAAGGAGGCCCTTCTCCTTAGTAGGTGCTTATTTGCACAAGCTAGGGTGAAAACCCTAGCTACAACGTACAATGCATGAAATCAATGCCCCATTTGGAAAAGGGGACGACGACAACAACATGATGAAGTGGAGCAAGGTGTATGCGCTTCTTACTATGGAAAACTTGGTAGGGTGGACACTTCTTGTCCATTTCAATGCAATCTTTGAAAATCGAGGGCCAAAAATATCCCGCACACAGAATCTTTTGGGTCGTAGCCATCCCAGAAAGGTGACCGCCACATGCTCCAGAGTGACAGTCATTGAGAACGCGTTCAACGTCATCTAAATTTAGACAACGTCATAGAATGGTGTCAACACCACGGCGATACAGAGTATCACTAATAATAAGGTAGTACTTATTATGGTGTTTGATACGACAATGTTCATCCTGATTGAGTTCGGGCTAAAAGCGTTGGGTTTGGAGATACATAATGATATCCCCATACCAAAAATCATACGTGCCAATGAGAAACAATGATTCATCTTGTAGAGAATCGATGGGCTCCGGTTGCTCAGTGACATGGGGAAAAGTACAAATCAGCTCTGCGAAGACCAAAGATTTCTTGGATTTTGCATTGGAAAAATCCAAGTCAAACTCTTGAAGGACAACAATCCAACAAGAATATTTTCCCCCAAGCACTTGGCATGTGAGTATGTAGTACATTGGATTGAATTCTGCTATGACAGTTGTCTTGCGAAGTAGAATGTAATGGCAAAACCTATGGACAACAAAAACTATGGCCAGAGCCATCTTTTCAACATGCGAGTAGTGCGGGTTTCAGAGTCAAGAATACTCTTAGTGAGATAATAAACCACGTGTTCTATGTCATTGGCGTCTTCTTGGGCTAACACCATGCCAATGGTGGAAGTGGAAGCTGTGAGATACAAGAGGTAATCCCATGTGTAGTTGGGGGGTTGGAGTACGGGATCCTTAGTGAGGGCTGCCTTCAAATTGTCAAAGGATTATTGGGCTCCGTCATCCCAGATGAAAGGGATGTCCTTTTTCAGAAGCCTCATGTATCCCCTTGTAATCTTGGCAAAGTTGCAAATGAAATGGCATAGAAATTTTGCATGCCCTTGCAAACTTTGGAGTGTTGGAATGCCGGTGGGTGGAGGCAGGGCTAGAATGGATTCTACCTTCGCGGGGTCTAGGCGTATGTTGTCCTTGGAGATAATGAATCCCAAAATTCTTTCGGCTTCAAAACAAAAGACACATTAGTGTGGATTTAAGCTAATATTGTAGTGGCAGAACCTTAAAAAGATGGCACTAAAATGATCTAGATGATCATCCCGATTCTGAGAATGGGCGGGAAGGTCATCGAAATATGGTTCCACAATATGCTTAATGTTGTGAAATGCGTACGACATGGCCCGTTGTAAATTTTCCCCAGCATTCTTAAGGCTATAAGGTAGCTTTCGATATGAAAAGGTCCCCCATGGACAAATGAAGGATGTCTTATGCTGGTCCGCAGGGAGTATCTGTATCTGATTATAGCCAGATAAGCCATCCATGAATGAAAATATGACACACCCGACACAGTTATCGATAAACTAAGTTGGGTAGTTGTATTTTGGACAAGATTTGTTCAAGTCTCAGTAATCAACACAGACTCTAATTGTACCATGTTTCTTTGCTACGGGAATGATGCTAGACACCCAGTCTGTCAATGGGACCAGATAGATAAAACCAGCACGCAGAAGTTTTACAATTTTTTCCTTGATAGCCACTGCTTTGCGAGGATGAACGGGTCGGAGTTTCTACCGAACAGGTCGTGAACCAGGAAAAGTTTGAATTTTGTGGACCAGGATTGATGGGTCTATTCCTGGCATCTCTTCATAACTCCAAGCAAACACGTCATGGAATTCTTTGAATAAGGCAATATAAAACTCCACCTCAGTGGGAGTGCATGTTTTTCCTATGTGAATATTTTCCACGACGCCAGGTTTCACCGAAATGTTAATAGGAGTGGTTTCCATGATGTTGGCCAAGTTTCCTTCAGAGAATATATCGTCGAATGAAGTTGGAACCTTGGGCTTGACAACATCAAGTAAACTACTGGATTTGGTATCTTGCTTGATCGCATGGATAGTTGAGAAAGAAGACTGATGGTGGTAATCTTCCCAAGGTGGTTCATCGATGCACATGACCTCCATAATCGATTCATCGAAAGGAAAAATATGTGTGAGAGGATCAATAAATGGAGACGATGGACCAGCCTCAGACGAGAGCTGTGCTACTGCGTGATGTGTAATATAAGCGACCCAATCGGTGGCTAACTGGATCACCTGGTAAGTCACAAGGTTCCTGTTCAATGGCATGGAATTGCCATAGGTCTCAAGCTTTGTAGGACTCGGTATCACCCATGAATCAGTGGGTTCGTTGGATGGGATAAAACTTGATGATATCATTTTTATGGAAAAGACAGGGGTTCTAAGTTCCGGAAATACCCCTATGAGGGAGGAATCCTTCATAAGACCAACACCAATATCTTCAAAACGGTGTTTGGATTGACCCAGCAACGGGACATTGTGGGAGGAGTTTGAATGAATATCCAGTGTACAAAAATCCAACTGATCAATAGTGACAACTTTTCCCTGATGAGGAAATTGCACTAGTCGAAAGACGGAGGATGCGACGATGGTCATGGCATAGAACCAGTTCCATCCGAGTATAAGATTATAGTCTAGTGGCGCATCTACGACTTCGACTTGGATTGATACTGTCTTTCCTCCTAGTTCAATGGAAAGTGTAGGGATGAGTCAGTATGGCTGAAAACAATGTCCCTCAAATGCTTTAAGAGTAGTAGGAGAAGGTGTAACCTCAGGTGAGCCTATGGCTCTCCAACAAGTCAAGGACATAATCGCCTTGGAAGCACCCTCATCTAGGACTATGTGATGAATGTTGTTCCCATGGATCTTCATCTAGATATGGCAGGCTAACTGGTGGGAAAGCCTAGGTTTAAAATAAGCCAAGTTAAACATGATCATGTTAGAAGTGTCTAGGTCCACCGCCCCTAGTGCTGAAAGTAAGGTCCTACACTATGTGGGATAGTGTTGTAGAACTTCGAGAGTCGACATCGCACATGGTGCTTGATCTAGGTCCTCAACAATATTGTAATTTTGCACCGCTCGCACATTAGGGTTAAATTTCACCTTTCGGATGGTGTCCTTGGGTGGGCATAGCACCATATCAGTAATAGGTCTCTCAATGTGGAGATGACCATTGGAGGGAGGGGTGATAGAAGGATCTTCAGGAGTATACTTGCCATGGGTTGTCTCTGTTTTGTTTGAACTTGGAGGGGTATTGTACATCCTTGCTTGAGTGTATCTATGGATCTCCTCGTTACCTATCATCAAAATGTTGCGGTTTGTGGACGTTTCTCCACGGGGTGGGTTGTTCGGATTGTCCCCTTGTGGGGGATTGTGAGTAACCATTTGTTGTTGTTGGTGGGGGAAAGGATCAGTTAGTAATTCCAGGCGGGAAGACCCTTTAACAAATTTATTGGCTTCCTACTTGTACAGATAGTCATGTGTATAATGGTCTTCCTGACAAATAAGGCAGGGAAGCTTTTCTTTTCGACGTGGTTTTTTATCGTTGTTGGTTTGTTGCGGCTTGGGGTTTTCCTGCTGGTTGGGAGGTTTCTTAGATTTTCCTCGATTATTCTTCTTCTTTCCTCCAAATTGTTGTGACAAGTATTGGACAACGTTCACTTCGGAGGAAGTAGCATGAGGGGTGGAGGTTTTGGGATTATCCTGATATGGAGGTGGGGCAGTATTCTGTGGCTTCCCACTCGATTTGTTTGCAGGCTAGGCCTCTACTAAACCAACGATACCGTCAATGGGGGGTTCAGTGGTGGGATTATTTGGATCAGTGGTGGTGCGGGAGGCGTGAGGAATAATCTCCTATAATGTTCTGGATTGGGTATAGACCAAATACATATACTGGGTGTGAGAAATTGCTTGTTCCTCCGTGACAGGTCCGCCCATAGCAATATCCCTAGAAATGGGAGGTAGAAATGACTTAGTGAACCAATCAACAAGTAATTCGTCCGGGATGGGTGCCTTGATCAACCTTCAACATCGACACCACTCATGGATATGGTCAGATGTATGCGTGGAAGTGGTTTGAAGCAGTGAAGTCAACAAGTCTATTCTAGTCTTGTATCGAATGGGGAGTTGGAAATGTGTCAAAAACTACATAGACAGGGTACTAAAATCTCAGAAAGAGTACTGTGGTAGTTCGATATGCCATTTTGCTGACATACCGATAAGCATGCGCTAGAAGAGACACAACCGAATGGAGTCATGCATCAGTGAGTTAGATGAACACCAAAGATGGAAATTCATAACGTGGTTCTTGGGGTCTTCCCCTGGCTTGGCATCGAACTTGGGAATGTCGGATGGTAGTTAGGCTTGGATGGGTGGCCAGTGCGTTTCATGCCATATCAGATCATTAATAATCCTAGACAAGTCGGGTAGGTCGATCATGGCCAAAAATGGAAATTGTCGATTAGGCTGCGGTTATGAGTAATAGTTTTATGGTGTAGGGATACCTATGGGAACCTACACAACATATTGCTACATATTTGTTATAGGTCAAATATGCACTTCTCCATCCGTGATCACCTTTAGTTGTCGACCACACAAAAGAACAACTTGGATTGAAGAGCATGATGACCTTAGATGATGCTTTGACTTGACCTACCCTTCTGCAAGCTGACAAAACCCTGTAAAACCTCACATTTTGACATATGCGCTACCCTACAAGCATAATAGTAGCGCACATGCCCTACTCCATAGGAATAAGAGTAGCACACACATCCTAGTATTCCCTACTCCACTTCAGCAAACTAGTGCACATCTTCAAAAAGCCTGCATACACTGGTTGTAAAGCACTGAAGTTGCATATTGAGAGCTACTCCACTGTGAAAAAATAGCGCACATCTTGAAATGTGATTAAAAATATATTAATTTGACGAATTGGGATTAGTTGAAGTTGGTTTTTCAACTTCCTCAACCTCCCAATTCAACCACCTCTCGATCAAAACTTCCTACCTTGTCCCATAAATACAAGGAGGATTGAGGAGAGGGGTTAGACATATTGAGACTCTCATTCACAAGAGGAGAAACTTGCATTAAGGGTTGTTATGCTAGAAGAATTCCAAAGTTAGAGAAGAGTAGGAGCCCAGAATCCGGTTGCACAAGCATGTTGCATGATCAGGTATAATTTGTACTGATTTGTTGCTTTTGACAATAAAGGTTAAAACATCCTTCCTGTCCCAATCAAATGCCTAATGGATTGTGTGTTTGTTTGGTTAAATTCTTGATTGTTCTTGATGTTTAAATTGTATTTCAATTTCATCATTGTTATATTAGTCAAGATACGCCGAGGAAGGTATCTTTGTATTGCAGGTCTATTGAGTGGAACATCAAGTTGAAGATTGAGCGCAAGATCGAGCAGAGCTAGGATCAAACATCGTTAATAAGGTATGTCTTCAAGATCTTTGATCTCTTTCCCTTTATAGATGCTTATGCAATATGATCAATGTGTTTACCTATCACCCCAGAAGTTGATAGTGTCTCTTTCCTCGTTATAAGGTAGAATTCCTGAACAACAGACTGGCGACTCTGCTGGGGAACGGTTGTTTTTCTATTCTAGGAAACCCATTTTGTATTCTTTCCAGTACTTTCTAATCTCTTTGATCCTCTGAGAGGACTTGTAGGTCACCCCTACCTGCTTTCCTTTGCCTGACTCAGCCCTTTTCACCTCTGCAAAACTTGATTTCAACCTCTCCTGACTTGTACGCTACTCCTCTGTACATACAGTAGCCCATACCTGAGCTTGTGCGCTACTTTCCCTATTGCACAGTAGGGAACATCTTCCAGAATGTGCTAGTTTTCCTACTGCACAGTAGAGCACACTCCTGTAACTCTCTGTTTGATGTGGGGATTGGATTTATGCCTGTTTGGCTTGATTTCTAGCTTTGTATTTGGCTTTCTTAACTGATCTTTGAGGTGTCTAAGCCTTTGTTGAGTCCCGTTAGCCTCTCCTAAGTCCCTTAGGTCATCTTTTTCTTGCTTGAGTACTTTTGAGGTGTCTTGCTTCTTTGCGACCTTTTTTTGAAGATTGTGCTTTGTCCCTTGGTAGACATAACTGCTCGCCCATACCCTAGTAGTGTGTTGCAGGTATACAAACCTTTGTGCATAACATTTGTTGTTTGTTGTGACACTAGTATGCTTTGTTGATGTCTTATCCTTTCATTTAGGGTTTCACCCATCTTTGAAGTCTTTAGGGTGTCTTTCAAAAAACTTTTTGAGTCCCGACACTTCCTGATCTTGTTGTTAGTTTCAGTTTCAAGCAAGTTGGAGTATCTTAGTTTGTTTCCCTTTTTGAGTCTTTTTGATAATAAGGTCATCTTTAGTTCACTTGCCTACCTTCTACTTGGCTTAGTGATTTTTTTTAGGGTTGGTGCTTTGGAGCAACTATAGAGGTTTGCTTTCCGGTTATAAGTGTCTCTCATCCCTGTTTTCTTTCCACTTTGTTTCCAAGTTTGAATCTTTTTCATTTTAAAAAACTTCGTAGGACAAGTCTTTATCAAGTCATCGATTTGATTGTTGTGAGATTTTGAATCATTTTTCCTTACTCGCATATCTTTTATAGGTCTTACTTGCTTCCATTTTCGAGTACTTTTTCTTTTACATATAACGAAAAAGAAAAAAAAGAGTTTTGTAGTCTAGAGTAGTAAGGCTTATAATCATTTCAGAGTAGCATAATTTACTTTGTTGTGAAATTGAAAAGAAAATGACAAAAGAGAACTTTTTTTAGGTTTGCTTAGTTTTCATTTCGGAAGGAGCATAAACGAAAAAGAAAAAGAGTCCTTTTGTTGTTGAAAGTTGTTTTATTTCTCGCACTTTACTTTCTGTTGCAACCACACCACACAATGCACTACCCCATTGATTAAAAAGTAACCTTAAAAAGAATCTTAATAAAATCAATTTGAAACGATTTTCTTTCTAGGGATACACGACACCAACTAGCTTAGGCTAGAGTTTTGAACTTAAAACACCTTAAACTACTCGAAGCTTGTTTCATTACCCAACAATCGTAGTAAGATTTTCATATAGGTAAGCCCATATATATCAAATAACCTTGGGATGCTCTACTCAAACCAGAGTTAAGCACGAGGCCGTGGAAGATCGGAATTGTTGAGGATACCTCCCTCACGTTCTTTTTGACCATAAACCAGAGTCGATTCGCGTACGGGGGTCCTTTCGGACTTCAGGCTTTGCTACCTTGCCCATGCATTTTGACTAGTCTAACGACTGTCCCCCCAGGATATTTCATATGTATGGTAGCCTTAGTATCTGACCATAGGTTCATACACAGGTGATAGCGGAGGGCATATCTGCTGTACCTAGGACAGACATGGGAGGAAGTCCTTTGCAGGTCTTTGGGAGGGTCGTTGAGTGATTCCAGCGCTTGCACCCTTAGTCATTGTATTGTGGACCCCGGGTAACTATTCTTCTTCCTTCGTTGATCTGTTCTGGGCCCTCATCATCCCAGACTCTTCTCCAGAAGGCATCTTGTTTGCCTGGTTTGTATACTTAGGATTTTTTAGTGGTATGTTGTTTGCCCCTTAGTCTTAGTGGCCACTAGGTTTTTACTTAGTTTTATTTATATATATAATTGTGGAAGACCAATAGCTTCGTAGGTCTTGAAGGTTGAAAAACCTTCTCCCACTTAGAGTGGAGACACTACCACCACCAAGATGACGGAGGACAGACTCCAGTGGTCTTTTTGAAGATACTGGTGAAATAGAGGTGTTAACACCCAAAAAGTGCTCACTAGCTCATTCCCTTATTCACATGACCCATTTGTCCACTTTTCCACCATCTGAGCCTCCGAAGCCAACAAAAGGTCACCAAAAGACCTTAGTACACCCCTTTTTCCCACTCAAAAAGATTATTTTTCCTAAAAAAGCATAAAAAACCCTAAAAAAGGGTCCAAATTCCCATAAGTATTAAAAAGGGAATAAAAATATTAATTTTATTCAAAAAAGAAAAAAAGAAGGGAAAAGTACCTAAACCATGTTGGTCAATACCATTGGTTTCCACAAAACCACAAATGGTATTCCCCACCACCAAAACCTATAAAAAGGTGGTAGGGGCTCCTCATTTCACATCCATCCATCTTCCTATCCTCATGCTGCCAAAATCTCCCTTGAGTATTTGGCCATTGTAGCAACCTTGGAGAAAGGACCCATTGGAGATTGGAGCTGCTCACCATTGGAGCTATTCAACAACCTTCATCACTTGGAGGTATTGTTATTGCAAGCACTTGCTTGCCCCCATTTTCAATACAAATTTATTTTCTATATTTTCTTGTTCTTGTTTTTTAATTCAAAAATGCACATGCTAGTTTAGTTTAGTTTAGATTTAGTTTATTGTTATTTGTTTTATATTGAAACTGATGCTACTAGTTAGCAGGTGCCCATAGCACTAAGCTTGGTTGCAAAACCAAGCCAACAGTTTTTGGCGACTCCTCTACTTTTCGAATCTTTAGATCTCACTTTTGCTTTAGATCTTTAGATCTTTAGATCTTTTCGAGTTTTTGATCTCACTTCGGCATCCGCATACGGCTTTTGCCTCGCGGCTTTTTTCCCAACAGTCGCGTGGCTCATCGCGACTGCGCGGATTTTTTTCGCGCGGTTCATCGCGGCTTCGCGGCCATTTAGCGTGCTGCACATCGCGGCTTCGCGGACCTTTTCCGCGCTGCACATCGCGACTGTGTGACAAAATCCCGCGTTGCACATCGCGGCTTCGCGGTCAAAACCCGCGCTGCCCATCGCGACTGTGCGATAGAAACCCGCGCGGTCCATCGTGTCTTTTCTGTCAGAACCCGCGATGCTAATTTTTTCATTCGACCGAATCGTTTAAAAAATTAATTTCTTACTGTATTTTCTGCCCAGATAGCACATTTTCCAGTATTAGAAATCCTACATATTTTACAGCCATAGAAAAATTTTACTATTTAGAATGCACATGTGAAAAAGTCTTTTTAAATATTTTCAGAAATTGAAAGAAGGATTTGATTGCATTTTATCTAGATTAAAATTTTTACTGTTTACTTCTTTGATATTTTTGCCCATAGCAGAATTTTAATCGAAATCCATTTATTTTGCAAAGAAGTTTTATTATTTGCTTTCCTATTTCAAAAGATCCTTTGTTTTTTGAATACTTAGCATTTACTTTTTCAGTTTCAGTTTAAAATATCCCACGTGCACCCACTCAAACACTAATTTTAAACTGAGCCTTAAAACTTACCCTAAATTCAACCCACTTTTAACCCCACTTGGGGAACACTAAAAGAACTTTGTAGCTAGGTAGTATTGAGGGGATAGGTGTTCCAATAACACACCTTAGTTATTACATCTGAGACATAGTTGTTGTCCTTTAGGGAGCTAAGATCTCTTAGTATTTATTGGCATGGTCACAACCGGTTTATGGGAAGGCCTCTCCCCTAGGAGGGTTGAAGTCGCGAGGATGGTTCCGGAAGCCTGAGTGGAATACCGAAATCCATTCAATAACCGAAGGGATACCATTCACAGTTCTCGGGATATCCCTGTATTGGGATATTGCGATCAAGGACCAAACAACGGATTTACCTTTTCTTGACATGTCATGAACGGAGTATCCTAGTAGCCATTCTTTAGGATTGATTACCCGGTGTCCCTCCCGGTAGGGGGATATCTAGCCGTTGAATCAAAATTCAATATTGTCTGACTTGGATTTCATCACCTTGCAGAGAATATAGTTTATTGATTCACAATACTTTTAGTTAGGTGTTTGCATGATTCAACCCACCTTTGGTCTAGTTACACCTATTTTTTCTAGAAGCTGTTTGCATGTTGGTACTCTGACCATTTTTTTTGCATCCCTCCACTTCTTATAGCACAGCTGCTATAATAAGTGCCTTTTTGAGGTTGATTTTTTGGCCTGAGAGCCTTCATTTTCACTCCCCTTCTTGCACCCTTGGTTGCATTAGGGTTTTGAGTTTTTTATACATTACCATTTTACACATACAGATTTTTTACACAAAAAACTTATTTCTCACCATTGAGAATTTTAGACGCTCTCGTCGTCTACAGGGCGAACTCCCAGAGTTCAGTCTACTTGGATCGCCACGTCACCAACGTCGAGCCTTATCCCTTGATTCGACACATCGTCGGTCATCCAGATAGTCATCTGATTCTGACACGCCTCACTTCACATCTGATTCTGAGGCAGAATCCGAAAACCCCAATGCGTTATTTCCAACCAACCTTATGGCTGGAACACCTTTTGACCCACTCTTTACCAGCACCATAGGTGAGACATCCATAGACCCTGCTACTGCAGTGCCATCCATGGCAGCAACCACCCCCTTGGGTATGCCTAATATGGGAAACACTCCACCCTTCGGAATGCCAAACATAGGGCCACCTCCTGTTATAGGAATCCCCAACACAGGGCCACCACCTGTTATGGGTATGCCCAACATAGGGGTCACACCCCCTCTGATTCCCACAACCCAGATTCCAGGAATCACCACTACTATTCCTAACCCAAGTGTAACCCATGTTGCACTTGGAAGCACTGGCCCACACCAGACCACACCTTTTGGAGGACATATACCTTCAATCCCTAGCATACCTTTAGCCGCTACTGGACCCCTACATCATACCACCATGAATAGGCATGTCCCAGTCCCAGTCACCACATCTGCTAGCTTACCGTACATGGCAAGTCTGAACTTGCTAGACTTAGCCAGGCTCACCAATGATCCTATCCAACACGATCCTGCGTGGCCTCACATGCCAACCAAACTCCCCTCAGACATCCCTAAGTTTGAGGGCAAGGCAAGTGAGGATCCCCATAACCATATCATGTCCTTCCATCTATGGTGTTCCTCCAACTCCATAGTGGATGACTCAGTCCGCCTCTGTCTGTTACAGCGCACCTTCACTGGCTCTGTAGCCAAGTGGTATATCGAGCAGCCCCATGGGACGCATGCCACCTTTACCTCTCTTGCCTCGACCTTCCTGCAGTTCTTTCAGTTACCTATCCGCTATGATGCGGGCGTCGAGATCCTACTGTCTTGCAGACAGAACACGGCCACCCACATTACTGACCACATTCATGAGTGGCGTCGACGCTGAAGCCTCTACAAAATCAAGTTAGACGACCGTATATTCCTAGATTGGTTCCTAAAATCCCTTCTCCCTCTCATTACGAAGGATGTGGCATCCGAAATACCCCAGTCTGAAGAAGAGGCCATCCTCAAAGCCCAACAGTTTGATCTTATTTACGCCTAGTCGGGTTATTTGTATACCATTATACCAGACGCCCCTCGGGGCGAGTCATCCCAACATGATGCGCTGGGGGAATCCCATGCCGCTGATGGAATCATTGGTCATATGGCCTCGCATACCCAACCCTTTTCCATTACACATCCTAGCCATGGTCCCGACCTTTCACGGGCTACATCTCAATCTGGAGCAACCAGTTCATATGCTCCCATGGCACATCACCACCATACCCATGGAACTTCATGTCCACCTCAGTGCTTTGGTCATGCACCACCTGCATACGCCCCCCCAGCTGCACCTCAACCAGTGTACTATCCACAGCAAGCTGTGGCAGCTAACCCAACACCTCCAATAGCTCAGGGTTACCAACAACCCCAGCGGGTATCTGGTCGACTTCCAACCCCACCGGTGTATTATCCACCACAACATGCTCCCGCACCTGCGGCAAACCAAAATCGTCCCACTGCTCAAGGGAAAGTGTACACACAGCACAACCAGCCCCAGAACCAAAACAACCAGTGCAACCAAGGTGCGCAACAGAACCGTGGTAGAGGTCGTAACCGCGGTAATAACCAACAACATCAGCAAGGTCCTCCACCTCCCAATCCTCCGCAGAATAACAATGCAGCTCCTCCCAACCACAATCCGGATCGGAATCCCAAGCAGCCTAGAAATAATAAACTCAGAACAAACCACCCTTGTTCTATCTGCGGGGTCTATGGTCATTACACGCATTCTTGCCCACATGTGGAGCGAGCTCGGCAACTCTGGACCGACGATGCACATCGTCAAGGGAAAGCGGCTCCTCAGCCGCCACCCAACCCTCCACCACCTCAACATCAACCTTTGGTGCTGCAAAACCCCTTTCCAAACTAGGGTGTAGTGAACACTCAGCCGTTAGCTCCCCCTCAGGACAACGTGCCAGCACAACAGATCACTTATGCAGCCCCTGATCAACCCATGTTCGATTCAGGTACTCACCATTTGTTGATGATGTCAACTGTCGATGCCAACCTCCAAACCCGTCGGAACCAATATGGCTCCACGTATGAAGCCCCCCCCGCCGACAAGAACACTAACGTTAATCCCACAGATCAAACGTTACGTATACCTCCGGCTCCACTTGATGGCACTTCCAAAGCACCTTGCTTCCCACTTCGTCGCATCAACAATAATCCCAATGCTCGCACTGCGTCGAATTACAACATTGTCAACAATTTAGCCCAGTCTCCTGCAACCATGTCTGCTTTAGAAGTTTTGAAAAAATGTCCTTCACAGTGCAAGACTTTACTCTCTGCCATTGGCGCCATTGACCCCAATGATTCACAGCTGATCGCATTTGATTAAGACCAGTCTGAACCACACCTGCCTTCCTCTTTAGCATTCCAAGTTTCCATTTCTGTTTGGAATCTTGTTATCCATCGATGCATTATCGATGAAGGGGCCTCTACATGCGTCATGTCCACATTCATTTGGAAGAAGTTGGGATCCCCTACTCTCCAGCAGTCCACCACTGCGTTGTGAGCCTATGACGGCCGTTCGGCTCAACCCCAGGGTCTCTTACCTAATGTCCCCGTCCAGCTCACGGGTAAAACCGTGCTCATAGACATTGAGGTCATCAATTCCCAACTTGACTATAACCTTTTACTTGGCCGCAGCTACATGTATGCCATGCGGGCTGTTGCCTCATCCGTTTTTCGTACCATGCAGTTCCCCCATGAGGGACGCGTGGTCAAGGTCGACCAACTCACCTGCTACGATCCTAAGGCCCCTACCACACCTGAAAATGTTCTCCCCATGGTTGAACAACCTGTTTGTGGTGCAAATACCTCATTCGTTTCCTCAGTAGGACCCAGACTATACTCCGACGCGCCGATGACTTCTACCTTCCAGGCCATTCCACCACCGTCACCGGAGACCCACATCGCTAACCTCTGCACTCTTTCACAAACACCCGGTAATCAACCCTCCTTATTGCCCAAACCACCCTTGGTCCCTAGTCACATTGGGGTCACACCCATCCACACAATCCCCTTTCTATTTCCTCCTTTGGGTGTAGTAAGCACCCCGGTTATGGCTACCCTTAGTCTACCCGGGTTAACATTGGGATTACCCGTGTGGTATATTTCGCCTCCCGTTCCACCGCCGACACCAAATGTCATCCTGCAACCGGTGCAACCCATTGTCACTTCTACCCAAACACCTCCCGGTATCACTACTCCTTCGTCATCGATGAACCCCCCTCCACTCATCAGGCCCACTAAGGGCAGAGGCCCGCAACCATACACTGCGGTACCCTGACCCAAGGCAGTTAAACCTCCCCCCGTATTCCGTGCTCCTCCCAAATGCTCGTTGTGTGATGAGTTAGGCCATCCAACTCATCAGTGTCCATAGTTACCTGCATTACAGGAACACATGCAAATGTTGGACGACGACCCCAACATCCCAGTGGTCAAACTCTATCCAAACCCCATGCCTCGTGACAAATCACTGCGGACCAACCACCCATGTGCGATATGCGGTATTTACGGCCACTACTCCCACAACTGTCATGACATCCCATATTACAGAGCAGCTCTCTACGAGATGAACAATTTGGACCTTGAGATGGCACCCCCCATTATCGAGGAGATCTACCCTCCCCCATCATCCTCATCCGGAGAAATTAACACCATCTACATGATCCCTTCGACTACCACTTTCAAACCAGAACCCATGGTGAAGCATAACAAGTCCTCAATGATTGTCATAGCGGTGCCTATGGGGGCCATTTCTCCAGCATGGCCACCGCCCAAAAGATCATTCGTGCAGGTTACTTTTGGCCGTAATTATTTACTGATTGCATCACCACAGTCAAACATTGCCAAAATTGTCAACTTTTTGCCCCTAAAGAAAGAACTCCACCCGCCCCCCTTCATCCAGTCGTTACTGCCGGACCATTCTGCAAATGGCCCATTGACTTCCTTGATTGCAATCCCACGTTAGCCAGCGGTCACAAACATATTATTGTGGCCGTCGATTATTTTACCAAGTGGGCGAAGGCAATGCCAACTTACAATTGCACAGCCGAAACTGCTGAACGATTCTTTATCGCACGTTTTGGAGTGCCAAAGCAACTTGTATCAGACCATGGCTCTCACTTCGAAGACGCCGTCTGGAAAGAACTATCCACCTTACTGAAATTTGAACACCATTTCTCCTCTGCCTACTACCCCCAAGGAAATGGCCAAGTCGAAGCGATAAACAAAATTTTGAAAACCATCCTCGAGCGCATTGTAGACAAACACAAGTCCAATTGGCACCACATGCTCTTCCCGGCACTATGGGCATACCGCACATCAACTAAAACCGCCACCAGTTTTACCCCTTTCCACTTAGTTCATGGTGTCGAATCTGTCCTCCCCATTGAGTGCCAGATTCCAACCCTGCATATGGTCGTTGAACTCCTACCGGACACTGCCCCAATTGAGCAACGCTTACTACTCCTGGAGCAGGCCGATGAAGATCGGTGCACAGCCCTTCAAAACATGGAAGTAGCCAAGAACCGATCCAAATTGAATTATGATAAACATGTCCACCAAAGAAATTTTTTTGAAGGGGACCTTGTCCTCGCTTACGATCAGGCTCATGACAAAACCGGGAAAGAAAAGTTTGTGTCCATGTGGCAAGGCCCATATATTATACACTCTTGCCTCGGACAAGGGGCATACATTCTGACCGATTCAGAAGGCATCCCCCTTTGCAATTCACGCAACGGGTTGTACCTCAAACGATTTTACCCATAGTAAACTGCATGGACACCACCGTCCTTTGGAGAACTTCATGACAGTTCTTTCCTTTTCCAGTTTTCACCAGCTCCATTTTTTTACCATTTTTTCATACCCTTGTCACCTCGGTTTGCATGCCACATCCGCCGTTCCCCGTTTTTGACAATCTTTATATCGTCGGATTCAGTTTTCCGCGCTCGTGATGATGCTTGAGATCATTTCTCGTTCTCACACCTAGATTTTTTGGGAATTTTTTCCATGCCCCCCTTGTCACCTCGGTTTGCGTGCCACATCCACCGTTCTCCATGGTTGACCATCTTTATATCGTCGGATTCAGTTTTCTGCGCTCGTGATGATGCTTGAGATCATTTCTCGCTCTCACGCCCCGATTTTTCAGACATTTTTCCCATGCCCCCCTCGTCGCCTTGGTTTGCGTGGCACATCGGTCGGTGTCCATTTTTTACGAACCTTATATCGCCGGATTTAGTTTTCCGTGCTCGTGATGATGCTTGAGATCATTTCTCGCTCTCACCTCCAGATTTTTAGGGCATTTTTTCCATGCCCCCTCGTCGCCTCAGTTTGCATGCCACATCGGTCATCGTCCATTTCTAGCGAGTCTTATATCACCGGATTCAGTTTCCTGCGCTTGTGATGATGCTTGAGATCATTTCTCGCTTTCACGCCCATACTTTTCGGCCATTTCTTCAAAATGCCCTCTCATTGCCTCGGATTGCGTGCCACAAAGGTCGCAGCCCCCTTTTGAATGTCACCGCATTCAATTTTCCACACACATGATGATGCTTGAGACCTTTTCTCGCTCCCATCAATCCATTTTTGTTCGATATAATTTTATCCCTTTTTCGGGCCGAGCAATCCCTTTTACGAAAAAGGCACTTAGGGAGTTTCTGTTAAGCTCTTTTCTAACTCCTAAAACAATGAAAAGATCACCGAGTAATCTTGCTTCCTTTCATGCTCGCTAAACGTATCTGAAAGGGTGTCTACCTGGTATAAGTTTACCTCTTTTCCGGACCTTGTAGACTAATTACGAAAAAGGAATACTCTAGTCACATCGGCTAGAAGAGTTCTCCATCTGCATCATTTTATGCTTTTTTCGGGCCTTGGAGACTAAACTTACGAAAAAGAACACCAATGGAGTCCCCTTACCGCTTTCAGGATCTCTAAAAATAAAAGCGACCACGAGCAATCACCATCCTGGGCTCGTAAAACCAATAGGACAGTAGTCACAACCACTGCAGAGTCTTCTTATCGCTTTCAGACTCCTTAAAAATGAAAGCACCAATGAGCACGAACAGTCCTGGGCTCACAAATCCACAGGACAGTACCATTTCAGAGCACACTTTTATCCCTTCTTGGAGCTCATTAAAACTACGAAGAAGGACCCAATGGTGCTTCTCGTTGCCACAACAGATCACGTCTACTCATAGGGAAGCTTCCCCATTTTGGTCGCCTTTGTTCAGAGTATTCTGCAGAATCTCACCCTGAGAACCCCTGGACAACACCATTCATCTTGACCCCCCCAGAGTCAATACATACCCTAAAAGCTATGATCCTCAAACCTATAAGTCAGTTCCCTACGCTGCCAGGTCAACCATGTCATCATGCTCTGAACAGAGGAAGTTTGATTCTACCCACTATATGACCCCAGTTACTTCCCATCCCCACAAGTATGTCAGTCCTACAATCAGTACGACCAGACTTAAGTTCTACACCTCGCGCTCCTATCAAGGAAACATCATTTCCTTGTTAGTTTCCGGTCTCCCTCTGTCGACGATAACCAAATTTATTCTAGAGGATAGACCTAGAGGTCCCTGTGTCTTGGACTCATCACCATTTATGATGAGTGCCTACGAATCATTTCGAGAAGAGTCCTTAGTGCCTCTCCAAATGGTTGTTTCTCACATGCTCGACTTCAACACCTTGATCGCATCGTTGAGACTCGCACAGGGCATTGGTCCGCTCAGTTATTAGTCGAAGACCCCGGATACCACTTGACTCCTCCACATTTGAGAGTCTACCTATGGATTCAACCAGTTACACTTTTTCTATAGATATCTGGGTTGCGCATGGCGACAGTATTCTTATGTACACCATTTTTTTACTCCCTCGAGTATACAGTCACATATACTTCCCAGAGATGGCTCATAGTCATTGCATCCCTACAGACGTTGGACACCTTCAGTTTCAGCAGTTCAAACAGTCATTCCAGTGTATCAGTTATTGAGATCAGTCATGCCATGATCATGAGTACATCCCAAAATCATGTCCCCTCTGGACCATTATAATGTACCAATATATTTTTTATGTATTAGATCCCCCTTCTTGGGACTAATTGTTATGTATATGTCTTGATACGAACATGGGTATGCCCGCCTCGTCCATTACCAGAGATTATCCCTCATTCATATTGAGGCCATGTAATATTTGTTTATTTTTTGCAGCTTCCATGGGACACGGATCCAGTCTCCAATCGGTCTTTTCTCCTCCCCAAAAACCCAGAAAAAAGACAAAAGAACTATGATGTCTATCGACCATATGATGAGCTCCTGCCCTCACACATCAGGGGGCAATCTGTTAACACCCAAAAAGGGCTCACTAGCTCATTCCCTTATTCACATGACCCATTTGTCCACTTTTCCACCATCTGAGCCTCTGAAGCCAACAAAAGGTCACCAAAAGACCTTAGTACACCCCTTTTTCCCACTCAAAAAGATTATTTTTCCTAAAAAAGCATAAAAAACCCTAAAAAAGGGTCCAAATTCCCAAAAGTATTAAAAAGGGAATAAAAATATTAATTTTATTCAAAAAAGGAAAAAAGGAGGGAAAAGTACCTAAACCATGTTGGTCAATACCATTGGTTTCCACAAAACCACAAATGGTATTTCCCACCACCAAAACCTATAAAAAGGTGGTAGGGGCTCCTCATTTCACATCCATCCTTCTTCCTATCCTCATGCTGCCAAAATATCCCTTGAGTATTTGGCCATTGTAGCAACCTTGGAGAAAGGACCCATTGGAGATTGGAGCTGCTCACCATTAGAGCTATTCAACAACCTTCATCACTTGGAGGTATTGTTATTGCAAGCACTTGCTTGCCCCCATTTTCAATACAAATTTATTTTCTATATTTTCTTGTTCTTGTTTTTTAATTCAAAAATGCACATGCTAGTTTAGTTTAGTTTAGATTTAGTTTATTGTTATTTGCTTTATATTGAAACTGCTGCTACTAGTTAGCAGGTGCCCATAGCACTAAGCTTGGTTGCAAAACCAAGCCAACAAGAGGTTCTTGGTGAACCACAACCTAAGACTCCAAATCAACAAGCTTTTAACACGGTTGAGATTGAGGATATCACTTATGGTGAGTTTAATACTCCTTTTAATCCTCCTTTGACCAAACTTAACAATCCGCTTCTGGTACCTGTTGGTTTCCAGCAACCTAATTGTAGTGCATATTTGTTCACACCTGGGAATATTATGACTAACCCGGGAGGTGAACTGGGAGTTCCACAGACTCCCACAATAGGTATGAATACAAATATTGTAAATCCGCCTTCCACTGTTACACTGATTTCAACTCAGACAATTTCTGTTTCAACTTCGTCCTTTAGTTTTAATGCTGGTACGTTAGGCATGCCAAGCTCAACAGCTTTGACATCCGCCTCTACCCCTACTTGGACTTAGTAACACAGTGAATGTCATTCCACCTCCTGCGACTCAACAGTCATACCATATACCTAGTACTTGGATTTCCACACCCAATGTAGGGCCGAACGCCTCTGTAACTATGCCTATCATGAGTACCATGACTGCGCTGTCCACCTCAACTACCCCTGGTTTCAACACCTTTGCAGGTTACAATATGAATCAAAATAATGTACCTACAGGAAACACCCATTTTTCTTTGTTTTCTGGAGGAGGGGGTAACATCCTTAATCAACAATATGGCGAAGCTAACACCCAGCCATAGTGGATGAACATATAGAGTACCAACCCACTTTCATTTGGATGGGGGAATTTCAACAACACTTTCACACAACAGTAGATGGCAGGGGGAAACCCCTACCAGCAGATGGCTTAGGGCAACCCCTACCAGCAAATGGCTGGGGAAAATCCCAACCAACAGTTTATGGGTAAAAATATGGGTGGTTCCCCCTTTATGACGCAAGCTTATGAAATGCCATCTTATAGACCTCGTTTACCATTTCTGGCAACTCTGAATTTGCCAAATCTTTCCATGTTAACGAATGATCTGGTGTACCATAACGCGATGTGGCCACCAGTTCCTACTAAGCTACCTTCGGACATTCCAAAATTCAAAGGAAAAACTGGTGAGGACCCTGTTGACCATGTTACCATTTTCCATATATGGTGTTCTTCGAACTTGTTGAACGAAGATTCCGTTATGTTGAGACTTTTTCAAAGAACCTTAACTGGTGCTGCAACCAAATGGTACATTGAGTTACCTGTAGCCACATTATTTAATTTTCGATATCTTGCAACCTTTTTTCTGAACCACTTCTAGCTTCCTGTTCGGTATGATGTCGGGATAGATCTTTTGTCTACATTTAGATAGAATAAGGCCACTCACTTATCTGATCACATTTAGGAGTGGCAAAGATGGAAGAGGCTCATTAAAGCGAATATGCATCTGGAATTCCTTTTAGAGTGGTATTTGAAATCACTCCTTCCTTACATTTCTAAGGAAGTAGCTACTTCTGGAGTGTATTCAGAGGAAGAAGCCATCTTACGGACCCAGTAGCTAGACCTAGTTTACGCACAGTCTGGGGTACTTTATGAGATCATACCAGATGCACCACGATCAAACAATGATCTTGGCAGACCTAAACCTGGACCACATGCTGACGGCATAGTGGGTTCAGTTGATTTTGCAGCTTTCGACGCATTGACTAAGCAGGTTCATACCTTATCCGTCAAACAATTGACTGTAGAAGTGACCTCCATCACAACCTCTCCTTCTACGACTGAATATGTACACTAGGTTCAAAACAATCAAAAGGGCCCTCAGCATCCCAACAACAAAAAGAAGCACAAGAAAGGAGAGGGGAACCAGCAAAATCCCAAAACTAAAGAGAATGCCGAGGAGGGTAACAGAGAAAAGAAGAAGGTTAAGTTCCCTTGTAAGCTTTGCAAGCAGGATCACCTCACTCATCAATTCCCTCTACTCGAAGAAGCCCAGAAGCTGCTTCAAGAAAAGAAACCTGTCATACTTAAAGATCCATTTCCTAAGGGGCAGGGTTCAGCTTCTGGCACCTCCAATGCTGGGGGCACTATTCATGCTTCAGCTGATCAAAATTTCATTACTATGGTTAGAGCGGATGCACTTTTGCAAACGTGAGCAAGAAACTATATTCCGAATGTGCAGAACAAAGATAAAGATGTTCTTGAATCTTCCACTCCTCTCCACATACCTGTGGACCCACTGCCCAAGATCCCGAAAGGTGTCTTGAAATGGGAATCGCACAATCCCAACGCATGGGCTGCGACCAACTACAATGTGGTTGAAGATCTAGCCCAGACCCTTTGTGCTATGTCCACCTTAGAAGTCTTGCAAAGCTGTCCATTACAATGAAATGCACTTCTGGCAGCGATTGGAAGTATGGAATCATCCAATATGGCTGTGCGTTTTGATATGACTGATATTAAATACCAGTTTTTGTACCATGTTTCCCTTCAGATAGAGGTAGCTCATGGTCCTATGACCATGAGATGAGCTGTCATAGATGAGGGTGCGCCTACATGCGCAATGTCAATTTCTTGTTGGAAAGCTTTGGGTTCATCTGAGTTATCCCCCTCTAACACACTGCTTATTGCCTTCGATGGTAGGAATTTTCGTCCACACAGAGTTCTACCATGGTTTGAAATTACACTTGTCTGTAAGACAATTGCTGTAGAGATTGAAGTTTTGGACGCTCCGCTTGATTACGATATGCTGTTAGGAAGGAGTTGGACATATGCCATGCAATCCATTGCATCGACAGTTTTTCAAGTTGTTATGTTCCCCCACGAAGGCAAGATCGTCACGGTCGATCAACTTTCGTTCTCTCAAAAAAAAAATAGACTTCATTAGATTCCACTATTCCTTTAGTTGATCAATCTGCCCTAATAAGCGAGAGTTTAGGAGTAGGGCTTTATGGGTCATTAATAGGCACTTTTGACCTACCCTCTCCCATTCTTTTCATGCGTTCAGATGTAGGTACATCTACCAAAACTTTCACGGTTGGTTTAAGGACTGAGCCATGGATCCTTCCTACTGTATCTGAACCATTAGTTTCTTTAACCATTGCAGAAGTAGCATACATAGAAGCACAACACACTGCAATGGAACATATCGTGACTCCGCCAGTCTCTGCTGAGTCGGATATGGACTATGCTCCTGCATGGTTAGTGAATTCTACCCACTCTTTTGACTGTTTAGACACGGTTTTACCTTTTGATGAATCCATTTTGGAAGCCATGATGGGCCTATACCATCCATGGGAACATATGCATCACAGGTCTTACCTGCTTCCAAATCTAGACTGGATAGAGAGAGGAGAATTCTCTATGAGACCCAGTGGATTTGTTGATTTGTCCTCTTTTCTTTCTACTTCAAGAGTTGTTTACGCTAAAGGGAATATGGCTAATATATCGAGAATCATCTTGATTAACATTTCCACCAAACCCAGGGTCGTGGAAAACATTTTTATTGGAGCAGACTATTCTCTAGAAGAGATCGCTCTGTATACCAAGCTTTTTAAAGAATTCTGTGACATTTTTGCTTGGTCTTATGAGGATATGCCAGGAATCGATCCAACCATCATTGAGCATGTCATCACAGCATACCCTAATGAAAAACCTGTGAGATAGAAGCTCCATCCTGTGAATCTTCAAAAAGCGCCCGCCATTAAGGCGAAGGTTGAAAAATTGCTTAAAGCCGGATTCATCTATCCGATTGACATGACAGAATGGGTTTCAAATCCTGTTCCAGTTGATAAAAAGAAAGGTACCATCCGAGTCTGTACCGACTTCCGGGACTTGAATAAAGCTTGTCCGAAATATAACTATCCCACACCATTTATCGACCAGATCATAGATGCATGTGTGGGACACAAGATGTTTTCTTTCATGGATGGATTTTCGGGATATAATCAAATTCAAATCAAACCCGAAGATCAACATAAAATAGATTTTATTTTCCCGTAGGGAACCTTTACTTATCGGAACATATCGTTTGGCTAAAAGAATGCTGGAGCTACTTTCCAGCAAGTGATGAATTTCTCTTTTCACGATATCAAGCACATAGTTGAACCCTACTTGGATGACCTCCCGACGCGATCTCGAAAGAGACGGGATCATGCAACTCATTTGAGACTTGTGTTTGAACGATGCAGACAATATAAGATTCAATTGAATCCTAATAAGTGTGTATTCTGCGTCGAATCAGGACGTTTACTAGGTTTTATTGTATCCAGTCGCGGCATAATGTTCGACCCATTAAAAGTTGAGGCGATCGTAAATCTGCCTCCTCCTTGCACCTTGCAACAACTTCAAAATCTGCAAGGCATATCTAACTTCTTGTGACACTTTATCATAAACTATGATAAAATCACAAAAGGTTTCATGAGACTGCTTAAACAAGATACCTACTTCTTGTGGGATGAGGCTGCTCAAGCATCGTTTGAGGCCTTGAAAAAGTCACTACTTTCAGCCACCTTGTTAAGCCCGCCTGATTATACAAAATATTTTCTCTTATATCTGAAAGCATCTGTTTACACAATTGACATTGTACTAGTTCCGGAGGACGACACGCTCCAGGAGCATGTTGTTTATTATCTCTCGCGTGCATTGATAGCTCCTGAGATCAAGTATTCACATGTTGAGAAGTTAGCACTAGCTGCGGTCTATGCGGTGCAGAGGCTTCATCACTACATCCTTTTACGAACAACTACTGTGATAGCAGAGGTCAATTCTTTCCAATATGTTCTCACTCGATGCATCATCGGTGGGAAGTAAAATAAGTGGATTGTAATCTTACAAGAGTTCGATTTGTTTTTTCAATCGGCCAAGTCGAATAAATCACTAGTGTTCGCTGAGCTAATCTCAGAATTTTTGAGTGACTTAGTGCATGTTGAGGAAGAGTCATCATTCTCGGATGAACATATCTTCCTTATAGCCTCCTCTGACCCATGGTACGGGGATATTTTAGTATATCTCCAGACTTTGAGGTGTCCTACCACTTTTTCTAGAGAAGAACGACACAAACTAAAAAGTCATGCGAAAAACTATCTCATCATCTCTGATACTTTGTATAGACATGGGATAGATTCCATCTTATGACGTTGTTTGACTTTAGAAGAAGCAGAATCAGTATTGAATGATGCTCACAGTCGAGCCTGTGGGGGTCATACTTTTGGGTTGGAAACAACCCAGAAAATACTGCGTGTCGGGTATTTTTTGGCCCACAATCTTTAAAGATTGCGTGGAAGCTGTGAAACACTGTCGTCCGTGTCAGTTTTTCACCAGGAAAATGAGAGCACATCCAACTCCTCTTCATCCTGTGATTACATCAGGTGCCTTCACAAAATGGGGGGTTGATTATATGACTTTCAATCCAGTTTCGGCTGGAGGACATCATTACATCATCGTTGCCATTGACTACTTCACCAAGTGGGCCGAGGCAATGCCTACTGTCAAGGCAGATGGAGAAATTGATGCTTATTTTGTATTCAATCAGATTATTGTAAGGTTCAACATACCCAAAGAAATTGTGACCGATCACGGCAGTCATTTTCAGAATAACATGATGACCGATTTGTACACGATGTTAGGTTTTCGGCAAGAACATTCGTCTTCATATTATCCACGGGCGAATGCACAAGTTGAAGCAGTTAACAAAACTTTCAAGATAATTCTACAAATAACTGTTAATGCCAGTCGAAATAACTGGCACATCATGCTATACCCTGCTCTTTGGGCTTATCGAGCGAATGTAAATATTGCTACCGGGTTCTCTCCCTTCCAGCTTGTGCATGGGATAGAAGCAGTTGTTCCGATTGAATGCGAGATTCCTTCGTTGAAGTTGGCTTTCCAACTCCTACCAGATACTTCAACACTGGAAGAATGTTTGTTGCATTTAGAGCATCTAGATGAGTAGTGCCACGATGTGCTAATAGCAAACGAAGTTCATAAGAAATGATTCAAAGGACAATATGACAAGTCTGTCAGACCTAGGGTGTTTCTTGAAGGAGACCTTGTTCTACTTTGGGACCAGGACAAGGAACCTTTAGGACCTGGCAAGTTCAAGTCCATGTTGCTCGGTCCCTACATAATGTCTAAGGTACTGAAGAAAGGTGCTTACGAGCTAACATACTACGAGGGTAATAAGCTACCTAAGGCTAGAAATGGGCTCTACCTGAAGAAGTACTACGCTTAGGCATTTGTGCTTTTTCTTGTAACATAGTTGTATATTTTGTAGAGCTATTTTTTGCTTCTGCTTGTTATTTAACCTTATGTGCGTATTAATTTCGTGTATCAGATGTCGACTGAACATTTCGTAGGATTTGCTGATGGCGCCAGTCGCCACACTCGACAGTTGGCTTCAGCATCTTGGGTCATTTACTCACCAGCTAGCCAACTGTTCTCTTCAGGGGGGGTTTGTTTGGGTCCCACTACGAACAATGTGGCTGAGTATAGTGCGGTTATAGAACTTATCCAAGATGCTCGTATTCATGGCATTTCACATTTGGAGGTAAGACTTGATTTGCAACTAGTTGTATTTCAGTTAACGGGTGTTTATCAGATTAGAGATCCTGTTTTGCTACCACAGTTTTTGCGAGTTAGATTATTGGAAAGACAGTTCGATTCCATTATATATCAACACATTCTAAGAAATTTGAATGCATTATCTGATTCATTTGCAAATTATGTTTTAGATTGGCATTTGTATCATACATTTCTATAAATAGCATTTCACACATAAAGTTAAACACACACGCATGTAAATAACCGATACTGTATATATATCCGATACTGTATCAAAAAACATAATATGAGTTTTGGATCATAAGTCTATCACAAGTCATGTCATAAGATACAAAACTAGACTCGGTGGCCTCAAAAATATACATAAAATATCCATCTCCTATGGAGAAGGAGGGGCCTCATCGGCATCAATTGCCTCTCGGTAACATATGACCAACCTAGCTATTTTCCGCAGCAACCTAAGCCATGCTGGGGGCACACCAACTACATATTCCTGCATATCAATAGGTATCCGCTCAATATGACATGCAGGAACATCATGATTCAACCGACTCACTTTCCTCTCTATAGTCCCTAACATAGCATCAGTTGCACCCACATCTGTTGGCCTCACGAAAATAGTAGGATGTCCCTCGAGATGAATTGGTCTAATGTATGCATATGACACTTGTTTAGTACTTCAAAACTCGTCATAAAAATCATATACTTGAAAATTTGAAAAAATTAAATAATTTTCAAAACATAAACATACCTACATCTCCCCAGGAACCACCTGGAGGAAGTACCAGCTCTGGATCATGATGGAAGTCTAAACTAGCATACGAAAACTGCTTGAATGCCGACACATTTCTCTCCCACTATCCCTAGAAATCATCAGTATGATAGCAAAAGTGGCTTTCACCACCACCCTGGCAGAGAGAAATGTCACCCCAACGGCCCAATCTTGGCTCACGAGGATTGACTATAGGTAGAGGCATGCCCAAGCTAAGAGCAGGACCCTCTCGAAGAAGAAGGTACAAAGGATGCTACCATATCCAAAGTTCTTCATACTCCCGGCCTTACAACCCATGAGTTGAAGCTTCATATTTGCTAATAGACTAGTGCACCAATTGTACACATGACCTTGCAAGCATCTGATACCGATATGCATGGAATTCCTTGAGGCTAAATGTTGTGTGGCGCTTCCCCCCATTCAGTTCAACATACTTACAATAACCTTCAAAGGGAGGCTATCAATACTAGAAATTAGGATTTGACTTCCTGATTTCTCGGTCCCCGCCACACAGTATGCATTTATATATTCTTGCACCGACATAGCACCCATATTGCGTGAAGATCCTTTCAAGTTTACCGCATCTCCCCTCCTAGAGAGTCCGGTAATGAAGTATATGTCATCAACAGTAAGGTCCAGGGTTTCTCCCCGGATATCAAATGCATTGGCATCTACATCCCAATATTGAACGAGTCTTTGAAGCAACCAATTGAGTGCCCTCATGTTCACGGTTCTATAAAAATTCAACAAACCACACCTTCGAAATGCATGGAGAGTTGTCGAGTCTTGCATAGCCACCCTATCCATCTCCTCATGTTCTCTTTTCCTCCAACCAAGCACCATCCTGCCACAGAAAGGTCAAATTTTTGAGTCTCGACACTTTTTTCACCATGTTCAGGGGTGTGCGCTACTCTATAGCCACACAGTCATGCATGGGCACTACTCTGCATGAGCAATAGTAGTGCATACCTCCAGTATGCCCTATTTTGCCTCTTGCAGAGTATCGTACACGCTTTTAATGCTTTGAGCATGGCCTTAAAATTGATTTTGAGCATAAAAATTGACAAATGAAGTATTGAAATGCAAGTGGGGATGATTTTAACTTACTTGGCGGAGGAGAAAAATCGATTGGTTGCTTGAGTTGATCACCACGAAGGATTGAAGATCAAGGGTTTGCTCCCAAAGTTTTCCCTACAATTCCAAATGAGATATTTGAGTTTTAATTTGAAATTACATATACAAATTTGAATTTAATTTTTACCCACTTTTGTAAAAACTCTATAGTTTCAAATTTCATCAAAAAGTTCTATTTAATCATTGAACAACTACAAATGGTAATAAGTTAATTTCAACCAATGTTTCTCAAATTTTCGCTAAATTATTGTAGCATCAATCCATTAAGACTTAATTTCTTGATGATAGACCATTTCAAGTAGTTTATGGTTAAAATTACATATCATTAAAGATTTTTTGTCGCGATTACTAATGTGGTTGTTGAGATCCTAGTTTTTGGCAGATCATGAGTCGTGATCCTAGAAGATGTCATTTAAGTCATTTTAAGCTCTTGTTTGGACTATTGAAACATAAACAAGATCACCGAGCAAACTTGTCCTCTTCAAGCTCGTTAAAGGAACTGAAGGCCCATCTGCTTAGGTATAGAATTACCCCTTTTTCGGGCCTTAGCGGATAATTTACGGAAAAGGTATACTCTAGGTATACTCTGGTATATGCTAGAAGAGTTCTTCTTGCATTGTTTTAGACTTTTTCGGGGAAGGAGAATAACTTTACGAAAAAGGACCTTGTGGAGCCTTCTTTAGGGTTTTCAGGCTCTCGAAATATGAAAACACCAAGCGAGCACTCACCTACTCGTGCTCGACGTTAAATCCACGAGAGGGTAAATAGAGGATTGTTTAAGTTTTTCAGACTCTATAAATAGGAAAACACCGGCGAGCATTAACCTACTTATGCTCAATATTAAAATACACGAGTAGGTGTATGGAGTTATTGTTTAAGTTTTTCAAACTCCTTAAAATTGAAAACACCAGCGAGCAAGAACAGATCTCGGCTTGATACTGAAATCCAGAGATTAGTAATATAGAGTAATATTCTATCTCTTCTTCAAACTCTGTAAACAATGAAGAAGGTCCTGAGTCTTCCTCCCATGGGATCGTTAAAATTTTCACATGGTTGGACTTATTGAGTTTTCATTCTTTCTTGGACTCATTAAAACAACAAGAAATATATTCTTTTATCTAAAAAGAATAAGGGATAAGAAGGATGTATCATATCTTCAGTTTCAAAGGCAGTTCAGTTAGTCCTATCCTTGAACACAGCACCTACTTGAGTCTATCATGTCAGTTGGGCTTAGTTTTTGACCTGAGGGTGAACCTGATCTCTGAGTTGTTCACTCCCCTGGTTGATTATTTTTCCAACCATATGGAGGGTCTGCTAATGTCTCCTACATTATAGGCTTATATCATTTCCCCATTATGTTGAAAACTTCCTAAGTCACTTTGTGTCGTGCTTACTATTCAAGGATATAGCCTGTGTCAGCCATTCTGCAATTTACCTTTACCTCATGCGTCGGCCATCATATTGTTAGTCTTATTACATGTATTAATCCATATCAGCTCATACTAGTTGAGTGTCCCTCGTGTTGGATGATGTAGGATGCCTTAAGGCATCCCTTCCAACGGACTTCTTCCCATCGACATCAACTCATTTTGCTCTGGGAATGAAGTTTAGAGTTTTGGTTAGTACCTTGGAGATTGCAGTCACTAGTGGCAATTTTCCTCGTTGTTGAATCATGAGAATACATCAATGTCTCTTATTCGACAGGTTCCTCAAGTGTTCGAATCCAAGTCCACTTATTCACACTTGTTGGATTGTACTAGGTACCTTGGGCCCCATTATCATTATCGGTGGAAGCCCTCGCATTTGTTAACGGTATATATCAAGGACCGGTAATCAAACGATACCCCCCATGTTCGACTTTCAGCTCATTTATTCACATGGTTCGGGTTTGTACCTTGGGTTGTTTTGGGTGAAGACCTTGGGATGTTGATGACATCACCTCATTATGTTATCACCCAAGCTGTGCAAGACTGAGCCTCACTCATTTTCGGCTCTCCATGAGACATAGATCCAGTTTGTTGTTATGGCTATGATCTCTCAGTTTGACATGGATCCACGTTTGTATTTCAAGTGTCCATGCTATATATACATCTCCTAGTTATGTATCGGAGATCATGTCGTATCACACTACACATCTATATGATGTCAATATTGTAATTGCTCGCTAAACTTGATCTTTGTTTCAGGTGTTTCTGTGACTTGGTTCTGCAGTTTCTTGCTCCTCCTCTGACTTGGAATTATAATGTATTTCGGCCATCACTTCCCTCTGACCTCACACATTAGGGGGAATTTGTTATAGGTCAAATATCCACTTCTCCATCTGTGATCACCTTTAGCTATCGATCACACAAAAGGACAACTTGGATTGAAGAGCATGATGACCTTAGATGATGCTTTGACCTGACCTACCCTTTTGCAAGCTGACAAAACCCTGTAAAAACTCACATTTTGACATATGCGCTACCCTACAAGCATAATAGTAGCGCACATGCCCTACTCCACATGCATAAGAGTAGCACACACATCCTAGTATGCCCTACTCCACTTCAGCAAACTAGCGCACATCTTCAAAAAGCCTACAAACACTGGTTGTAAAGCACTGAAGTTGCATATTGAGTGCTACTCCACTGTGAAAAACTTGTGCACATCTTGAAATGTGATTAAAAATATATTAATTTGACGAATTGGGATTAGTTGAAGTTGGTTTTGCAACTTCGTCAACCTCCCAATTCAACCACCTCTTGATCTAAACTGCCTACCTTATCCCATAAATACAAGGAGGATTGAGGAGAGGGGTTAGACATATTGAGACTCTCATTCACAAGAAGAGAAACTTGCATTAAGGGTTGTTATGCTGGAAGAATTCCAAAGTTAGAGAAGAGCAAGAGCCTAGAATCTAGTTGCACAAGCATGCTGCATGATCAGGTATAATTTGTACTGATTATTTGCTTTTGACAATAAAGGTTGAAACATCCTTCCTTTACCAATCAAATGCCTAATGGATTGTGTGTTTATTTGGTTAAATGCTTGATTGTTCTTGATGTTTAAATTGTATTTCAATTTCATCATTGTTATATCAGTCAAGATACGCTGAGGAAGGTATCTTTGTATTGCAGGTCTATTGAGCGGAAGATCAAGTTGAAAATTGAGCGCAAGATCGAGCAGAGCTAGGATCAAATGTCGTTAATAAGGTATGTCTTCAAGATATTTGATCTCTTTTCCTTTATATATGCTTATGCAATATGATCAATGTGTTTACCAGTCACCCCAGAAGTTGATAGTGTCTATTTCGTCGCTATAAGGTAGAATTCCTAAACAAGAATATTGTACCCATACATGTGTCCCGCAGGATACTGCTGAAAATTATGAGGGTAGTAGATCATCTGGTTAACCAACGGTTTATTTGGAATCATAGGATTTACTGTCTGATTCAAAATCACAGTAGTGATCAATTGTTGGATGTTCTGTTGGGTGGGGATAACGGGCATAATTCCCTGAGATTGTTGTGTCCTAGGAATGTTTCCAGTTCCTTGATTGGGTATGGTTCCCTGGGATTGTTGTGTCCCAAGAATGTTTCGAGCTCCTTGATTAGGTGGTGGATTTCCCATGCCTGTGTTAGGGGATGCCTGCAAGAATGGAGTCCATGGAATGCTAGTTCCACCCTGATGAAGAGGTGGGTTCCATGGAGTATTCGCAGCATTAGCATAAGGAATTCCGGAATTCAAGTTAGGGGGAACGAAAGGTTGATTAGGTTTCCCCCCAGCTTGATTCTAGTTTCCAAATAAAGAGTACCCCTGACTGTGTGGAATGTGAGGTCTCCAAGAAGGAACTATTACTGATGAGGGATGTTGAAAATTGGTTCCAGTTGGGATACCAACATGAGGTTGTCCACTTCTAGGTGAAGTATATGTAGCCAACTGAGCAGATGATGCTGATGTAGGGGGTTGTTGCATGGTTCCATTCGGGGCATTAAAAAGTGGGATACCTACAGAAGGTGTTGTAAGTGGGCCCTGCTGAGCTGATGGAAAAGATGGAGGTGTTTGTTGAGTAGCCCCAGCTGGAGTGGCACCAAGTGGTTGTCCTCCAACAGGTGTGATCAATGGTCCGCCAGGAAGAGGTTGGTTACTGGGACCGATTGGTCCAGTAGATGGTTGTCCTCCATAAATAGTATATATGGTGGCTGAAGGTGTGCCTCCAATCAGAATAGGTGATCCAATAGTATGGATAGAGGTTCTTCGAATACTGACACTAGATGAGTGAGGTACTGTAGATTGGCCAATTGCACCAAAGGTGCCGACTTGTGAATCTTCTGTGAGTTCCGAATGGTGACGGTGAAAATATTGGGTTATCCCTCACAAGGGGTGTGTCCCCTGAAGTTAAGCTGACAATAGTGTGCAACAATAATTGTGGGGAGTATAACCCAGGACTTTCTGGCGTCACATCCATAGGAATTGGAATGGTGCGAAGATCATCGAGGGCTTGGCTCGGATTTGTATCCGAGAAAGTGGAGGCTGGACAAAAAATCTGAGTTCTCCTATCGGGTTCCGAAAGGAGTTCAGGTATAGACTCATCTGAGGGTCCGGATCCATCAACGTAGGATTCGTGGTACTCCGTACTAGATGGAGGAAGAGGATCTTGGTAGCCAGAAGGATGTGTAGTTTGAGAGGTGTGTGCAGGGGTGTATTCGGAAGCCAATGTGAGTATTTGAGTTGTATCGCATCTAAATTGTTCCGATGCTAAGGGTGAATTAGCTAAACTAACCATACTAGATTGGATTGATGCCATGATCTCATGTCCTAAAGGGAGATTAGGGAAGGATACAGTGAACGATACATTGCTAGAAGAGCCTGTTTCATAAGTATGAATACCTGATGGTGTAGTGGTGGCAGGTGGAGGTTCCACCTGTATGGTAGGAAATTAGAAATCGGAATGAAACGGTGCAAGAGGTAGTTCAATTTCTTCAATGATCTCAATGTATCCACATGGGACCAGAATCAAGTCTATCGTGTCTTTGTCGGATCCTTCAATCATCTCAATGTACCCTTTAGTTACATCGTATAATGTGGTCACGTGTCGTATAGTGATAGTCTTAGGGAAGGTGATGTCTTCCGGCCTAACATCTTGTGAAGTACTAACTTCAGAAGCTAAAGTAGTGTCCATTGTGGTAGAAATTTCTGGAATGACAGTGGTTTGTGGGATAGCAAGAATCTCTGGTGGAATACTAGTTTCAGTAACTGTAAGAGGTTCTGAGATGGTGCCATGGTCTATGGGTACATAAGAAACTGGAGATGTAGTACTGTTAAGTGGTGGAATTGTCCCTCGACTAGCACCAAAGCTGGAAGGGGCAGGGATACGTGATGCAGGTGGACCAGAAGTATGTGGTGGTGGTGGGTCAGGGATTCGTCCCTGCTGTCTCTGTGATCTCCTTTGATCATCCATAATGATGGGATTACAAGTTTTGGGGACAGTCTCCTATAAAAGAACTCAAAAACCCTAAAGTAGCCGAGTGTGCAAAAGGGGAGCTAGAAAAAGACAAGGCTCGCAGGCCAAAAAAGTAAGCTCAAAAAACTATACTGGGACCAGCGTCAGAGTAAGCGAGCTAAAACAAAAGTGGCCAGAATGCCAACAAGCAGTACTAACAAGAAAAAAGACCCTCTAAAAAGGTGAAATAACAGGCAAACTTCCCTAACTAAGAGATGGATACCTCGACAAATCGTATCCTTCGCAAGGTGATGAAATCCAAGTCGAACAATACCAAATGAGAGACCAATAATGGAAGGATATCCCTCTACTGAAAGGGATCCTGGGTAAAAGAGCTCTAGAAGAAAAGTCACTAGGCTACCTCGTTCATGACACGCCAGAGTAAGTGAACTGGCACTTCTGTCTATGATCCCAAGTATCACCTATACAGTAAATACAAGGAAAACAAGGGATAAATATCGTTAGGCGCTAAGTGGAGTGCGGCAGTCCACAAAGTCCATCCGGAACCTGTCCTCGTAGCTTACCCTTGTGAAATGGGAGGCCTTCTCCACAAACTGGTCGATGACCGTGTCAAAAAGTACAAGAATATTTTAGTACCCTAGAGGACAACAACTATGTCTTAGATGAAAATGACAAGGGGGAATTATTTGGATTCCTATCCCCAGTGTCCTACGTAACTACCAAATTCTTTTCTCCTCAAGTGAGGTTAAAGTGTGTTGAGTTAGGGAGTGTAAATTTTGATGGTTGTATTACTCAATCGAGTGATGGAAGTGCAACTTGATGGTGTTCTGATGACTCAAACCATGCATGTTGATGTAATTGTAACTTCGGAATGTATTTCCCTTATGTATATTGTACTCCTAGAGAGATGTTATTATTCCTCTATATGGAAGTGTCGTCATTTGTATTGACAAGTGTCGCAAACTGCAAGTGATGGGTTATTAGACCACCAAGTGTGGGGTTGTCCCTGATTAGTATAACCATGGGTTATTAGAATGAGTTAGACAAGTCGGCCCTGCTAGGTTATTAAGCAGGTTAGGTCATGTATAAATAGAGTGTGGGAGGCACTCTATTTGATCATATCATTATTCACTTCTACACTACTCGGAAAGTGGCGCACTAGTGGAGGAGGAGGTTTAGCTACTAGGAGGACTATCTCTGTGTACTTTGGTTGTATCATTGTTCTTTCTATCTCTAAGGAAGTTGTGGGGTTTTTCACCTTTATGGTTTTCCCTAGTGAAACTCTCTATGTCTATTGTCTCATGTGATTGTTTGGTGTGATCGATATGCATTGCTATACTTGATATGCTGTACATGTTATTCTCTCAGTAAAGATCCTAGAGTATGCTGAATTAATGCTAAAAAATTAACATGGTATCAGAGCTAACCTAAGAAGAAGACACTGTGCAGTTCCGAAAACTAGGGTTTCTTGTTTATAGGGTTTTCCTCCATAGATATTGAAATTCAGTATGGTATTTTGAATCTCCTCATCAAGGTGCATCTTTCTATCCAATCAGAATTCAATTCTGGGCACTTTCATTTTTGGCCCTAAATATTAGGGTTTCCACAAAAATAGGAATTTCTAAAATATGCGGACATAAATGGAAGCTCCTTGGAAAAATCAAATTTTAGAGCTTTGGATCAATATTTTTGGTTGGGTGAAGCTCCGAGAAACTCAAACCCTAATTCAGGGTCCTCCCTAGTGAATCCAGGAGATTGAAAAGCATTTCTGAAAGGTGAAACTTTGCAGTTTTAAATTTTTGAGTATACCAGACTGATCAACTCATCAAGGCGCATCTCTTTATCCTTTCAAAAGTTTGAAATTCACATTTTGAATTTTTAGGGTTTCTCTAACAAACCCTAATCTAGCACTAGATCCAGATTTCTGCAAATCAAGTGGTAAGACCTAAATCTTTTCTATTTCCATTTGAAGTACTCTTTAAGATGTCTCACCACACCAAGCTTGAGGATAAGCTTGAAGGGGCTGATAACTTCCGAGCATGGAAGTATAGGATTGGGTTAATCCTGGAAGAAAATGAATTGGATACTTACATAAGTTCTGAGGTCCCTATCCTAGAGGAAGAAGAGGCTAAGGCCTTGCATAAGAAGAACTTGGTCAAGGAAAAGAGGACCATTGTTGATTCTATCAAAGACCATCTCATACCACATGTGTCATCTCTAAAGACACCCAAGGAGATGTTTGATTCCCTGACCAAGCTATTTGAAGGGAAAAACATAAATCGGAAGATGACTCTGCGAAATCAATTGAAAGGGGTAAAGCTTCAGAATGGAGAGACCATTCAATATTATTTCTCCAAGTTTTCTCAGATCAAAGAACAACTTGAAGCTGTGGATGAAGTGGTGGAGAATGGTGAAATTGTCATGACCACTCTGAATGGCCTACCTAGGTCATGGGATTCCTTTATTCAAGTAATTTGTGCAAGAAGGAAGTTGATCTCCTTCAGTAGACTGTGGGAGGAATGTTCACAAGAAGAGGCTCGGCTTGTATCCTGAGAAGAAAAGATGGGAAGTCAAGATCAAGCTCTCACAACTCATACCAAAAGAAGCAAGCCCAACAAAGAGCACTCAAATTACAAGAGATCCTCTCATAACCATCAAAAGAATAAGAAGGATCTGAGATGCTTCACATGTAATTGGAAGGGGCACTTTGCTGCAGATTGTTCCAAGAACAAAAGGGACAACAACAACAACAACTTCAACAAGAAGAAGAAGAATAACAAAAGGAAATATCATGCTCATGCTGCTGAGGATGATGAACCTCCCAAGAAGAAGGTTAGATCAGAAAGTGATGACTCATCAAGCGAAGATGAATATGTTCTAATCTCCGCTCTCACAGGTACTATCTCTCATGGATGTAATGATTAGCGTATTGACAGTGGGGCTTCCAAACACATGAATGGTTTTAAAGAATCTTTTGTAAGCCTATCTGAACATGAGTCACCCCATAAGGTGAAAATTAGGGATGACTACCAATATCCTATCAAAGGAAGTGGTGAAGCTTCCTACAACCTAGACTCTGGGAAGTCTTTGAAGATGAAAGAGGTTCTATATGTACCTGGGATCAAGAAAAACCTACTCTCAATATCTGCATTAGATGCAAAAGGCATGAGGGTTGCATTTGTAGATGGCCAAGTACTCATGTGGCCAAAGGGTAAGACCATAGATGATGTAGTAGTGATTGGAGAGCAAAAGGGAGGATTGTACAAATTGAAGGGACAACCTGAACATGCCATGGTACATGAATCCATGGAGCCAAGTGAACTTTGGCATAGAAGGCTTGCACATGTGCAATATAGAGGACCAATTGAAAGCAAAGTTGTAGAAGGTCTTCTTGAAATCAGGACAAAGTATGAAGATGTTTGCAAAGGATTTTCAAAAGGAAAGAACACAAAGAAGGAAATCACAAGCAAGTAAGGAAAAAGGAATTATCCATTCCAATGTATGCAGTCAGATGTCATCTCGTTCTCTGAGTGGGTATGTATACTATGGTTCTTTCATTGATGATTTTTCTAGGAAGACTTGCGATTTATTTCTTGAAGAACAAAGATGAAGTATTCAGCAAGTTCAAGAAATTAAAGGCCTTGATAGAAAACCACACTGAAAGGAAGTTCAATACCTTTAGATCCGACAATGGTGGAGAATTCACTTCAGCAGACTTCAAGTGATATGCAGTGATTCAGGGATTAAAAGGGAGTTCATCACTCCTTACAATTCACAATAGAAAGGAGTAGAAGAATTTACTTCAGAATAGGACTCCAGTAGCCCTTGCAAGGAAGCAAATATTCAGAGGGAGTACACCCAACAAACAAACAAAGATAAGTATTTGAATTGTCATTTCTTGTATATTCTGCTTGTTGAAATAATGTTATTCAGTGATGTATATGCTTATGTTCGTAGACTTAGGTTGTGTATTATGCATATTAGAATAATTGCATTGATGAACAAGATACTACTAATATGCAAGTAATGGGTAAGTGGCTTATGGTACTGTACAATATTCCATTGCTACTTATCTAGAATGAAACCTCTTTGTTGATGTAGCGTCCCCTACCGTCATCCCAATGCATGGGAGAGAACACTACCAAACATATGGGCTTCATTCTACAATCTCAGCCTCATACATTACTCAAAAATCAAGTAATAATTCAAACTTCTTGGGTGTAGACTCATACTTCAAATAAACACAGCGGAAATAAACATACTAGCAAGCACACAAATAGTAATGCCTAACATATCTATCACAGTCGAGGATGATTCAACATATAGAGACTCAATCTCATTCCAATGCCATGCGTAGATCCCATATTAAGATAGTCATTTCATTTCTTTAAACATGAACAATTAACATATTGCAGAACACAAAATGCATACAACTTATGACAAAGAGAACACTTATCTTGAAGATGAAGCTGTCCAAACAACTAGATATGTGCGAGCAATGTTCCACCCAACCATAGATCTCTGTCCAGCTTGTATTCTTTCAGTTGAGAGATCACCCCCGAGCTGGGTTGTGTATCCACTAAGGAGTAACTAGCTGGGCTCACTCACAACCACGGTTTCACTTAACAGCTATGCTAAGCCAACACCCAGTTGGGTTTATCAAGCATAAAAGAAGATAGAGGAGGGTAATGCTAAGCCAGTGAGCTCAACAATAGAGCTACAGGCATCTCAAATGAACTCAACAGTCAGGCACCCACATTACCTACCACATCCAACACAAGGAAGGTCCCCTTCTCTGCTACACAGTCCCTCAGTCAACTCTTCCCACTAGTGCTCTTTAGGATGGGCATAGAAAGGTCCAGCGGCTAGCTTCCTAAGATTTCATCCTTCACTGGGTTTATCAAGAACCCAACCTCTGCTCAATCATTCACACTTGGATTTCTCAGAATTTTTGTCACAAAATAACTCAAATCCGTCACTGGTTTTCTGGGCTGCAAAAACTGGGTTTTCCTATGGATTTCTGGGTATCTAATACTCCCAATTTCGCCCCAAGATTCATACCTATGGATCCCCCATTGGATTTCACTGTCAAATACCAAATCTGAGCATTTTTGGCTCTTCAAAACATGGGTTTTTGCAAGGTTGCGATTTCTGGTTTTCTCATTGTTGGCAATTCATTTTTGGGTGAAAAATGATGCTGGTAACTTTCACAATGGGATTGGGATGAGGAAGAAGCAATCCCCATGAGGTAGAGTGACTTGTGGTACAAGAAAACAGATCCCGTACCTGCAAATACGAATTTTTGGGCTACCCATGCTCCATTGAAGCCATGGTCTGAAATCTTCAACAACTTTCTTACATAGAATTAAATGTCAACAAAAGGAAAGTCAAATGGGTTATCACAATGACATTTGGCAGCTTATGGCTCAATCCCACAATCCCCTCACCACTCCTTAGTGGATACACATGGCCCCTTCTCATTGGTTTCTCCCATAGCCAGTTTTGGTATTTTATTGCAATATTAATATTTACATCAATTTACAACATTCAATGGATTAATAGCACATGGGTATCAAAATATCACATACTTGCTTGATTTAAATAAAATACAAACATACACTAGCGGGGCCTTGGCCTTGAGCTCCACGCTAGGGAAACATACAACGCATGTATACAATATTTACATTAGAAGCCAATATTTCATAAGGGTCAAAATTGGGGTATTACATTCCCCTCCCCCTTAGAACAACACCGTCCTTGGTGTTCTCAAAACTAAACAAAAATGGGAATGCCTCTCTCATGGCATCCTCCAACTCCCATGTAGCCTCATCAGGGCTAAGGTGATCCCATTGGACCTTTACCTGCCCGATGGCTTTGTTCCGAAGCAATGTGACTTTCTTGTCGAGGATGCGCATAGGTTCTACTTGGAACCCTCCCTCGGGTTCCACCTGTATCACATTCCAATCAATCATATGATTAGGATCATGTACATACTTTTTAAGCAAAGATACATGGAAAACATTATGAGCTCTTATGCTAGTAGGCAATGCAAGTCTATATGCAACTGGCCCTATCCTTTCTAGGACTTCAAATGGCCCACAATATCTTGGTGACAGATTGGCACAACTCCCCAACTTGAGGGAACTTTTCCTTGGCCTCACTCTCAAATAAACATGATCCCCAATCTGAAATTCCTTATGCACTCTTTTCAAATCTGCATAACTCTTTTGCCTATCCTGAGCTACCTTTAAATTCTGCCTGATCTTAACAATTTCCTGTTCCATTTCCTTGATCATCTCTGGTCCAAGTACTACCCTATTCACCGGACTGTCCCAACTCAATGGAGTCCTGCATCCTTTGCCATACAATGCCTCAAATGGACTCATACCTGATGATGCATGATGTCTATTATTGTATGCAAATTCTACCAAGTGTAGGTAATCTTCCCACTTGGATGGTTTATCCATCACATACATTCTCAGCATGTCTTCAAGAACCTGATTCACCCTCTCAGTTTGACCATTTGTTTGAGGATGATAAGCTATACTGAAAATCAATTTTGTTCCCAATTCCTGAAACAATCCCTTCCAAAAATTGGAAGTAAACTTTGTATCACGATCAAAAACTATTGCCTTGGGCAATCCATGCAATCTGAATATCTATCTCATGAAGATATTTGCAACACCTTTAGCCTTGTGAATGGACTAGACTGGAATAAAGTGAGCTACCTTTGATAGCTTGTCCACCACAACCATGATTGAATCATGCTTCTTCACTGTCATGGGCAGACCTGTTATAAAATCCATAGAAATCACTTCCCACTTCCATTCCGGAATGGGTAAGGGATGCAACAACCCTACTAGATGTTGGTGCTCTGCCTTGACTTGTTGGCACTTCTGACACCTAGAAATATACTCAGCTATGTCCTTCATCATACCATGCCAAAAGTATTGTTTTCATGCTGATGCTATAGTTTTCTGATACCCTGGGTGCCCTGAATATGGCATTTGATATATCACATCCATCACTAACTTCTTCAAATCTGCACTATTTGAATGTACAGTCTGGTGCTATGATAAATGAGAACACCATCCTCCCACAACTGATATCTTGCACATGCTTCATCTAGATTTCCCTATTGCAATTTCTCTTTAATTTGAAGGCAAGTCTCATCACCATTTTGGGCTTCAAGAACTCTTGTCTTAAAGTCTGATTTACACGTACTTACTGCTGCAACATGAAATTTTCTGCTAAGAGCATCTGCAACCTTATTCTCTTTCCCTTTTACATTCTTAATTTAAAAATCAAATTCACAAAGGAAGTCCGTCCACCTAGTTTGCCTAGCATTCAAGTTTGGCTGATCAAACAAATACTTCAAATTAATGTGGTCCGTCCTAAGCTCGAATCTTCTTCCCATCAAATAATGTCTCCACATCTTGAGAGCACGCACTATGGCTGCTAATTCTAAATCATGTGTGGCATAATTCTTTTCATGCTATTTTAATTTCCTTTACTCGTAGCAAATCACAGCTCCTTCTTGCATGAGAACTCCACCTAGTCCCTCAATGCAAGCATATGTGCACACTACAAAATCCTTCTTTGGATCTGCTATATTCAAAACAGGAGCACTAGTAAGTAGCTTCTTTAACCGCTGAAATTTTTTCTCACACTTTTTAGACCATACAAATTTAATATTCTTCCTCTGCAATGAAGTGATCGGATGAGCTATTCTGGAGAAGCCTTCAATAAACCTTCTGTCGTAACCAATAATACCCATAAAAGATCTAACATCTGAAACATTTCTTCGAGTTGACCAATCCATGATGGAATTAATCTTCTCCAGATCCACTGCAATTCCTTCTTCAGAAATGACATGACCCAAATATTGAATCCTCTTTTGGTAAAACTCACACTTGCTTAACTTGGCATACAGTTGGTGTTCTCTAAGGAATTGCAACACCATCCTTAGATGTTCTTCATGTTCTTCTTCATTCCTTGAATAGACAAGAATGTCATCCAAAAACAGAATTACAAATTTATCCAAATATTTGTTGAATACACTATTCATGAGACACATGAATGTGGCAGGTGCATTATTAAGGCCAAATGGCACCACGGTGAACTCGTAATGACCATATCTAGTTCTGAAAGCCATCTTGTGTCTTCTTCCTTAATTCTCACTTGATGATAACCAGACCTCAAGTCAATCTTTGAAAGTAATTTAGCTTCCTTCATTTGATCAAACAAATCATCAATTCTTGGCAATGGATACTTGTTCTCGACTGTCATTTTATTGAGCTGTTTGTAATCAATACACAGCCTTAGAGTCCCATCCTTCTTCTTAACAAATAATACCGGTGCTCCCCAAGGAGACACACTAGGCCTAATGTATCTTTTGTCCATTAATTCTTGTAGCTGCATCTTTAACTCCACCAATTCTGATTTACTCATTCGATCAGGGGCTTTGGAATTCGGTGCTGCTCCTGGAACAAGATCGATGGTAAAATCAATATCTCTTTTTGGTGGCCCCCCTGGTACTTCATCCGGAAACACATCTTCGAACTCTTGCGATATCCTAAAGTCTTCTATCCTTAGACCTTTCTACTCTGACGAATCTGCCATATGAACTGCATATAATTGACAACCATACTTGTAAAACTTTTTCAACTGTAGGGCTGAAATCTGCCTTACTAAAATTTGCTTGGAAATTCCTCTTATCAATGTTGGCCTTCCTTCTTCATCATTGCACTCAAGTGATTTCTCATAACAGTCCAACTTGGCTCTATGTTTTTCCAACCAATCCATGCCAATTAAGGTATCATAAGATCCTAATGGTAACACATTCAATTCAGCATATGTGTGGAGTCCATTCAATTCTATGGGACACTCCACCACTACTTCACTTATTTTTCTCTTGTTCCCTGTGGCTAGTTGAACTAACCAAGACTTATTGTGCTTCACCTTTCTAAGAGAACAAACTTCAACCAATTTTGGAGAAACATAACTATGAGTAGATCTTGGATCAATCAAAACTGAAATAGATTGCGTAACAATCTTTCCTTCAACTTCCACCACTGATGATTGATGGTCTGCTTGATTATTATCCAACGCTGCATACATCCGAGGTGTTTCCCTTGCCATGTCCTCCACTGTAGCTGCTCCATTTAAGTTGTGCAACTTTTGGGGATTATCCTTTCGATGTGGGCAATCTTTCAACATGTGGTTTTCTCTGCATCCCCAACACTAAAGTGGTCCCATTGATGCTTTGTCTGCTGCTACTGCTGGCTTGAACCCACTCCTTGCTTGCTGACCTTGTGGAAAGCTTCTAGGCTGACTTTTGAATGGTGGCTTGAAGCCACTCCTCTTTTGATCAAACCTCCCTCTTGGATTTCCTTTCCATGCTTGGTTAACATCTGTTTTTCCTTTATTCTGCTCATAGCAATGCATTGCCATCCTAATGGCTTCATCCAAACTTGGTGGATTAACAATCTCAATACGATCTCTGAAACTTTGAGGTAGACTTCCAAGGAAGCATTGGATTTTTACTCTCTCATCCTTAATATAGTCTACATACCTCAATAATTCCAAAAATTTATGGACATGCTCTTCCATAGATTTTGTCCCAGCCTGAGTTCATTGAACTCTTTTCTCTTACTGTCATAATATCTAGCGTAAAGGTATTTCTCCTTGAAGTACTTCTTGAATCTCTCCCAAATGATCTTCCTCTCACTGATTCCTTTCACTTGCAAGAGATTGTCCTACCAAATTGAAGCCCTGCCATTTAGATTGTAGATGGCAATTTTGGCTTTTTCATTTCCTGAGTAGTCTTGAATTCTAAAATATTTCTTCATTCCAAGAAGCCATGCCTTTGCCTCCTGGCCAGTCTTGCCTTCTCCATCAAAGGTGGGAGACCTTGCCTTCCTGAATTCTCCTTCTGGGATTCCCTTGGGCTTCTTTCTTCCATTAAATATTCTAGAAGTATTCCTTGGACTTCTTCTGGAACATTTGGAGTCACACGACCTGTTGGAAGAAGATCTTGATGAAGATGTTCTATGCTTTCTGCTCACCGAACTCTTCCTTGGGCTTGGAGTCCTCTTCTTTGAACGATCTCTAGAATGACTCTCTACATCTCTTCCTTTTTCACCCACAGTGCTTTGGTTGGACCCAAGGTTATATTTTGCTGCATATCACCGAGGAATTGCAAAATAGCAGCATTAAGTTGGTGTTGTTCTTCTTGAGCCTTCATCAATCTTTCATTAAAGCTCACCATGGTTTCAACCAAATTCTGAGGAGTCACCTGCTCGCTTCTCCCATTGGATTCAGTCTCCGCGTTATCTTCATGCACATTTTCTCCGAGAACGTCTTCTTCATGCCCATAAGGATCTTGAGCATCATTTATGGTCACCATCTTTCCTGTATGCTACCTCTACTACAATTATAAATTTTATGAGCTGCAAGCACTGTGCATTATGAAAATATTTGTCAGAAATCATAAGAATGCATATAGACATATACACAATCAATATTTAACATAATAAAACTCATGGAATAATTCACACAGTTGCTATGCATTCCTTTCCCTTGGCCATTCAAGCAATTCTGGAAATTGCCCATAATCATCAATAATTTGACAAAACAGTCGCTGGTACATTTATGCTCTAATTATTTGTGGGGTGTGATAACTTCATTCAAATTCGGGTTATACACCATTGTTTCCTGCTGGACAAGATTTCCAATGCCTGTCCCCATGCTCCATTCCGACATTGGGTGTGGAAACTGCGTTATTTAAAAAATGACAACTTTCACCCCAATTCTACATACTTTTACACAGTTGTATTTTGGTCCCGAATGCCAACTTCAGCCACCTGTGGAAGAAAAATCTATGAAGAATCACGAAAGCGTTTCTACCGAGAGAAGTTAGCACATATAACAAGGAACGCTCAACATCTTGCGGATCTCTGTTCCGACGTACCTTTCATCTTCTATGAGTTTTTGGGTTTTACTACTTCTCACTTTTCACCTTTTCCCCAAAATCTCAAAATTTGGCCTAAAATGGCTATCTCCTAAATTATGCATTTCTGGAAAATATTCGTCTAACGGAAATTGTCCGTCTTAATGAGAATATGAAATGTCTAGTTCAGTAGAATTTCTTATTCCAACATCTAGGGTCACTTTTACTGTTCAAGCTTTTCAAAATCCCGAAAAAGTGGCCTGGAACAGTGCTTTTTGTCCCTCTTGTTCACCCCGACTCCACATCCTTTGGAGTTTTGGCTCCAAAAAAACAAACTTAACACTGTTCCTGCTCCATGGCCGCGCCATATTGATTTAAGCCCAAACTGACCTTCCGTCGAGCCTCGGGACACCCTCTTGCAAAAGTCATTATTCTCCATTTTCTGTCACATTGGAGCATACTGGGTTCGGGACCCTCTCTGGTTCTTTCATGGCCTTTGTCAATGGTCTCCGAGCCCCAAAGGAATCATCCCATTCTAAGCCCAATTGCTCCTTCTACCCAAAAATCAAGTTTTGGCATTTTTTTTTTTTTTTTTTAACACTAACTCTGCTGCCAGTGCAGCGCAGAAATTAACACTAACTCTACCACCAGCGCAGCGCAGAAATTAACACTAACTCTACCACCAGCACAGCGCAGAAATTAATGCTAACTCTGCCACCAGCACAGCGTAGAAATTAACGCTAACTTTGCTGCGAGCACAGCACAGAAATTAACACTAACTCTACCGCCAACGCAGCGTAGAAATTAACGCTAACTCTACCGCCAGTGCAGCGCAAAAATTAACACTAACTTTGCCACTAGTGCAGCGCAGAAATTAACACTAACTCTGCCGCCAGTGCAGCACAGAAATTTAACATTAACTCTGCGGCCAGCGTAGCGCAGAAATTAACACTAACTCTGCCGCCATCGCAGCACATAAATTAACACTAACTCTGCCGCCAACGCAGCGCAGAAATTAACACTAACTCTGTCGCCAGAGTAGCGCAGAAATTTAACGCTAACTCTACGGCCAGTGCGGCGCATAAATTAACACTAACTCTGCCGCCAGCGCAATGCATAAATTAACACTATCTCTGCCGCCAACGCAGCCCAGAAATTAACACTAACTCTGCCGCCAACGCAGCGCAAAAATTAATGCTAACTCTGCGACCAACACAGTGCAGAAATTAACGCTAACTCTGCCGCGAGCACAGCACAGAAATTAACACTAACTCTACCGCCAAGGCAGCGTAGAAATTAACGCTAACTTTACCGCCAGTGCAGCACATAAATTAACACTAACTCTACCACTAGCGCAGTGCAGAAATTAACACTAACTCTGCCGCCAGTGCAGCACAGAAATATAATGTTAACTCTGCGGCCAGCGTAGCGCAGAAATTAACACTAACTCTGCCGCCAGCGCAGCGCAAAAATTTAACATTAACTCCACGGTCAGCGTGGCGCATAAATTAACACTAACTCTGCCGCCAGCGCAATGCATAAATTAACACTATCTGTGCCACCAGCGTAGCCCAGAAATTAACACTAACTTTGCCGCCAGCGCAGTGCATAAATTAACACTAAAATCGCCGACAGAGCCTTTAGCAGAACTCATAAATACTTAGAAAAATTGCAAATTTTCATAGAGAGACAGAAATTTTCACAGACAGTTAGAAAATTTTCTGGAATGTGCCCTTCATTCTTTACAGATGTGAGTTACTACAGATCAAACTTCCTTAAAAACTTGCATAAAAACAGTAAGAGAATGCCAAGAACTTGCATCTCTAAAAAGGGATTTTCTTTTCATTTCAAATTCAACAATCCTACCAATAGATTCACAATTAGTCTGCAAGCATGGGTAAGGAAACTCATGAGCATAAGGGCATAATTTGCAAGCTTTCCTCCCTTCTGAAAACCATCAATCGGCCACATAAATGTTGGTTCATTGTAATTAATAAACATCATTAAGATATGGGGTTGTAACAACCAACCATTCAGGCTTTCAATCATGAAATTAACACACAGAAATTCATACCAGCCATGCTCAACATTCAATTTCATGCATTCAAAACATCATGGACATTCAAGGGACAAGGAGTCATAATTAATCAAGGCCCCAAACACATGATGCGTTATCTCATATGCACAGCAATTAGCAACAAACAATAACCAATATGCAACAACATGCCCTATGCACAACACACAAAGTCATATTTTCCTAATCTGTTGTGTGGATGTCGGCCCAATAGTCTCAGTGTTGTAATCCTTGGGCTCTGATACCACTCTATAGCGTCCCCTCCCGTCATCCCAATGTAGGGGAGAGAACACTACCAAACACACGTTCTTCGTTCTACAATCTCAACCTCATACGTTACTAAAAAATCAAGTAATAATTAAAACTTCTTGGGTGCAGACTCATACTTCAAATAAACACAGTGGAGATAAACATACTAGCAAGCACACAAACAATAATACCTAACCTATCTATCACAACAGAGGATGATTCAACATATAGAGACGCAATCTCATTCCAATGCCATGCGTAAATCCCATATTAAGATAGTCATTTCATTTCTTTAAACATGAACAATTAACATATTGCAGAACACAAAATGCATACAAATTATAACATAGAGAACACTTATCTTGAAGATGAAGCTGTCCAAACAACTAGCTATGTGAGAGCAATGTTCCACCCAACCATAGATCTCTGTCTAGATTGTATTCTTTCAGCTGAGAGATCACTCCCGAGCTGAGTTGTGTATCCACTAAGGAGTAACTAGCTAGGCTCACTCACAGCCATGGTTTCACTTAACAGCTATGCTAAGCCAACACCCAGTTGGGTTTATGAAGCATACAAGAAGATAGAGGAGGGTAATACTAAGCCAGTGAGCTCAATAGTAGAGCTACAGGCATAACAAATGAACTCAACAGTCAGGCACCCACATTACTTACTACATCCAACACAAGGAATGTCCCCTTCTTTGCTACAAAGTCCCTCAGTCAACTCTTCCCTCCAGTGCTCTTCAGGATGGGCATAGAAAGGTCCAGCTGCTAGCTTCCTGAGATTTCAGCCTTCACTGGGTTTATCAAGCAAACCCAACCTCTGCTCAATCATTCACACTTGGATTTCTTAGAATTTCTATCACAAAATAACTCAAATCCGTCACTAGTTTTCTGGGCTGCAAAAACTGGGTTTTCCTATGGATTTCTGGGTAGCTAGTACTCCCAATTTTGCCCCAAGGTTCATACCTATGGATCCCCCATTGGATTTCACTGTCAAATACCAAATCTGGGCATTTTTGGCTCTTCAAAACGTGGGTTCTTGCAAGGTTGCGATTTCTGGTTTTCTCACTGCTGGCAATTCGTTTTTGGATGAAAAATGATGCTGGTAAATTCCACAATTGGATGGGGACTAGGAAAAAGAAATCCCCATGAGGTAGAGTGACTTGTGGTACAAGAAAACAGATCCCATACCTGCAAATACGAATATTTGGGCTACCCATGCTCCATTGAAGCCATGGTCTGAAATATTCAACAACTTTCTTACACATAATTAAATGTCAACAAAAGGAAAGTCAAATGGGTTATCACAATGACATTTGGCATTTTATGGCTCAATCCCATAATCCCCTCACCAGTCCCTAGTGGATACACATGGCCCCTTCTCATTGGTTGCTCCCATAGCCAGTTTTGGTATTTTATTGCAATATTAATATTTATATCAATTTACAATATTCCATGGCTTAATAGCACATGGGTACCAAAATATCATATACTTGCTTGTTTTAAATAAAATCTTAACATACACTAGCGGGGCCTTGGCCTTGAGCTCCACGCTAGGGAAACATACAACGCATATATATAATATTTACATTAGAAGCCAATATTTCATAAGGGTCAAAATTGGGGTATTACATTCCCCTCCCCCTTAGAACAACACCGTCCTCGGTGTTCTCAAAACTGAACAAAAATGGGAATGCCTCTCTCATGGCATCCTCCAGCTCCCATGTAGCCTCATCGGAGCTAAGGTGCTCCCATTGGACCTTTACCCACCCAATGGCTCTATTCTGAAGCAATGTGACATTCTTGTCGAGGATGCGCATAGGTTCTACTTGGAACTCTCCCTCAGGTTCCACCTGTATCACATTCCAATCAATCATATGATTATGATCATGTACATACTTCTTAAGCAAAGATACATGAAAAACATTATGAGCTCTTATGCTAGCAGGAAATGCAAGTCTATATGCAACTGGCCCTATCCTATCTAGGACTTCAAATGGCCCACAATATCTTTGTGACAGCTTGGCACAACTCCCCAACTTGAGGGAACTCTTCCTTGGTTTCACTCTCAAATAAACATGATCCCCAATCTGAAATTCCTTATGCAATCTTTTCAAATCTACATAACTCTTTTGCCTGTCCTGAGCTGCCTTTAAATTCTGTCTAATCTTAACAATTTCCTGTTCCATTTCCTTGATCATCTATGGTCCTAGTACTACCCTGTTCACCGGACTGTACCAACTCAATGGAGTCCTGCATCCTTTGCCATACAATGCCTCAAATGGACTCATACCCGATGATGCATGATGTCCATTGTTGTATGCAAATTCTACCAAGTGTAGGTAATCTTCCCACTTGGATGGTTTATCCATCACATACATTCTTAGCATGTCTTCAAGAACTTGATTCACCCTCTCAGTCTGACAATCTGTTTGAGGATAATAAGCTGTACTGAAATTCAATTTAGTTCCCAATTCCTGAAACAATCCCTTCCAAAAATTGGAAGTAAACTTTGTATCACGATCAGAAACTATTGCCTTGGGTAATCCATGCAATCTAAATATCTCACTCATGAATATATTTGCAATTTCATTAGCCTTGTGAGTGGACTTGACTGGAATAAAGTGAGCTACCTTTGATTTGAAGGCAAGTCTCATCATCATTTTGGGCTTCAAGAACTTTGTCTTCAAGTCTGATTTACACATACTTACTGCTGCAACATGAAATTTTCTGCTAAGAGCATCTGCAACCTTATTCTCTTTCCCTTTTACATGCTTAATTTAAAAATCAAATTCACAAAGGAATTCCATCCACCTAGCTTGTCTAGCATTCAAGTTTGGCTGATCAAACAAATACTTCAAACTCATGTGGTCTGTCCTAAGCTCGAATTTTCTTCCCATCAAATAATGTCTCCACATCTTAGAAGCATGCACTATGGCTGCTAATTCTAAATCAAATGTGGCATAATTATTTTCATGCTCTTTTAATTTTCTTGACTCGTAGCAAATCACAGCTCCTTCTTGCCTGAGAACTCCACCTAGTATCTCAATGCAAGCATATGTGCACAATACAAAATCCTTCTTTGGATCTGCTATCTTCAAAACAGGAGCGCTCGTAAGTAGCTCCTTTAACCGTTGAAAGATTTTCTCACACTTTTCAGACCATACAAATTTAATATTCTTCCTTTGCAATGAAGTGATCGGATGAGCTATTCTGGAGAAGCCTTCAATAAACCTTCTGTAGTAACCAGCAACACCCATAAAAGATCTAACATCTGAAACATTTCTTGGAGTTGACTAATCCATGATGGAATTAATCTTCTCCGGATCCGCTGCAATTCCTTCTTCAGAAATGACATGACCCAAATATTGAATCCTCTTTTGGTAAAACTCACACCTGCTTAACTTAGCATACAGTTGGTGTTCTCTAAGGACTTGCAACACCATCATTAGATGTTCTTCATGTTCTTCTTCATTCCTTGAATATACAAGAATGTCATCCAAAAACACAATCACAAACTTATCCAAATATTTGTTGAATACATTATTCATGAGACACATGAATGTGGCAGGTGCATTGGTAAGGTCAAATGGCACCATGGTGAACTCATAATGACCATATCTAGTTCTGATATCCGTCTTGTGAATGTTTTCTTCCTTAATTCTCACTTGATGATAGTCAGACTTCAAGTCAATCTTTGAATATAATTTAGCTTCCTTCATTTGATCAAACAAATTTTCAATACTTGGTAATGGATACTTGTTCTTGACTGTCATTTTATTGAGCTGTCTGTAATCAATACACAACCTTAGAGTCCCATCCTTCTTCTTAACAAATAACTATGAGTAGATCTTGGATCAATCAAAACAGAAATAGATTGCGTAGAAATCTTACCTTCAACTTCCACCACTGATGATTGATGGTCTGCTTGATGATTATCACACGTTGCATAAATCCGAGGTGTTTCCCTTGCCATGTCCTCCACTGTAGCTGCTCCCTTCAAGTTGTGCAACTTTCAGGGATTATCCTTTCGATGTGGGCAATCTTTCAGCATGTGGTTTTCTACACATCCCCAACATTGAAGTGGTCCCTTTGATGCTTTATCTGCTGCTACTGTTGGCTTGAACCCACTCCTTGCTTGCTACCCTTGTGGAAAGGTTCTAGGCTGACTTTTGAATGGTGGCTTGAAGCCACTCCTCTTTTGATCAAACCTCCCTCTTGGATTTCCTTTCCATGCTTGGTTAACATCTATTTTTCCGTTATTCTGCTCATAGCAATGCATTGCCATCCTAATGGATTCATCCAAACTTGGTGGATTAACAAACTCAATACGATCTATGAAACTTTGAGGTAGACTTCTAAGGAAGCATTGGATTTTTACTCTCTCATCCTTAATGTAGTCTACATACTTCAATAATTCCAAAAATTTATGGACATGCTCTTCCATAGATTTTTGTCCCAACCTGAGTTCATTGAACTCTTCTCTCTTACTGTCATAATACCTAGCAGAAAGGTATTTATCCTTGAAGTACTTCTTGAATCTCTCCCAACTGATCTTCCTCTCACTGATTCCTTTCACTTGCAAGAGATTGTCCCACCAAATTGAAGCCCCGCCATTTAGATTGTAGATGGCAATTCTGGCTTTTTCATTTCCTGAGTAGTCTTGAATTCTAAAATATTTTTTCATTCCAAGAAGCCATGCCTCTGCCTCTTGGCCATTCTTACCTTCTCCATCAAAGGTGGGAGGCCTTGCCTTCCTGAATTATCCCTGTGGGATTCCCTTGGGCTTCTTTCTTCCATTAAATATTCTAGAAGTATTCCTTGGACTTCTCCTGGAACATTTGGAGTCACACGACCTGTTGGAAGAAGATCTTGATGAAGATGTTCTATGCTTTCTGCTCATCGCACTCTTCCTTGGGCTTGGAGTCCTCTTCTTTGAACGACCTCTAGAATGACTCTCTGCATCTCTTCCTTCTTCACCCACATTGTTTGGGTTGGACCCAATGTTTATCTTTTGCTGCATATCACTGAGGATTTGCAAAATAGCAGCATTAAGTTGGTGTTGTTCTTCTTGAGCCTTCATCAATCTTTCATTGAAGCTCACCATGGTTTCAACCAAATTATGAGGAGTCACCTGCTCCCTTCTCCCATTGGATTCAGTATTTGCATTCTCTTCATGCACATTTTCTCCTAGAATGTCTTCTTCATGCTCATAAGGATCTTGAGCATCATTTATGGTCACCATCTTTCCTGTATGCCACCTCTGCTACAATTATAAATTTTATGAGCTGCAAGCACTGTGCATTATGAAAATATTTGTCAGACATCATAAGAATGCATATAGACATATACACAATCAATATTTAACATAATAAAACTCATGGAATAGTTCACACAGTTGCTATGCATTCCTCTCCCTTGCCCATTCAAGCAATTCTGGAAATTGCACATAATCATCAATAATTTGACAAAACAGTCGCTGGTACATTTCAGCTCTAGTTATCTGTGGGGTGTGATAACTTCATTCAAATTCGGGTTATACACCATTGTTCCCTGCTGGACAAGATTTCCAATGCCTATCCCCATGCTCCATTCCGACATTGGGTGTGGAAACTGCGTTATTTAAAAAATGACAACTTTCACCCCAATTCTACATACTTTTACATAGTTGTATTTTGGTCCCGAATGCCAACTTCAGCCACCTGTGGAAGAAAAATCTATGAAGAATCACGAAAATATTTCTACCGGGAGAAGTTAACCCATATAGCAAGGAACGCTCAGCATCTAGCGGATATCTGTTCCGATGTACCATTCATCTTCTATGAATTTCTGGGTTTTACTACTTCTCACTTTTCACTTTTTCCCCAAAATCTCAAAATTTGGCCTAAAATGGCTATCTCCTAAACTATAGATTTCTGAAAAATCTTCGTCTAATGGAAACTGTCCGTCTTAATGAGAATATGAAATGTCTAGTTAAGTAGAATTTTTTATTCCAATGTCTAGGGTCACTTTTACTGTCCAAGCTTTTCAAAATCCCGAAAAGTGGCCTGGAATAGTGCTTTTTGGCCCTCTTGCTCACCCCGACTCCACATCCTTTGGAGTTTTGGCTCCAAGATTCCAAACTTAACACTGTTCCTGATCCGTGGCCGTGCCATATTGATTTATGCCCAAACTGACCTTCTGTCGAGCCTCGGGACACCCTCTTGCAAAAGTCACTATTCTCCATTTTCTGTCACATTGGAGCATACTGGGTTCGAGACCCTCTCTGGTTCCTTCATGGCCTTTGTCAATGGCCTCCGAGCCCCACAGGAATCATCCCATTCCTAGCCCAACTGCTCCTACCCAAAAATCAAGTTTTGGGCACTTTTTCTCTCTTTCTTTTTTTTTAACACGAACTCTGCCGCTAGCACAACACAGAAATTAACCCTAACTCTGCTACTAGTGCAGTGCAGAAATTAACGCTAACTCTGCCGCCAGCGCAACATAGAAATTAACGCTAACTATGCTACCAGCGCAGCACAGAAATTAACACTAACTCTACCGCCAGCGCAACGCAAAAATTAACGCTAACTATGCCGCCAGCGCAGTGCAGAAATTAACACTAACTCTGCCGCTAGCGCAGCGCAGAAATTAACACTAACTCTACCGCTAGCGCAGCGCAGAAATTTAACGTTAACTCTGCGGCTAGCGCAACGCAGAAATTAACACTAACTCTATCACCAGCGCAACACATAAATTAACACTAACTCTGCCGCCAGTGCAATGCAGAAATTAACACTAACTCTACCGTCAGCGCAGCACAAAAATTTAACGCTAACTCTGCTGCCAGCGCAGCACATAAATTAACACTAACTCTGCCGTCAGCACAGCGCAGAAATTAACACTAACTATGTCGCTAGCATAGTGCAAAAATTAACACTAACTCTGCCGCCAGCGCAGTGCATAAATTAACACTAAAATCGCCGACAGAGCCTTTAGCATAACTCATAAATACTTAGAAAAATTGCAAATTTTCACAGACAGACAGAAATTTTCACAGACAGTTAGAAAATTTTCTCGAATGTGCCCTTCATTCTTTACAAAGGTGAGTTACTACAGATCAAACTTGCATAAAAACAGTAAGAGAATGCCAAGATCTTGCATCTCTAAAAAGGGATTTTCTTTTCATTTCAAATTCAACAATCCTACCAATGGATTCATAATTAGTCTGCAAGCATCCAACATGCATGGGCAAGGAAACTTATGAGCATAAGGGCATAATTCGCAAGGTTTCCTCCCTTCCGAAAACCATCAATCGACCACATAAATGTTGGTTCATTCTAATTAACAAACATCATTAAGATATGTGGCTGTAACAACCAACTGTTCAGTCTTTCAATCAAGAAATTAACACACAGAAATTCATACCAGCCATGCTCAACATTCAATTTCATGCATTCAGAACATCATGGACATTCAAGGGATAAGGATTCATAATTAATAAAGGCCCCAAACACATGATGTGTTATCTCATATGCACAGCAATTATCAACAAACAATAACCAATATGCAACAACATGCCCTATGCACAACACACAAAGTCATATTTTCCTAATCTGCTGTGTGGATGTTGGCCCAACACTCTCAGTGTTGTAATCCTTGGGCTCTGATACCACTTTGTAGTGTCCCCTCCAGTCATCCCAATGCAGGGGAGAGAACACTACCAAATATACGGGCTTTGTTCTACAATCTCAGCCTCATACATTACTAAAAAATCAAGTAATAATTAAAACTTCTTGGGTGCAGACTCATACTTCAAATAAACACAGCGGAAATAAACATACTAGCAAGCACACAAATAGTAATGCCTAACATATCTATCATAGTAGAGGATGATTCAACATATAGAGACTCAATCTCATTCCAATGCCATCCGTATATCCCATATTAAGATAGTCATTTCATTTCTTTAAACATGAACATTTAACATATTGAAGAACACAAAATGCATACAATTTATAACACGGAGAACACTTATCTTGAAGATGAAGTTGTCCAAACAACTGTCTATGTGAGAGCAACGTTCCACCCAACCATAGATATCTGTCCATATTGTATTCTTTCAGCTGAGAGATCACCCCCGAACTGGGTTGTGTATCCACTAAGGAGTAACTAGCTGGGCTGACTCACAGCCATGGTTTCACTTAATAGCTATGCTAAGCCAACACCCAGTTGGGTTTATCAAGCATACAAGAAGATAGAGGAGGGTAATGCTAAGCCAGTGAGCTCAATAGCAGAGCTACAAGCATCTCAAATGAACTCAACAGTCAGGTACCCACATTACCTACCACATCCAACACAAGGAAGGTCCCCTTCTCTGCTACACAGTCCCTCAGGAAACTCTTCCCTCCAGTGCTCTTCAGGATGGGCATAGAAAGGTCCAGCTGCTAGCTTCCTGAGATTTCAGCCTTCACTGGGTTTATCAAGCAAACCCAACCTCTGCTCACTCATTCACACTTGGATTTCTTAGAATTTTTGTCACAAAATAACTCAAATCCGTCACTGGTTTTCCGGGCTGCGAAAACTAGGTTTTCTTATGGATTTCTGGGTAGCTAATACCCCCAATTTTTTCCCAAGGTTCATACCTATGGATCCCCCATTGGATTTCACTGTCAAATACCAAATCTGGGCATTTTTGGCTCTTCAAAACGTGGGTTCTTGCAAGGTTGCGATTTTTGGTTTTCTCATTGCTGGCAATTCATTATTGGGTGAAAAATGATGCTGGTAACTTCCACAATGGGATGGGGATGAGGAAGAAGAAATCTCCATGAGGTAGAGTGACTTGTGGTACAAGAAAACAGAGCCCATACCTGCAAATACAAATTTCTAGGCTACCCATGCTCCATTGAAGCCATGGTCCGAAATCTTCAACAACTTTCTTACACATAATTAAATGTCAACAAAAGGAAAGTCAAATGGGTTATCACAATGACCTTTCGCAGCTTATGGATAAATCGCACAATCCCCTCACCACTCCCTAGTGGATACACATGTCTCTTTCTCATTGGTTTCTCCCATAGCCAGTTTTGGTATTTTATTGCAATATTAATATTTACATCAATTTACAATATTTCATGGCTTAATAACACATGGGTATCAAAATATCACATACTTGTTTGTTTTAAATAAAATCCAGACATACACTAGCGAGGCCTTGGCCTTGAGCTCCACGCTAGGGAAACATACAATGCATGTATACAATATTTACATTAGAAGCCAATATTTCATAAGGGTCAAAATTGGCATATTACAACTGACATGTTGGGAGTTGTGCACACTCTTAACAATGTTCCGGTAGAGATTGGAAGGCATCTAGAAAGTTACGGGATATGGATAAATGTTGTATTGAAGCATTGGCTAAAATAATTGCATGGCTGGTTGACATATTTCTTTATGTGTAGGAATTTGTTCTGAAAACTATGAGATGTTTCTAATCATGCAATTTAACTTGCTTTGTAGGAAAGATCGTATACCATCTCCTACAAAAGAAGGACTACAACATTGGTTCAACAACAAAGTTATCTATTGAACATATTGAAGATATTGAAGTTCTCAGGATTCGGGAAGAATGCCATGATAGAGGAGTACTAGTCGATCATGAAGAATGATGTTTGGGATGCAGTCCCAAGACCTAAAGGGAGGTCTGTTGTGACTTCCAAATGGATCTATAAGATCAAGCATGCTGCAGATGGTAGCATGGAGAAATACAAAGCGAGGTTTGTAGCTTGTGGCTTCTCCCAGGAAGAGGGATTGACTATGAAGAGACTTTTACACCTATAGCTAGGTACACTTCCATCAGATCAGTACTTGCTCTAGCTGCAGTGATGAAATGGAAGATACACTAGATGGATATCAAGACATTTTTCTTGAATGTTGTAGTCAAGGAGGAAGTGTATGTGGAGCAGCCACTTGGTTTTGAGACACACGACAGGAGTTCATATGTGTGCAGGTTGAAGAAAGCCTTGTATGGCTTGAAGCAAGCTCCTAGGAATTGATATGGTAGGATATATGGATTTCTATCTAGTTTGGACTTTACCAAGATTAAAGCAGATTCCAACCTTTACTACAAGGTTGAGGAAGGAAATCCAGTGATACTATTATTGTATGTGGATGACCTGTTTGTAACAGGTGAGTATATATTGATTGCCAACACGAATAAAAAGCTTGCTGTCGAGTTCGAGATGAAGGACTTGGGTATGATGCACTACTTTCTTGGTATTGAGGTGTGGCAAAGTGCAGATGGAATATTCCTTGGACAAGGGAAGTATGCAGTAGAGATCTTGAAGAGGTTCAGGATGATGGACTGCAAGGCCATGGCCACACCTATGGCATCGAACATGAAGCTTCTATGTGATGCTTCATCTAATCCGGTTGATCTCACGGTGTATCGTTAGATGATTGGGTCCTTGATGTACCTGACAAACATGAGACCATATGTTAACACCCAAAAAGTGCTCACTACCTCATCTCCCTCATTACATGACTCATTTGTCCATATTTCCTACCATATTTGCCTCCAAAACCTTAAAAAGCCATTAAAAAGTCTCCAAAATGCCAAAAAAACCATTAAAAGGCCTCCAAAAGGCCAAAAACCCCCATTTTTTCCCAAAAATAATGTAAATTCCTCCAAAACTAGCAAAAACCCTCTAAAAAGGGAATAAAAAATACAAAAAAGAGGAAAAAGAGGGGAAAAAGGAAACAAAAACCCTATATAGCTGACCTAAACCATGTGGTGCCCAAAACCATGGGTCAGCACTCCACCACTAAAAATCTATAAATAGGTGATGGAGGCTCCCCATTTTTCATCCGCAATCATCCCTATCCTTATGATACTGAAAATTTCCTTGAAACCCTATCTCTCCACTTGAAGCTAATTCTTGAGAACCCTTTTGGCCCCATTTCCAAAACATCTTTGGAAGAAGGAGAAGGAACAACACTGGAGCTTGGAAGCAACCCTCTTGGACTGCTACAAAGGCTCCACCAACCTCTACATCTGAGGTAACTTTTAATACAAAAAGAGAGATCTTCACCATATTTTCATGTTTTGTTATTTATGTTCATGCTCATGTTAGTTCAATTTTATTTTACTGTACTGTCATATTTCACCATTTTTCTGAATTGCTACTAAGGAGTCCTTTCTCCTTAGTAGGTGCTCATTTTCACAAGCTAGGGTGAAAACCCTAGCTATAGTTTTTGGCAACTCCCCTAGTCTTCCTTTGAATTTCTGGTTATAGCTTTAAACGTTTTAAATTTTATGCAATATTTTTCTGTTTTTTCCTTTCGGCTGCCGTAAATCGTGAATTTTTTTCCACAGTTGTGATTCGACTGCAGCTTTCAGACTGTTACCTGTGATGCGACCGCGGCTCTCGGACTGTTACCTGCGATCTCCCCGCAGTTTTCAATCTGTTACCTGCGATCTGACTGCAGCTTTCAGCCTGTTTCCTGCGATCTGACCGCGGCTGTTCACCATTTTCCTTCTATCCTCCTGCGACTTTCGACCTTTTTCCTGCGGTCCGCCTATGGCTTTCAACCATTTTCCTTCTATCCGCCTACGACTTTCGGCCTTTTTCCCCTGGCCCGCCTATGGCTTTCATCCATTTTCCTGCTATCCACCTGCGACTTTTGGCCTTTTTCCCGTGGTCCGCCTGCGGTTTTCAGCCATTTTCCTGTTATCCTGCGACTTTGGGCCTTTTTCCCATGGTTTTCCTGCGGCTTTCAACCATTTCCCTGCTATCCGCATACAACTTTCAGCCTTTTTCCCGCGGTCCGCCTACGACTTTCAGTCATTTTCTCGCGATCTGCCCGCGACTGTCGACCTGTTTCCCGTAGTCCAACCGCGAAATTTTGCCACAGATCCGTGATCTGTTTTTTGCACTTTTTTCCTGTTTGAACCCAGTACTTTGCTGCAATATTTTCTACACTTGCACATCCACCTGTTTTATTTGCAGCGATACTTCCCTATAGCCTTTTTCTGCAGCATTATTTCTGTTCCATTTACATAATTTTTTTAAATTTCAGCATTTTAATTGAAAAGATAAAATTTTGCATTTCAAAGCTTAATTTCTACATTGTTATTTTTAGTTAGAAAGTTGCCCACCTCGTGGTACTTTTACTTGGGTTCATCATCTCACATGCACACACTCTGTCACCTAATTCAAGTGAGCCCTAAAATACTACTTAACACAACCAACATTCTAACCTCACTTGGGGAACACATAAGAATCTTGTAGTTAGGTAGGATTGGGGGGATAGGCATCCAAATAACACCCCTCGGTTGCTTACACTTGAGACATAGTTGTTATCCATTAGGGAACCAAAATCCCCTAGTACTTTTTGGCATGGTTACAACCAGTTTATCAGAGGGCCTCTCCCCTAGGAGGGTTGAAGTAGCCAGACTGGTTCCGGAGGCCTGAGTGGAATACCGCACTCCATTCAGTAACCAAAGGATACCTTTCGTAGTTCTCGGTGTACCACCCGTATGGGGGTACAACGGCGATAGAACCAAACTGCAGATTCATCTTTTCTGGACATGTCATGAATGGGGTATCTTAGTTGCCTTTCTTCTAGGATTGACTACCCGGTGTCCCTCCCGGTAGGGGGATATCTTTAGCCACTTGGCTCTACTATCCATATTGTCTGACTTGGATTTCATCACCTTGCAGAGGATATGTCTAGTTGAGTCAGAATACTATTTAGCTAGGTGTTTTCATGCTCCCTTAACTCCCTTTGGTCTAGTGAGTCCACCGTTTTTTATTTCTTAGGAAACTTGCTACTTGTTGGTATTCTGACCATTTCTGTTGATACTCCGATTATTGTAGCATAGCTGTTACAGTAAGTGTTTTGAGTTGGTTGTTGTCTGAGTGCCATATTTTTTGTGCTCTCCTTCTGCACATTCGGTTGCATTAGGGTTTTTGAGTTGTTTTTCACTCAACACAACCCCCAGATACTTGACACCATTTGTCACCATTGAATCCCCGAGGCATTCTCGGCACCTCCGAGGAGAGCCCCGCAACACGGTTCACTTGACATCACCCGTCATAGACGTAGATCTTCATCACTTAATACCACTCATCATAGATCTTGAGCTTTGTCACTTGACTCCACTCGTCAATGGCATAGAACTGCATCACCCGATCTAGACTCCCCTTATTTTACCTCTAATTCTGAGGCAGAGTCCGAGAAACCCACTTACACTGCACCAACCAGCCCCATGGTTGGCATGAATTCCAACCCTTTCTTTGTAGGGACCATTGGTGGAGCATCCACCACCACACCTGCTTTGGGTATGCCCTCGATGGGGCCCACATCTACCATTCCAATCACTGTACCCATTCCAGTAGCTAGCATACCCATCCCAACTCCATCAGTGACTCACACTACCATTGGCAGTGCAGGATCGTCCCATACCACTTTCATTCCTCCACCTGGGGGAAACATCTTAAACCCAGCACCTCCACTCGGGGGCATTGGCCCCAACATGGTCTCAACCACTAGTATGTCACATTCGTCTACTAGTTTGCCATTCATGGCTAGTCTCAACGTTCCTGACCTGGCCATATTGACTAATGATCCCATCAGACACGACCCTGCGTGGCCTCACATGCCCACCAAGCTCCCCTCCGACATCCCTAAGTTTGAGGGCAAGGTAGGTGAAGACCCCCAGAACCATATTATGTCCTTCCATCTATGGTGTTCCTCCAACTCCATAGTGGGCGACTCTGTCCGCCTCCGTCTGTTACAGCGCACCCTCACTAGCTCTGCAGCTAAGTGGTACATCGAGCAGCCCCATGGGACCCATGCCACCTTTACTTCCCTTGCCTCGACTTTCCTACAATTATTTGAGTTACCTATCCACTATGATGCGGGAGTTGAGATCCTACTATCTTGGAGACAGAACACGGCTACCCACATCACTGACCACATTCATGAGTGGCATCCACGCCGCATCCTCTTTAAAATCAAGTTAGATGACCGTATTTTCTTAGATTGGTTTCTAAAATCTCTCCTTCCTATCATTTCCAAGGATGTGGCATCTGAGCGACCCCAGTCCGAAGAAGAGGCCATCCTCAAATCCCAGCAATTTGACCTTATTTATGCCCAGTCTGGTTACCTTTATTCCATCATCCCTGACGCCACCCGCGACGATTCCTCCCGACACGATGCGCCAAGGGAATCCCATGTTGCAGATGGCATCATTGGTTGTATAGCCTCACATAAGCAACCCTTTTCCCTAACATGTCCTAGCCCTAGCCCCGACCTTTAGCGGGCTACATCCCATTCCGGAGCAACGAATTCGTATCCTCCCATGGTACATCATCACCATTCCCACGGACCCTCATGTCCACCTCAGTGCTTTGGTCATGCATCCCCCGCTTACGCCCCCCCGGTCGCACCTCAGCCATATTACCACCCGCAGGCCGTGCAAGCTCCTGTATCCTCTCAAGCCCCTCCTACTTATTATCCGCCGCAGGCAGCACCTGCAGAAAACCCACAACCCATTGCACAAGCATATCATCAACCCCTACAAGGTTCAGCACTTGTGCCGCCTCCACCCACTTATTATCCACCGCAGCCTGCTCTCGCACCTGCACAGCCCCAGAACCCACCTACCACCCAAAGGAAAGTGTATGCCCAACAGAATCCATAGCAAAACAAAATAACCAACGCCAACAGGGCCAGCAAAACTGTGACAAAGGCCATAACCGTGGGAACAACCCCCCTCCAGACCAAGGCAGTCAACCTCCCAATCCCCCAAACAATAATAACGCGACACCTGCCAACCAGAACCCTGATCGACCGCCCAAACAACCCAAAAATCCTAATTTGCAAACAAACCATCCTTGTTCTATTTGTGGGGTCTATGGCCACTACACACATGCTTTCCCACATTTAGAGTGGGCTCGACAACTCTGGATTGATGATGCCCACCGCCAAGGACACGCGGCTCCTCAGGCGCCACCCAACCCCCCACCACCTCAGAATCAACCCTTGGTGCTACAAAACCCTTTGCCGACCCAAGGCGTAGTGAACACTCAGCCGTTGGCTCTCCCTCTAGGAAACGTGCCACCACAACAACAAATGACTTATGCTGCTCCTGATTAACCCATGTTAGACTCAGGTACCCATCACTTGTTAATGATGTCATCGATCGATGTCAACCTTCAAACCCATCGGAACCAATATGGCTCCACCCCCGAAGCCCCTCTCACTGACAAGAACACCAACTCTCATCCCACTGATTAGTCATTACATATACCTCCGGCTCCACTAGATGGCGCCTCCAAAGCACCTCACTTCCCACTTTGCTGCATCAACAATAACCCCAATGCTCGCGCTGCGTCTAATTACAACATTATAGATGACTTAGCCCAGTCCCCCGCGGCCATGTTTGCATTAGAGGTCTTAAAAAACAGTCCTTCACAGTTCAAGACTTTGCTCTCCACCATTGGTGCTATTTACCCAAATGATTCACGAATGATGGCCTTCGATTTGGACCAATCTAAACCACGCCTGCCTTCCACTTTAGCATTCCAAGTTTCTGTATCCGTTCGGAATCTTGTCATCCATCAGTGCATTATCGATGAAGGTGCCTCTACATGCGTTATGTCCACATTCGTTTGGTAGAAGTTGGGATCCCCTACTCTCCAACAGTCCACCACTGCGTTGCAAGCCTACGACGGTCGTTCGGCACAACCCCAAGGTCTCTTAGCTAATGTCCTCGTCCAGTTGGCTGGAAAAACCATGCTCATTGACATAGAGGTCATCAATGCCCAACTTGATTATAACCTCTTACTTGGCCGCAGTTACATGTATGCCATGTGGGCGGTTTCCTCATCCATTTTTCATACCATGATGTTCCCCCATGACGGACGCATGGTCAAGTTCAATCAACTCACCTATTATGATCCCAATGCCCCTGCTGCACTCAAAAATGTTTTCCCCATGGTTGAACAACCTGCTTGCGGCGCAGCTATTTCGTTAGTTTCCTCAGTGGGACCCGGAGTCTACTCAGATATGCAAATGACTTCATCATTCCAAGCCATTCCACCCCCGTCACCCGCGACTGAAGTATCTAACTTATGTACCCTTTCCCACAATACACCAACACCCAACCATCAACCGCCCTTGCTACCTCAACCACCATTGGTACCTAGTCATGTTGGTGTTACACCCATCCATACAATCCCCTTTCTAATCCCCCCTTCGGGAGTAGTAAGCTCCCCGGTTATGGCTACCCTTAGCCTCCCCGGTTTAACCATAGGATTACCTGTATGGTACATTACGCCTCCCGTCACCCCTCTGACACCAAATGTCGTCCTACAACCGGTGCAACCCGTTACCCCTCCGACACCGAATGTCGTCCTACAACTGGTGCAACCCATCACCACTACTAGTCAACCACCTCCCGGTGTCACTACCCCTTCGTCATCTACTACTCCATCCCCTCTTATCAAGCACACTGGGGGCAGAGGCCCACAACGATACACTGCTTTACCCCCGCCAAAAAAAATTAACCCCCCCCGTGTTTCGTGCTCCTCCTAAATGCTCGTTGTGTGATGAGTTAGGCCATCCTACCCATTAATGTTTACAATTACCTGCATTACAAGAGCACATTCAAATGCTTGACGACGACCCCAACATCCCGGTTGTCCAACTCGATCCAGCCCCTAAGCCTCGTGATAAATCACTGCGTACCAACCACCCTTGTGCAATATGCGGTATTTACGGCCATTACTCACATCACTGTCTTGATCTCCCAGATTACAGAGCAGCTCTCTACGAGATGAATAATTCGTAACTTGAGACGGCACCCCCCACCATTGAGGAGATCCACCCCCCAGTATCCCCCTCATCCGGAGAGATTAATACCATCTATATGATCTCTTCTACTACCACTCCCTCGTCAACCGATTTGACAACTCAAAGTTTTCACAATGATGAGGAGATTCTAGAGGCTTTCATTTCCCCGGATTACCCCTGGGAGGATATGCACCATCATTCCTATTTCCTCCCAGAGGACACCTCCTCCACCACAGCCACCCAATTTGCGGTTGAGTCCAAAGATTTCCTCCCCACCAAAGTCGACTGGTTTAAGGATCCCATTCCCACTCCTGATGCCTTTGAGGAATGTAACATGGCTAACATCTCACCCGTCATCCACATCGATATCTCTAACCCACCTGGTGCTCTTGAAATCATTACATTAGGAGCCTCTTGCAGTGAGTATGAGATCGGAGAGTACAAAAAACTTTTCCAAGAGTTTCGTGATGTCTTTTCCTGTTCCTACACTTAAATGCCTAGTCTTGATCCCGCTATTATAGAACACCACATTGACACATGGCTAGATGTACCCCCCGTTCGCTAGAAACAATGCCCCATTCATCCTCAAAGCTCCCCACCATTAAAGCAGAAATTAAGAAACTTCGTAAAGTAGGATTCATTTATCCTATTGCATATACCACTTGGGTTTCTAACCTCGTCCCTGTTAACAAGAAACAAGGCACCATCAGAGTATGTACTGACTTCCGCGATTTAAATCGAGCCTGTCCCAAAGACAACTTCCCCATGCCATTTATTGACCAACTCATCGATGCGTGTGCGGGGCATGAAGTCCTATCTTTCATGGACGGTTTTTCCGGATACAACCAGATTTAGATCCGCAAGGAAGATCAGTACAAGACTACCTTTACCACCCCATGGGGCACCTTTGCCTATCGCGTCATGCCTTTCGGCCTTAAAAATGTTGGTGCCACCTTCCAGCGGGCCATGACCTATTGTTTTCATGACTTGGTCCATATCCTCCTAGTCTATCTTGACGATCTTATAGCTCGTTCCCGGAAACGATCAGACCACCTTAACGACCTCCGCCAAGTCTTTATACGTTGTCGCAAATATCAAATCTGCTTGAACCCACTCAAGTGTATCTTTTGCATTCCAACAGGCCGGTTGTTGGGTTTCATTATTTCCCATAAAGGAATCGTTGTTGATCCCCTGAAAGTCCAAGCCATCATAGAACTTCCTGCTCCTCGCACTCTCCGGCAGCTCCAGAGTCTGCAGGGAAGATCTAATTTTCTCCGATGCTTCGTTCCTGATTATGCCACCACCTTTCATGGTTTCTTACACCTGCTTCGTACCCACATACCCTTTGTTTGGGATGACTAGGCGTAAGCTACATTCGAATCTCTTACGAAGGCTCTCACGCAAGCCCCTTTGATCTCCCCTCCAGATTTCTCTCAAGACTTCATCCTTTATGTCTCGGCATCCGATCATGCCGTGTCCGGAGTCCGTGTTCAAGAAGACACTGCTCGCCAGAAGCATGCCATTTATTATGTCATCCAGACCTTGTCTGGACCACCCCTACATTATCCGTATGAGGAAATACTAGCCCTTTCTGTGGTCTTTCCTGTCCACAAATTGCGACATTACATTTTACTCAGTCATACCATAATTGTCGTCGACTCCAACCCCATGGTCTATCTCTTGAACCAGCGCCTCCTGCAAGGTCACATTGCTAAATGGGTAATTATCCTCCAAGAATATGACCTCACTTTCATAACCCCTAAGAGCAATAAATCCCTCACTCTTGCCCAGCTCATCACCGATCTCCCATCCCTTTTGCCGTCCCCACAAATCTCCGATGAGTTACCCAACAATCACTTGTTCATCAGCTCGCAAGAAGAAGTTTCGACGCAACATAAATTGTGATGGACGTCATCGTATCCATCACCAGGCCTCTCGATATATCCTCTTGGGAGATGTCCTTTATCGGCGAGGGGTTGACATGATTCTCCATCGTTGTCTTACACACGAGGAAGCCGAACAAGTCCTCAATGACTGTCATAGCGGCACCTACGGCGGACATTTCTCTGGAATGGCCACTGCCCAAAAGGTCATCCGCACCGGATACTTCTGGCCCACACTCTTTACTGATTGCATCACAGTGGTCAAACATTGGCATAATTGCCAACTTTTTTCCCCTAAGGATCGGACACCATCCACTCCGTTACACCCAGTTGTCACCGTTGGTCCCTTTTGTAAATGGGCCATCAACTTCATGGAATGTAAACCCTCATCCGCTAATGGCCATAAGTACATCATTGTCGCCGTTGACTACTTCACCAAATGGGCTGAAGCCATGCCCACCTTCAATTGTAAAGCTGACACCGCTACCTGTTTCTTTTTTAACCATGTTATCACCTGATTCAGGGTCCCCAAACAGTTGGTCTCAAACCATGGTTCACACTTCGAAGATTCCATTTGGCGCGAGTTATCCACCCTACTGAAGTTCGAACATCAGTATTCCTCTGCTTACTACCCCGAAGGGAACGGCCAAGTAGAGGCCATTAACAAAATTTTAAAAACCATCCTCCAACGCACTATTGACCGGCATAAGTTCAATTGGCATCACATGCTTTTCCCTGCATTATGGGCTTACCGTACATCAACTAAGACCGCCACCGGTTTTACCCTCTTTCATTTAGTTCATGGTGTAGAGTCTGTCCTCCCCATCGAGTGTCAGATACCTGCCTTACACATCGCCATCGAGCTTCTCCAAGACACCTCCCCACTCGAGCAACGTCTGCTATCACTAGAGAAAGCTGACGAAGACTGTCGTGCAACCCTCCAAACCATTGAGACTGCCAAGAACCGCTCAAAAGCTGGTTATGACAAACATGTTGTTAACACCCAAAAAGTGCTCACTACCTCATCTAGTCCATTACATGACTCATTTGTCCATATTTCCTACCATATTTACCTTCAGAACCTTAAAATCCCATTAAAAAGCCTCCAAAAGGCCAAAAAAACCCTTTTTTCCCCCAAAATAAACCCAAATTCCTCCAAAATAGCAAAAACCCTCTAAAAAGGGAATAAAAATACAAAAAAGAGGAAAAAGAGGGAAAAAAGAGGCAAAAACCCTATACAGCTGACCTAAACCATATGGTTCCCAGAACCATGGGCCAGCACTCCACCACTAAAAACCTATAAATAGGTGATGGAGACCCCTCATTTCATATCCACAATCAAATACACCCTTACTCTGCCAAAATCACTCTTGAAACCCTAGCTCACCCTTGAGCTAGTTTCACACTTGAGTGCCCCTTTGCCCCATTTCCAACCCTTTGGAGAAAGAGAAAGGAGCAAAGCTGGAAGCTTGGAAGCAACCCTCCTGGACTGCTGCAAGAGCTTCACCATCCTCTACACTTGAGGTAATATTTAATACAAAAAGAGAAATCTTTTGCCATATTTTCATATTTTGTTATTTTTATTAATGCTCATGTTAGGTTAAATTTCATACTGTTTTACTATTTTTATTTATTGTTTATTGAACTGCTACTAAGGAGTCCCTTCTCCTTAGTAGGTGCTCATTTGCACAAGCTGGGGTGAAAACCCTAACTACAGTTTTGGCGACTCCCCTTGTGTTCCTTTGAATTTCTGGTTATAGTTTTAAAGTTTCAAACATTTTCAATTTTCTGCACTATTTTTCCTGTTTTTTCCTTTCGGCTGTCCCTTTCGGCTGTCGTAAACCGCTTCTTTTACCCCCCGCAATTGCGTTCCGACCGCGTCTTTCAGGAATTTACCTGCGATCTGACCGTGGCTCTCAGACTGTTTCCGGTGACCTACCGGTGGTTTCCAGTCTGTTACCTGCCATCCGACCACGGCTATTAGCTTGTTTCGTGTGGTCCGACAACGGCTGTTAACCCATTTTTCTGCGGGCCGCTTACGGCTTTCAGCCATTTTTCAGCAACCCGCCTACGTCTTTCGGCCTTTTTCCCGCGTCCCTCTTGTGGATTTCAGCCATTTTTCTGCAACCCATCGGTGTCTTTCGGCCTTTTTCCCGTGTCCTGCTTGCGGCTTTCAGCCATTTTTCTGCAACCCACCGGCGTCTTTCGGTCACTTTCCCGCATCCCGCTTGCGGCTTTCAGCCATTTTCCTGCAACCTGCCTGCGACTTTCGACCTGTTTCCCGCAGTCCAACTGCGTCTTTGGGCCAAAATCCCACAACCTGTCCGTGACTATGGAGCTATTTCCCGCGGTCCGACCGCCCAGATTTGCCACAGACCCGCGGTCTGTTTTCTGCACCTTTTTTACTGTTTTGAACACAACATTTTGCTGCAATATTTTCTGCACTTGCACAGCCATCTGTCCTACTTACAGCCATCCTTCCCTACATCCTTTTCTGCAGTATTATTTCTGTTCCATTTACAGAATATTTTTTTTTAAATTTCAGCATTTTAATTGAAAAAGAGAAAATTTTGCATTTCAAAGTTTAAATTCTGTATTTAGAAAGTTGCCCACCCTGTGGCACTTTTACTTGGGTTCATCATCTCACATGCACACACTCTGTCACCTAATTCAAGTGGACCCTAAAATACTACTTAACACAACCAGCATTCTAACTCCAATTGGGGAACACATAAGAATTTTTGTAGTTAGGTAGGATCGGGGGGATAGGCATCCAAATAACACCCCTCAGTTGCTTACACTTGAGACATAGCTATTGTCCATTAGGGAATCAAAATCCCCTAGTATTTTTTGGCATGGTCACAACCAGTTTATCAGAGGGCCTCTCCCTTAGGAGGGTTGAAGTTGCCAGACTGGTTTCGGAGGCCTGAGTGGAATACTGCAATCCATTCAGTAACCGAAGGCTACCTTTCACAGTTCTCGGTGTATCACCCGTATGGGGATACAGTGGTGATAGAACCAAATGACAGATTCACCTTTTCTGGACGTGTCATGAACGGGGTATCTTAGTTGCCTTTCTTCTAGGATTGACTACCCGGTGTCCCTCCCGATAGGGGGATATCTTTAGACACTTGGCTCTACTATCCATATTGTCTGACTTGGATTTCATCACCTTGCAGAGGATATGTTTAGTTGAGTCAGAATACTATTTAGCTAGGTGTTTGCATGCTCCCTTACCTCCTTTTGGTCTAGCGAGTCCACTATTTTTATTTTTTAGGAAACCTGCTGCTTGTTGGTATTTTGACCATTTTTGTTGATACTCCTCTTATTGTAGCACAGCTGTTACAGTAAGTGTTTTGAGTTGGTTGTTGGCCTGAGTGCCATATTTTTTGAGCTCTCCTTCTGCACACTCGGTTGCATTAGGGTTTTTCAGTTGTTTTTCACTCAAACACAACCCCCAGATATTTGACACCATCTCTCACCATTGAGTCCCCGAGACATTCTCAGCGCCTCCGGGGCGAGCCCCCACAACACGGTTCACTTGACACCACCCGTCATAGACATAGATCTTCATCGCTTGATACCACTCATCATAGATCTCGAGCCTTGTCTCTTGAATCCACTCGTCAACGGCATAGAACACCGTCACCTAAGCTAGTCACCCCTTATTTTACCTCTGATTCTGAGGCAGAGTCCGAGAACCCCATTTACACTACACCAACCAGCCCCATGGCTGGTGTGACTTTCACCCCTTTCTTTGTAGGGACCATTGGTGGAGCATCCACCACCACACCAACTACCACACCTGCTTTGAGTATGCCCTCGATGGGGCCCACATCTAACGTTCTGATCATCGTACCCATTCCAATAGTTGGAATACCTAATCCCACTCCATTAGTGACTCACACTACCATTGGCGGTGCAGGACCGTCCCATACCACTTTCGTCCCTCCACTTGGGGGCAACATCCCGAACCCAACCCCCCCACTTGGGGGCATTGGCCCCAACATGGTCACACCCACTAGTATGTCACATCCTTCTACTATTTTTCCATTTATGGCTAGTCTCAACCTTCCTGACCTAGCTAGACTGACTAACGATCCCATCAGACATGACCCTGCATGACCTCACATGCCCACCAAGCTCCCCTCTGACATCCCTAAGTTTGAGGGCAAGGCAGGTGAATACCCGCAGAACCATATTATGTCCTTCCATCTATGGTGTTCCTCCAACTCCATAGTGGATGACTCTGTCTGCCTCCGTTTATTACAGCGCACCCTCACTAGCTCTACAGCTAAGTGGTACATCGAGCAGCCCCATGGGACCCATGCCACCTTTACCTCCCTTGCCTCAACTTTCCTGCAGTTGTTTCAGTTACATGTCCGCTATGACGCGGGAGTTGAGATCTTACTGTCTTACAGACAAAACACGGCTACCCACATCACTGACCATATTCATGAGTGGCGTCGACGTCGTAGCCTCTGCAAAATCAAGTTAGACGACAGTATCTTCTCAGATTGGTTTCTAAAATCCCTCCTTCCTGTCATTGCCAAGGATGTGGCATCCAAACGACCCCAGTCCGAAGAAGAGGCCATCCTCAAAGCCCAGCAATTTGACCTCATTTATGCCCAGTCGGGTTATCTATATACCATCATACCTGACGCCCCTCGCGGCGATTCCTCCCAACATGATGCGCTCGGGGCATCCCATGCCGCAGAGAGCATCATTGGTCGTGTTGCCTCGCATCCCCAACCCTTTTCCATAGGACGTCCTTGCCATGGACCCGACCTTTTGCGGGCTACATCTCAATCTGGAGCAACCAATTCATATGCTCCCATGACACATCACCACCATTCCCACAGACCCTCCTATCCACCTCAGTGATTTGGTCATGCATCCCCCACTTACACCCCCTCGGTCGCACCTCAACCATATTACCACCCACAGGCTGCACCAGCTCCTGTGTCCTCTCAAGCCCAACCTGCTTATTACCCACCACAAGAAGCCCCTGCGGTAAACCCACAACCTGTTCCGCAGACGTATCAGCAACCCCCACAAGGTTCAGCACCTATGCAGCCTCTCCCTACTTATTATGCACCGCAACCTACTCCCGCACCTGCACAACCCCAGAACCCACCTGCTGCTCAAGGGAAAGTATACGCCCAACAGAATCCGCAGCAGAACCAAAATAACCAGCGCCAACAGAGCCAGCAAAACCGTGGCAAAGGCCGTAACAGTGGGAACAACCCCCCTCCAGACCAAGGCAGTCAACCTCCCAATCCCCCAAACAACAATAAAGCGGCACCTGCCAACCAGAACCCTGATCAACCGCCCAAGCAGGCCAAAAATTCTAATTTGCGAACAAACCACCCTTGTTCTATTTGCGGGGTCTATGGCCACTACACACATGCTTTCCCACATTTGGAGCGAGCTCGACAAATCTAGACTGATGATGCCCATCGCCAAGGGCACGCATCTCTTCAGGTGCCACCCAACCCCCCACCCCCTCAGCATCAACCTTTGGTGCTGCAAAACCCCTTACCAACCCAAGGCATAGTGAATACTCAGCTGTTGAATCCCCCTCAAGGCAATGCGCCACCACAACAACAGATCACTTATGTCGCTCCTGATCAATCCATGTTAACCTCAGGTACCCACCACTTGTTAATGATGTCGTCCGCTGATGTCCACCTCCAAACCCATCGGAACCAATATGGCTCCACCCCTGAAGCCTCTCCCACCGACCAAAACACTAACACTCATCCCACTAATCAAACGTTACGTATACCTCCGGCTCCACTCGATGGTGCCTCCAAAGCACCTTGCTTTCCACTTCGTCGCATTAACAATAACCCCAATGCTCATGCTGCGTCAAATTACAACATTGTAGATGACTTAGCCCAATCTCCCGCAGCTATGTCTGCGTTAGAAGTCTTAAAAAACTATCCTTCACAGCACAAGACTTTGCTCTCCGACATTGGTGTTATTGACCCAAATGATTCACGACTGATGGCCTTCGATTTGGACCAGTCCGAACCATGCCTGCCTTCCACTTTATCGTTCCAAGTTTCTGTTTCCGTTCGGAATCTTGTCATCCAACGGTGCATTATCGATGAAGGTGCCTCTACATGCGTTATGTACACATTCGTTTGGCAGAAGTTGGGATCCCCTACTCTCCAGCAGTCCACCACTTCGTTGTTAGCCTATGACGGTCGTTTGGCTCAACCCCAAGGTCTCTTAGCTAATGTTCCCGTCCAGTTGGCTGGTAAAACCGTGCTCATTGACATAGAGATCATCAATGCCCAACTTGTTTATAACCTCTTACTTGGTCGCAACTACATGTATGCCATGTGGGCGGTTTCCTCATCCATTTTTCATACCATGATGTTCCCCCATGACGGACGTGTGGTCAAGGTCGACCAACTCACCTATTGCGATCCCAATGCCCCCGCTACACCCGAAAATGTTCTCCCCATGGTTGAAAAACCTGTTTGTGGTGCAACTACCTCATTTGTTTCCTCTGTGGGACCCAGACTTTACTCTGATACATCGATGACCTCAACATTCCAATCCATTCAACCCCCGTCACCCGCAACCGAAGTATCTGATTTATGTACCCTTTCCCACAATACACAAACACCCACCAATCAACCGGCCTTGTTACCCAAACCACTATTGGTACCTAGTCACATTGGTGTTACACCCATCCACACAATCCCCTTCCTATTCCCTCCCTCGGGCGTAGTAAGTGCCCCGGTTATGGCTACTCTTAGCCTCCCTGGATTAACCTTGGGATTAACCGTGTGGTATCTTTCGCCTCCCGTTCCCCCGCCGACACCAAATTTCGTCCTACAACCAGTGCAACCCATTGCCACTACTAGTCAACCACCTCCCGGTGTCACTACCCCTTCTTCATCTACGAATCCCCCTCCTCTTATCAATCCCACTGGGGGCAGAGGCCCACAACCAACCATACACTGCTGTACCCCCTCCCAAGGCAGTTAAACCCCCACCGTGTTTTGTGCTCCTCCTAAATGCTCGCTGTGTGATGAGTTAGGCCATTTTACTCATCAATGTCCACAATTACCTGCATTACAAGAACACATGCAAATGCTTGACGACGACCCCAACATCCCGGTTGTCGAACTCGATCCAACCCCTAAGCCTCGTGATAAATCACTGTGTACCAACCACCCTTGTGCAATATGCGATATTTACAACCATTACTCACATCACTATCCCGATCTCCCAGATTACAGAGCATCTCTCTATGAGATGAATAATTTGGACCTTGAGACGGCACCCCCCACAATTGAGGAGATCCACCCCCCAGTATCACCATCATCTGGAGAGATTAACACCATTTATATGATCTCTTCGACTACCACTCCCCCGTCAACCAACTTGAAAACTCAAAGTTTCCGCAATGATGAGGAGATTCTAGAGGCTCTCACTACCCTAGATTATCCCTAGGAAGACATGCACCATCATTCCTATTTCCTCCCAGAAGAGTCCTCCACCAATGCCACCCAATTTGTGGTTGAGTCCAAAGATTTCCTTCCCACCAAAGTCAACTGGTTTAAGGATCCCATTCCCGTTCCTGATGCCTTTGAGGAGGGTAACATGGCCAACATCTCACCTGTCATCACATCAATATCTCTAACCCACCCGGTGCTCTTGAACTCATTACATTAGGAGCCTCCTGCAGTGAGTATGAGATTGGAGAGTACAAATTTTTTTTCCAAGAGTTCCGCGATGTCTTTGCCTGGTCCTACACCGAGATGCCTAGTCTTGACCTCATTATCATAGAACACCACATTGACACCTCTGAGTTAGGGGGAATAATAGATTACCTCGACCCTAAGATAGGGGGCATGATCAACCATTTTGAACCTTCCCCATCACATCTATCTCAGCACGTCCATGACCCCCTTGTTCAAACCAACACATATGTGATCCACAATCATAAACCCCATGCACATAGCATGGGGGCAAGTTATTAACCCTGCTAACTTTTTCACATGCGTGATCTCAACCATTTTTGAGGTCACATGTCACTTGTATATATGATTTGATTCGATACACCTAGTATTTTGCCCCCGCAGGTCATCATTTCTCCCAACCACTGCATCCTTGGCTTGGTGGGCTCACCTTTATTTGCAACCATTTTTTAACCTAGTTATTTCCTTTAACCATTCCGGAGTCCTTATGACCTCCGTGTTTCGCACCATTTGCACCGCCGGATTCATATTTTCATGCCCATGATGATGCTTGAGATCATTTCTTGCTCTCACCAAGACCAATATCCACATTGTGTCCCGACACCTTATCACCCCGGTTTGCATGCCACATCAGATGTAGCCTGTTTTTGATATACCTTATATCATCGGATTCATTTTTCCGATCCCATGATGATGCTTGAGATCATTTCTCGCTCTCACCCCCATATTTTTTGGGTATTTTTCCCAAACGCCCCCCGTCGCCTCGGTTTGCGTGCCACATCGGCTGTTATCCCTTTTTGACACTTTATATATCACCGAATTCATTTTTTCGAGCTCGTGATGATGCTTGAGATCATTTCTCGCTCTCACTAGGTACAATTTCACCATTGTGTCGTGACACCTTGCTACCTCGATTTGCGTGCCACATCAACCACCATCGGATTGTTCCAAATTTTTACATGAGCCATTCACTCCTGTCATACTGCAATTACTTCGTTATTTTGCCACCATTCATTATCCCACAAGGAGGCCCACCAGTGTTTCTCCCTACCCTCGTTCTTGGTCATCATCAATGTTCCTTGATTGAGCACTTCCTCCTTGTCTGGCCATTCCTTTTGTTCGGTATAAGTTTATCCCTTTTTCGGGCCAAACAAGTCCTTTACGAAAAAGGCACTTAGGGAGTTTCTATTAAGCTCTTTTCTGACTCCTAAAACAATGAAAAGATCGTCGAGAAATCTTGCTTCCTTTCATGCTCATTAAAGTACCTGAAAGGGCGTCTATCTGGTAAAAGTTTAACCATTTTCCAGACCTGATAGACTAATTACGAAAAATGAATACTCTAGTTACACCGGCTAGAAGAGTTCTTCATTGCATCCTTTTATGCTTCTTTGGGCCTTGGAGACTAATACACGAAAACGCAACCCCCTAGAGTCTTCTTATCGCTTTCAGACTCTCTAAAATTGAAAGCAACCATGAGCATGAACTATCCTGGGCTCGTACAATTCCACACGACAGTACCATTCCATTATTTCAGAGTCTTCTTATCGCTTTTAGACTCCTTAAAATTGAAAGCAACCACGAGCATGAACTGTCCTGGGCTTGTATAAATCCACACAACAGTACCATTTTAAACACACTTATTCTAGTTCCTTAACCCATGAGGAAGTCCCCTCGTGCCTCTTGGCACTATGATCGATCATCTCGGCAGCACCCCCAATCAGGTCGCCTTTGTTCAGAGTAGTCTGCAGTCTCCTGCCATTTTACACCAGCTTGAGTATCCCTCATCCCAGTCACTATCCTTGATCCATTACAGCTATGATCCCTTTCCCACCAATCAGTTTCATATGCTACCCGATCGTCCCCGCCATCATACTCTGAACAAAGGAAGTTTAATTCCACCCACTCTACTTTCCCAGTTATCCCCCACAGTATGTCAGTCCTACAATCAGTACTCTCACACTTCGGTTCTCCACCTCACGCTCCTATCAAGGAAACATCATTGCCTTTCTAGTTGCAGGTCTCCCTCTGTCGACAACAGCTCCTCTATTCAAGAGGATAGATCTAGAGGTCCCTGCGCCTTGGACCCATCACCATCTATGGTGAGTGCCTACGGACCATTCTGAGAGGAGTCATTGCCTCTCCGAGTGGTTTTTTCTCACATGCTTGACTTCAACACCTTAATCGCATCGTTGAGAATCGCGTAGGGTTTATATCCCTTCAGTTATTGGTCGAAGACCCCGAATTTCCCCCGACTCTAGCACATTGGTGAGTCACTTCGGATCACCCATTTATATGTTTCCATGGATGTTTGGGTTGCGTTCGCGATTGTATTCGGAAGCCATCCAGCTATATGCTTCCTTGAGTACCCAGTTCAGTTCCAGTTCAGTGTACCATTGAGGACATGACTCCCCGTCACTATGCTCTAGCAGCTCATCAGTTCCTCTAGTACCACAGTCAGCAACACTGTTGTTATTCCAGTGTATCGGTTCTTCAGCTCAGACATGGTTAGCCCAGCAGTATGTCCCAGATTTGTGTCTGCTCTGGACCCTTATGATGTACACAGTGGTTCTCTATGTATCCTACAGGTCCCCATTTTCGAGCCTCACTGTTATTATTATTCTATATCTTGATACGAGCATGGGTATGCCCGCCTCGTCCATATATTGAGATTCTTCCTCATTCATTATTTGAGGCCATGTATATTTCAGGTCCCCATATTTTGGACCCCATTGTTATTATTATTCTATATATTTATACGAGCATGGGAATGCCCGCCTCGTCCATATGTTCAGATTATTCCTCATTCATTATTGAGGTCATGTACTTTCAGTTTTTGCAGTTTGTTCAGGACCATTGTTCCGGGCTCCAGTTTGTTTCTTCTCTTCTCCACACCCCAGGAAAACCATACAAGACTTATGATGTCTATCAGCCATACGATGAGCTCCTTCCCTCACACATCAGGGGGCAATCTGTTAACACCCAAAAAGTGCTCACTACCTCATCTACCCCATTACATGACTCATTTGTCCATATTTACCTCCAGAACCTTAAAACCCCATTAAAAAGCCTCCAAAAGGCCACAAAACCATTTTAAAAGCCTCCAAAAGGCCAAAAAACCCCTTTTTCCTCCAAAATAAACCCAAATTCTTCCAAAATAGAAAAAACCCTCTAAAAAGGGAATAAAAATACAAAAAAAGAGGAAAAAGAGAGAAAAAGGAGGCAAAAACCCTATACAGCTGACCTAAACCATATGGTTCCCAAAACCATGGGCCAGCACTCCATCACTAAAAACCTATAAATAGGTGCTGGAGACCCCTCATTTCATATCCACAGTCAAATACACCCTTACTCTGCCAAAATCACTCTTGAAACCCTAGCTCACCCTTGAGCTACTTTCACACTTGAGTGCCCCTTTGGCCCATTTCCAACCCTTTGGAGAAAGAGAAAGGAGCAAAGCTGGATTCTAGAGGATAGATCTAGAGGTCCCTCCGCCTTGGACCCATCCACCATCTGTGGTGAGTGCCTACGGACCATTCTAAGAGGAGTCAGCATTGCCTCTCCGAGTGCTTGTTTCTCACATGCTCGACTTCAACACCTTGATCACATCATTGAGAATCGCATAGGGTTTATATCCCTACAGTTATTGGTCGAAGACTCCAGATTTCCCCCGACTCTAGCACATTGGTGAGTCACTTCGGAACGCCCAGTAATATGTTCCCGTGTATGTCTAGGTTGCGTTGGCGATTGTATTTGGAAGCCATCCAGTTATATGCTTCCTTGAGTACCCAGTTCAGTTCTAGTTCAGTGTACCATTGAGGACATGACTCCCGTCACTATGCTCTAGCAGCTCATTAGTTCCTCTAGTACCACACTCAGCAGCACTGTTGTTATTCCAGTGTATCAGTTCTTCAGCTCAGACATGGTCAGCCCAGCAGTATGTCCCAGATTTGTGTCCCCTCTAGACCCTTATGATGTACACAGTGGTTCTCTATGAATCCTACAGGTCTTCCTTTTCGGGCCTCACTGTTATTATTATTCTATATATTGATACGAGCATGGGTATGTCCGCCTCGTTCATATATTGAGATTCTTCCTCATTCATTATTTGAGGCCATGTATATTTCAGGTCCCCATATTTTGGACCCCATTTTTATTATTATTCTATATCTTGATACGAGCATGGGAATGCCCGCCTCGTCCATATGTTCAGATTATTCCTCTTTCATTATTGAGGTCATGTACTTTAAGTTTTTGCAATTTGTTCGGGACCATTGTTCGGGGCTCTAGTTTGTTTCTTCTCTTCTCCACACCCCAGGAAAGCCATACAAGACTTATGATGTCTATCGGCCATACAATGAGCTTCTACCCTAACACATCAGGGGGAAATCTGTTAACACCCAAAAAGTGCTCACTACCTCATCTACCCCATTACATGACTCATCTGTCCATATTTCCTACCATATTTACCTCCAAAACCTTAAAATCCCATTAAAAAGCCTCCAAACGGCCAAAAAAGCCTCCAAAAGGCCACAAAACCATTTAAAAAGGCTCCAAAAGGCCAAAAAACCCCTTTTCTCCCCAAAATAAACCCAAATTCCTCCAAAATAGCAAAAACCCTCTAAAAAGGGAATAAAAATACAAAAAAGAGGAAAAAGAGGGAAAAATGAGGCAAAAACCCTATACAACTGACCTAAACCATATGGTTCCCAAAACCATGGGCCAGTACTCCACCACTAAAAACCTATAAATAGGTGATGGAGACCCCTCATTTCATATCCACAGTCAAATACACCCTTACTCTGCCAAAATCACTCTTGAAACCCTAGCTCACCCTTGAGCTACTTTCACACTTGAGTGCCCCTTTGGCCAATTTCCAACCCTTTGGAGAAAGAGAAAGGAGCAAAGCTGGAAGCTTGGAAGCAACCCTCCTGGACTGCTGCAAGATCTTGACCATCCTCTACACTTGAGGTAATCTTTAATACAAAAAGAGAAATCTTTTGCCATATTTTCATGTTTTGTTATTTTGTTAATGCTCATGCTAGGTTAAATTTCATACTGTTTTACTGTTTTTATTTACTGTTTATTGAACTGCTACTAAGAAGTCCCTTCTCCTTAGTAGGTGCTCATTTGCACAAGCTGGGGTGAAAACCCTAGCTACACATATCCACCCATGAACATTCCGCAAAGGAGACCTTGTTCTCACCTATGACCAAGCCCACGACAAGACCGGTAAAGGAAAGTTTGAATCCATGTGGCAAGGCCCTTACATCGTGCAGACTTGCCTCAGAAATGGGGCATACATTTTAATTGACTCAGAAGGTCACCCTTTGTGCAACCCCCGTAATGGGTTGTATCTTAAACGCTTTCATCCTTAAACAAACCCGCGGCCCCATTGGTCCGTATTGTACAGTTTGCTTTCTTTTTGTTTTTTACCTTTTTTACCGCAACCTTACATTCATCATTTTTTCCTGATCACAGATGGACCATCTTCCACCTCATTACATTGGATTCACTGATGGAGCAAGCCGCTAGTCTCCAAACCTGGCTTCTGCATCATGGGTCTTATATTCCCCTTCACATGAGCTGATTCACCTTGACGGAATACCAATAACCAGGCGGAGTATGATGCTGTGACCGGTCTCCTGACTGCTGCCCTTTAGATGGGCATATGTCACCTTCATGTGTTCTTTGACTCCCAGCTACTTGAATCCCAGCTACTTGTCTCCCAGCTCAACAACTGCTACCAGGTGCGTGATCCCTTCCTCTTTAGAAAATTTCTGATCACAAAACAACTCAGCCGACAATTTGAATCCATAACATTCACCCATGTCCCAAGAGCTCAGAATAGTGTCGCAGATCAAATGGCTAACAACATCCTAGATTGGAATATCAATCACACCATGTAAGACATCCATCATGCATCATCATCCCATATCATCTCATCAAAACTATATAAAAACCCAAAAAGATTGCATTTCCAACAAGGGGCATCCACGTGCCTATCCTACATACATAATGTTGCATCCATGTGCAATACATAAAATAAAATACACAAGGGGCACCCACGTGCCCATCATCCTACACTACTTGTATCCACGTGCAATACAAACATATTACAAACCACAAGCACATCCACGTGCGTACACTACATCATAATCGCAAAAAATAAACGTCAATGTGCTACACATGTCCTGAGTACCTTCGTACTCAACTATACAAAAAATATCTATACATCAATAAGCCTCATAGAATACATGCCGTAGCTACAAAATCGAGGGGAGTCCTCTGTACTCCCTACTGAGAGTCATACTTTCCATCACTTCTTGCATCAGCCACCTCTGATTCCTCACCTCACTCCTCCTCCAGCAGCTCCTCATACCCTGCAAGCTCCTGTGCCCGACCCCTATTCGCCAAAATGGCCACCCAGATCGCGATCGATCGGAAATCCCATGGCGCCCCAAGACAGTCCTGAATCACCTTCGGATCCAAGTCCCACCACCCATCATCAGTCACTCCAACTAGCAAACGATCGAGAAGCATCCGTACAGACTCCAGAGTCCCCTCAGCGTCCTATCGACGCACCTCCCCTCGACTTGGCAGGGCCAGTATCGCCACATTCTCCCTGCGATCTACATGTCCTAGTGGTGGTATCGGGCCAACATCTACAGATCATACATCAGTTAGTAACAGCATATCAATATCTCAAACCTATCATACACAAAATCTGACATCAACAACAATCAAGCAAATCAATAAATACCATCTGGTCCCCACGCCTGCCCTGGAGGCCGTGGTGCCTCTGGATCTCCTGTATAGTCCATCTCTCTGTATGGATAATCATCCAGCGTCAGTGGCATCTGCAACCACTATAGGTAGATCTCCTGGGTGAAGTACTTTCCAACCTCACCACCACCCCGTCATCGCATCATCTCTCCCCATCGCACCATGCGCAACTCCCTGAGTTCTCCTGCCCTGATCGGCACCCGCGGCCGCAGCGTAGGTACCCGCTCCATGAAGAAGGCATAGAGAAAGGATCCATAGTAGAATCCTTTGCAGATTCCTTCACTGAGGTCAGCTGCCGCTGAACGCAGGTGAGGAACATCTGGCCCCAGGCATAGTATATGCCACCCAGCAACTGCTCCACCAGTTGCCTCTAGCCCCCTGACACCCGCTCACGCGACTGGGACCCTAAAACCAAAACCACGCATGCTGCGATCGCCTGTACTGATGGCTCCCGCAGATCCACAATCCGGAGTGCATTCCTATGCACTATAGCCTCAGGAACGCAGTACTGCTCCAACATATCCTCCATGTCCACATCTGCGGACACTCATGGCTGTGTATCAGCCACCCTACCCAGATAGGGAAACCCCGTCAAGAAATATACATCCGCGAGGGTGAGATCCACCCTCTCTCCCTGCACCCTAAACACCTATATGTTAGGCTCCCAAAATCTCACTAACCTATTTGGCAGTAGCCCTACTAAACGCATCATGGGCACTTGTGTAAACTTCAACAGCCCGCACAACCCCAAAGTAGACCGCACATGTTGATCCCTCCGGATGACATCCACTATGTCGTTCGGGACCTCCCGCTCTCGCCACAGCACTACCAACATCCTGTCAATCACACCAAGCAAACTCATCAAACCCATGTCAAAGAAATAACCCTCCCCCCCCAACCTCCGGAAAATCCTAAAGCTCAATCCCAATCGTGGCTTTAGGGCCCATTGCCACGATCTCAGACCGTGGCTATCAAGGCTACAGTCGCATTCTCTGACCGCTATTGTACAAGTTGAACTCGCAATCCTGAACCGTGAATTCAGCCTCAGAACTCGTGGTCCAGGACCGCGTGTTCCGACCCAGAACTCGTGGTTTCTGACCACGTGCTCAAACCCAGACCTCGCAGTCCATGACCGCGTGTTCAGACCCGGAAACCCACGGTCCACCCCCTCGTGGACCATACCGAACCCCCCTTTGGACCCACTACCCCCCCGACCCCAATAAAAAATGCAAGTATGAGTTTATCGGAATACCTGCAACTCCCGGATCTGAAAATGGTCGGTCGGATCATCCAGAAACACCAACTAAGCTCTGGTCCACTCTGATCTCTAGTCAAAGTCAAACAAAGTCCAAATGAAACTTTTCATGTTGGACCCACTTACTATTTATAGTCCGTTGACTTTTTCTTGTTTTGGCCATTCTGAATCCATATGGAGTCCATTTTCCAAACCATTTCCACCACTGGAATCAGCACGACGAGACCGTCATGATGGTCGACTTGTTTTCTTATTTTTTCTGCATCGTTTTTTGGAGAATTTTTTCTAGACACCACTCGTCGCCTCGGTTTGCATGCCACTTTGGTCGTTCTCTGTTTTTGATATAATTTATATCATCGAATTCATTTTTTCGAGCTCGTGTTGATGCTTGAGATCATTTCTCGCTCTCACCCCCAGATTGTTTGGGTATTTTTTTTTCCAAAATGCCCCTCGTCGCCTCGGTTTGCATGCCACTTCGACCGTTCTCCTTTTTTGACACTTTTTATATTGCCAGATTCAGTTTTCCGAGCCCATGATGACAATTGAGATCATTTCTTGCTCTCACTAGGTACAATTTCAACATTATGTCCCGACACCTTGCTACCTCGATTTGCACGCCACATTGCCTACCATCAGATTGTTACACTTTTTTACATGAGCCATTCACTCCATTCATACTGCAATTATTTCGTTATTTTGCCACCATTCAACACCCCGCAAGGAGGCCCACCAGTGTCCCCCCCCACCCTCGTTCTTGGCTCTCATCGATGTTCCTTGATTGAACACTTCCTCCTTGCCTAGCCATTCCTTTTGTTCGGTATAATTTTATCACTTTTTCGGGCCGGACAAGTCTTTTATGAAAAAGGAACTAAGGGAGTTTATGTTAAGCTCTTTTCTGACTCCTAAAACAATGAAAATATTGTCGAGCAATCTTGCTTCCTTTCATGCTCGTTAAAGTACCCAAAAGGGTGTCTATCTGGTATAAGTTTAACCATTTTCCGGACCTGGTAAACCAATTACGAAAAAGGAATACTCTAGTCACACCGGCTGGAAGAGTTCTTCATTGTATCATTTTATGCTTCTTCGGGCCTTGGAGACTAACACACGAAAAAGCACCCCTCCTGGAGTCTTCTTATCGCTTTCAGATTCTCTAAAATTGAAAGCAACCACAAGCATGCACCGTCCTGGGCTCGTACAAATCCACACGATGGTACCATTCCCTTATTTCAGAGTCTTCTTATCGCTTTCAGACTCCTTAAAATTGAAAGCAATCCCAAGCATGAACTGTCCTGGGCTCGTATAAATCCAAACGACAGTACCATTGTAAACACACTTCTTCTAGTTCCTTAACCCATGAAGAAGTTCCCCCTGTGCCTCTTGGAACTATGATCGATCATCTCGGCAGCACCCCCAATCAGGTCGCCTTTGTTCAGAGTATTCTGCAGTCTCCTGCCATTTTACACCAACTTGAGTATCACTCATCCCAGTCACTATCCTTGATGCATAACAGCTATGATCCCTTTCCCACCAGTCAGTTTCATATGCTACCCGATCATCCCCCACGTCATACTTTGAACAAAGGAAGTTTGAGTCCACCCATTCTAATTGCCCAGTTACCCTCCACCCCCACAGTATGTCAGTCCTACCATCAGTACTCTCACACTTCAGTTCTCCACCTCATGCTCCTATCAAGGAAACATCATTGCCTTGCTGGTTGCAGGTCTCCCTCTGTCGACGACAACCCATCTATTCCAGAGGATAGACCCAGAGGTCCCTGCACCTTGGACTCATCACCATTTGTGGTGAGTGCCTACGGACCATTTTGAGAGGAGTCATCAGTGCCTCTCTGCGTGGTCATTTCTCACATGCTTGACTTCAACACCTTGATCGCATCGTTGAGAATTGTGCAAGGTATATATCCCTTTAGTTATTGGTCGAAGACCCTAGATTTTCCCCGACTCTAGCACATTGGTGAGTCACTTCGGAACACCCAGTTATATGTTCCCATGGATGTCCGGGTTGCGTTGGAGATTGTATTTGGAAGCCTTCTAGTTATATGCTTCCTTGAGTACCCAGTGCAGTTCCAGTTCAGTGTACCATTGAGGGTATGACTCCCCGTCACTATGATCTAGCAGCTCATCAATTCCTCTAGTACCACACTCAGCAGCATTGTTGTTATTCCAGTGTATCAGTTCTTCAGCTCAAACATGGTCAGCCCAACGGTATGTCCTAGATTTGTGTCCCCTCTGTACCCTTATGATGTACAGAGTGGTTCTCTATGTATCCTTCAGGCCCCTGTATGGGCCTCATTGTTATTTTTTATATATATCTAGATACGAGCATGGGTATGCCCACCTCGTCCATATATTGAGATTATTCCTCATTTGAGGCCATGTATATTTTAGGTCCCCATTTTTTGGACACCCTTGTTATTGTTCTATATCTTGGTACGATCATGGGAATGCCCGCCTCGTCCATATGTTCAGATTATTCTTCATTCATTATTGAGGTCATGTACTTTCAGTTTTTGCAGTTTGTTCAGGACCATTGTTTCGGGCTCTAGTTCATTTCTTCTCCTCTCCACATCCCAAGAAAACCATAAAATACTTATGATGTCTATTGTCCATACATTGAGCTCCTGCCCTCACACATCAGGGGGCAATCTGTTAACACCCAAAAAGTGCTCACTACCTCATCTCCCTCATTACATGACTCATTTGTCCATATTTACCTCCAAAACCTTAAAAACCCATTCAAAAGCCTCCAAAAGGCCAAAAAACCATTAAAAAGCCTCCAAAAGGACAAAACCCCCCTTTTTTCCCCAAAATAATGTAAATTCCTCCAAAAAAATAAAAAACCCTCTAAAAAGGGAATAAAAAATACAAAAAAGAGGAAAAAGAGGGAAAGAAGGAAGCAAAAACTCTATACAGCTGACCTAAACCATATGGTGCCCAAAACCATGGGTCAGCACTCCACCACTAAAAACCTATAAATGGGTGATGGAGGCTCCCCATTTTTCATCCATAATCATCCTTATTCTTATGCTGCTGAAAATTCCCTTGAAACCCTAGCTCTCCACTTGGAGCTAATTCTTGAGAACCCTTTTGGCCCCATTTCCAAAACATCTTTGGAAGAAGGAGAAGGAACAACACTGGAGCTTGGAAGCAACCCTCTTGGACTGCTGCAAAGGCTCCACCAACCTCTACATCTGAGGTAATTTCTAATTCAAAAAGAGAGATCTTCACCATATTTTCATGTTTTGTTATTTATGTTCATGCTCATGTTAGTTCAATTTTATTTTACTGTACTGTCATATTTCACCATTTTTCTGAACTGCTACTAAGGAGTCCTTTCTCCTTAGTAGGTACTCATTTGCACAAGCTAGGGTGAAAACCCTAGCTACACCAGATATTTTCTTTGCGGTGAACACATTGAGCTAGTTCCTGACAGATCTGAGAGGTGTTCACCTGGTTGCTGTAAAGCATATTCTGAGGTACCTTAATGGTACAATTGATTATGGGCTCAAGTATGATGCGAATCAAAAGTTTAACCTACAGGGTTATGTTGATTCGGACTGGGAAGGCAGTGCTGCAGATAGGAAGAGTACATATGGGTGTTGCTTCAGTATGGGATCAGGTGTGATCTCGTGGTTTAGTAGGAAGCAGACATGTGTAAGCACTGAGTACAGCCGAGGCAAAGTATGTTGCAGCTTGTTCGGCTAGTTGTGAGGCAGTATGGCTGAGGAAGCTACTGTCTGAGTTATTTGATCTCCTGTTGGATGCTACTGGTATCTTTTGTGACAACCAGAGTTGTGTGAAGCTATCTAAGAACCCAGTGTTCCATGACAGGTCGAAGCACATTGAGATCAAATATCACTATATCAGGGATATGGTGCAGAGAGGAGCAGTGAAGCTCCTGTATGTTGCGACGGATGAGCAGATTGTAGATGTGTTGATGAAACCACTAGCTAGAGTGAAGTTTGAGTACTTCAGAGAGAGTCTTGGTGTTCTTTAGATTGACGACACTTCGAGGAAGAAGTGATGGACACATTTGCAGGAGCCATTCCAAGCATGGTGAGAGGAGAATCCTTCCCATGGATGTGGATGTAAGCGCTGGATGATGAGCATCACGACGATGCTCCAGTTATTACTCTGTATATGCATCAGTTGGATGCTTTGATTAGTTTGATCATGTATTTGTATTTGCATCAGTTGGATCATACATTTGTATATGCATCATGTCGGATGCTTGATATGATCAGTTGGATCATGTATTTGTATATGTTTCAGGTTGATGCATTGTATGATCAGGTAGATCATATACTTATGTATGTATCAGATGGATACTTGTATGATCAGGTAGATCATGTATGTGATATGTATCAGGTAGATACTTGGTATGCATCAGGTGGATGCATTGTATGATCAGGATGATCATGGATGACAAGCTTCAAGATGTTGCTCCAGTTGATGTGCATCAGGATGATGCAGTGACGATGATGAGGAGGATCATGTGTGATGAGTATCAGGATGATACTCTGGATGATGTACATCAGGATGATGTACTATGTGATTATGATCAGTATGATCATGAGCATCAGGATGATGCTTCGTGCGATGATGATCAGTTAGATCATGAGTATCAGGTTGATACTTAGAGGTCAGAGATGATATGTGGCAGTTTGTGCAAGTAGCATGTAATCAGTCCTCAAAGATCGGATAGTTCAAGATATGTGCTCGTAATCAGTCCTGGGATTAGGTATTGCTATGTAGTATGTAATCAGTCCTCAGAGATCCGATAGGTTGAGATGTGTGCTCGTAATCAGTCCTGGGATGAGGTATTACTACGGAGACATGTAATCAGTCCTCGAGATCCGAGAGGTTGAGTTGTGTGCTCGTAATAAGTTCTGGGATGCTCTTTAGAGATCTTGTCGGTCGTGCTGCAGCATATAAATGTTCTTGGGGTGCTCTTTAAAGTATTGTCTATTCACATGTAATCAACCCTGGAGATCCGAGAGGTTGAGCTGTGTGCTTGCAATAAGTCTTGGGATGCTCTTTAGAGATCTTGTCGGTTGTGTTGCGGCAAATAAATGTTCCTGGGATGCTCTTTAAAGGTATTGTGAAAGGGATGCATGTAATCAGTCCTGGGAGATCTTGTCGGTCGTTCTTAGGCACATAAATGTTCCTGGGATGCTCCTGTCAGGTATTGCATCAGCACATAAATCAGTCATGAGAGACCACCTCTATCAGACCATTCGCACAAATGATGAAGACCTATAGGTGGTGGGCCTACATCCAGTATGAAAAAGGACTAGCTCTGTAGAACTTCCTATGATGAGTAGATCGGAGATTGATTAAGATAGCAACAACAGTGACGATGACGATGACGTTGATTCAATGACGATGATCCAAAGAAGAAGACTTGTGCTAGCAGATCTGTGTCGAGAAATACCTTCTTAGTTAAGAGGGAGTTTTGATGTAATTGTAACTTCGGAATGTATTTCACCTATGTATATTGTACTCCTATAGAGATGTTATTATTCCTCTATATGGAAGTGTCATCATTTGTATTGACAAGTGTCGCAACTTGCAAGTGATGGGTTATTAGACCACCAAGTGTGGGGTCGGCCCCAATTAGTATAACCATGGTTTATTAGACTGAGTTAGACAAGTCGGGCCTGATAGGTTATTAGGTAGGTTAGGTCATGTATAAATAGAGTGTGGGAGGCACTCTATTTGATCATCTCATTATTCACTTCTACACTACTTGGAAAGTGGCGCACTAGTGGAGGAGGAGGTTCAGCTGCTAGGAGGACTATCTTTGTGTACTTTGGTTGTATCATTGCTCTTTCTATCTCCGAGGAAGTTGTGGGGTTTTTTACCTTTATAGTTTTCCCTAGTGAAACTTTGTGTGTCTATTGTCTCATGTGATTGCTTGGTGTGATTGATATGCATTGCTATACTTGATTTTTTGTACATGTGATTCTCTTAGTAAAGATCCTAGAGTATGTTGAATTAATGCTAAAAAACTAACAATGCAAATGAATATGAATCAAAACAAGTTTTTCTTTTCGATGAATGCTAGTTAAGGAAAAGAGAGAGTTCTTCGATCAAATGTAAGCATGAACATTTTCAAGGAACTGAAAAAACCACTCCAAAAAAAATTTGTTTTCTTTTTTGAATAAGCCAAACTAATGTAACAACTTTCTAGATGAAACTGATCTACAACTGATGCAAAGCATGTGACAAGGAATGAAAATTGATTCACTTCCTAAATGCAAGATTACAAACTTGATCTTTTCAACAAAAAGAGAACATGTTCCAAAAAGTCTTCCAATAGTGAATTGTGATAATAAGAAGGGAAAGCTACTTCTGTAAGAACAATATAATCTCTACTATAATGCAATCAAGGAATTTGAAAAGAAACAAATAAACTTGAATGGCATGAAAGGACCAATCCACTGCAAAAATGGTAAGGAGGTGATCAAAAGTGGGTACAATGTCACAAAATTCCAAAAATCCAAGCTCGAAAATAAACAAAACAAACCAAAAGACACTTGCAACTTCATTGAAAGGTGAAAAAAGAAATGTCCAGACAAGATGTAAAAGGTAATGAGTAAATAGGTATGGCTAGAATAGTGACCTAAAAACCCAAGTTGTCTAATGTGTCTACCAAAGCGATTTTGAGACCAAGCAAAGACTAAAACTTCAAATAGGAATGAAATGCAAGTTGTATGTTGCAGCTGGGAAGGTTACAGGTGTCTGATGAAGATCATAACAACAATAAAAAACAAAGAAACTAAAACTTGACTGAAGGTAACCAAGCAAACTTTAAAAAATTTCCTTTTTACAGAGATTTTCGCGTAGTTGTAGCAACCCAGGCCTGATAATTAGGAATTATCGCGTTCTAGAAAATGAATGGTAGCGAAAATACAATTCTCCAAGTACCTTGAATTACAAGTTAGAATCCAAATCTAAGCTAGATACAAATAATGTAATTGAATCATAATCAACATACATAAATTGGGAAACAAGACAAGTTATCTTTATTGGAAACTTGATAGTGCTTACAATGGTTGCTTGATGTCCAAGCCAACTTTCAGCTCCAAGTTCCTCCTCTAGCTATCTCTGCAAAATTCTCAAGATCATAGGTTGGATGCCCCAAAAGTCCTCCCTCTGGTTCATGGAAGGTCTCTCCTTTATAGTGTTTGGAAGGGTTAACCAAAAGGAGAATAAGGTGGATCTAATGAGTGTTTAGTGGATCAACCAAACTAAATAGGGAGAGGTGGTTGGGATCGAATCAGGGCTGATAATCCTAAGAAAATATCTCGAAGGATGAGATCCATGATCCATGGAAAAAGGATAAAAAGGGATTTTTGCACCCCCAGGTCTGAGCATAACGCGATAATATTCAAAATTATCGCACCCTAGGGTCTGAGCATAGCACGAAAACCCTAATTTTCACTACCCAACAGATGTGCAAAGCACGAAAATCTATGCAAATAGGGTCAGATTTTGTGACACGAGGCATATAAGGTGATGTCTTCAGCATTCAGTCAATGGATTTTGCTCCTAGGTGTCCATATGAGACCAAGGAGGGAGCCAATAATGTATGATGGTCATTAGGGAGAAGTGTCGCTAGGTCACATGGTACAAAGATGCGACACTAGGGCTCAATGTGTAATTTTGAGGTATACCAACTAGAGAAAGAATTGTGTCATGAATGTCACACATTCTTCCAAAACCATGTCTCATGCCATCTATCAACAACTCCTATGTTGGATGCACTCCATACTTTGTTTACTACAAGTTTTATACCTTGTATAAAATCATAGATTTAAAATAAAGTATTTTTGTTGTTTTAGTACTTTTAAAATGAGGAAAGTAAAAGAACATAGATACTTACAAATTCCACAATTAATTTTTTATATGCCAACACATACTCACAACCCTTGGTTAACCCAATGTCAATCAATTGCTCGGATGCCTCATTTTTGTATGTTAACACTTGTTTCAAGACCTCCAAGGAAGACCAGTGAAAATAAATATAAAGATCACAACCATTGTGAAATCTTAAATTGTTATAAGGAAATCAAAACTACTCACAAACTTAACTATCAACCCCTTTTCTCCTTGTCATCCTATCTTATGTGTTGAACGGATTCCATTTTGTTTTCTTTTTTGCAGCAAAACAATTCAAAATCAATATTTAGTGTCGATTTAATTAATTATATGTACGTGATAATCCAAAAAAATCAATGATTTGATACATTTGAAGCACGTTGCTATTGATATGGCTCCTCCTACAATGCAATTATGTCCATTTCCTTTACCATATCCTTGTACACTTTTTTTTAGATCCCTATTGGCACATTTGCATATCACCTCATTCATCCTTTGGGATTTTCACAATCTTCTTGAAGATGCAAAATGACATTCAACTATTTTTCCGTTGATATGAAAAATAAATATAGCATAATTAAAATTATTAAAGGAATTCTTTTTAGTAGTAGATACATTTTCTACATAAACATGTTTAGGAATTTATTTTTCATTGTTGTATGTTTTTTCTATTGCAAGTCTGACAGGTCTCATTGACCATTTCTTTGGAAACGCCTCTTATAGTTTACATATGACCTAATTCTTGGAATCATTTAATTGATTTATGTACTGTAAGTGAAAAGTACATATATACATTCTTTCAACTATATCCCTCATAGTTTTATAAACATATTTCCCCCTTCTATTAACTTCCAACACCACTCCAGATGAGCTAATGACCAATTCACGATCATTTGCATCTTCCACAATTTTTTTTCTTATGATGACATTCCCATATTTTTCTGTCAGTACCTACATAACATTTAACATATGTTAATTACAATATTTGAGACATATTATCAAATATTCTTAATCACGATATTAATCAAGATTCAAGAAATAATTCATATTGATATATTATTTATTCACTTGATTCATCCCTCTGCAACTTTTCCATTAACATTTATGCTCTTCTGCACGTAGATTGCTATGAATATTGTCGATCTTCCTCCTTTTTTGGCCCTAGATGCCACACATTACCCAATTCATATCAATTTAATTTACAAATTATTCGAACAAATTAACTTAAATACATAAATTAAAAAGCACTTTCCTTCTTGGCAATTTTGGATGTGCTCCCATCATGTTGACTACAATTGTTTTTCATTGAACTTTTATCATGCATTTTCTATCAATAAGAAACCTAGAACATTAAATACATAAGCTATCAACTATATTATACAAATAAACTATAGAACTCAAATATATAAAAACAAGTATGAAATAAGTGCGCTTAAGTTCGTAAAATGCCTCGGTGCATTTCTTACAAAAACGCACTGGTGTGTTGGGTCAAACATGTTTCACCGTGGACCATAGAGATTTATTTTATATTTGTAGGAAAAATAAATAAATTCCAGGGCCGGATTTACCTATGCATTATAGATATAAATGCACCGATATGAAAATTCAATATTGCCGACCAAAAACTATGAAATCTTTTTGCATTTTTTAGGAAAGAAAATGTAAAGGAAAACCTGGAACTATCGGTGCACTATTGAATGAAACGCACCAGTGCATTTCATTTATAAAGGCGCACCAAAAATGACGCAATCATTTTTTACGAAAATTTAAAAAAACTAAAAAAACCTTATAGGGCCGACATGATTTTGGATTCGACCCAAAAAGTGGCCCACTGTACCCAACGATTTCTATATAAAATCACAAACTCATTAAATCTAAAACACTCAAAAAAACAATGTAATAATGAAACAATAGAGGGATTTAAACCCTAATGTAAAATTTTGCAGCCACATAAAACGAAAAGAAGTTGTGAGAAAAGAAGGGTTGCAACATTGAAGGTAACTATGAAGTTTTTTTTTCTAAATTTAGTTCAAATATTAATAGGATAATAAGATCAATAGTAATATTTTACATACTTGAAATTATACTATGCAAGGTTTTGATTAATTCACCATACCTAAAAAATTTTGATCCTTAGAATAATTCGGCTGCTCGAAACTCCTTCAGTGTAAGTCTCCCTTCCAAAACTCTCAAAATTTCGACAAATTAATGAAATAATGTTTATGTTTTTTACTTCTAAACACATATTTGAATTAGTTTTTGAAATTAAAATTCCAACCTCTTTTTCAGTTTAGGGAAAAAATAACTTGTGTGATTTTTTAATTTTGATTTTTGGCATTACGGTGCGCTTAATTTTCTGTCACACCAATGTGTATATGACATACCCTCACTGGTGCATTTAATGTTTAACATGGCACCGTATAACGATATAATATTAAAAAACAATTAAGGAACATATAGCATGCTTCGGTGCATATAAAATATATGACACCCTGGTCCACTTGTTTATACCAAACACATCGGTAAGAATACTTTTTGTAAAATGCATCAATAAATATCCACTATCAAATATAGTGTATATTTTTGTTTGTAGAGGTTTTTGCAGATGTTGACATATGGTGTGTTCTTTTTTATGTCGTTCAGTGTGTCTGTATGTTAAAGTCACATTGGTGAGGTTGTTGTAGATTTGGTGCACTAGTTGAATATAAACATCCTATAATTTGATATTTCAACTTAAAATTTTATATTCATCTCAAATATTCTTTTAGGATTCAACCACACCATTTACAATATTTCATAGTATATATATGTTGCTTAAACTCACATTATTCTTACAAAATGGTTTCCAAACTATATTGGAAGTTAGATTGTAATATGGTTCTCAAAAGGATTTTATGACTATAGAGACATATATTGATCGTTGAGTTAGCTCAAATGTAGGGAGAAAAGGTTATAGTATCAAATGGTCAATTCTTTAGATTCCGGCTCATTCCATCTTGTTCAAAGTTTGATAAGTTCTCCCTTTCCATCTCCATTAAGTTTAGGTTTTATTAATATTTTGACTATCTATCTGAATTTATGTTACTTAACCATGTGAATTTGAATATCAATGTATTCTATATTGTAGGATCCCAATTCAGGATCGAGTTTATATGCACAAGATATTCCACCAATTGCAAAACGTTGTAATATCTTATCATGAGAAAGACATGGCAAGCATTTGGTAGATGAAAATGGGAAGTTGCTTTACCTTTCCAATTGTAACATGTCATCTTCAAGCCGCAATCCTGGGTCATCGATGTTAATTAGTTGTGAGTTGGATATCTTTTATGACACCCCAGTAGTATGTGATTGTTCAAAATGTCAAGGGTTGAAGGATAACCCTCAGTATGTCACACTCACCAATTACACCAATGTTAATGGTATAATACCCCCTACTACAATAAAAAATACAATAGTTGATATAGAAAATATGTGTAGGAACACTTCCCTATGCTCATTTTTGGAAGAGTTGGAAGCCAAAAAAATATGTCTCATACTAAATTGATAAGCCACTCTGCTTCTGTTCAGTTAACTGAGAGTTCTAGTGATCCAAAGTATGCTATGAATACCACTCAACACATCTCTACTAGAAGATACAAAATGTTGTATGAGGTGAGATAAAAACTGTCCAAGTACACAACAGGGTCTGTCCAATTGTTGAAGAGTAGCAATGCTTTCTCCCTTCTTGTGAACTTTCAAAGTAAATATCAAACTTCTTACAACCACGCTTCGTATGGCACTTGGTCATCTTCTCTACCTATGCCTGATGTTGGAACCAAATTCTACTTTTGTGGTAATCTTTTTATGATTTCGAATTCTAATATAGATGCTACAAATCTTGGTTTGTTTATCCTTTCATGTGTACTCGTTCCTCCCAAAAAGTCAGTAGAACTTATGCAATTTTCTCGTCCTATCTATTGTCGATTGGATTACTTGAATATTATTAAATACAAGCATAGCCTTTCTATGTATAGTATGTGCACAAATCATTTATGCTTTTGAAAACTTTAACATGAAGAACCTGTTATATATACATGGTCATCCACACACTCATGGGAACATTGCAGGGTTCATAAATAGTTCTAGATACTCTTTATTTTATGAAAATGGTTCATTTGAGGAACACTTCAATGGCCATGAATTCTTTATGAAAAGTAAAGTGTCTAGATTTGTTGTTGTGCATGGAATACATAGTTTGTCTCCTGGTGACAAGTTGTTAATAAACTATAACCTTTGTATATGAGCAACTGATCATTAGAGACTCCTTGCATTGGGATTACCCTTATACGCCCGAAGGCAGACAAAATACATCAGACGTGATCGACTAATCGCTTCATCTATCGCAGTACTCTGTTCCAGATGCTCTAGGAGACTCGCTCTCAATCTCATTCATCCTCTTCTTCTCCGGACAGAACCTCACCCCACTTCATAGGGTACCACAATCTTCCACAACCTCCCTTAGAATTCATTCGTATCTCATATCATAGAAGGGTAATCCCGATCATTAGTCAATCAGAATTCCTTCCGCATGAACATGAAAGAATATTAACAGAAACTCATGATGGGATCGCAGGAGGACACTATGGAGGGTGTGCTACTGCTAGAAAGATACTCAAAGCTGGACTATGGTGGCCTTATTTTGTCGATCATTGGGATTACCTTTATTTGGTGATCTTGCAATGACAATTGTGTTTCTATTTATAGACACCTATGGTTGTTACACAATGGTCCAAACGACCGATTCTAACTAATTTGGACCAAAAATTTTGCTTCCGTCAACTCTTTATCCTTCGTGAATGGTCCTTTTCCTTCGTTGATGACCCCTTCTTTGTTGTTGGTTCTGCATCCCCTGCACTCTAACCCCGTGCCAACATATGTAATGTTCAATATTTTTTAAATAAATATTATGATGATGAGAGACCTCTCTACCATCGTCCGTTGCACCCTGATATAATGTCAAATTGATAGAAGACTAAAAAAGATTCCAACTTGGAGAGGAAGCATACCAAGCATGATTGAATCTGTGAGGAACTTGCAACAATTAATTAATAAAATGCATGATCTATTAGAACACATAATATTTTTATTTATTGCGGGCCACTTCGAGGGGGAAACCTCCTTTGAGAAATCTCAATACAAATAGCTTCTCGGTTCCTTCATTGGCCTCAACACGAACTTATATACTAAGTCTATGCACCAATACTATGGATCAATACCATGGAACATATAATACTACGGGACTACTTAAAAATCATATGCGTCCAATACTATGGATCAATACCCTGGAACATATAATACTACGGGACTACTAAAAAATCATATGCATCCAATACTATGGATCAATACCATGGAATAGATAATACTATGGGCTAATACAAACTAAGGATCAATACCATGGAACATATAATACTACAGGACAACTTACAAAGCATATGCGTCCAACAACAATATACTAACAAAGTAAGGAGAAGGGTTGACACAGGTTCTTGACATCCCCTCCCCCTTAGAAAAAGAATTTTCCTCAAAGCTTTAGATGTGGAAATTGATGTTGAATCTAAAGGAGTGGTTCCCATGTAGCATCGTCTGGTTGAATTATGTGCCACTGAATTAATACCCCTATGATAGATTGAGAGAGAAGATGGCGAGTGTGCCTATTGAGGATGGCCTCTGAATCCAAAAGGATGGATCCTTCATTATCTAGTTCTGGTAAAATAGTTTTTCCTTTGATGTTGGTGCCAAGCAATTTCGTTAAACAAGAGACATGAAATGGTGGATGAATGCAATAAGGAGGAAGCTCCAATTTATAAGCAACGGACCTAATATTGCGAAGAACCTTATAGGGACCATAGAAATTTGGAGTGAGCTTATGATGCTCTTTGAGTTTCAGGGAGGATTGCTTGGAAGGATGTAGACGAAGAAAAACCATATCACCTACTTGAAAAGTGCACTCAGAACGGTTCTGATCAGTTTGTTGTTGCATTCGAATTCTTGCGATGGGAATATTGTACTGCAAAATGCGAAGAATCTGATCACAGTTTCGAAGAACCGAGTCAATTTCCTGAACTGGTGAACTGTTGAGGATGTATGGAAGAAGAACTGGCAGTGCTTGACCATAGAGTGCTTCATATGGAGTCATTTCACATGTAGGATTGTACCATCGGAGCCCTTCAACGAAATCCATAGAAATATCTATCCAGATCTATGTAGGGATGGAAAAGGGTTCGAGAAATCCCAGAAGGAGTGTCATTTAATCCTTGTTGGCATGGAAAGTATCACATTCGGCCACCATCTGTTGAATTGTCATGTTCATTCCACGCCAAAAGAAGTTACACTATTCTTGCTCATACGTTTTGAGTAGCCCAGAGTTCCCGACTAATGGATAAGCATGGATTTCATAGAAGAGATATCCCTATTGAACAAATTGAAACCAATTTGGAACTGGCATAGAAATAGTTGAAAGAGAAACTTGGTCATACAATGTGTGAGAAAGAGCATCCGACACCAGATTGTCCTTACCATTCTTGTAAGTGATCTCATAGGCATAACCCATGAGTTTTCTAACCCATTTCAGTTGTGCTAGGGAGGAGACCTATTGTTCTAGGAAATTTTCAGACTCAGATGATCAGTATTGATGTAGAAATAACTCTCGAAGAGGTATGCCTACCACTTCTGTACTGCATGCAAAATAGCCATCACTTTTCTTCTTAGATGTAAAGGCAGCTAAATTCTTTCCGAAAATGTCTCTTGAAGGAGGCAATTTCATTGGTTCAACAAAGACACTTGCATATCTATCCAAATTGTGTTGTAGAGCGAAGGGAGTAGTTGAGACCGTTGATGGGTGCATCTGAACGGAATGGAGCTAAGCGATGACACCATGTGAATTCTTCTTAAGGATATTTTACAAGCGATGTGAACTGATAATGCAGAGAGACCCTGGTTGTAAGCCCGTAAATGTATTTTTTTTTTCATTGACTAAAAACTACATCCAAAGTTTAGCAAAATCCCATAAGATGGGGCCAAGTGTACGTAGCCATTGAGCGCGCAAAACCAATTCACATTCTTCTAAGGACAAGGAAAACATGTCAGACCATAGGTTATAATCATCCATAGAGATATGCACATTGCAACACTTCCCCTTGCAAGGTAAGGTGCCCCCATTGGCAATCATGACTTCAAAGTTGGAGCAAGGATGGACAAAATAATCATCTTGTTTGGCGATCTGAGGGTCAATGAAGTTATGAGTGCTACCAGAATCAATGAGTATTGTAAGAGGGAGCTTCTTGAAGTAACCCCTGACCCGCATTATTTGTCTGGTGGTGACTCCGGCTAAAGCATGGAGATATATCTCTGGGTGTTCATCTGGAGACGGAGTGTCAACAGGAGGCTGTTGAATGTCGACCTGATCATCTATTGTATCCGGAGCTTCTTCTCCAAGTTTAGAGGCAAGCAAAGAATCCACATCCAAGAGATAGAGTTGTTTCTCAACACATCTATGTCCCCGAGTGAATTTCTCATCACAATTATAACAAAGACCTTTTTCTCTACCTGCCCGCATCTCTGCTTCAGACAAATGCTTGATAGGATTTAGGCGAGGAGCTAGTGTGATTGGAGATCATTGGAAAACCATATTTTTGAATGGAACAAAAGTGGATTTGGAGCGTTGTTGGGCTATGATCTTTTCCTCCACCAAATTAGCCAACCTTAGGACTTCCATCATTGTGCTGGAACAAAACATTTTAGCCTTTGAGCAGATTTCATCCTTGAGACCACTGATAAAACAACTCCTGTAGAATTCATCAGACAATCCTTCTGTTTGATTGGCCAGTTTCTCAAATTATGTCTGATACTCTCTCACAGTGCCAATTTGGCAAAGTTTACTGAGTGCTCTTGTGAAGTCATCAAAAGCACTAGGACCAAATCATTGCAAAAGGAGTTGGCAAAAATATGTCCATTTTGGCTTGTCATGAGCCTTGACGTACCAACAGTACCATTGAAGGGATTCATGTTCCAAATGAAAGGATACAAGTGGAACTTTGTGGAAATCAAAAGTATTATGCAGAATGAAATATTGTTCTTCCCGGTATATCCATCCAATTAGATCATTACCATTGAAGCAAGGAAAATCAAGCTTTGGGCCACAAAAATTGCTGGAAGAATAGAACCCAGTGTCTGCAGAAGATTATGGTTGTCGTTTATTGTTCATGGCTGAATGCTGAAGATGGAGGCAAAGAAATTTTTCATCCATATCTTAGAGTTTGGTTTTGAGGGCTGCACGTTCTTCCTCCATGATTTTTTCTTCTACGCGGGTGACAACCATAACGAGGAGTTTTTTTTTGTGAATGGGTTGAAAAAAAAAACAAAAGCTTCTTTAGTAAAGGGAAATTTGGATTTGGGAAAAACTCTGATATGTAATTGGGGTTTGACTAGGTTTTGGACACTTTCTAATGGACAGGGAAGCATAAAATGGGGATTTTAGAAGCGGGGTGAAAGAATGAGAAAATTTATCAAAGAGGGACAAAGAAGCAGAAATAGGAAATGGACATTGTGGCAAAATTTGAAGGCAGTTGGGTGAAAAACGAAGAAGTTATGGAAAACCCTAAAAATAGACAAATGGGGGATTTCTGGCTTCGAAAAGTGGAATTTGGGATAGGGTCCTCAGGAATGAAATATGCAGAATAGGAGTGTAGGGGTTTCAGTGAAGTTTCAAGGGAAACAAAGTGAAAACAAAGAATATATGGAGAAAAAATGTTTTTTTTTTTCGGAATGGATCTACAATGGTGCGGAAGAGATCGAAAACAGTTCGTGACAGATGTAATCTATGATTTATCAGCTGGCAATAGATATGGACCCATGGTATGCATGGATTCCTAAAGGTTCAAGGGATTCACTCGGCCACCAATTTTGTCCGATAGCTTGCATATTGGGGTAGTACCACTCACTCCACGGCTCAAGTAAAACTGATAACCACTTTGACACAAACGACAACTCTTGGCTTACCTCATGGGTGGGAACTAGTCAATCAGGTAGCGGTCATTTCCCTTTTCACTGGTAGGTCCTCTCAATGGGCCAGCTACTTTGAGATTCCTGTGGTACTCCTCACAATGATTTTTAGGGATTATGCCCAAGTACTTTCCAGATTTAAGCAGATAGGGATTATTCTCAGATCCGAACTTGCAATTGATAGGAACAAATACAGATGCAAAAAAACAATTGGCAGAAATTCCACCCAATGAGCCCAAGAAAGTGCTCTGATACCAGATGTGAGGAACCTGCAACAATTAATTGATAAAATGCACAATATATTAGAACAAAGAATATTTTTATTGATCGCGGGCCACTTCGAGGGGGAAACCTCCTTTGAGCAAGCTCAATACAAATAACTTACCGGTTCCTTCATTGGCCTCAACACGCACTTATATACTAATTCTATGAGCCAATACTATGGATCAATACCATGGAACATATACTACGGGACGACTTACAAAGCATATGCATCCAATACTATGGATTAATACCATGGAACAGATAATACTATGGGCTAATACAAACTAAGGATCAATACCATGGAACATATAATACTATGAGATGACTTACAAAGCATATGCGTCCAACAACAATATACTAACAAAGTAAAAATAAGGGTTGACACAGGTTCCTAATAGAATAAACTACCTAAATTCAATTTCCACTATATCCAGACTCACCAATTAGGAATGCTTACAGTAATAGTAGTTCGTCAGATGTTAGCAATGGAGGAAATGAATTAGAGGTTGGTATGGATGACTTATTACGACAAACAAGTGCCATGGATGCAATGTTGTTACATACATTCCAATTAAATGAGCTAGGGGATGACTCTCATATCACTAAAACCTTCTTCAAAATCCTGAAATCGAATTCCAACACCCCTCTCTTTAGACCTAGCTGGTCAAAGTATACACAGTTGGGGACAACAATGTTACTATACAACTTGAAAGTAATGTATGGGATGTCAGACGTGTGTTTATCAACACTTTTAAGGTAACTGGCCATCAACTAGCTTATATTTTGAGGAATCTTGTCACAAAATCAACATTGAAAATGGTCGATTTTATGAAAGTTAAATGACATTGAACATTTATATTTCCAACTAGCTACAGGTTATTCAAAAATAAGGTACTTTTGAGTGATACTGTATTTCCCGAAAGCTGCAAAGAGGAAAAGAAAATGTTGAAAATATTGGGTTTTGAGTACATATCATATCATGTGTACCCCAATGATTGTATTCTATATAGACATGAATATGTAAACAAAGAGATATGTCCAAAATGTGGGAATCATAGGTACCAAGAATCGGAAAAAAGGCTAAAGCACATGGTCCTCCTCATAAGATATTGAGGCACATGCCTCTAATCCCAAGGATTTGAAGGCTCTTTTGTTTCAAAGAATTAGCTACGTTGCAGTGATGGCATGCCTTGCATTGAAGTGAGGAAGGAGTTATGTGAACATGAACAGAGTAAATAGCCATGGAGCATATAGAGAATACATGGCTCGGTAAATTCAAGGATGAAGTATGGAGCCTTCAATTGAGCATATCCATTGATGGAATCAACCCATTTTCCCTCCCAAACACCAGCTGTAATGTTTGTCCTGTAGTAGTGATGAATAACAATATTCCTCCAATTGGTTGTCCGTAAATAATGAACATCTTATGTTGTATGTTTATAGTCCCTAGTAGAAGACAAGTGAAGAATATGGATATTTACCGACAACCCTTTATCGATGAATTGAAGGAATTATGGGAAGGGATACATGCATATGATGTATTGAAACCTATCCCATCAAAGAGGAGTTTTGCATTGTATGGCATATGTGCATACACCACACATGATTATTTGAGGTTAGGATTTTGCTCTTGTAAATATGTCGTTTGATTTGTTTGTATTCAAAGAAATATTTCTTGGCATATTTAATTCAGTGGGATTGTCTTGATCTTCAACACTAATGTGCTCTATATACCATAGCATCGCAAATCTTGTAACAAAAGGTTATCATGGATGTAAATGTTGTGGACCTTCTATAAAGGCTAGGTGGTCCAAAGACCTATGAGAGCTAGTGTACGACTACTCTAGGGTATTCATCCCAAAAAACCACCCTTATAGAAAAGAAACATCTTCTTTCAACGGTAAATCAGAGAGAACCCAAAGTCTAATTGGGTTAGGGCATATGATGGAAAGAAGGAGAAGGAAATTGCAAATATGTATGATTCAAATGGGGAACCTATGTTTGATGATCTTGAACTCTTCGACACCAATGTTGAGAAAATTCATAAAGGGATGAAAAGGAAATTGATATTTTATGAGCTCCCATATTGGGAGCATCTCAAGATTGTCCACTTACTATATCCCATGCATATATTTAAAAATGTTTCATCTTCTTTTTGGTGGCACATATCATCGAAAAAAAGTGACAAGTTGGTTATCAAGAGATATCTTATTTATTCGAATACTAAAAGAATCATTGGCCAAGACAAGAAAATAGAGGAGAGGATGGCCCCCTTTTTGTCATTTAAAAAAGATGATGTCCCATGGATTTGAAGAAAGATGATCTTAATTTGGCACATGAATTTATATTGGGTGTGAAGGTTCCTTCTTTATATGTGTCTACTCTATGGTGATTCTTCACTATAGATGATCAGTTGTCGGGTTTGAAATCACATGACCATCTCAACCTTCTAAGGGTATGTATAATCTCATAAAATGTTTTTATTTTTTATTTATATCTTTTACCACACAAGTTAAAATGCGATTAAATTTTTGTGTTTACTTTGTAGTTTCATTATCCGTTATCTATGTGTGGGTGTGTGAACCATGAATTTCCTGATGACCTGCGGTGTGTCATATCTAAACTATATGCATTTGTACAGTAAATCACATCAAAGGAGATTTACATCACTAGCATTCCACAGTGGCATCAAGAGATAGCTAAGATTGTTTGTATGTTTGAGAAGGAACTTCTGACGAGTTTCATGGACTTCCAGGTTCATCTTCTAATTCACCTAGTTGATGAGATTGAATTAGTTGGGGTGGTATGATGTCATTGGATGTACTTCTTGGAGAGGTACATGAAAAAATTGAAGGTATTTGTTCGACAAAGGGAAAAACCCGAGGGGTCAGTGGTAGAGGAGAACATAGTATATGAGTTGTTCTATTATGTTGTAATTACATCAAGGAAATCAACCACACACTAGGTGTAGTGATTTGGGATGATGAATGTGATGAGGAAAAAATGGAAGGGGAGCTACTGCAAACGAACGAAAAAATGAGCTTGATAAAGAGTAAGTCACTTATCTTTCAATCTTCACATTTCCACATAGTAACTATTCACAAAAAAAATCAAAATATTTATTTCATCCCATATGTATTGAATGTGGTTTTGTTTCCATGAATACAACACGAATTCATAAATCAATGTGGAGGCAACAAATTTGGGGGTTGCATTGTATGAACAGAAGAGGAGGAAATGGGAAATTGATATAAAATAATTTAGATGGTTGCATGGTAGAAGCATACATTTTCCAAATAATTAAAAATATAATATGCTAATGACCTACCCCAACAGTTGGGTTGCAGAGAAAGTCAGAGAGAAATATGGTGCATCTTGTCATTACCCACCTAAAGAGGAGGATGCACTTAACATTGGCATCGGATGCAGCAACTCGGTAATAATCTCTTTCTATACATTTATTACTTTATAAGGCAACTTTGAATTATAACATATATTTTTAATATACTAATGGTTGGTTTATTGGGAATATGACACCATCATTTGTTAACTTTTTTTGTAGGTGTATTTGTTCCCATTTATGTGGGATTATGAAAATCATTTTCACATGGAGGATACTGATGATGGAGGTCTTACACAAGACTGTGGAGTGGAAGTTGAGTTCGACCAATCTAGTCATGATAGCCACCACGATCGAAACCTTATAGGAGGTATGTTGGGTTATGTCGGAAAGATACAAGATATCATTCAAGTGGATTTCTCATATTTCCATTGTGTTATTTTTAGGTGCTAGTGGTGGGACACATTCGACATGAATGATGTAAAGGAAGATCATGATAGTGGGTTGATATGTATCAACTCTAGAAAGAAGTGGGATGAAAGTAAGGAGGCTTATGTTTTCCCAAAACATTGCAACCAAGTGTTCTTTTACCTAGATGTGTTGGATAGAGATTGGTGGTTCATATTAATACACAACCCTAGATCTAGTCATGTTTTTTAGAACAAAAGTGCTATCATGCCAACCGAGGAAGATAATGAGGGTGATGGAAATGGAGAGTGATATGTACATGTTTTATTTCATCATTTATAGATTGAGATATCGTTTTGTTATTTTTATGTTTGATTGTCTAATTATATTGTTTATTTTTCATGTTATGATGGTGGAAATCGAAAGCTATTTATTGGATGCAGTGTTTAAACAATTTGAGTTGGTAAACAACCAATCTAATGTGAAATATGTTTCATGTCTATCAAGTAATTTATGATTGTATGTCATTCTCCATAGTTAGAGATTATCTTTATTTCTTTCAATTTAGTTCACTGTAGTGTGGTTTTTATCAGTTTGTATTGTTACAATTGGATCATAATCAGCTAATTAGAGTGCAAATTATCATTGATGTCAATCATATTTATTGTTGTTCTAATTTCAACTAGTACTCTCACTTGAATAACAAGGTGGATTTAATGAATATATTATACTTAGACACTTATAATATTTTATATTTTAGATACTTAGACACAATATTTATATCGTTAAGGAAGACAAAACTTATGGCAAGAATGAAAGATGTATATATTTTAAAATTATGATATAATAAATTAAAAATAACAAACAATATTTTTTTTTTAAATCCTATATTTGGAATATGCATATTCATATCTATATAAATTTGAAGTTTCATTGGTGATGTATTTCTATGGCCTATTTAAAGATAATGTGAAAATGGAGATATTGAGAAACATTTTTATGAAAATGGAGATCATCTATTTTTATGTTTCTTTTTTAATTTTATTTAAAAATTAAATGAGAGATGAAAAGTGTGGAGTTTCACATTGTTAGTCAATGTTAAAATATTTAATATTTTACTCGATAGCTTTATTAAAGTATACGTTTATAAGTCATTTTAGTACTTTGATTTAGTTTGAGCATTGTACATAACATCCCCTCATTGATTAGTAAAATGAATACCAATATAGTGGATTAAAGAGACAACTATTCTTTGGTTTCATGATATTTATGTTTATCATTTGTGTTGCTCATGTATACCACCTTTCTTTTCCTTTATTAATTATACTCAGCAGTTGCTTTGCTTATGTATACCACCTTTCATTTCCTTTATTAATTCTGATCTTCTTGGGTTTTTCAATCATACAAAACATTAACCACACATTAACAACCAATCTGATGCAAAATATGTTTTATTTCTATCAAGTAATTTATGATTGTATGTCATTGTCCAAACTCATACTTCCTTTTGTGTATACATATAAATACACCATGAAAACAAATTACATGATTCAATTTTATTTTTGTGAATGTAAAGGCTATAATCTTCTTGACTTTAAGGTGCTCTCTAATTTCTACATCAATATTTCAATGCTTGTATTTTATGATTTTTTGTTATAAATAATGCTAAGAATTATTTTTGCATTAATTTAGGAAGTTTTTGTTATAATGTTTGAAAATGTTTTTTTTTTTCACTTTATTTATAATGTTAACTTCAGCATTCTATTTGTAACCTTGATGGAGATTGGAAATTCAACAAATCGTTTACCAGTGTTAAGCTCTCAATGCAATAATTTATGACCTTGATAACAACAGAATTTACAACAACATTATAGATTTAGTTCATTATGAATTTTGAGACAATAATTATGATGATTTGACCTAATTTGGGCCATGTTTCAACTTGCACTGCTCTCCCATAGTTAAACCTAGATGGTCCCTCAACCCATAAATAAAATCCATAGTTTTTCCCTTGGCCATCCAAGTACTTTTTAACTTTTCCTCTTTCTTTCCACTAAAATGATCAATTTATTGGTGTTAGGGAATTTTTATGAAAGCTTGGACATCGTAATACTCTTGATGAAACTCTCACACCTTAGTAGGTTGTGTACAACTAGCCATCCCATCTTTGAATGTGATATTCTTTGATAGTGATACCTCTCCAGCAAGGACTACATACACCTAGTTTTAAATTAATTGCTTGTTATTGTGCGATCCCACATTAATTTGAGTTTGGGTTGAGGAAGTGAAATTAATAATATAGAGAAAACCATGCTTTATTAAATTTGATAGTACTATGTAAAGGGGTCCAAGGAAAAAGAAGAAAATTCCTATAAAGAATATGGGAAGGAATAATTTTAGAATTTAATTTCATTGTATGTATGTATGATGAGAAAGGTTTATTTTCTCAATATAGAAATATATATATATATATATATATATATATATATATAATTTTTTTTAATAAATAATTAAAATAATGTATAATATAAGTTTTTATTTTATGATATTTAAAACAAAATTTTCTATTAGGGGAAGCTTTTTTATTTGCATAGTAATTGAAAAATGTCTTAAAAAATAGCTTAATTAGGTATTCATTATTTGTAAATTTCGATGACATCATCCATTATTAATTCTTGTTAGATTGTTACTATATGTGATGAAAACATTACTAATTAATTTTTGAGGGACAATTATATTATATCGTTTTATGTTTCATGAATTTTTGTCTTCAAATAAATAACATATGGTCAACAATAAGTAAACTTTATGAATGTCACATTGCAACAGAATCATCGAGTAATGTAGAAAATCAACATAAATAAATGTACCATAAGCATAAACATAAACATACCATCATCATCATTTTAACAACATAAACATAAGCATACTATCATTATCATTGTCACCATCTAACAAACATAAAAATAAACGTCATGTCATCATTAACATAAAACTAAAAATAGGCATGACCTATCATAAAAATTACGTTACATATTCATCTAACAAATAAATCTCACATATCTAACAATAACATCTAACAAAAAACAAGTTTCATTTTATAACATAACCATCACACACATCTAACAAACATCATTGAACTTGACCTAACATACACATCACCATCAACATATAAATAAACATCAACGTATGCAAAATGGAAAATGTCATATATATATATATATATATATATATATGAAAAATAAAATCAAACTGACGATACATGTCAAATATATACATGTCTAGTCCAATAATTGTTGTAACATATAATCTAGTCAACCCCTGGAACCAAAGCATTAGTATATGTCCCACCAGAGCCAAAAGTATTGAAACCCCCACCAGTAGAGATAGAGGTATCAACACCTCCACTAGAATAAGAAGAGGTATCAACACCTACACCAATAGAGCTAGAGGCATCAATACCTCTAACAGGAAATAAAGGAGCATGTAGATAAGTACAAAGGCATCTACAGGAACTCATATAATCTCACCCAATGCAAGCATCCTATTTAAGTATGAGGCGAGTGGAGGATCATGGGGATCTAATGGATGTATGGGATGATTAGGAGTATAGGTTGGTCGGTCACATATGTATAAATGAGGATATTTTGGATGAGATGTCAAATCTGTTGATGGAGGAGGAGGTGGAGGAGATGTCTAAACTGATAGAGGAGGAGGATATGTCAAAGGTGGAAGAGGAGGAAATGGTGGAGGAGGAGGTGGATGAGATGTAGGAGGTGGAGGAGGAGGAGGTGCACTTGATGTGGAGTTTATGTCACCAGAAGAATCTTATGGATAAGGAGGTCGAGGAGGCCACGGATCTCTACTCTCATATGAATTGTCATCAGTCATAGCACTTAAAAGATTGAATGCATCTGTGATGTCCCCAATTAAATGATTTTCAGATAAATAATTAAGTTGGCATACCCAATTCCTAAGGGTCATGTGGAAGAATTAAAATATTGACACTTAACCCCAAGGTCTATAGTTTCTCATGAAAATTCAATATTCTAAATTTATGGTGGAAAAATAATCCAATAAATTGTGGAATTGTTACAGCGTAGATTTCAAACTTGTGAGCATCAACATTGATTGGCCTTCAAGATCCATTTCACGAACTCATAGCTATCAGTTTCCCTCTAGGAACACACAAATCCCTCTTTTTGTTCATGTACGCTAGCTATTCCACTATAGTCATCATACACACAGGCTGTCCCACTATAGCCCGTGAACACCAAGTAAAATGGTAAAAACAAATAGAAAATTACTTTTTACTTTCAAAAAGCGGTCTTAGGGTGACCTCTGGCCCTCCATATACCCCGAAATGACTTGATTCAACCTTTCACTTACCTTTGGAAGTCTATATATTGAACTCTTATGGTGTATGGAAGGGAGGAGAAAGAGAGAGCAAGATAACTCTAGTGGATCTTTTCCATGACTTGAGTCTACACTCATTGATCCGTGTTGTGAACTCCTTATGTTCACCTACCAAACTCCTTTCATAGTTTGAGTTTTCCATTGCATGGGGGATTGAAGTGGTGGAGGCACAAGTGGAGAGACCTAGTTCTTGGTTCAGATTGGTTGTCGGCAAGAGGTCGTATATTGTACTTCTTGTTATTCATCAATGGAAATACTCATTTTCTCATCCAATTGATGTTGTGAATATTGTTAAATTATATTGGGTTATATTTGCTTATGATATCATGGAGCGTGCTATTGATTATGCTAATGTCTTTCACATGTTATATGCACTTGCTTGTACTCTTTATTGAGACTAATCTGTAGGTTCAAGTGTAGAAGTTGAAATCTCAACGGGGATCGACTTCGAGCATCCGGTTGAAGGTTGGTCTTTTCTCCATTATCTTAGCATTGTCATTTATATAGCATTGCATTGGGAATTGAGCTATTTTCTAGTAGTCAGCTATCTGTTGTGGTCTACCCCAAGCCATAGGAACTTTTCTCCGTAAAAAAAATGTCAGCTCCACTAGGGATAACATCCGTTTTGGGGGATTTTAGGCATGTGTCCTTATTTTGAGTTGTTGTTTGTCGAGCTTCTATGTTGTTGGTTGGCTGTCAGGATCTACAATAGAAAAATAGCTTTTTCTAGGCTGTTTGACCTTTTTTGGGCTCATTTTCTTTACCCTTAAATGGGTCAACCTTGTTTTGACCACGTCTACCCGCCTCTATCTGAATTATAGCCCGCATCTACCCATAGATGTTCTTTGAACAGTTGCATACAACTCTGGGATTGTTTGATTTGTGTCCTTGGGTGTTTGCTAGGTTGATTTTGAGCGTTCCTGAGTCTTAGTAGGCCCTTTTCCTGACTTTTCCATGCCTTATTTGTGATCGAAAACTCCTCTTTCTTTTAGTTTTTGAGCTTTTAGATTTTTCACAATTTCTTGTTTTATAGCTCACTAGCTTGGTTGAATCTTTACTGTTTGGGTCTTGCTAGGTTGTCTATTTGATATGCTATGCATTTCTTTATTGAATAGTTAGATTTCGCTTGCATTTTTCAATTTCATTATATTGAAAAAATACAAAAACATTGTTTTGCATTTTCCTTGCATTTATAAGAGAAAATACAAAAATATTTGATTTATGTACTACATTTTGCATCTGAGTGCTTGTGATTTCATCTAGGACTTGCTTGAGCATTGAAACGTTAAAGAGATTGCATTATATTTCAAACCATTGGATTGATTGTCATATTAGTGGCATGCTCTTTTATTGATTAGATGAGTCTAGTGTTTTTCAGTTGTGCATACCATTGAGTCTTATACATCATCAGTTTCATGACCATATCCTTTGATTAATTACAGCCTTTAAAATCAACGCTTAATATTAAAATTGATTAGAAACGATTTTTATTTTATAGGGTGCGCCAACTAGCTTAGGTTTAGAGTCTTGGAATAGATCATTGTGAGTTAACAATCCAAGACTATTGAACTGACATTATGTGTCTAACCAAGGAGTGGTGAAACCCATGATATACATCAGTGTTCTCAGGAAGCTATACTCAAACTAGAGTTAAGCACGAGGTCACAGGAGGTTGGTTGTGGAGATAGCCCTCCAATACTGGTTGAACGTGGGATATATTTCCAGGATTTGTTCGTGTACGGGGACTCTTGGGGGATTTGAACCTCTTGAGTTTCGGGCTTAGATACCCTTCCCATACGATGGATCCCACCTGCGACTGTCCCCCTGAGCATTGGTTATATTGTGGTGACCTTAGTTGCTTTACCTAGGTATCACATAGGGTGCTTGCAGTGGTTATACTGTACATATACTGAGTCAGATAGGGGTTGGACAACATAGTTTCCTGTTGTATAGGGATTTGACCCTGTGCACACAGTGAAATCTGGGAACCCTTATAACTAATTCTGTTACCTCTGGTTATAGTTTGGGAGTCTCAAGCCTCTCCTAGGTGAGACATACTGGCTATACTGTGGGGAGGTCCCTTGAGTTAGTCCTGTTTGTGTGCATTTGGCTGTATTTTTCTTAGGTGAGTGCTCTTTGATCGATAGTTGGTTGTTAGGAGGCGTTTTGTTTATTTGGATTTATCGTGGAGCGAGATCCACCTCTCTGTTGGTCTCGTTGTTTAGCTTGTCTTCCAGCTAACAAGGTAGCACGTCCTTTTCATACGAGACACCGGAGGATCCCCTCCGATACTTTTGATAATTATGAAGAACTTCACAACTACATTATGAATTCTGCATTTGGCACACCCGGAATAATTCCCGCGAATCCGTTGGTGGATTTCGATGGACAGCCCATTCCTTCGACGCCTAGGGAACTGGGAGGGGAAGGTTCACCCCACATGTAACTTTTGCAAATTTTGGGCCATATCCACCCCCGGAGAGAAATCCATCTTATGATACTTACCCACAGGGATTCCGATATGGGATTCCAGATCTTAATGACACCACGAACCCTTCGACCACTAATCCTTATTCACTTGGTATTCCTAGCGTTAATTCAACTGTTACGTCCACTTCGTCGGGTAGTCAAGCTAATACTAGCCTTGGATATATAGGCACTGTCCGTTCCGGATGTGGCACCACCCATTCTTCTCCCTCTGGGGGCGGCACGAATTCTTCCTCTCCCTCTAGGGGCGGCACATCCACTTTCACTCTGCCCTGAGGCGGCATGACCTTTTCAGCTCATTTTCAATTCACATCTGGTCATGTCCCTTCAGCTTCTACGGCTGTTGGGGGAGGACCATGTCCTAGGACTGCCCCTCATTTTAGTGGGAACACCTCACATAACACGGCTCACATTACACAACCTAACGTACATGTTTCTACACTTATACCTATGACTACGACCACAACTGCTAACCAGCATGTCCCTCCTAACCCTGGGGTTGGGCACATTCCTCATGCTGGGGGTGGGCACATTCCTCATGCTGGGGTGGGAACATTCCTCATTCTGGGGGTGGGCACATCCCCAACACTGGGGGTGGATACATTCCCAACACGGGAGGAGGGAACATACCTTACATTGGGGGTGGGTACATTCCCAACATTGGGGGTGGACACATTCCCAATGCTGTGCATGGGCACATTCCTAACACTAGGGGTGGAAACGTACCCTATAATTATGGTCATTACTCAACTTCTCCTGCTACAATTAGCACGTATATGCCCCATCAATATGGTGGTAATCCTTCTTATAATGCAGCCAGTTATGGCCCTTATTACAACCCTCCTCAACATGGTACTCACAACACATATATGCCTTCGTACCCTTATACGAGTCAAGGTGGGGGAGGTTATCAACCCTATGGTCATGGTCCTGGTCCATATCATCCATACGCTCTACAAGGTCAGCCTCTTTTGGGAGCCTTTAATCTAGTTTCACAGGCACCGTGCTCATTTCTTTCTCATATGAACCTACTCGATCTTTCAAAGCTTACAAATGATCTGGTGTGTCACAATCATTCATGGCCTCCACTGCCTACCAAAATCCCTTTGTACATTCCTAAGTTTGAAGGGAAGAATGGTGAGGATCTAGGTGATCACGTTACGACTTTTCACCTTTGGTGCTCCTTGAATTCATTAAATCACAATTCTATTCGTCTGAGACTATTTCAACACACCCTCATGAGGGTAGCCGGGAAGTGGTATGTCAAGTTGTCTAGGGGCACTTATAGAGGTTTCAACGAGATAACTTTGGTTATCCTAGACCATTTTTAGCTATAGGTTCATTACGATACTGGCACCGAGATTTTGTCTACCTTCCTCCAAGACAAGGCCACGCACATATCTGACCACGTTCAAGAGTGGCGTCGATGGAATAGGATGGTGAAAGCCAACATTCCTCCATATTTTTTGTTGGAATGGTTTCTTAAGTCTTTGCTTCCATATATTTCGAAATATGTTTCCGTATCTGGAATTACGACTGAGGAACAAGCTATACTTAAACTCTAGCAGCTAGACCTAGTCTACGCTCAGTCTGGAATCCTATATGATATTATTCCTGACACACTGCGGTCATGACACGAGCCCAAACCAGTTCATGGACCACATGCCGACAACATTGTTGGATCTACAAGTACTGGACCCATGGATTTGGTCACCAACCAAATGCAAAATTTCTCTATTGGCCAATCCACACCCAGACAGGCTCGCACCTCGTCCACTCTTACCGAGTCGTCCGATGTTCATTCTATACAGACGACAAACCCGTCAAGTAACCAACAACCTAGTGGTAAGAAGAAGGGGAGACATAACCGTAAGGGTGGGAATAATTCGAATAATGGAAGTAATCAAAACACTCCTAGGAAAGAGAACGCCAACCCTCCTCGAGACGACGGAAATGTTGGTGGGGACCGTAAGCCGAGATGTAAAGTGAAATTCCCTTTCAAACTTTGTGGGGAGGATCACCTGACTCACTTGTATCCTCGAATTGAAGAAGCATCGAAGCATCTTGCACAGAGCCCATCTATGTTGAAAGATCCCCTTCCGCATCATGAGAATATGGCTTCGAATGGTCCCGCTACTGTCTATGGGACTAATGAAACTATAACGTCTTCTTCTCATGCCAGTGGCTACGGATGTGTAAAAATGGTCCAATCTCAGGTTAGTGTTTCTACTCGTCAATGCAATTATGGTGCACCAACACCAAATATGGGGAATGAGCCTCCTCCTCCTCCTGACACTTCACTGCATATCAAGAAGCCCACTACTATGCCGCGGATACCAAAAGGTGTTCTTAAGCGCTCGGCGCACAATCCCAATGCTTGAGCCGCCCAAAACTACTCTATTGTAGAAGATTTGGGTCAAACTCTGTGTGTATGTCGGCTCTTGAGGTGTTATAGGCATGCCCTTCACAACAGCATGCCCTTTTATCTGCTTTGGGAGTTCAGGATGGGAACAACCCTAGCGTCATCAAATTCGACACTACTGACATCCAGCCTCGCTTACCTTACCATGTTGATTTTAAAATCCATGTCAGGTGCTTGGATAAGTTTGTTAAACGCACGGTGGTTGAAAAAGGTGCTTCCACCTCAGTAATGTCGTTGGATTGTTGGAAATCCCTTGGCTCTCCTCCCCTGTATAAATCTATGAATATGTTTACTGCATTCGATGGTCGGTCATTTAGGCCACGTGGTATTATCCCTTCCCTCGAAATCCACATGGGTGGGAAATCCATGCCTATTGAAGTCGAGGTGGTTGATGCACCTCTCAATTACAACCTTCTTCTGGGAAGGAATTGGATCTACGCAATGAAAGCGATCATATCCTCTGTATTTAGAGTTATCTGATTTCCTCATGAAGGTAGAATCATGACGGTCGATCAGCTAGAGTTCCCTAGTTCTAATTCCGTAGCATCACCGGGAACTGTCGTTCCCTAGATCAACGATTCTCAGCCGGCAACTGGGAACATTGGTGTAGGATTGTATTCATCATTGTTGGGAACATTCGACTTTGTTGCACCAATTGCTTTTATTGGAACCATTTCTGATAGTGCATCCTCCTCATTGAATAATGTACCATTCCGGACCTCGTATTTTAATGATTCATGGAATGTACCATCCAGGAGTACATCGTCTGGAGACATTTCGCACGTTGGAATGGCTATGCCATTATCTGTAGCTGAGCTTGCATACTATGAAATTCAACAGGCCACTGTAGAACCAGATCGACCCTCTTCACGGACAGAGGAGGAAGATCCCGTTATGCTGATGGCATGGGAAGCCGACTCATCTGGCTCGCACGATTGTCTTGATGATACTTTACCTTCGGATGAAGCCATCATTGAGGCCATGTGTAGTAGTGAGAGACCTTGGGAATATTTGCATCATCGATCTTATTTTATTCCTAACCTCGACCTCATTGAGCAAGAAGAGTTTAGGACGACTCTTGCAGAGAAGGTCGGTCACCCTGTCGCTCCTTTGGGTTCACATGGGATTTATGTGGAGGGGAATATGGCCAATATCTCCCCAACCATACCGATCAACATCTCTTGCACACCCAGGAAGATAGAGAATGTTTATATCGATGTTGATTGTTCTCCTAAGGAGATCCTTATCTACACGGAACTATTCAAGGAATTTTGGGACATTTTTGCCTGGTCATATGAGGAGATGTCAAGAATAGACCCTAGTATTGTCGAACACAATATTAATACATATCCCAATGCCAAACTGGTTCGGTAATGACTTTGTGCTGTGAATCCTCGAAATGCAGCCACGATCAAGGCAAAGGTGGAGAAACTACTTAAAGTTGGTTTCATCTACCCCATTCCCCTTACTGAATGGGTGTCGAATCTCGTTCCTGTAGATAAGAAGCAAGGAACCATCCGTGTATGCACAGAATTTAGAGATATGAACCGCGCATGTCTGAAAGATAACTTTCCCATGCCATTCATAGATCAAATCTTCGATGCGTGTGTGGGAAGCGAAGTTTTTTAATTTTTGGATGGTTTATTCGGATACAATCAGATCCAGATAAAGCCTGAGGACCAACATAAAATGACTTTCATATGTCCTTGGGGTACATTTGCGTACCGAAAAATTCCCTTCGGCCTTAAAAATGCTGGAGCTACGTTTCAGCATGCTATGACCTATGCATTTCATGACCTTAAGCGTATAGTAGAGGCTTACTTGGATGATCTTGCGAGCCATTCTTGTAAGAGAGTGGACCACCCCAAGCACCTTCGCATCATTTTCGAAAGATGTCAATTAGATCCGTTTGAATCCCAATAAGTGCATCTTTGTTGTGAGAACGGGTCGCCTTTTAGGGTTCATAGTTTCATAAGAGGGTATAAGAGTCGATCCTCTTAAGGTTGAGGAAATACTTCGGTTGCCTCCCTCGTGTAACATAGTTCAACTTCAGAGCCTCCAAGAGAGAGCCACTTTTCTACGACGTTTTTTAGTGAATTATGCTAGTCTTAACAAAGGTTTTGCGCACTTGTTGAAGAAGGACACACTGTTTATCTAGGATGAGCGAGCCCAGTAGTCTTTCGACAATTTGAAGAAAGCTTTGGTATCGACCCCTCTGCTTAGTCCACCCAAATTTGCTAGATATTTCCTGCTTTATGTGGCCGCGTCTCTTGAGACGATTGGCATGGTATTAGTTCAGGTAGATGATGCACTCCAAGAGCATGTCATCTATTATCTTAGTCGAAATTTAGTAGACATTGAGTTGAGATACACTCATGTGGAGAAGTTGGCACTTGCGACTCTTCATGCAGTCCAACGTTTACGACACTACATCATGCTTAGGAAAACCACTGTTATAGCACATATCAATCCATTTCAGTTCGTTCTATCACGACGTCTTATAGGGGGGAATTACAATAAATGGATTGTGATTCTTCAGGAGGTTGATCTCGATTTTGGTTTGGCAAAGTCGGTGAAATCCTTAGTTTTCGCTGAGCTTATGTCATATTTTCCACGACTTGATGAGGATATCGTTCATGAAGATTCCTTTGTGGATGAGCATTTATTCCTTATCTTGTCGGCGGACCCTTGGTATGGGGATATCATCATATATCTCCAAACTTTGAAGTTCCCTTCGCGCTATTCACGGGATGAACGATGACGTGTGAGCCACCAAGCTAAAGATTATGTCATCATTGGCGACACTTTGTATCATCAAGGAAAGGACTCTATCCTTCATCATTGTTTGACTCATGAAGAAGTGGAATTAGTACTGAATGGCTGCCACAGTGGGGCGTGTGGTGGTAACTTATCAGGGCTTGCGACAGCCCAACGCATCATGCAAGCAGGTTACTTATGGCCATTAATATTTAAAGATTGCATGAATGTTGTTAAGAGATGTCACCCTTGCTCTACCTCAAGCGGTATTACACTTGAGCTTCTAGCTCGAGCTATTACTTTTGTATACTATTGTATAGCTGCTTCTGTACATAGTTTAGATTTCTTTTGGTTTTTCAGATCTGTTAATTTGCTTACGTTTGGTTGACAGATATCAGTGGAATCTCCTGTGTTCTTAGGATTCGCAGATGGTGCTAGCCGACATACGCAGTGACTCGCTTCTTATGCGTGGGTTATTTATTCACCAGACCATTAGATTGTGTTTTCAGGAGGTGCTTGTCTCGGTTCTACATCCAACAATGTGGTTGAGTACAGTGTTGTAGTTGAGCTACTTCGGGATGCCATTTCGCATGGTATCCAGTCTTTAGAAGTCCTCCTAGATTCACAACTAGATGTGTCTCAATTGAATGGCCGGTATCGCGTAAGGGATCCTACATTACTACGAAAATTCTTAATGGTAAGACTCTTGTAGCATCATTTTGTTTCCATTACATACATTCATGTTCCAAGATGTTTTAATCATGTATCGAATGCATACTCTAATTATGTCCTAGATTGGAATTTGTCACATCAATAAAGAAGCACACAAATAAACATTCATTCACACATTTGTACATGCACATATAGTAGAACCGGAGAATCATAGTTTTATATAAATAACATGTACAAAAAGGTAGTGTCACAGTACAAAACTGGAGCCCGTAGCTCTCAAAAATATACATAATCGATACAAAATATGGGACTCTGAGATATCTAATCCCTACGAGGAGGCCTAGCTTCCTCGGCAAGATGTGTCTGATAGTAGTAGTGAACTACTTGGGCTATGTGCCACAGTAGTCGCAACTAGGTGCTCAGTACTCCACTACATGTTGTTGCATCGCCTCTGGAAGATGCTCCACCTCTATCATGGGTACCCCGTTCGTCATGCAGGACAGGTTGACCCGTACGGTCCCTAATGTGCACTCTGCTGTAGCGCCATCTACCTCTCCACCCCTGGCTCGTCGACGATGTCTCGGGAAACCCTCTTGTCTTCGTGGACCAGCATTTGCAAGCAAACATTGGAATGTCAATATGTGATACTACACCAAAAGTATTTTTGCATATAATAAAAAATCCAAAAAAATTAAATATACAAAACATAAAAGAGTAACATACCGATATCTCTGAACGTGGCCCCTGGAGGAAGCGGCATGTCACGATCACCACAAAAGTCTATCCTGGCATATGGGTAGTCATCAATGGAAATGACCTATAGGTCCCACCAGTGGAAGAACTCATCTGTATATGGTGATGTCTGTCGGCCACCACCCTATCGTGTCAGTACCTCAGCCCACCGGTTCAAGACTGGGTCACGGAGACTATGTGAAGGGACCTCAACCCTCGGACTAAGCCCTAGCACTCTCTCAAAGAAAAAGCTGCATAATATATTGCCGTATGCGAATTTATTTGCCTTCCCATGCTTGCACTATGTTAATTGGGTCTTCATTGACTCCAGTAACATTGTGCACCAGTCAAATACTATGGGCCTCATGCACTTTGAGGCGTAGAACATCACCATCCTCGAAGCCTAGTGTAGATCCACTGAACCTGTGATCCTGACGAGAGTGGACACTATGATATTCATACTCAAACTGACTATGGCTCCAATGGGTACCTGAATCCCCACCTTTTGGGTGTCGGGAGGAAAGTACCGCTCTATGTAGTCGGGAATGGTGATCCCACCACCAACAGTGTGAGATCGAAGGCTAGCCACCTCCCTTGGGAGGGATAACCCTGTAATGAAATATATGTCACCCACCTCTAAGGAGAGTGTTTGACCATCCATGCTGAAGTTATGTGCGTCTACATCCCAGTAGTCTATCAACCGACGAAGCAATTGGTTTTGGGCCCTTAAACCCCCAATGTTCAAGAATTTATAAATCCCACACGCTTGTAATGCTTTTTGCACAGGCATGTCTTGACGAACCATCTCATCCACAACATCATGCTCTCTTTCCCTCCACTCTAGAACCATCCTTGAGGAAGAAACAAAATATTTTTTTATCTTTTAACACTTAAAAAACCAAACTCACGGTCGTACTGGAGGGAAATTGAGCAAACAGAGGCGTCTACCCGTGGTCAACACAAGCATTTACCGTGTCTAGAAGGCCCTACCTGCAACCCATAAAGCTATAGCCCACGTATAGCGCCGTGGTGAAGTAGATCTTTCCCAATAAAAATTTTGGACAACTGAAAACTGAAATAAAAGCTACCAAATGAAAGAGGGGGGTGAGATGATTAACCTGCTCCCGACGGTTCGTGAAATGGTGTCCCACAGCTTCCGCAATCAGCAACTGAACTTCGAAGGTGAAAACTAACCAAAACCACTATTTGGATGAAAATGAAAATGAATTGGTAAATAGTAATTTATTTTTACTATTTATAGTTTTACAAACCCACTTTTCTATAGTTTTCGCCATTTTAAGTTGTTACGAACTAATGAAATGTCTTGGAGCACTATTTTGAACAGATTTTTCCCAGGAGAGTTGAATTTTTGGCCGATTCGTGCCTACGATAGGTATATTTCACACTCGTCATATAGGTTACATGTCATTTTCACCTGCATTATGCATTTGACCTTTGACCATTTGTCATTAACCCTAGGTGCGACCCCACTTTGTAACCGACACGGAACCTTCACATTGTTATAGAAGTGTCATTATTTAGCGGTAGGGCTTGTTCGAACATGGGTGCCCTAGTTAGATCCTTGTTATGATTTTTTGCTCCCATGCCATTGTTTCTCCCTAGGATTGGGAGTCCTTTGTAGTTACACCATGACTTTGCGATAAAGACTCATACTCTACTTTGTCTTATGCTGGCCATATCCCATATGGACTCCCCCCATTTTTACCAAGTTGTGATTGCATTGCATCATCCTGCTTGCTGCTTAAGCCTTGTGCTAGCTCTCGCTTACTCAATTGTTATCTTGGTGCCTGAGCACTTCCCTTGTCGAGCTCTGCAAGGCTTTCATTTTCCTTTCGCAATTTGATGACCTTTTGACCCTGAGGGAACACCCCCTGAGTGTCCACAACCTGCACATGCTTCCTTGCATTGATCATAGGTGTGTTCCACTACTTGGGACTAGTCTGATGGCTATTTTACACTCATTCCCTCACTTGTTGTACTATAAGCAATTTTATTCTTTTTCAAGCTTTCCAAATATGAAAAAGACCAAAAAAATCAAATATTCCAAAAAGTCGGACGGGAGAATATTTACTTCTTTTTGTTGGAATTTGTTGTGTCGCCTTTGAACAGAGCATTCATTCCACTCCATCCATCATGAGTCGAGACTATAGTAGGACCTTAGGAGCTATACTCGTTTCTCAGAGTTTAATCCAACGATTGGTTAAGCTTCCAGTCACTATGGAGCCCTTTTGTTGATGCCTCCTGCATCACACAGTTGTTGTTATCTTGAGTCCATGCTACCTGAGTCTATCCATCTGCTCATGCTCTTGTTCAAAGGAAGTCCTGAAACCAGAGTCGGCCACTCCTCAGATCTTTTGATTATTGCATGTCAGCCATCCTTATTGAGTCAGTTCGTTCGTCCGAGTTCTTCCAAATATTTCAGCGTAGCTGTTACCTCGTGTTGGTTGATGGGGGATGCCTTAATTCCCTCCTTCTAGCGAGTTTCATTCCGTTGAATTCAACTCATTTATTCTGGAATTGAGACGTAGAGTCAGTTGAGTACCTTGAGGCTTGCAGTCATTAGTGGTACTTTCTCTCGCCATCGACAGTTTTGGAAATACATCAATGTCCCCTAATCGATGGATTCATCTTAGTGTTCAACATCAACACATCTATTCACACTTTGAAGATTGTACTCTGTTCCTCGATGCCCATTTTCATTATTGGTGGGTTATCTCATGTTTGTTAACAGTATACATCATTGACTGATAACCAGGTGATGTCACATCAGGTTCGACCTTAACACCTTTATTCACTTGATGGGACTTGCACTACAAATGATTTGTGTAGAAGACCCCAGACGTTAGTAGCATTCAGTATGCTTCTCTTGATCGTGACTATACTCATGAGAGCTTATTCTCATACATCAGCAGTTTGTACCTCCAGTATTGCACCAGTTGTTTCCTTTTCAACATGATACCATATCTTACTATATGGGTCATGGCTATGACCACTCATGACATGTATTCACTATATACGGCCTATCATGGCCATTGTGTCAGATTGTTGTATTGTACTGACATGTATTCAGAGATATTATTGCAGTATGACGAGTGCGCTACTCTCTCCATTTGTGTCTCCATCACTCCACTTCTGAGATTTATAATGTATTTCGGCCATCGTAGTACCTTCTCTCACCTCACACATTAGGGGGCATCTGTTATAGCATAATTTTCCACCTTATGAGCATCAACATTGATTGGCCTTCGGGATCCATTTCACTGACTCAGAGCTATCATTTTCCCTCTAGGAACAAACAGATCCCTACTTTTGTTCCTATACACTAGTTGTTCCACTATAGCCAGTGTACACACAGGTTCTCCCGCTATAGCCCTATTGATGCCTCGGGTGTGTAGGGTAAGTGCAAAGTGCTGAAATAGGTTCCAAGGCACACAACAGGGGATGAAAACCCAGCCAAAGGCTTCAGTTAACCCTACGCAAGAGTTACACTATCCTCGAGCTGTTTGGTGTGGTAATCACCCATGGATATTTGGCCTCCGCTGGCACTCTAAGAGTAAAAGGTTTGATCTTTCAAAGATTGGTTTTCCCATTAAGGAAAACAGAGTGTGATAACTGATTAACAAACCTAACGTAACCTGCCTAAGGAAATAATCTATCCTAAGTCAGATCTAACCTAAAGGGGGAAAGTTGATATTGTGCAGATCAGGTTTGAAATGAGATTAATAAGTATTAGATACCTTAAACAGAAATGTCTTTGGGTTCTTGCTTGAAGGATCATCAATCAATAAAAATTAAGAGACAACTCTTCTACGTGCTTTGAGATTATTCAAACAACCGATCTGTAATCATTGTGTTAATTGAAAAATTAACAATTGATTATACATATTTAATTGCATCGAATCATTTGCAGAAATATAAATACGAGAACTGTTCAATTAAAGAAATTTAATAGGACAATTCAGAACATGAGTCAAAACATATAGAAAAATCAATATGAAAGACCATGTACATCAATAAGTGACCTGCAATAGATTGAACGCATAACTGATGACAATTGAAACATTTAACTCAGCGATTCTCAAAGAACTTTGAAGAACTCAAGAAGGTGGAGAAAATATAACTTTACTGCATATAAAAGTCTTGTACAAAAATTACAATGGCTCGAATAGATAGAGCATCTTCAGTCCATACTCCTGCTGAATCAAAATTCCAAAATTCCCAACCCCTTGCTAAGGGCAACATTCCTCCTTAAATACTAAATTTTTCCCAAAATCCCAAAAGAAGAAATTATACAAAATAGGAATTACAAAATCGACTCCAACCGTTAATCCAATAAAACCTGTTATTTTCCAGCTTGAAGGATTTTCCGCCACCTTATCTCCTAAAGATATTACAAATAATTATTCTTTAGTCAGGTAAGGTCTCGTGGCACCATAGAGATTCAATAACCGATTGCTCATTATCTTCGATGAATGGCATGGCTTGTGAAACATCTAGTGTAAGAAATTTGGGGTCAGGTAATTCATGGCCAGAAATAGAGAAATCCATTAAAGGATTTACTTCAGAAACAGTGGCCGGTACATTAGGTTCTCCATTGATTATAAAGTCTTGTATGAGATCATCGTCAAATTCAGCTGATTCTTCCAGAACTTCCTCGCTCTGCTCCATGGAATTTTGCAAATAGGAAGATAACGCTTCAAAGTCCTCTTCACTGAGGTCGTTGCTAAAATCAGGAACACCTGCATCAAATAGTGGTGACAACGTTTCTTGATATAACAAAGGGCAAAGTTCTTCATCATCAACAAGAATATTAGAAGGTTCACCTCCTGCATGAAAATCACTCATCCTAGGAAAACCTTAGATAACAAGATGCCCAGAATGCTATACAGAATGTTTCCTATTATAGAAAGCAATGAACAATGTAGAATTGTCACGTTGATTGCTACTTTAATACCAACAGGCAGGGTGATATCGATTGAGCAGGGTGATTTGCAATGATTAAACTTATGCGGCGAACCCATTATAATTACTTCAACTGTCATGCAAAAGGTGAAGATTTGCGTTTAAGCTTGTGCGAAGTACAGGCTCAATTACTGCTTGCATGATTTTTAATTTCCTTTACGATCACATCATTATAAGCCATCCTTGATCAATAATTATAACTAGTAATTAATAATGGAAACGGAGGCTGTGGTGATAGAAATGACCTGCGAAGAGTCTCGATTAGGAGTTCTAGTACACTGGTGATCAGTTCTTCACACGTATCAAATCGGATTAATCTGACCCAACTTCCATGAGAAGGAAAAGAAGCTTTGAAGTCGGAATTTACGTGAAAATACATGATCATTAAGAAGTGGAAGAATAACGACAAATTGTCAAGACTCAAGATCAAACACGACGAACTTAAGGAAGAGAAATGGTGTCCATCCAACATGAAGCAATTGATAATCTTGTAGTAGTATCCACTGGTACAGAAAATGATGATTTGGGAGAACCAGTTTTCAACAGACAAAATAATGCATCCTGACATAACTGATTACCCAAAATCAACATAACCGCAAGTTAATAACAATGGATGGCTGAGAATAGCTGGAGCGGTATGCGAAATCAAATTCAATTATGTTCATGAAGTTTTATTCAAAGATTCTGCAAGCCGAAATCCGAAAGGGCAGGTTTGCGGGTTGCGGGTAGCAAAAATGGAAATAGAAAAAGGATTCCCGAAAGCCGAAAACCGACCATTGGGGTCACAGGTCTTGTGAACGTCATACTGTGAAGCGGTATAACCATCCTGAAAGCCGCATTCTGAAATTTATGAATTGCGGGTTTCGGGAGCACACAACAAATAAACGAAAATGACCATCCCGAAAGCCGAATGTTGCCATTGCAGAGTTCGAGTTTCGGGATACTTATTCCTTGATCTTATTACCGATCAATTTCATAACCCGCAATGTCGGGTTGCGGATTGCGGGATCACCAAACTCCAAAATCTTAAACAACAATGCCGCAACCCACAAATGTCAAGTTGCGGGTTTCGGAGACTCCAAATGCTGATTTTCGGAATGATGATAACAATCAACAAAATAACCAAAAGTTTAGCTTTCCTTTCCTTTTAGACCGAAATACCTTGGAAAAAATGAACAATAGTTGCAAACAAGCAAATCAAAGGCATGGGTGACAAAACTCTAATATTTACAAAATGACTCAGCCAAACACCTTAGTGTTTATTAAGATCGGGGCTCCCATGCTTAAATAAGCATGGGATCTGTTGTGGCCACAACAAGCCCGCGGGCAACCAAGTAAAATGGTAAAAACCAATAGAAAATTACTTTGTACTCCCAAAAAGTGGTCATATGGTGACCTTTGGTCCTCCATATACCCCGAAACGACTCGATTCAACCTTTCACTTACCTTTGGAAGGCTATATATTGAGCTCTTATGGTGTATGGAAGGGAGGAGAAAGAGAGAGAAAGATAACTCTGGTGTATTTTTGTCGTGACTTGAGTCTACACTCATTGATCCTTTTTATTGTGAACTCCTTATGTTCACCTACCAAACTCATTTCATAGTTTGAGTTTGCCATTGCATGGGGGATTGAAGTGGTGGAGGCACAAGTGGAGAGACCTAGTTCTTGGTTCATATTGGTTGCTGGCAAGAGGTCGTATATTGTACTTCTTGTTATTCATTAATGGAAATACTCATTTTCTCGTCCAACTGATGTTGTGAATATTGTTAAATTACATTGGTTTATATTCGCTTATGATATCATGGATCATGCTATTGATTATGCTAATGTCTTTCACATGTTATATGAACTTGCTTGTACTTGTTGTTGAGACTAATCTGCAAGTTCAAGTGTAGAAGTTGAAAGCTCAACGGGGATCGACTTCGAACATCCGGTTGAAGGTAGGTCTTTTCTCCATTATATTAGCATTATCATTTATATAGCATTGCATTGGGAATTGAGTTATTTTCTGGTAGTCAGTTGTCTGTTGTGTTCTACCCCAAGCCATAGGAACTTTTCTCCGTAATAGGAATAAATGTTAAATGCTCCAAAATGAAGTGGCATTAACTCCTAGATGGACTTGGGGGCACATAAGTGGACATGTGGGATACAAATGAGATAATATTCCTCATTTAAACATGTAGGCATCCCAAAAATCGAGTTGGATGGAAGAGGTAACATTCATGAAGGAAGAGGAATATTCATAGGGCTAAAAATAGGCAATGACATATTCTATGACAACTATGACAAGCATTATGACACTTATGAAGATGACATCTATGAATATGTAAGAGCTAAAAATAGACCAAGAGGGAGCATGAGAGTAGTTTCCCATCTCCAAATCATCCAAAATATTTCCCAATTCGAATTCATGGAGAGGTTGGAGACAAATAAATGAGCCAAGTGTCATGTGGGGCTAATGAACGGTCACAACCCCCACTAATTCGAATTTCCTGAGTAATTAGGAGATAATTTGAGTTATAAGGAGGGAAATGAGTCAATTAAAGTTATTAAAAGGAGGCCAAGTCAAAATATAGAATTTTTGGTCATTTTTCATTTGCATATTTTCAATTTGGGAGAGCTTCAAGCTTGTCCTTGCACGATGGATTTTCATTCTCCCTGCTAGTATGAACCGGTTTCGGTGGTGAGGTTCAAACCAAAATTCTTCCCTAGATGGATTTGTGGAGAATCCATTCATGCTTATCATATGAGCTTAATGTTGTTGTTTTTTTTCAGGTCCCATTCAATTTGGTTTGAATTTCATCTCATTTACCTTTCTCCTCTCTTTTCTATCAATTTCTAGTGTGTGATTTGAGTTCTATGTGTTGATGGCGTACTTGTGGGTGCAATAAAATTTGTAAGGGTGTCACTATGGTTTCATGGTCATAGTATATGCTTTATAGAACTGTATTAAGATGATTATTTGAACAACAGATAAAAATCCCTTTGTCTATATAAGAAAACTCAAGCAAAAACCACCATTTTGAGCCATTACACCCTTGTATACATTTATGAAACTTTGAGCATTTATATATCAGTTTTGCATTAGAATTATTCTGAGTTTTGTATATTTTTTAGAATCCTATTATTTAATGTACATGAAACATAAATTTTATGCAAACTCCTTTTTTCATTTTCTTAGAATTCCACGTAAAAATATCTATTGTATTGCTCACAGTTTCCAAGCAATGAATGTGTTTTGTAATCTTTTGTTTTAAGAGTGTCTTAATAAGCTATAAATATGAATCAATGCTGAAAATAGGTTTCTTTGGAGGTATCTGATGTGATCCAAGTGTATTTTCTGAAATTTGGGAGGCTTGTACATCATTTGGGAATCCAAAAGAGTCATACACCCTTGGGGGTTTTAACATCGATTTTCCTACTATTTTTTCCTTTCATTCTCTAGTTGTAAATGCAAGTTGTTGAAGTCTTTAGCAAGTTTCCAAGCATATAATATATTAATTAGTGTGTCCCAAGACACCTCAACCCATTCCATACATAATTAGAAACCATTTGGGATCATTTGGGACAATTTGGGGTTCCACTAGTCTAAGTTTCGAAAATTGGCCAAATTGGGTAAACATTCAAATTAGGGATATTACGGTGGTATCAGAGCATGGTCCTTGCACCTATGCATTAATATAATCCATTGAATAATAAGTTTCATCTATGTCTTACTATTATGATGAATCCTATGAGTACAATTCTTATGAGCAATATGAAGATGATTGTGAGCAATATGAAGAAGAATGTGAATGGTATGAGGAAGAGGTGTCATCATGCAACACTTCTTACAATTTCATAAGGAATGAGGGTTATTCTTATGACCTTGTGTATGATGAAGATGAATGTTTCATACCACCAAAGGATAATCCTATGAATGAATTAGAAATATTGAGAGAAACATGTAAAACTTTGACTCAACAATATCAAGCATATCTTGGTTTGATGTGAAAGACAAAGAAGGACATACTTTTTGAAGACTTTTTAGATTGGGTGTTTGGATATAGGCCCAAGAATGAATATGTGGAGTTAGTGAAGACATTTTTATGCTATTCTTGCAAAATATATTGGAGATAAAATCATATATGTTTGAGTGAAAAGGATGAGCAAAATGAGGAGACCCGTGAGCCACCTAGTTTTGAAATACGTAAAGCAGAAGAAGCATTACATGAAGAGGACCGAAAGTCACTCCCAAGTGACTTTGAAAAAGATGAAGAAACATCACATGAGCATGAAGAATATTCCATTGAAAATACTAACTATCATTCTGAGACACGGTCTACTATGGACATGAATCAAAGAGCATCTACTGATGGATGCTTGAACTATGAAGGAGTACCTATTGATGGGTGATCACACCTCTATGTTGGTGACATAGAGATCACTTTTGAAATTGTTGCTGCAAGCCAAATTTCCATTGACCACAGGGATGAATACCTTGTAGCATTTGAATAAGAACCAAGATCAACTTCCCCATCACCACTTGAGCTTCATGAAGTTGGTCCAAGCAACAAGGAAGAAGAGGAGGTTCATTTGCAAGAGCCTCATTTTATTGCGGGGTCCTTGAATATGGATGAAAAGAAGATTCAAGGGACCTTCATGAGAGGAAATTTGGATGAAAAATGGGCCTTATAACCCTAAAGCACAATTTCTTGTCATCACATATTAGCCAATCAAAATGCTTTAAAATTCAAACAAGGGGCATGTAAAAAAATTGGAGGGAAAAAATAAAAACTACTTTTTTGGATCGTATTTTCAACATATCTCATTGTAGGTAGTTTACTCAAATTTCAAGCGAGAGGACTCGTCGGATTCATAATTAAATTATGCATCCAACGAGTACCCATGTTGCAAACTTTTAACAACATCCACACCATGAAAAATCGAAAATACATTTAAAAACATGTTTTATCTCACTAGAAACACGTTTTTTAAATGTATTTTCAATTTTTCATGGTGTGGATGTTGTTAAAAGTATGAAACATGGGTACTCATTATATGCATAATTTAATTATGCATTCAACGAGTCCTCCCGCTTGAAATTTGAGTAAACCTACAAGGAGATAAGTTGAAAATACGATCCAAAAAAGTAGTTTTTTACTCTCTCTGTACTATTATATTATTATTTTCCTTAGGAGGACCATTTTTTACCCAAATTTCCTCTAATGGAAAAATCTCCATGACACACATGCACTGGTTTCGAAATTTTGTTCATGTGTGGAGGAGAATTCTTCCCTTGAAGACATGGCGAAAATCCAGAAGGCAATGTTGGACACCAATGGTAATTTTTTGAATTTGCTTTCTGATAGTGATAATTTAATTGAGCTTGTTGGTTTGTTTCATGGAATAAACTTGAAGTATGCATAAGAGAATTACAAGCTCTCAAATGAGTTGGAGTCCACCCAAAATGCACTCCGAAAATATATGGTGCAGATTGAGCAACTTCAAGAGAGGTTGTAAAGGTCCTTTACACCCTCCTACATATCAGACATTCATTCAATGGATGAAATACTTTATGTTACAAAGGAGGAACATCATGTGATGGTGGAACGTGAGGTACATGTTGATATGCAGGTGCTTGAAGAGGCTACATTCAAACAACAAGGAAGACAAGCACGTGTTCTTGTTTAGAGGGATTACGAGCTGCCTCAGGGCGAGATTTGCAGAGCCTTAAAGGAGGCACATTATCTCACAATAGTTTGACCAACAAATTATGGAGAAGATGCATTAAAAATTTTGATGGGCAAGAGTTTCAAAGAGTTAAGGTTGGTTCACAATTGTTCACCCCCTACTTTTTTAGCCACATCAATTGGGGATGGAAATTGCGTGAAAGGTTTCTTTTTGATGTTGCCACATGAGGAGTATGAAACTCCTATATGTCCTTTCGATGATGACATGATTAGAGCACATTATTATTTACATTTGCATAAACATCCTTTGTTATTTCTTGAGTATACGCATATTCATGGGTGTCTTGATCAGACTTCTTTGATCCAATTGAAGTCTCCCTGTTTTATTTGCTCCTTACTTGGTTCATATTTTGGTGGAGGTTCTTCATTCACTTCTTGGATGAAAGAGCACATGGTTGATTATTTTGTTGCATATTACATTATTTTGGAGCAGTGTGGACATATTATCTTTTTGGATGATTCTATTCTTTTGGTGATGAAACTTGGGACTTTCACCCTTGTCCTCTGAGCTTCAATGATCTCACTCTTGATTCTTGTGTGCATTTGGAACATGAGGACTATCTGGTTGATTAGGGGAGATTTGTTTGCATTCAGCCTCAATTTTAGGATATGTATTTCATGATGGATAGTCTCTCTTGGTCTGGGCCCAACCTTGAAGAAGTTCATATTTTGATGCAGGGGCCCTCAAAGTTTCAATTGTTCACTGGAAATGTTGGACTTCCAATGTGGTGGAACGATCTTTACATACTTCCTTGCATTTTTCATAGTGATGAATTTTTATTGTTGTTATTGATGTTTGGAAAGATGCATATGAGACAATGGGATCCTGGAATTTTTTGGAATGTTATTTTTTCACATGTGACACTGCCACTCAAAGATTTGCAACTAAGGCAGTGGGATCTGGGAAATACTTTTCTTGAAAGTTTTTGTGGTAGAGCATGCCTATATTTTGGAATGCAACACAAGCAATGGGATCTCGACATTGCTTGTTTTCAGCTCATTTGGAACAATTCCTTGGTTGTTGGCTTGATGGAGAAAGTTAACCTTCATTTCATTGGGTTCATTTATGCAAAGTATTTCAGTTTCTTTAGTTGGACTCAATTTTCATATGCTAGGTGTTTATGGAGTTTAGTTGTAGATATTTCTCACCATGCATACTACAGGATCATTTGGGACCATGGGATCACTTTTGGTCTCATTGGATTCAAATTTGGGGTATAGCAAGCAGCTAGAAGTTCAAGTCACCACTTACGAAAGTGATTGTATTGGAGTGGAGCAGCGGAAGCATGGCCTTTCCTCTCATAAATTCTCTTTGAAACATGAAATTTTGAAAAATTTGGCAAATCAATGGCAACTTCAAGAGGTTGTTTAGTGCAAGTATGAAGGTTCAAATGATTTTTTAAACAAGTTGGAAGCAAAGTTTGGAAGGAAAGTAGGTTCTTCAACATCCATGTTTGAAATTGCTTGAGGACAAGCAATCTTGGTTGGGGAGGACTGTCATGTCCCTAATTAAATGATTTTCAAATAAATAATTAAGTTGGCCTACCCAATTCCCAAGGGTTATGTGGAAGAATTAAAATATTGACACTTAACCCCAAGGTCTATAGTTTCTCATGAAAATTCAATATTCTAAATTGATGGTAGAAAAATAGGCCAATAAATTATCGAATAAATGTTAAATGCTCCAAAATGAAGTGGCATTAGGTCTTAGTTGGACATGGGGGAACATCAGTGGACACGTGGGGACCACATGAGAGAATATTCCTCAAATGGAGCCATCCCCGAATTCGAGTTGGAGGGAAGAGGTAACATTAATGAAGGAAGAGGAAGATTCATAGGGCTAAAAATAGGCAATGACATATTTTATGACAACTATGACAAGCATTATGACACTTATGATAGATTCTATGACACCTATGACACTTATGACAGATTCTATGACATCTATGACAATGTGAGAGCTAAAAATAGACCAAGAGGGCACATGAGAGGAGTTCCACATCTCCAAAGCATCCAAAATATTCCCCAATTCGAATTCATGGAGGATTTGGAAACAAAAGATGAGCCAAGTGTCATGTGGGGTCAATGAAGGGTCAATAACCCCCACTAATTCGAATTTCATGAGTAATTAGGAGATAATTTGAGTTCTAAGGAGGGAAATGAATCAACTAAAGTTGTTAAAAGGATTACAATTCGAAATAGATCATATTTTGGTCATTTTTAATTTGCATCTTTGCAATTTGGGAGAGATTCAAGCTTGTCCTTGCACGGTGGATGTTCATCCTCCCTGCTAGTATGAACCGGTCTCGGTGGTGAGGTGCAAACCAAGATTATTCCCTAACTGGAGTTGTGGAGAATCCATTCAGAATTATCATATGAGCTTAATGATTTTTATTTGTTGCAGGTCCCATTCCATTTTATTTTAAGTTCATCTCATGTAGCTTTCTCGTCTCTTTTCTATCAATTTCTAGTGTGTGATTTGAGTTCTATGTGTTGATGGCGCACTTCTGGGTGCAACAAAATTTGTAAGAGTGTCACTATGGTTTCATGGTCATGGTATATGATGTATGGAACTATATTAAGATGATTATTTTAGACACATATTGAAATACCTTGGAATATATAAGAAAACAGAAGTAAAACCCACCATTTTGAGCCATTGCGCCCTTATATACATTTATGAAACTTTGAGCACTTATATATCAGTTTTGCACCAGACTTCTTCTGAGTTTTGTAGATATTTGAGAATCCTATTATTTACTGTACATGAAACATAAATTTTATGCAGACCCATTTTTTCATCTACTTAGAATTCCATGTAAAAATCTCTATTGTATTGCTCGCAATTTCCAAGCAATGAATGCGTTTTGTAATTTTCTGTTTTAAGAGTGCCTTAACAAGCTGTAAATATGAATCAAAGGATACAAATAGGTTTTTGTAGAGGCCCCTTATGTGATACAAGTGTATTTTCTGAAATTTGGGAGGGACGTACAGCATTTGGGAAACCAAAAGAATCATCTACCCTTGGGGATTTTAACATCGATTTTCATAGTATTTTTTCCTTTCATTCTCCAGTTGTAAATGCAAGTTACTAAAGTATTTAGAAAGTTTCAAAGAGTATAATAGATGCATTAGTGTGTCCTAATACACCTCAATCCATTCCATACATAATTAGAAACCATTTGGGATCAGTTGGGACAGTTTGGGGTTCCACTGGTCCAAGGTTCAAAAATTGGACAAATTAGGTAAACTTTGAAATTAGGGATATTAAAGCATAGACAATGTGTTGCATCACGCTCCTCTATCACAAGGAACCATCCTCCATAAATCTAAAAGGTGGAGGTCCTAGATAATGTCACTCACTAGTATAGGTCAAACCCCTCATTGCACCAACAACCCCGCTAGCCTATCTATGTCATCCTATCACTACCTCCCATATATTCTATGTCGAAGGATGGCTCACCTCCGAATGATCTAGCTCCATTTCATGCTTATCCAGAGCAATAGGAAGAAACACCTACCCATCGAATGTCATGATATCGGTAAAATAAATAGTACACAATAATAATTAGGTGATTTCATTAAACATGATTTTAATATAAGAATTCAAAATATATTTAATTTGCATTAAGTATAATGAGAATAAAATGCAATTAAATGAATCTAAACATAATGCTAAATTTACCTCTATCATCTAGTGGCTCGAACTAGGTGAAGAAGATGTTGGCACACTCTCTCCAATCTAAGCCTGTGTATGGATATGGAACCATCTCTAATGGATTTTAATTTGGGATATCTAGCATCTCGAGCACCTCCATTGTGATCCTGGCTGGGAACTCCAGCTGCCCTGAGCTTGGGAATCATCTCCCCCCACATGCACATACACCAATCCATCATCAACCTATGAGGCTGTCGGTCAAAATATGGCTTGGTGGCCGTAAATATCTAAAAAAATAGGAAAAAATATCTGAAAAAAAAGGTAAGTTCACCTCTTGTCAATACATCCACGACATCGACTAAGAACATAAAAAAATTGACATATAAAAATAGTAGACCACCTAATGCATCTAGGTGTCTGTACTAAAGAATAAACATAATATAATAGAGGGCACCTAATTTGTTTCCCATCAGTGGTCAGATGTGCAATGGTCATCACCAACAAAGAGAGGCACCTCACATCCTCTATACCAAAATCAGTAATGGAAATCTACCCACCGCACACCTGAAATTGAGCAAGTTCGACGATGTTGGTCGCGACATATCTATGAACATAAGCTAGATGAATCTCTGTTGCAGATCTAGATGGGACATCAGGGAACCAAGGAAATTCCTCTCGTCTCTTTGAGATCCCAGTGATAAAATATATGTCCTCCTCAATGGGTCAGAACCACTAATTCAGACCAAATCGAAACATCTTCCTATGATGATGCTAGTGTCGAATGAACTAGATAAGCAATTTATTTTCCCCTTGAGCGATGTCACCTCCTCATATAACTTGAGGGGCTCAAAAACCCTCAAGAGGTCTCTAGTATGAGGAGTAATGGGATGAGGGTATAAATATCTCTCCATCTCTCTGGCCTCCCACTCTCCCCGAAAGTTGTATTGATCAATTCGTGCTTCCTGTTGCTGCCTTTCCTCGCAGTGCTAACGTCTCTATTTCACATATAATATCAATCAATGTCATAATTATAAATATAAAATCATTATATTTAATAAAATAAAATATTAATTTTTTTCAAAAAAATGACAAGCAGTGCGCCCACATAATAGTAGCACATTACTAGTGGTTTACATTCAAATGTAACGCACTGGCATCGGTGTGCTAAAATAAATAAAACATAATGGTAATACATTTCTATACATTTAAAAATTTATCATCAAAACCAGTGCACCACCATATAGATGCACTGGTGCACGTATTTATGCATTTAAATATTTAAAATTTGGTTCATGGTGTGCCTATTGCATTTCATAGCAGCGAAAACTGGTGCATTGATGTGCTTAGGAGCACTGTTTAATTATGATTTCTAAGGCTATGGATAAAATTTTAAATTTTAGTATTCAATGTGTCTATAGAGATTCCAATCCTCGGTAATGGTGGGATGAATGGAATTGGAGGAACCACCCTTTATTTAACATTATTGTTAATTGGTAGTGTGTGCACGATGTGCCTAGTGCATGGCAAAGCACCAAAAACCGATGCGCTGGTGTGCACTAGGAGGACCATTGGATTATGATTTTTTAGGGCTTGGGAAAAAAATTAAATTGCAGAGGTTGGTGCATCTGTATCCAATAAACACACCTAAATCGACGTGTTTTCCTGAACTAGAAGCAATGCAACCTTTTCAACTTGATTGTTACTTGGAAATGTGTTCATGGTGCACCACGTAAATGTCGGCGTAGTAATATGGTGCGTTGATGTCTACTAAAATCACTGTATAATTTTATTTTTTATGTGTCTTTATTCCTATTCAATGGTGCGTTTGATACCTGTAAGTGCACCGAACAGACGATGCACTTATGTGTCGTGAACACACTACGAAGGGGTTACTAGTTTTAAATCTAAATTTACATTAAAGCGATGTGATACCAAAATGTAGCACACCATTAAGGCAGTGCAAGTCTACCATAAACGCACCCCTCATGGTGCACCCTGTAAAATTTACATGATGCACTAACAAGTGGTATGAGCCGAGTGGCTCGAACACACTACTAAACTTTTTTAATTTTTTTGAGAAAAATGAAAAATTAATGCTCAATTTCAAAAATTAATCTACTAAAAATTTAAATTATGAAGCAATAATCAAGTTACATTATCAACTACCCGTCACGGAGGCATCATGATGATGTATGGAAAATTTGAATTTTTGCCCACCGTTTGGAAAAAATTAATTTGGAGTCAACAACAAATGTGAATGAGCAATGTGCCCATGTGCAACACAGATGTTAAGGCATCCAAGGGATGATGTATGGCACCGGTGTAGATGGGCTCAGAGGCACTGTACAGGGTAAAAATTATTTTGAAGGTGCAGTTATTTTTTTATAAACCTTGTTCGGTGCGCTTGATATTTGGGTGCACCAGGCTAGTTGAGGATTGCAATGCATCGCTACTAGGTTTTTTAATATAATCTAATGATTTTTTTAATAAAATATAATTTTTTAAATAAAATAAAACCTAGTACGTTCATTTATTGGACGCACCGGGTTGTTTAGTATTATGTAACACCCCGCTCCAGTTGCAGAAAATTGTCGCACTGGTTGCATAAATTTAATTTTTTTTATTGATGGTTTTTTGTAGCAGTGCAACATGATTTTTGGCATCCCCAGTGAGTGTTATGGATAAACGTTCCAGTGTGTACGTAGTGATTAAATGCATCGGTATTATTTTAATAAAACCCTAGTTCGTTGCTTTCAACCATGTGGCACCCCAATGCATTGCTATCATTTAAGCACACTACCGTTTAATTTTTATTCAATCTTGGATTGGTGTGTTCCTAGTGAAGAAACACATCCGGTTCAAACATATAGTTTTTTTTTTTCACTTGACAATATTTTTGGTCGAGGTGCAACAATATTTAAGCCTTTCAGGTGCACAAATGATTTAAATGCACTGGGGCTTTTATATATACGTAACACACTGGTTTCAAATTTTTCTCTTTTGGGTAGATGATGATTTTTTTGGACACAGTGCAACATTTTTTATGGCTTCCTGGTGCGTCTGGATTGGAAATGCACCAATGCATTTAGATTAAAATAAGCGCACCGAAAAAACCTCCGTTAAAACCCCCGGCCACTCGCCTCCGCTAGTGACCTTTGCTATAAATGAATATTTGGACTCTTTTGAAAGGAGCATCGGCTATAACCTTCACTATAGGGCCTTCTCCTTGTAGTGTGAGCCACTAGAGCGATCCATCCCAAGATTCGAAGAGTAATATGCTATTTTGGCATGTGAGAGTGATTTTAGGTCTATTTTTAGCATGTGAGGGCGCATTTCTCAAATTAGGGTCCAACCTTGCATGTTTGACATTTAGGAGTAATTCTAGGAACTTAACTCACTTAACACCCTCGTTTACTCTTTTGATCAAATAGCGCCTCATGCAGCCCTAGGACTAGACAATTCAAATTTCCTCCTTGAGTAATTCAAATTGCTACTTATAAGACAATTATTCATTGTTTCATTAATGAATGAGATTTATGTGTATTTGCTCCAAGACTTTTTGTCTTTATATTCTCTTTCCTTTATGAAATTGCTCAAAGTATTTGTTATTCATTGGGATTTTAGATCTAGTTTATGATCTTTTGGGTAATCACAAGATTTTACATAAGTGACATTCTTTGAATTTGCGTATTAATTTTGGAGTAAACCATTCTCTAAATGAAATAATTAAGCTTGTTCCATTTTTTAAATGACACTCTTCCACACATATAACAAACTACTAACTTAAACAAACTTCCACACATATTACAATCCACTAACTTGTACAATCTTCCACACATATTACAAACGCAAACTTATGTACCATACTTAGTAATACTATTTCTAGAGAGACAAGAACAACTATATAAAATTGCTTTATATTTAATTAATTTAAATTTAAATATTTAATTATTGTAAAACTTTTATTTTTCTACTTTATTTTAATGTATTGAAGTTCTTAAAAACTCATTCTATAAAAAATTATAAATTATAAAAAATGTTTTTTTAAAGTAATAAAACTAATCTAAAATAATTTGTTAACCTTAATATATCTCGCTCAAGATAAATTGAAAAAAAAAACCTTTATTGTGAACAATAAAATGTTAGTACAAGAGGAAAGCCTGAAAATGCTAGTACGACTAAAGCCTATTCAATGGCCATATGCATCCATATTTTTAAGAAGTATCTGATTCATGAAATGGCTATTCTTGGTAATACCTATTTTCAAGGTTCAAGGTTCATGGCATGGCATAGCCTTTTTTTTTGGTAATACCTAGGTTCATAGCAGGGTAGGAGGAACACTAATACTATTTAACCTGCTGCAAGTCATTTAATACTGTTATAGCAGGCATGTTGATCATTGAATCTCAAGTTGCTTGAAATCCTACAGTCAACAAACCTGCTGCAGGCCAGCCCAGGACAAAGGCTGTCTAGATTTCTGCAATATTCTCTGACTAACCAAAGTGTTGTGAATATTATGACAATCTACTAACTAACTATGCTCTGCATCATTTTCAGCGCCCAGAACTGTGCCTGGTGCAAAGTATCATGGTTGTTTCTGTAGTATCATGGTTGTTTCTGTTTTGGTTTTGGATCATATTTGCCCATGGCTAATCATTGCTCGCCTTTTAATTGAATAACCGTTAATGTTGTTTACCAGGCCTTGAACTACTTTTAAGCAGTTTCTCTTTTTTGGGCATAAGTACTCCAGTGGTTCTCTTTTTGGGGCATAAGTACTCCAGTGGTTCTCTTTTTTGGGCATGAGTTCTCTACAGTGGGCATTCGTTAATATTGGAAGTGCCACAACAATATTCTGATAACTTTTTCTATTTTTCATGAAAGATTGAAGATTCATTCAAAGAGAAAACAGAATCATGTCTATCAGAAAGGGAGAAATCATGTGCAAATCAATTCATCAATGATCGAAGCTGCGAAATAATGACAACCTAACAGAAATGAATGTCGGCCAATAGAATTAAAAAAAAACTGTAAAGATTCTGAAATTTATATAAAGAGAGATCTGCAAATCATGATTTCAAAGAGTAACCAGGGATGCCACTTGTTAATTAAGTGTAGATTGCTAAGTATGGTTTGTTCTAGGCTGTGTTACGAGGGAATCCCAAGGGCACAGAATTGGTGGTCCCTCAAAGGGTATCTTATATTTTACCATTATGGATTTAAAGAATAATTCTGTGACTGCACAGTCCCAACACTTGTGACTTTTACACGTAGAGTAGACGTTTGTGGAGCCAGCTCCTTTCGTTCTGCCATGATCGATTGATGGTACAACTGTGAAAATAAAGTATTCCCAGGCATCAAAGTGTCAATACGCGGAGTTCCGACAGTGAATCGCAGTTGTGGGTGTAAAATAAATTTATTTACGTTGGGGTCCAGGTCAGGCTGCTCTTTACAGAATTGCATGAAGATCCAACCTAGAAAAAATATATTTGGAAGTGTAGAAAATGCATATCCGAGGAGGAGAGCACTGTGAGAGTATGTGCGTTGTGGGGCACTATAATGTTCTGATCATGACAAGCAAACTTAAAAAAAAAAAAAAAGTATGTGGCGCGTTGTATGACAAGAAAGAAAAATAAAGAAACAAGTGAAGCATATGGTCAAGAACCAGCATTAAGAAGTGCTTTGAAAATGAGGATCAATCAACCATTCTGACAAAGTGGAATTCATATTAGTGGCACACATGGTGACCTTCAATAATGGAGTCACTGTTTCATTCTCACGCTGCTCCTGTGTGATGTAGACTGGAATATCAAATTTATATTGTTGAAAAATGGCCTGAAAAATAAGGACAGTCATGGATAAGCACGACTTAGTGGGCGACGGTCCCGCCAGAAGAATTTTTAATAGCTATAGGGTGTTCTGTTACTTTGCTATTCCCTAATATTTCCGATTTATGGGCCCTGGGATTCTCTATTTATTAAGAGAACGAAATATGGAACATCTCTACCTGCTTGTTTTGGTGCATTTAGGTCTACCATGGCGGAAATGGTAGATATGAATGTACAAAACAAGCTGCTGTTATTGGTCCCCCAGCCAGGGCTTGGGGTTGTTGCCCAGCCCTGATCTGGAGATGGATTCATCGGCAAGTCACACAAAGGCAAAGGAAGACACCAGTCTTCCTGTTTTATTATATTTGTATGGTAATTTACTAGTTTCTAGTTTCTACGCACGTACTATCAACGCCTTGCATTAGGTTTAAATAAGAAGGCCAGCAGAAGTAATGTGAGGAGTAGGGGAATTACAATATCGTGGATGTTTTCTCAGTAAAATATACCTGTTTGTGAGATGGGTTTCAACTCAGGAGCCCGGCCTCTTGCAAAATCTTGTATTGTTGATTACAGATGGGAGGAGAAATGGAAGGAGGCTGGAGGCATCATACCCTATTATTCTCCAAACGCTTTTTCCGAGCTTGAAGCGATGATGGAACCATGTTTCAACGCCGCTCACTGTAACTTCTCTACTATACAATAACAAATGGCATATTTACATTAATGGAAATTCCCAATATGTTTTTCATTCTTTGATCGTTTGCTGCTTGACAGACTGGTATAGATGCATGTTCACCCAGAATTTGTTTTTCGTTGTCTTCAGTTTTGGTATTTTATAGAAAAGCATAGATACATGTTAATTTGCAGAGGATTTAAAAGCTCAGAATTGGAAAGACCTTTTAGGGTTTAATAGGTTCCTGCAGGGTTTAAGATATCTAACTTTAACAGTTTATATATATCTATATAATTGTTCATCTAGAGATCTTAAATCCATGATAAATCTAAATCTAGAATTAAGATTGATCTTTGCTAATTGTAATAACTTTATGTTTTTAGGATATCTGCATTTGATTCTGTATTGTTTGATTTCAATATGTATTATAATTCACCTTATCTTTTAACATATTGAATATTACAAAAAAAACTAAGATGTTACAACATTATTTTTGTTTTTTACTTTCAATTACTATCTATAGATTGAGGATGGAAGAAATTACACAACTCTCTTACTTTGAGTAGTTTATTTTATTCTTAGAAAGATCCAAGGAAACATCCACATATACATGATTAGAAATGCATTTTATTTTACTTTCTATAATATATATATATATATATATATAAAAGCTACATGCTAATAGTTAATATGCACATATGCTTAATCTGACTGTTCTTAACATTTGAAAGGAGTTAATATTTCATGTTCATGTTGAAATTATAAGCACTGCCTTTTAATCATTTTCACGTGCTGTATCTTAATCGAGTCTCATGTTTTCTTACGCATCTTCTCATTGTTTTTGGTATTTTTACTTTTACAGTAAACACATACACAACATACCCTTGACTCATGTTTTCTTACGCATCTTCTCATTGTTTTTGGTATTTTTACTTTTACAGTAAACACATACACAACATACCCTTGACTGTGTGCAGTGTTCCCTAAGTATTTGTGGTGTGATTTTCTTACTTTTCAACCTGGTAATAATGAGTGTACTTCTTGTGTACATTGTTTTCTTTTCCACCTGAGGTCATACATGCCTTCTGAAATGTGTAGACACAAAGCTTTATGGATGTGATAGCTTTGGTCCATACTAATTCATGGAGAATAAACTTGTGTGTGCAGTGTTATATTCATGGAGAATAAACTTGTGTGTGCAGTGTTATATTCATGGAGAATAAGCAGTTACTGTGTGGAGTGTTATTATATGAAGAAGTTTATTTTGGTAGTTTTTCTCTATTTTGAAGAAGTTTTCTCTGAAGTGTAAGTGTTTCATAGCGTGTAGAATGTTTATTTTGGTAGTATTTTCTCTGATGTGAAGAAGTTTTCTGTGAAGCCGGAGCATTCCCCATTGCTTTGGAAATTTGTTTTGGTCACTTTAAAATGGTTGTACGTTTTCTGTGAAGCCTGAGTGTTCCACCATCCCTTTGGAGATTTTTTTTGGTCCTTATAACTGGTTGCCTATAAATACTTGATGAATTTGCTTTGTATGTAGGCGATTAACTACTCGGAAAGGGGATATCGTTTTTAAATTTAAGATATTTTGAACACTATTTATTGTCTACTTGCAGTTTAACTTGCCACCCTTTTCTTTCAGATATGCTAAAAAGGCATCTTTCCTATTATTCTCATAATACATTTTAGTTGGATTTCCTAACATATCACATATCATCCAGAAATTATTTTTTCTCTTTCACATTTTATTACTGTTAAAAGGTGGAATATATATATATATATATAATTGTTGTTTTTTGATAGAAGAAGAGTATATGCATTTGGGTAATGCAGCTATTAATTTGTTACTCTATTCTTTCATGTCTATGATGTTTGATTAATACGTAGTTGCAGATATTGTATTGATTAGTTGCAAACTAATTTAAATACTTTACTAAACCCTTATTAAGTAGTGATTACATATAATCAAATATAATATTAAAAAAATATTGTTTTATTAAGAAAAAGTAACCCAAAAATTAAGAGAAGAGCTACAGTAATAAAAGAGAACATTTTTAAATACAAGGTGCCTCTTAGATTTGGAAAAGCTCCACTAAAATAAGGATGGTGGGATAAGGACTTTGTTGTGTTATTTTATACTCAATATATAATGCAAATTACTTAGAAAAGTGATCACTCGCTATAGAAGAGAGGGACTTTATGTTCTTCCTTCATAGGCTTTTCTATGATGCCCCATTAAGTTTATGTTGTTTTTTTTACTATTATGTTATCAGAATGTTGAATATAATGTAATTTAGTGAAATATTGGATGATTTTGATTGTAAATTTTAAAAAAATGATTTAATGTTGCTTTCATTACTTCTATAATCCCATATTTTTAAGAATAAAATGTTGTACATGTCTCTTTAATTTTATGTCCATCTTCCCCATAGTGTAGTTGAAACAAATTTCAGAAACCTTGTATCTTTGTTAAAAATGATGCTTTATGTTATTTGAAAGTGCATAGAGGCTCTCTCAAAGACAATTATTATCATATATTATCCCTTAGTGGTCTTTTTACAAGGAATTGGAATGTACATCTTACTAAATATATCCACTACTACAAATAGAGAGTTTAGAGAGTTATCGCATGAGTTATCACCTCGGTCTTCAAAAAGAACCCGAAAAATCTAAAGAGATAGTTCATAGCCTAATAGGTAAAAATAAGGAGTATTATAGACTTTGTTTTCTATTGTAGGATTTACTAGTATAAGAAAGTATGTATCATTTAATGATGTGATGTGCATCTTCTTACATTCTACGTTAGTATGTACATACCTCTACACATTAGCTATGATTTATCCAAAAACAAAATAATGCACAACTTCAAATTTATAAGCTTATTTTACAATTTCCATTATCTCATCTTTAAGAATATTGTAGAACTTATCCACCTTGTAGATAAACCCATGTTGGAGATGGTATCCTACTTTAGATTACCTTCTTCTTAATGAACTTCACCTTGTATCCACTAAAATACCCCCTTGAAGTCCATATTTTATGGTTTTGTTTTTTATCAATCAGGGGTGTAAGAGTTCATGTGCATAAGAATACATAACGTTATCATCTTCAGTGATTGTGGCCATGACAACATGCCTTCCAACTTGTTTATGTTTTCCTTCTTATACTTGATGTTTAGCTGAGATTGTCTAAAATAATTCACTTCTCCTTATAGTGTATAATTTCTTTTTGTGGTTTACTCTAAACATGTAATTAATGTAAAGGATAATAATTTGTGTGGATGAAGTTATCCTTTCCCATTAAATAGTGCTTCCACTTTTTAATTTTTTTCAACCATGCTTGAAGCTCCCTATCATAAGTGGGGTAATTCATAAATTCACCATGTAATATCTCATAATGAAAACAAATATACTTACCAGCTACGTTGCATCATCACTTCTCCCACATCATACCCATTTTCATTGAGGCCTACTTTGAAATGCTTCAACAAAGTAGGAAAGTATGCCAAAGAGCATGAATGTTATTTCATTGGATTTCATCAAAATCCTTTCATTGGGTATTTTTTCATTGGACACTCTTCCCAATGTTTGTTATATTGTAAATTAATGAAAACATTATAATTAAATCCTATTAACTTCCTCATTTAGTAGGATGTTCCTACAGTGCTCCGCAATTCTATAATAATTTGTGGTAATTGCCCATTTAATGATGGCCTATATATTCATTATATCAATTTTTGAGATCTCCTCCACCAATCACATATTCTTTGTATACTTGGTATTGTTAGGAAAAATCACATTTTTTAAATTTTGTCATCAACTCATGTTCCTTTAACGTCTATAACATCTACTCATGTTCCTTTAATATCTATAACACCTACATCAAATGTGAGAAACGTTCATGCAAGGTAGAAATAATTATTAAATATCCATCAAATCACACTAATACAAATGAGTCTAAATAGGGACAAGGTACATCATTAATTCACATAAAAGTAGCTGGTGCATGACATCAACCAAAAGGAATTACTAACCTTTCATAAAAACCTTTCCTTTTTCTTTAAGGTAGTATCTTAGATGTATTTTATTCAACTCTTACCTAGTTGCATCTCAATTTGATATCCATTTTGGTGAAGTATTTAACATGTCAGATTTGGTCAGGAAAGTCATGAATCTTAGATAGAGAGAATTTGTTCTTCAAAGTAATCTTGTTTAGAGATCTATAGTTCATATACATTCTCCAGGTCTCATACTTCTTAGGAACTATGGTGATAGATGGCACATAGGTACGATCTACTTGATCATATGATATACACTGTCGCTACTTGTTCACTACATTTTGTTCTAGTATGGACTATATTTTCAATCTTATGCTTTGCAATGGAAATTTAAAGAACATGTTTACCTAGTGCACCAATTCTCTCATATATCATATTCCCTTAGTCTCTTGGAACACTTCTTGGTAATCCTTTAGGAGCTTTTCTATCTATTGCTTCTACCCCATAGCACATCCTTCCAAATAGGTCTTCACTTATACCAATTCATCTCCTTGATTGTTTTTTTCAAGAAAAATAACAATAACATTCTACTTAAGTTAATCAATTTCTTATCTTTGTTGGTAATTGCCTAGAAAATATTTTGTTTACCTTTGTATATATTAATGATGAAGAATTTTTCATCCTTGACTAGACAACATTGATTTGATCTCCTCATGAAATATAAGAAATGTAATGAATATGTAGGGGCTTCCAAACACTAAACCACAAATATCAAGTGTCCTACAAAGAGCTTCATTTCACCAATGTAATTTGTACTATTAAAAAAATCTTGTACTTCTTAAAAACATTGATCTCTACATCCTTATTTACTAACCCTATTTCATATATTGGAAATGATGATCATGAACTTCAAACCCAAGCTTATTTATAATGTCCTCTAATATGAGGTTCCTTATTTATTAACCCTATTTGATATATTGGAAATGATGATCATGAACTTCAAACCCAAGCTTATTTATAATGTCCTCTAAAATGAGGTTGTATTGTGAACTAGACTCAAACCGTGGATCCACCTTGGACTTCTTCACATCTAACTTGATGTTGAATACTTTAGTAACCTCATACGCTTCTTTTTTATGGATTTTTCTCATGTTCACTTACCTATGCATTCTACAATGCAATCTTCTTATCTACATCTAAGTTCATCTCCACCTAGTCCCCCAAATCCATTGTTAGCATGTTCTTTTTCATTGGATATTTCCTATCATTTCTTGGATTGAATTAAGGATATATATCTCCCAACACTTCACTTATATAACCATTAATGTTATAATGATTGCAATGAATTTTAGGATCCTTCCATAGATGTGTAGTGATGTCAATCTTATGGTAGTTCCTTTTCAACTTCTTTCTTTCTTCCTTAGAATTTTTTTTGATTTGTTTCCATGAAACAACTCATTTTTCCTTTACTCTTTTCCATCTACAAATACTATGCTTATACATAGGATACATTAATGGTCATAATTTTAAATAGCATCACTTACCTACTTAAACTGATACCCAAGTACTTGATCATTAAATCATATTCATTGAGATATATTTACATTTATATGACATATATTTTGAACTCAATAACTTAAATGACTATGAAACTTAAATGACTATGAAGATGGCCCAAGTAATTTATTTATGACTACATATAAGTTCTTGGTAGATATTCTTAATTAAATTTTTTTTTTATATTTCAATAGTGTACTCTTATACACGTGAATACTTCAATAGCTAATAGTTCTAATTAATTGGTCACCGCAAGAAGAGGGTACCCACTTTTGATGCAATAAAAGCATGCTCTCCTGGCCCAACAATTGTCGAACCTCCACACAAACAATTACATGGATAAAGAATTACACACACATTATAAAAGAGCGCACGTGTTATTAATGTCTGTGCATTCTCAAATCACGCAAGCGCTAATAATGAGTGTGCGCTGTTATGTATATTAAAAAATAGGCCAATGCCCCTTTTTGTTTCATTCTATTCCGATTTCGATGGCGAGAAAGGCTTCCATGGAGACCACAAAGAACATGCACATTCCCTCTCCACCTACCGAGCCTCCCAACCATCCATCCAGGTAATTCTAACCTTAATATCCTCATTTTTATTTGTTTTCTGTATAATTAAATAAATAAATAACTAGATTGTAGACGAATTAAAATTTAAACAAAATCGTTATTTTGAATTGTAGATTGTCTTCCCTCTATCACAATGGCTTAAAATTGGAATTCAAACCCACAAGTAAACAACCTTAAGGATAACCCAAGCACACAAAACACCAAAGTAAACATCAACCCTAAGGAGAACCCAACCACAGAAGGAACCTTACCCACTCACCTTAACATTTATGTTAATAGTGTAAAACTAAGACATTCTCTAAGCACCTTTCACTTCCACCTCCACTTAGTTTCCAATGATAGATTGCCCTTCCCTCCATGTTTTAGCATAAATCTCTAGCTTTAATTGACTTCCCCTGGGAGTTAGGGATGATCTTTTTACCCTTCACCAATTATACAACAAACAAAATATTTCACCCAGGTTCCTATCAAAATCCAATACCAAATTTGTTTTCCTAGATATAGATAGATAGATCGATCTAGACATGCTTTTATCAAAATGTAATACTAACTTTTTTTTCTTATTTCCTTTTTGGAGATCATATGTCTTTATGTTGAGGACTACATTATGTATACGGGTTTCTTATTCCACAAACAAAAGGATTTTGCAAGTTAAAAATTAACATTATTAAGCTATTACCATAAATTCAATTGTCATTATCAATGATGATGGTGATGGTTATTAATATCCTTTGAGACCAAATTTAGTGTATCAAACATTAAAAAAGATAAAGAATCACTTGGTTTTCTTTAGAATTTTATTTATATGCATGAACAGATTTAAGATAAGCATTCACATATCACCATAGTATCGATGAATTAAAATATTATTAAGTTCGCTATTGTAACGAATGTTTCAAAATCAACATCTAATGTGGGCATACACAAGACATTTTAAGAGAAAATGATTTTCATCATCAACCCTCTTAGTGTCACAAAGATACAAATTCTTTAGTCCCCTAACTTCTTAGAAATGTCATGTTTTAGAGGGAGAATGTGAGAGTTTGTTTTATTTTAGCAATCTTGATTTTTTTTCATTTACAGTTGATACTTTTTATTTATGTTGATAACCTCCTTATAGTAACTTAATTTTCTCTTATCCTATTATTCTTTATCACACCACAACTTCCCCTTATATTTATATTTAATAATACTTTTAGTATTATCACTATTGAGTGGCATCTTTCTCTACTTCTCAATGATTTGATTTAGCCAAGCCTTGGCATCTTTATGCAAACCTCAACATGGTTTTGACTAGAGTTTGAAGCAATATTAGGAAGCCTCTTGTCTCCCATGTTGTTTATCAAGTTCTTGTACATGAAGTACCCAATCATAGCTATATTCTCTTTGGAGGAATACTCTTTTATGAAGAGGATATATATTATTAACTTAAATTAAAATTTTAGCAATACATGTATATAGAGAAGTGTTTATGTACATGTAAGAAGTGGAGGATAAAATAAAAAAGCATGAGATTTATAATTTAAATATAAATAATGGTATATATAGAGCAGGTAGATAGGCTTGTAATTGTCACTCTAAACTTAGACCACACAATATATATGAACAGGAAAATAAAAGCCATGAGGTTGTTCATAATGAAGGAATCAGGCCGAATTGTTTACTCAGCAGACAAATCGTATATGTTTTTGGTTTGCATTTTGGAATTTTGTGTCGTGATATCTGTCTATCATCATAACTTTCACACGACAAACTGGAAAACAACAAAGATAATGGCGGTCTCGTTGTCCAGGCAGCACAGTTGTAATCTACTTTTCACTGTCTTATTGTCTTATGTGACGATTCCATTGAATTTTAGATGAGTGGGAATTAGGAAACCAATTTCAACTGACTGCACCTGTCTGTTTCTTAAATACAATATATTTTTACTGGAATCCTTTGCCTGGAATAAACAATGCGTTCCCAGTTAGTTGTCCAATTGCCATTTATCTCCAACAGAACGTTGCCGGTTAGAGCATCCAATTTAATATAGAAGGTATAGGTTGAGTTGCATCTACCTCGGGAGTTCAGTGTTTCCAGACAAACCAGTGGTTCTTTGATATAATTATAATGGAGGTCGTTGTCTTTCTCGAATTTGTTCAGACGACCGACCGTTAGTTTTGATGAGTTATGATTTTTAATTCCTGCACTAATTCTCAAAGCTTCTATATTAGTTTTGATTTCGATATTTCTTTTAACAATATTTAATTTATTTTGGCATTGGATATATTACCCTAAATAATGTTATTTGTTGTATTACTAACACAATTACTTGACTTGACTTGAGATCAGTGAACATTGATAAGTCACAATACCATAAATAAGTTAGTTGTTTTTCATGCATATTTGCATGAACTTACTCATTATCCATGAATTATTCATGCATTAGCTACCATATATCTCTACATAACTACAATTTATTTTATATATATATATGAATTAGGAACGATTGCCATAAAATCAATTTTTAAATATATTTTAAAAAAAATAAGTGTTTTTTTCTTTATATCCACTATTTTCATTAATGCAAAGCAAGAATACTTTCTCTTTTCTTTCATGCAAGGAGTGAGTATTTTAGAATTACCTAAAAAACAAAAAAAATATTCTTTTGCTCTATACACATTCTCTTTTTTCATTCATGCAAGGTAGGGGTACTTACTGTTTTCATTCATGTACCTCATGATTGTTTAAACAACCTCATAATTTTCTAAACATAACCTTTACATGTTTTTTAGGCCTTGCACTAAAGAAATGAGCATAGGGAAAGTATTAGAATAAGAGAAGAGACTTCTTGGGGGTTCACTCTATGAACCTAACATATCATGTGGGTTCATAAGAATACTACTAATTTCATTAGATATTAAGAAATGCCTTCAAAAATCTTTTTGTTGAGCCTCCATCTCAATATACTTTTTGAATTAAGAAAACACCTATTTTTACTAGATATCCTGGAATCCATTTTTTCCATGGCATTTTTAATATCCCTTTTTATTTTTATCCTTACTATAGTGACATGTCACAACTCTTATAACCCCTAGAAGTACCTTGTAGGTGAAATATGAAATCGTAGTTAAAAAAATTATTTCAAGATGGGGAACACCATCTTAAACATAGGTAGATTCTCACCACCTTCTCAAAAAAATCATAGTTATTAAAACACTAATATAGCACACACATAGTCAAATTCATACAAACTTTAGACATTGAATAACTATTCAAACCCCCCAATACCCTCTTCAAACGATTAGATACATAATTATAAACCCATGTATTATCTATATGTTTTTAGTATATTAAAAATACCACTTAACCCTTATATACTAGCCTATAAGTTGCTTACAATGCTACAACAAAATTGTGTTCATTGTTGTATTAAACAATATAATTGTACACATATAAATACATGAAGGTTTTGCCTCAAGATAGACACTCTACCTTATCTCAATCATAAATTCTAGAGATAACATCTCAACCACACTCTAGACTAGGAGCTAATCTAGCTATCACCCAACAACCTCCTAAAACCATTCAGGAAAGCTATTCACTTAGAGGTAATATCTACTTGACAATAATCAATACAAGAAAAAACTTATGTGACTAAATATAAGCAGACAAGAGAAGTATGAGCCGAATATTCTAATACTCCCCTTAATAAGTACTTGTCATGTTCATTGAAATTTTCATTATTTTCTAGTCTATTGCAATAAATGCTTCTTCAAATCCTAAATGTGATCCCACATTGCAAAGTATTCATTTGATTTGGCCTAGTATTTGTATCCCATACCTTGAGAATAGGGTCTCCACCAAACTGTCAAAGTCAATATAAAGGAACAACCATCCACTAAAATATATGAGTCTCCAACTGTTGTAACCATCGGTTTAGTAGGAAGTCCTTCACGTACATGGTTCATTCAACTCCCTGACGAACTTCCCTGAATGTGAAAAAAACTCCATCGGAAAATTTCAAGAACTAACCAATGCAACCAATTCATTGTTCTCTCTACTGACATATGTTCCCTGAATATTGTACCTAATTTGATTCTGACTCTCTAGGTCCAACATCACCCAGAATCTACAACCAACAAATGGCTCACTCAACACACAAGTGTTAACAACTCCTTATATGGGTGACAACCTCCCATTTAGGGGACCTCAACAATGAACATCAAACCTCCAACTATGACTCTATTGTCACACAACCACTGTTGAATACCAAATCATGAATCTAATGCAACAATACCAAACCAAGGGTACTCGTGCCTATATATGGATTACAACCATATGCATGATTACTTTATGCAAATTTTAAACGTTGCCCCTAATATCATAGGACCATGTTTCTTTCCTTTGTTGAATTTATTCATCCTTTTGTTCCTTTGAATTCATGCATATAATTGTTGCCTTCATTTTTGTCTTCAATGGTCTGTAACCTACAAAACAAACTTGTCCAATAATGGAGTGCCTAATTCCAATATAAACGATTCTTTCCAACATTATTTTAGATGACTTAATATTATTTCTCACCATAGACCTCTACCTAAGAGATATATTTCTTTACCATTTCTTTGCAACCTAGAGGGATTCCCTTTTTGAGATATCCCCTTGTACACTTCCTCTTATATACAACTTCGTCAAAACACATATAGAGATTACACAATGTCTCTTTCTGTAGAACTTATGACAACCAACTAGTTTCCATGTGACTAATCACATAATTAATAACACTTTCATTGTACTCCATGAGGCCATATATTAAACTTGGAGTCTCAAATGACATCGATCATGCACCCAAGATTTATCAAGACAATAACTTTGTCAATAATTTTATAAGCACTATGTAAAGCATAAATATGCAAACTAACTTTTACAGTGGAATGTTGTACAAAATTTCATCTCAACGCTTATAAAATCATAGAATACTAGACCCACATGACCATTCCTAACAACTTCATAATAATATCTATAACCTTTAAAAGAATTGGTGACATCCATGCTTTGATGGGTTCACACCTTCATTACTCATGAGTCTACCCTATTGGAATATTCTCACCATCATTTTTGCATTTTGCATGACTGGATGCAATTTTGCATGCATCCAGTCATCAATATGGTAGTCTCCCAGCACCGAGTCCTTATTTTGAACCCCCGGGAGCTTGTTTTTGCTCAATTTTATCCCTCCTAGCCACTCATGCACCCTTGATTTCATCACTGGAGCACAAGTGTGCCTTATTCCACCTATTTAAGAGTTACTTTAGTTAGTTGGTTGGATGATGACTCAGTTCCTTGATTCAGGGGATGATTGATCAGTGAACTGACTTAAGCACTTAGATAGGCACCTACTGAGACTAGTTGAGCTCTACTGACTACTGAAAGCTCCTCATGCACCCACATTGGAGTCTCCTTCCCTACATCAGTTCCCATGCACTCAGTTAGACTCATTTGATCGACTATTTGACTTTTGTGACCATTGCCACTAGTTTGGATGATGTGTCCAATTCTATCCAAGCTACACACCGAGGATAATTCGAATTACCTTAGTGGCATTCAAATCTCATTGATTGTGTTCAGTTATTATTCATTTTACAGAGTGCCAACTTACAACTGATGTATGATACAACGGTTTTTCTCCATTTCCTATGTAATGAGTGATTATTGATTCAACATTTCTTCTTCTTTTTTCCGCACTACATGAGTGAATTCTAGTGAGGTCTACTACTACTGAGTGATCCTAATCCTAAAATATTACAACCTTAGATCACTCAAATATTCATACTAACAATACACCCAAACTGAAGTTATAACATCAACATAAATATGAGAATCCATAAAAATACATGAGCAACAATAGGCACATTGCACCATATACTATTAAACATTAACTGCCAATCCCAATCCAATTCTAGATGCACTCATACCTTTACTAATCATGTCCTTCTCAACTAGCCTTATGATGCTCAAATGCATGCTCTTCCTAATACTATCATAAACAAGCAACCAGTCGAGAAAAAAAAAAAAGAGCAAACTTCCAGTAGCCTCAAGGTAAAAGACTTAAAGATTTACCAAAAAATTGTATATTGGTTAATAATCAAATGAATGTAACATAACCTTATTACACATGAATGTAACATAACCTTATTTAATAATCAGGGTGACCAAATGTAATAATGTAACTTGCATTTAGTAATTAATAAATTTTTAGTATTTAATTATTTGTATAATTATCATTGAGCGCCGTATAATTGTAATATGTAAAAAATGGTTGAATAATATGGTTAAAGTTTATGAAGGTGACTTAAAGTTGGCATGAGAATGCATAGCCTATCTTTGCCATAATACATTTATAAAATGCAATCAAGAATCTATTACATGGAACATATTTCTATTGAGATTTCATTTCTCTAATCTTGAATTCTTGTTTTCAGTGCTTTATGTTTGAGTTATTAGTAGATACTTCTTATTCTCATCATGAAATTTAACTTTAATGGAGTTTATGGGTGTAACTAAGGCATAGTTAAATTTGGAGGTATCATTTAAAATGAAAATGATTTGGTCTTGTTGTGTTATGTTATGTTATGTTGTAATAAATTAGAATTTAGAAACAGAAAACTATGTTGAAGTATTTGGTTTTGATTATAGTTTTGAAGAAATATAGTTTTGGTAAATCAAATTTATAATCATAGATTTTAAAGTAATTCAATGAAAATTATTGAAAAAATGGTTAATTATATTACTATTTTGTTTTTCTAGTTTTTCATCATTAAAATTTAATTAAACAATTATTGTTGAAACTGTAATATTTTATTGATGAAATTGTTGTTTTAATAAAGAAATAGATTCAACATTGTCAAATATATCTATGCAAGCAATCTTTTTTTAATAAAATTATTGTTTTAATAAAGAAATAGATTCAACATTATCAAATATATCTATGAAATGTGTAATATTAATATTTAATATTTATAATTACATCAATCCAAAATTATTCCTAGTTAATTTCAAACCAAAATTATATTTCTCTTCACATAATTTTAAGCAACTAATTTTTTTTTCCTATAATACACTTAAACTAATACATTATAAAATTATAATCCTTTCAAAAACTAACACAAATCATATTGATAAGAACAATAATTATTTAAAAATTGACACAAATCATAATTCATTTGACATAATGCATTTGGGTAATGTGAGTCATATGCTTGAACATGCCTCAATTAGTATATATAATCACATAACAATAAAGTAACACAATGTGAAAAGTGCATTAGAAAATGTGGAGGTTGGGCTTGAATAGGGAATGGAAATAGTATGGAAAAAAATCATCCTTAACATCAACATCGCTTCTCAAATTTCCCTATCAATATGACTTTTGATTTTAAGCCAGCCAAATGTTAAAGTGTACAACTAAGCCCAAAAATCAAGGAGATCATCTACTCTAAGCCAAAATAAGGATCACATTAGTCAAGTGCAAAATATGTATACTATTGATGACATGACACATAGTCTATGAAGTCTATAAATTATATTCGTCCATTAAATAATACGACTAAAAAAGGCTCCTATGTTATGAATACCACGATTAAGGTTCATTGCTCGATTCCTCGTGAATATAGGGCAAAATGGTTATTATTCTAAAATTTATATTTTCGGATTTGAGGTATTATGAAGTTCACTTGAAAACTACAATTGAGGTTCATTAATCTATTCCTCATGAATATAGTAAGTATAGGGAAAGGTGGTTTTTATCCTAAAATCTATATTGTAGGATGTTAGGTACTACTAAATAATATGGCACTTGGTACTACACTCTAAAGTGTGATTTTACATTGATTTTTCTTTTAATGAAACTCACAGGGCACTTGGTACTACACTCTAAAGTGTGATTTTACATTGATTTGTGTTTTTTATGAAATTCATTTGAAGAAAAAAAAATATATTCTTATTTAATTTGAGGTAAGTTTTGATGATAATTTACTTAATTGATTTTTTAATTGGAAGGTATTTATTAACTTTAAAATGGTTTCTTGCAACTCCATTTTTTTATTTCTTAAAATATAGATTTAAATTTCTCAATTTAATGACTAAAAATACTATTGATATAAAAAAAATTGAGAATGTACAATTTAATTTTATGTAATGAAATTGTCATGTACCCCATTTTGACCTTTGTAATATTTTGGGCTGTAATGTAAATATTGTATGCATATTATGTATGATTCCAAGCGTGGAGCTCAAGGCCAAGGCCCCGCCAGTGAATGCTCGATCTTGAAGAGGAAGGTATTTGAAATTATGCTACCCATGTGCTAGAGAACCATGGGAATTGTAAATATGCATCTTAATATAAATGCCCACAAATATCTATGCAATGCAACAAGAGATGGGGGCATGATATTGCAAGGACTTGGGAGGGAAATATTCAAACCCTTGAGCCAATCAAGTCAAGCCAAGTGTCAATGAGAGAACCCATGAACCATCAACTACCCATGTTGATTTTGGTGCCCAATCATTCATTTCTCCCAAGAGTTGGGTGAAGAAGTTAATGCCTTGGGGATTGGGGAGGTATGGCTGTCCAAATTCGAGTATGGGCAAGCCACCCTCATGGAAAATCATGTGTTTCCTTCTTGGGTAAGAAAACACCCAGGAATTTCCTTCCCAAGCCATTATTCATAGTCAGACTTCACTCTCTCACGTTTTGAGAGCTTGTTGGGCGTTTTTGGAACTACCAGGGCATTTTTGGAACTTGCTGGGAGTTTTTGGAACTGCCTGGGCATTTTCCAGCCACTTTTTCCTGGGTTCTCTAGGTCATCTAGATGGGAAGAGGGCATTTTTGTATTGTAGACCTGTTGGGAGCTGTATGGGCGTTTTTATCCACTGATTGCCAATGTTTCCCTTCCTTTTGGTGTTGCTGGGAACTCGTGTTTGTATTGCAGACCTGTTGGGGAAAAGAGAGCACGATTTGGGGGTTTGTAGAGACAATTGCTACTCATTGAATTCCCATGGACATTTTCTGAAAATGAAATTTCCTTTCCAAGGTTGTTTTCCCATTCCTCATTTCATTTTTGGGTTGCCCACATTTTCCCTTCATACCTAACACTTGAGATTTTGTTGTTATGTGTACCCATGCCCAGTTTATGAGTTTCTGTGTGTAGGAGATTGTTGGGGTTGAAATGGGTTTCCATTTTTTTGGCTTGAACTTGAGTGGAAGCATCCACAATTGAAGAGGGTTCATATTTAGCCTGATAAACAAAGCAGTGGTCTAGCTTGGCTTCGATCCAAATGACTGTTTGGTTGTGTATGAGTTTAAAATTCCCTTTCCTTGTAGATATCATGCCCTGCTTGGGGGTGGCCTTCGGACAGACTCAGTATATGTCATCGAAGAGGCTACGGTTGGGTGGAACGTTGCAACGACATAGCTAGTTGCTTGGGACAATTGTGAAATGAAGATAAGTGTTCTCTGTCTCTGTATTTTACTTCTGCAATGTCTAATTTGATGTTTATATCGATATGTTGTATGCATATAAAATGTGTGTGGATGATTGTTTAATTCCTCTATGCATATTCAATTGAGTTGCATCTGGACACAATGTTTTTTTAATTGTATGAATCTTGAATGGGCTGAGTTTTTATGAACAACCCCATAGATTGGCATCATGTTCCCTCCCTTGCCTTGGATGGATGGGTGGGGATGTGACAGATGGTATCAGAGCTGTTGGTTGTAGCATTGGGCCTTCATGGGATACCTATCACAGCTTGCAGGGGTAAGTATGCTTCCTGCTCATTATAGACCATTAAGAAAAATTTCAAACTTTCAAAATTTTTGAAAATTTTTCTAAGTATTTTTTTGAGCTTTCTGCTAAGTCGGTATCGGTGGAAGGAACTTGCAAGTGTTTGCCGCAATGGCAGAAAGGTTGAAGATTTTGTCCGTAGTGGCGGCAAGACTCGGCGAGTTCATCCGCAACGGCGGAAGGACTCGGCCAAGTGTTCCGCAACGTGGCAGAAAATCATTAAGTTCGCCGAAAAAGGAAGGAAAAATTCCAGCTGAAGCTTTGGCGAAAGCTTTCCGGAACAGCGGAAGAGTTGGAAAAAGTTTTCCGGAAGAATGGAAGCTTTGGTGAAAGCTTTCCGGAACAGCAGAAGAGTTGGCGAAAGTTTTCCAGAACAACAGAATCTTTGGTGAAAGCTTTCCGGAACAGCGGAAGAGTTGGCGAAAGTTTTCTGGAACAGCGGAACGAACTGTCGAGTTGCACCGAAGTTGCTGAAATGATTGACTGGAAGAGATGGGCAAGTTCATCCACAACGGCGGAAGAGATGGGCGAGTTCGTCGGCAATGGCGGAAGAGATGGGCGAGTTTCTCTGCAATGGCGGAAGGAAAAGCTGAGTTTCAACCAGAAGAACTCAGCAAGTTTGTCCGCAAAGGGGCGGAAGAGAATGACGAAGTCTGTCGAAACAGGGAATTTCAGCCGTTTTTGAGTGAAATTTTTCAGGTGCCGAAAGTTGAAAAATGGCTTTGAACTCATGCACTAGATTGCGCGAAATTGAAGGATTTACAAAAAAAAAAAAAAAACCGAGGGCGCTCCCCTCGACCCGCCACAAGGGGGTAAGCCCCCTTGACCCCCGTCGTCCCTTGGAGACAGTCGTTGAAAGTGTGAAATGCATTCTCTATGCTTGAGATGAGGAGCAGGAATTGCATAGAAGAGTGTGGAGGCCTTATTAAGAGTAATTGGCTGTAATATACATTGCAGAAAAGCAATGGGAGCAGTAAGGCAATGATAATAAGAGGGAAATTCCTCACCTTAAACTATTTCCGTTTATAGCATAAGAATTGCATGTTTGGAAAAGAGCAAGAATGAATGTTATACACATATGTATATGTTGAATTGCTAATTCATGGGAAGATCATAGCTAATGATTGTGTGTATGCTTGGCAGGGAAGCCAAGAAAAAGATCAACTATGATGTGGAGGAGGAACTCCATGTCATGATGGAGATTAAAAAGGAAGAATTCCTTAACTCCTCTCTTGCTATTGTATTTATATTTCCTAAGTTTCATAAGTTCAAAATTATGGTATAGGGATGATAGAAATGCAAGAGAGTAGTAGACTAAATGCATATGAATTAGTGGGCATGATTAAAGAGTCATTGCATAATGCATGTGAATTGCATATGCATGAGCATGAAGTTACATATGCAATAGCCCATTAATGGTATTGCTTATGGTTGATCACCAATAATTTTGTTGATAATGGTTGTATGAATCACACCATAGAAGCATGATTGAAAATGTAAGAGATTAGATAGCTGAAATGAATATGCACTAGATGGCATATTGATAAACATTGCACAGTGCCTGTAAAAAAAAAAAATACTTGTGTATATATATAATATTGCATTATGGTAGAATAGTGAGGTTTTGCATATGCAATGAGCCACTTAAAGATGATTATGGTGGTTGTTAAATAACTAGTCATGTTTACAATGGTTATAGGACCAAATACAATCGAAGCATGGCTAAAGACGTGAATGATGATTGTTTCATATGACCAACAACCTTATGAGGAAAAGATGGTGCACAAATCTACGAGCATGAGGTTGGAAAAAGAACTGTGAAGCCTTGGTAAGAGGCCAACTGATTAGGTAATATCAAACGATGTTAATAACCATGCAAGTAATGGTTATTTGTGCTTAATTGCATGAATGTTGAAAGAGGATTTGGTAAGATCCCTTCAACTATGATTAAACTATGTTGATTTGGTTTGCATGTGGTATTGAGTGCCTGAACATGAATGTCAACTTGCCAAGTATGGTGAGGTGTGGGTAAGTGAAGGCAGGGATCCTTACACCCTCTAATTGCTTAGAAACCTCAATGCATTCATATAAAATTATAACATGCCATTGTATATGCTGGAATGCATAGTATCCGCGGATTGATGCAAAGTTGTATTGAGGGATTATGCATTGAGTGAATGCACATTAAAATATTATGTAAATGTTGTGAATGTGCATGCATACGTGTAAGTGCACATGTTGAGATGCATTGCAAGAATGCATGGTTGTGATATGTATAGGTTTCAATGCATTTAGATAGTAGACGAAATGGTGAACCATTGTTAATACTGAGAGAATTTCATGAGCTACTATGAATGCAGGAGAAAGATTGCATGAAGAAGGTAGACATGATAATGGGATACTAGAGTGCTCTGTAGAAGGATAGAGATTGCATGGAATGTGAAGTAATGAGTACTTACAATTTATTTAAATTGCACGGATAGTGTACCCATGTCTTGCAATTTTATTTATGATAACAATGCATATATACATATATACATATATTTCATTGCATTTCAAATGTTGACAGATGAAGGCGTTTAAATTATTGAGTGTTATAATTCTGAGATCACTTCAGTGACTATTGTAGCAATGAAATGATTATATGCATAGATACTCACAATGCGTTTGGCTGATTGAAGTTTCAGATTTCAAGTAGATTGTTTTGGGCATGGCAAATGTGGGTAAGACCATGACGAAGATTGGAATCTACCATGAGCAAGAGCCAAACGATATGAGAATAGACTCATGGCTAAGCAAATCAATTTCTGTAGCGAATAGAATTGCAAATTCATACTTGAATTTAATTATTAATGCCATTGATTGATTAGAGAAATCAGATTTGAATTCTAATGTTAAATGCTGCTAACTGTTTGGCTATTTGATAAATGTGCCAGAAAGACACATTGTAGGAAGACCATGTGTGATGTCCTGCAAAAGCCAAACTAGATGGGAAAGACCCCATGCTTGGGAAATGGGTTTCGGGTGAAACGCCATTGTCTCAGCCAAACCACATGTCGGTAAACCATGAGAGTGAGATGGTAAAGCTATGCCAAGAAGGCATGTGAGACACATCTGCAAAATGAATGAGTATTCTAAGACCCTAGACTAGAACATGCATGTCTAAATTATTAGGGTTAATATGCAGAGCATGCTCTATCTTATTTACATCATTGCAGACTGCTTGAGTATGATTGGGGCCTACATGGCATGCATCGGAAAGGGAGTGCACGCCTTTTCTGGTGTTGGGTCCTGATAGGGTTTTCAATATTTACTACACCCTAAGGGAATGGACACATTCCTAGTGTTTCAATACTTGATAGTGAATGTTATGAAATGTGGTTAAGAATTTTAAAAGCAATACTGATGAGCTTGCTTATCCTTCTTGTGTTGTCAGCCTACACAGATGCAGATTGATACTGCACATTAAGAGGCAAACTAAAGAAGGGTATGCATGTTGATGTATATGTAACTTCGGAATTTATTTCACATATATGTATATTAAATTCCTATAGAGATGTAATTATTCCTCTATACGGAAGTGGTTGTATTCCTATAGAGATGTTATTATTCCTCTATACGGAAGTGTCGTCATTTATATTGTAAGTGTCGTAACTTATACTTGATGGGTTATTAGACCACCTTGTTGGGGTCGGCCCTGTATAAGTCATGTGGGTCAAAGGGTTATTAGACCACCCTATTGGGGGTCGGCCATGTGGGTCAAAGGGTTATTAGACTACCCTAGTGGGGGTCGGCCCAGTCAGCATTATGTTAAGTGGTTAAGTTGAGGCCAACCTAGTTGAGTAAAGGTCAAGTCAAGTTAGTGTATAAATAGAGAGTGTGTCTCTCTCATTTTACACATTCTATTCTCTCACTCACACTTGGGAGAGTGGCGCACTTGTGGAGGAGGAGGCTCTGCTGCTAGGAGAAGACTATCTCTTGTATTCTGGTTGTATCATTACTCTATCTATCTCTGAGGAAGTTATTGGGGTTTTTCACCTTTATGGTTTTCCCCAAGTAAAATCTGTGTCTCTTGTGTGCTTGGATTATTGTGTCCATGATTGATATGCTGTAGATTTGTTGTACATGTTGTTCTCTTAGTTAAGATCCTAGATCAGATTGAAGTAAATTCTGAAAATTTAACATGGTATCAGAGCTAGCCTGAAAGAAGGCATAATATGGCATGTATGACACTTGTTGCACTTACGATGCTAGGGCTTGATATAGCAAAAACCAGTCATCGTAGCACTTTCGCTATAAATCCGTTTTGGCGAAGTTTTCAGATCTGAAAATTTTACAGGTCGAAGATAAGATGCCCATGTACCTTGTGTCTAAAGGAAAACCTCTAATTCGTTGTACTTTGTGATTTATGATCTGTACAATATAGGGTTTCTACCTCTTCCAGATCTGAGTCAAAATCAGGTGACCTTGGGAAACAGGTCGTAACTTGGGCTAGGAATCTCCAAATGAAATTTCGTAAAAGGTGACAGGTAGTACACAAACTGTACTATCTTAGGAAAATTGTTTAAAGGCCAAAGTTGATCCAGTGACATGTGGCACACCGTACAATTTCGCTCTTCTGTATTATCCCATAACAGGTCACGTTGTGACACTTGGCATAACTCTCTCTCAAAGAATCCAATTGAGGTCAAACCTGTCGGTATGGAAAGATAATAGGCTGGGCTATGTCAGGAAACGTTTTCAGACCCTGTGGATCGAAAATTTCAAGTTACACCAGAAACAATCAGGTACATATTTCTGTCAAAACAGAATTATTTTTTAGTACCTTCATTCATGGCTTCCAAAATTTAGGGCTTCGGAGAAAGTTGAAATTTTTGTAATCGGAGACCACGGCTGGATGCTACTAATCAAGATCAAAATTTAGAGACCAAGATCATAATTTTTGGTTGGGTAGAAGGTCGGGCTTGATCAGACCCTAGTTCGGGACTTTGATCAGAAAAGTGGAAAATTAGGGCTTCTGCAAAAATGGAAATTTTTGAAATCTCTGACCATGGCTAGAAGCTCCTCATAAAAATAGAAGCTTAGAGCTTTGGATCAAACCTTTTGATTGGGCAGAAGAGTGGGCTTCATCAAACCCTAGTTTGAGGTCACGTCTAGTGAATCCGAAAGTTTCAAAGGCAAAATTGAGGAGTGAAACTTTGCAGTTTTCAAATTCTGAATATACCAGCTTGATCAGCTCATCAAGGCGCATATTTCTATCCTTTCGAAAGTTTGAATTTTTGGGGTTTCTTTGACAAACCCTAATCTAGCTCCAGGTCTAGATCTTGCAAGTCAAGTGGATTGGGTTAATCCTAGAAGAAGATGGATTGGTCACCTGCATAAGTGAAGAAGTTCCTGTTTCAGAGGGAGATGAGGCTAAGGCCTTACATAAGAAGATTTCAAGCAATCTCGACAGGTATGAATCATCCAGGTATGTCTCGATATTTGTTCATGATTAAGTTTATGATATGTTTGTCTTCATGTTATTACAGTTAAAACAATCTTGATTTTAGACTTGTCGTATCACCTTAACAAAATTATGAATGCATTCATTAGGGTGTTGACACTTATGATTGTACTAATGCATTATGGTGTTGTATGAGGTTTATGTTGTCCACTAACATGAAAGGTACACCAAGAAAGAAAAATCATGTTCTAGTTCAAGATCATGATGACATGAAGACAAAGATTCATCCATTGTCATGGATCACATAGAAGATCCATTTACGAGGTATGTATAACTTGGTTCTACAATGGTTAACCTATGAGATATGCAGGTTACTAGCACAAGTCACTGAAGAGAACCAGAAGACATCATGCGGGTATGTTAGACATAACTAGCTAGCATGCTAATCCAAGTATGTTTTTCCTATATCAAGCTAGAATCCTACCTTGTGTTAGGATCTTATACTTTTGTGTTGTTGATAATGATTATTCATGAAGTCATAGGTTTGAACAGTCATGGTTGTATGCATATTATGTTTCTTACCATAACTGATGATATGACTAACCAGAAGAATCATGAAGGTATAGGTTTGAATAATCACGGGTTTTATGCATATTATATCTCTTCTCCTGATTGATGATTTAACTAACCAGAAGAGTCCTATGATCAAATAAGAATATGTATGAATAAAAGAAGACTTCCTTGAAACCTTGATTACTAATGTTTATTATCTGTGTTTGAATTGATCCTGACTATACATGCTTGAGATTATTGTGTTTTGATAATAATAAGATTATACTAAAAAGCATGCATAGGGATCAAGAATGTATATAAGTTCAAGGACAGGTAATCCAGGAATCAAAGATCAAGAGGGAGCACACTCCAATAGTTTCTACAAGGATGTAGATATTCAGAGGGAGTTGACCACTTCTCACAATCCACATCAGAATGGAGTTGCAAAGATTCAGAGGGAGTCCACCCAACAAACAAACAAAGATAAGTATTTGAATTATCATTACTTCCATATTTTATTGTTTAAATAATACTGTTCAATCATGTATATACTGATGTTCGTAGAATTAGGTTGTGTATTATACATATTAGAATAGTTGCATTCATGAACAGTATACTACTAATATACATGGGTAAGTGGCCTATGGCACTGTACAACATTCCATTGCTACTTATCTAGAATGAAACCTCTTTGCTGACATGTTGGGAGTTGTGCACACTCTTAACAATGTTCTGGTAGAGATTGGAAGGCATCTAGAAAGTTAGGGGATATGGATAAATGTTGTATTGAAGCATTGGCTAAGATAATTGCATGACTGTATGATATATTTCTTAATGTGTAAGAAATTGTTCTAAAAACTATGAGATGTTTTCTAATCATGCAATTTAACTTGTTGTGTAGGAAATATCATATGCCATCACCTACAAAAGAAGAACTACAACATTTGTTTAGCAACAAAATTATCTATTGAAGATATTGAAGTTCTCAGGATATGGGAAGAATGCCATGATCTGTCGATCATGAAGAATGATGTTTCGGATGTAGTCCCAAGACCTGAAGGGAATTTTGTTATGACTTCCATATGGATCTATCAAGATCAAGCATGCTGCAGATGGCAGCATAGAGAAATATAAAAGTGATGAAATAGAAGATACACCAGATGGATTTCAAGACAACTTTCTTGAATGGTGTAGTTGAAGAAGAAGTGTATGTGGAGCAGCCACTTAGTTCTGAGACATATGACAGTCAGTCATATATGCGCAGAACTTGGGGATGATGCACTTTTTTTTTTGGCATGGAGGTGTGGCAGAGTGCAGATGGAATCTTCCTTGGACAAGGAAGTATGTAGTAGAGATCTTGAAGAGGTTCGGGATGATGGACTACGAGGCTATGGCATCGAATCTGAAGCTTCTATGTGATGCTTCATCTGAGCCGATTGATGTCTCTATGTATCATCAGATGATTGGGTCCTTGATGTACCTGATGAACACGAGACCAGACATTTTCTTTGCGGTGAACACATTGAGTTAGTTCCTGACAGATCCGAGGAGTGTTCATCTGGTTGCTGTAAAGCATGTTCTGATGTACCTGAAGGGTACAGTTGATTATGGGCTCAAGTATGAGGCGAATCAAAAGTTTAACCTGCAGGGTTATGTTGATTCAGATTGGGCAGGCAGTGCTGCAGATAGGAAGCGCACTTCTGGGTGCTGCTTCAGTATGGGATCAAGTGTGATCTCTTGGTTTAGCAGGAAGCAGTCTTGTGTAGCACTGAGTACAGCTGAGGCAGAGTATGTTGCAACCTGTTCAGCTAGTTATGAGGCAGTATGGCTACGGAAGCTACTGTATGAGTTATTTGATCTCCCGTTGGATGCTACTAGTATCTTTTGTGATAACCAGAGTTGTGTGAAGCTGTCTGAGAACCCAGTGTTTCATGACAGGTCGAAACACATAGAGATCAAATATCACTATATCAGGGATATGGTGCTGTTGGCTTGGTTTTGCAACCAAGCTTAGTGCTATGGGCACCTGACACATAGAGATCAAATATCACTATATCAGGGATATGGTGCTGTTGGCTTGGTTTTGCAACCAAGCTTAGTGCTAACTAGTAGCAGCAGTTTCAATAGAAATAAATAACAATAAACTAAATATAAACTAAACTAAACTAACATCTGCATTTTGAATTAAAGAACAAGAACAAGAAAGATAAAAAATAATTTTTGTATTGACAATGGGGGCAAGCAAATGCTTGCAATAAGAATACCTTCAATTGATGAAGATATTCGGGAAGCTCCAATGGTGAGTAGCTCCAATCTCCAATGGGTCCTTTCTCCAAGGTTGCTACAATGGCCAAAACTCAAGGGAGATTTTGGCAGCATGAGGATAGGAATATGGATGGATGTGAAATGAGGAGCCCCTACCACCTTTTTATAGGTTTTGGTGGTGGGGAATACCATTTGTGGTTTTGTGGAAACCAAATGGTATTGACCAACATGGTTTAGGTACTTTTCCCTCCTTTTTCCTTTTTTGAATAAAATTAATATTTTTATTCCCTTTTTAATATTTTGGGAATTTTGGACCCTTTTTGAGGGTTTTTTTATGCTTTTTAGGAAAAAATATATTTTTGAGTGGGAAAAAGGGGTGTACCAAGGTCTTTTGGTGACCTTTTGTTGGCTTCAGAGGCTCAGATGGTGGAAAAGTGGACAAATGGGTCATGTGAATAAGGGAATGAGCTAGTGAGCACTTTTTGGGTGTTAACAGATTGCCCCCTGATGTGTGAGGGCAGGAGCTCATCGTATGGCTGATAGACATCATAGTTCTTTTGTCTTTTTTCTGGGGTTGTAGGGAGGAGAAGAGACCGATTGGAGACTGGATCCGTGTCCCATGGAAGCTGCAAAAAAATAAACAAATATTACATGGCCTCAATATGAATGAGGGATAATCTCTGATAATGGACGAGGCGGGCATACCCATGCTCGTATCAAGACATATACATAACAATTAGTCCCAAGAAGGGGGATCTAATACATAAAAAATATACTGGTACATCATAATGGTCCAGAGGGTACATTATTTTGGGATGTACTCATGATCATGACATGGCTGATCTCAATAGTTGATACACTGGAATAACTGATGAACTGTTGAAACTGATGGTGTCCAACATCTGTAGGGACGTAATGACTGTGAGCCATCTCTGGGAAGTATATGTGACTGTATACTCGAGGGAGTATAAAACTGGTGTACATCTGAATACTGTCGCCATGCGCAACCCGGATATCTATAGAAAAAGTGTAACTGGTTGTATCCATATGTAGACCCTCAAATGTGGAGGAGTCAGATGGTATTCGGGGTCTTCGACTAATAACTAAACGGACCGATGCCCTATGCGAGTCTCAACGATGCGATCAAGGTGTTGAAGTCGAGCATGTGAGAAACAACCATTTGGAGAAGCACTGAGGACTCTTCTCGAAATGATTCGTAGGCACTCATCATAAATGGTGATGAGTCCAAGACACAGGGACCTCTAGGTCTATCCTCTAGAATAAATTTAGTTGTCGTCGACAGAGGGAGACCGGCCACTAACAAGGCAATGATGTTTCCTTGATAGGAGCGCGAGGTGTAGAACTGAAGCATTGTAGTACTGATGGTAGGACTGACATACTTGTGGGGATGGGAAGTAACTGGGGTCATATAGTGGGTAGACTCAAACTTCCTTTTTTCAGAGCATGATGACATGGTTGACCTGGTAGCGTAGGGAACTGACTTATAGGTGTGGGTATCATTGCTTTTAAGGACTGAAGGGTATGTATTGACTCTGGGGGAGAATCAAGCTGATGGGTGCTGTCGAGGGGTTCTCAAGGTGACGTACTGCAGAATACTCTGAACAAAGGCGACCAAAATGGGGAAGCTGCCATATGAGTAGGCGTGATCTGTTGTGGCATCGAGAAGCACCATTGGGCCCTTCTTCGTAGTTTTAATGAGCTCCAAGAAGGGATAAAAGTGTGCTCTGAAATGGTACTGTCCTGTGGATTTGTGAGCCCAGGACTGTTCGTGCTCATTGGTGCTTTCATTTTTAAGGAGTCTGAAAACGATAAGAAGACTCTGCAGTGGTTATGACTACTATCCTGTTGGTTTTACGAGCCCAGGATGGTGATTGCTCATGGTCTCTTTCATGTTTAGAGAGTCTAAAAGCGGTAAGGGGACTCCATTGGTGTTCTTTTTCGTAGGTTTAGTCTCCAAGGCCCGAAAAAGCATAAAATGATGCGGATGGAGAACTCTTCTAGCCGATGTGACTAGAGTATACCTTTTTTGTAATTAGTCTACGAGGTCCGAAAAAGGGGTAAACTTATACCAGGTAGACGCCCTTTCAGATACTTTTAGCGAGCATGAAAGGAAGCAAGGTTGCTCGGCGATCTTTTCATTGTTTTAGGAGTCAGAAAAGAGCTTAACAGAAACTCCCTAAGTGCCTTTTTCATAAAAAGGGATTGCTCGGCCCGAAAAAGGGATAAAATTATACCGAACAAAAATGGATAGATGGGAGTGAGAAAAGGTCTCAAGCGTCATCATGTGTGTGGGATGCTGGATACGGTGACATAAAGATTGTCAAAATGGGGCTGCGGCTTTGTGGCACGCAAACCGAGGCAATGAGAGGGCATTTTAAAAAAATGGCCGAAAAGTAAGGGCGTGAAAGCGAGAAATGATCTCAAGCATCATCACAAGCGCAGGACACTGAATCCGACGATATAAAGATGGTCAACCACGGAGAAATACGGATGTGGCACGCAAATCGAGGCAACGAGGGGGCATGGAAAAAATGCCCGAAAAATATGGGAGTGAGAGCGAGAAATGATCTCAAGCATCATCACGAGCGCAGAAAACTAAATCCGGTGATATAAGACTCGTCAAAAAGGGATGACGACCGATGTGGCACGCAAACCGAGGTGACGAGAGCACCCAAAAAATGGTCAAAAAATGGACCTGGTGAAAACAGGAAAAGGAAAGATCTATCATGAAGTTATTCAGTGGACAGTGGTGTCCATCTAGTATTATGGGTAAAATCATTTGAGGTACAACCCGTTGCGTCCGTTGCGGAGGGGGTTGCCTTCTGAATCGGTCAGAATGTATGCCCCTTGTCCGAGGTAAGAGTGTATGATATATGGACCTTGCCACATGGACACAAATTTTCCTTTCCCGGTTTTGTCATGAGCCTGATCGTAGGCGAGGACAAGGTCCCATTCGGAGAAAGTTCTTGGGTGGACATGTTTGTCATAATTCAATTTAGATCGGTTCTTGGCTGCTTCCATGTTTTGAAGGGCTATGCGCCGATCTTCATCGGCTTGCTCCAGAAGTAGTAAGCGTTGCTCAATCGGGGCAGTGTCTGGTAGGAGTTCAACGGCCATATGTAGGGTTGGAATCTGGCACTCAATGGGGAGGACGGATTCGACACCGTGAACTAAATGGAAAGGGGTAAAACCAGTGGCGATTTTAGTTGATGTGCGGTATGCCCATAGTGCGGGGAAGAGCATGTGGTGCCAATTTGACTTGTGTTTGTCTACAGTGCGTTGGAGGATGGTTTTCAAAATTTTGTTTATCGCTTTGACTTGGCCATTTCCCTGGGGGTAGTAGGCAGAAGAGAAATGTTGTTCAAATTTCAGTAAGGTGGATAGTTCTTTCCAGACGGCGTCTTCGAAGTGAGAGCCGTGGTCTGATACAAGTTGCTTTGGCACTCCAAAACGTGCAATAACATGGTTGAGAAAGAAACGTGCAACGGTTTTGGCTGTGCAATTGTAAGTTGGCATTGTCTCCGCCCACTTGGTAAAATAATCGACGGCCACAATAATGTGTTTGTGACTGCTGGCTGATGTGGGATTGCAATCAAGGAAGTCAATGGCCCATTTGCAGAATGGTCCGGCAGTAACGACTGGATGAAGGGGGGCGGGTGGGGTTCTTGCTTTAGGGGCAAAAAGTTGACGATTTTGGCAATGTTTGACTGTGGTGATGCAATCAGTGAATAATGACGGCCAAAAGTAACCTGCATGAATGATCTTTTGGGCGGTGGCCATGCCGGAGAAATGGCCTCCACAGGCACCGCTATGACAATCATTGAGGACTTGTTCTGCCTCACTATGGGATAGGCAACGTCGTAGGATGGTATCAATGCCGCGTCGATAAAGCACATCCCCTAACAAGAGGTATCGGGGGGCGTGGTGACGTATCCGACGGCGTCCATCACGATCAATGTGGGGTCGAAATTTCTGCGTGCGGAGGTAAACTAGGATGTCACCGTACCATGGGTCATCAGACGAAATAATGAAGATGTGATCGTCAATCAGATCCGTTTGGATAGCGGGTGATAACGAAGAGGATGGGAGGTCAGTGATCAGATGGGCCAATGCGAGGGCTTTGGTGCTCTTGGGAGTTTTGAAAGTGAGGTCATATTCCTGAAGGATAATGACCCATTTACCAACACGGCCTTGTAGGAGTCATCGGTTTAGGAGATAGACCATAGGGTTGGAGTCGGCGACGACTGTGGTATGACCGAGCAGAATGTAGTGTCATAATTTTTGGACGGAAAAGACTATAGCTAGGGCTAATCTTTCCTCGTATGGGTAACGTAGGGGAGGGCCAGACAAGGTCTGGCTGACGTAATAAATGACATGTTCTTGGTGAGAGGCATCTCCTTGGACCAAGACTCCGGACACGGCATGTTCAGATGCTGATATGTAAAGGGTGAAGTCCTGAGAGAAATCTGGAGGGGAGATCAAGGGGGCTTGTGTGAGAGCTTTCTTGAGGGCTTCGAATGCCGTGTCTGCTTGCTCATCCCAAACAAAGGGTATGTTGGTGCGAAGTAGGCGTAAGAATCCATGAACTTTGGTGGCGTAATCAGGCACGAAGCGACGGAGGAAATTGGACCACCCTTGCAAACTCTGGAGTTGCCGAAGCGTGCGTGGAGAGGGAAGGTCTAAGATGGCTTTGACTTTCAGGGGATCAACAGTAATTCGATCCTGGGAAACAATGAAACCCAATAAACGGCCTGCAGGAACGCAAAAGACACACTTGTGTGGGTTCAAGCGGATTTTATATTTGCGACAACGCAGAAAAACTTGCCGGAGGTCGTTAAGGTGGTCTGATCGTTTCCGTGAATGAGCTATCAGGTCATCAAGATAGACCCGCAGGATATGGACCAAGTCGTGAAAACAATAGGTCATGGCCCGCTAGAAGGTGGCGCCAGCATTTTTGAGGCCGAAAGGCATGACACGATAGGCGAAGGTGCCCCATGGGGTAGTAAAGGTAGTCTTGTACTGATCCTCCTTACGGATCTAAATCTGGTTGTATCCAGAAAAGCCGTCCATGAAAGATAAGACTTCATGTCCCGCACATGCGTCAATGAGCTGGTCAATGAAAGGCGTGGGGAAATTGTCTTTGGGACAAGCGCGGTTTAAATCACGGAAGTCAGTGCATACTCTAAGGGTGCCTTGTTTTTTGTTGAAGGGAACGGTATTTGAAACCCATGTGGTATAAGGAATAGGATAAATGAATCCTGCTTCGTGAAGTTTCTCAACCTCGGCTTTAACAGTGGGGAGCTTGGAAGGATGAATGGGTCGCTGTTTCTGACGAACGGGGGGAACATCAGAGCATGATGACATGGTTGACCTGGCAGCGTAGGGAACTGACTTATAGGTGTGGGTATCATTGCTTTTAAGGACTGAAGGGTATGTATTGACTCTAGGGGAGAATCAAGCTGATGGGTGCTGTCGAGGGGTTCTCAGGGTGACGTACTGCAGAATACTCTGAACAAAGGCGATCAAAATGGGGAAGCTGCCATATGAGTAGACGTGATATGTTGTGGCATCGAGAAGCACCATTGGGTCCTTATTCGTAGTTTTAATGAGATCCAAGAAGGGATAAAAGTGTGCTCTGAAATGGTACTGTCCTGTGGATTCGTGAGCCCAGGACTGTTCGTGCTCATTGGTGCTTTCATTTTTAAGGAGTCTGAAAACGATAAGAAGACTCTGCAGTGGTTATGACTACTGTCCTGTTGGTTTTACGAGCCTAGGATGGTGATTGCTCGTGGTCTCTTTCATGTTTATAGAGTCTGAAAGTGGTAAGGGGACTCCATTGGTGTTCTTTTTCGTAGGTTTAGTCTCCAAGGCCCGAAAAAGCATAAAATGATGCGGATGGAGAACTCTTCTAGCCGATGTGACTAGAGTATACCTTTTTTGTAATTAGTCTACGAGGTCCGGAAAAGGGGTAAACTTATACCAGGTAGACGCCCTTTTAGATACTTTTAGCGAGCATGAAAGGAAGCAAGGTTGCTCGGCGATCTTTTCATTGTTTTAGGAGTCAGAAAAGAGCTTAACAGAAACTCCCTAAGTGCCTTTTTCGTAAAAAGGGATTGCTTGGCCCGAAAAACGGATAAAATTATACCGAACAAAAATGGATAGATGGGAGTGAGAAAAGGTCTCAAGCATCATCATGTGTGTGGGATGGTAGATCCAGTGACATAAAGATTGTCAAAATGGGGCTGCGGCTTTGTGGCACGCAAACCGAGGCAATGAAAGGGCATTTCGAAAAAATGGCCAAAAAGTATGGGTGTGAGAGCGAGAAATGATCTCAAGCATCATCATAAGCGCGAAAAACTGAATCCGATGATATAAAGATGGTCAACCACAGAGAACGGTGGATGTGGCATGCAAACCGAGGTGACGAGGGGGCATGGAAAAAATGCCTGAAAAATCTGGGGGTGAGAGAGAGAAATGATCTCAAGCATCATCACCAGCGTGGAAAACTAAATCCGGAGATATAAGACTCGTCAAAAAGGGACGATGGCTGATGTGGCACGCAAACCGAGGTGACGAGAGCACCCAAAAAATGGTCAAAAAATGGACCTGGTGAAAACAGGAAAAGGAAAGATCTATCATGAAGTTCTTTAGTGGGCAGTGGTGTCCATCTAGTATTATGGGTAAAATCGTTTGAGATACAACCCGTTGCGTGCGTTGCGGAGGGGGTTGCCTTCTGAATCGGTCAGAATGTATGCCCCTTGTCCGAGGCAAGAGTGTATGATATATGGACCTTGCCACATGGACACAAATTTTCCTTTCCCGGTTTTGTCATTAGCCTGATCGTAGGCGAGGACAAGGTCCCCTTCGGAGAAAGTTCTTGGGTGGACATGTTTGTCATAATTCAATTTGGATCGGTTCTTGGCTGCTTCCATGTTTTGAAGGGCTATGCGCCGATCTTCATCGGCTTGCTCCAGAAGTAGTAAGTGTTGCTCAATCGGGGTAGTGTCTAGTAGGAGTTCAATGGCCATATGTAGGGTTGGAATCTGGCACTCAATGGGGAGGACGGATTCGACACCGTGAACTAAATGGAAAGGGGTAAAACCGGTGGCGGTTTTAGTTGATGTGCGGTATGCCCATAGTGCGGAGAAGAGCATGTGGTGCCAATTTGACTTGTGTTTGTCTACAGTGCGCTGGAGGATGGTTTTCAAAATTTTGTTTATCCCTTCGACTTGGCCATTTCCCTGGGGGTAGTAGGCAGAAGAGAAATGGTGTTCAAATTTCAGTAAGGTGGATAGTTCTTTCAAGACGGCATCTTCGAAGTGAGAGCCGTGGTCTGATACAAGTTGCTTTGGCACTCCAAAACGTGCGATAACATGGTTGAGAAAGAAACATGCAGTGGTTTCGGCTGTGCAATTGTAAGTTGGCATTGCCTCCGCCCACTTGGTAAAATAATCGACGGCCACAATAATGTGTTTGTGACTGCTGGCTGATGTGGGATTGCAATCAAGGAAGTCAATGGCCCATTTGCAGAATGGTCCGGCAGTAACGACTGGATGAAGGGGGGCGGGTGGGGTTCTTGCTTTAGGGGAAAAAAGTTGACGATTTTGGCAATGTTTGACTGCAGTGATGCAATCAGTGAATAATGACGGCCAAAAGTAACCTGCACGAATGATCTTTTGGGCGGTGGCCATGTCGGAGAAATGGCCTCCACAGGCACCGCTATGACAATCATTGATGACTTGTTCTTCCTCACTATGGGATAGGCAATGTCGTAGGATGGTATCAATGCCGCGTCGATAAAGCACATCCCCTAACAAGAGGTATCGGGGGGCGTGGTGACGTATCCAACGGCGTCCGTCACGATCAATGTGGGGTCGAAATTTCTGTGTGCGGAGGTAAACTAGGATGTCACCGTACCATGGGTCGTCAGACAAAATAATGAAGATGTGATCGTCAATCAGATCTGTTTGGATAGCGTGTGATAACGAAGAGGATGGGAGGTCAGTGATCAGATGGGCCAATGCGAGGGCTTTGGTGCTCTTGGGAGTTTTGAAAGTGAGGTCATATTCCTGAAGGATAATGACCCATTTAGCAACACGGTCTTGTAGGAGTCGCCGATTTAGGAGATAGACCATAGGGTTGGAGTCGGCGACGACTGTGGTATGACCGAGCATAATATAGTGTCGTAATTTTTGGACGGAAAAGACTATAGCTAGGGCTAATCTTTCCTCGTATGGGTAACGTAGGGGTGGGCCAGACAAGGTCTGGCTGACATAATAAATGACATGTTCTTGGTGAGAGGCATCTCCTTGGACCAAGACTCCGGACATGGCATGTTCAGATGCTGATACGTAAAGGGTGAAGTCCTGAGAGAAATCCGGAGGGGAGATCAAGGGGGCTTGTGTGAGAGCTTTCTTGAGGGCTTCAAATGCCGTGTCTGCTTGCTCATCCCAAACAAAGGGCATGTGGGTGCGAAGTAGGCGTAAGAATCCATGAACTTTGGTGGCGTAATCAAGCACGATGCAACGGAGGAAATTGGACCACCCCTGCAAACTCTGGAGTTGCCGAAGCGTGCATGGAGAGGGAAGGTCTAAGATGGCTTTGACTTTCAGGGGATCAACAGTAATTCGATCCTAGGAAACAATGAAACCCAATAAACAGCCTGCAAGAACGCAAAAGACACACTTGTGTGGGTTCAAGCGGATTTTATATTTGCGACAACGCAGAAAAACTTGCCAAAGGTCGTTAAGGTGGTCTGATCGTTTCCGTGAACGAGCTGTCAGGTCATCAAGATAGACCCACAGGATATGGACCAAGTTGTGAAAACAATAGGTCATGGCCCGCTGGAAGGTGGCGCCAGCATTTTTGAGGCCGAAAGGCATGACACGATAGGCAAAGGTGCCCCATGGGGTAGTAAAGGCAGTCTTGTACTGATCCTCCTTACGGATCTGAATCTGGTTGTATCCGGAAAAGCCGTCCATGAAAGATAAGACTTCATGTCCCGCACACAGGTCAATGAGCTGGTCAATGAATGGCGTGGGGAAATTGTCTTTGGGACAAGCACGGTTTAAATCACGGAAGTCAGTGCATACTCTAAGGGTGCCTTGTTTTTTGTTGACAGGAACGGGATTTGAAACCCATGTGGTATAAGGAATAGGATAAATGAATCCTGCTTCGCAAAGTTTCTCAACCTCGGCTTTAACAACGGGGAGCTTGGAAGGATGAATGGGTCACTGTTTCTGACGAACGGGGGGAACATCAGGCCATGTGTCAATGTGGTGCTCTATAATGGCGGGGTCAAGACCAGGCATTTCGGTATAGGACCAGGCAAAGACATCACGGAATTCTTGAAAAAAAAATTTGTATGCCTAAGTTTCCGCTTGACTGCAAGATGCACCCAGTGAGATGAGCTCAGGTTTCCCAGGTGTGGTGGAAATGTCAATTTGTATTGTGGGGGAAATGTTGGACATGTTCCCTTCTTCGAAGGCATCCGGTGCTGGGATGGGGTCCTTTAACCAATTGACCTTAGTGGGTATGAAATCTTTCGATTCGACGGATAGCTGGTCAGATGCCGTGGATGTAGATGCCTCTGGGAGGAAATAGGAGCGATGATGCATATCGTCCCAAGGGTAGTCAGGTGCAGTGAGTGTTTCCAAAATTTGCTCGTCAGTATTGAAGTAGTCAGACCACAAATCAAGGGGTTCTGGTTTGAAAGCGGTAGTCGAAGAGATCATGTAGATGGTGTTAATCTCTCCAGATGAGGATTATGCGGGAGGGTAGATCTCCTCGATAGTAGGGGGTGCCGTCTCAAGGTCCAAATTGTTCATCTCGTAGAGGGCTGCTCTGTAATCTGGGATGTTAGGACAGTGATGGGAGTAGTGGCCGTAAATACCACATATCGCACATGGGTGGTTGGTACGCAGTGATTTATCACAAGGCATGGGGTTTGGATCTAATTTGACCACCGGGATGTTGGGGTCGTCGTCCAACATTTGCATGTGTTCCTGCAATGCAGGTAACTGTGGACATTGATGGGTTGGATGGCCTAACTCATCACACAATGAGCATTTTGGAGGAGCACGGAATACTGGGGGAGGTTTAACTGCTTTGGGTGGGGGTACCGCAGTGTATGGTTGTGGGCCTCTGCCCCTAGTGGGCCTGATGAGTGGAGGGGGATTCGTTGATGATGAAGGAGTATTGATACCGGGAGGGAGTTGGGTAGAAGTGACAATGGGTTGCACCGGCTGCAGGATGACACTTGGTGTCGGTGGGGGGACGGGAGGCGAAATATACCACACGGGTAATCCCAATGTTAACCCGGGTAGACTAAGGGTAGCCATAACCGGGGCGCTTACTACACCCGAAGGAGGAAATAGAAAGAGAATTGTGTGGATGGGTGTAACCCCAATGTGACTAGGGACCAATGGTGGTTTGGGTAACAAGGAGGGTTGATTACCAGGTGTTTGTGAAAGGATGCAGAGGTTAGCGACGTGGGTCTCTGGTGACGATGGTGGAATGGCCTAGAATGTAGCGGTCATCGGCGCCTCGGAGTAAAGTCCGGGTCCTACTAAGGAAATAAATGAGGTAGTTGCACCACAAACAGGTTGTTCAACCATGGGGAGAACATTTTTAGGTGTGGCAGGGGCCTTGGGATCGTAATAAGTGAGCTGGTCAACCTTGACCACGCGTCCCTCATGGGGGAACTGCATGGTGCGAAATACGGATGAGGAAACAGCCCGCATGGCATACATGTAGCTGCGACCAAGTAAAAGGTTATAGTCTAGTTGGGAATTGATGACCTCAATGTCAATGAGGACGGTTTTACCCGCCAGCTGGACGAGGACATTAGCTAATAGACCTTGGGGTTGTGCTGAACGGCCATCGTAGGCTCGTAATGCAGTGGTGGACTGCTGGAGAGTAGGGGATCCCAACTTCTGCCAAACGAATGTGGACATGACGCATGTAGAGGCCCCTTCATCGATAATGCACCGATGGATGACAAGATTCTGAACAGAAACGGAAACTTGGAATGTTAAAGAGGAAGGTAGGTGTGGTTCGGACTGGTCTGAATTGAATGCGATCAACTGTGAATCATTGGGGTCAATGGCGCCAATGGAAGAGAGTAAAGTCTTGCGCTACGAAGGATAGTTTTTCAAAACTTCTAAAGCAGACATGGCCGCAGGAGACTGGGCTAAGTCATCGACAATGTTGTAATTCGACGCAACGCGAGCATTGGGATTACTGTTGATGCGACGAAGTGGGAAGCGAGGTGCTTTGGAAGCGCCATCAAGAGGAGCCGGAGGTATACGTAACGTTTGATCTGTGGGATTAACGTTAGTGTTCTTGTCGGCGGGGGGGGCTTCAGACGTGGATCCATATTGGTTCCAACGGGTTTGGAGGTTGGCATCGGCAGTTGGCATCATCAACAAATGGTGAGTACCTGAATCGAACATGGGTTGATCAGGGGCTGCATAAGTGATCTGTTGTGTTGGCACGTTTCCCTGAGGGGGAGCTAACGGCTGAGTGTTCACTACACCCTGGTTTGGAAAGGGGTTTTGCAGCACCAAGGGTTGATGTTGAGGTGGTGGAGGGTTGGGTGGCGGCTGAGGAGCCGCTTGCCCTTGACAATGGGCATCATCGGTCCATAGTTGCCGAGATCACTCCAAATGTGGGCAAAAATGCGTGTAATGACCATAGACCCCGCGGATAGAACAAGGGTGGTTTGTTCTGAGGTTATTATTTCTAGGCTGCTTAGGATTCCGATCCGGATTGCGGTTGGGAGGAGCAGCATTGTTATTTTGTGAAGGATTGGGAGGTGGAGAACCTTGCTGATGTTGTTGGTTATTACCGCGGTTGCGACCTCTACCACGGTTTTGTTACGCACCTTGGTTGCGTTGGTTGTTTTGGTTCTGGGGATGGTTGTGCTGTGTGTACACTTGCCCTTGAGCAGTGGGAGGATTTTGGTTCGCCGCAGGTGCGGGAGTAGGTTGTGGTGGATAATAAGCCTGTGGGGCTGGAGGTGGTCCAGTTGCCTGCTGGGGTTGTTGGTAACCCTGAGCTATTGGAGGTGTTGGGTTAGCTGCCACAGCTTGTTGTGGGTAGTATACTGGTTGAGATGCAGCTGGGGGGGCGTATGCAGGTGGTGCATGACTAAAACACTGAGGTGGACATGAAGGTCCATGGGTATGGTGGTGATATGCCATAGAAGCATATGAACTGGTTGCTCCAGACTGAGATGTAGCCCGTGAAAGGTCAGGACCATGGCTAGGATGCGCAATGGAAAAGGGTTGGGGATGCGAGGCCATACGACCAATGATGCCATCAGTGGCATGGGATGCCCCCGGTGCATCATGTTGGGATGACTCACCCCGAGGGGCGTCTGGAATAATGGTATACAGATAACCCGATTGGGTGTAAATGAGATCAAACTGTTGGGCTTTGAGGATGGCCTCTTCTTCAGACTGGGGTCTTTCGGATGCCACATCCTTCGCAATGAGAGGGAGAAGAGATTTTAGAAACCAATCTAGGAAGATACGGTCGTCTAACTTGATTTTGCAGAGGCTTCAGCGTCGACGCCACTCATGAATGTGGTCAGTGATGTGGGTGGCCGTGTTCTGTCTGCAAGACAATAGGATCTCAACACCCGCATCATAGCAGACAGGTAACTGAAAGAACTGCAAGAAGGTCAAGGCAAGGGAGGTAAAGGTGGCATGCGTCCCATGGGGCTGCTCGATATACCACTTGGCTGCAGAGCGAGTGAAAGTGCGCTGTAATAGACGGAGGCGGACAGAGTCGTCCACTATGGAGTTGGAGGAATACCATAGATGGAAGGACATGATATGGTTCTGGGGGTCCTCACCTGCCTTGCCCTCAAACTTAGGGATGTCGGAGGGGAGTTTGGTGGGCATGTGAGGCCACGCAGGATCATGTCTGATAGGATCATTGGTGAGCCTGGCTAAGTCTGGCAAGTTCAGACTTGCCATGTACTGTAAGCTAGCAGATGTGGTGACTGGGACTGGGACCTGCCTAGTCATGGTGGTATGATGTAGGGGTCCAGTAACGCCTAAAGGTATGCTAGGGATTGAAGGTATATGTCCTCCAATAGGTGTGGTCTAGTGTGGGCCAGCGCTTCCAAGTGCAACATGGGTTACACTTGGGTTAGGAATAGTAGTGGCGATTCCTGGAATCTGGGTTGTGGGAATCAGAGGGGGTGTGACCCCTATGTTGGGTATACCCATAACAGGTGGTGGCCCTGTGTTGGGGATTCCTATAACAGGAGGTGACCCTGTGTTGGGCATTTATAAGGGTGGAGTGTTGCCCATATTAGGCATACCCAAGGGGGTGGTTGCTGCCATGGATGGCACCGCAGTAGAAGGGTCTCTAGACGTCTCTCCTATGGTGCTGGTAGAAAGTGGGTCAAAAGGTGTTCCAGCCATAAGGTTGGTTGGGAAAAACTCAGTGGGGTTTTCGGATTCTGCCTCAAAAGCAGAAGTGAAGTGAGGCATGTCAGAATCGGATGACTGTCTGGATGACCGACGATGTGTCAAGTCAAGGGATAAGGCTCGACGTTGGTGACATGGCGAGCCAAGTAGACTAAACTCTGGGAGTTCGCCCTGTAGACGACGAGAGCGTCTAAAATTCTCAATGGTGAGAAAATAAGTTTTTGTGGAAAAATCTGATGTGTAAAATGGTAATGTATAAAAAACTCAAAACCCTAATGTAACCAAGGGTGCAAGAAGGGGAGTGAAAATGAAGGCTCTCAGGCCAAAAAATCAACCTCAAAAACGACACTTATTCTAGCAGTTGTGCTACAATAAGTGGAGGGATGCAAAAAATGGTCAGAGTACCAACATGCAAACAGCTTCTAGAAAAAATAGGTGTAACTAGACCAAAGGTGGGTTGAATCATGCAAACACCTAAATAAAAGTATTGTGAATCAACAAACTATATTCTCTGCAAGGTGATGAAATCCAAGTCAGACAATATTGAGTGTTGAGTCCACGGCTAGATATCCCCCTACCGGGAGGGACACCGGGTAATCAATCCTAAAGAATGGCTACTAGGATACTCCGTTCATGACACGTCGAGAAAAGGTAAATCTGCCATTTGGTCCTTGATCGCAATACCCCTATACAGGGATATCCCGAGAACTGCGAATGGTAGCCCTTCAGTTACTGAATGGATTTCGGTATTCCACTCAGGCTTCCGGAACCATCCTCGCGACTTCAACCCTCCTAGGGGAGAGGCCTTCCCTTAAACCGGTTGTGACCGTGCCAATAAATACTAAGAGATTTTAGCTCCCTAAAGGACAACAACTATGTCTCAGATGTAAGAACTGAGGGGTGTTATTGGAACACCTATCCCCTCAATACTACCTAGCTACAAAGTTCTTTTAGTGTTCCCCAAGTGGGGTTAAAAGTGGGTTGAAATTAGGGTAAGTTTTAAGGTTCAATTTAAAATTAGTGTTTGATTGGGTGCACATGCGGTATTTTAAACTGAAATTGAAAAAAGTAAATGCTAAGTATTCAAAAAACAAAGGATCTTTTGAAATCAAAAGCAAATTTTATGACTTTTTCAATAAATGGAAACTAAATGCTTTTCAAGGACTATTCGAAAAACAAAGGATCTTTCAAACAGGAAAGCAAATAATATAACTTCTTTTCGAAATAAATGGATTTCGTTTTCAAAAATTGCTATGGGAAAAATATTAAAGAAGCAAACTGCAAAAATGTTAATCTAGATAAAATGCAATCAAACCTTTCTTTCGATTTCTGAAAATATTTAAAAAGATTTCTTCACATGTGCATTCTAAATAGTAAAATTTTTCTATGGCTGTAAAATAAGCAGGATTTCTAATACTGGAAAATGTGCTATGTGGGTAGAAAATACAGTAAGAAATTAATTTTTTAAACGATTCGGCGGAATGAAAAAATTAGCATCGCGGGTTCTGACAGAAAAGCTGCGATGGACCGAGCGGGTTTCTGTCGCACAGTCGCGATGGGCAGCGCGGGTTTTGACTGCGAAGCCTCAATGTGCAGCGCGGGTTTTGACCGCGAAGCCGTGATGTGCAGCGCGGGATTTCGTCACACAGTCGCGATGTGCAGCGTGGAAAAGGTCCATGAAGCCGCGATGTGCAGCGCGCTAAATGGCCGCGAAGCCGCGGTGAACCGCGTGGAAAAAAGCCGCGCAGTCGTGATGTGCCGTGCGACTGTTGGGCGAAAAGCCGCGAGGCGAAAGCCGTGCGCGGATGCTGAAAAATGATCCCTAAAATTGAGAATTTCGGGCTATTAATGGCTAAAAAATGGGCCAAGACCCAGAACAGCAATGGATCTGCTGTCTAGGGTGGCAGATCTATGAATTAAACTAACAAATACTATCAAAAAGTAAGATTTAAAGCAAAAGTGAGTTTTTAAAGATTCAAAAAACAGCAGAGTCGCCAAAAACTGTTGGCTTGGTTTTGCAACCAAGCTTAGTGCTATGGGCACCTGCTAACTAGTAGCAGCAGTTTCAATAGAAATAAATAACAATAAACTAAATCTAAACTAAACTAAACTAGCATGTGCATTTTGAATTAAAGAACAAGAACAAGAAAGATAAAAAATAATTTTTGTATTGACAATGGGGGCAAGCAAATGCTTGCAATAAGAATACCTTCGATTGATGAAGATATTCGGGAAGCTCCAATGGTGAGCAGCTCCAATCTCCAATGGGTCCTTTCTCCAAGGTTGCTACAATGGCCAAAACTCAAGGGAGATTTTGGTAGCATGAGGATAGGAATATGGATGGATGTGAAATGAGGAGCCCCTACCACCTTTTTATAGGTTTTGGTGGTGGGGAATACCATTTGTGGTTTTGTGGAAACCAAATGGTATTGACCAACATGGTTTAGGTACTTTTCCCTCCTTTTTCCTTTTTTGAGTAAAATTAATATTTTTATTCCCTTTTAATATTCTGGGAATTTTGGACCCTTTTTGAGGGTTTTTTATGCTTTTTAGGAAAAATAATCTTTTTGAGTGGGAAAAATGGGTGTACCAAGGTCTTTTGGTGACCTTTTGTTGGCTTCAGAGGCTCAGATGGTGGAAAAGTGGACAAATGGGTCATGTGAATAAGGGAATGAGCTAGTGAGCACTTTTTGGGTGTTAACAGGTGCAGAGAGGAGCTGTGAAGCTCCTGTATGTTGCGATGGATGAGCAGATTGTAGATGTGCTGACGAATCCACTAGGCAGGGTGAAGTTCGAGTACTTCAGAGAGAGGCTTGGTGTTCTTCAGATCGAGGACACTTTGAGGAAGAAGTGATGGACACATTTGCTGAAGCCATTCCAAGCATGTTGGAAGGAGGATCCTTTACATGGCTGTGGATGTAAGCGCTGGATGACGAGCATCAGGATGATGTTCTGGTTTCTGCTTGGATATGATCAGTTGGATCATTTTTATGTATGTATGTATGCATCATGTTGGATGCTAAATATGATCAGTTGGATCCTTTATATGTATGTATGCATCATGTTGGATGTTGGATATGATCGGTTGGATCATGTGTATGTATTTTTGTATATGCATCATGTTGGATGCTTGGACCATGTATCTGTATATGTATCAGGTGGATACATTGTATGATCAGGTGGATCATGTATGCTGATATGTATCATGTATTTGTATTTGTATCAGGTGGATACACTCTATGATCAGGTGGATCATGTATGATGATATGTATTAGGTAGATACTTGGTATGCATCAGGTAGATGCATTGTATGATCAGGTGGATCATGTATGCTGATATGTATCATGTATTTGTGTTTGTATCAGGTGGATACACTGTATGATCAGGTGGATCATGTATGATGATATGTATTAGGTAGATACTTGGTATGCATCAGGTAGATGCATTGTATGATCAGGTGGATCATGTATGGTGATATGTATCATGTATTTGTATTTGTATCAGGTGGATACACTATATGATCAGGTGGATCATGTATGATGATATGTATCCGGTAGATACTTGGTATGCATCAAGTAGATGCATTGTATGATCAGGATGATCATGGATGACGAGCTTCGGGATGTTGCTCTAGATGACATGCAGCAGGATGTTGCAGTGATGATGATCAGGATGATCATGTGTACATCAGTATGATACTCTATGGCCATGGATCAGGTTTTGCAGATGAGCATATAATTTGGCCCTGGGAGATTTGCATATAGTCTTTCGAGGTTTTTCCTATGGCATGTAATTCGTGCCCTAGGATATCTGGAAAATGCTCTTTCGAGGTTTTGCTCTAGGAGGACATATAATTTGGCCGTGGGAGATCTACAGATAGTCTTTCGAGGTTTTGCCTATGGCATGTAATTCGTGCTCTGGGATATATGGCAGATGCTCTTTCGAGGTTTTGTCCTATGGCATATAATCTGTCCCTGGGAGATCCAATAGGTTGGGTTGTGTGCCCGTAATCAATCCTGGGATGCTCTTGCAAGGTTTTGCCATGACCACATGTAATTCGTGCCCTGGGAGATCCTATAGGTAGAGCTGTGTGCTCGTAACAGCCTGGGATGCTCTTGCGAGGTTTTGTGGTGACCACATATAATCTGTCCCTGGGAGATCCTATAGGTAGAGCTGTGTGCTCGTAACAACCTGGGATGCTCTTGCGAGGTTTTGTGGTGACCACATAAAATATGTCCCTGGGAGATCCTATAGGTAGAGCTGTGTGCTCGTAACAGCCTGGGATGCTCTTGCGAGGTTTTGTGGTAAGGTCACATATAATATGGCTCTGGGAGATCTGCAAATAGTCTTTCAAGGTTTTTCCTATGGCATGTAATTCGTGCCCTGGGATATCTGGCAGATGCTCTTTCGAGGTTTTGTGACGCACGTAATAAGTCCTGAGGATTCCACAGTATGGCCAGTGATGATGAAGACCTGCAGGTGGTGGGCCTACATCCAGTATGAAAAAGGACTGGCTCTGTAGAACTTCCTATGATGAGTAGATTCAGAGATTGATTGAGATAACAGTAGCAGTGACAATGATCCAGAGAAGATGACTTGTGCTAGAAGACCTGTGTTGAGAAATACCCTCCTAGTTAAGAGGGAGTGTTGATGTATATGTAACTTCAGAATGTATTTCACATATATGTATATTGTATTCCTATAGAGATGTTATTATTCCTCTATACAAAAGTGGTTGTATTCCTATAGAGATGTTATTATTCCTCTATATGGAAGTGTCGTCATTTATATTGTAAGTGTCGTAACTTATTACTTGATGGGTTATTAGACCACCTTGTTGGGGTCGGCCCTGTATAAGTCATGTGGGTCAAAGGGTTATTAGACCACCCTATTGGGGGTCGGCCATGTGGGTCAAAGGGTTATTAGACCACCCTAGTGGGGGTCGGCCCAGTCAGCATTATGTTAAGTGGTTAAGTTGAGGCCGACCTAGTTGAGTAAAGGTCAAGTCAAGTTAGTGTATAAATAGAAAGTGTGTCTCTCTCATTTTAGACATTCTATTCTCTCACTCACACTTGGGAGAGTGGCGCACTTGCAAGGGATGCAGATGTACATGTGACCATCCTAAAGAGCTCAGTATGAGTAGTAATGAAAGATGGTGCTCGTGGACATGAGTGGGTCATAGCAGCCAAAGTTTCCGTAGGCAACTATGGATAAGGGTTCCTAGTTGAAAATCCTTAAACAAACCTTAGACACTAAGTGTCATAGCCAAGAAAGAAAAGTTAAAGCATTCACAGTGAAGTGAAAGAGACTAAGGAGCATGAAACCACAGTGATGGTGTAGCTCCATAATAGAACAAGACTAAGAGGGAGAAACTCCTACTCTTCTTTTTCCTTTCGATTGATGCATTTATAAAACAAAAGATTGTTGAGTGCATGTCATGGCCGAAAATAGATTCTGTTTATTTGCTTGAATTAAATTGTGAATGCTAAAATAGTTATTTCACTATGAAAGGATGAACATGAAAGAGATCATGTGTATGTTGGGGAAGCATGAAAAATTTGGAAGTCGCATGAGTGAAGCATGGATGTTCCATGTCAATTGGGAAATAATTGACTAATTTTAATGTTTATATTATGCTTGTCCTAACAAAGAGTTTCCATGATAAATTTCACAGGGAGAAATTGAAACAATTGGTTGCAGCCGACACAAGCAAGTGTTGCTAGTTAGTAAAGAGTGGTTAGCTATGCACATTGACCATGGCGGGAAACCAAGGGCTATTAGAATTGGCTGAAAGTCTTCTTCAAACAATTGAAAAAACCCAAGAAAATATTGGAGAGATGCTCAAGCTACAAATGCAACAAAATGAGATGAACCATGAGGTTCTGCAGGACTCTATTCATCTACAAAAAGAGGTAAAAAGCATTATGAGAGCAATCAGTAAGGGAAAGGAAAGTGGATCAGTGAAGAAGAATTCATCCAATCGGTCGATTAAGAAATGTTCCAGGTGGGAAGACTCAAAGGAATCTGAGCAGGAAAAGGTAAAGCAACCAATGAAATGTTGGGGATGTCACGGAAATCATTTCCTCCGCAACTGCCAAATAATGAAACATCAAGAGGATAACCGCCATAAATTTTCCAGACTTGTAGATCAACGAGAAGGGATTGTTTTGGAACAATGCCCTCATGCAGAGCTAGAAGGTCCCAGCCAGCAGGAATAGTTTGTGAACGCCAAAAGACTCGGTCCTGAAAACCTAAGTAAAGGGTGAAATGCAGGACAGGCCTACCATATTTCGTGAATTTTGGACATGTATATAGCCTGTATGTATTCCTAAGTAATTGGAACACCGAGGACGGTGTTATTCCAAGGGGAGGGGATTGTCACGTACCCCATTTTGACCCTTGTAATATTTTCAGATGTAATGTAAATATTGTATGCATATTATGTATGATTCCTAGCGTGGAGCTCAAGGCCAAGTCCCCGCTAGTGAATGCTTGATCTTGAAGAGGAAGGTATTTGAAATTATGCTACCCATGTGCTAGAGAACCATAAGAATTGTAAATATGCATCTTATATAAATGCCCACAACTAGCTATGCAATGCAACAAGAGATGGGGACATGATATTGCAAGGAATTGGGAGGGAAATATTCAAACCCTTGAGCCAATCAAGTCAAGCCAAGTGTCAATGAGAGAACCCATGAACCATCAACAACCCATGTTGATTTTAGTGCCCAATCATTCATTTCTCCCAAGAGTTGGGTGAAGAATTTAATGCCTTGGGGATTGGGGAGGTATGGCTATCCAAATTCGAGTATAGGCAAGCCAACCTCATGGAAAATCATGTTTTTCCTTTTTGGGCAAGAAAACACCCACAAATTTCCTTCCCAAGCCATTATTCATAGTCAGAATTCACTCTCTCACGTTTTGAGAGCTTGCTGGGCGTTATTGGAACTGCCAAGGCATTTTTGGAACTTGCTGGGAGTTTTTGGAACTTCCTGGGCATTTTTCAGCCACTTTTTCTTGGTTTCTCTAGGTCATCTAGCTGGGAAGAGGGCGTTTTTGTATTGCAGACCTGTTGGGAGCTGTATGGGCATTTTTCTCCACTAATTTCCAGTGTTTCCCTTCCTTTTGGTATTGCTGGGAACTCGTGTTTGTATTGCAAACCTATTAGGGAAGAGAGAGCATGATTTGGGGGTTTGTAGAGACCATTAATGCTCGTTGAATGCCCATGGACATTTTTTGAAAATGAAATTGCCTTTCTAGATTTGTTTTCCCATTCCTCATTTCGTTTTTGGGCTTCCCACGTTTTCCCTTCATACCCAACACTTGAGATTTTGCTGTTATGTGTACCCATGCCCAGATTATGAGTTTCTGTGTGTAGGAGATTGTTGGGGTTGAAATGGGTTTCCATTGTTTTGGCTTGAAATTGAGTGGAAGCATCCACAGTTGAAGAGGGTTCAGATTTAGCCTGATAAACCCAGCAGTGGTGTGGCTTGGCTTGGATCCAAATGACTGTTTGGCTGTGTATGAGTTTAAAATTCCCTTTCCTTGTAGATATCATGCCCGGCTTGGGGGTAGCCTTCGGATGGACTCATTATATGCCGTCGAAGAGCCTATGGTTGGGTGGAACGTTACAACGACATAGCTAGTTTCTTGGGACAATTGCGAAAGGAAGATAAGTGTTCTCTATCTCTTTATTTTACTTATGCAATGTCTAATTTGATGTTTATATCGATATGATGTATGCATATAAAATGTGTGTGGATGATTGTTTATTTCCGCTGTGCATATTCAATTGAGTTGCATCTGCACACAATATTTTTTTAATTGTGTGAATCTTGAATGGGCTGAGTTTTTATGAACAGCCCCATAGATTGGCATCATGTTCCCTCCCTTACCTTGGATGGATGGGTGGGGATGTGACAGAAATGCAATTGTATAAAATATTTGAAAATAATACATCATTATCAATATTTTGTACCTTAAACCTACTTATTCTTATTTCCACACATGTTTAATATATACACATTAGGCATTGATGTTTGGCATAAAAATTCACATACAATTACAATGCATCAGTTATAGAAAGCACCCACATGAACTCTTTGATCAATTTTCAACATAGACATTAGTGTTTTCTTACTTTGCACATGTGGGAAAAAGTATGGACAAATTTGTTTACCTCTTTCTCCATATGGGGTTTCTTGTGAGAGTGCCAATGGTTGTCTTCACTTTCCATTACCCTATTAAACCCTTTTGCATTAAGTCCAAACATAGCGTAATATTTTTGGATATTCGTTTGATGAGTAATAACCGTAAATTTATTTCACATAGCGTAAGATTTTAAATATTGTTTTGATTAATAATAACAAAAAAAATATTATGTTTATATGTTGGGCAATGGGTAGCTTGCATAATCCACTCTATTGATTTGCACATTGAATGAATCACAAATTAATCTGACAACATTATCATTCAATCTACAATATTACTAGTTAAATTTGGAACGTATGATCTTGTTGGTTTGGGCTTGTTGGAAAAAGTCGGATGCTATGGTTTAATTGAATGTGCACTGATAGGAGAAACCTATAATTGATTTTGATGGAATTAACTGGCCTATGTACTTTTGAAAAAGCTTCCACTTTGATCTAGTAGGTGACACCCAAAAGTTGTTGCATGATTTGGTTTTGTTGATTTATGATCCTCTAATCAGATTAGATCATGCTTTCTAGCTAGAGATTTGTTCGGGTACACAAGGTATTCCCAAAAGACCGAACACCTAAAGCAACCACTTCACACAAACAGATCACAGATCAATACACCGATGTTTTGACGTGGTTTAAACCCTCATGAGGGAAACACTCCACGGCCCCGACCAAATAGCTTCTACGGGACAATTTATTATGCAAAGAAAGATAGTTACAAATGAGCTTCTTATAATGGATCAACTTTCCAATGAACCTCCATGCTCTTTAAATAGAGATCATGGACCAATCGTGTGTTAAGCCACGGATCAAGGGTAGGTATGATCTAAGATAATTTGAGCCATTGGATCACTCTATGTCGGGAACATATCGTGACCGTCGGATTAAGTATTTATAAATGCATACTAAAGAAACACGCTTTTCCTAACAGATATATTACACAAGTTGATCTTAATTAACTCCTAAGTGACTAAATATCCTAACATCCCCCCTTAAGAACAACTTGGGATAGGATTGAAGGATTTACAAAAGTGACACTATTAGGAGAAGGAAGGAGGCATTAGAGCCTACCCCCCCTTAATGACAAGTTCCTGAACTCCTAACAAAGATCGAAGTTTAGAAAACTTCGCTTCTGTAAGAGACTTGGTGAAGATGTCTACAACTTGATCATCTGTAGGACAAAAGAGCACTTCAACAACACGATCATGAACAAGATTCCTGATGAAGTGCATATGTAGCTCAATGTGTTTGCTGCATTGATGTAGGACTAGATCTTTGGAAAGATTGATGGCACTTTAATTGTCACACCAAAGTGGAGTAGGTTGCTGCTACTTGAATCCAAACTCTGAAAGGATCTGTCGAAGCCATAAAGCTTCCTGACTGGCATTAACTGCGGCTCAATATTCTGCCTCGGCAGAAAAAAGAGAAAGAGCTTGTTTTTTCTTACAAGCCCAAGTGACAGATCCAGATCCCAGACTAAAAACATAACCTACTGCAGACTTTCAATCATCAGGATCTCCGACCCAATCTGAATCAGTGAAACCGACCAACGAAGGTTTCCCCCTTGTACTGTAATGAATCCCAAACTGAATTGTACCTTGAATATATCGAAGTATTCTTTTAGCTACTTTCCAGTGACTTTCATGAGGTGTTTGCATATAATTGGCAACACGACCAATGACAAAGGAAAGGTCAGGATGGGAATGAGTCAAGTATAAGAGACTACCAACAAGCTGACGATACAAGGTGGCATATACTTCAGGTGAAGTACAAGTGGCAAAAAGTTTGACTCCAGACTGGAAGGGAGAAGGGGCAGGTGTACAATCTTCCATGTGAAAGTGACGAAGAAGGTCACAAGCATACTTGGACTGAGAAAGAAAGATTCCTTCTTTGGTTTGCAAGACTTGGAGACCAAGAAAATAATGCAAATGTCCTAAGTCTGACATTTCAAAATTTTGCTTAAGACTAGATTTCACATGGGTTATAAGCTTAGGGTCACTAACAGTAAGAATAAAGTCATCAACATATAGAACAAGTATGATGAGATGGTTTCCTACTTTCTTGGTATAGACATTGGGGTCAGAATGGCACATAGAAAAACCAATGTCAAGGAGAAAGCTATCCATTTTGTCATACCAAGCTCTAGGAGCTTGCTTGAGGCCATATAAAGATTTCTTAAGGTGGAAGACAAGGCTAGAGTTATTCTGAACATATCTAGGAGGTTGTTCCATGTAAATTTCCTCCAGTAAATCACCATGTAAGAAGGTAAACTTGACATCCATTTGATGGACTTCCCAGTTATGTAAGGCTGCAAGGGAAAGAACAAGGTGGATGGAGTTCGTTTTTATGACAGGAGCAAAGGTTTCATTGTAGTCAATCCCTTCAACTTGGGAAAAACATTTGGCAACTAACCTTTCCTTAAGTCTTTCAACACTTCCATCTGATGCATACTTAGTTCTGTAGACCCATTTACATCTAACAAGTTTTCTTCCTTTTGGAAGAGGTACAAGATCCCAAGTATCGTTCGCCATTAAGGAACGATATTCTTGATCGATAGCTACATCCCAATCTGGATTTCCTGAAGCTTCTGCAAAGGTTGATGGATCACGATTCTCGGAAACTTGAGCCAAAAGAGAAGAGGCTCACTGAAACTGAGAATGTGTTCGATGTTGATCTCTAGTATCACCGGCAAGATCACCAACTGCTTCACATGTTGAATAGACCCATCGAGGAAGCACTTGTGCTGGTGCAACTGGAGGAACATGAGAAGGAGGAGGTGGATTGTCATCCTCACTATCATCATCAAAAACTGGAGTTGGAAACCTGTCAAGGAAGTTGGAAGAAGAAGAAGAAGGCACAATCGCCGAATCAGGCTCGCAGGCCAAAGATGGCACAATTGCCGAGTTAGGCTCGCAGGCCAAGATATTTTCATCAAATTTAACATCTCTTCGAATGATTACATCATGAGAATGTGGTTGAAGAAGTCTATAACCTTTTACATCTTCAGAATATCCAACAAATATGCACTTTTCACTTTTAGGCTGCAATGCTTTCCATTTTTCATCCAGAATGTGAGCCCATGCTTCACTACCAAACACATAGAAGTGACTTACATCTGGTTTAATTTTACTCCATGCTTCTTCCGGTGTGATACCTTGTAATGCTTTAGTGGGGGTGCGATTAACTATGTAATTTGCACAATTAATGGCTTCATCCCAAAATTGAAGACTTAGTCCCTTAGATTGGATCATACAATTAGCCATTTCTTTTAAAGTGTGGTTCTTTCATTCAACTACACCATTTTTTTGTGGTGTATATGGAACAATGTGTTTATGTTGGATTCCTTGTTCAGTGCAAAAAGTAGTGAAATTTTTGTTAACATATTCTCCTCCATTGTCAGATCTTAACTTAATAATTTGATGACCAGATTATTTTTCAACAAGGGCCTTTTAGGCCAAGAACATGTTAAATACTTCGCTCTTAATTTTTAGGAAATAAACCCAAGTGCATTTGGTGTAATCATCAATGAAAGTTAAGAAATATTTGAAACCAGAAAAGGAAACAGATGGAAGAGGACCACACAAGTCACTATGCACAAGCTCCAAGGGAACTGAGGCATGCCAAGAGACACGTTTGTCAAAACTGTCCCAATGATGTTTTCCAAGTACACAACCGGAACAAACACCATCCCTGCAATATACCATCGGAAGCCCTGTCACCATATTGTCTTTACATAGTTGTTGCAATGAGCGATAATTTAAGTGACCAAATCGCTCATGCCAAAGTTTGCTCAAGTTATCACTATGAGCAAGAAAAACTGAAGGAAAAGGTGATGGCCCAAACTTGTTAAACTTGTACAACCTATTAATATCATCAACAATTCCGGTAGCTAGTACCTATTGAGGATCTTTAAAATCCTTGATTACAACTTGGTGAGGTGTAAATGTCACAGCTTTACCTTCACCAGAATGAGTGATTTGATAGACTGATAACAAATTGCAGGAAATTCTTGGAACACATAGTACATCATTGAAATGACCATTATCTACTGGAACTGTTCCATCTCCTACAACACTTAGAGATCTATCATCACCAACAAATATTTGTTTGGTGTTACATTCATGCATAGTAGAAAAGATGGATTAATCCTTAGCCATATGATAAGATGCTCCAGAATCAATGAGCCATTCATTTGAAGTAGAAGAAGAAGATGCATTATAAGAATAACCAGAAGCACAAAGTGCATGTCCATGAGAGGAAGATTCTGAAGGCGAATCTAGGCTGATGTGGTGCTTCTTCATTGTTGCTTCCAAGGCTGCCATCTTTTTGAAACACTTAGATTCATCATGGTTATCTTTCCTGCAATAGTTGCAATGATGGTCAATATTCTTGCCTTATGGCTTGAATCCTTTGTCATTTTTTAAAGAAGGAGCTGACTGAGAGGGTTTCAGACCCTTGTGTGACTTATTATTGCGAAAATTTTGTTTCTTGGGAGGCTTTGTCTTTTCTTTCTGTTGGGACAATAAGGCTTTCCCAGATGTATCTGCATTGTTAATTATTCCAAGATGGATGAGCTTATCTTTCTCTTTAATCAAGAAATCACAAAAGGATTCAAAACTAGGCTCTTGATAGCTAGCTGCATTCAAGGATTCTTTCATCGAGTAAAAAGTAGATACAAAAACAGAATATGCAAGTCCAAGTTTGGAAAGAATATGATAAATGCATTCTTTGTCTTCCTTCTTAATCTTTCATTCCTTACATAAGAGTTTAAGAGTTTTGTACTTAGATAAATAATCTTGTATGCATGAAAAATCACTTGGATTTAAAGAAATCAACTCATTTTCGAGTTGGTGACCTCGAATTTCATTGTGTTTACCAAACACAGATTCTAACTTGTCCCAAGTAGCATCAAGTTCATCAATTCCAAATATGTAGAATCGCAAATCAGTAGAGATTGACATCCCAATCAATCCACGAGCTTCATCACATCTATTTTCCCATTTTATTTCTTGTCATGATCAGTGGGTTCTGTTTCTTTCCCTGAGGTAATTCTGAAAAGTCCCCTACTTCGTAGAACATCCTCCATACGAGATTTCCATGAGAAATAGTTGGAACTGGTAAGTATAATATCACAAGGGGCGGCCATACTTCAAATTAATGGCTATAAAAATAGAAACCAATAGTCTGGATGCAAAGAGCTCGAAAAAATAGGCAGTTTAAAAAAAAATCGACACTGAAAACTGACTCCGTATGATGAAGTTATGCTTGATCAAAGAAAATGTTGAAGGTGTCCTCAATAGTGAAGTGGTAGATAGAGAATGACCAGCTAAAAAAAAAAGGACCCCCTCTTCCCAAGATGAACCTTTGACAATCACTTTACAAGAAAGTTGCTTTAAGTGAATCACTTTTATAAAATAAGTGATTTCACTTTTACAATGATGTTACTTTAAATAGTGCAGCAATAAAAAGGAACTTAAGTGGCTCATTTTTTTATTTTTATTTTTTATTATTTAAGTGAGATGCACTCTTACAATAAAGTCACTTGAAAATAGAAATTGCATGTACTTTTTCTTTTAAAAGTAACTTCTTAAGACTTGAACTCAAGACCTATTAAGGAATAAAGCAACTTTGAACCAAGTGAGCTAGATTAAAAGATATGTAAAATATGGAAAGAAGGAAGGGTTTTTTGTTTTTGTTTTTACTCTTCTTGCTTGGTTTGTGTGCTTGCCTTTTTTCCTGCAAATCACACCATAAACCAAAACAAAAAAAACTTTTCCACACTTGTGGGGTTAGATTTTGTTAGCTTTCACGTAAAGTCGACGTTTTCTCTCTGTTTTTTATTTTCCGAGATCGCACAAGGTGCACGGCAAAGAGCATATGCAGCCGAGAAAAACCCTTTCCCTTTCTATTTCTGATTCGCCAAGATCGCAGAAAATGCACGGCAAAAATCATACGCAGACAAGGAAAGAAATAATTCGAAACTAAAAAAAAATTAATAATAAAATTGATAAAATATGAGATATTTTTTTCTTTAAAACATAAATAAATAAAAAACGTCATTGTAACATTATACTTCCAGATCTAATGAAATATACGTTTCTGAAGTAACCGGGAACCGTTTTCAATCAAACGAAAACTATTTCCCAATGGAAACGACACTGCGAACTCAATGGAACACCTCCCACATCCCAAAAATGCACAGAAATACCAGAACCAGAAACCCTTTCATGTTTCGGCAACAACAGTCCAAGATCTAGATCATAACCAGAAGTGGCTCTTCATAAAATCTCTGATACCATGTTTGGGTACACAGTGTACTCCCAAAAGACCGAACACCTAGAGCAACCACTTCACACAAACAGATTACAGATCGATACATTGATGTTTTAACATGGTTTAAATCCTCATGAGGGAAACACTACACGGCCCCGACCAAATAACTTCTACAGGACAATTTATTATGCAAAGAAAGAAAGTTACAAATGAGCTTCTCATAATCGATCAAATTTTCAATGACCCTCCATGCTCTTTAAATATAGATCGATCATGGACCAATCGAGTGTTAAGCCACAGATCAAGGGTAGGTATGATCTAAGAGAAGTTGAGCCATCGGATCACTCTATGTCAGGAACATATCCTGACCATTGAATTAAGTATTTACAAATGCATACTAAAGAAACACACTTTTCCTAATGGATTTATTACACAAGTTTATCTTAACTAACTCCTAAGTGTCTAAATATCCTAACAAGATTCACGTCGACTGTTGATAGTGTGCATGGATTGTGGACTATCTACTCACCATTGTTTGTGTGGATTGTTGTTTCCTTTTCATTTCTCCTTCTAGATGATGGTTTCTTAATCCACATATATTTTCTCTCATCATATACAAATACCCGGAAATATCAATCTTGTGATGGAGAGATGAATACGATATGTTCAATTGATATTGTGTATTGATTGCCACTCTGGGAACACCCACTCAAGGTTATGTACTTGGCTTGGAAGTTTACTAACATCTACAAGTTTTGGTATAATGGAAAACCTTATCATGGTATCATAGCCTTGGCCCAACATGCAATATTCAAGATTCATGAATATATAAAACATCATGAAGTTTTGAAAGGGGGACAAATACTTCTTTATCCATTCATTATGTAAATCACATCAACAATAAGGGAGCCAATAACTAACCATCTAACCCTATAGATTTCCAAATCAACTATCCAACAAAACCATTTACCCTTGCATTGAATTTTTTTTTATATAGAGATAGTGGCTAAAGTTGATAATTTCAATTCAATTACAAAAGGTATAAGGATTATGATGTCAATCGACTACCCATGTTGGCTAGTAATTATGCCCTTCCAATTCCTTTGCACTAATATCAATGCTCTATAGTGATGCATCTTCATCCTACCATATTTTCCACATATTTTCAAAATTGAATGGGTCAATAATCCATAGCCACATTTGTTGACTCACCATTGAGTCAACCTCACTGCTTTTCTTTCCCTTCAAACAAAGAGGGCAACTAGGAAATTATCTCTAAAGCCTAGCCACACAAATCTGCTAGGTGCTCTAATTGTGTCTCCAACAAGGAATTTTTGGGCCTTCTTTCTATCTGGATTTGTATGTTGATTCTACACAAGGGCTTGGCATTTTGAATCCAAATGATTCACAATATTGGAAGGATAAGATTGAAAACTATGTTTTGGGACTGAAATCTCTTGATTCTTTATTCCTAGCTAATACAACTTCATGGAGTGCATCTATTCTATCATCTACAGCTTGAATTTCTTAAAATTTGGCTTATTGGTCAAGAGTGTTAATGAGGGATTGCTATTCTAAGTTCATATTTTTTATTTAGTCTCATATCTCTTCAGTTGTCTTATTATATATGTCTAACAAACCACTCCAATCTTCAATAGTAGTGAAAAGATGTTAGCTTTCTTCGATAGCTTCATGCAATTATTCCCTTATAGCCTTAAATTCATCAACCACGGGGGGAACTTGGCTTATATACTATTGTTTCTATTGGTTCCCCTAGGTTTGAGCATTTCCCAACTAACTTTTGAAATCCCTTAGGTCACTAATATAATTTTTTCCATGAACTACACATAAAATCTAGGCATACAACAAGTTGGCATTCCAGAGTAGTCTTAACTATACCTTATTCACATCCTAGAACTAAGGTCACATGTTCTATAAGTGCACTTTGCAAAACATATAAATTATCTTATACTTTCTATTGAGATTGTGTCTAAATATCTCTATCATTGTTAAGATCTTTAAGTTCCACTTGTAATTGTTAATGGACTATATGAAATTATTCATGCATGTGCCACATTTTGGCAATATGTTGCTCCACTTCATTTGAATTCATATTCATTACTTTCAACAAATTGGAATTGGAATAGAGTTAGACTTCACTAGACTATGTGGTATATCTTGTAGGTTGTAACCAACTAAGTGGATGGCCACTAGTAATTGAGGGTTCTATGCAATGGAATCTAGACTTCCACCTCTACATGTTTCTTGGGAAATTGTATAACTTCACCACTCTCTCTTGGGTATATTAAAAAAATGGAACCACATCAATTTTGTCTTGGCATATCTACAACATGGCTTCGTAGTGGATAGGATGTTAAGCTAATTGACCCAACTGCACCATGATAAAAAATTGTCAAGTGGAGAATGTGGAGGAGGAGTATTGAATAGTATATATCTTATGTCATCTTCTTAGCACCAACCTCCTCCATGGACACATCTTCCTACTTCTTATGACAAACAAAAACTCATTGAAACCACAAAGAACATGAGGTGGTTCACCACCACCTCTACTTGAGCCTAATACCCCACTAGCATCATTTGTTACCTTCATTGATGATACTTCCATTGTCTATCGAGTTTACACAATGTTGGTCTTTACAAAACTATCATGTGCCTAGGATTGTTCACCTATGGAAGAAGAGCCAACTTATGTCACTTCATTTTTTATGGAGATTTTAGGGATATTCAAAATGGAGTCTTCAAGATTATTGAAAAAATGATTGAGAAGCATCAAGGGATTTGACTTTTCAAAATCATGATAGGCATGCATAGCCCATTATTATTCCCAAAATCCTCAAGGTCATGTAAAATGATTAATTGGATATAGTAGGTTGTTCTGGTGATTCAACTAATGCTACAACTAGAATGGGATCTAACATAGTCTAGCTAGGTTGAGTGGGAATAAATGTCAAATACTAGATTAGGGATTAAACAAATTTATTTTTTCATGTTTCAAAATTAGTCACTAGATTTTAACAAACCTTGAACTTCTTCCCCAAGAATTTAGTTAAGTTAGGAATGGGTTTCATCAAAATGACAAGTAGGGCAGGAGACTATGATGTCTATTCAAACGTCTCTGCAGGATCTCAACCAAATGTGAACTAACATCACTTCCATTCATATTCTTTGGAATCTCTTATTTGGGAACCACCTACTTTGACAAGGAAGGAAATAGACCTAAATGACTTGTAGTAAAGTACATTTGATCCTTTCCCATGTCCATGGCCTTTTAACTCCCGACCAAGAACATATTTCTTTATCAAGAACAACATCAGTTAATTAGAGCATGCCATGTTGAAACTGTAAACTTCATTTGGTTAAACCCTCATGGAAAAACCAAAGTGTTATCATGTGACGTGCCAAACCATAGCTTCCCTAAATGTACATTAACCAATGATTGAAAATCCTCATGACTTGAGTGATGGAACTAATAATTTGGTCATTCCATTTTGCAAATGTTTCATAATTAAAAGAAATATTTTGGGAGTCATTGTTTCCCCCCAAAGTTTCATACTATTGGGTGATAATAGTTATGTATAACATTGCATGTTGTTTACGACCTTGTGTTCACATCCACTTCTGCACTATAAAGGCTAACAACAAACATACAAAAATAAAGTAAGAGGTTGTATAGGAATGAATGTCCTCACAAGCCTGCAACAACTCAATCATCTAAAATTTACACCAATTCAACTTTATTCCTTTGATACAAAAATCCACAATGAAAATGGTGTCCAAGGTGAATTCAACCTTGGCATACTTCCTCATAATCTCGTAATTAATCAACTATCACACAAAGTGAACCTAGTCATTATTAATCTAGATGATGATCACATTACAAACCCCTCTATGCATCCCATACCACTAATATAAATTAGGTTTTTTTTTCATACAACCATGTTTCGTGACACCCTGAAAAGAAACTAATGCATTCCACCCTTTATAGATGGTCCAATCAAAGAATGAATATCCTAAACATGAAGGGGATTTTATATTTCCAACTAGAGAACATTTATGTGCACTTAACAAATCATGATCTTATTTCACTTTTCCACTTCACCAACATTGCCAAATCTTGGAAGTTTCGGTAGATCAATAAGAGTGGACTCCTTAAGGGGATAGAATGCAAGATTCTAAATTATATAAATTTCCTGAGATTCAAGTGGAATTTTTTCCATATAGATAGTTGTATTCATGTTAAGGAACGAGTCCACATTTCTAATGTCATTGTCGATGAACCTTGTTCATTATAGCTTACCATACAAATCACCTATAATTTGTACTATAGGGTCATAGGACTTTCAAAAAACAACATCCATGGGCCTTGTAGTTACTTCTTTGGTGAATTGTACTTTATTCATACCTAAAATATTTATCTGTTACACAACAATAACTGGAATTCAAACATGAGGTAATTTTGATCATTGGTAGAAAACATTAGAATGAATCTGGACTCCAATATCAACAATTTCTATGCAAATAAGAAACAAAATTATGAACTAACTAGAGATTGGAATATTTAAATCAATTAGCTAAATTTATGATGAAGACTAGCAAAAATACATTTTTGAGCTTGTGAAGGATCAATCATTTTCTTATTCAAAACTTATATTTATCGATGCATTAAACTCACCGCAATAGTTGATAGAACCCATCTAATCATCTTATACTATTGTTCCACTTTAGACTATAATTATTCAACCACTTAGACTTTCAACTCAAGACAAAAGACACTTTTCATTTCATGATTGTTGAAACCTGTACAGAATGAAAATTTCCTAAAACCCTTAGAGGTACCATGACTAATATGATTCAAAACAATGGACTCATGCAACTTACAACCTTCCAAATGACTTGAAAAAAACAACTTTCCCAAACCATAAAGGGTATATTAGTATTGAAATGGTGACTCAACAAACTAACACTTTATTAGGTGTAAGAAATAAATAGACATACCACTTAAATGATAATTGAAACAAGACACAATTAAATTTATCAAGACTTTCTGAACAAACCCAAACAGAAACCAAAACTTAAATTTGTCCTAACCTACCTAAGTCCCTACTATAGTATTCATACCAAATTTATTTAGGGAGAAACAATATAGGGCTTCAAGCAATCACCATTCTTCCATCCAAGTTTAAGAACACCATCTTATTGGGCAAATTAGACTACACGTAAATCCTTGATTTATACAACTAAGAGTGGTCCTAGCCAATGCATTTGGAGCTTTCCATGATTTTTCAAGTACTTTCTATCATTTAAGAGGAATAAATTTATAGTCCTTGGATTTTGAATCTTTTTACCATCTTTTTCCCTTCTTTATAAAACCTTTTTGCTTGCCCATGACCCTGTATTAGTCCTTTTTAATACTCATATGCAGTATTTAGTCTCAAGGTGTTTTTCCATTTCATTTCTTAGTATTTCAGTAGATTTTTAACTAACATTAGGGGAATTTGTTTATTTTTTATTTGCTTCGATTAATGACTAATATATTGAAAATATCGTATAGAACTATTTTTTACAAAACCCTCTGCTACTACAGATACTCCTACTGCTACTGTAGAACAATTGCTACAAAATTGTTTATTGTTGTGGCATTGTTTATTATTGTAGAAGTCCATGTATAAGTCTACTTTGTATCTTCATGTCTATGATCTATATATGTCATGTATCCACTTTGTATCCACATGGCGATGATCACTATTTCTATATATTTGATGGATCCGCTATATACTTGACTTGCTGCCATGATTTTGTTATTTTTGAGTATGGGTATGCCTACCTCAGGAAGGGTGGTTCTGACTTGGTTCATTGCAAGTGCCTCCTATAGCTAGTTTTGAGGGAAATTATTTCTAAGTTACTTCTTCACTCACCTCCAGAAGGATTATAATGTATTATGGCCATTGTTTTTCCCTCTAACCTCACACATTAGGGGGCATATGTTATAGCATCATTTTCCACATTGTTCCCATTAATTTTATGATGGTTGATCTCACCCCCATCCCTCTTTTGCAGACCTACCTAATCCTTAATCATCTGTAAGTAGCATCTATCCTTGGAAATACCTCTAAAAAAATTATATTTTCTAAGAGGTACGTGACCTATGTATGGCTAGCTTGCGTCCACGTGACCTACTAGTGTCTAGCCTACATACTTGCTTGTGAGAGGGTAAAAAATAAAAGGAAATTTATTTTATGGGAAACTGAGATTTTTTCCGTTCCCCAACTTCCCATTCCCATAAAATACCATCTCTTAACCTTCCTTACTACCTCCCCATAAATATAAAATATTCATAGGAGAAAAAAAATGAGAAATGAAGGTAAGAGAGAGCACCCTCATGTTGTTGGAATTAAACCAGATTTGAAACTCTACTTCCCTAGTCTGCAAAAACCCTAATCCCCTATCTTAATCTTTATTTTTTAGTCACCATTGGAAGACCTTATTATAACTAAGAATTGAAGTTATTCTTTTGGGTATATCTTTCAAAGTGAACATGGAATGAGTGTGTGAAGGACTTGGGCTGGAGGATCATAGATTTCTAGTTTCAGAATGGTGTTGGCAACATAAATCAAGTGAAAGCATTTCAGTTGTAACTTGTTGTTTATTAATATAAAAGAACTCCCTTTCTTGTCCAATTCAAGTACCTTAATCCTTCTTTATTTTTATGCTTCCTTTACATTTGTCATTTTTTTTAGGATGGAAACAATCTTCAATTGGGGGGAGGGAGGGCATTCATGACCACACCAACACCTTTATGTTTTACCTTTTGCCACCATTTTTCAATCCAAAACCTTTGCCACTCCATCCAAACCATGATATCATCTTACTTACCATAGTGAAAAGCCATGCGAACACCCTCCTATTATCCCAGCATTGAGAATAACTAGAGGTTGATCAATGAAAGACACTAGTGTTGCTACATCAATCACTGTTGTTGTTACATAAGAACCAACAACATGAGTAGAAGAAGACACTGATTTTTCTCCACAAGGATCAACAATAGAAAAAGAAGTGGTTGAAATGAACAATCCAAAGAAACTAATTCGAAACAAGAATTTGTTGCCCCACAAGAACATACAATAGAATAATTTTTTGTAGAATCCATTCCTACATAAGCGTATGATATCATACAACAGGGAATAATATGCATTCATAGGTATGAGTTCCATGTTTCATTTCCATGGTTCACTTATGCATATATTGGTTCACATCTTCAAAGTTGTTATGAGTTACAAAGAACTTTATAGTGATGATATATAATTCCTAGATAATGTGATTAAAGAAACAATCCATATTGTGATGGAATATCTACAATTTCATGATTTATTGTTTCATTAATATATATTTTAGTTTTATAATTTTCTATAGTGTGATTTTATTTAATTTATGTTGATGTAGTTTTAATTCGTTGCCTAGTTAATTCAACACTTTCACTTTTCTTGTTATATGTGAAGTTTATTTCTTCAATGTATTTTCCATTTGTAGATTAGTGACTTAGAAGTTTATTTTATAATCCTTTAGTGAGTGTTTTTAATGCAATGATCATGTTTACTATCTTGGATTATAAAGAGTAACCAATATTTGTCAAGGATAGCTTTTAGATTTCATTTATACAATTTACCTTTATGTCAAGGTGTGGTGTGAACTTAGTTTTAGCATTTACTTTCTTGCACAATGTGAATTTAATTTTAGCATTTACTTTCCAACAAAGTGTGAATTTAGTATTAGCATTTATTTTCCAGCAAAGTGTGAATTTATTTTTATCATTTACTTTTCAGTGCGGTGTGAATTTACTTTCCTTTCATGTAATTTAATTTGCAACTTAGTTGCAATACTTGTTTAGCTAGCTAATTTCTTTCCAATATTGTGTAAATTTTCGTACCATTGTTTGTAAGTAAGTTTATTGAACTACCCCTTCACAATAAATAAACTAGTGTAAGAGGAGATTGTGGCCTACACAAATAGTGCACGTTAACTTGCAAGTCACCAACAAACCCCGAGTTGACAAGTTAATGCATAGACTTCTTACTTTCCTTACTAAGAAATTATAAGGCAATTAAAAAGCTCATCATAAATATCCTTTGGAAAAATAATTGGTCTTGATAGGGTTAGAGTGACATTACTTTTATATTTATTTAAATCCACAGATTGATGAAAATTAGCCATAAACATAAATTATTCCAACTCCATGAGCTTTGCTAATTGTTCTGGGATTGACTCTTTATCAATCATGTGTGTAGCATGTGAAATATAAAGACTAGCAATAACAAACTCTATAGAAACTATAATCTCCCAACCATGTACCAACTAAAAATGGCTCTACATGTGTAAATTGTTGGTGGTTGTCTTATATGCTCAAAGTACTACAAGAATCCTCTCACCCCAATCATTTGTATCAGTGAAACATACTTTAGTAAATCCTTTCCTTAGAATCTTATAGAAAAGTTATATAGTCATGTTAGACTATGGATGATATGGGCTACTATTATGATGTTTATAATGGATTCCTATCTCAAGATAGCTATAATGGTGCTCATAAAATATCTACCTATATCAATGGTCAAACGTTTTGGGAAACCTAACCTAGTAATAATATTTTAAAAGATAAACCTTGTTGTAGTATCCATAAAACAATGTTTTATAAGTGTATCCTCTACCCATTTGGTTAAGTAATTAGTTTCTAGAATAATTTATTTATATTTTATAATGGAAAACATGAGGGTTGGTAGTCCCAACAAAATTCAACCTCCCATTTCTCAAAGGGTTGAAATTCCCTTACTTGTTTCAATGTCAAGTCATATCTCCTAGAAATTTTACCTATCCACTAACATACATCATAGGTTTTAGGATACTCATTAGAATATTTAAACATTGTAGACAAACATAAACCAACCTATAACACTTTGTGGGCTATTTATTTTCCTCCAACATGCCCTCCCATGACCCTAATGACATTCCAATAACATACATACATACATTAGAGGAAATTTGGGGTCTAAAATGGGCCTTATAAGAAAACGATCCATTGATGCATTGGAATTCAAGAACCAATAGAATTTCAAGAAAATGAGTCAACCATAATGGTTAACTTGGCATATTTTTCATAAAAAATATCTCCATGTGGTTTTACTCAAATTTCAAGTGGGAGAACTCGTTGCATGCAGAAATGAATTCTGCATCCAATGAGTACCCACACTGCATGCTCTTCATGGAGCCTGCCCCACGAAAAATGAGAAATACATTAAAAACATGTTACTTTCAATTAAAATGTTTTTTAATGTATTTCTCAATTTCCATGGGGCGGGGTCCATAAAAATTATGCAATGTGGATACTCGTTGGATGCATAATTCAATTCCACTTCCAACCAGTGCTCCCGCTCAAAATTTGAGTAAAACCACATCGAGATAAGTTGAAAATACGAAAACAAAAAGTAGTTTTTGTGTCTTTTCCTTCAAAATATATAATGTTATGTTATTATTTTAACTATTTTCCTTAGGAGACCCATTTTAGACCTTAAATTTCCTCTAATACATACATACATACATACATACATACATATACATATATATATATATATATATATATATATATATATATATATATCCAAGAACTTATGAATATAATGTCTAAAGGTTGCAATCATGAACCTAGAAAACACTATTGGTGCACTCTTTAGCTCAAAGGGTATTACATTATATGTAAAGAAACCCAATATTATGTATTAAAAGTAGTTTTTTTTATAAAATTCCTCTATAATACATACCTGATGATACCCTGAGAAACTGTCTATAAAGGGGTACATCTCCTTTCCCACAACCTAATTGATGACCTCAACACTGAGAATAGGAAAGGGATCATTAACATAAGTAAAATTTAAACTACTTAAATATGCACAAACTCCGATATCATCGATGTCTTTCTTATAGAAAAAATTCTATCAATTTCTTGCATTACCTGCTCTATCAATTTGTGTCTGAGATGAAAGGGTATATTTTTAATAGGTTTGGAATCTAGCCACAACTCTATCTTCATTCCCCACAACTTTTCCTCAATACCTTTCATCTCTATATAGCTTTTTGGAAACAAGCCCTCATATTCTTTCAACAAAGATTCAATTTCAAACATGGTCTACTCATCCCAATTATCTCCTATGGAGGCCATTTTAGGTCACTCTTCACTTCCAAGATTTGTTTTCGCAACTTAATAGGTTGAAGATAGAATTATTGGTAGTACGACTATCGTTACACCAAAACCCACAGGTGATTGGTAAACTCACCACTGCCAGATTTCAAGGATCCATAAGAGGCGATTAGTCCCTTGTCACGATACACCGGGGAGTGCTGACTACTTGCAATTTCATGCAACAATCTCCCCCTCAACGCGAGCCGAGTGTGTATCAAACTCATGACCTCTAACTCTGATACCAATTGTTGGTAGTACAGCTGTCGTTACACCAAAACCCGTAGGTGATTGGTAAACTCACCACCGCCAGATTTCAAGGATCCACGAGAGGCAATTAGTCCCTTGTCACGATACATCGGGGAGCACTGAATACTTGCAATTTCGTGCAACAATTGATAGGGCTTACTAGCTCCACCATTAATACTAATTTCCTTAAGCTTCATTGATCCTTTAGATTCCTCAGAGAAAATATGCATCTACTCTTATAGTTCATATGCATCTTCTCCACTCTAACCATTTGTACTATAAAACATGGACACTTCCAACTATTCCGAAAACTCCTATAAGGATATATTCTCTAATTGAAGGGGAAAATAATAGCAGAATGCTAGTTCCACAACTTATTAGTGAACATAAATTTCCTAATGAGTTGTAGAACTGCAATGAATTAAAAAAAAACAAAAAAATTCGTAAAACTATGTTTGACATCAACCCAATTCCTAGTATGCCTTCTAATTTATTCATGCAAATATTAAGCCATAGGAATGGGCCCAAGTGTATGGAAAAAATTTTGAACCCAAAACTTAGGTTGCATCCCTTCCATTTCCCATTTTTGTGTGTGAACAATACATGAATAAAAGGGTATTTCATGCCTTCATAAAACTCTAAGGACTCAAGATATTTAACTTTACTAAAATATAACTATTGATATTCAACTTCAAGAGGATGAAAAAAATTATGGATCATTATTGGTTACATGCCATCCCAAAAGGGAAAATATTCTTTATGTGTATCCCACCACCTAGCTGGAGTATCTTTCATAACCACATCTAAAGTAGGGATTTCTTTTCCTTATGCAACTTTTTTATATTTTGTATCTGATAAATCCTCCATGCTCGTGGTCCCATCATACACAAATGGATCTCACAAATCCATTCCAATCTAGAAAAAAAATTTGACTATGGCACACCATCTAGATTACATCTCATGCCTTTGGTTCTACCATTCATTTAGAACCTCTTCTAAATTATTGTCAAATGACTAAATACTTCTCCAACTAAAATATAGTACTAGTATAATCCTTTCATTTCCAAAAAGTGAGATTATAGATTAGGTCCATCACATTTCTTTCAATAACATCTTCAGTAAGTTCAATATATCTTGGTCCTTGATAATGATCCAATTGTTGAACAACTCTAGTGTCATTAGCTTCAAATTAATAGGTTCTTTCTTAAAATCTATAAAAACATAATTATCAAAATCTCAATCAATTCCCAATAATTATAGGTAGGGATCCTTCACATCTCTTATCTCTATGACTTCAAAATCATTAATTGTGTCCACAACAACAAATTCTACTTCAACACCTTCTATCCTTCCACTAGAAAAGATATATGGTATTGGTTTTCATCCTCAATTGAATAAATGAATAAACTAACTTCAATTTTCCCATTTCCTCTCAAGACATTTCGGTAATATGTTGACTTCAAATCCATGATCTATCATGACATCCTTTACAATTTAACAATCCATCTGTGCATCCTATCAAAACCATTTTCCACTTCTTCTTCTTCTTCTTTCCAATTAATGAATGTGCCTTTAAGGAATGTTATATATAATGTAACCCTCTTCCTCTTCCATAGGTCTCATTAACTTGTTTATTGAGTTCCATAACTTCTTAGTCAATTGTTCACCATTAAAAATAACATAAAATAATTGAACCTAGAGATCAAATTTCTTATAATTACCTTGGTATTTTCCTCCTAAGATATTTCTACCACTATAGGTATGCATTGTGGTCCTAAATTTAAATCCTATCTTTCTGCAACTTTAGGTGAATCCAATGTAGACATATTGTATAACATCTCAACAAAATATCTAAAAAATTGTCTTCCACTAAACAATATCAAACTTAGGTGCTCCTATCCCTACCTTATGAATATCAAATAACCCTAGATCATTCACTTATGTGATTCCAAGATCCTCTCCTATTGATAGAATTAATTCATGGTCTAGCTTCTCCATCAATCATTTTAGGTTCTAAATTCACCAACTTTGTCTCTCTCTGTCTTTTTACGGATTCACATTCCTAAATAATTCTAGACATTCTTCTTTAGCTTGGGTGTTAGTTCTATAATAAGATCACCAAGGCCTTTTATCTAGAGTAAAATATTTAGCAATATTTCCTTCCTCATCGCAATTATAACATATGATTGGTCCACATTGTCCCTCATTCCTATCTCCTATGTATCAACCACCTCTTTCGCAACATCCTCCACCCTGTGGTTGTCAATTATCAACTACCCTAAAAGTAGTTCAATCCAATATGTCATCAAAAGCATCTATGGATCGAAATTTTCCATAATATGAGTGGAAATCCCATCTAATTCATAGTATACCATGTTAGGAATGAATATTTTTTAAACCTATTTAAGAAAATAAATACCAAACAAAATCTAGAACATGAGAATTAATAATGGACTAAGGCACATGGTACATAGAGCTTTACCTTGGAAACCCTTAATCAAGAAAACCAACCTATCTGAGAATTTATCCACTCTTTATATCCTTATATTATATTTTTTGTTTACAATATAATATTATATTAGGAAAAATACTAATCCATTAACCCAAATTGTATTGCAATCATAAGTATTGAACTGAAATTAGTTTATAATGGGTTGGAAAACCATTGGCTAAAAAACTCAAAATGGAATAAAAGTGGACCCAAAATTTTCTTTCAAGGGTTTTGATGATCTAGGTCATGTCCAGGAAGCACGAGGGGGACAACAGTTCGACTTAATGAGTCGGATATGTTATGGCGGAAGCATTAAGAAGCAGAATGAGCAAAGCAAGATTACACTACACAGATAAACACAAATACGCACAGACAATATGCAGGAATGCAAATTGTTCTTCTCTATTACTTACAAACAGATAGATTGGTGTATGTTACAATATTATACATGTTTATATAGAATTCTGAGATGCTTAGGTGCCTTCCTGTTGCATTCAGTTACAAAGAAGAAGTTATAACAGTTCAACAGTTTAACTGTTACAGTCGATTGGAAGACATAGAGACATTCTGTCGAAGTTTGATAGTTGTTGGTTGCATGTCGATGCTGCATGTCGATGTCGCGAAACTGAGAGGTTACTAAACATGTCGAAGGTGTAGAGTGTGTCACAGTATGTCAAAGTCAAGACTCGTCGGATTTGTGTTGAAATCGAAACCTATTGGATTTGTTGAGTTTTTCGAAGTCACATCGAGTCAAAACTTGTTGAAGTTGTATTGACATCGATGACTTGTCGCAATCAATGTTAGCATTCGAAAAAAATGCCAACTGCGATGTGGATCAGAACTCCTTCCTTAAGAAACAATGGTCCCCATTGTTTTCTCACGAAGGTGAGGAAACTTGTCGGTTATTTTAGTAACAGAGTACCACTTTCCTTGAGATGGGAGCTCGTCGGCTTTGGAAACCTGAAAGAATGGAATTGTGTTTGTCCTTATATGGTGTACTCATCATCCCATGATGGTGTCGCAAGGAAGAGGCTCCTGAAAATCTGGATGGATGTCTTCGGGATCTACTGTCGGTAGGTCATTCTGTTCCAACAAGGATGCATGGTATGGTCAAAGTAAATCCACGTTGAATACTGGATGCAGACCCAGGCATGCAGGAATGTCGAGCTAGAAAGTGTTTTCTCCAATCTGTCGAAGAATACTATACAAACCATATCACAAAGGTTTTAACTTCTTGAATGGGCCAGTGAAGCGCTCCTTATTGAGATGTAACCAGACCTTATCCCCAATTTGGAATGAATGAGGAATAGGACGCTTTTTGTGTCGGGCATTAGCTTTCTCGCTTTCTCTTTGCAACATTTCTTGTGCTCGCTTCTAGATGTTAAATTTTCTGAATTTACTTCAATTTGATCTAGGATCTTAACTGAGAGAACAACATGTACAGCATATCTACAGCATATCAATCATGGAGACAATAATGCAAGCACACAAGAGACACAAAGATTTACTTGGGGAAAACCATAAAGGTGAAAAACCCCAATAACTTCCTCAGAGATAGATAGAGCAATGATACAACCAACCAAGAGAGATAGCCATAACCTAGCAGCAGATCCTCTTCCTCCATAAGTGCGCCACTCCTCCTTGAGTGCATGTGTGAGAAGTGAGTGAACAAATAGAGTGCCTCCCGCACTCTATTTATACTTGACTTGACTTGTCTTTTTACCTAACTCATGTAGGCTCGAACTTAACCACATAACATAATGCTGAGTGGGCCGACCCCCAATAGGGTGGTCTAATAACCCTTTGACCCACATGACTTATACATGGCCGACCCCAAATAAGGTGGTCTAATAACCCATCAAGTATAAGTTACGACACTTACAATATAAATGACGACACTTCCTTATAGAGGAATAATACCATCTCTATAGGAATACAATATACATATATGTGAAATACATTCCGAAGTTACATATACATCAACACTCCCTCTTAACTAGGAAGGTATTTCTCAGCACAGTTCTTCTAGCACAAGTCATCTTCTCTGGATCATCGTCACTAGATAATCGTCATCGAGTCATCATCATCATCGTCACTGCTGCTACTATCTCAATCAATCTCTGAATCTACTCGTCATAGGAAGTTCTACAGAGCCAGTTTTTTTTCATACTGGATGTAGGCCCACCACCTGCAGGTCTTCATCATCACTGGCCATATTGTGGAATCCTCAGGACTTATTATGTGCATCACAAAACCTGGCTGCAACATCCCAGGCTGTTACGAGCACACAGCTCTACCTGTAGGATCTCCCAGGAGCACATTACATGTGACCCATCACAAAACCTGGCTGAAGCATCCCAGGCTGTTACGAGCACGCGGCTCTACCTGTCGGATCTCCCAGGAGCACATTACATGTGATCTCACCACAAAACCTGGCTGAAGCATCCCAGGCTGTTACGAGCACACAACTCTACCTGTCGGATCTCCCAGGAGCACATTACATGTGGTCCACCACAAAACCTGGCTGAAGCATCTAAGGCCTTTTTCATCCTGTCCAGATCTCCTAGGAGAAAATTACATGTGGTCATGGAAAAACCTGGCTGAAGCATCTGAGGCCTTTTTCATCCTGTCCAGATCTCCCAGGAGCAAATTACATGCCATAGGACAAAAACTCGCAAGAGCATCTACCAGATATCCCAGGGCACTGAATTACATGCCATAGGCAAAACCTCGAAAGACTATCTGCAGTTCTCCCAGGGCACAAATTACATGTCCTTCCAAGCAAAACCTCGCAAGAGCATTTGCCAGATGTCCCAGGGTACCGAATTACATGCCATAGGCAAAACCTTGAAAGTCCATCTGCAAATCTCCCAGGGCACAAATTACATGCTTACCTACACAACCTGATCCACGGCCACAAAGTATCATCTGATACTCATCATCATCACTGCAACATCCTGCTGCATGTCATCTGGAGAAGTTCATCATCCACGATCATCCTGATCATACAATGCATCCATCTGATGCACACATAGATACATGATCCACACAATGTATCCATCAATCATACATGATCTACCTGATCATACAAAGATACATGATCCACACAATGTACCGTACCCATCAACATACATGATCTACCTGATCATACAAAGATACACGATCCACACAATGTATCCATCAGCATCCATGATCTACCTGATCATACAAAGATACATGATCCACACAATGTATCCAACAACATCCATGATCTACCTGATCATACAAAGATACATGATCCACACAATGTATCCAACAGCATCCAACATGATGCGTTCATACAAAATACATACACATGATCCAACCGATCATATCCAACATCCAACATGATGCGTACATACATAAATGATCCAACTGATCATATCTAGCATCCAACATGATGCGTACATACATAAATGATCCAACTGATCATATCCAGCATCCAACATGATGCGTACATACATAAATGATCCAACTGATCATATCCAGCATCCAACATGATGCGTACATACATAAATGATCCAACTGATCATATCCAGCATCCAACATGATGCATACATACATAAATGATCCAACTGATCATATCCAAGCAAAAACCAGAACATCATCCTGATGCCCATTATCCAGCACTTACATCCACAGCCATGTGAAGGATCCTCCTTCCAACATGCTTGGAATGGCTTCAGCAAATGTGTCCATCACTTCTTCCTCGAAGTGTCCTCAATCTGAAGAACGCCAAGCCTCTCTCTGAAGTACTCGAACTTCACTCTGGCTAGCGGCTTCGTCAGCACATATGTAATCTGCTCGTCTGTCGCAACATATAGGAGCTTCACAGCTCCTCTCTGCACCATATCCCTGATATAGTGATATTTGATCTCTATGTGTTTCGACCTGTCATGAAACACTGGGTTCTCGGACAGCTTCACACAACTCTGGTTATCACAGAAGATACCAGTAGCCTCCAATGGGAGATCAAATAACCCAAACAGTAGCTTCCGTAGCCATACTGTCTCACAACTAGCTGAACAGGCTGCAACATACTCTGCCTCAACTGTACTCAGTGCTACGCAGGATTGATTCCTGCTAAACCAAGAGATCACACCTGATCCCATACTGAAGCAACACCCAGATGTGCTCTTCCTGTCTGCAACACTGCCAGCCCAATCTGAATCAACATAACCCTGCAGGTTAAACTTTTGATTCTCCTCATACCTGAGCCCATAATCCACTGTACCCTTCAGGTACCTCAGAACATGCTTTACAGCAACCAGGTGAACACTCCTCGGATCCGTCAGGAACTGGCTCAATGTGTTCACAGCAAAGCAAATGTCTGGTCTCGTGTTCGTCAGGTACATCAAGGACCCAATCATCTGACGATACAAAGAGACATCAACCGGCTCAGATGAAGCATCACATAGAAGCTTCAGATTCGATGCCATAGGTGTGGCCATATCCTTGCAGTCCATCATCTCGAACCTCTTCAGGATCTCTACTACATACTTCCCTTGTCCAAGGAAGATTCCATATGCACTCTGCCACACCTCCATGCCAAAAACAAATAGTGCATCATCCCCAAGTTCTTCATCTCGAACTTGGAAGAAAGCTTCCGCTGCGTGTCGGCAATCAATCTATCTTTACCTGTAACAAACAGGTTATCTGCATACAAAAGTAGTATCACTGGATTTCCTTCTTCAACCTTGTAGAAAAGGTTGGAATCTGCTTTACTCTTGGTAACGCCCAAACTGGATAGAAAGCTGTCTATCCTACCATACCAAGTTCTGCACACATATATGACTACACCATGCTATCTTGAGATCCATCTGGTGCATCTTCTATTTCATCACTTTTATATTTCTCAATGCTGCCATCTGCAACATGCTTGATCTGATAGTTCCATTTGGAAGTCATAACAAACTTCCCTTCACATCTTGGGACTACATCCCAAACATCATTCTTCATGATCGACGGATCATGGCATTCCATTTCTTCATCCCAGATCCTAGGAACTTCAATATCTTCAATAAATGTTGTAGTTCTTCTTTTGTAGGAGATGGCATACGATCTTTCCTACACAACAAGTTAAATTGCATGATTAGAAAACATCTCATAGTTTTCAGAACAAATTCTTACACATAAAGAAATATGCCATACAGTCATGCAATTATCTTAGCCAATGCTTCAATACAACATTTATCCATATTCCGTAACTTTCTAGACACCTTCCAATCTCTACCAGAACATTGTTAAGAGTGTGCACAACTCCCAACATGTCAGCAAAGAGGTTTCATTCTAGATAAGTAGTAATGGAATGTTGTACAGTTCCATAGGCCACTTACCCATGCATATTAGGAGTATACTGTTCATCAATCAATTATTCTAATATGCATAATACACAACCTAATTCTAGGAACATCAATATATACATTATTGAACAGTATTATTTAATAAATGACAATTCAAATACTTATCTTTGTTTGTTCGTTGGGTGGACTCCCTCTGAGTCTTCGATTCCTTGCAGGAGCTGCTGGAGTCCTAATCTGAAGTAGCTTCTTCTACACCTTTCTGTTGTGGGATGTAGAGAGATGGTCAACTCCCTCTGAATATCTGCATCCTTTCATAAACCACTGAAGTGTACTCCCTCTTGATCTTTGCTTCCTGGATTACCTGTCCTTGAACTTACATTCATCCTTGGTTCCTATGCATGCTTATTAGTATCATGATTGTGTTATCCTTGTGATCTCATATAAAATCATACATTCATTAGTATACTATTAAAACACAATAATCTCAAGCATGTATAGTCATGATCATTTCAAACAGAAAATAATAAGCATTAGCATTCAAGGTTTATGTAGAATTCTTAAGGTTAGTCAAATCATAAGAAACATAACATGTCTAAACCTGTAATTACTCAAACCTATGACTCTTCAGGTTAGTTGAATCATCAATCAATATAAGAGATATATTATGCATAAAACCTGTGATTATTCAAACCTATAACTCTTCAGGAATAATCATTATCAACAACAGTATAAGATCCTAACACAAGGTAGGATTCTTAGCTTGATATAGGAAAAACATATCTGGATTAGCATGCTATCTATTTATGTCTAACATACCCGTATAATGTCTTTTGTTTCTCTTCAGTGACTTGTGCTAGTAACCTGCATGTCTCATAAGTTAACCATTGTATAAACAAGTTATACATACCTCGTAAATGGATCTTGTATGAGATCCATGACAATGGATGAATCTTTGTCCTCATGTTATCATGATCATATGTTCTTAGACCAGAACATGATTTTTCTTTATTGGTGTACCTTTCATGTTAGTAGACAACATAAACCTCATACAACACCATAATGCATTAGTACAATCATAAGTGTCAACACCCTAACCAGTGAATATCTTCTATCATGCATTCATAATTTTGTTAAGGTTATACGACAAATCTAAAATCAAAATTGTACTAACCGTAATAACATGAAGATAGACATACCATAAACTTAATCATGGACAAATATCGAAACATACCTCGATGATTCATACCTGTCGAGATCGCTTGTAATCTTCTTATGTAAGGCCTTATCCTCATCTCCCTCTGAGACAGGAACTTCTTCACTTATGCAAGTGATCAATCCATCTTCTTCTAGGATTAACCCAATCCACTTGATTTGCAAGAACTGGACCTTGAGCTGGATATGGGTTTGTCAGAGAAACCCCAAAAATTCAAACTTTGAATTTCAAACTTCTGACGGGATAGAAATATGTGCCTTGATGAGCTGATCAAGTTGGTATATTCAGAATTTGAAAATTGCAAAGTTTCACTCCTCAATTTTGCTTTTGAAACTTCTGGATTCACTGGACGTGACCCTGAACTGGGGTTTGATGAAGCCCACTCTTCTTCCCAATCAAAATGTTTGATCCAAAGCTCTAAGCTTCTATTTTTCTAAGGAGCTTCCAGCCGTGGTCACAGATTTCAAAAATTCCCATTTTTACAGAAGCCCTAATTTTCCACTTTTTTGATCAAAGTCCCGAACTAGGGTCTAATCAAGACCGGCCTTCTTCCCAACCAAAAATTCTGATCTTGGTCTCTAAATTTCTATTTTTATGAGTATCATCCAGACATGGTCTCCGATTACAAAAATTCCAACTTTCTCCAAAGCCCTAAATTCCGGAAGCCATGAATGAAGGTACCAAAAAATAATTATGTTTTGACAGAAATATGTACCTGATTGTTTCTGGTGTAACTCTGAAATTTGTGATCCACAGGGTCTGAAAAAGTGTTTTGAGATAGCCTAACCTGTTATCTTTCCATCCTGACAGGTCTGACCTCAATTGGATTCTCTGAGAGAGAGTTATGCCAAATGTCGCAACGTGACCTGTTTTGGGATAAAACAGGAGAGCGAACTTGTACGGCGTGCCACGTGTCACTGTTTTAACTTCGGCCTCTGAAAAAGTTTTCTTAGATATCTCTGCCTGTTACCTTTCCATCCTGATAGGTTTGACATCAATTGGACTCTCTGAGAGAGAGTTATACCAAATGTCGCAACATGACCTGTTTATGGGATAATACAGGAGAGCGCACTTGTACAGAGTGCCACGTGTCACTGGTTCAACTTCGGCCTATGAAAAAGTTTTCTGAGATAGTAAAGTCTGTGTACTACCTGTCACTTTTCACGAAATTTCATTTGGATCTTCCTAGCCCAAGTTATGACCTTTTTCCCAAGGTCACCTGATTTTGACTCAGATCTGGAAGAGGCAGAAACCCTATATTGTACAGATCATAAATCACAAAGTACAAAGAATTAGAGGTTTTCCTTTGGACACACAGTACCTGGAGATTTAATCTTCGTCCTATAACAATTTCAAATCCTAAAAATTTGCCAAAACGGATTTATAGCGAAAGTGCTACGATGACTGGTTTTTGCTATATCAAGCCCTAGCATCGTAAGTGCACCAAGTGTCATACATGCCATATCATGCCTTCTTTCAGGCTAGCTCTGATACCATGTTAAATTTTCTGAATTTACTTCAATTTGATCTAGGATCTTAACTGAGATAAAAACATGTACAACATATCTACAGCATATCAATCATGGAGACAATAATGCAAGCACATAAGAGACACAAAGATTTACTTGGGGAAAACCATAAAGGTGAAAAACCCCAATAACTTCCTCAGAGATAGATAGAGAAATGATACAACCAACCAAGAGAGATAGACATAACCTAGCAACAGATCCTCTTCCTCCATAAGTGCGCCACTCCTCCTTGAGTGCATGTGTGAGAAGTGAATGAACAAATAGAGTGCCTCCCGCACTCTATTTATACTTGACTTGACTTGCCTTTTTACCTAACTCATGTAGGCTCGAACTTAACCACATAACATAATGCTAAGTGGGCCGACCCCCAATAGGGTGGTCTAATAACCCTTTGACCCACATGGCCGACCCCCAATAGGGTGGTCTAATAACCCTTTGACCCACATGACTTATACAGGGCTGACCACAAATAAGGTGGTCTAATAACCCATCAAGTATAAGTTACGACACTTACAATATAAATGACGACACTTCCTTATAGAGGAATAATACCATCTCTATAGGAATACAATATACATATATGTGAAATACATTCCGAAGTTACATATACATCAACACTAGATGTCGCATATCTAATCTATGAACTTGATTGCTTTATCAACTTCTCGTTGGTTGTAGTCGGTGTCGCTCGGTTGTGTCGAGGAGATGATCAAGTCGATAGGCACTGAGGGTTGAAATCCATAATAGATCTCAAATGGAATCTTTCCTGTAGAGTTGTGTTGAGCACGATTGTAGCTGTGTTGTATGTATGGAAGACTTTCATCCCATGTGCGTCGATGCTTGTGGTTGTACATGCAAAGCAGTTGTACGACCAAGCGATTCACAACATCCATTTGTCCTTCGGTCTGAGGATGGAAAGCTATCAACAATGAGAGTCATGTGTCTAGCAGTTTCCAGAGGGTCTTCCAAAAGATGCTTACAAATTTGGTATATCAGTCGGAAATAATGGTTGTGGGTAAACCAAAGTGTTTCCAAACATGTGTAAAGAAGAGATGAGCAGTCTATTGCACTGTCGTGGTCTTCTTACATGGTATGAGAATGACCATCTTGGAAAATCGGTCAACTACTACTAATATCACATCATGCTGATGTATGATAGTAGTATAACCCATCAAGTATTCCATAGAAATAGATTCACATGGTCGACTAGGAACTGGCAAAGGTGTGTACAATCCCTGTCGTGGATTAGGTGGTTTAGCAATGGCACAAACCATGCATGATCGAATGTACTTGCTGACGTCATATTTAAGTGTAGGAAAAAATAAATACTTCTGTAGAATAGCAAGTGTCTTTGCTACTCCAAAGTGTTCTGCAGTCTTGTTGTAGTGCGCATCCCAAATGAGTTGTTGTTGATGCTCATCGGTCGGTACAAAAAGTTGTCCAAGCTTGTATATCAAGGTGTCTTTCAGGAAGTAGTCGGAGGTCGACGACTTGTTAGTCTATAACTATCGGTAGACTTCTGAGAAGTCACTGTCATCCTCATAAAACTTTGGCCAAGTGGTCGTGTCGTATCTTTGCATACTCATCACTGTCAAAAGGAAAGTAATGGGTGGTTGACTGAGGCAATCGCCAACGGCATTAGCTTTAGCTTTCTGATACTTAATCACCAACTGGAATTGTTGTAGGTAATTAATCCACTTGAGTTGTCAGTTTTTCTGCAACTTTGATTATGTCAGAGCGAACTGTAGAGGCTTGTGATCAGTGAGAATGATCATTTCCTTTCCAAGGATGTAATGGATCCATTGCTTGAGAGCTTGCACAATGGAGTACAGTTCTTTTTCGTACGTCGAGTATCTTATAACTATGTCGTTAAAAGTCTCAGAATGAAAAGCAACTGGGTGACCAGACTGAGTGATCAATGTGCCCAAGGAATAGTCCTATGCTTCTGTATCAATCTCAAAGGGATGATGCAAATCAGGTAACACAATTACTGGTGCAGTGCAAAGCTTGTGTTTGAGCTATTCAAAAGCTGCTTGATGTGTTGATGTCCATTGGAAGACAGTTTCCCCACTTCCTTTCATCAACTGATTCAAGGGCCAGGCTATGTGACTGAAGCTGAGTATGAATTGTCGATAGAAATTCGCCAAACCAAGAAAACTTCTTAGTTCTTGAATGCTTCCAAGAATGGGCCAATCTTTGAGGATCTGTACTTTTTCTAGATTGACATGAATGCCTACAGAGTCAATTATATACCCCAAATATTTGATGCTGGTCATCGCAAAAGAGCACTTGTCCATGTTCAGATAGAGCCAATGTTGTTGGAGAGTGTCGAGGACTTGTCGAAGATGTGCGACATGTTCTTCCCATGATTGACTGAAAATAAATATATCGTTGAGATAGGCAATGACCCATTTACTGATGAAAGGTCGAAGAAGGTTATCCATATGTCACATGAAGGTCGTAGGTGCATTGGTTAAGCCGAAAGGAATGACTAACCATTCAAACAATCCTTCCTTGGTCTTGAAAGTAGTTTTCCACACATCTGAGGGCTCAATTGGAATTTGATGATATCCCGACTTGAGGTCGAGCTTAGTAAAGAATTTAGCATTTTTCATACAATCGATGAGCTCGTTTATCCACGGCAAAGGGTAGCGATTCTTTACCAAAATTTTGTTGAGTGCCCTGTAGTCGATGCACATGCTCCAAGTCCCGTCTTTCTTCGGAACTAGGATGAATGCATTTCCACAAGGAGAGGAGCTGGGGAGGATCTGGCCTTTGTCGATTAATTCTTGGATCTGTTTGTGAATCTCTTAATTTTTTAGAATGGATCTTTTGTAAACAAATTTGTTAGGAAAAGAAGAATGAGGAACAAGTTAAATGGAGTGTTTTACCTAACAATGTTGAGGTACTCCATCGGGATCTTGAAATAGGTTCTGGTACTCATCGAGAATATGATGGACTTGCTGCTTTTGTGGGGAGCTGCATTGGTCAGATACTCAAGCCGTTGCTACATTCTTCTTAGAATGTTGCGGCTTGATCATGATTAATGCATACTTCTGAGCATGATTGATGAGATTGTTTGATTGTTTGGAATATATCAGTGCAACCATTGGTGTAGGTTGACGCTTTGGTATGCTGAACCATCGACTTCATATTCTGACAATCACCTTCTGAGACCATGACTGATAAATTCCATGTCTATCCCATAGGTAAGGTTTCCCAAATAGGGCGTCGGCTACGGAGAGTGGTTCCATGTCGTAGAGTACTTCATATTCAAAAGGCTTTATGAATTAGGGGAGCTTTCATTGTCAAGAGATCCATAGTTCTTGTCCATCCTTCATCCAACCGATTTTGTAAGGATGAGGATGCAGAGTGGTAACAAGACCTAATTTCTTCACAAGATATTCCGAAATGAAGTTCTTCTGGCTACCGTTGTCCATAATCAGATGCAATGGGTTGCTCTGGACCCATATCCGTGTATGGAACATGCGTTCTCGTTCCTCCTCGTCGACGATAGTCGAGGATGCTGGATTTGTTGATGTCAAAAGGGTCGATGTGTCTGGATCAGATTCTTCCATCATCTTGTCGAATGCGTCTGAGGTCAACACTTTCGCCAAAAATGTCTTTCGAGCTTTTCATTTAGACGTATCATGCCAAGATGAGCGGTGGTAATCACACCATTTTTCAGTTGGTGGTTGTTTGCTACATTCCATATTTTGAAAGGACTTCTTTCTGTGGTATTTCTTTGGCGATGTTGGTTGAGAAGATTTCAACTTGTCAAAGTCGGCTGGTGCCTTCTTGTTGGGTGGTCGTCCTGATGTTGGCTTTGTCGCAAAGCGTGCTTTCCCTTTCTGCTTGGTTTCAAGTTTGCTGGCATAGTGGAATGCATCCATGAGCTTATTGACAGTCGAAATTCCATCTCCTTCTGAATGTTGTTGGAAAATCCGTTGATGTACTTCAGAACAAGCAATTTCTCTTCTTCTTGGATGCAAAGTCTAGCCATGAGTCGGTAGAACTCGTCGGTGTAACTCTGTACTAATTGGTCTTTCCATTTCCTTAGCTGCTGCCACTTCTTATACTGTTGCTTGAGGTATTTAGGCGAGTAAAATTCCTTTCAGATGTGTTCGATGAATTTATCCCATGTGTCGATGGGGTCTCCACTTTTCTCCATCTTTGTCGAGAGGTTCTCTCACCACTAGTGCACATAAGTTGACATTTTTAAGGATGCAATGGTGATATTTCCAGCTTCTGAGAGTTGATTCAGATCGTAATAGGATTCCAATTGTTGTACCCAATTGTCGATGGATTCCACGTCAATCTTACCTTCAAGAATTGGTATGTCCAAATTCATTTGCACTTTGAAGGGGCTGATTTTATCGAAGTGAGTTCTCCTTGAAAATCCTCTAGATGTCGAAGAGAATTGCATGAGAATTTCATTGAACTGGGAAACAAATTCAGTCCATTGTCGATCCAAAGCTTGCTCAATAAGTTGTGTTGTCTCATAAGCTGCATGTCTATTGTTCGTTTCTTCTGTCATTTCTGGAGATAGCGTCTGCTTGTATTTTTGATATTGCGAGCAAGTTTGAACCAGCATAAGTTGGTAACTTCAAGAGAAGTGTGTATGCAGAACTTAAGCACGAACAAGGATGAGTGCTCTGATACCAATGATCCAAGTCATGTCTAGGAAGCACAAGGGGGACAATAGTTCGAATGAATGAGTCGGCTCTATTATGGCGGAAGCATTAAAAAGAAGAATGAGCAAAGCAGGATTACACTGCACAGATAAACACAAATACGCAAAGACAATATGCAGGAATGCGAACTGTTCTTCTCTATTACTTGCAAACAGATAGATTGATGTATGTTACAATATTATACATGCTTATATAGCATTCTGAGACGCTTGGGTGCCTTCTCGTTATGTTCATTTACAAAGAATAACTTAGAACAGTTCAGCAATTTAACCATTATAGTCACTGGTCGCATGTCTATGTTGCATGTCAATGTCGCAAAATTGTGAGGTTGCTGAACATGTTGAAGGTGCAAAGTGTGTCGCAATATGTCGAATTTGAGACTCGTCATAGTTTTTTCGAAATTGAAACCTGTCGGAGTTATTGAGTTTGTCGAGGTCATGTTGAGTCGAAACTTGTCGCAGTCGATGTTAGCATTCGACAACAATGCTAACTGCGATGTGGATCATATGAACTCGAATCCTTGGTTGGGGTTACCTATGTCCCATACATCCCCCCACCCAATAGGGTGATCTCCCTCCCATACCACCTCTTCTTTGGTGTCCTACAAGGAGTACAACATATTTCCAACAATCTTCCACTTGTATTGTTGTTGTATTCTCCCACTTGTTGCATTGTTGTATTATTCAATATATCAACCTTCTGCAACAAAACTATGTTTTATTCAATTATGTATCTAACAAAATGGTATTATACATCAATATTCTTTGTCTTGGAATGATAAGCATTATTATTTTCTAGAAAAAGAGTTTTCAAAACCTATTTTCCGTACTTTCTAAAAAATGCAATATTTACAATTATGCGTATTTCGTACTTCCATGAGTGGATTCCATTTCTTTGACTCCCATAGTTGAAAATGTAACTGAACCCGACCTCTTACTCCTCCAATTGATTTCTCCACCAAATAAGTGAAAACCATAACGATTAGTAGATCTTATGTGGTCAATATTCCCAACCTAGTTTGCATCAAAAAATCTATGTATATCTATCTCCTTCTAACATCCAAGTCTTCCTTGGTAGAAAATTACATAATATAAATTTCCACGCAAATTTTTGAAGACCCTCTTTACTATTGTCCAATGTACCTTACCTGGTTTTGAGATATACCTACTGAAAAATCCCACTACATGGGAAATGTCCAACCTAATATAGACCGTAGCATATATCAAACTTTCAACAACATGAGCATAGGGTGCAATGACATGTTTCCTACCTCTTATTGAGTCTCGGTACATATTTGATATACAAATAACTTTGTGTCTACAAGAAAGGACCTTTATTGCTTTATGTTCCTACATATTAATCCTTTGAAATACTATCTCAACATATTTCTTTTGAATCAATTAGAGTCTTTTGTTGGATTGATTCCTTTTAATTTCCATTCCCAAAATAAATTTTGCAACATCAATATATTTCATATCAATCTTAGAAGGAAACTGATATTTGACATCCTTGATGATTTCCTTGTTATTTCCATTCAACAACATATCATCAACATACAATACCAAATAAATAAAATTGTCACCAACATGCTTTGAATAAACACACTGATTAGATTTGGCTCTTGATAAACCAAGTACAAATATATAAGTATCAAACTTGTGATGCCACATTCTTGGTAATTGTTTAAATAATCCATATAAGTACTTATTCATATTGCAAACCAAATCCTTCTTTCCCCTCACTGCAAAACCTTCTACTTGTTTCATGCAAATTTATTCTTTAAGATCGCCATGCATAAATTTTCTCTTCACATCCACATTCTCTACTTCAAGATCAAAAGTAGCAATAATACAAAAAAGAAATCTAATAGAAGTTAAATTAGAAACAAGAGAAAAATTATCACCAAAATCAATTCCCTCCATTTGGGAATATCCCTTATCTACTAGGTGTGAGATTTGCACTTCTCTACCTACCTTATTTTATGCATTCAACTTCTTATTAAATACCTATTTTATACCAATAGGATTTTTTCTAGCTTAAAACTCAACTAGATATCTAACATAAATTCTATGAATGGCATCCATTTCTTCAACTAATGTCTTCTTCCAAATTTTACTATCTTGTGAAATTATTTCCTCCCTAATAGTTTTAGGATCGTCATTAGTAACATACGGAGAAAAAATAGAGTGAAAATTAGGTGGGATATACCTTTATGGTCACCATTTTTCATGAATCGATCTTGTCAATGATATAAGCTAGGGTTCTTCCTTTTCTAGTTCATCTTCTTCTGTTGATTCATATTCTTCACCGTCAAAATCAAACTCTATTGCATCTCATTCTTCTTCCTTTGGTTAGACTTCTGGTTTGTAGGGAGGAAATCTAACCTCTCTAAATACGGAAGTCTAACTATAAACTAGGTTTCAAAATTTATAGCCTTAAATATGCCATCTTAATAACCAATAAAGATACATTTTTCAAATTTATTATCCAGCTTACTTCTATTTTCCTATGGAACATGCACATACAAATAACAACTGAAAACTTTGAGATGTTTAAGAGAGGTCTTTTACAAATCCATGCCCATTCAAAGTTTTGTCAACTAGTGATGATGTAGGTGATTTATTTACTATGTAACATGTAATATTCACTAACTCTACCAATAATTCCTATCATAACCCTGCACCACTGAGCATATTCCTTGCATTCTACATTAGCGTCCTATTCAATATTTTTACAACGTAATTTTATTAAGGTGTGTATGGAGTATTATTTTTCCATTGTATTCCATCGAACTCATTTTTGTAGAACTCTCAACCATTATTTGTCCTCAACACCTTTGTTTTCTTCTCTATTTGGTTCTTTACAAGAGATTTAAACTCCTTAAATTTATCAAAAAATCATATTTCTTATGGAGGACATAGACCCATATTTTCCTCAAGAAATCATCAATGAATGAAACATAATACAAATTTATCTAGTGATGAAATGGGAATAGGTCCAAATACATCACTGTGTATTAACTGCAATATTCCTCTTGATCATTTAGCACCATATGGGAACATCATATGATTTTTTTACCATAAATATAATCTTCAAGGAAATAAAAAAATATAATGTTAAATCAAACATACCTTCAACCATACCCTTACTATGTAATGCATAAAGGCCCCTCTCTCCAACACTTCCTTGTTTTTTATGCCATAGCAGTATCTTCTCCATAGGGACAATAAGCGTTCTATATTATAAAATTATATCCTTAGGAACAAAAGAAGTATTGCACCCATCATTTAAAGTGTTTCTCAACATATTTTATAGAGTTCCAATCCAAATTTCCCACATCAACATCGTTTCTCCTCAAACCATTTTTCATGTTTCCATTCCAAATAAAGTATGCACACCTACATCACCCATATTTCTTACATATACTAGGATTTTGGATAGATATAGAACATGCAAAACACTAGGAATATTTATAATCCTTCCATATTTGAATAAAAACTTAACCCTTCCATGTCCTCTGATTTTGATTGTCAACTCATCTCATAGGAAAACATTAGCTCCATTGTACTTTTCATAATCACAAAACCAGACCATATTAGGAGTCATGAGAAATGAATCACTTGTGTCAATCAAACATACATCATTATCTGCATGTGTACTTATAGATTCCAATTAAACATCACCTCCTACTTTTGTGGAGGTTTTCATTTCTATGAAAGGGGAATCATCAAATCCATTACCTTTATTAACATTCTTAGACCTTCAATATTTCTTATAATTCCTAACTTTACCTCATTTGAATAATTTCTTTACAATTTTTCCTATAGGTTTAGATCTACCTCTACACTTAGATCTCCCCCCACAATACTTACTATTCCTCTATTTGGGAAAAACTCTCATAGATAAAACATCCTTGGTCACATTCTCCAAGGATTTTATCTATTGAAAATCTTATTAATACTGAGAGGGGGGGTGAATCAGTATTAAGCACAGTTTTACAAAATTTTCACTTCTTACAAATTCAAACAATATTTATATTATGTATTCACCTTAAGCAATGTCATTCATCAACACATGCATAAAACAAAGAACACATAGATTTAACATGGAAACCCAAATGTGCTAAAAACAAAGAATGCTTTATTATATAATAAAGATTACATTCATAGGAAGCACCAATTTCCAAGATTCTCCAACACCGATTGGAAGGAGGCTCCAACCCCCTTGTTTATTGGATTCAACCTTAAGGAAGCACATAATCCCTCATTTACCAGCACCAAGTTACCACCAACTGGATGGATGCACCGACCCCCTTGATTTATAGGATTCAACCTGAAGGAAGCACCAAATCCCTATCCTTGACCCTTCTTGCCATCCTAATATGATTGTATATGTTCTTCTTGCTTTCTATTGATTTGCACACACTTTAGACTTGATGCATCACTTTTCTTTGGGCGCACCTACTATATTCTCTGCTCTACGAAATTTATGCACTTTATCATTAGTTCTTCTCTTCACTTCTTGTTCTTCAATATTGCACACCGGTTCTCATATTCCATAAGCTTCTGCAATCTGTGTGCTGCTCAACATATTGTTTTGTTTCTGTGCATCTGCATATTCATCCAATTATGTGTATCATATACTATACTGCTCTTTTTTTCTTGTGCACTTGTCTCATGTACGATATCATCCTATGCATCATATGTTGTACTGTTGTTTTGTTCTAGAGTACTTGGCTCGATGTACTACATCATCCTGCTCATCATCTATTGTACTATTGTTTTGTTGTTGTGCACTTGGCTCTCTACTAGATCATGTTGTTTTGGATCAATGATCCATTGATACCCCCAATAATTCAAAGCTTTCTAATTTAGAGTGTTATCTCATGTTCATCTTCAAGCTTACTTTTCACTCATCAACTTTGCTTCTTATTTATACTCAACTTGTTTAGACACTGTGTCCACAAGTTGGATGATAGCGTCCCTTCTTCCTTTCTTCACGGTCAAGCTTACTCATGCATCTGCCACTTGTCTTGTTCTATGCAGTTGAAGTATCATGATTTGTGGGTCTCGTGCACAATAGTTCCTTAGCATATTGGAACTTGCGCACTTGGGAACCACTATGTATTTGGTCTTGTGCTCTTGAAGTACCATTGCTCGGTGGGTTTTACACACTTCCAAGACTTGTTCAACCTCCTATTTGACATCAACTTTGAAGTACCACACCTAGATGGAATTAGGGACTTGCACACATACTTTATGTACTTCTTCAAACAAGAATATGGATACTAAGTCCTCTTTGACATCGATGACAATAAAAGTTCAAAAATATCCCACTTTGGCATTGATGTCAACACCTCATGAAGTTGTGCTCCTCCTGATCATGAATTCATTTGTTCTATTTGCACACAATACAATACTCCCCCTGTGTTCTTTCCATTTTGAACCTTTTCTCTACTGTGCAACCTCCGATCAATACTTCTCTGTTGTTTTTCATTTCTTCATGCTTCTTGCGTAGTTCTTTGTGACTAATACATGATTCATGGTATTTATACCCCTTTAACATCAATGGAAAAGAGGTGCTTCTCATACACAATTACAAGTTCTCTTCTAAAATTATACTTTCTCTTTGCATTGGATTTCATGCTAGCCTTAGTTAACTTTTCATGCCATTGTTTTTTTTAATTACTCCCCATGGATTCATGCTTTATTCCCATTCCTTTTGTTGTTATTGGTGTGTAGTGCTCAGTCGCCCTGCAACCTATACATTTATCATTGTCTCTGTAGCTATATCAGTTGACTATGTGCTTCCCCTGGATGTTTTCCAATTTCCTTTTAATTTTTTCTTTTGTTCCTATCACATTTAACCTTTTTTTCAAGTATTACTCTCTTTGCTTTCATGCAATAGCATATTTTGAATGCAATACAAACTCTGATTTTGTAGCAGTGTTGTATATGTGCATTAGTATTTAAACCAAACTTTTATTTATCAACAATAATGCTTATTTTTGTTCTTCTTTCAACAATCACACAAATGTATGCTTTGTGCGACTGTTTTACTTCAAAACACCTTTGAAAATAATTGACTATGGAAGTATTTGTTACTTTTCCTTAAATATATATGAGTATTTTTCTTTGAAACTTTTACATTAGTGTAACTTTATGTGAGAAGCCACAAATGTTTCTAGTTGCAATAAATACTAATGCTTTCCTTGAATTACTAATGAATAATGTGGTTGAATTCAAGGATCTTACTCAACCTTTTGGCGATCTTCGATTGTACAAGCTTGAGGGATTTTCTTTTCCCATGTTTTAATGTGTGCACGCCCTTTTTGATGATTTGCACGATTTCTTTCCTTTTCCATCCATATATTGTTGTTGATATTATGTGAAGTATTGAGAGGTTTACTGTTCTTAAACAATATTGAGCCTTATGTCCAAAACCATCACAAGTATAACATCTCACGGTATGACATTATTTTGAAATATGTCCATTTTAGTTGAATCTCGATCACTTTAATGTATTGAAACTTTTCCTATCAGTGTAACAGAGAAATTTGTAACCATTTATGGAACCATCATACTTGGATTGAAGTGGATTCATTTGATTTGCATCTGAAATGTACTTGTTGTCATAGATATTCTTAGATTTATTATCATAGACAATCCCAATTTTATATGTTGGTAATATCCAATTGTTTAATATCTTGTCTAGGATTGATGTGCTATTATTGAATTTGTTCTCCATTTTTGCTTTAAGAAAAATCTTTTCATTTCTTGGATTTGCATAGTCCGGGGCATCATTCATGAAGTGTCCTTGAGTCTGTTCCTCTTTTCTCATTTCAGTATGTTCTCCTTTTAAATGAGATATCTCTATATTTCTTTGCTCAAGATTATTTGTCATCATCTCATTTTCTTGTTTTGATTCTTCCAGTGACACTTTCAATTCAAACCTCTCTTCCTCAAGATCGTTGATTTGATCAATTGTGCAATCTTACTGTTTCTTAGGATCCATTTCCTTTTCACTCACCTATTTTTCAAGTGATTGTTGAATGGCCTTAGATTTATTGACATGTTCTTCATATTTTGAAAGATGATTCTGCAAAAAATTGTTCTTATTTCTTGATTTCTTTAATTCTTCCAAGGTAGTAATCATTTCACCTTCCCAGTTGAATTCAGCAATTTCATCTTTAGACTGATTGTATGATCTGATTTTTTGCAACATATTTTGGAGGTGAATTAAGGATCCCACTGTAAAAGTACTTACTTAATGTTCCTAATTGACTTTCATGTGTATCTGATGTTTCTTTAGAAGAACAACAATTTATCCTTTCTCTGAGCCTTCATCTTCTAGAAATGACATGAAAAGCACTTCTATTGAACTATCATCACAATCACCTTCTTAAGATGAACTCATGTCTTACCTAGAGTACAAACTCTTACTTTTTTTAGGGAACCTATTTATGTTTTCAATTTTTTCATGTTGGTGTGTCATCCTTCGCTCTTTGTAATTGGCATCTTCATCACTATCACTATCTCTACCTTCTTTGTAAGGACACTTTGAAGCAAAATGACCTACTCTACCACATTCAAAACATTTGAAGGGTAAATTACCCTTGTATTTGCCATGCCCCCTTTTTAACTTCATTACGAAGTTTTCCTCTTCCTTGTCTAATTCATTAGATGAGCTCTTATTATGCTCAAGTTTTCTACACTTTACTTTCTCGGTGGCTTTGAAGGATACTTATTTCCTAGTGGGATTTTACTTTTCAGTTCTCATCTCATAGGAAGCAAGGATCCCATGAAGCTCATCTTTTTTTAATTTGTCTAGATTAGTTCGGTCTTCCAGAACTGACACCTTGGATTCAAATATTAGTGGCAGATTTATCAGTATATTTTGTACAACCGCTTATTTGGCTAATTGGACTCCAAGTCCTTTGATGGTGTTGACTATCTCATCAACTCAATGAATATATGATGCAATATTTTCTTCTTCTTCCATCTTCAAAGTTTCAAACATACCAGAACAAATCTGCAGCTTTTCCTTCTTGACTTTGTCATCTCCCTCATAGATATTTTTTAGTGTGTCCCATACTTTTTTTGCTAAAGTACAATGCATGAGCTTGGTGAATTCAAAATATGCTAATTTACATAATAACACATTCCTAGCCCTTGAATTATATTCATACTACCTTCTTTCAATTGGATCAACTCATGCAGTTTTGGGAACATTATAGCCATTTTCAACCATCTTCCATGCATCAACACCAAGAGACTGCATCTATACCTACATTCTTATTCTCAAGAAAGTGTAGTTTGAGCCATCAAATCTGGGTTCTCTTTTGGTAGAGAGTCCTTCCAGTTTGTCCATATATGCGCAAAGATTTATCTTCTAGCTGTTAAAATATTACTGAAGACACCCACTCTGATACCAATTGTTGGAAATATTATTAATAGTGAGAGGGGGTGTGAATTAGTATTAAGCGTAGTTTTTAATCAATTTTCACTTCTACCAAATTCAAACAATGCTTATACTATGTATTCACCATAAGCAATGTCATTCATCAATACATGCATAAAACATAGAACACAAATATTTAACGTGGAAACCCAAACAGGAGAAAACCATGGAATTATTTATTATATAATAAAGATTACATTCATAGGAAGCACTAACTTCCAAGATTCTCCAGCATCAACTGGAAGGAGGATCCAACCACCTGATTTACAATATTCAACCTGAAGGAAGAACCAAATCCCTCATTTACCAGCACCAACTGGATGGAGGCACCGATCCCCTTGATTTACAAGCTCCAACCTGAAGGAAGCACCAACTCTTTGTCCCTTACCCTTCCTACAACCCTGATATGACTATAGAATTTTTTCTTGATGTTTTCTTATCTTGCACACTTCAGATTTGTTGCATCACTTTTATTTGGGTGCACCTACAATATGCTTTGCTTTACGCAACTGCTACACTTGATCATCAGTTCTTATCTTTCTTCACTTATTTTACTTCAGTATTGCACATTGGTTCTCATATTCCATATGATTATGAAATCTGTTCGTTTCTCAACATACTGTTATGTTTCTATGCATCGTCTACTATATTGCTCTTATGTTCTTTTGCACTTGTCTCATGTACAATATCATTATGCTCATCATATGTTGTACTACTATTATTTTCTAGTGCACTTGGCTCTCTATACTGCATCATTCAACGCATGATCTGATGTACTGCTCTTATGTTCTTGTGCACTCGGATCTCTGCTAGATCATGTTGTTCTGGATCAACAAGCCATTGATACCCCAATAATTCGAATCTTTCTAATTCAGAGTGCTATCTCATGTTCATATTCAAGCTTACTTTTCATTCATCAACATTGCTTCTTATTTATACTCAACTTGTTCAGACAATGTTTCCACAAGTTGGATGATAACATCCCTTCTTCATTTCTTCATGATAAAGCTTGCTCACACATCTGCCACTTCTATTGTTCTCTGTAACTAAGGTATCATGACTTGTGGGTCTCGCGCACACTAATTCCTTAACATAGTGGGACTTTCTCACTTGGAAACCACTACATGTTAGGTCTTGTGTCCTTCAAGTACCATTGCTTGGTGGGTCTTGTGCACTTCTGAGTCTTGTTCAACCACCTCTTTGACATCAACTTTGAAGTAACACAACTAGATGGAATTAGGTACTTATGCACATACTTTATGTACTTCTTCAAATTGGTACATGGATACTAAGTCCTCTTTGACATCAATGACAACCAAAGTTCAACATTATCTTCATTTCCTATGATAATAAGCATGTAAATATATCATCGAACTTTAATGTGGACTTAGTGGTACTATCAAATGCTGCAAATATATTATCTAAAGAGTATGGATTACAACATAGCAAAGCAATATACTTATATTCCTCCTCCATCTTAATATCAACAATACATGTTTACTTACCAGAGTATTAAAGGAATTTATATGATCTATCATGAAGTTACCATCCTCCATTCTAATATGATATATATTCTTTTGAAGAAATAAATTTTTTACCAAGGAATTTGAGTGATACAAATTCCCCAACTTATCCCACAACTTCTTTGTGTTTTCTTCTCTAGAGACATTTAATAGAACCGAATATAAGAGGTCGAGTTGAATTATTATTCTCACTTTTATGTCCAAATTTTCCTAATATTCTTTCGAAACATTAATGGGTTTTTTACTTGGGTCCACAACAATCCACTATTCTCTATCTAAAAGAATATATTCCATCTTCATCTTCCATACCTAAAAGTTGTAGTTGTTAAAATTCTCTATTCATATTCTTGAACTACTCTTCATTTTCATTATACAAGATTCATTGCTCAAATATTCCACTCTAGCATAGGTTTATTGCATACCCAAGACACCCTTTCTCTTCATAGGATACGATAAGCCCTAGAAATGAAGGAAATCCCCTAAATCCAATAACCCCTCTCTAATACAATATGAATATTTTTATAAACATATGTAAGAAAATCAATACTAGATAGAATCTAAAACACAAGGATTAACACATAGCGAACAAAAATTTACCCTAGAAACCCTTAACTGTGAAACTTAGCCTACACCTGAGATTTTATCCACTCTCTATCTCCTTGTATTATGTTTGATGTTTACAATATATTATTGTAGCACCCAAAACCCTAATTCATTAACTTGTATTAGATTACAACTCTAGTTCCTTAACCAGAATTAGTTTACAATGAGTCAAAAAACCATTCGCCGAAATGGCTCAAAACTGACCAAAAAATAGACCCATTTTTTTTTTTTTTGGGGGGGGGCGATTCTACACTAATTCCCCTTAGGTAGAGGGAGTATTAACCTCCCCCCCAATACCTCATTTTATATAGTAATCTAAAAATAATAGAATACCTTTCCAATAAGTCACAACATAATATTTTTTCTAGTACAAGGGACAATGTCTTGGACGATGGCCATATATTCAACAAATTATACAATATTCCCCAATCTATGAACTTTTATTAGGAGGTGCACAATGATAAGTTACAATTTTATGAAAATTATTATCTCTATTAATTTACACAATGCCACCCATAGGTTATCCTAAAACAATGTCCTAATGGGGTCTTGGTGTAGGTCATCCTTTTAATAGTGGTAAATCAAAGGAATTATCCAATTCAATCCTAAACCTAGTACAACATACTGACTCTCTACCAATCATAGGTGTCATTAATTCATGTTTCTTCTTTGTAAGTGCAAAGATCAAATTTTTAAATTGGGGTAGGTTTGTAATTACTCCAATTACCATTGTTCTAGCATTGTTAGGATATTTAATGATAGACTTAATTCCCATGGCCTACTCCCAACAATCTCTAGGAGTGATAGTATTCTAATGCATCAAATGGATTCTAAGTTGAAGGAAGTATACCTTGAATGAGGCAGTCCTTAGGGTTGGTATCATGGATGCAGAATGTAATCCTGCCAATAAGATCCCAAAACCTTTGAGCATCTTCCCATTCTATCTCACCAACTATATGCTTAATCTCTTTCAATTACAATATACCCTATTGTTTATATTTAGGTAGATGAAACTAAAAAAAACTATTGTTTAACTTCGAATAGATAAAGAGGCACTCCCCCAAGTGGGAAATCTGCAAACTTCATGTACCATTACAATTCCATTTCTCTTAGATGTTTATGAAACTCTTCTAGCTTAGAATCATTTGGGACTCACTTAGATCTATAGATACATTCCTAGTGGAATAAAATTTGTTGCAGATACTATTATCCCTTACCATTAAACATTGGACATCTCATAGTGGATTTTCCTTGAATTCCTTTCATTTTGAAAGGTGTAAGTCTTGATAAAATAAAATAAAAACATGGACATAGTTGTGCAATGAAATTCTAACTTGGTGTTGAAAATGGATTACTAACTTCTTATCCTATACTTCTACTATTACTTCCTCCTAGTCGTGTTCCAATCCAACAACCACAATGACTTCAAATATTAGGAAAAAATAATGGAAAGAAATATAACTTGTTTAAATTTACTTATTATTAAAAGGCGCCTGAGGTGTGTAAGGTTTTCCGTTACACCAAAACCTGCAGATGTTGATGAAATTTTGAAACCAAGCACAAGGTCTTATTACTAGGAGTGGTAGTTAGTCCACTTTTTTATATTCCAAGAGGTGTGGTGGTTATACCATGCAGTTGTACCGATACTCCAACACCCCCCCTCTGGCATAGCTCAGGGGAATTGAACCTGGGAACTTACTCTGACACCATGTGATATTTTTTGATATTATCATAGAGATATAGAGACAAATATTAAATTCACACTAAGTCTAATAGAGATCAAAATAATTGAGTAGGAAAAGTAGATAGAAATAACTATGTTACAACACAAGAGAATGAAGAACAATTGGAAAAAATCCATTACCTCATTATTCAGTAAAATGTGTACCTAAATAATACATATTCAAAGGATAAATTCGTGATCCCAAAGAGGCAGTTGGAATTCACATGAGTGGTAGGCTTAGTTTGCATTGGAACCATATCTCAGTAAGGTCTAGTGGCCACCGATGATGAATGGCTAGTCAACTGAGGTGGAATGGCACATGATTTAGTCATTGGGGCTAGAAATTAGGGGATGAGACCCAAATGGGGAAAAATACTGACTTGTAATGGTCAAAATAGATTCTCCTACACTCAGTGGCAGTGAAACTAGGTGTAACAGATAGTTAAATAGTCAATCAAGGGGATAAGGAACCTCAAATCATGGAACTAACTGTGATAACTCCTAAAATCATGCATGAGGATGCCTTTGGACTTCAATGGTGTAACCAAGGCTCTATGAATGGATAAGAGGGATAATGATGACCAAAATTAATCTCTACAGGGCCTAAATTAAGGAATAGGTGCTAGGAGACTCAACTATCAATGCATGGATGCATGGAGCACTGCATGGAAAAATTATTCTTCGATTGGTTCACTTGATCTACGTTGTCCCAAAACTTATCCTAAGGTTATCTATACTTATTTAGTATGGATTATTACATCCACTCGCAACCCATCTCTAACAATCTCTTCTGACTTGGTTGACAATCCTTTTCCCTAAATTCCTCGAGATTGGATTCCTTCCACCAATAGTCTCTCCTGCAACCATGAGCTATCCATATATCCATTTTTTCTAATATTTCATAACTCTTACATCCTTCCCTCATTACATCCTTCGTCGTTAATTTATTTTTTACAATTATGAACTTGATGCTTACAACATGCATCAAGTTCATACACTATAGATCTGTAGTATCTAACCTCCTTCACAACACATTACTCTCTCTCTCTCTCTCTCTCTCTCTCTCTCTCTCTCTATTTATCTATCTATCTAGATATATTTAAAAAAAACAACACCAAAGCACTCTTCTCTCTCTCTCTCGATATATTTAAAAAAAACAACACCAAATCACTCCTCTCTCTCTCTCTCTCTCTAGATTTCCAAAGAGATATTTCACATAGAGATTCAAGTATAAGAGACTATACTTGAATCCTGATAGATTTCAATTATAGTGAAATTAACCAACAAAGGAGTCCCCCTAAACTATAATCTAAATATATCGAAGTATCCTTTTTGCTACTTTCGAATGGCTTTCATGGGGTGTTTTCATATAGTGGGAAATACGAGAAACAACAAAGGAAATATTAGGATGGGTATGATTCAAGTATAAGAGACTCCCAGTAAGCTGACAATACAAGGTGGTATCAACATTGAATAAAGTGCAAGTGGAAAAAAATTTGACTCTAGGTTGAAAGGGAGATGGGGTTGATTTACAATATTCCATGTGAAATCGACGAATTAGAAGGTCACAAAAATACTTAAACTAAGAAATAAAATTTCCTTCTTTGGTTTGCAAGACTTGAAGGCCAAGAAAATAATGCAAATGTTCTATGTTTGTCATTTCAAAATTCTGCTTAAGACTAGATTTCACATGGGTTAAATGTTTATGGTCACTACCATAAATAATAAGGTCATCAATATAAAGAACAAGGATGATGAGATGGTTTCCTACATTATTTGTATAGACATTGGGGTCAGAATGGCATCTAGAAAAACTAGTGTCAAGGATAAAGTTATCCATTTTGGCATACCAAGCTCGATGAGCTTGCTTAAGGCCATATAGGCATTTTTTAAGGTGATAGACAAGACTAGAGTAATTCTGAATGCAGTTAGGAGATTTTTCCATGTAAATTTATTCATGCAAATCCCTGTGCAAGAAGGTGTACTTGGAATCCATTTTGATGGACCTCCCATTTTGTTAACAATCAAATTAACACACCTAGTCCTATGATAGAAGAAGCACATTTTTTACTATGCGCTCGCAACATGAAGACAGAAACACAAGTACATTCAGAGACAAGTCCTCTATGATCTAATCACTTCTCCCATAAATGGAAGGATTAGGTGAATAAAGTCGGAACTTAAGAGACCAAGTTCAGTAAATGAACCACTCACCAAAGGTCCAAAACTAAGCCGCATCAATCAAAAAGTGAAGAAGAATGCATTAATTGTGCTAAAAGTATGTCAAGTTGTGCAAGAAGCCTTAAAAAACTATGGAAAAGTGGGTTTTCAGTTTAAAATAATCTAAAATGAGGAAAAGGAGTAATCCCACATTTAGAAAAAAAGCTTAAGGCTCATTTCCCAATGTTGTATAAGAAAGGCATGGGAGGCATTGTAAAGTACACAAAGTAAGAGAAAAGGCATGCTGAAAAGATTCTGAAGGAGGAAAAGCTCAATTTCTTCAAAAGCAAGGGTGGAGAAAGGAAATCTTATGGCAATGAAGGAGGGATTCACACCAAGATCCATGGTAGGAATGTATCTCTTCATTGTTTTAATATGAAATGATTCAAGTTTGTTCCATTTGAATGTTTGAATGTTGCTTATCTTGCATGATTTAGATGTTTAAAGTGGAATTAGATCTTACATTGATGAATGAATATAGATCTATTAATGACTTGTGATAATCATTTTAATATGTTGACATAGAGGCTCACCACCTCTTAGTAAAATAGCATGTTTATAGTAGACACAATCCTACACTAATTGTTGTTATCAGATTGGCGACCATACTGGGGATCGATCCTTTGGGTTTGAAGATATATGATGAATGTTCCATACCAAGGATCAAAAGTTGCAATGAGGAATACATGTTCATCTACCCAAGATTCAACAAATACAATATCCTCCTTCTCAATGGGTAACTCAGACATTAACTCAGCAAATGCTAATAATTTCTTGGCTTTGGCATTTTTGAATTCAAGGTCAAATTCTTGTAAAATTACTATCCATTTTGAGTATTTGCCACCAATGATATGGCGGGACAAAATGTGTCTCATGGGGTTCATTTCAACCACTATGGTTGTTTTCCTTGGAAGTATGTAATGTCTAAGTCGTTGGACAGCATGGACTGCTGCCAAGGCCAACTTCTCAACCTGGGAATATCTCAATTCAGGACCTGCAAGTCCCTTACTAAGATAGTAAATAACATGTTCTTGAGATGATTTGTCCTCTCGTGCTAAGACCATTCCAATGGTGGAAGGAGATGCAACCAAATATAATAGAAAGTCTCTATTGTATTTCGGTGGACTAAGCACCGGGGTGGAGACCAAAGTTTTCTTTATTTCATCAAATGAACGTTGAGCTTGGTCATCCCATATGAATATTTCATTTTGTTTTAAGAGACGCATGAAACCTTTAGCTTTTTCAGCAAAATTCTCGACAAATCTCCTCAAGTAGTTAGCTTTCGCTTGAAGGCTTTGAATTTGAGTGATTGTTTTCGGGGAAGGCAACTGAAGTATTGCCTCAACCTTGATGGGATCAACCATGATCCCCTTTTGGGACACTATTGTTAGAACAGTAACCACACTTAGTACCATAATCCATAAATTTTAATTATCCATGTGCTTAATTAAACCATGTTTTGGATTAAGTGACTATAGTTGGTCAAAAACCCACTTTGAGAGTGTTCACACCCACTTCTGAGCAAACCAGTTCACCCAGCCTCCAGTTTTGTCCACAAGTGCGCCCTCATTTATTGCTGGTGCGCCCTCTCTCCTTGTTTTGGGGAATTTAGTTGACCAAGGGCGCTAGGGTGGATTTTTGCCCACTTTTGGCTAGATTTGGAGCATTTAATGCTCCCTTGGGCCCCCAAACCTCCTCTATTTGCTCACCCACGCCTGCCTTGAGCTAATTAATGACTCAACATGCTTCAGCCACCTCCACACCAGAATTCGTAGCTGTTTGGGGTGATTGGGATTGAGTTGGACCCACCTAGGGGGGATTGAGGCCAATTTGGCATTGATGACTTGTACACTCAGCTTGAGCCACCTAATGCTCTCGATTTTCTCATGGATGTAATAAAAACCTGTTACTAACATTTTCACATGTTAGACAGTCAGTTAATCAAAGATTTGAGCATACATTGTGTGTAAATTTATCTTTTTTTCAAATTTTTCCACTGTAATTGCAAATTAATTCGATTTTGTGAGGTTCTCCATAGCTCCTCGATCTTCTGTGATCAAAATACTCACATGGTATCAAAGCCATCGTGGATTTAGTGAGTTGCAGGCCAACATTGAGCGTTGAACTGCATTCTAGAGAGGATTTCCAGACAAAAATTGAGTGTTTTTTGCAGGAGTTTCAGTAGTTTTCTCACCATCAACGCAGCAGTCATGGAAGCAAACCAAATGTTGCTCACACCCTTCAACTTTTTCGATTGGAAGGCTGAGATGGTCATCAAGCTGAGATCTAAGGGTCTCTATAGAGTGACCATGGGCACAGAAGTGGAGCCAAATTCTGCTGTGGAGAAAGCAAAGTACTACAATCGACTTGATGAAGCTTATGGATTGCTATGCCTGAGCATTTCAAGGGAACTCTTGTTTCATACAGACAGTTTGACAACTCCCAATGAAGTATGGGTGAAGCTAGAATCACTCTTTGGGAAAACTGATGAACTGAGAGGCCACCAGCTTGAAAACGAGCTCATTAGCTTGAGCCCAGCGCATTTTGAAACCATCCAGGAGTTCTTCACGAAATTCAAGTCACTGGTGCTTCAACTGCAACAATGTGGAATTGTTAAGAAGGAGGAACAACTGATTCTGTCCATCCTTTCGAAGCTAGGCCCAGAGTTTTCAGTATTTGTTAGCACATTTCACTCAGCCAAAATGACCCTTCGAAATTGGCAAATGCCATCACTAGCTACCTTCATGGAGTGTCTCACTCAGGAGCAGGACAAACTAGTTCAGATGGGCACCATAAAATCAAAGGACCAAGCATTGGCAATGGGTGTTTCAAATGCAAGCAAAGGAAAGCAGAAAGCCAAGAATTCGAAGCAGCAAGAGAAGAGAAAGTTTGACAAGACCAAGTCTGCAGATGGGGGTTCGAATCTGTCAAAGGAGAAGGACAAGAAGGGGAAGGAAAAGACCAAATGCACCTATTGTCATAGGGGATGGCATCCAGAGAGCTCATGTATGAAGAAAACCATTGACTCAATGGCGCAGCTGCTGGAGAAGAACAACATCCCAGTCCCTGAGGGCGCAAGGAAGAAAGAGAGCACCTCAAACCCTGACAATAAGGAGAAGTGTCATGCTTTGGTAGCAGGTACTTCGAATCCCTCTTCCTTCATCATTGATTCAGGAGCTTCCAGACATATGGTTTCATCCAGAGAGCTCTTCTCCTCTTTGCATTCGAATGGTGGCCCAACAGTTCGAATGGGAGATGATTCAGAACTCCAAACCAAGGGGATTGGAAGGATTGACATGGAGCATGGCTATTTCAGTGATGTGCTCTATGTACCTTCATTGGCTGCAAATTTGCTATCAGTCTATCAAATGACTCATACAAGAGAAGCCAAGAGAGTGACATTCACTCCAGATTTGGTAGAAATCTCAGAAATTTCCTCAAATCAAGTTGTGGCAGTAGGGTATGCAGATCATGATGAGAGAATGTACAAATTCTCAAATTTCATTCCAAATTCTAGTGACCATGCTCTTGTCTCTCATGCCAACGAGACCTCCAAGTTGTGGCATGAAAGATTTGGCCACATGAACTACAAATATCTCCAGCAATTGCACAGGGACGAGATGGTGGAAGGGCTTCCAGAAATCAGATCATCGAATGGTGCATGCATTGGGTGTGTAGTTGGAAAGCATCCTGAGCGCAGCTATGAGAAGGGAATGGCAAGGAGAGCCACTCAACCACTTGGATTGGTACATTCAGACCTCATTGGTCCTCTTCCCACTCCATCATATGGTGGATCAAGGTATGTACTTACATTCATAGATGACTACTCTCGATTCTGCTGGGTTTACTTCCTTAAATTGAAGTCAGAAGTGTTTGAGAAACTGAAGATTTGGAAAGCCCTAGTGGAGAACCATAGTGGTCATAAGATAAGATCCTTAGGACTGATAATGGAAAGGAATATGTGAATAACAACATTCAGCACCTTTGTGAGGAATGTGGCATCCAAATGCAACATTCAATCCCCTACACACCTCAGCAAAATGGTGTGGCAGAGAGGAAAAATAGATCTCTCAAGGAGATGGCTACTTGCATGATTGAAGCTAGGGATCTAAGCCCTAAGCTATGGGCTGAAGCCATCAATTGTGCTGCTCATATTCAGAACAGAGCCTTTCACAAATCAGTCAAAGGAAAAACCCCCTATGAGGCATGGTTTGGCCAAAAACCAAATGTGTCAAATTTCAGGATTTTTGGGTCTAGAGCATGGGCTCGAATTCCATCAGAAAAGAGGAAGGCTTTGGAGCCACAGAGTAGGGAATGTATCATGGTTGGATATGGTGAGGACACAAAGGGCTACAAGCTCTTTGACACATCCACACTTAAAACTTTCATTGAGAGAAGTGTGCAATTCGAAGAAGAACCAATTCCAGATTTTGAGCTTGCACCGGGGGAAAGCTCCTCTCCTCCACACCTTAATGAGATTAGTGATGATTCTACCTCTGATTTTTCTGATATTGCTGAAGATGACATGGCTGAAGATGACATTGCTGTACATGAGTCACCATCAAGGCCCAAGTGGGCTGAAAAAAGATCCCATCGATAGAAAGTCCACTTCAGGTTTTGTGTTTATGTTTGTTGAAGGTCCTATTTGCTGGTCAAGTAAGAAACAGCATACAATTTCTCTTTCATCAGCAGAGGCCGAGTACAGGGCAGCAGTGAACGCAGCCACACAGTGTGTTTGGTTGCAAGGCATTCTTCGGGAGTTTGGTGTTGCTATTGATTCTCCAACCAATATTTGGGTGGATAATCAAAGTGCCATCAAGATATCTACTGATCCAGTACAGAGGCAAAGAACAAAGCACATTGAGATCCACATGCATTACATTCGGGGCTTGGTGCATGACAGGGTGATTTCACTGCAGTATTGCCCATCCACCGAGCAAACTGCTGATATTTTCACCAAGTGCTTTACAGAGAAGACCTTCACTTACTTGAGATCTTTGCTTGGAGTGAGTGATGGATGGTGATTGCTGCAATTTAATTGCAGGTTCAGCCCCATGTCCATTTTTGAGGGAAGTTTTTATCCCATGAGGTTTTACTTCTTTTCCTCGGTTCATATGGACAAATAAAATTTCTGTTTGTATTGAGGTGACTTGAGCCTTTGTTGCCAAGGCCTCCCACTTATCTTTCATGAGATGTACAAAGTTATGGTTAAGGGGGGGTGTTAGAACAGTAACCACACTTAGTACCATAATCCATAAATTTTAATTATCCATGTGCTTAATTAAACCATGTTTTGGATTAAGTGACTATAGTTGGTCAAAAACCCACTTTGAGAGTGTTCACACCCACTTCTGAGCAAACCAGTTCACCCAGCCTCCAGTTTTGTCCACAAGTGCGCCCTCATTTATTGCTGGTGCGCCCTCTCTCCTTGTTTTGGGGAATTTAGTTGACCAAGGGCGCTAGGGTGGATTTTTGCCCACTTTTGGCTAGATTTGGAGCATTTAATGCTCCCTTGGGCCACCAAACCTCCTCTATTTGCTCACCCACGCCTGCCTTGAGCTAATTAATGACTCAGCATGCTTCAGCCACCTCCACACCATAATTCGTAGCTGTTTGGGGTGATTGGGATTGAGTTGGACCCACCTAGGGGGGATTGAGGCCAATTTGGCATTGATGACTTGTACACTCAGCTTGAGCCACCTAATGCTCTCGATTTTCTCATGGATGTAATAAAAACCTGTTACTAACATTTTCACATGTTAGACAGTCAGTTAATCAAATATTTGAGCATACATTGTGTGTAAATTTATCTTTTTTTCAAATTTTTCCACTGTAATTGCAAATTAATTCGATTTTGTGAGGTTCTCCATAGCTCCTCGATCTTCTGTGATCAAAATACTCACAACTATTAACCCAAGTAACCTCCCAGAGTCCACACAAAACATGCATTTATGTGGATTTAACCTAATGTTGTACTTGTGGCAGCACTCGAAGATGGCTTGTAAATGGGCACTATGCTAAGCTCTACTTTTAGATTTAGCTGCTAAGTCATCAAGATAAACCTCAAAGATTTTCTTAATGTCGTGAAATGCATAGGACATAGCTATTTGAAAAGTAGCTCCGGAATTTTTAAGGCTGAATGGCATTTTCCTATAAGCGAAGGTCCCCCAAGGGCATATGAAAGTTGTCTTATGTTGGTCTTCCTTTTTTATCTGGATTTGGTTATAACTGGAGAAGCCGTCCATAAATGAAAATATTTCATTCCCAGCACATTTATCAATGATCTGATCAATGAAGGGTGTGGGATAGTTATCCTTGGGACAAGGTAAGTTTAGATCTCTAAAATCGGTACAAACCTAGATAGTTTCTTGTTTTTTGTTAACGTGAACAGGATTGGATACCCAATTAGTCAAAGGAACAGGATAGATGAATCCATCTTTTAAAATCTTTTCGACCTCGACTTTAATGGCAGCAGACTTCTTAGGGTTCATTGGATGTAGTTTTTGCTGCATGAGTTTAACATTGGGATAGGTTTTGATCTCATGTTCCACGATACTGGGATCGATGCCGGGCATTTCTTCATAAGACCATGCGAACACATCATGAAACTCTTTAAATAAAGAAGTATAAAGTGTTATTTCCTCAGGAGAACAATCCACACCTATGTTGATGTTCTCAATGATGCCAGGTTTTATGGATATGTCAATTGGGATGGTTTTCGAAATGTTCACCAAGTTTCCCTCCGAACTCACATTGTGTGTTTGGATAGGGAATTGGTACTTGGTCATATCATCATCAAAGTAAATATTTTCAGGCTTGACTTCTAATGAATCAATTTTTGGAAGAAATGAGGATTTGTGGTGCATATCCTCCCAGGGTCGTTCTGAGATGTTCATGACCTCTAGGATGGCTTCATCCAAAGAGAAATTCTAATCCAGGAGATCATGGGTACTATGAGAGTTCAATGTCCAAACAGGTGAAGTATAGGGATCATATTCCTCTATCTTGGGAGTATTTTGATTTGGTTCTACCGAGGCCATTTGAATATCTTGATAAGCGAGCTCTACGGCAGAAAAGGGAACACTACTCTCTGTTTCATAATGTGGTGCAGAAGTATGTGTATTTCCATCATTCTTTTCATCTAAGATGTTCTCTTTGGAGGTTCCAACTAATGAGGTAGAACCAACCTTTGATGTGGAGTTAGAAAAAACTCTTAATGGAAAGTACACTTCTGACGTAATGGTGAAAATCGGGGCAATGTTAGGGGTCAATATTGGTGGTGGAATTGGAAAATTTCGCAAAAGGGATGAGTCTTTAAACATTCCTACCCCAACATCAACGGATGGGATGACCAAGCTCAATGTTCATTTGATGAAATAAAGAAATCTTTGGTCTCCGCCCCGGTGCTTAGTCCACCGAACTACAATAGAGAATTTATACTATATTTGGTTGCATCTCCTTCCACCATTGGAATGGTCTTAGCACAATAGGACGAATCATCTCAAGAACATGTTATTTACTATCTTAGTAAGGGCCTTGCAGGTCACGAATTGAGGTATTCCCAGGTTGAGAAATTGGCCTTGGCAGCAGTCCATGCTGTCCAACGAATTAGACATTACATACTTCTAAGGAAAAAAACCATAGTGGCTGAAATGAACCCCATGAGACACATTTTGTCCTGCCATATCATTGGTGGAAAATACTCAAAATGGATAGTAATTTTACAAGAACTCGACCTCGAATTCAAAAATTCCAAAGCCAAGAAATTATTAGCATTTGTTGAGTTAATTTTTGAGTTACCCATTGAGAAGGAGGATACTGTATCTGTTGAATCTTGGGAAGATGAACATGTATTCCTCATTGCAACTTCTGATCCCTGGTATGTAACATTCATCATATATATTCAAACCCAAAGGATCGATCCTTAGTTTTCTAGTATCGAACGACGTCGCATTTGACACCGAGCTCGAATATACCTCCTCATCGGGGATAATTTGTACCGTCGAGGAATAGACATAATATTAAGACGTTGTTTTGTACATGAGGAAGCTAAACAAGTATTGAATGATTTCCATGTGGGCGCATGTGGTGGTCATCTTTCTGGGTTGGCAACCGCCCAGAAAATATTGCGTGTAGGATACTTTTGGCCTACAATTTTCAAAGATTGCATGAATGCTGTAAAAAAGTGTCATCCTTGCCAAATTTACACAAGATAAATGCACGCACAACCTGCTCCTTTATGCCCTATAGTAACCATGGGCCCATTTTGTCATTGATTTTATGACGGTCAACCCCCCTTCAGTTGATGGCCACCACTACATCATCGTAGCGGCATAATACTTCACCAAGTGGGTTGAGGTGATGCCTACATTCAATTTTATGGGTAAAACTGTAGGATACTTTCTATTTAATCATGTAATAACAAGGTTTGGTGTACCCAAAGAGATCACTACCAACAACAGAAGTCATTTTAGGAATTCCTGTATGGATGAACTTACAGACCGGTTAGGATTATGGTAGGAATTTTCCTCACCATATTACCCTCAAGCTAATGGACAAGTAGAAGCCATCAACAAGGTTTTGAAAACTATGTTACAGAGGACGATTAATAAAAACAAGAATAACTGGCACTTGATTTTGTTTACTGCTCTTTGGGCTTACCGAACAACCGCTAAAACTGCAACCAGATTCACTCCCTTACAACTAGTTTATGGAGAGGAAGTTGTGTTTCCAATTGAATGTGAAATCCCATCATTAAAGATAGCTATCGAACTCCTACCTAACACTTCTACAGAAGAAGAAAGGCTTCTCCATCTCCATTCTTTGGATGAAACTAGAAGGGAAGCTTCTCTAAATGTAGAAGCACACAAGAAGAAGGTTAAAACACAATATGACAAGTCTACCCATCCCCGAGTCTTTTATAAAGGCGATCTGGTTTTATTTTATGACCAAAACCAAGATAAAATAGGAGAAGGGAAATTTGTAGCTAAATGGTTTGGCCCACTTGTTTTCAAAACTGTGTTAAAAAATGGAGCTTATGAATTGGTCAATTGTGATGGGGAGCCATGTCGGAGATAAAAAATGGTCTCTATCTGAAGAATAACTTCGCATAGGCACTGATGCTTTGCACCATTTGTTGTATTCTTTGTATAAAATTTTCTACATTAGTTATTTCAGGCACACACTTATCTTGCTTGGCATTGTCACTTTGGCAGATGGCACACGAATATTTCACATATTTGGGATATGCAGATGGCGCCAACCATAGTTCTTAGAACATTGCTTCTTCCGCATGGGTCGTTTTCACACCTAATAACGAAGTTCTTATTTCAGGAGGCATTTTTCTCAGATCTGCAACCAACAACGTTGCAGAATATGGCGCAGTCGTTGAGCTTCTTGTCGAGGTTGTCACCCTTGGCATCCAACGAATAATTGTCAAACTGGACTCACAATTAGTTGTATCCCAGTTAAATGATTAGTATCAGGTTCAACATCCTACATTGTTTAGAAAGTTTCTACAAGTACGTCTTTTAGAGCATCAGTTCGAGTTTAATGAATATCTACACGTTCCTAGAAGTCTGAATAGTTTGGCTGATTCTTTGGCCAACTATGTACTTGATTGGAATCTAAGTCATTAACATCATACCAAAAAGCAACCATGTACATTATTTCATGGCCAATTTAATTGAACACATCATTTAAGGACATAAGTAAAACTAAAATAACCTAGCTTACATCATAACCCAAAAAAGTGTAAATTTTTCACACACCAAAAAGAACAGTGTAAATACTTTTCTCTTTTTGTTTCTCTTTCTTATAGATAACACCCAAAAAAATTTCATACAAAAAGTGAAAAAAATTCAAAAAATTTGAAAACATGGGATACTGTTTCAAAATTTTCTAGTTCGACATCAAAACTAACCCACAACTGGCAGATCAAATACTAAAGGTTCACAGCTTCTAGAAATTCAAGTTGAAAGGGGATGCCTCCTCTCATACATCGGCTACACTACAAGCATTTATGGTAAACCATGAGTATTTCTTACTTATCTTTTATTCATACATACCGTATCCTTTTGAATGATAGAAATATGCATCATTCCTCAATTTTAGCTATCTTTTAAGATATTAAATGCATATTTGAACCAGTTTCTAACTGAACTATTGGGTAGTGAAATGGTTTTGATTTCAGGACTTGAAGACTTTGACAGTTCGAACTATTTGACATAGGTAGTTGAAACAAACCATGATTCATGATGATCTATGATTTTGGCATTTTTCACAAGACTCAAGCTGAAGTAAACCTCATTGAACCATTCCTACTTGGCCATTTCCCCAAATTAGATAACTTTTGTCACATGGTATTACTTCATCTTCCGTCGACACCTAATCCTGCTTCAGATAGCCTACCTTGGGAGGGAACAACTGCAAGAGTGTGCACAACTAGCTTAGCCCTTGTTTGCAATATGGATCTTTGCCTTGGCCTAACCCGTGCCCTTGAAAAATAGGAATACGCCCATGCAACACTTGTTCTGTCCTGTGTACCATAACATTCTTTATTCTTTTTTAAAAAATGAAAAAGCATAAAAATTAAAAAACACCAAAATCCAAAAAGGGATAGACTTGAATCACTTCATATTATAAACTCTGAAGAAAATGGCAACAGTCATTCCTTGTCGCCCTTGAACATGGCACATAATATTGTATCTGCTGTCAATACACCATCTACATTTTCCTTAGGAAACTGTACTAGTATTTTGAATAGATCTCCACCGATGGGTTATCCTTCCCATCACCAGTGGAGCTTTCGTTAATGCATCTAGCATTAGCAGAATTCATTAAGGTCACTTACTCAAATTACTATGTTTCCATGTATCCATTCTGCGTCGTGTTATGTGTTCAAGGGAAGTTCAAACCGAGTCGGCCATTCCTCAAATATTCTGGACCAATCATGTCGACCTTCCTTGTGTCATTATACAGTGTTGGATCTTGCAGTTCTACCAAATTATATCAGACTATTGATCTTTGTTTCATATCGGTTGGTGTGGGATGCATTAATGCCCTCCTTCCAATGGATCTATTCCTATCAACATCAAATCATTATCTAGGACATGGATCTAGAAACCCAAGAGTACCTTGGATCTTGTATTCATTAGTGGCAGGTTTCCTCGCAAATGACAGTCGGTATACATCAATGACCCCTGATTGTTTGATTCTATAAGTGTTCGACTTCAAAACATCTATTCACACTTGCTAGTTTGTACTCAGTACCTTAGAGTCCATCATCATTATCAGTGGTTCTCTTCACATCTGTTAATGGTATACATCAATGAACGGTAATAAGATGGTGTTTTATTATGCTCAACATCCGATAACTTATCCGCGTGATATAAACTCATACTATCGTCAGTTTGTATTGAAGAACTTGGGAAAAACAGTTGTATCACTCATCAATGCACTGCCCGAGTTGCGCAAGATTAGACTGCCATGTCAGAATTTCAATAAATACTTTGTTCTCACACTCATCAAAGTGCATGTTTACACTTCTGAAAAATTTACTATTGACATGGATCCACTGTGTATTGTTCGTGTCCATGCTTGTTTATTGCTGAGCATGGGTGTTCCCACCTCGGGAAGATATTACATATTTGAGAAATTGCTATGTTTTGCAGGTGTGATCCTCAATCCTGCACCCATGAGTTTTCCTTTCCTCATCCTTGCTTTGAACGATAAAGAGTATCAGTATACAGAGTCTAAATTTCAGTAATGTATTTCAGCCCTTAGCTCTGCTTCGGACCTCACACATTAGGGGGCATATTTTAATAATCAAATTAACACCCCTAGTCATGTGATAGAAGCACATTTTTTACTATGCGCCCGCAACATGACAATAGAAACACAAGTACATTTAGAGACAAGTCCTCTCTGATCTAATCACTTCTCCCATAAATGGAAGGATTAGGTGAAGAAAGTTGAAACTTAAGAGACCAAGTTCAGTAAATGAACCGCTCACCAAAGTTCTGAAACTAAGATGTATCAATAAAAAAGTGAAGAAGAATGCATTAAAATGCATTAATTGTTTTAAAAGTATGTCAAGTTGTGCAAAAATCCTAAACAAATGATGGAAAAGTGGGTTTTCAGTTTAAAATAATCTAAAATGAGAAAAAGGAGTAATCCCACATTTAGAAAAAAAGCTTAAGGCTCATTTCCCAATGCTATATAAGAAAGGCATGGGAGGCATTGTAAAGTTCACAAAGGAAGAGCAAAGGCATTCTAAAAAGATTCTGAAGGAGGAGAAGCTCAATTTCTTCAAAAGTAAGGGTGGAGAAAGGAAAGCTTATGGCAATGGAGGAGGGATTCACACCAAGATCCATGGTAGGAGTGTATCTCTTCAATGTTTTAATATGAAATGATTCAAGTTTATTCCATTTGAATGTTTGAATGTTTCTTATCTTGCATGATTTATATGTTTAAAGTGGCATTAGATCTTAGCTTTGCTTATCTTAATTGATGACTGAATGTAGATCTATTAATGACTTGTGATAATCATTTTAATATGCTGACATAGAGGATCACCACCTCTTAGTAAAATAACATCTTTAGAGTAGACACAACCCTACACTAATTGTTGTTATCACATTTATGTAAGGCAAGGAGAGAAAGAAAAAATGGATGAAGTTTATTTGGTGATAGGAGAAAATATTTCATTGTATTCAATTCCTCCAATTTGGGAAAAAACTTTGGAAACTAACCTATCCTCAATCCTTTCAACAATTCCATATGATGTGTACTTAGTTCTGTAGACCAATTTACATCTGACAAGTTTTCTTTCTTTTGGAAGAGGTACAAGATACCAATTATCACTCTCCATTAAGGAATGATATTCTTCATCCATAGTTGTGTCCCGATCTAGATTTCTTAAAGCTTTTGCAAGTGTCTTTGAATCATGATTCTATGAAACTGGATCAAAAAGAGAAGCTACTTGTTCGAACTAAGAATGCCTTCACGGTTATCTATAGGATCACCAACAAGATCATGAGCTTCTTCCAATGTTGTACGAGCCCATTGAGGAAGCCGTTTTTCTTGTCCAACTAGAGGAAAATGAGCAGGTGGAGGTGGATTTTCATCCTCACTGACATTATTAGAAGCCGAAGTATGAGCAATGTAAAGGAATTTGGGAGTAGAATATGGCACAAAACCTAAAGATGGTTTGTAGGCCACATATGGCATAGGAAATGGATTAGGATTGTAGGACGAGATATTTCATCAAATTTAACATATATTCTAATAATTATATCATGGGAATGTGGTTGAAGAATTATATAACCTTTTACATCTTTAGAACATCCACCAAATATGCATTTTTCACTTTTAAGTTGCAATGCTATCAATTTTTCATCAGGAATATGAGCCCATGCTTCACTACCAAACACACGAAAGTGGATCACATTTAGTTTAATGTTACTTGATGCTTATTCTGGTGTTATATATTTTAAATGTTTGGTGGGATTGATATTAAATACTTAATTGGCACAATTAATGGCTTCAACCCAAAATTGAAGACTTAGTCACTTAGCTTGGAGCATACAATTAGCCATTTATTTTATTGTGTGATTATTTCTCTTAGCAACACCATTTTGTTGTGGTGTATATGGAACAATATGTTGCATTTGAATTCCCTCTTCAGTGTAGTAAGAAGTAACTTAGTTGTTTACATATTCACCCCCATTATCTTTTCCTATCTTGTGTATTTGATGACCAGTTTGTTCTCTACAAGGGCCTTGTAGGCCAAAAACTTGTCAAAAAATTCACTCTTAAGTTTTAATAAATAAACCCAAGTGTGTCAAGGGAATTCATCCATGAAATTTAAGATATAATTTAAGCCATAAAAAGTAGAAGAAGCAAGCATACCACACAAAGCACTATGAACAATTTACAAGGGGATGAGATGTGACAAGAGTCATGTTTGTCAAAAATGTAACCGACTATGTTTTTCAAAAACACTCCCAAGACAAAACACCATCTATGCAAGAGACAAGAGGAAGACTAGTCACCATTTTCAGATTACATAGTTGTTTCAATCAGCGATAGTTTAAATGACCAAATCGCTCATGATAAATTTTGCTCAATTCATCGTTGTGAGAAATCAAAACTGATCGAAAGGTGATGACCTAAATCTATTAAATCTGTACAACCTAATAATATCATCAACAGAACTCTAGAATCTAGGATATGCTTAGGACCTTATCCTTGATTAAAACATGGTGAGGTGTAAACGCTCATTCTTACCTTCACTAGAATGAGTGATTTGATAAACTAACAACAAATTGTAGGAAAATATTTGAGCATATAATACATCATTGAACTGACCATCATCTACTTGAACTATGTCAAATCCTACAACATTAAGAGATCTATCATCACCAACAAATATTTTTTTGTGTTGCATTCATTCATAGTAGAAAATATGGTTTTATCTTTAGTCATATGATAAGATTATCTAAAATCAATGAGTCATTGATTCAAAGAATAAATCATGGTTGATGTTATGCTTCTCCATTATTGCTTCCAAGGCTACCATCTTCTTAAAACACTTAGATTCAACAACACCATCTTTCTAGAAAAAATTGCAATGGTGCCCAATATTCTAATATTTAGATTTGGTACCCTTGTCACCCTTGGAAGGATGATATGGCTGAGATGGTTTTGGACCCTTTTTTGACTTATTATTGCGAGGATGTTTCTTCTTGGGATTCTGGTTTTTGTGCTTCTATTTTTCTACTAAGGATTTGTTAGATGTATCAACATTGTTGGTTACTCCAAGATGTATGAGATTGTCTTGATCTCTAATCAAGGAATCACAAAGGAATTCAAGAGTGGGTTCCTTATAGTTAGTCCTCCAAATATTCTTTCATGGATTAAAATGTAGATACAAAAATAGAATAGGTAGGACCAAGCTTGGAAAGAATAGCATAAATACATTGTTTTATGACTTAAGTATTTTGCATTCTTCAACTAAGGTTCTAAGGTTTTTGCATTTAGATAGATAATATTAAATGCAAGAAAAGTCACTTGGATTTAAGGAAATCAAGTCATTTCAAGCTAGTGACCTCGAATCTATTTATGTTTACTAAACACAATTTCGAATTTTTAACAAGCCTTATTTGGTTCATCAATTTTTTAAAGGTGGAATTGTATATCAATATAAACTGAAATCCTCATTAATCTATACGATTCATCACATTTATTGGCCCATTTTTCTTCTATAAGCATAAGTGGGTTCAATTTATTTCACCAAGGTAATCTGTTTAAGTCCCCTACTTCGTAGGATATCCTCTATACACGATTTCCATGATAATTAGTTGGTATTGGTAAGTAGAGTATCCCACGGAGATTCCATATTTCAATACATAGGTAATATGTCTTCAAAATTAAAAATCGATAGTCTAGATGCATAGATATCGAAAAAATAGGTAATTTAAAACAATACGACACTAAAAATGGACTCTGGATGAGGAAGTTTGATTGTTTGAAAAATGGTTCAAGTAGATACCCAATGGACACATGGAAGGTAGAATATTGACCCACTTGGTTAAAAAATGCCCCCCTCTTCCCAAACTTAATAATTTAAACTCATTATACAATAATGTTGCTTTTGTGGATCACTTTTATAAAATAAGTGGAGTTCACTTTTATAATAATGTTACTTTAAATATTGCATGCAAAAACTAAATGACTTTACAGTTTTAAGTGACTAACTTTTATAAAACAAGTGAGATGCACTTTTACAATAAAGTATCTTAAAAATATAAGTTACATGCATTTTTTTTAGGTAACTATTGAAAAGAAGACTCGAACCCAAGACCTCTTATCTAATAAACACTGGGTGTTTTTTTTTTTCTTTTATCTTCTCCTAGAAGTGTTTTCTTACCCCAAAACCTTCCTTTCTAGCCTACAAGACACTTCAAAACAACAACAAAAACAAATAAAAGAAAAAATACAAGAATAAAATGCTTCATATTTGGGGTTTGGCCTTGGTAAGCTTTCCAGGGAAATTTAAGTTTTGTCATTGTTTCTAGTTTATCTAATTCACACAAAAAGAATGGAAAAGAGCATACACAATAAAGAAAACCCTTTCCACTCTGTTTTGTATTTTCGAGTTCACACAAAGTGCATGAAAAAGAGCATACACAGATTAAAAGATAAAAAAAAACTAGAACTAAAACAAAACTAAGCTATTTGAAAGAATATGAGAATTATAAAAAAACGTAACTGTAAACAATATACCTATGGATCTAGTAAAATGGTTGTAACTTGGGAAACATGAAACCTTTTTTAGTGAAATGAAAATCATTTCTAACTAAAATTAGTGCTCTGGACACAATGGAACACCGCTCTTAGCCAAAAAATGCACAAAAATATTAGAAAGCGGAATATTTGATTGCATGTAGCAACACTAGTTCAAGATCTTGATCACAATTGGAAGAGAAACTTTATAAGCACTCCATTACCATGTTTTCCTAACACAGGATATTTCCAAAAGATCAAACATCTTCAAAAAATGCTCACACAAAATAGATCAAAAATCAATACATTGATGTTTTTACATGGTTTAAACCCTTGAAGAAGAAAACACTCCACGAACCTAGCCAAATAACTACTTGAGGCAATATTATTATGCAAAAGAAAATAATATTATAGTGAACTTCTCATAATTAATCAACTATAAAATGAACCTCCATGATCTTTAAATATATATCATGGACCAATCAGGTGCTAAGATACAGATCAATGGCCCTTAAGATCAAGGTGACAAAGAACCATCGAATCACTCTATATCTAGAACTTATCGTGACTATCGGATTACAAATGTACAAATGCATACTAATGCACACTAAAGAAACACACTTCACCTAAATATACCTTATAAAATTTTGATCTTAGATAACTCCTAAGTGTCTAAATATATTAACATCCCCCTTTAAGATCAACTTGGGATAGGATTGAAGGATTTACAAAAGTGACACTATAGGATAAGGAAGGAGGCATTAGATCACATCCCCCCTTCATGAAAAATTCCCGAACTCCTAACATAGATCGAAGTTTAGAAAACTAAGAGACTTTGTGAAGATGTCTGTAGCTTGATCATTTATGGGGAAAAAGAGCACTTCGATAATGAGATCATGAATAATATTTCTGATGAAGTGCATATGTATCTCAATGTGTTTGTTGCATTGATTTTGAACTAGATCTTTGGAAAAATTTATGGCACTCTGATTGTCACACCCAAATGATTTTTAGATGTTTACTCTCAAATCCAAACTCTAAAAGGATCTATCAAATACACAAGGCTTCCTGACTTGCATTAACTATGAATCAATACTCTAGTTCTACTGAAGAGAGCAAGAGCTTCTTGTTTCTTATAAGACCAAGTGACAGGTCCGGAACCGAGACTAAAAAACATAACCCCGCAGTATATTTTTTATCATTAGGGTTAGCGACCCAATATAAATCATTGAAACCAACCAACAAAGGAGTCCCACTAAACTATACATTGAATATATCGAAGTATCCTTTTTGTTGCTTTCCAATTGCTTTCCTGAGGCATTTTCATATACAAGGAAATGATATAAGATTTGAGCATATATATCTAGTAGGCACAAAAAGTAAAGAGATATACAATGAAAATCAAATCAACAATCGACTAGTCATGTAACAAATGAGATATCATAGATCATTACACACAAACTATAAGCATACAAGATGAAAATAATGATGCATTTCATTGATTGTAATGAATGGAGGTAATCACGATATATAAAAAGGAAATTCAAATTAGGTTAGGAAGCTATTCAGATTTCTCATGCAGTTCTTGGAGACTAGTCAGTATTAACTAGATCCAGATACCCTTAGTTAGCCATGCACACTTACCTATACTGAGTTTAACTATCCTTGTGACTAACTAAGCACTAGTTGTAACTGAAGAAGTACATGGAAATCCATAAAATCTCAACTAGGGCGCTACCGATTGAATACGAGTGCTAATGAACACAAAGGTTAATTAGGATCAGTTAAGACTGTAACATCCCATAAAATACCAAAATTTAAATTTTTTAAAATAGCAATAATTATCGAATTTGTTAATGCGGAACATATAAAATAGTTAAATCTCTTAACTAGGATAATTAATAATATGACACGCCGGATTTCTCAAAATAAAAATATGATGTAGTTGTAATTGCTATTTCATATTTAAATGGATACTAATCTCTTTAACGAAGGATATTTTATGATCATAACACAAGAATACAATCTTCAGATCTGCTTAAGTTCTAAATGTAACTTTATGCTGTACATAGGTTTGTATTATTATAATTTTCTTGGTAATGTGCTGATAGTTTGTTTGTATGATGACAAAGGGGTCCTACGAGGTACCCTGGGGTTTACTTAGCTATGTTTAGCTAAGGCTTTTGAATCCTGTTTCCATGTGCAGAACGCAGGTAAGAATTTCTACAACAAACATGAGTTAAGAGTACATGTGTCTTTCAATTCATCGTCAATGTAATATGAAAGATACTAAGTACTTCCTTGCAAAACAAGTTACTGGAGGTATGGATATTTTGGGTTCCAATTCTAGTTTATGTGTTGGCTTACAAACTCTTCAGTGTTATTAAAATCACGTCGTCATTTGTTTTTACATTGCTATAATTATTATCTATGAAAAATCATCTTAATATGACTATTGTCATTACTATCAAAACGATGATACCAACCTCCAGTTGTAACTCTATTTGAAATCTTGTGGAAATAGTGTTTATACTATTTCAATTGAAACTATCATTATATTTTTTCATCAATAGAACTTTAGAATATCCTAAAGTCTCACATTTATCATTTGATTAACAATACATAGCTAATATATGAAATATATAGTGATTATAGTGCTTATGCTATGAACTTAGCATTATAGTGTGTAACAACACCACTTAAACTATACCTATAGTCTCACATTTATCATTTGACTTCGCACTATATGACTAATATATGAAATATATAAAGTTTACCCTATGACTATACATAAGATATAGAAATGAAATATATACAATCTATAATGACTATGCATTTGCACACCATACAATAGCATATATTACTATTAACACGATACTTGATATGAGAATGGTAATATCCTTAAGAAAATGATAACTCGATTGTAAAACAAAGACACAAAGAGGTTCCACTTTTAATGAATAGATAATGATCCCCCTCCCCTCTTTTTAATGTTTGGGTGTCTCCTTCATGGTTTTACGAGCACAAAAGAGAGATAAAAGTATGCTCAATGAGATTTTTTTCATAAAAATTTAAAAGAGAGATAAAAGTATGCTCAATGAGATTTTTTTCATAAAAATTTAACAAGTCCTAAAAAAGGTAAAAGTGTACTCGAAAGTTTTTTTTCTTAAAAGTTTAATGGTCCCAAAAAAGAGGTAAAATTGTGCTCGATAAAGGTGCATTTTTCATAAAAGTTTAATGAGCCTTAAAAAGTGGTAAAAGTGTGCTCGATAAAGGTTCCTTTTTGTAAAAGTTTAACGATCCAAAAAAAGGGATAAAAGGAAACTTGGTAGGTGTCTTTTCCATGTTTTAACGAATGTGACAAAGATATAAAAGTGTGCTTGATAAAGTATATTTTTCATGGTTTAACGAGAATGAATAGGAGATAAAAGTATGTTTGACTAGAGAGTACTAGTGGTATAATGGAAATTCAGGGTTCCATGCAGAACCAACTATGTGGTACGCAACGAAAAATGGGGAAAAGGAATCACTCATTGCAGTGGTTCTCTCCATAGGTGAGGGAAATGTTGTATAGTGGCCATACAAGGTATGAGGTCGAGTGCAAGAGAAACGGATGAGGCAAGTGACAACAATGCAACAAGTAACATGACATATATGAGAAAGCAAGTACATAATAGGCATATAAAATGTTCGGGAACCCTTTCAAAGGCATCATAATCTTAAAGAAAAGAGAGAAAATGAGGCTCATTCTCAAGTCATGGTGGGACTAAAGAGGATTCTTGGACTTATAAAAATGAGGAATAGGCACTGAAATGCAATCGAGGTGCTAATGTAGGATGCCCATGGAAGGTAGGCGCTACCATCTTATTAACAACATTTTGGGGACTTGAACTTCCATAAAATAGTCATAAGGATGCAAACAATCATTAAATAACCCATAAATCCATAAAATAATGTAAAAAAATGAAATGGTATAAGAATAAAAAGGCATGATGTGAACAAAGCTATTATAAAACCATGTTATTTTTATCCAAACATGGTAAAAAGTATAAAATAGAGTCATTTTTGCATTTTTACCTTGGTAAAATTGAAGAGCTTTGTAAAAGGGCCTTTCTTCACCAAATCTTCAAGTGAGCATTGTAGGAGATCTAGGGCATCTTTCTTCATTCATCAATTCCAGGTAATATATCGGGACCTTATCTTTCTATACCCCATCATTTTGTCATAGATTAGGCCTTTTTATATCTGATTTTAGAGAATTTAGGTTTGAACATTCGCCTATTTCCCTCCCCGAAATGTTCTTGGGTGATGGTAAGGAGCTATTTCTCTATCATAGCCTACAAAAAGTGATAGCATCACTTTGTACTCCAAAGGAGAGAGCAATAGGCACAACATTGAAACAATTTTTTGAAACTTTTCTGAAATTTTTTGGGGTTTTTCCGAAGGACTTACATGAAATACTTCCTATGCATATTTTGCCTACTAAAATTTTGAAATGGAAGGGAAGAGAGCATGAAATGCATGATTCAGTGGATTTTCAAGATGTGAACACCATGAATGCACTCTAAGAATGTAGATTATTGAATTTTTTCATGGTCCAAAATATGAGAGCATAGGTGCCACTTTTGGAGAGGATAATTGACATGTGGTATGTGGATGGTCAATTTTTTATGATTTATGGAATGTGCTCACCATAGAAGTGGAGGATATGCATTTAATCACTAGGCTTTCAAGGCAAGGTACCCCTTTTTTATTGATGAAGCCAAGAGACAGAGGGGAGTCTATTGGAAAATACATAGCATTTAATTGTTGGTGGGGAACCAAGAAATCAAGAAATAAGGTTCCTATCAAAGAAGTGATCATTATCCCACTCTGTACCATCCTCTTCTCCATCACTTCGATGCCAAGAATCACAGGTCCATATTTAGCATCAAAGTCCCAAATGAAACTTGCGTTGGAATGTTTGGAACCTGAGGTGTTCAATTGGTGTGAGAGTTTTCTTGAGAACCTGAAGGACCAAGTGACAAAGTGAAAAACAAGGAAGCAAAAGAAATTTTGTTATGGTTCCATCCTTGTTTGGTTCATCTTAGAGAGTATCTCGATGATGAGGCCCTGGAATGAGATCCCATAACCACAACCCATCAATCCACACATGAAGTGCTGGAAAAAACCTTTTGTCTAGGTTGGGAGGGAGGCCATAGGTGTTTTCATTTGGACTAAGATTCTTCTACTAGTGGGAGGCCTAGATCATAGTGTTGGATGATTACCACTATGCCAGGATGGACTTTTGTGGTGATTACAATCTAGTTTTATCAAAGGGTGAGATATCAGGGGTGATTGATAAGAAGACATACTTGACATGTTTGTTGGTTTTTGTTCATTTTTTAAATGCTTTTGGATTTTATGAATATTACATATATTTTTTGTTGATGCATGGTAACTAATGCAATGTAATGGTATGACACATATATTGGGCTAGTGAGACCAATTGGGATGTTGCCACTTCATTGTCAAGTTGGGTATAGAGATCATGATCTAGATGATGATGGTGTGGATAGTGCATGCCAACTGAGAGAGTTGCATAGGAACTTGGAGGGTCTCACTATGGGGGTGCCCCCACTCAAGATGGATGACATACCTAAGCATCAATGACACACCGTAGGGGTGTCAAGTCATATTAGTCATCTTCTGAGACATGTGTCAATAGTCGTTGTATGTACCATGATAATAGAGAATATCATAATGAGTAGAGAGTCATATCCCCATTTTTTATAGGAGATATGCATGGCAGCTAATATTTTTCAAAATGAGGCTTAAAAGGAAAATTTTGTACGCATGCATCATGTTTAGGACTAATGTGAAAACACACACACACACATGTGTTTGTGTGTGTGTGTGTGTCTATTTTGGATTTATGCTTATGGTTCAAACTGATGTGAACTTTGTTTCATGTGATTATGTACATGCATGCTATATGATAATGTTTAATGAGATAAATGCCAATCTAACACATATTTTTCCAATGAAACAACAAAGGTATTAGACTCTCTTGGAATGTTGATAAAAAATATAATCAAAATTCCTTTCCAAATGTTGTAACCTTAGATATTTTTTAAGTAACACATGGTAACGAATAAAGTAGTGATTGTTCAGTTGCAAGACTACGAGTTGGGAGTCCATCCTGACTATTAAATGGAGGATACCAAGAGTCATAGATTCAACCAAAATTTAAATAATTGCACTATATTCCACGACATTATTGGTTGTAGGAATGAGATGTAAACCTCTTGAACTCACTAGCTCATTGGTGGGTGATAAAATCTCCCATGTGGAAAAATAAATGTGCCAAGTACTGTAGCTGGAACCATAAAAAAATCCTATGTAGGATAAGGGATATTTGGACATATTCAAATTGACAAGAAATCATGATAAACATTAACCCAAAACAAACTAAACTCTCAAAGAATAAAAACAAACCACATCAAAACTATACATATAATACAAATTATTGCAAGGAACGATGTCCTATGCATAATACTTTTTTAGGTAGAGCTCATTGTGAGGCTCTGATAAATGGTTTCCATCATATTACACTAAATCATAAGCACCCTTCTTGAGCACATGTTTAAATATGTAGGGACTATTCCATAAGGGCTCGAATTTACCTATCCCCAACTTATCATGGTCCTGATCATAGACCAAAACCAAATCATCTTCTGTGAAATTATGGGAGAAAATTTATTTATCATATTGAAATTTGACATGATTGTATTCAATTTCATTAGCTAATACAACATCACATCATTGTTCATCTAGGAATTTCAAGTACAAAAGACATTCCTCCTCCTTAAAAGTATTGGGTAAGTGTTTGTGGACAATTTGTAAGAGCGGACTCAAATAGATCTCCCTAGTATGAATGGTTCAAATCTAGAAAAAAAAAGTACATAATACAAACAACTTTCCTATATTGATTAAACTGTAAGATAATGAAATAAATGGATTTCCTTATAAATGTACATCTTTTCTCCTTGTTGATCCAAGTCCTGATATTCAGATCTCAAGCTGCAAAACCATTCAATAACACGTGGAAACATACAAGTGATAAAAGCACATGATTATGAATCAATCTAGATCAAAGTCAAAGAGGTTAATCCTAAAAATTATTAAAACAACAAATTTTATGGAAATAATTTGCATTAGATTTAATAATAAGAAGTACAAATAGAGAGGTGTTATAATCGATTCTTTGGCATCATAACCTCTTTCCAAAAATCCTAGCCTCAAGATAAAATGCTTAGCCTCTAATGGATGAATAGGATCTCCTACCAAAATTCCACCAGCATATAGGTACTCTATCCTTCCTCCCTTAACAATGGATAGGGGGTTCATATATATAGCAATAAAGGGATAGGAGCGGTTGAGGATTTTTGGGGAGATGCTTAAGGGATCATCCCACTAGACAAGGGGATCGAATGCCACCTTTCCAGATAATTAGGGATAAGTCTCCATGCCATCCAAGCTTTCAGAAGTTACTCGAGGATCATATTTATCCATTTTAAGCAACTGTGACACACCTTGCACAAGGAAAACATGCGTCAAAGGGATATCATTGCACCTTGTGCAAGAGCACCATGTGCCACTGATGCACTCTACTAAGGTGTAGAGCGCGTCACCTTGAACCTGATGCACCTTGCCCAAGAGTAGGACACATCGAGATGACCACATAATTTAAAGGATGAACAACAACCTTTCTTATGATGGTTTATCCCAGGCACTTTAGGGATCAGGACATACATAGGATACGTAACTCATGATGATGATATTTTGGTGTAACATAATGCTCCCCAAAGCATGAAGATGGAAAAATAAGGTAGGTGAAATGGTTTGTAATATAGGAAAAAATTGAGGTAAGGATTGTCAGTTGGAATGAAAAACAAAGAAATTCTTGCAGTACAACTGACTATGAGATACATGTCTCAATTGACTCATAACATGGCTTCCGACTAATACATTGCAGATTCTTGATATTAAAGACCGACTTAACACAATCATGGCTACTAGACACAATCATAGATCCCTGATGAGATGATAACACTACCACGACCCATACAAAAAAGGATCCATGTAATATGATTCAAAAAATATCCATTATAACCTAGGTAAGATACATGAGTTAACCCAGGGTCTTCAAGCCGAACCTGCAATGATACGAATCTAACCATGTGATTAGAATGTCTTGAAGTTGAACATGGTAGAAACCACTTGATTATCAGTCATTGATGTATACCGTTAACAAGTGCAATAGAAATCACCATTGATGTCAATGATCCCCAAGGTATCATAATACATACCATTGAATGTGAATCAATGATCTGAGGTCGAACACTCAATGGAATATTTCAATCAGAAGTCAATTATGAGAACTTACTGTTGAAAGCAAGGTAACCTACCATTGAGGCATGTAGACCCAAGGTACTTGATTGGTTTCTAGGATTTATCCTCGGATGATGTGTTGAAGTTGACAAGGATAAACCAGTTGAAGGAGGGCCATGATGTTTCCCCCATCATCAACATGAAATAAGATCAAATATTTTTGGAATAGATCAGACTGTAGAGTGACACTTGATACTGACTCATAAATGACCAACATGATAGAAGGTATAATGACTACATAGATTGAATTGATGAGCAAACCTCTCTTGAACATGGGAATGCCATGACTTGGAATCATTGATATGACGAGAATAACAATGACCCCCAATGCAACTAATGATGGAAGCATTCTTTGAATGACTCAAAGGAGTGAAATGACTCATGGAATTGGTGGGACTCGAAGATAGGCAGACTATCCAACTATTTGAATGCATATGAAAATGAGTTCCATGTTCAAGAGTGACTAAGTATTTCCATAATTACAATGAAACACAAACTCTTTCCTTATCCCCATCATGATTGATGAGTACCTCTTTTGTATTTTAACAAGCTTTTGGAGGAGGATAACATATGCTCGGTATAGCTCATCCTTCGGATGAGTTTGATCTCATACATTTTACAAACCTGAGATAGGAGGGGTTCATCCCAAAATGGGCCCTTCAATGTCATATTTAAATGAGTCCAGAGAAGGAAAACTAGGGATCATTTCATATTTGTAGGGTTTGAAAAGAACTAAAGAAGACTCCAAAGGGTTCTTTTTCATAAAATTTAGTCTCCTCATCCAAAAAGGGATAAAAAAATATGAGAGAGAACTCTTACAGTCATGATTAACCATAGCGCTCCTTTTTCGTAAATAGTCCTCCTGGTCTGAAAAATGGGTAAATTATCACTAGAAAGACGACCTTTCAAATACTTTTACAAGCGTTACAGAATCAAGTTTGCTTGGCGATCTTTCCATAATTAGGGAGTCTGAAATGGTCTTAAAGAGGAAATTCAAGGGGTTCCTTTTTTGTGGGAGTTTTATGAGGCCAAAAAAGTGATAAAATATAACTCGATGAATTATTCTCATAGTTTTACGAGCACAAGAAAGAACAAAAAGTTATTTCAATGCCATTAATATTTGATTTTAACAAGAGTCATGATAGCGTAAAAAACACTCGAAGACTCATTCACACTTGATCAAAAGTATGAAATGCCAATGATTGTCACCAATAAAGTCATAAGACCACTTTAATTCATTTGCGAACTCCGAAAACTAATTCAGAATTGATAATAAGGTGTTAAGATGAAAAACTCACCAACTATAGTAAAAAATCCCATAAAAGAAATATTTAAAAAGGAATATTCCATTTCTTTTATATAAAAATTCAAATAGTAAAGTCATATCTACCAATTGTTTTTTACCAAGTTGGAATAGTGAAAAGACCTCTTTGGAGCTCGATTTTCAAATGTCGCTTGTGGAATCTACGGTCAGTTGTTTCACACCCTGTCAGTTATAGCTAGGCCTCAAGCTTATGCTCTAGCTTCTCAGTGGATTAATTTTTGGTTTAATTGTATTTTGTGGGGTTTTTTGACTCATTTTGAGGGAGATTGGGCATGCCTTGGGTGATGCGTGCCCCTTGCGGGAAGTGCATTGAGGGTGCTCTAATGTGCTTCTCCCATGGAGAAAGTGTGTCGTTGGCGCACTGTCCGCAAAAGGAAGGTGTGTCGGCGCAGATACACAATCAAAAATAAATAATGGGGCCAAAAACAATTAAACCAAAGTTATGAAAAGGTTCTAATGGATTTTTATTTGATGTTTACACAGGTCTCAACTCACACAATGGTCTAGTGGAAGGAAAGAGAGCATGAAATCGAAGATGCCCAAGTGGAAAATGATCCACATTCGGTGAATGATTTAAAAAGGTGTGTGCTATTAAAGTTCTTCCATGTATAGGGCATGAGTGCCCAAGTACAATTGTTAGACTACTTGATCAGGTTATGGGACCCATATCAATAGCATTTCCGAGTTGGTTCCCACATCCTCACCTTGGATGTGGAAGATATCTATTTCCTGACGGGGTTTTCCAGGCGAGGAGCCCGATTTTCACTATTTGGTCCACGCGGTAGTGACCAGTCGACAGAGAGCTTGGTGGAATAGTTTTGTACACCAGGGACATAGATGCTTGCTGGGAATATTCCCATCAAGAACGTCCAAGATCGACCCCTGCAAACTGTAAAATTAGTCACAACAGATCTAATGAACAAGTAAATCAATCACAACAGATCTAATGAACAAGTAAATCAATCACAACAGATGAAAATAGAAAATATGGTGTAAAACTGTGCAAAACATGCATCAGTGCTCAATATCCCAGTAAGGGTGAATGATTACAATAGAATACAGTAAAAATGACTGAGCAATTCGAATTGCCTAAGGAGGTCATTCAAATCACTGAATGGAGTAGCTTGACTCCAACTAGGAGTCCTCATCATCAATCAATGGTGGTCATCAATGCACAAGAACCAGTCATCCAGGTGTCAATCTGAGTCTAACTGAGTGTAAGATGTGTAACTAAAGTGTGTAGCACTGATATAGGGAATTGGGCTCAGTGGAGGGAGCATGGGAGGCTAACTGAAGTCAGAACAAGTCATCTAGTCAATCTGGAGGTCCAACGAAAGTGAAACAGTCAGTCGGGAGTGAAACTAGCCTGAAATCAGGGAGAATCGTAGCTAACTGAGTGTAACTGAAGGGGAAATGCAGTGGTAGGTGAAGAAGTTCGCCCTTCTCTGGCAGTAGGTGAGAAGTGGGCGCCTTCCTGATTAGGAGGGCTAAAACTCTGAAGTAAGTGGCTCGTGGGTGCTAGAATAAGGTGGCTAATGTGCTGGAGGCATCAACCCAGTGACTGGGATGCATGCAAAGTGCATGCAAACCCTAGAATTTGCATGCAAACCCTAATTGCATGCAAGATCCTGAAAAAAGATGATGTGGATATCTGAACACCCCCCCTCAAGCTAGACTATGATGTGCAAAAAATAATGTGGGGCCCTAGTAACTAAGACCAAAGGTCACCGCAATACAATAATCCAAAAAATGTTGAAAATAAACTAAGTGAGGAAAGAGGGAAAACCCAGTGGGAAGAAAGCCCCCCCTCAAGCTAAAGCATAATAATGGATCAATCTATTTCCACCATTATGGAACTCACCCCCAACAGTGAACGTAGGTAAGAGAACTTCTTCTCAGTGAAGCTCTTGGTGAAGATGTCTACAATTTGCTCATCAGTAGGGTAATATTGTAGAATGATGGTGCGATCATGCACCAACTGTCGAATGTAATGCATATGAATCTCAATGTGTTTGGTCCTCTGCCGCTGAATTGGATCTGTGGAAATATTGATAGCACTTTGATTGTCACAAAATAGGACAGTCGAAGTAGTGCCACCAAAACCAAACTTGGAAAGAATACCCTGCAACCAAACTTCCTGAATGCAGGCATTGACTTCCCCTCGATACTTTGCCTCTGCTGAAGAAAGTGCAATGGCTGCCTACTTTTTGCTGGACCAGAAAATAACACTATGACCAATCATGAAAACATAACTAGAAGTGGACTTCCGATCAATGCTATCACCTGCCCAATCTAAATCAGTAAAACCAATGAAATCAAGCTCAGAATCTACAGCATAATGTATGCCAAACTGTCTCGTACCTTGCACATACTGCAAGATCTGCTTCGCTGCTCACCAATGAAGATCATGTGGCTTCTGCATATACCTTGACACGACACTCATGGCATATGAAATATCAGGCCTTGAGTGTGTCAAATAAAGTAGTGAACCAATCAACTGTCGATACATACTGCAATCTGCAAGCGGTGTAGAATCTCCCTCCTCAAGACTGATTCCTGAGAGGAATGGGAATGGTGCTGCCTTACATTCAGCCATATTAAACTTCAATAACAGGTCGGAAGCATATTTTTGCTGAGATATAGTGATCCCATCAAAATTTTGAGCTATCTCCAAGCCCAAAAAGTGACTCAGCAAGCCCAAATCGCTCATGTCAAAAGCTAGATTTAAGGCAGTTTTTAGCTTGTTTATTGAAGTAAGAGTGCTACCAGTAATGAGAAGATCATCAACATAAAGTACAATAACCAACAAATTACCTTTAACTCGCTGAAGATACACATTTGGATCAGATTTGCATCTTTGGAAATTCTGAGAAATAAGGAAGGAGTCCATCTTTGCGTACCAAGCTCTTGGGGCCTATTTTAATCCATACAAAGATTTCTTCAATCTGCAAACTAATGATGGATCTGATGTGTATCCCTCTGGCTACTGCATATATACCTCTTCAGCAAGGTCTCCATGTAGAAATGCACTCTTCACATCCATGTGGTGCACTTCCCAGTGCTTGGATGCGGAAATTGCCAAAACAAGGGGGATGGAATCCATCTTTGCAACCGGTGCAAAGGTCTCCATGTAGTCCACTCCTTGGACTTGGGAGAAACCTTTTGCCACCAAACTTGCTTTGTATTTTCTGATAGATCCATCAGTAGCAACTTTCTTGTTGTATACCCATTTACACTTCACTAATTTTCTTCCAGGTGGAAGAGAAACTAGCTCCCATGTGTTGTTCTTTTGAAGAGAACTGTACTCTTCATCCATGGCACTTTGCCATCTCAGATCTCGGTGGGAAGAATAGTATGATGTGGGATCTGAACCAGCCATCAAATAAAAAATATTAGGAATTAATGGATCACCAATAGAAAGAGACATACCTTCTCTTTGAAAGTTTGCTCTTGTTCGTCTCGGATCAGCAGGATTTCCAAGGTTCGAACCAGCAGATAGAAGAGTGTTTTGGGCCCACTTTGGTAACTGAGGAGGATCATAATGGTCGGATTCCGAACCTAATATGTCATGATCATCATATTCTGCTAAAATATCAGAAATATCAGAACTCATACCTTCATTATCGCTGCATGGATCTTCTTCTGGTGAAGGTGGTGAATCAACAGTCTGTTCCTCGACTAGTTGCAATTCTTGAAGCGGTTCTTCAAATTGCACACTGCGCTCTATGAATATCTTTTTAGATATGATATCCATGAGTTTATATGCTTTTGATTCTTCCCCATATCCTATCAGTATGCACTCAATACTTTGTGTATCCAAGGCTCGTCTCTTCTTGGAAGGAATTCTAGCCCATGCAGTAGAGCCAAAAACTCTCAAATTTGACACATCCGGTTTGTGACCAAAGAATGCTTCGAAACGAGTCATACCTTTCACGGATGAATGTGGAACATGGTTCTGTATGTATGCAGCAACATTGATTGCTTCAGCCCAAATATTTGCAGCCAAACCTTTTGATTCAATCATGCATGTAGCCATGTCTTTCAGTGATCGATTTTTCCTTTCCGCTACAACGTTCTGCTGGGGTGTGTAGGGAACTGTATGTTGGATCTGAATTCCACTTTGGGCACAAATTTGCAGCAACTAGGCCTTGATATATTCTCCACCATTATCAGATCTAAGAGCTTTGATCTTTCTCTCAGTGGCGGTCTCAATAGAAGCCTTAAAATCCTTGAATTTTCCAAGCACTTCTGACTTGTTTTTGAGAAAGAATACCCATGTAAAGCGGGAAAAATCATCAATAAATGTCAAAACATACTTTGAACCATTTAATGACGTATGGGGCAGCGGAACACTGATATCAGAATGTATCAACACCAAAACTATAGAATCTCTGCTAGCTTTGCCGTGGTTGAATCTGTGCTCGGGGTGCTTCCCAATAATGCAACCAGTGCATATTCCCTTCGAGGAACGGAGTTGTGGAAGACCATCTACCATGGATTTGTTTGATAGTAGCAGAAAATACTTATAATTAAGATGTCCAAATATTTCATTCCAAATCCTACTAACCTCATTACCATGTGTGCGAAGAGCAGTGGGCTTTGCAAGCGAAATAAAGTGTGAAAACTCATAACATTTTGCAGTGTGGTTTGCCTTTCCGACTGCAACAAGTCTTCCACTTTTGATATCATAAATTTCAATTGTATTAGGGCTGAATTTAACTTGCTTCAGTTTACCAGTGTGTGTCATTTGATACACAGAAAGAAGATTTGAAGCCAACGAAGGCACATAGAGAACATTCTGAAAGCTTCCATGATCTACATGAATCATACCTTTTCCCTTTGAAGAAATTTTTGAGTCATCTCCCAAATGGATGGGGATGGAGCTGTTTGGATCGAATGAAGAAAAAGAATCAATATTTGCAACCATATGATTCGATGCACCCGAATCTATCAAGAGAGTAGCAGGCTTCGAAACAGTTGCCATGAGTGCTTGTCCTCTTTCATGATCATCATTCCTATCCTTCTTCCTTGCTCCATCAGGAAGAGTTATGTTGTTCTTTTCCAAAAGGAGGGCCATTTGATCTATAGTCTTCTTCATACAAGAACTTTTGGGATGAAAGCCACAGTTGCAATAAGTACATTTAGATTTTTGGTTACCTTCTTTGCCCTTTTGCTTGAACTTTGAACTGGATGGTGCATCCGTCTGTTTGCCTTTCTCTCTTTGCTTGTGAGGCTCGAATTTGGGCTTCTCCTTCTTTTTCTTTCCTTTACCATTCGAGATCTTGGGTCCTTGAACATATAGGGATGAATCTTTGGAGATTATGGACCCCATTTGAATCAACTTGTCATGCTCTTTTCTGACGGACTCAATGAAGGCATTCAAGGTAGGAATCTTCCAATTTGGGGTAGTTAGCCAACTGGAATTGAAAGTAGAGACAAATACCGAATAATCTTTAGTAAGCTTGCTGAGAATGGAGAGGATCAATTGTTTATCCTCTTTGATAACTCCACTGTTCTTCAACTGCAAGTTCAAGTTCTTGAATTTTGTGAAGAATTCATTAATGGTCTCGAAATTCTCAGGACTAAGGGAAATCAATTCATTCTCTAATTGAAAAGCCCTAAGCTCATCCTGCTTGCCAAATAGTGTTTCAAGTTGCTCCCATATAGCTTTTGGAGTCTTCAACCCGCTGAGATGGAAGTGAAGATCTTTGGAGATGGAGAGACAAAGAAGACCATAAGCTTCATCAAGCTTGTTGTAGTGTTTGGTTCTATCTAACAAGTTGTTTGGCTCCAATTCAAGACCAAGAGTGACTCGGTAGTAAGCTTTTGAACATAATATGATCTCCATATCATCTTTCCAATCAAAATAATTGAATGGGGTGAGGATAGGCTTTGAAGAAGAGTATTCCATTTCTAGGAGAGTGTGCACACTGATGTAGAGGAGCTTGCAAGGGCAGAGTAGCGAATGAAAATGATGGAGACAATAACCTGCAAATCACAATAAAACCAAGAACAATGAGGTCGAACAATCCACCCTTTTAGAGTTGCATCACACCTGGGATTGGAGATCAAACAATGTTGAATGGGTCCAATGTATCAAATCCAGGAATTATGTGGAAACTCAAGCTTCTGGAGTGGTATTGGATGTATTTTCAAGCTTTACATGCACAGGAGCGAATGCCCTTGAGATATTTCATGCCAAAACGTTTTGCAATTTTTGAGCAATTCACTCAAATCTTCTTGTAGAAACACCTGTAGAAAAGAGATCTTGTCCCTGCAATGGCTCTGATACCAAGTAAAATTAGTCACAATAGATCTAATGAACAAGTAAATCAATGACAACAGATGAAAATAGAAAATATGGTGTAAAATTGTGCAAAACATGCTTCAGTGCTCAATATCCCAGTAAGGGTGAATGATTACAATAGAATACAATAACAATGACTGAGCAATTCGAATTTCCTAAGGAGGTCATTCAAATCACTGAATGGAGTAGCTTGACTCCAACTAGGAGTCCTCATCTTCAATAAATGGTGGTCATCAATGCACAAGAACCAGTCATCCAGGTGTCAATATGAGTCTAACTGAGTGTAACATGTGTAACTGAAGTGTGTAGCACTGATATAGGGAAGTGGGCTCAGTGGAGGGCGCATGGGAGGCTAACTGAATTCATAACAAGTCATCTAGTCAATCTGGAGGTCCAACGGAAGTGAAACAATTAGTTGGGAGTGAAACTAGCCTCGAATAAGGGAGAATTAGAGCTAACTGAGTGTAATTGAAGTGGAACTGCAGTGGTAGGTGAAGAAGTGTTCCCTTCTCTGGCAGTAGGTGAGAAGTGGGCGCCTTCCTGACTAGGAGGGATAAAACTCTGAAGTAAGTGGCTCCCGGGTTCTAGAATAAGGTGGCTAAGGTGCTGGAGGCATCAACCTGGTGACTGGGATGCATGCAAAGTGCATGCAAACCCTAGAATTTGCATGCAAACCCTAATTGCATGCAAGATCCTGAAAAAAATGATGTGGATATCCGAACACAAACTGTGCTCTTTACCATAGAGTTGGTGGCGGGAAGCAGGGCTGTTCATCAGGACACCAAGGCCCACATGCTATATTCCATCGAGTGTATGGAACCGACGATTTTAAACTGGTGTGAGGGAATCCTCACCAATATAAAGGATCAACTCAGCAAGTGTCGCAGGGATGAGCTAAAGCAGTTTGGGTACGGATCCATCATGGTCTCGTTCTTCCTAGACTGAGTTCCACTACTGATACCACAAGTAGAGTTGGATGATCTCGATCCGCGAGATCCTCATATGGTTATATGGTTGGAGGTCATGGCTCGCCATGGAGGTGGATTTCCTATTATAATTGATGGCCCCACCTTCTTCAGGTGGCTCTGTGGGTAGCTCCTCATGATTGAGGACCATGCGTATGCAGGTACTAACTTTAGGGGAGACCCGGACTTGGATCTTCTTGAGGGGTAGCAGTGAGGAGACCTTGGTAAGAACATAACTCTTGTTTTGTTTATGCATTTTATATTTTTTTAATGTTTTTGGGTAGTACTGATGGTTCACATGTGTTTCATGTAGATGTTGTTCCATCTCGAACGATAGGTTCTTCTCTGATTGAGAGAAGAGGGGTGGTACAAGAGATGGAAGCTACTCAATAAAATGTAGCAAAGGAGCTGAACGAGATGGAGGAGAACCTCCATAGATTGATGTTCAATATTCCTTACATATCCATCGATGAATTTCATCGCCATTACCAACGCCATACAGTTGGAGTTTCAGGGCATTTGGTCGGTTGCTCCGTCGAGTAGCTAGGGCTATTATCCGTTATCACAAGCATCCACAGGGATAGCTCTTTATATGATATATGTACTAAAATCCATAGGCTTCATATTATTGCATCCAACACCTACTGAAAGCTTATGGGCTTCATATTTTGTATCAGTACCACTTTTTTTACACAATGATATATATATACAAAACACTATTTTGTGGTTTTATACGCTGTGTCTTCTATGATGATTTGGGATCTTGTGAATGTTAGCTTACACACTATGAGTAGTTTACATGTTATTTCATTTGATACATATTTGATTAAAATGTTTATGAATGTGCAATGTAAAAATCTAATATGAAATTGGATAGGGAATCAACAACTGTGTTCATGTTTCTTGAAATGTGTAGGTATTGAATTGACTCAAAGGATCTCTCCAAGAGATATACTCACCAGAATAGACAGAGTGATATGGGGTCATGGATAGTGTAGACACACGGTTGATATGGGAGACCACTAATTTTGAATCGAGATATATAACAAGGTGTTCCACACCCAAGGAACAAGCATCGGTCAATAGTCCAATTACCGCATGATACCGGAGGCATTGTTGGTTTAAAACCCTAAGCAAGTTCCTCCTGAACTAATCAGTTCGTCAGTAGGGGAATAGAGTACCCAAGCTTCTGAAGTGAGGTTACAGGTGTGTTGGCTAGCGTTGTCTGCAAATACAAAACACGTTTCCATCTGCACATCCAGGCAGAACATGGTATAAGCATAATGATAAGATCCTAGCACACTAAAAGTAAAGTGTCACACCGAACAAAACACACGTCATGTAGAATATATACAAAGTACTGATGCGTAAATGATTTAGGAATAGTATCGCTTTAGGTAAATCCCATTGCAAGGATCGCCCAAATATATCCCATCATAATCATCTAGTTCATATCCTCCCTTTTCCAAAAAATGTTTTACCACATATGGACCAAGCCACATGGACTTAAGTTTTCCTAACCCCATCTTATTGTGTTTTTGGTCATAAGTGAGGACCATGTCTCCCTCGTTGAAGATATGAGGTTTCACTGATTTGACATACTAGGCCTTGATGCATTACTTGTGTGCTTCATTAGCCATAGTTGCATCGCGGCGGGTTTCATTGATTTTTTCTAAGTATAGAAATTATTCTTCCTCGACAGTGGTGTTAGGTAAAAGTTCAACAGTGATTTTTAGTGACAGAATCTCGCACTCGATAGGTAATACTTCCTCTAGTTCGTAGACCAATTGAAAGGGTGTAAAACCAGTGGAAATTTTAATGGAAGTCCTATATGCCCATAGGGATGAAAAAGCATTGTATGCAAGTTGGACTTATGTGTTCCCACCATACGTTGAATCATGGTTTTCAAGACCTTGTTAATGGCATCTACTTTTTCAATTGAATGAGGGTAGTAGGGAGATGAGTTCTCATGTTGAAAACCTAATCTGGCGCTTAGTTCATCCACCATCATGTTTTGAAAATGTGATGCATGATCGGTGACGATGGCTTGAGGGACTCTGAATCTCGCAATGATGTGGTTAACATAAAGAGTGCGGCAGTTTCGTTGTCTTATTTGTATGTAGGCATAGCCTCGTCCCACTTGGTGAAGTAGTCGAATGCGACAATAAAATAACCATGCCCCCCGACTGAGGTAGGCTTACAATGCATGAATTTGATGACCCATTTGGAAAAGGGACTGAAGACGATGAATGGATGTAGTGGGGCTGGATGTGAGCACTTTTTATAATGAAAAAGATGGCAAGGAGGACACTGCTTGACGACTTCAATACAATATGTAAATGTGGAATGCCAATAGTATCCAACACGTAATATTTTATGGGTTGTTTCCATCCCAGAAAGATGACTGCCACATGCCCCTGAGTGAAAATCATTCCGAACATGCTCAGCCTCCTCATCAGTTAAGCAGCGTTGGAGAATGGAATTGATAACACGATGATATAATGTATCACCGATGATGAGGTAATATTTTGCGTGGTGACGGACACTACAACCTTCATTATGAGATACTTGAGGACCAAAGCGTTGGGTTTGGATATGCAATGTGATGTCTCCATACCACATGTCAAAAGTACTGATGAGAAACAAGGACTCGTCGGGGAGGGAGTCCATGGGCTCAATTTCCTTAACACTATGGCGAAGATCGCAAATGAGTTCCACAAAAACCAAGGACTTCTTTGATTTGGCCTTCTCAAACTGGAGGTCGAATTCCTGGAGAATCACAATCAAGCCCGGATATTTTTGCCCTAGTGCCTGGAAAGTGAGAACATGGTACATGGGGTTAGAGTCGACGATGATGTTGGTAGTGCGGAGGAGGATATAATGGCAGAAATTTTGAACAACAATGACTGCTGCGAGAGCTAGCTTATCTACATGCAAATACCAGGTTCATTAGAGAAATTTTCAAGTAAAAAATGGGCCTCAAAACAAAAGAAATGTACTATAAAAATAAACCAATAGGATTCAAGGTGTTGATGTCAACCATGGGGGATGAATCACCATTTTTGGGTAAAAAAGTAAAAAGGTCAAAGTGAAAAAACTACTTCTTCAATTCATATTTTCAACTTATCTCCCTATATATTCACTCAAATTTTGATCACGAGCAACCGTTGGATGGGGAATTCAATTATGCATCCAACGAGTACCCACTTGGCATACTTTTGATGGCCCCCCACTACCTAAAAAGGAAGAAATACATGAAAAAACATGAGGATGACATCATCATCACGTTTATTCATGTATTTTTTCTTTTTGGGGAAGTGGAGCCAATCAAAAGTATGTCGAGTGGGTACTCTTTGGATGTGGAATTGAATTCTCCATCCAATGGCTACTCATGATCCAAATTTGAGTGAATATACAGGGATATAAGTTGAAAATACGAATTGAAGAAGTATTTTTTCTTTTTTCCTCCAAAATTTGATGAGGTATGCTAATATTATATTATTATTTCCACTATTATTTTATAGTTTTCCTTAGGAGGCCCATTTTAGACCTAAGAATTTCTCCAATGTCGGAATCATTGAAATCCTTACTAAGGTAGTATATCACATGATCATAGGTGCTACTATCTTCCTATACCAAAACAATAGCAATAGTGGAAGTGGAAGCAACAACATAAAGGATATAATCCTTGGTGTTATTCGGAGGTTGTAACACGGATGCATGAGTGATGGCATGTTTGAGGTTGTCAAATGATTGTTGAGTATAGTCATCCCGAATGAATGGGGGGTCCTTCTTTAACAACCGCATTTATCCTTGTGTTTTCTCAGCGAAATCATACATGAAACGCCGCAGGTAGTTTTCCTTCCCTTGCAATTGTTGAAATTCTGTAATATCCATGGGCGGTGGTAGAGAAACAAGGGCTTCCACCTTGAGGGGATAGATGTGGATCCCATCCTTTGAAATGATGAATCCTCAAAGTCTTCCGAACTCGACAAAAAAAATGCACTTATGAGGATTTAAATGGATATTATACCATCGACACCTGAGGAATATAGACGTCAGATGATTGATGTGGAAGTCATGACAATTTGAATGAGTAGGAAGATCATCTAAGTAGGGTTCCAAAAAATTCTTCACATCATGGAAAGTGTACGACATAGCCCGCTTGAATGTAGCACCAACATTTTTAAGGTCAAAAGGGAGTTTGGGATATGCAGATGTACCCCATGGGTAGATGAAATCATTCTTATGTTGGTCAGCAGGATGGATCTCATTATGATATGATAGCCGAAAAATCCATCCATGAATAAAAAGATGATGCTTCTGGCACAATTGTCAATGATTTGGTCAATAAACGGGGTAGGGTAATTGTCCTTGGGACAATCCTTATTCAAATCCTTGTAATCAACACAAACCTTAATGATTCCCTATTTTTCTGTAACGGGGATGACATTAGAGATCCAATATGTTAAGGGAACGAGATAAATCAACCCATCCTTCAATATCTTTTCTATCTCTCCCTTAAAAGATGTAGTTTTCCTAGGGTGCACGGGGAAGAGTTTTTTCCGGACAAGATTTGCATAGGGATATGTTTGAATCTCGTGCATGACAATAGCAAGATCAATCTTGATCATTTCCTCATAGCTCCATACAAAGACGTCGCAAATTTTTTTAAATAAGGCCGTGAAAATAGTGACTTCTTCCGGAGAACAAGTTTGGCCTAGGTCAATTTGTACCACGACTCCAAGTTTTACCAAGATGTCAATTAGAAAGGTAGCCATGATATTTTCCAGGTTTCCCTCAGTTACCGTATCGTAAGTCAGGATAGGAGATTGAGGGTAAGGAAAGAAATCTGGTGAAACAATTGTTTCAATGGCATTCTCTACTGAATCTAATGGCAGAATGAAGGACAATATATGGTGAAGGTCTTCCCATGGGGGTTCATCCACACTCATAATATCCATGATTGACTGGTGAGAATGAAAATTATGGAGTAGAGGATTAGATAGGGATGTTGGCTGTAAATAACCTTCTTGAGGTTTCCAATGTAGACCCAGGTACTTCGTGGTTCAAGGAACCAACAAAACCCCTATTCACTGGCCATTTTAGCAACAGGCTACACGCAGCCTGAGGTATCACCCGAGGCGAAGCTAAGGAGGTGGTTGCGGAATCAAGTTTCCACAACCGGGTGATGTGATGGGAGGAAAGGATGATAAGAAGCGCAACCCCTTGCGGGTTGCGCGGACAGATAAATGCGTGAACCTTCTATCCCGCACCGGGTACTTCGGCGCATGATTGCGCTTGCACACTTGCACCTCTAATGACTATGCGTTACAGGATACCTTTGCGTTACGATAGTAAGCTATCAACAACTTACCTCGCAGCATCCTTCAATGACTTGGCACATCAACAAGACTGCACGTCCCTGCCAGGATGTTTAGTTCTAAACAATCTACTTAGTACTCCTTATCCCTTCATCCGTTATAGTTCTTATCATTAAGTTGCAGACGATTGAAAAAGGCATATAATTACTACGCACTCCAACGTTGCACTTAAATTCAATGTTCGACTTATGTGGTTAACTACAGATTCATGCATTCACAGACTTGTACTTAGTAAATATGTAACATTCATCCATACATGTATCACTTAACATATTATTCCCATTTCTCTACGGCGAATACATACAAAAGAAAACACATAACAGATAGTTGTAGTATCAACATTCATAGCAAGCAAATGAACAATCATACACACGCACACATTAATCACATAACACAGAATTGAATGTGGTTCATGTTGGAGCCAAGGCCGCAGCTATGGTAAAAGCTGCTAATTTTGAGGAAAAAGCACAAGTATGGAAGAGAAAGTGCTAAATTTTGAATAAGCGCCAATTTTGGGACAGAAGCAGACAGTGCGTAGTACGTTTCCAGATGGATAATCTCAGCGTAGATTACGGACCGGAAATTGCGGAGCTCGCATGCATGTCAGAAGAGAATGAAGGTAGCAGAGTGGAAAGCCCAGCTACCACAATGAATGAAGCGATGAAGTAGAGGGCTCAGCTACCCTCATTAAGGATGAATACAGAAGTTATGGTTGCTCGGACCAAGGAAGAGCAACGGACCAAAGCATTAAAGGTGAAGGACAAGGTGCCCATACTCGTAAGCTGCCCCGGAAATCATGGATCCTACAGGAAGCGGCGACATGACTGTAAGCGGCGCCTACAGTACACCTAGCCATGACTGGTTAGGTTTTTTGGGGATTAATGCTGGGAAAGGCCCACAGTTTTGTAAAGGTGCGACCGCCATGGCCACCTATATATAGGTATAATTGTAAAGGGTAGAGGTTAGATAGCCAGTCAGTTAGTCAGTTAGCTAGTTAGTGAGCTGGTTAATTAGTAGATACTAGATGTAAGAAGGATTGATCGAGTTGATCATCCTCTGTTACGATCTTGTTGATTGTTTTCTACCGTGTTGCTAGAAAATAGGAGTTAGAGCTGGTTAGCAGTGAAGCTAATCCTTGAGTTGCAGACAGTCGGAGTCGACGTCTGAACTATTGTAATCTCTGAAGAGGAAGAGACTAGATCGAGAGAAGGGCTCCCAGCTGTGTGCGTGGAGTTTCCTGGAAAGATCTAAGGCTGCAGCTGTGTGCGCAGCATATTGTATGAATCTATCACTTTCTGGTTAATATAAGATACTCCCGTGGACGTGGATTTCCCCGTGGAGGCGGACTCCATATTTCTCGTTGTTGTGATGTTGTGATTGAAGTGATTGCCTGTTTTAGTTTACTAACAACATATACAGGAATATTGTATTGTCTTTATGTGTGTTGAGTAAGTCCTTGGAGCTTCCTGGGGAACTATAATCATTAAGGGTCGAAGGAATCAGTAAGATAACGTCGCCGCAGCGATAGGAGATCGTGTTGCTGCATGGGCGCGCTAACGGAACGACGCCGAGAATATCGGCGCAGAGGATAATTGGTCCAAGCACAGGAGTGGATGTACCGCGCAGCTAAGCTGCTGAGCAGGAGCTTGAGAGCTGTTGCGCTCATAAGTCTGAAGAGGGGTCAGACATTCGCCTCAGAGGAATCGTTAAGGAGGAAAGAGTAGTCTCCGCGTCGCCTAGGTTAAGGAAATCTGATTCCTTAGCCCCCCCATAGCCACTTCGGGTGAGACCTCGAGCTGCTGCGCAGTTCATTGCCGAGAGGGCCAGTGCGCCAAGGGGTTTTGTTGCTGCGCTTCATTAAAACCCGGGTCTGTCCAAAAAGCGGCCAACAAATGGTTCCGTTGCCTTATGACTTTTGATCATGTCACTTCCGTTGCTTTGAACCCTGTTGTTGAGCCAACAAATGGTTCCGTTGCCTTATGACTTTTGATCATGTCACTTCCGTTGCTTTGAACCATGTTGTTGAGCCAACAAATGGTTCCGTTGCCGCGTGACTAAGACTTGTTATTTCAGCGACACGCGAGATTGAGGCGAAACCCAGAGAAAGAAGGAGCCAACAAATGGTTATGTTGCCTTGAGACTTGCTCAGCTAGCAAATGTGTTACTGGAATCCTACAGCTACAGAAATTCAGGAGTGGTTCGATTTAAAGGCTAAAGAGTTCGTTGAACAAGAAAATAGAAGCTCTAGGCTCCAGTCAGAAGAATGGTTGCAGAAGTATATCTATACTGACCTTCACGAAATTTTCTTTGTCACATTTGCACTTGAGTTACATGCTTGGATAGCCAAGTTAGCAGATAATAGACCCACTGTGCATATTGATCGACCAGTCGCTTGGACCCCTGAGCTAGTCAGTATTTTGAAGCGGGTAGATAATTCTATGTCCCGCGCAGTAGACTTTTGGTTGAATAGTCTGCTGGAAGGTTTCATCACTGAGTTTGCAGTGGATACAAGAAAGAGTTTCAGTGAAGCTGAGAGGAGTTTCTTTCAAGTACATAGAGGTAAGTTCTTAAATTCTTTGAACTTATGGATTAAAATGCTTCTGTATGAAAAAGCAAAACTATGTATAGCTTCAGATGAATAGCATAGACAAGTAATGTCCGTAGACTCTGATAGTGACCCTGAAGTTATTGGTTGCACTCGTAGTGGAAAACGGTATAAAGTAGGCCTTGACCAACATTCTTTTGAGTCGATCCCAGAAGACAGTCAAGTTCCTAGAGCAAGCCACATAGAAAGAAAAGGGAGCGCTCATATCCCTTACTACCCTTTTACACCACAAAAGCCAGACGAAGCTCAGTATAATCCCGCAGTAACGCCTTCTAGTAGCCCACACGGTACTTCTAGTACCTCTGTGCCACCTTTGTTCAACCAGCCCAGAAGAACTGCTACAACACCTCCACCTCAACCTAGCGCAAGAAAGATGGGTGATGACATGAAACTACCAACTTTTAGAGGAACAGGGATAGAAGACCCTGAGCAACACTGGTTCCTATGTGAAGCCATTTTGACAATTAGGCAAATTAATGATGATGCTGTTAAATTGGTTCAGTTAGCAACCACACTAAGAGAAAGAGCCTTAACTTGGTTCATGAAATACTCAGCAGCACAGAATAGAACGCTTGCTGATGTAAGAAATGCAATGATTAGAGAATTCAAGAAACCTAAATCAGAATCACAATGTACAACAGAGCTCAAAGACATCAAGCAGTTACCTATAGAGTCAGTATGGGACTTCGACCAAAAGTTCAAAGCCTTGATAGATCAAGTAAGCTTTGAGTTTGCACCACAACAGCATAAGGAATGGTTCATTGCTGCGCTGCTTCCACACATTAGACTTCCTCTTATGCAACAGAATCTCACTACTCAGGAACAAGCTCTAGAGATGGCTGTGAAACTAGAAGCTTCACCAATTGCTGGAACAAGCAACGATGTTACGCAGTTGCAGAACCAATTAGCAAACTTAACCTTGCAAGTGCATGATATTAAGAAAGGCAAGGATGCTAAGGAGGAGATATGGTGTACAAAATGTAAAGCACAAGGTCATTCAAAGGACCATTGTCCCATTTTCATAGAGTATATTGCAACTGGAGCACCTAACCCTTTACCATAGGCACAGGGGCCTTGGTGTGAAATCTGTAGAACTAGAGGTCATAGACCACAAGAATGTCACTTACTTCAAAAATATGTACAAACTCCAAAGAATCTATATTGTAATTTCTGTAAATCAGTAGGCCATGATGAAAGCAATTGCAGAGCATATGACCTTATGATGGAAAGGAAACACGATGTTTATAGAGTACAATTAGAAGCACAAGGACCCGTAGCAGGTCCACAGTATGACCAAAACCACGACGACCGAACAGGAAATTATAGGGGCCGCGGACGTGCAACAAATTTTGGCCGCGGAAGAGGCCAGATCACTTGTTATAATTGTGGAGCGCAAGGTCATTTTGCAAGAGATTGCCAAAACCCTACGACCCTTTGCAGATACTGCAAATCTTATGATCATATTATTGAAGAATGCCCTCAGTTGATGGCTAAGATGCAAGCAAAGACGCCATAGGTCAACCAGAATATTCAATTGATTGGAGCAGAAAAAATGGAACCAGATCCTACAGTTAATATTGTGACGCGCAGTGGAACAACCACTGGAGCGCCAGAGTCGGGAACCGGAAAGCAAGCGACGCAATGGGTGCGCCGCGCTAATATTAAACCAGCCCCACTTAATCTGCAGAAGCAAAAAGAAGCATTCAAGCAAGCCCAAGATTATTTATCAGATCCCAGAGCTTCAAGTTCTGTCACAACTCTGCATAATGCTATTAGATCGCAAGTGCTAAGACAAGACAACCTGGTACAAGAACAGGCCACTACATCCGGAAGGCCTGATGAAGAAGATGCACTAAGCACTGTCCATACTTTTCTAAGGAACTGCTTAAAGTTGTTGCGCAATGAAAAAGCAACTATGGAACTTCAACACCTATTGGATAAATGTCAACAATCTGCTTCAACGAACACGCCGCAGCGTGCTGTTCACCAGATTGGGAGTCACACTAGAACTGGAAAAGAGATGAGGCTCACAGCGCAGATTGGAGCATTTGAGATGGACGAAGTCATTTTAGATTTGGGCTCAGAAGTTAATGTTCTCACCATGCAGACATGGGAACAGATGGGAAGTCCTCAACTTACAAGATCCCCCATCCAGCTAAGACTCGCGAACCAGCAACGAGTCTCTCCATTGGGCAGATTACCCAATGTACCTATTGATATCGAGGGAGTAAGAAGTTCTGCAGACTTTGAAGTAATCAAAATTCTGGATGATAGTAGACCTTACCCAGCACTTTTAGGCACAGACTGGGCATTTGATAATTTGGCTGTCATTAATTTGAAGAAAAGACAGATGACCTTCGAGGACGACCAGATTAGGGTCATTGCACCGCTTGATCCTATTCAAGGACCAAGGTATATAGAACCCATTCGGGCAGAAGAAGAAGCGCACCACATGGAAAGTTTGTATCAGATGACTGCTAGTCAGAGTGACTATTTCAATCCCACAGCAGATGGCCATATCAGCTGGCGATGCGATAGCTCGTGCACATCAGACTCAGATGCAGGATTGGAAAACTGGCAGAATCGCTTACATGAGGTTTCTACAAGACGTTGCGCCATGATGACTAAATCCATTCGATGGATTGGCACAGAACTGATTGACACTCCAATTTTTGATGGTTTAACTGAAGTAAGCGAATTCATACAGGCATATGAACAACAGCTTCCAGAATAGCAGCGCATACAGGCATTAGATGTATCACTGCGCGCTACACCCGCAATATGGTGTGGTGCGCATAAAGAAAATATCCACACATGGCAAGACTGTCGCAGATTGATACTGCGCAGATTCTAGGACACTACAGCAGAAGTGTCGCGCAAATATGAGGGACAGAGTGACCACACATTGGACACAGTTCCAAGGAACTGGTACACTGAAACAGAATTGCGCAGAGGCACTCTTACTTGGCCTCTTATGATAGAAAGTTTTCAACTTACCTTCAGCTTTGAGTCAGAGCACCCAAGTATTGATCAGGCTCTGAAGTGTATTAAAAAGAAGGTATTTGAACCATGTCTATTACCAGAATATTCCCAACCGGATTGGGCTTTTCAGATAGAACATGCCCTGGAATGCTATAATTTCACCACTAGAGAAGAGGAGGATGATCCTCGCAACATCAATATCCCAGAATCAGAAGGGACGCGCAATGTTGAAGGTCCTCAGCTTGATATCCCTGCCATTACAGAACACATCAAGCTCAAAAAGGTTAACATTGGTACAGAAGCCGAACCCAAGTTTGCTTCTATAGGAGACTATTGGGATGATGAAACTGTTGGGCACATTTCAGATTTATTACGTGACTACCAGGATATCTTTCCTACCAAGTTCACAAAAATGAAAGGCATCCTAGGAGACTTAGGAGTGATGCGCATACCTCTGAAAGCAGATGCCAAGCCAGTAAAGCAGCGCCCATACAGGTTGAACCCGCGCTATAAAGAAAAAGTTAAAGAAGAAATTGACAAGATGCTCGCAGCAGGTATTATTGAGCCAGTAGAAGAAAGCGATTGGATTAGTCCTATGGTTGTACAAGAGAAGAAGACAAAAGGTGAAATAAGAATTTGCGTGGACTTGCGCAAACTCAATGACGCATCAGCGCATGATCCATTTCCTACTCCCTTTACAGATGAAGTGCTTGATAATGTTGGAGGACAAGAGGCTTACTCCTTCACTGATGGATTTTCGGGATACCATCAGATCAGAATCCATCCAGACGACCGCCATAAGACTACTTTTGCGACTGAATGGGGATCATTCCAGTATACGGTAATGCCCTTTGGTCTTAAAAACGCTCCTGCTATCTTCTCTAGAGTCGTTGTTGCTGTTTTTAAATAATTCATCCATATGTTTTTAGAAGTCTATTTTGATGATTGGACTGTGTTTGGCTTAATAAAAAACCATATGGGAAACCTGCGAATGATGTTAGAAAAATGTAGACAGCACCAGATTTCCCTTAACTTGAAAAAATGTATCTTCTGTGCTCCTTTTGGTATTTTGTTGGGTCACATTGTATGCAGACAAGGACTCCTGATGGATCCTGCGAAGGTTGCCATCATTGCTAATTTACCTGCGCCCAACTCAGTCAAGCAATTGCGCACTACATTGGGACATACAGGATACTACAGAAAATTTATCAAAGGTTATGCAAAGATCACAGCACCTATGGAAAGATTGCTGAAAAAGGACTCAAAATTCCAATGGACAAAAGAATGCCAACAGAGCTTGGACACACTTAAAGACAAGATGATCAGTGTGCCAATTCGAGTTTTCCCAGACTGGAATAAACCTTTTCATGTTCATGTCGATGCTTCTTCCATTGCATTGGGGGTCGTACTTACACAACCGGGAGAAGGAGGTATCGATCACCCCATTGCTTACTCTAGCCGGAAGCTGTTCACAGCCGAGAAGAACTACACTACTACAGAGAGAGAAGGACTAGCTATGGTGTACGCCCTACAGAAGTTCAGACACTACTTACTGGGTGCACATTTTAAAATGTATACTGACCATTCTGCTTTGAAATACTTGGTCAATAAGCCAGTGTTAGGGGGAAGAATTTGCAGATGGCTACTGCTCTTTCAAGAATATGATTTTGAGGTTATTGTAAAGCCAGGTAGATTGAATGCAGGACCTGACCACTTATCTAGGATCGAGTCAGGGGAAGAACTTACAAATCTAGAGGACAATCTGCCTGATGCACAACTATTTTTTGTTCAAGCATCAGATGAATATTATTCTGATATCCTTGAATTTCTCACTACCGGACAAGCGCCAGTTGAGTTTACAATCCAGCAGAAGAAACAACTTGTCGTCAAAGCCGCAGACTTCACTTTGATAGCAGGCCAACTTTATAAGTTGGGCCCCGATGAAGTCTTGCGCAGATGTATTTTACCGCATGAAAAGAACTCTATCATCGCAGAAGCGCACTCAGGCACCGCAGGAGGCCATTTCGCAGGAAAGCCGACTGCTCAGAAGATCTTAGCCGCAGGTCTTTGGTGGCCGACATTGCATAAGGATACTAAGGAATTCTGCAAATGTTGCGATGTGTGCCAGCGAATAGGAAAACCTTCAAGAAGGGATGAGATGCCGCTAAGACCCCAGATAACACTGCGTGCTTTTGATAAATGGGCCATTGATTTTGTAGGTCCTATCAACCCACCAGGAAAGAGAACCGGCGCAAGATACATCATTACAGCTATTGAATACCTCACCCGATGGGCTGAGGCTAAGCCAGTGAAGAACTACGACGCTGCCACGGCCACGCAGTTCATTTTTTAGAATATTATCACTAGTTTTGGATGTCCACTGATTCTAATGAGTGATCAGGGTACACATTTCCTCAATGAGACTATAGAAGCCCTTACTGAAGAATTCCAAATTAGTCATCATAAGAGTACACCCTACCACCCTCAAGCTAATGGCACGGTGGAGGCATTCAATAAAATTCTTGAGAATGCCCTGACGAAGATCTGTAATCAACAAAGAGATGATTGGGACCTTAGAGTTACAGCTGTATTATGGGCTTACAGAACCACATGCAAGAAATTAACAAGCCACACACCTTTCAGTTTGGTGTATGGACAAGAAGCAGTTATGCCTATGGAATACATTATTCCTAGTCTCAGAATTGAGCAAATTACAGAAATGACAGATACGGATACCATGAGTGAAAGACTTTCACAATTGCTTGCCTTAGAGGAAGACAGACTCTTAGCTGGATTCCATCAACAGGTACAGAAGGCAAGAGAGAAAGCTTGGCATGACAGGCGTATTAAGAATAAAGTCTTTCAGGAACGAGACTTGGTACTCCTATACGATAGTAAATTCATCAAGTTTCCAGGCAAGTTTCGTGTACACTGGTTAGGCCCTTTTCAGGTGATAAAAATTACAGAAGGAGGAGCAGTTCAGCTTGCGAAGCTGAATGGAGAAGTACTGCCTACAAAGATAAACGGAGTCGGCTCAAGCTTTACCGCGACAACCACTCCACCCTGTCGACTTAAATAGCTGCTCAAAGAAATGCAGATGTCCAGTGTACTTGAAAGAGGCATCGCATTATTAGTCTACATGGAAGTCGCGAGACCCTCAGTCTCTGGCTTCCCGCGCAGTTCCTGGAACCATCCGCGCATATCAGTAAAAGTTTGTAAGAAGCGACCTTATTTTGCGCTCTGGCGAAGTTTTCTTTTCCCGTAAATGTTGAACTCTCGTTCTTGCGGAGTTCCCGGTGTTAATTTGCCGCTTGAAGAATTTCTTGTTGTGGACCCCTATAGGCACAGTTACCTAAGTTGAAATGACCCGCCGAAAAATTTGAATTACAACAGTTATGTAGCCGCGTCTGAGAATAAATGGAGGATAAGCCCGCCATTTAAGTATAGCCGCTCTGACAGATTCGGCTTGATCTCCGTAATATTTGCATTTAACTCATGTGCCGAAAAGCTTTAGCTTCTCCCGGAAGGCTGTCAGAGCCCGTCCATCACAATAAATGCACCGCAGAGGCGAGCAGGATAGAACGATTGTCAAATCATTCAGAGCCACCTACAGCTAGTAGCCCCACTTGGCCGCATTTACTATCACCTTTGGCTATAAATACCCAACACTTGTATATTTTTGGGTTACTTTCCTCGAGCTGCATAGCCTTGTTTGAGAATCTAAGCCATTGTTTTCAGAGCCGCGTTGTGCAGAGTGCTTCCCTTGTTGTCAGTATTCATATCCCCCGCTGGTCCGCTATTTTTGTCCAAGGCCGTGTTACCTATTCCCGTTCACAACAGAGAACCTGTCGACTGAAGAAGTTGTTCGTCAATTCCTGCGCCGAGGCCTGGATTTCGGCATGACTACCCCCGTGACAACCTCGACTTATGTACACCCTGGTTCTCATGATCCCAGACAATCTCCGGCCACAAGAGCGTCTCAGCCATAGCCAGAAGAGCCCGTTCCAGAGCCATTGGCCACTATGGTGAATTATATTCCGCCGCGTCCAGACGATGCACCAGAGGTGCATATTCCGAAGAATGCAAAGTACCCACTTTCGTTACCTCCACTACCGGCTGGCGTGCGACAAGAAGGGTCCCTGATCGGACACCTTCCACTGGTCAAGTTCTCTGATTTCAACCTGGGAGACTATAAGACATATCCTCAGTTCGCGCCAGATCGATATCTGACGGTAGTGCATAATCCCACCAGAAAGGTTGATGAATTCATCCCGAAGGGATTTGCAGCAAATCTTGAGCGACCTGGACTCCTGAACCTGTTAAAGCTACCGCATTTCGGGCGTAGCAATGAAGTGAACGCAGTTGTTAAGACACTACTATCCTGCGTTCAAGGAGGTTACCTTTGGCTGGGGAGGCCAATCGATTTAAATGTCGATTTGATTCACCGTATTACTGGCCTATCTAAGGTTGGTAAGGATCCCAATATTCATTTTGTGGGAAAAGACAAGGATAGAAAATTGGCTGCACAGCTGGTGCAGAAATATAACCTTACAAGAGGAGGTCGCGCTTATGACCTCACTATAGTAGAAGACGAAGCAGTTAGATTTACATGAAGTTTGCTCGCAGGCAGACTTCTCACAAAGTGCAGACCGAAGGAAGTTACTGGAGCTGTCGTGGAACTCGCCATCGCAGCTGCGGAGGGAGAACAGCACAACTGGTCCCTCTTCCTCCTCAATTCTTTTTTGGAAGACTGCCGGAACGTCCAAGATAACCCCGGTCAGTTGTTCCATTTTTCTTGGCTTTTAATTTTATGTGCTCTCGTCGGGTGGAAGGAGCCCCCGAACACTCAGTTCCTCCCGCGCCGCACAGGAGAACCTGCCGGAATCTGCTATGTTAACCTTTGGGAGTCTGCTAATCCTGCAAAGCGCAAGATGAACCGCGTTGTATTTTGTGAATACTACTATCTCCTCAGAGATACCATTCAGGACCTGCCAAGGCTGAGTGAGGAGACAGTGAAAATATATGACGGAAAGTTGGCCTTTACTGCCGACTTACATCAACTTTACCTCCGTCCCTGTGGCATTCAAGAGGAATGGGTCGTAGGCCTTTACAGGATGACCACCAAAGATGTCGAAGAAACTATCAAGTCATGGTCGGATGAATGGAGGGCATCCGTCGACATCGCATCCGCGATGCCACCCACCTCTGCGCAAGAGAAGGATAAGGGCAAGGAAGCCCCCGAGCAAAGAAGTGAGGAAGGCTCGACAGAACCAGCAACTAAGAAACAAAAGGTGTCGCATCCCTCTGAGGCCATTCCCTCGGGGATCGACCAGTATTTGAAAGAGCAATTTCGCGAGCTGCGGACCACGCACGCTCACATCAGAAGTGCTCTAGACATGCAGTTTGTGGAATTAAAGGGTCTCGCAGGAAGGATTGCGCAGACCCATGCGCCAGCATCTACTTCGTAGGCGCCACAATTAATTCCAAGTACTGAGCGAGTTGAAGAACTCGTAGAAAGGCATACTGTCGTGCATATTCCGCCTACGAGCATGACACTTCCAGATCCGCTAGCTGCACTACAGGTAAGCGCAGTTGGGCCTGTTGAAATAAATTTGTCCCTAATTCCTATAGAGACTCTACAGCTAGTACATGAGAAAGTTTCTGTGGAGTTGAGAGCTAGAGAGCTCTCTACCTTCCAGGAAAATCAACGACTGCAATCGCAGGAGATAGAGCTGAAGGCAAGCCATAAGAATATCTCCGAGAAGCTCGCACTTTATGCGGCGCAAGACATTGGCATAAGAAACGCAGTGGATGAGATTGCCCAGGAGTTTCCAGCTTGCGAGATTCAACCAGACCTCCCTCTGGTTGAGAAAGTTCAAATTATTGGAGGAAGGGTGAAAACCCTGGAGCATGAAATAGTTTCTATGCCTGAGGGCCATAGAACCCAGATCGCCGAGCTGGAAGCTCGTGTTGCTGCGCAGTTTACAGATGATGCGCAGGAACAATTTGAAGCGCTGAGCAGAGCTTCCACACAAATGAAAGACAAAATGCAGGAAGCCGAGAACCTGATGAACCAAGCTATGGAAGCTTGGACGGAGCTTGAGAATATCCCTTTTAAAGTTGGTCTTTTGGAACAGGTGCAAGCTGCAGAACAGTCCCTAACTGTTCTGACTGAAGAAGCTAAGGCCTTAGCAGGCTTAGCAAAAATGAAGAAAATGAGTGAAGTGCGCAGAATGCAACAGCAACTGCACAAGCTCAGAACTGAAGACGAGAAGCTCACCAACAGCATTCAGCCATTTATGGATGAATATGCTGACATCGTTGCCCAAGTCGAGGCAAAAATCAAAGAAGTTGCTGAATCTCAACAGGTGATTGATGCCATAACTAAAGAAGAAGCCACTGCAGAAACGGTGCAGACAGCTCTGGAGTGTGTCGATGAATTGGACTCCGCTATTGCGCAGTGGAAGAAAACATTCACGGAGACCCAAGTAGAAGTAGATGTGCAAGTAAAGCGACCACCCGCTAGTACGAGTGGCTCGAGGGCGAGCCACAAGTAAGTGTTAGGGGCCTGTTGGAGCCAAGGACGCAGCTATGGTAAAAGCTATGAATTTTGAGGAAAAAGCACAAGTATGGAAGAGAAAGTGCTAAATTTTGAATAAGCGCCAATTTTGGGACAGAAGCAGACGGTGCGCAGTACGGTGCCAGATGGATAATCTCAGCGTAGATTACGGACCGGAAATCGTGGAGCTCGCGCGCATGTCAGAAGAGAATGAAGGTAGCAGAGTGGAAAGCCCAGCTACCATAATGAATGAAGCAATGAAGTAGAGGGCTCAGCTACCCTCATTAAGGCTGAATACAGAAGTTATGGTTGCTCGGACCAAGGAGGAGCAACGGACCAAAGCATTAAAGGAGAAGGACAAGGCGCCCATACCCGTAAGCTGCGCCGGAAATCATGGAGCCTACAGGAAGCGGCGACATGACTGTAAGTGGTGCCTACAGTACACCTAGCCATGACTGGTTAGGGTTTTTGGGGATTACTGCTGGGAAAGGCCCACAGTTTTGTAAAGGTGCGACCGCCATGGCCACCTATATATAGGTATAATTGTAAAGGGTAGAGGTTAGATAGCCAGTCAGTTAGTCAGTTAGCTAGTTAGTGAGCTGGTTAATTAGTAGATACTAGATGTAAGAAGGATTGATCGAGTTGATCATCCTCTGTTACGATCTTGTTGATTGTTTTCTACCGTGTTGCTAGAAAATAGGAGTTAGAGCTGGTTAGCAGTGAAGCTAATCCTTGAGTTGCAGACAGTCGGAGTCGACGTCTGAACTATTGTAATCTCTGAAGAGGAAGAGACTAGATCGAGAGAAGGGCTCCCAGCTGTGTGCGTGGAGTTTCCTGGAAAGATCTAAGGCTGCAGCTGTGTACGCAGCATATTGTATGAATCTATCACTTTCTGGTTAATATAAGATACTCCCGTGGACGTGGATTTCCCCGTGGAGGCGGACTCCATATTTCTCATTATTATGATGTTGTGATTGAAGTGATTGCTTGTTTTAGTTTACTAACAGCATATACAGGAATATTGCATTGTCTTTATGTGTGTTGAGTAAGTCCTTGGAGCTTCCTGGGGAACTATAATCGTTAAGGGTCGAAGGAATCGGTAAGATAACGTCGCCGCAGCGATAGGAGATCGTGTTGCTGCACGGGCGCGCTAACGAAACGACGCCGAGAATATCGACGCAGAGGATAATTGGTCCAAGCACAGGAGTGGACGTACCGCGCAGCTAAGCTGCTGAGCAGGAGCTTGAGAGCTGTTGCGCTCATAAGTCTGAAGAGGGGTCAGACATTCACCTCAGAGGAATCGTTAAGGAGGAAAGAGTAGTCTCCGCGTCACCTAGGTTAAGGAAATATGATTCCTTATCCCCCCCATAGCCACTTCGGGTGAGACCTCGAGCTGCTGCGCAGTTCGTTGCCGAGAGGGCCAGTGTGCCAAGGGGTTTTGTTGCTGCGCTTCATTAAAACCCGGGTCTGTCCAAAAAGCAGCCAACAGTTCACCCCCTGGATGGAGGCTACGTCCATAAGAACGATTGTTAATATTGCTCTTAATGGGAAGGGTACAACCGCTCTTAGTATGCACACTCAGCTACAAACTCTCTTCTCTCTCAGGTAGGTCTCTGCACACTTAGTTGTAGAGCCTTTACAATGGCTTTAGCTCAAGATTCTACAATGATCAATTCTTAACCAAAATGAAGAGTAACCCTTCCCTTACAAAATTGTGCCTTATTTATAGATCATGCCCATAGTTCATGTATTTAAAATCATTAGGACAAAACCCTAAGGTTTCCAAAACTGGCGTGGCTAACTGCCACCCTAGCTGTTGCCGTCGACAACCTTCTTCGCCTACTCCATCTGGGCCACTCGTGGCTCACACACTCTTCTGACAGCCACAATTCTCAAAACGGTTACAACTACATCATGGCCTGTCCCTTTCCACTCCTTCTCCTACCTATCGCCATTGACGTCGTGGCCTAGCTTCTCAACTTCCTACCGCCACACGCTTGAACAGGTCGCTTTCATCTACCTTCCACCTGTTCCTTACCCAAAATAGGTCATGTCCTCGTCTGACCTTTACCCATGTTCTGAACGAAAAATAGCTCATGCGCTACCTTGCATATCTTCCTACTGCACGACCGTGCCTTTAGCCATTGCCGTCGTGTGACATGTGCAATTTCTCAACACTGCCTATAGCTTATCGCTGCGCACAATGCGCTTTCAACAAAATTGCTTCCTCTTCCTGCCACAACGCGCAATGTGCAATTATCAAAATATTTTTTTCTTCCTATTGCAGCGTGCTATGCGCGATTTTCCATACTTGTATATTTTTCCAACCCCCTTAGGCCTATCCCAACAGGCCCCTAACACTCACCTGTGGCTCGTCCTGAGCCACTTTCACTTGCAGAAACTGGTGTTGCATCTTCCATCGTCCCAAGATTTAGTGTAAAGCTTTGGAGAGTTCCTACTAACTCTGCAACTATTTCCTTGGATTTTTGTTCGAACTCTTGAAGCATCTCCAGAGTAGCCTGCGAGACCTTCTCTCGAGCCACTTGTTCCTACATGGTTCCTTCTGCCGTCTGAAGTTCTACGAACTTCGTGTCGAATTGCTGCATTAATTTGAGGCCTTCTTTCTCAACAGGCTGCAGCCTTAGTGATGTGGCAACCTCTTTCTCCCGTAGTGTTGCCAACTCTTTCTATAGGTCCTTGACCTCATTAAATATCTGCACTTTCTCTCTGGCCGACGCATTCCTCATCTGGACACTTGCATTGTCCACCTGGTGCTGCTTCTATTCTACTTCTGCCCTTACCTACTATATTGCAGGATCCTCACTCAACCTGGTTACTACTGTAGTTATCCGCTCAAGTAAATCTTGGCATTTCATCACTTCCTCCAAAATGCCATCCATGGTTTCCTTGATGTCCTCAGCTGGAGCTGGGCACTAATCTGATGGAATAATAGGGTGCCTAGCCTCTAGCTCTGCGATTTTCCCTTTATAAGAGGCTTCCATTTATATTTTCTCAGAGGTAAGGGACTGTACCTTGGCCCGAATTTTCTTTATTGTGTCTTCCATATCATCTTCTTCTTCACATTCTTCTATGTTTGCCCATACAACTGACATGGTTTCCTTCAGCTTCTAGCCCTTTTCCTTGGCTGCGCTCAATTCTTGCTTGGTGTTATCTGATTCCTTCCTTAATTTATTGATGTCTTCAGTTAACTGCGCACATTTATCATATGAGGTAAGGTGTATTGGAGAAAACTCACTATGGCTTGGGGTAGACCACTACAGATAGCTGACTACCAGAAATTAACTCAATTCTCAAAACTATGCTATTATAAATGACAATGCTAAGATAATGCAGAATGTAACCAACCTCGATCCAAACGTTTGACGTAGATCCCCGTTGGAGCTTTCAATCCGTGTTCTTGAATCTGCAAATTAGTCTTGACAGCCAATATACAACAAGTACATATAATATATAAACATCATTAACACCATCAATAGCAATGGTCCATGATATTATAAGTAAATGCAACCGAATGTAGAATAAACAATATTCACAACATTAATGGATGAGAATATGAGTATTTCTATTAATAAACAAGAAGAAGTACAATGTGATACGACCTCTTTCCGGCAACCAATCTGAACCAAGATCTGGATCAATCCACTTGTGCCTCCACCACTTCAATCCTTCATGAATGGCAAACTCAAACTATGGTACGAGTTTGGAAGGTGAACATAAGGGGTTCACAACTTCAAAGATCAATGAGTGTAGACTTAAGATAGGGCAAAAATCCACTAGAGTTCTCTTGCTCTTCTTTCTCCTTTCATCCATAAGCCATATGTGGTCAATATATAGTCCTTCCAAAGATAAGTGAAAGGACACGTCCAGGCGTTTCTTGGGCAGATGGAGGGTCAAAGGGAACCCAATAACCGCTTTTTGGGAGTAAAAAGTAATTAACTAGTGATTTTTACCATTTTACATGCTACTCGCAGGCTATAGTGATGCAACTCGCGGGTACGCCTGTTGTAATGATGCAACAAGCATACAAGGGAAAAAATGAGGAAATAGTGTGTCTGAAGGATATAAAGTGGATCTGAGTCAATGAAATGGATCCTATAGGCCAAAGAATGCTGATGCTCATAAGGTGGAAAATTACGTTGTAACAGATGCCCCCTAATGTGTGAGGTCAGAGACTGATGCTACGATTTCCGAAATACATTATAAAACTCAGAAGTGGAGTGATGGAAACACAAGTGGAAAGAGTAGCTCACTCGTCATAGTACAATAGTATCTCTGAATACATGTCGGTATAGTACAACAATCTGATAGAATGGCCATTATTGGCAGTACATAATGGATATATGTCATAAGTGATCATAGCCATGATCCATCTACAGTAAGATATGGTCTCCTACTGAAAATGAGACAACGGGTGCAAACTGGAGGTACAAATTGTTGATATCTGAGAGATGATATCTCAGATGTAAAGTCAAAGTCATGAGTAGCATACTAAATGCCACTATCGCCTAGGGTCTTCTACGCAACTCTTCGATGGTGCAAGTCCCATCAAGTGAATAAAGGAGTTGGGGTTGAACCTGATGTGACATCGTCTGATTACCGATCAATGATGTATACCATTAACAGACGCGAGATGACCCACCAATAATGAAAATGGGCATCAAGGCACAAAGCACAATCATCGGAGTGTGAATAAATGAGTTGAAGTCAAACACTAGGATGATTCCATTGATCAGGGAACATTGATGTATTCCCAAAACCGTCGATGGTGAGAGAACCTACCACTAATGATTGCAAGCCTCAAGGTACTCAACCGAACTCTAAGCCTCAAGTCTCAGAATAAATGGGTTGAAGTCGATGGAACGAGACTCGCTAGAAGGAAGGCATTAATGCATCCCCCATCAACCAGCACGAGGTACCAGCTATGCTGAAAGATTTGGAAGATCTCAAGTGAAACGGACTGACTCAATAAGGATGGCCGACATGAAATAGTCAAGAGATCTAAGAAGTGGTTGAATCTGGTTTCAGGACTTCCTTTGAACAAGAGCATGAGCAAATGGATAGACGTAGGTAGCATAGACTCAATATAGACTATGTGATGCAGGAGGCATTAAAAAGGGCTCCATAATGACTGGAATCTTAACCAATCGATGGAGAAACTGAGATACAAGTACAGCTCCTAAGGTCCAACTATAGTCCCGACTCATAGTGTATGGAGTGGAATGAATGCTCTATTCAAAGGCGACACAACAGCTACCAACTAGAAGTAGTAACCATAATCCCATACGAATTTTTGGAATATTTGATTTTTTGGTCTTTTTCATATTTGGGAAATTCTTGAAAAAGAATAAAATTTCTTATAGTACAACAAGTGAGGGAACGAGTGTCAAATAGCGAGCAGACTAGTCCCAAGCAGTGGAACATACCTATGATCAATGCAAGGAAGTGCATGCAGCATGTGAACACTTGGGGGTGTGTTCCCTCAGGGTCAAAAGGTCATCAAATTGTGAAGGACAAATGGAAGCTCTGCAAGGCTCGACAGGGAAAAGTGCTCAAGCACCAGGCTAACAACTGAGTAAGTGGGATCCGGAACAAGGCTCAAGCAGCAAGCAGGACGATGCAATGAAATCACAATATGATATAACTGAGGGGAGTCCTTAAGAGAGATGGCCAGCATAAGACAAAGTAGAGTATGAGTCTTTATCGCAACGTCATGGTGTAACTACAAAGGACTCCCAATCCTAAGGACAAACAATGGCATGGGAACTAGAATGCACAAAGGGGTTCTAACTAGGGTACCCATGTTCAGAAAAGCCCTACCGCCACATAACGAAACTTCTATAGTAGTGTGAAGGTTCTGTGTCAGTTACGAAGCGGGGTCGCGCCTAGGGTTTATGAAAATGGTCAAAAGGTCAAATGCATACTGGATGTGGAAATGGCATCTAACCTATATGGCATGTGTGAAACATACCCGTCGTAGGTGTGAAATGGTCTAAAACAACTTTCGCTGAAGAAATCTGATTAAAAATTCTACTCCATGATATTATATTAGTCCATAACGGCATCAGTGGTAAAAACTATAGACAAGTGGGTCCTGAAAATTATAAATAGTAATAAAAATTTACAATTTACAATTCATTTTTACTATTCATCCATTTGGAGCTTTGTGGTTAGTTTTCACCTTGAAGTTCAACTGCCAATCCTGGGAGCTACAAGTGTCCATTCATCGAACTGTCCAGAGCAGGTTGGTAGTCACATCCATACCTTTAATTTCATTGCATTCATTTTAGTTTTCAGTGGTGGGATTTTTAGTTTGGCCAAGCCCTAAATGGCTTCGGCGCTACCCACGAGCTATCACTATGCGGGTCGCGGGTAGGGCACGATACTCGCAATCAATGCACAGGTTGACCGCGGGTACCCACCCATGTATACAAATTATCTCGCGATTACGGTCATGAAGTTGATTTTGCAAATAGAATTGACTAAAATCTTTGTTTTTTCTCACTCCAGGATGGTTCTAGAGTGGAGGGAGAGGGAGCATGACCAAGTAGTTGAGGCCATGCGCAACGATGTGCAAGCATGTGGGTTGTACAAATTCTGGAGTATAGGGGGTTTGAGGGCCCAAAACCTACTACTCCGCCACTTGATAGATTATTGGGATGTTGATGCATAGAACTTCAATCTCAATGGGAGAATCCTCACACTGGAAGTGGAAGACATCTACTTCATTACCGATTTGTCCCGTCGAAGTGAGGTAGCCAATCTTCGGTCTCATACTGTGGGTGGTGAGATCACCGTCCTTGATTACATAGCGCGGTATTGTCCCGTAAACACACGAGCAGTGGGAAGTCAGGTTCCCATCAATGCCATAATAGATTTGAGCATGAAGATCATTGCGGCTACCTTAGTGTGAATATCGGGTTCAAAAGCTCTGCACTAGGCATCTAGACCAGTGATGTTCTATGCATCACAATGCATGTAGCCTATAGTATTCGATTGGTGTACCACACTACTGGGGTTTATGAAGACCCAACTGACATAATGCAAAGAAGGGAAGGCCAAAAACTTTGGGTATGGATGTATCTTATGCAGCTTCTTCTTTGAGAGAGTTCTGGGGCTAGTCTGAGGGTGGATGTCCCTCCTCATAGTCTCTGCGATCCAACCCTGACCTGATGGGATGAGATATTGACATGACAGGGTGGTGGCCATCTGACATCACCATATATTGAGGCATTCTTATGCTAGTGGGACTGACAGGTCATTTCCATAGAGGACTATCCCTATGCAGGGATAGACTTCCGCTAGGATCAAGACATGCCACTCCCACCAGACGCAGCGTTCAGAGACATTGGTGAGTACTCTTTTTAGGTTTTTTTGTTATTAAATTTGTATGGATTTTTTTATTATAGATGTGAATGCAAAAATATTTTTGGTGGTAGTATCAAGTGCTAATGGTTGACTGTTTACTCGCAGATAACGGCCTAGTGAGACCCAATGGCTTCTCAAGACATGGTCGCTGAGGCAAGGGCGATGAGGCAGGTGATGTTGCAGCAAGGCGCACTCTACAGACCTTGCGGCGCAACCTATCACGGATGGTTTCCAGGGCTCCACAGATAGAGGTGGCGCGACTACCTAAGCCCATGCAGTGCCAAGTAGTGGGGGTTCCTGGTGACTGGGTGCGGTTACTACAACGGGTAGCCAATGCAGTTGATTATTTCTATGAGACACATCCTGTCGGGGCGGAAGCTAGGCCTCCTCATAGGGAGTAGATATCCCAGGATCTCATTTTTGTATCGATGTGTATATTTTTGAGGGCTACGGGCTCCAGTTTTGTATGACACTACCATTTTTGGACATATTTATATATAAACTGTGGTTCTCCGGTTCTACGATATATGTGTATGTACAAATGTATGAATGTCTTCTTTCATTTGTGTGCTTCATTATGAATGTGATAAATGCCAATCTAATACATAGTTAGCATATGTATCAGATATATGATTAAGACTTCTTGGAACATGAATGTATGTAATTGAAACAAAATGTCTCTCCAAGAGTCTTACCCTTAGGAATTTCCATAGTAGTGTAGGGTCTCGCACACGGTACTACCCATTCAACTGAGACACAACTAGTTGTGAATCCAGGCAAACCTCTAAAGACTGGATGCCATGTGAAATAGCATCCCAAAGTAGCTCAATGACGGCACTATACTCAACCACATTGTTAGATGTAGAATCGAGACAAGCACCTCCTGAGGACACAACTAGGTGGTCAGGTGAGAAAATAACCCAGGCAGCAGAAACAAGCTGCTGCGTATGCCGGCTAGCACCATCCGCAAAACCTAAGAATGTAGGAGATCTCGCTGACATCTGTCAATCAAACGGAAGCTAGTCAACATACCCGAAAACCAAAAATCAAGCTAAAGCATGTACATAAACAACTATACAATATTATACAAAAGTATCAGCCTGAACCAGAGGTTCAAGCATAATACCACTTGAGATAGAGCCCATTTATAGGCTCCTTCAAGACAGTCCCCTCATAGTCTTCTAATTCATAGGCTCCTTTTTCCAGTACACGCCCCACGATTTAAGGACCATACCACATGGGGTTGAACTTGCTTGCCCCCAGGGGTTCTTTAGCTTAGTCATATAAGTGGACCAAGTCACCTTCAACATACTGTCGGGGACGGACAGACCTGTCATCCTGAACCTTGACACGACGTTTGTTGGCATCTATGGCCACAGCGGCATCTCGACTTTGCTCGTCAAGTTGCTCAAGGTGGATTAAACGTTGCTCAATACTTGTCGTATCAGGGAGGAGCTCTATGGCCAGTTTAAGCGAAGGGATTTCACATTCAATCGGTAAAAATGACTCCACACCATGAACTAGCTGGAATGGTGAGAATCCAGTGGCATTCTTGACTGTGGTTCGATATGCCCACAAAGATGGATATAACATGATGTGCTAATTGTTCTTTGTTTGTTGGATGGTACGCTGGAGAATGGTCTTCAGAGAATTATTAACTGCTTCAACTTGACCATTCGCTTGGGGATAGTAGGAAGACAAGTGTTCTTGACGAAATCCAAGCTTGAGAGACAAATCCTCCATCATCTTGTTTTGAAAGTGACTGCCATGGTCAGTGACAATCTCTTTCGGGATACCAAACCGAGTGATAATCTGATTGAACATGAAATGGGTTGCGTCAGCTTTTACAGTAGGCATGGTCTCAACCCATTTGGAAAAATAGTCCACGGCCACTATGATATGGTGATGCCCCCCAACCGAAGCTGGTTTGCAATCCATGAAGTCCACCCCCCACTTAGTGAAGGGAATGACAGTGACGACCGGATGAAGGGGCACTAGATGTGAGTGCATATTCCGAGAGAACACCTGGCAAGGGTGGCATCTCTTCACAGCATTAACACAATCTTTAAGGATTGAAGGACAAAAGTAACTAGCTCGTGTAATACGCTAGGCTGTAGCAAGCCCGGATAAGTGACCGCCACACACCCCTGCATGGAAATCATTAAGCACCCGCTCCGCTTCTTCATGAGTTAAGAAACAATGAAGAATATAATTCTTTCCTCGGCAATACAAAGTTTCGCCGACGATGGCATAGTCTTTAGCGTGATGTTTAACACATCGTTGCTCGTCTTGTGAATAATGCGGAGGAAACTTCAAAGTTTGGAGATATATAATGACATCCCCATACCAAGGGTCTTTGGACGAGATAAGAAATAAGTGCTCATCCACAAAGGAATCTTCATGATTGACATCCTCATCAAGTCTTGGGAGGTCCGACATAAGCGCAGCAAACACCAACGATTTCACCGATTTCGCTGAAGCAAAATTGAGATCGAACTCCTGAAGCATCACAATCCATTTATTATACTTCCCCCCTATAATGTGTCATGAAAACATGAACTGAAATGGATTGATGTGAGCTACAACTGTGGTTTTTCTAAGCAAAATGTAATGTCATAACCGCTAGACTGCATGGACAGTCGCACGCGCCAGCTTTTCTACGTGAGTATAACTTAGCTCAGAGTCTACTAGATTTCGATTGAGGTAATAGATAAAATGCTCGATGAGCACTTCATCAACATGAACCAAGCCCATGCCAATCGTCTCTTGAGATGCGACCACATAAAGGATAAAATCTCGTGCAAATTCTAGTGGACTAAGCACAGGGGCCGATACCAAAGCTTTCATAAGGGCATCGAAAGATTGATGGGCTCGCTCATCCCAGATAAAAGGTGTGTCTTTCTTCAATAAGTGCACAAAACCTTTGGTAAGATTAGCATAATTGACTACAAATCGACGCAAAAAAGTAGCTCTCCCCTGGAGGCTCTGAAGTTGTAACAAATTGCGCGGAGGAGGCAACCGAAGTATTGTATCAACTTTTAGAGGATCGACTCTAATACCCTCTTTCGAAACTATGAAGCTTAGAAGGAGACCAGTCCTTACAGCGAAGATGCATTTATTGGGATTCAATCAAATTTTGTAGTGTATACATCGTTCTAAAATCATGCGGAGGTGCTTGGGGTGGTCTGCTCTCTTGCGAGAATGGCCAGCAAGATCATCCAAGAAAACCTCCATAATCTTCTTAAGATCGTGAAAGGCATAGGTCATGGCTCACTGAAATGCAGCTCCGACATTTTTAAGGCTGAAGGGCATTTTCCGATATGCAAACATTCCCCATGGACAAATGAATGTTGTCTTATGTTGGTCCATGGGCTTGATTTGAATCTGGTTATACCCTGAGAAGCCATCCATGAACGAAAATCTCACTTCCAGCACAAGCATCCAAGATCTGATCAATGAATGGCGTGGGGAAGTTGTCTTTTGGACATGCACGGTTCAAATCTCTAAAATCGGTGCATACGTTGATCATTCCCTGCTTCTTATCCATAGGAATGGTGTTTGACACCCATTCGGTAAGAAGAACGGGGTAGATGAAACTGGATTTGAGCAGTTTCTCCACCTCTTCCTTGATAGCATCTACCTTCCTAGGGTTCATAGCACGTAAGCATTGTTGAACCGGTTTAGTATTAGGATACATTCTAATCTCATGTTCAACAATGCAGGGGTCTATTCCTGGCATCTCCTCATATGACTAGGAGAAAGCTTCCCGGAGTTTTGTAAACAATTCAGTGTAAATAGCAATCTCCTCAGGAGTGCAATCGGCACCGATGTAGACATTCTCCACCTTTCCGGGAGTACAAGAGATGTTGATCGACATAGTTGGGGAAATATTGGCCATATTCCCCTCTGCAAAAACATCATGTGACTCCAAAAGAGCCACAAGGTGACCAACCATCTCTGCTAGAGTCATCCTAAACTCTTCTTGCTCAGCGAGCTCGAGGTTGGGAAGAAAATAAGAGCGATGACGCATATCCTCCCAAGGCCTCTCACTACCACACATGGCCTCCATAATAGCTTCATCAGATGGAAAAGTATCATCAAGGAAATCGTGTGAACAAGATGTGTTGGCTTCCCAAACTAGTAGCGTAATGGGATCTTCTTCGACTGTCTGAGAAGAAGAGAGATCTGGTTCTGTAGTGGCTTGTTGAATATGCTCGTAAGAAAGATAAGCTATAGACAATGGCACAGACATCCCAACGTGCGTAATGTCTCCATACGTAGAACTCGTGGATGGTAAAGTCCATGGATCAGTACAATAGGAAGTCCGGAATGGCATACTATGCAAAGGAGGAGATGCCTCGTCGGAAATGGTTCTGTTATCACTCTAGGTGTCTGTGCCTGACTGTGAAGGGAATGAGCCTGGTAACTTAAATATTCAATAATGTAGGAGAAAAGATTAAATCGGATGACTTGATATACTCACATTCACTCAGTAACATATGAGTCCACTTTAAGACGAAAGGCTTTATACTATATTGCTCAGCGAGCTTAAATCAAAGGTGTGAAAGTAAGAAGAATACTCATCATACTAGCAGATCTACATACAAAAGATATGTGAATGGCTGGCTATGATAGATAAAATATATTGTAGGCCAAGTTCATCAACACAGTGATAAGATGACAACTACCAGGTGTTAGATGAACATGAAAAGAATACATGCAAGCTTAGTATACCTATAAAGAGATGAGATGACAGTCATCTATTATCAAACACACATAAATAGAAAAAGAAATAAAATGAAAATGAACAAACATAGTGAAAGAAGCTTCCTGTGTCAAAATGTATTCATCAAAATCTGAATGAAGTATGGTTACCAGTCTCTCCAAAATCCAACCCTTGTTCTACATGATTCACAGGATTTATAGCCTTTACAAAAACGTTCCAGATCCTAAAAAACTGGATCGAATCTGCTAAAATGGAAAATCCAAAATCCTTTTCACTAAACTGGGAAAAATACTTTTTAATTTGGCCAAACTGCTGAAAAATGGGGCTCAGAGATGGATTCGATTCTCCCAATCTGTGACACTTGTAGGAAAAATGAGAGACTTTGTTTTTCTCTGACGTGTTAGGCTCAAAAACCTCCTCCCGTTTCGCAGAATGATGCTCTAGTCACTTAGAATCATCATTTTAAAATGACTCTGCATAGTAAAAACGCCATTTTTGCTGAAACTACTGAAAAAGAGGCTCAGAGATGGGTTCACTTCTCCAGATATGTGATACTTGTGTATAAACTGAAAGAGGTTATTGTATATTGATTTGTTTTGATCAAACACCTCTCTCATATCTTTGAAATTCATTTTTGTTTTCCCGAGATCTGCATTTCAAAAACATGTGTCAAACAGGAAAATTCTGGGATCCAAAAATTGGGGCTTAGTGACAGATTCGATTCTCCCAATCTGTGACACCTGTAGGAAAACAAAGAGAGTTTTTTTTTTTGTTTTTTTTTCCCATATTAGGAAAAAAAAGGTCCGATCTTTTTGAAAAATGATTCTCCAATCACTCAGAAACGTCATTTGAAAATGATGACCTTTCACAGTAAAAACACCATTAATTTCAGTAAATATCCTTCATCTTCTCCACCTTGCTGGCATTTTTAAATTTGGAACAGAACCTTGATCTTTATGCCTTTAATTATTATATAACATTATAAACCACCCTTGAGGTGTTTGGATCAGTAAAAATCAGATCTATGCAAGAACGGTAACATTCTGTCCAATTTTTTTAGCTTTCGGTAGCTAGGAAAGCCCAGGTCCGAATCTGTAAGCTACTGAAAGCTCTGTTTTCGGTAGCTAATAAACCATCGCCTTGTCCACCTAAGCCACCGAAACTGTTCCATGATACCTGACACGTGCGTTTTCTTTCGGTAGCTGAAGAGTTTTGTCTTCCATTCTATAAGCTGCCAAAAGCTGGGTTTTCGGTAGCTAATGAACCATTGCCTGATCCGCCTAAGCTACCGAAACCTAAAATTTCTTTTTTGGAGAAAAGTAACCTCAAATGTTATTTCGAGTTTTATTACATACTTCAAACTCTTGAAAAAGAACCTCAAATGTATATAAAAATTAAAACTTGAAAGACTTCCTGTCACCTAGAAAAACAACTAGTCTATGTTCATTTGAGGAGATAACATTATGTGTGTTTGATAATAGATGACTGTCATCTCATCTCTTTATCAGTATACTAAGCCTGCCTGTATTCTTTTCATGTTTCATCTAACGCCTGGTAGTTGTCATCTTATCACTATGTTGATGAACTTGGTTTGCAATCTATTTTATCTATCATAGCCAGCCATTCACATATCTTTTGTATGTATATCTGCTAGTATGATGAGTATTCTTCTTACTTTCACACCTTTGATTTAAGCCCGCTAAGCAATATAGTAGAAACCCTTTCATCTTCAAGTGGACTCATATGTTATTGAGTGAATGTGAGTATATCAAGTCATCCAATTTAATCTTTTCTCCTACATTATTGAATATTTAAGTTACCAGGCTCATTCCCTTCATAGTCAGGGAAAGACACCTAGAGTGATAACAAAATGGCACCATTGTCGAGGAACGGAAGTGAAGTTAGTTTCCCTAGGAAGAATGACATAGATCTGACTTTTGATGGACGAAAAAATTAGGACACATAATTGATTGTATCATCTGCTTGGCGACTCCACCATTAAAGACTCCACTGAGGAGGATCCGGTTGACAGAAGATGAAGAGGCTGAATTTGCAATCCAGGTATCAGTTCATCAGTATACTGCATGAACTGTTGTTTTTTTTCATTAGCTCTTTCATGTTGTTCCCTTTGCATGTAAAGAGAATCATTTTCTGCTTTGTATATTCAGAAAAATATCATCCTTCTTGTATATATCAATCTTTAGAAGAAGGAGATTTGCATACTGCTTGTATTGTAGATATAGATTCAGGATCTTTACCTCAGCTTGTTCATAAAGATGATCATTTAATTCAAATCTCCCTTGAATATAATCAGCCATGTGACCTTACCGAGATTAGAATTGATTCAAACCCTGTCCAGACTTCAACACCTTTGGGCGTGACTACTGAACCTGATCATCAACCTATTAACTTTCATGATCATCCCACTGCCTTTCAAATTAAAATCAGAATGAAGATGTTCAAGCCTTTGAGGCTTCCCTATCTCCTTCATCCTTACCCTATTGACTGTTATGAATATCTCCCTTGGTTTTCTGGAGAAAATCAAGTTTCAGTTGAAAGACACTTGGAATCCTTTGAGGATTTTATTGATTGGTTTGAAATTGTCCATGAGGATGTGATCATGAGATTGTTTTCCAAAACTCTAATCAGAGATGCTGCTGTATGGTTTAAGGGTCTGAGAGCTGACTCTATTGGATCTTGGATCGAGTTCTCTAATGCTTTCTTGAAGTATTGGACTGAATACAAATCTTTAGATTCATACCTTGCTTATTTATATGCTTTGAAGCGAGAGCAAGATGAAGCCTTGCCTGTTTTCAACAGAAGGTTCTACCGTGTTTATCATGACATGCCTTTGGAGGTCCGACTTACAGAGATAGCTGCCATGATATACTATGTTATGGGTCTTCATTCAAAACATGCCCTTCTTTTGCTAGAAAGGAAGTCTTCATCCTTAAGTAGCTTGCTTGAAGATGCTCAAGAGGTAGAGAAGAACATTCATGCTTCCAGGATGATTAGAGAGTAGGATTACTCTGAAAATCTGCATGTACATGAGCAAGCAAAATGTCAACATATTTCAGATTCAGAGCATGAAGGTAATGAGTTTGAAATAGATACGGAACAGCAGCATGAAGGTGAGTAAATTTTAGATCCTGAGCATGAAGGTAATGAGTTCGAAACATATATGGAACAGCAACATGAAGGTGAGTATATTTTTGATTCAGATCTGAATTCTTCAGTAGGTACAGAGTACTCCCGAGACAAGTATGAGTATGAATTTTATAATTAGTTTGTAAATCAGGATGACCATATGATAAGTAGTGATTACATAAGCAACTACATGTTCCTAGTTGATCATAGTCCTTGTCTTTTAAACATGGCTCTATCATCATTTTCTGAGCACTTTTCTGAAGAAGAAGATGTAATGATTGATCATCAAGATCTGATTATAAGAGAACTAGAAGGTGATCAGTTTTCCAACAGGGGAACAGGAATGGCTGAGCAAGTAGGTGAATTTATTTCAGATTCAGGTTAGGATTCTTCAATATTTGCTGAGTATTCTAGAGACAGGTATGCATGTGATGTTTGTGATCAGTTTGTAAATCGGGTTGAGCCTATGGTAACCAATGATTGTATTGACAACTACATGTTCTTAGTTGATCATCTGATTCATATGATGTAAACACTATTTTTTCATTATCTAATGAGCATCACTCTAAAGAAATGATTGTTGCTACCGATGATTAAGATCTGATCATAAGGAAAGTAGAAGGCCAGCAGTTTTCAACCAAAGAGATATTCATGAATGGAGCTTTCGTGGATCAGCATGCTTCTGATTTCAGTTTCAAAGATCCATTTGCATCCTTGATGGATTCTTATGTTCGAGATCACTTGAAAATTTCAAAGTACTCACCAACACTTCCGGGTGAGTTTTGTTTCTTGACGAAATTTTTATTACTGCTATTATATTTCAAATATTATCTATCAATCAATGGTATGGACAAGATCATCTCAGTCATGAAGTTTCTTGAGTGGTTGCTGTGGAATTTTTCTTTCACTTGATCAATTGCAGATCCGGTTAGAGTAGACTAGTGTAGGAAATAAGCTCAATGCCCAAGCATTTCTTTTCTTCCAGTTTGCAGCAGAAATACCAATTATCTCATGTGAATAAAGACAGCTCTTGAAAGGTGTTCAGAGGGTGGTTGCAGTACTGACTCCATGCCCAATGAAACTACAAGTTCAAAACCTTCCATTGTAAATAATATTTCTTTTCTGTCAGTTTTGCAGTTTAAATGACTCCATAGCCCAATGGAACACTAGAGGATAGGTTTGAATTTTGTTTTACATGAAAGTCATTGTATCTATGGTTCTTGAAACCTCAAGGGAGACTTTCATCCCCGAGTAGGAGCCAGATGTTATCTCCTCAAATGAACATAGACTAGTTGTTTTTCTAGGTGATAAGAAGTCTTTCAAGTTTTCATTTTTATATACATTTGAGGTTCCTTTTCAAGAGTTTGAAGTATGTAATAAAGATCAAAATAAAATTTGAGGTTACTTTTCTCCAAAAAAGAAATTTTAGGTTTCGGTAGCTTCGGTAGACCAGGCGATGGTTCATTGGCTACCGAAAACTCAACTTTCGGCAGCTTACAGAATCGAAGACAAAAATCTTCAGCTACCGAAAGAAAAGGCAAGTGTCAGGTATCGTGGAATAGTTTCAGTGGCTTAGGAAGACAAGGTGATGTTTCATTATCTACCGAAAACAGAGCTTTCGGTAGCTTACAGATTCAGACTTGGGCTTTCCTAGCTACCGAAAACTAAAAAAACTGAACAAAATGTTACCATTCTTGCACAGATCTGATTTTTACTGATCCAAACACCTCAAGGATGGTTTATAATGTTATATAATAATTAAATGCATCATGATCAAGGTTCTGTTCCAGATTTAAAAATTCCAGCAAGGTGGAGAAGATGAAGGATATTTATTGAAATTAATGGTGTTTTTACTGTGAAAGGTCATCATTTTCAAATGATGTTTCTATCCGACTGGAGAATCATTTTTCAAAACTCTCATAGGTTTTTGTTCCTAACATGTCAGAAAAAATAGCCTCTCTCAGGTTTTTTACAGGTGTCACATATTGGGAGAATAGAATCCGTCACTGAGCCCCAATTTTCGGATCCCAAAATCTGCCTGTTTGACACATGTTTTTGAAATGCAGATCTCGAGCAAATGAAAATGAATTTCAAATATTTGAGTTTTTTGCTCACAACAAATAGATGTACAATAAAATCTTTCATTTTATACACAGGTATCATATATCTGGAGAACTGAACCCATCTCTGAGCCTCTTTTTCAATAGTTTCAGCAAAAATGGCATTTTTATTGTGCAGAGTCATCATTTTAAAATGATGATTATGAGCGACTGGAGCATCATTCTGCGAAACGGGAGGAGTTTTTTGTTCATAAAACGTCATAGAACAATAACCTCTCTTATTTTTCCTACACATGTCACAGGTTGGGAAAATCGAATCCATCTCTGAGCCCCATTTTTCAACAATTTGGCCAAATTAAAAAGTATTTTTCCCAGTTTAGTGAAAAGGCTTTTGGATTTCCTATTTTAGCAGATTCGATCCAATTTTTCAGGATCTTGAATGTTTTTTTAAAGGCTATAAAGCCTGCGACTCATGTAGAACAAGGGTTGGATTTTGGAGAGACTGGTAACCATACTTCATTCAGATTTTGATGAATACATTTTGACACAGGAAGCTTCTTTCACTCTGTTTGTTCAGTTTCATTTTCTTTCTTTTTCTGTTTATGTGTGTTTGATAATAGATGACTATCATATCATCTCTTTATCGATATACAAAGCCCGCATGTATTCTTTTCATGTTTCATCTAACACCTGGTAGTTGTAATCTTATCACTATGTTGATGAACTTGGTCTGCAATATATTTTATCTATCATAGCCAGCCATTCACATATCTTTTGTATGTTGATCTGCTAGTATGATGAGTATTCTTCTTACTTTCACACCTTTGATTTAAGCCCACTGAGCAATATAGTAGAAATCCTTTCGTCTTCAAGTGGACTCATATGTTACTGAGTGAATGTGAGTATATCAAGTCATTCGATTTAATCTTTTCTGCTACATTATTGAATATTTAAGTTACTAGGCTCATTCCCTTCAGAGTCAAGGAAAGACGCCTAGAATGATAACAGGTTCCAATGAAGTTCACAGGTGCAGAAAGACTATAAGTTCCCATCAATGAAGAGTACATACCAACACCTATGTTCCCAGTTGTCGGTTGAGAATCAATAACTTGTGGGACTATGGATCTTGTGGATGTTGTGGAAGGAGTGTTAACGAAATCCAGCTGATCGATGGTCACAATCTTTCCTTCATGGGGAAATCAGATAACTCTGAATACAGTGGATGCGATAGCCTTCATAGCGTACATCCAATTCCAACCCAATAACAGGTTGTAGTTGATGGGTGCATCAACCACCTTGACTTCAATAGGCACAGAATTACCTCCCAAGCAGACAACAAGGGAAGGTATAATTCCATGCGGCTTAAATGATTGATCGTCGAATGCAGTGAGAGTGGTTCTAGACATGAGAAGAGGAGGAGAGCCAAGATCTTTCCAATAAGTTAATGACATTACTAACGTGGAAGCACCTTCGTCAGCCATAGTACGTTTGACAAAACTCTGAAGGCACACCACCTAGATTTGAAAAGCCATGTGGTAAGGTAAGCGAGGTTGAACATCAGTAGTATCAAACTTGATAACACTGGGATTTCCCACATCCTGAACTCCTAACACACTCAAAAGGGCATGCTTTTGAGAAGGACAGGCCTGCAAAACTTCAAGAGCCGACATGGCACAAGGAGTTTCGCCCAAATCTTCTACAATGGAGTAGTTCTGGGTGGCTCGAGCATTAGGATTATGCGTAGAGCGTCTGAGAACACCTTTCAGTATCTGCGACATATTAGAGGGCTTCTCGATATGCAAGCAATTGTCAGGAGGAGGGGGAGGCTCACTCCCCATATTAGGTTGTGGTGCACCATAATCACGTTGACGAGTAGCAACACTAACCTCTGATTGAACCATATTCACACATCCATAACCACTAGTATTGGAAGAAGACGTTTCCATTTCAATAGGTCCATAACTAGTGGTGGAAGCATGCGAAGCCATGTTTTGATGATGAGGAAGGGGATCCTTTAACATAGCTGGGCTCTATGCCAAATGCTTCAATGCTTCTTCGATTTGAGGACATAAGTGAGTAAGATGATCTTCACCACAAAGCTTGCAAGGGAATTTCACCTTACGCCTAGGTTTACGATCCTCACCAGCATTTCCTCCTTCCCGAGGAGGGTTGGCATTCTCTTTACAAGGGGTATTGCGATTGCTATTATTGTTATTCCCATTGTTTCCACCCCTACGATTGTTTCTCCCCTTTTTCTTACCACCAGGTTGCTGGTTACCTGACGGCTTCGTTGATTGCACATTGTGTACATCAGATGATGGGGTGGAAGTGGACAAGGTGTGAACTTGTATGGGAGTATAATGGTTTAGCGACAAATTTTGCATTTGATTAGCTACCAAGCCTATAGGGTGAGTTCTTGCAAATCCCACGATGCCATCGGCATGTGGTCCAGGAACTGATGTGGTCTCATGTCACGTTCTCTAGGCGTCAAGAATAATGTCACATCAAATGCCAGACTGAGAGTATAGTAGGTCTAACTGCTGGACATTCAAGATGGCTTGTTCTTCAGTGACAATGCCAGACATCGAAACATCCTTAACAATGTATGGGAGTAAGGACTTGAGGAAACATTCCAACATAAACTCTGGAGGAATGTTGCCTTTCACTAATCTCTTTCGTCAGCGCCACTCTTGAACGTGGTCAGAAATATGTGTGGCCTTATTCTGACGGAAGGTAGACAACAGTTCAATACCAGTATAGTAATGAACTAGCAATTAGAAATGGTCCAATAAAACCAAAGCAATCTTGTTGAATCCCCTATAGGTGTTCCCAGGAAACTCCACATACCACTTCGCAGCTGCCCCCGTGAGGGTGCATTGAAATAGTTGTAATCTAACGGAATCATGATTCAATGAGTTGGAGGAGCACCAAAGGTGAAACGTTGTGACATGATCACCTGGATCCTCACCACCTTTCCCCTCAAACTTAGGAATGTCCGAAGGGAGCTTGGTAGGGACCAGGGGAAAATTAGGGTCATGACACACCGGATCATTCGTGAGCTTCGAAAGATCCTAAAGATTCAAACGTGCAAGGAACGAGAGCTACGGCTGGAAAGCTTGATTATAATCTCCCGTAAAAGGTTGGTTGAACGAAACCAAATTATAAGGTTGACCAAAAGCTTGACCATGAGCATTAAACTGCTGATAATGAGGACTTGACGGACCATAAGCTTGACCATGGTCATAAGGTTGATAACCTCCTCTGACGTGACCCGTATGAAAGTAAGCAGGAATATAAGTATTTTGGGCACCGTATTGAGGTGGGTTGAACTAGTGGCCAGCACCGACTGTGTTGTAGTAAGGGTTGTCACCATAAGTATGGGGCATATACGTACTATTCGTTGTAGGAACCGAGTTGTAATGACCATAATGGTGAGGTATGTTCCCACCCCCAGCATTAGGATTAGCATGAGCAGTCGTGTGGTGACCATAAGCATGATAAGTATTCCCAACCCCAACGTTGGTGGTACTAGTAGTAGGAATGGTGGTGTTATGACCATGTAGATAAGATATATTCCCACCTCCTACATTAGTATTACTAGTAGCGGTGGTGGATGCAAAAGTGTGCGGTATATGTCCACCCCCATGGTTAGGAGGAGCATTAACATTTGTGAAAGTGATCCTGGGTTGACATAAGTGATATGTGTGTTAGGTGGTGGATGGTGAGTCGTGTTTTGAATGGTGTTCCTATTAGGTTGGGTAACCCTAGGACATGGTTGTCTTCCAACGTTAGCATTATTAGGAGGAATGTGACCAGTCTCCATACTACGTGTGTGAGTGGACAACATGGTTCCCCCGACGAAGGTATTTCCCCCAATGGGTGCAGTGTTGCTAATGCTATGAACGGCGCCAGTGTGGTTATCAAAAGCGGTGGGAGGATCAATTGTGGTGTAATCTGACATACCATATGAGAATGCGATAGGGTTAACCATAGGGCCTATATCATCATGGATATATGGCATCCCGTATAAATAATTATGTGGAAACGAAGGATCGAACGAGTCATCCTCAGGTGGTTCGAGACCAAACAAACTAGGTTGGGTCTCAGGTCGATCACCTCCCCATGCCTCATGAGGCGTAGGGGTGTCAGAAGTGTGTTCAGCTCTACCCGATGGACTAGTAGGGATTTCTCCCATGTTAGATTGTGCAGCGGTCATGATGTCTTGGATGTATGTCTTGTAAGAATCTGAAAACTTGGAGGGAGCCCTCCAACGTCCTCTAGTAACGCAGCGTGAAAGTTCGGTAGGATTCAAACCAGCCAACCGACGGGATCGGCGGAGAGTAGGACTCCGCGCCATGATATCTCCAAAGAGAATAAAAAATCAAAACGTCCCCTAAAGGCCAACTATCGATAAAAAACAGTAAATCAAAAGCGCACACCTAGAGAAACTACAACCAAGAGTAGACAAACAGAGTGGCTAAATGAGCTACCGACACTAGAGTCGGTATGTCTCGCCTAGGAGAGTCTTGAGACTCCCAAACTATAGCCAGAGGTAACATAATCAGTCATAGAGACACCCAGGCTTCACTCCGTGCACAGGGTCAAGTCCACTGTACAAACACAACTATTATGTCCAATCCCTATCTGACTCAGGACACAAACAACATAACCACTGCAAGTACCCTATGCGATACCTAGGTAAGGAAACTATGGTCACCGCAATATAACCAATGCTCAGGGGGACAACCGCAGGTGGGATCTATCGTATGGGAAGGATAGCTAAGACCGAAGCACAAGAGGATGAACCTCCGGTACCCCGAGATACGAACAAACCCTGGAAATATCTCCCACATTCAGCCGGCATCAGAGGGATATCCCTTCAACCAACCTCTCATTACCTCGTGCTTAACTTTGGTTTGATTAGAGCTTTCTTAGAACACTGATATATACCATGGATTCGTCCACTCCCTGGTCAGACACCTAATGTTTCATCTAGTAGTCTTGGATTGTTAATTCACAATGATCTATTCTAAGACTCTAAACCTATGCTAGTTGGTGTACCCTATAAATAAAATAGGTCTAATCAATTTTAAGATTAAGCATTAATTTTAATGGTTGTGGTTACTCAAAGGATATGGTCGTGAAACTAGTGATGTATATGACTCAATGCTATGCAAAATCGTCCAATCCTAGACTCATCTATCCAATAAAACAATGTCACTAACATGCAAAATAAACCCAACGATTTCGAAATAAAAATGCAATCCTTTTATGTTTTTGATGCACAAGGAGAACCTAAATGAAGGAAACAAGCACTCAATGTAAGATGCAGTACATGAAAATAAATTTTTTTTACATTTTCTCTTATAAACAAAAGGAAAATGCAAAACTATATGTAATTATTGTATTTTTCAATATAATGAAATGAAAAATGCAAGCAAAATCTTGCTATTCAGTCACTGAAGTGCCAAGAAGATCACTAAGACAACCCAACAGATCCCAAACAGTAAGACCCAGCCACAGGAATGAGCTCAAAAGGGAAAAACCAACAAGGCTAAATCCAAAGATGGGTAAAAAGCCAATAAGGCTCAACCAAGAGAAAAGAAGAGTTCTGGTCACAACCAAGGCATGGAACAATCAAGAAACAGGACAACAAAGACTCAGGATCATCCAAAGGCAACCCAGCAACAACCAAAAGTCATAAATCAACCAAAGCCGGAGTTATACGCTACTGTCGAAGGAAATCTTGCGGGTACCCGCGAGCAGTAGAGTAAACAGAGGTGGGTAGATGCAGGCAGAGCTAAGCTAGCCCACGGGGGAGGAAAGGCAAATGGGAAAATAAAGAGTCCAATGGCTAAAAAAAAACAAGTTTTCTATAGTGTATCTTAACGGCCAATCAATGACACAAAGATTCGACAAATAGAAACTCTAATTAAGGACTAATGCTAAAAAATCCCCAAACATGGATGTTTTCCCCAGTGGAGTCGCCATTTCTGTATTGGAGAAAACTCACTATGGCTTGGGATAGACCACTACAGATAGCTGACTACCAGAAATTAACTCAATTCTCAAAACTATGCTATTATAAATGACAATGCTAAGATAATGGAGAATGTCACCAACCTCGATCCAAATGTTTGATGTAGATCCCCGTTGGAGCTTTCAATCTGTGCACTTGAATCTGCAAATTAGTCTTGACAGCCAATATACAACAAGTACATATAATATATAAACAACATTAACATCATCAATAGCAATGGTCCATGATATTATAAGTAAATGCAACCCAATGTAGAATAAATAACATTCACAACATTAATGGACGAGAATTTGAGTATTTCTAATAATAAACAAAAAGAAGTACAATGTGATATGACCTCTTTCTAGCAACCAATCTGAACAAAGATCTGGATCAGTCCACTTGTGCCTCCACCAGTTCAATCCTCCATGAATGGAAAACTCAAACTATGGTAGGAGTTTGTAAGGTGAACATAAGGGGTTCACAACTACAAGGATCAATGAGTGTAGACTCAAGATAGGGCAAAAATCGAATAGAGTTCTCTTGCTCTTCTTTCTCCTTTCGTCCATAATCCATATGTGCTCAATATATAGTCCTTCCAAAGGTAAGTGAAAGGACACATCGATGCATTTCTTGGGCAGATGGAGTGTCAAAGGTCACCCAATAACCGATTTTTGGGAGTAAAAAGTAATTAACTAGTGATTTTTACCATTTTAGATGCTACCCGCAGGCTAAAGTGATGCAACTCATGGGTATGCCTGCTGTAATGATGCAACAAGCATACAAGGGAAAAAATGAGGAAATAGTGTGTCTAAAGGATATAAAGTGGATATGAGTTAGTGAAATGGATCCTACAAGCCAAAGAATGTTGATGCTCACAAGGTGGAAAATTACGTTGTAACACAAGGCCTCTCTCATGAATTTCTTCTGTAACTTTAATGTGCAACTTGTTCAGATCCTTGAGGGGTAGGGCCCCAATATTTAGTTTGAGGTTCCCAGTCTTTCATGCTTCCTTAACCATTTCATTTGGATAGATAAGGTAGCCCGATTCAAGGTTTATGATGTGCGGATACTTACTATCAGTAACAGGTGGTCTTCTTGGCACACTCGACTCTCCTGATTTCTTGTCAAGACCTGATACTGATTTCCCCAGTCCCATATGAGCTACCAATGTATTGACCTCCTCCACAGGTTGGATTATGGTTAACTGCAGTTGTTCTTGTTTGGCTTCTTTCTCCACACGGGTCTCTTCCCATACTTCCTGCACTTTGGTTGTAATGGTCTCGTAATCATCTAGATGTAGTTATGGCCCGAACTCGGGTTTTTCAAACTTCCTCTTTGTGCATTGGCTTTTTGATTGCGAGGTGCCTTCATTGGACTTTCTCTTTCCTGTTGATGTGGTTGTATTTTGACTCTACACATCGACCTTTTCTTCCTCAATAGGCGTTCCAGCTGGTAGTCCGCCCTTCTTTCCCTTCTTTGCTGGTGTTTCCCCCTTGTCTTCCTGATTTGTTTCTGTATCTTCTTCATCAATGTCTTTTACTTCGATCTTCTCCTGGAGAGGTTCTACGTTCTACTCGTAGTCTGATGCATCATTGATTGAAGGGGGAACTTTCCATTCTAGTTCCCATCACTCCATCATTCCCTCGATCGCCTGCTCATCCAGTCGATAAAACCCTGGATACTATAACTCTGTCGCATCTCTATCAACCCTTGGCTGAATGAAGGATTGATGCCTTTTCACGCTAAACCTCATGGTGTAGGTGTATTCATCAGTTAGTGGTTTGGAAATGTGTGATGTTGCCAAAATTACTTTGCGTAACTGGTGATAGTAGACATAAAATACTTCTGTTGTGTGCTTCTACCTAGACGCCTTTGGGTTCACCCATAGATTGGAAAAGCGAATTCCTCGGCCTTGTCCGGCTAAAGTGGCAGCTCCCTGATATCCCTCTGGCTCCCTCCAGCCTACAAGGGCTATCAACACTAGCAACCAATAAAATGGAACGGTGTTCCATCATCTTGGGTATCTTGAACATCCGACAGAAACTCATTCAATAAGAACTGGCACCAATTGTAAGCTTTTCTGCACAATACATTAGTGGCTTCCCTATCTGCTGACAGACATCGCAGCTCTGGCATTGTTCCTTTGAGTCTTTATGAATTGTAGTCCACCATAGCCCTGCGCGCAATATCTTCTGCGCAGTAGCTCTTACTACATAAAGGCCTCCTGCAATTCCTGAGTGCGCATCAGCTAGTATAAACGGTTTCTCATGCTCTAGAACACACCTTCGTAGTACTTCATCCGGTCCCAATTTGTATAGCTGACCTGCAATTATAGTGAAGTCTTCTGCGCGCACTACCAGCTACTTCTTTTGTTGCGTAGTGAACTCTATGGGTGCAAATCTAGTGGTAAAGAAATCAATGATGTCGTGAGAATAATCATCAGCAACCTGTATGGAGAACAACTGCGCATCAGAAAGATTGTCCTCCAGATTCGTAGGCTCTTCGCTTGAATCAATTCTTAACAGATGGTCAGGTCCCAAATTCAATCTGCTTGGTTTAACAACAATCTCAAAGTCGTACTCCTGAAAGAGTAGTAACCATCTGCATATGCGCCCCTATAACATTGGCTTATTGACCAGGTATTTCAAGGTAGAATGATCAGTGAACATGGAGAAATGCACACCAAGTAAGTAATGTCTGAATTTCTGCAGCACGTAGACCATTGCGAGTCCTTCTCTTTCAGTAGCGGTATAGTTCTTCTCAGCGGATGATAAATTTCTACTAGAAAAGGAAATGGGATGGTCAATACCTCCCTCTCCTGGTTGTGCAAAAAGAATGCCCAATGATATGCATCAGGCATCGACATGGACGTGAAATGGCTTCTTCCAGTCTGGGAAAACTAGGATTGGCGCAGTGACCAGTTTATCTTTCAATGTGTCGAAGCCTTTCTCACAATCCTCATTCCAAATGAATGGTACATATTTCTTCAGCGGCTTTTACATAGCTACGGTTATCTGCTCATACCCTTTTATGAACTTCCTGTAATACCCAGTATGCCCTAGTGTAGTGCACAATTGCTTAACTGAATTGGGTGTAGGCAAGTTTACAATGACTGCGATCTTAGCAGGGTCTACCATCAAGCCCTGTTTGCACACAATGTGTCCCAACAAGACTCCATAGGGAACACAGAAACACACTTCTTCAAGTTTAATGATTTTTGGTGTTGTCTGCACTTTTCTTGCATCATCCTGAGGTTCGTGGCATGGTCCTTCAATAAATTGAAAATGGTCCAATCATCAAAGTAAACCTCTAGAAACTTATGTATAAAATACTTAAATGCTGCGACAACCACTCTAGAGAATATAGTGGGTGCATTCTTCATACCAAAGGGCATCATTGTGTATTGGAACGACCCCCATTCTATAGCAAAAGTCGTCTTGTGCCTATCTACACAATCAATCCCAATTTGATGGTAAGCAGAGAATCCATCAGTAAAAGAATAGGCCTCATTCCCTCCAACATTATCTAGGACTTCATCTGTAAAAGGTGTAAGAAATGGGTCATGCATTGAAGCATCGTTTAGTTTTCTAAGATCCACACAGATTCTGATTTCACCCTTTGTTTTTTTGTCCTGGATAACCATCGGGATTATCCATTCACACTCTTCGACTGGCTCAATGATCCCTACATCGAGCATCTTATTGAGTTCTCCCTTAACTTGTTCTTTGTAGCGTGGGTTCAGTCTGTATGGTCTTTGTTTCACAGGCTTCGCACCAGGCTTAAGAGGAATTTTCATCACTCCTAAGTCTCCCAAGATACCTTTCATCTCTATGAACTTGGTCAGGAATAGTTCTTGATATTCCTGTAATATACCTGTGACTTCATCAATTGTATCTTCATCCCAATAATCTCCAACTGCTGCAAACCTTGGCTCTTTGCTGGTGCCAATGTTCACTTTCCTTGTTTTCATAGGTCCACTCATATCTAGAATTTCCAGTGGAGGTCCTTCTACCTCGTGTGATCCCTCTGACTCAGGTATATGTATGTTGCGCGGGTCCTCCTCATCACTATCTGTTGTATCCTTGGTTTCTCCATCAATGTGATAAAAGTCCAAGGCCTACTCTAGCTGCTCCTCCCATTCAGGTTGTAGGCGCATAGGTATGCTCTCTGCACCAAATAATTCTTCTAGTGTTAGGTTTCATTGTGTACAATATGGACTAAATATTTTTTTCTTAATGACCTACAAAGCATCATTGATACTTGGATGCTCATCTTCGAAATTGAAATCCTGTTGGAAGGTCGTAGTCAAGTCTGACCAGTTCACCGTGCCTCTATGCGACTCCAGGTCTAGGTACCATTTCTTCAAAATCAGTTCTTCTAACGTGTGCACGAACAGATGCACCCATTTTGTCCGTGGCCTCTCCTTCCATGCTTCGGAACAGACTTGAATATACTCCCGTGGATCTGTCTGTCCATTATATTTCTCAAGGGATAGGGTAACCTTATCAGCAAACCTGATTTGCATCTTAATTATACACGGATCCCATGTTGTCAATGTCTACTTATGCACAACCCACCATCTGGCAGGTGTATCGTGCAGCGCCACATCTAATGCTGGTAATTGATGTTTGTTTACAATTGTTGCAGTATATTCATTGATAAAAGAATAAACATTAGAGAAACTATCGTAGCTAGGGATTGGACTTACCTACTTTTCGATCCAACGCAATGAATTCGTGATCCATGCGCATTTCCTGGTAGATACTTCATGTAATCTGCTTTTCCAATTCTCTAGTCCTGCATCAAAATCTGAAACGCAAGAGCTATCACAGCTCCAACTGAGTGTGCAATGCGCAGATGTATTAATATAGTCAGTAGTATTGGTTGTCATCTTGTATATACGGTCCAATTCTTGAGCTCTAGATTCCTCTTGAATGGGTTTGACGTATCGCTCGCTTTGCGAAGGGTCCAATGGCGCGATGACCCTAATATCATTGCCTTCAAATATCATTTTCATAGTATTTAATTCAATAATGGTAGATTTATTCATTTCCTAATCGATACCCAGCAGTGTCGGATAAGGTTGGCTGTCATCCACTATTTCAATTACTTCAAAATTGGCATAGCTGTGCATTCCATCAATGTCAACAATGGTGTTGGGTAATCTCCCCAAAGGTATAATTATCCCTTGATTAGCCATTCTCAACTGTAGAGGTGACCATTGTAACTTGGCTTTACCCATCTGATGACATGTCTGCTTGGTCAAGAAATTTACTTCTGATCCCAGATCAAGGATGATCTTATCCATCTCATAGTCCCCAATCTGTGCAGTGAGTCTAATTTCCCTTCCTGTTCTTTTAGGACTCCTAATATTCTGACTGCACCACTGGCATCTCCCTTGTCATTGTTTCGCTCATACTGTCTTAGTAGATTTTCAAATTTCGTAAAAGCATCTACGCTCTTGAGTAATTTCATGCAACTGCGTAAGAACTGTGCAATAGAGGTCCCTATGTCTGTGGTGGCGTTTGTCTGATCTTATGTCATTGGCATATTCTGTCTTTGTGGTACTTCACTGCGCCACTGTGTTCTCATAGAGCCAGGTGGCGCTGCTCTTAACATCTCCCGTGCTTCCTCAAATGCTCCCTTATTTTTCTATAAATACAGACCCGACGCTTTCCCAGGAGCTTTCCTAATCCATACCGGCTCTCTCGGATTCTACCTAGGGTCGCGCATTCCAGAGGTCAAAGCTTCTGTGCCTCCGTCCCTTCCTGTATCAGCACCACTGCATGTTACCACGTTTACACTTGGATGCGCATTTATTCTCTCTGTTGCAATCAACTGAATACTGGGATTCGGTGGTTCTGTTCTTCTTCTTTTCTGCATTTCTACCTCAAGTACAGGATAGTCTTCAATAAAATGCTCAAATGATTGACAGTAATTGCACATAGTGCATGTGTTGGTACAATCTCTAGAAATGTGACCTAGCTGGCCACAGTTGTAACAGATTACCTGGCCACGACCTCTTCCTTGCGCTGAACCAGTATTTCTTCCTCTCCCGCGGTATCCACCACCACGACCTCTATATCCTCCTTGATCATAGTGGGTATTTTCTTGCTTTGGTTTATTTTCCTATTGGACGCAATACATTCCAGCACCTCACATTGCTTCCATGTTGCGCTTCTTTCATTCATGAGCTCATATGCGCGACAGTTGGATTCGTCATGTCCCACTGATTTACATAAATTACAATACAAGCTCTTAGGTGTTCTTACATATTTCTGTATTAGGTAACAATATTCAGGCCTGTGTCCTCTGGTTCTGCAAATTTCACACCACGATGCTTGATTGTGATCCATATTTATTGGGTTTGGTGCGCCACTGTCAAGATAGTCTTGAAATAGAGCGCAATGTTCTCTGGTATGGCCTTCTCCTTTGCATCCAGTGCACCAAACTTCATGTCTGTGTTCATATCTTTGTTCTTTTCCGTTCTTCATACCCTATAATTTTAACATCAATGTAGTCAACTGATTTTGAATCTGTGACATCCCAGTGCTACTCTCACCAATCAGTGAAGCCTCCAACTGCATTGCGATCTCTAGGGCATCTACCTGTGACACAATCTTCTACTGCATCAATGGTTGTCTGATGTGAGGCAATAGCACAGCGATGAACCATTCCTTGTGCTGTTGCAGAGCTATCACAAAGATCACTTGATCTAACAATGTTTTAAATTTTTGGTCAAATTCCCAGACCGATTCAGAAGGCTTTTTCTTGATTTCCTTTAAGACCATTATGCACTGCGATTTTGACTTTGGCTTCTTAAACTCTGCGACAAGTGTAGCCTAAATTTCTGTTAGGGTTCTCGACTGTTCTTGAGAATATTTCATAAACCAATGCAATGCGCGGTCTCTGAAAGTAGTGATGAGCTGTGCTCTTTTCATAGCATCATCCTCGATTTGCTATAAACTCCATACGGCTTCACATAGAAACCAGTGTTGATCAGGGTCTTCTAGACCTGTTCCTTTGAATATCGACAGTTTTATATCTTTATCTGTCATTCTCCTTCCTAGTTGTGCACTACGCTGAGTAGTATTGATTATCTGCGTGGAGAAAATAAAGGGAATATTCGGACTACTGTGATTCTGTTGAATGGGCTACGCGACACTCACAGTGGGTGGGTTCTGAACTAAGGGTGGCACAGTTTCTACAACCGACAGATTCTAAGGTGTAGTGGGGTGGATAGTAGCTGATAACAGTGCGGTCTGATTATTAAGGTCACATGGGATTTCGGTATAAAAAAGGAGTCCAGGTCCTCCAGGATGCTTTTCCTTATTAAACTTATATCTCTTTCCACTTCTCAAATTATGAGTTTCTTCGTCAGAATCACTATAAATGCTATTAACCATGACATAATCAAAATATTACTGCATTCTTAATACGCCTTGTTCAGCTAAAAGCATTTTAATGTACATAATGAGATTGTTCGGGAACTTACCTATGAATCCTTCGAAAAAATATGCTTCAGCTTGACTATAGGACTTCAGTGTGTCTATAGCAAACTCGGTCACGAATCTTTCAAGTATACTATTGACCCAGAAATCAACTGCTCGCACCGGTGGGCTGTATATTGCTTTGAGTTGCGTTGTGAGCTCTATAGTCCACTATGTAGGTACTCCTCCTTGAAAATAGGTTTTCTTTTTTGCAAGTTGTGATATCCACGCGTGTAGCTCATTCGAAAACGTAGACTAGAAGATCTCATGAATATCTCTCCATAAGTATTTGTTCAACCACTCTACGTCAGATAAACGCGGGTGTTCGTTCTCTTTTCTTACAAAATCTCTTTCAATCTTGTCACACCAATCCCAAATCTCTTTCTTTTTGGGATTCCAATTATCTGAACCCAATGGGAACTGGTATTCTTCTTCACACATTACTTTCCAACACTCTATTGCATCACTGGTCTTAGCTGAGCAACAGAACCATTTGTTGGCTGTAAATAAACTTCTTGAGGTTTCCAATGTAGACCCAGGTACTTCGCGGTCCAAGGAACTAACAAAACCCCTATTCACCAGCCCTTTCGGCAGCAAGTTGCGCGCAAATTGAGGTCTCACCTGAGGCGAAGCTGAGGAGGTGGTTGCAGAATCAAGTTTCCACAATCGGGTGATGCGATGGGGACAAAGGCTGATAAGCGGCGCAACGCCTTACGGGTTGTGTGGACAGATAACTACGCGAACCTTCTGTCCTGTGTCAGGTACTTCAGCATGCAATTGCGCTTGCGCACTTGCACCTCTAATGACTATGCGATACAGGATACCTTTGCATTATGACAGTAAGCTATCAACATCTTACCTCGCAACAACCTTCAATGAATCGACACATCAACAAGACTGTGCATCCCTGCCAAGATGCTTAGTTCTAAACAGTCTACTTAGTACTCCTTATCGCTTCATCTGTTACAGTTCTTATCATTAAGTTGTAGAAGACTAAAAAAGGCATATAATTACTATGCGCTCCAGCACTGTGCTTAAATTCAATATTCGACTTATGTGGTTAACTCATATTCATGCATTCACAGACTTGTACTTAGTAAATAAGTAACATTCATCCATACATGTATCACTTAACATATTATTCCCATTTCTCTGTGGCGAATACATACAAAAGAAATCACATAACAGATAGTTGCAGTATTGACATTCATATCAAGCAAATGAACAATCATACACATGCACACATTAATCACATAACATAGAATTTAATGTGGTTCACCCCCCGGATGGAGGCTACGTCCACAAGAACAGTTGTTAATATTGCTCTTAATGGGAAGGGTGCAACCGCTCTTAGTCTGCGCACTCAGCTGCAGACTCTCTTCTCTCTTAGGTAGGTCTCTACGCACTCAGCTGCAGAGCCTTTACAAAGGCTTTTTAAGCTCAAGATTCTACAATGATCAATTCTTAACCAAAATGAAGAATAACCCTTCCCTTACAAAATTGTGCCTTATTTATAGATCATGCTCGTAGGTCATGTCTTTATAATCATTAGGCTGAAACCCTAAGGTTTCAAAAACTGGCATGGCTAACTGCCACCCTAGCTATCGTCGTCGACATCCTTCTTCTCCTGCTCCAGCTGGGCCACTTGTGGCTCACACGCTCTTCTGACAGCCACAGTCCTCAAAACGGTTACAACTGCATCATGGCCTGTCCCTTTCCACTCCTTCGCATTCCTGTCGCCATCGGAGTCGTGGTCTAGCTTCTCAACTGCTTTCCACCACACGCTCTAATAGGTCGCTTTCATCTACCTTCCACCTATTCCTTACCCAAAATAGGTCATGTCCTCATCTGACCTTTACCCATGTTCTGAACCAAAAATAGCTCATGCGCTGCCTTGCGTATCGTCCTACTGCACGACCGTGCCTTTATCCATTGCCATCGCACGACATGTGCAATTTCTCAAAACTACCTGTAGCTTGTCACTGCGCACAATGGGATTTCAACAAAACTACTTCCTCTTCCTGCTGCAGTGCACAATGCACAATTATCAAAATAGCCTTTTCTTCCTGCTGCAGCGCGCTACGCATGATTTTCCATACTTGTATATTTTTCCAACCCCCTTGGGCCCATCCCAACAAGGGATGAGGTCCGCTATAATGGAAGAGAAATTGAGGTAGATTCCATTGAAGAGTGGACATCGAGTAGATCAGTTTTTGATTGGATGGCCTTATAAGTAGATTCTGTGGGGGCTAAGAGGCATCACAGCTCAATCGAATCCAAATAATATGGATCTTGCACAATCCATTGGTCAGTCGAGTAATGAGATGACAAAATCATGTTCACTGTGGCAACAAGGGAAGGGGTATCTGGTGTTGGAAAGACTCCCATGAGGAATGAATCTTTAAGTATTCCTACCCCCACAATCTCATATATCTACGTAGAGTATCCGAAAAGAGGGACATTGTTATGAATAAAATAATAATAAAATAAACATCAACATATATATATATATATATAGAAATAATAATAATAATAACAACAACAAACACGAATAATATAATAATATAATTAATTAGTGAAATGGTGTAACTCTTTATGAAGAGTTGCATTAGACACCTTTTAAACAATTATAAATACGGGAAAGTCTATCTTGTAAAAGACATCATCTAATATATTATTCCTATTTATCATTCAATATGAGAGTCGGATTCGACTATTAACATCCAATTGGATACGGTTGCTTCATTTGGTATCAGAGCCCCTTCTTGGGCATTTCGTTGATTTGACTTTTAGCCAAAAACAAATTCGGGAGTTTCTCCAAATTAGGTCTTTGACCTAAAACAAATAAAAAGAAAAAGAAAAGAAAGATAGTGAAAAAAAAATTAAAAGTAAATTTTAAAAAAAAGAAGTGAGAAGAAGTAAAATTTAAGTTTTGCAAAAATATACGACCTTGTCCTAAGAAAAAGAAAAGTTAAAAGAAAAGAAGTGAAACCGCACATGGTTTTAAAGTGCACGTGGTTTTGTGAGAAGTGGATTTGGTTTTATTCCCTAACAACAAACCAAAAGTGAGATTTGAACTTGGGTGGGGAAGGTTACAATCATTCCTCCCAACCAACCATTCTACACCATTTTACATATATTAAGGGGAAAATAATATTAGAAGAAGAATCATATTGAATATTGTTTATTATAAAAAAGGAGATATTGAATAAAATTCAAAGAAAACTCAAGAAGATGGGTTTTAATGTTGAAAAGAAGGGAAGGTTTCTTAACACCTCACTAAAGAATGTCTCAATACTATTTAGAGTTAAATGGACACTTGCAGGGAAGGATGTCACCATTTCTATTCCACCTAGTGAAATAAATAATTATATTAGTGTTGAATTTGCTAACAATTTAGTGATTCCTGAATCTAATATAAGAGAAAGGCTAGAGTTTTGGAACATGAAGCAATTTCAAATAAGGGGATTAGAATTGAATGTTGGAGATTATATGATCATATCTGAATTCACTATTAGTTCCTTATGGAGTTCTGATGGTGACATAGTTTTGGGGTTACCTTGGATTAAAACATTAGGGACCTTCATTTTAAATGCTGAAAAGAAGTTTCTTACTTTTTCCTATAAGCAGAAGAGAATCACATTTCAAGATATTACAATAAAGTTAGATTTAGAAGCTTTAACATCTGAAGACTTCAAGGATATATCAAAGATGATTTCATAGGGTAATCAAAAGTCAGATCAAAAGACGCAGTCAGAATTTGACAAAATTGTCATAGATAAAGAAGAAGAGATTTCTCGTTTAAGAGATCATAATCAGAAATTGCTTCTTCAAATAAAAAAGACGAAGGATAAAGCACAATAGAATCAAAAGCTAGAAGAGGAGAATCGAGATCTTCAGAAGAAACTAGTAGAAAACATTGACGAAAATGGTCACCTCAAGAAGAACAAACAAGCTCTAATGGATCAAATTCAGAAGCTTAAAGATTATAAGAAAGCACAAGAAGAAATGACCCGAAATATTAAAAAAGAAAAAGACTCGTTAGACAATAAGTTGGAGCAAATTCAAAAGAGGACATCAAAACCCTTAGACTCAAAAATATACGTTGAGAAAAAATAAGCAAATACAAATTCATTCCTCGTCATAGTTCAGAAAGAAGAAAATCTTATAAAAAAACAAACAACAATAACTCCCTATCAACACCCCAACCATATAAACCAGTATCCTAAAAAGTGGGAATTGTCAAAAGATAATGGTACTAATGTGCTCAAAGCTCTTGACAATAGATCAATAGAGAATCCCAACAGTAGACAACAAATCAATTTTGGATGGATTGATTCGTCAACATATCGGAAGTTATGTTCTACACTTAGAAGTTCGTATTGACATGTTTCGTCAGCTACGACGTCACAAGGAATGGTGCGACAACGTTATAAGGATTTGAGGACAAAGCCTTTCTAACAGAGAGGCAATGTTATGAATAAAATAATAATAAAAAAAACATCAACATATATATATGTATATATATATAAATAGAAATAATAATAATAATAATAACAACAAACAAGAATAATATAATAATATAATTAATTAGTGAAATGGTGTAACTATTTATGAAGAGTTGCATTAGACATCCTTTAAACAATTATAAATATGGGAAAGTCTATCTTGTAAAAGACATCATCTAATATATTATTTCTATTTATCATTCAATATGAGAGTCAGATTCGACTATTAACATCCAACTGGATACGGTTGCTGCAGACATTGTCCGCAGAATGAGTAGTGGTGTCAGTTGTACAGAAATCTAACTGGTTGATAGTGACAATCTTTCCTTGTTGGAGAAATTGCACAATGCCAAAGACGGATAATGAAACCTCAGTCATGGCATAGAACCAGTTCTGTCACCTACCCAAATTTTGAGAATATTTATTTCGTTTGCAAAATACTTTATGTTAAATTATAATTACAAAGTTTAGTAATTATGACCAACTTTGGTCAAGGATGACTGTAATTACTAATTATTATTATTAAATTAATTAAAATAGGACACAAACACCCAAGTGAACTAATAAATTAGTGTTCACTAACCCACTAGGAGGAATGGAAGATGTTAGAAGGCATGGGACAGATGGCAGCATTTTCACTCCACCACTAGTTGTTGGTTATGGGACAACTACCCCTAAATTTGTGGAATTATCCCCCAGGTGGGTGGAAGAGAGCAAGCAGCTCATTAATGACCAGCTAACCATTAAAAGGCCTAGGCAACCTAGATAAGGAAATTCGAAATGAGCAGGCAGCTCCTACAATATTTTTTGCAGAAATATTCCTCATGTGTATCAGGTGATCACTGAGAGATTCAAATAGGGAGGCTAAGTGGTAGTGCAATTGTGAGTCTGCTAGTTATTCTAAGAAGGAAAACTAGAGGTGCTGGTGCAGGTCTTTTTGACTGCTGAGTCTTTATGACTTGATAATCTATATTCTACTGCAAGTTGATGAACTAAGGCTTCTACAGACTCTTCTTCCTGGTGGTTTAGTGAACAGGCTCGAGGGTCCTAAGGAAAGTAAGTTGGATGTCTTCAAGAGTAGGTTGGGTGGAATAAGTTCTTTGGGTGATTTGTTTCTCCTACGAATTATCAGGTTCTATTTTTCTATTATTATTTTTAGTCAAATAAATTATGCATTTATTAGTAAGAAATTGATTTATTTTCTGACCTAAGTATGAATTATGAATGAAAATGATTTATGAAATGATTGATTCAATAACCATCTCTATATTTTTCCCCATGTTGTTTTTGCATCGTACTCTAGTACAGAGAAGTGAATTAAGAAAAATGAATGATATGCAGATTGCCAGATGAATGGGTAGAATAACTTTGTAATGATTTCTCTTAATGTTGATTTATTAATTCTTTCTGTTTAAAACTAATAAACAGAACAGTTACCATAGAAATCAGACTCATAATAGATTTCCTTACTTAGTAATAAGAATAAATCAATCCATCGCTGCATCAATCTAGGTCTGCAAACTTTTACGAAATATTATTTCTGATTTGCAATTTAATGTTCAACATAAAAATGTCATGTTTTCATTTATTACTCAGAGTACTGAACAACACCTCAGAAAGTAGATTTATGTTTCTTCGTTTGTAACAAAATTAAAGCATTATATTTATGCCTATGGCTAGGTTTCAAGCCCTTACAGTCAACCTTTGAAAAACAAATCCTTTTCCATAAATTTCAAGCATTATGTTTCAGGCATTATTAATTCTAGATTTTTAACAGCTGCAAATATTCTTGTAATCAGACTTATTATATTTAAACAATAAATAGATATTTATCATTCGTAATATTTCACATCACAAATTTATTTCAGTGAGTATATCTCATATTTCCATTCAACTATCAACTAGGGTTTCCTTATTCAAAAGCTCTCATCGTAGTTAGAATCCAAACATTTTATCTTTTATTATTTTAGCATTCTGTTTTAGGATCAAAATCGGAACCCTTGACCAAGAAACAAATCAATTTCATTTTGTGACATAATCAAAATTGGTCTGAGGTATACATGCTTAATAGTTATATCAAACTTTCAAAATTATAAACACATACTTACAATTTCCTTTAATCAAATAGGAATATGCATTCAACATCCTAAACATTTCTTGGGCCAAACCCTATATATATTTTATCTTCAAAACAACAACTTAGATCATAGATTTGGTTCTTTATCGAAATTGTTACAGTAGAAAAATACTTAGATTTGACTCTCGGCCAAAATCCAAAATTGTTGAAACATTAACACCTTTCAACAGAAAACATTGTTGTAAACACAATATAAAACCAAGGGTCGAATCCTTCAACATTATACTGAAGTCGAGGGTTAAACCCTGATAAACAAGAAATACATTTCAAACTTTTCGTTATCCTGTTTCAAGTCAAAACATAGTTCCATTTTCCATTCAAAACCTAACTTGCACATCCCATCTATTCTTTTCACAGAGACGAATCAATAACAACCTTAAATTTATGTTCAACACAGTTGTTTATTCTTCATCGATGAAGTAGGATATATTTACACTACATATTAAATATTAAAGTTTAATACTGTAGGTTTCATTCAAAACAATGAGGGTTTATCCCTTAGTTATTACATTTCCAAAACAAGATACATTTCAACCAAAAATTTACAGTAGACACTTCTTTAATCAGATTAGCCAACATCTTAGAAGCTGGGCACTTAGCATTAAAGCCCACAAGTTATTTTCCATGGACGAAATTCGTGCTATAAATCCAAACACCCAAAAACCCTTGTTAAACATCATTCATCGACCATGACTGAACTAGGAGAACCAACAAGGTAAGGTTACCACTGAGGCTTATCGGTGGACAAGCAATGCTCTCTCTTCAAGCCTTGAGCAAGAAATATTTCGACGAGAACAGAACATATCACACAAAGAAAACCTAGAATCGATTAATGGTGAAACTATATATATTGTTGATGCATTAAAAGACAGCAAAACGTTTTTAGAACGAATCTTTACCTGTGCGTGAGAGACACATCTGCAAACAGGGATGACGAGGCTATCCATTTAGCACTTGGAAGAAATATTTCTAGTCAATAGTTTACCAGTGCATGAGATTCGAAAATGGTGCAAATGCTTCAACAAAAACCCTGGACAAACATCTCACTATCTACAAGAAAAACTGGCTAAGACTCAATCTTTCAACATATTAACTATTACAACTTTCACTACAGACTCGACTTCTTATTATGACAAACATTCACAGTCTAAACGCTCACAGGTCACCGGTTCGAGCTTGGGAAAGCTCTTAATCACCAAACCCTAGAACCTCTTGGCATGTCGGCCTCATCCAAATTTTTTACCAGATCGAAATGAAGACAAAATACTGTTCCTCGACATTGAAGGAGAGAGTAGTTAGGGTTCCATTACAATCTCAAGAATCCACAAATCAACGGTGGAGATTGCTACCAACCAGGCACGTTGGAAAGTGGGAAAAAACTACATTAAATACCTCATTAAATGTTACAAGCATGACAATGCCAACACAGTATGCCAAAGGACAACACTATAACAAGCTCGGAGAAGAATCGATATATCAACTATGCACAACTCGGATTCCTAGTTGTATCATCCACTAGGTTTCACATGAAGTGGATTATGTGGATTGACTGCAGTACATTCCACCTTAGTGTTTAGACAGAATCATTAATACCTGGACAGGACACTGTCAACCTACCATTTCATAACAGTAGTGAATTTAATACCTGTCAATTCATCACCTTAACAACGAACTCGTTTGTAAAGTGCAATAACATACAATATCAATACTTAGAACAAGAGCTAGGGTTGCATAGCATAGTTCATTTCATTGCTAAAGTCTTATCCTTTCAAATGTTTGGTTACATAGATAATTTTATAGGATAAGAATCACACTTCATATAAGGGTTGCACACTTAGGACTTGGTTAGGATGCATCCCTTGGTCCTGTGTATTATTGCTTATATAAACACAATATTTTGTAGAATCACACTTTATTACACGGTACAAATATTATATTCAAAAGGGTTAAATTCTATATTGAAACTTTTCAAAATAGAAATACGAAGGTGACATCATAATAGATGTGCTAGATTAATACAATTCTATATGCATTTATAGATGGAAAATTGAGGAGCCTCTATAGTTAATTTATGACATTCAAGTATGGAAATTGGATCATGATACTATAGTTTGGAAATATTGTATAAGTCGAAATATTCACAAATCAATACATATATTGGTAATGAAATGACAAAATAGCAATAGTATCATATTAATACTTGACTTTCGTAACCTAGTATCTATATTCTAGAAATTCCTAAGCACAAGTGTTATAGCTTGAAATGACACCTCTCCGTCCGTGACGACACTTGTTTCCCTTGGTCGCATGACGACACTTCTTGAGATCAAGTTCAGTCACACAACAGGACAATTGTGGATGGAGGAGTCATTTGGGACACTAAAAATGGTTGAAATTACCTCATTCTTGACCCATTTGATGTATATGACCCTTAGGAACATTTTTCCAGACCAAACTATCTCCTGAAAATGAGCAGAAAAGCCTGTTTTTGGCCATTTTTCACTATGAGCGCGACTCTACTGTTATAATAGTAGCGTGTGTACGCGACTTTGTCTCATTTAAAGTAGCGCCCATTGCCATATGTACGCGACTTTGTATACTGTAGAGTAGGGTACACTCTTGTTTTGGTCAAAATCTCGAAATTCGAGTAAGTTAAGTTGGTTGGGAAACCTCTTGAGTGGTTATAACTTCTTTTCCTCTTCCTCATTGATTATATAAGGAGGGTAGAAGGGCCATGTGAAAGGACCAAGCCCAATTACAAAGTTATGCTGGAGGAATGGAGACCCTCATCCCCTCTCTTGTGCTTCAGTTTTGGTAAACCCTAGTACAATTGCTTAGAGGCTGGGATCTTTGGAGAACAGAAGCAGGAGACCTTGAATCTAGGTTTCGTGAAGTGCCAAGCTTGAAGGAAGGTATAATTGTATGTACTTGCTTTCATTCATTAATAAAGATCAGACGTTCTTCTCTTTCCAAATATGACCTATTAATGTGTCTTGGATTTGATTACAGTTTTTTTATCGTCTGATGTCTTCTTCTATTATGAATATCAGTATTATATGTGTAGTCAAATGTATTTGAGAAAGGTATCAAGTTGTTTTGCAGGTCTGGGCATTGCGACACTGGATAAGCATTGAAGAGCGAGGGAGGCAAAGCTAGGATCAACCTTCTGAATAAGGTTCCTACATCTCTAAACCCTAATCTCTTTATTTATTTGTTGTACTTGCAGAATGCTTGTAAGTCTATCTTTATCACCGTAAGTTGGTAGTTTCTCCCCTTAACTATAGGTGCATTTTCCCCACAACAGAATGGCGACTCCGCTGGGGAATAAGCCTAACTGCTTAGGGGTATCCAAGGTCATTTCTTCAGTCTTGTTTGATGGTCTTTGTTCATTTTCTTGATTAGGATCAATTAGTAGGCTCTGTTTGACCCTCCTGGGTTTTTTACAGACCCTTCCCAACCCTTGGAAACCTTTGTGGACCCAGTTTGGGGGTTTTAACCCCGTTTTTTAGACTTTTTTTCTTGTACGCTACTGTTTGTACCACACAGTAGCGCCCATACTGCTATGAGCGCTAGTTTCCTTCATACACAGTAGCGCCCATACTGCTATGAGCGCTAGTTTCCTTCATACACAGTAGCGCTCAAAATCTGGGTTTGATTTTTTGAGTTTTTGGGTTGTGGACCCAAATCAGGGGGTTGTAGCTGCATTTTTTGGAGTCCCTGATGACCTTAGGTCTGAGTTAAACCATTGTAAGTGGTCTCCCATCCTTGTACTGATCCTACATTCATGATTTGAACCTCTTTTGATCGATTTGGGCTTGTTTGGAAAGTTTTGGGGTTTGTTGACTTAAGTTGGGGGGTTGTGGACCTGTTTGGTGTTTTGTACCCTAATTGGAGTCTGATTGAACTTGCTTGCCCCATTTCCACTAGATTTGAAACCTCTTGAGTCTTTTTGACCCTGTTTGTATCTATTTGAGTGAAATTTCTCTTTTAGGTTGGTTTCTTGTCCTCCCTTATGCTTTTAGTTTTTCTTTTGTAGTGAAAGCTCAAGTGTTTTGGCTGTTGTTCAAGACCTTGTTTGCATTGTTTACGTGCAGACCTGACTTTACCAAACCATACTTCTTCGTAGGTCATTTGCTTCGTTTGGGTCTAAAAGTAGTTTTCGTACTCTTATCCCAATGTTTGGCATGCTTACATCAATAAGAATTTGAAAGTCATATTTGGTAGCTTTTACTGTTTCATAAAGAGAACCTAAAAGTTTCTTTGCTTTGCTTTGATAGTAGGTTAGTTTCAGTTTTTGTTTCTTACCTTTGAAAAGCATAAAGAATTTTGATTCATTTTCTAAATAGAGTACCTTGCAAGTGGCTTAAAAGATTTTAGAGTGCTTTGCATCAAAAAGAACAAGTTTTCTTTTGCATACCTAGTTGTTTGAGTAGCTGCATTCTTAGGTTTTGAGTTTAATTTTTTACATTTAGACTTTATTTTTACCTTTTTTGCATTCAAAAGATTAAAAAATTGCATTTGCACATGCATTCTAGATCAGAATTTTAAGACTTGCATTGAAAAGAAAAAGATTTGTTTGGTGGTAAATATTTCATTTTCAGTACTCTATTTCTATTATAACCACTCTCACACACCCACTACCTTTTTGAGTAATCAAGTAACCTTTAAAATGAACTCTAATAAAATGAACTAGTGACATTTTCTTTTCTAGGTTACACTACACCAACTAGTCTTGGTTAGGATCTTGGGTTTAAAACACCTTAAACCACCCAAGATCACACATTGCGCAAAAATCGTAGTGAGACTATCATTAGGCAAACCCACCTCACTCAAAATTTTCCTGGGAGCATATGCAGTAGGTCAATGTGAGATCAGTTTGTGGGAATACCCCTCCTACTTTCTGTTCGAGCATACGCCAGGATCGGATTGCGTATTGGGGACTCTTTCGAGTTTCGGGCTTAGCTACCCTGCCCACGCTTTCTGATTCGACCGGTGACTGTTCCCCCAGGAGTTTTCGGTGTTGTGGTATCCTTAGTATCAGACTCTAGGTTCATACACAGGTGACAGCGGAGGGTATATCCGCTGTACCTAGGACAGACGTGGGAGGAAATCCCTTGCAGGTCTTTGGGAGGGCGGTTGGGTGATTCCAGCGCTTGCACCCTTAGTCATTGTATTGTGGACCCCGGGTAACTGTCCTTCATCCTTCGTTGATCTGTTCTGGGCCCTCATCATCCCAGACTCTTCTCCGGAAGGCATCTGTTTGCCTGGTTTGATTTACTTAGGACCTTTTTTTATTGGTGTGCTCTTTGTGCTACTTGTTTTTAGTTTGCCTTAGGGAACTTCTTGTTCATTTGAGCGAGAAACTATGTCTAGCATTCCGGCGAGTGCCAATCAAGGTACCCCTGTTCCGGGGGATCCTTGTGATGTTCCATTCATTGGAAACATTGGTACTCCCTTAATGGCTACTCTGAATCTTCCTGGATTCACTATTGGGCTTCCGGTTTGGTTGTTTTCCACTCCAAATGCCTTGCATGCTCCTGACGCTTCTTTTGTGAGCACCTCAAATCAAGAGCATCAGAACCCTGTGCCTCCTTTGCCAGTAACATCTTCTCCTCCTCCTTCTACCTCATGTGGTGAAAGTAGCAATACTAGTAACCAGCAGTCTAAAAGGAATAGACGGGGGAAGAATAGGAAGAAGATGCCAAAACAAGGGGGCAAGCACCCTGCCTCTGCAGATCATGCAGGGGGCACCCACCCAGCCTCTGGAGGTCATGCTGGGAGAAAACTTTTAGTCACTGAAAATCATACTGAAAGTTTGTCTTCAACCACTGTCAGTCATGTTGAGGACACGTCATTGATCACTGCTAGTCATATTAATGACAAGTCACCAGTTCCTGTGAGTCATACTGGAGATACCAGATCAGCCACTGCAAGTCATGCTGAGGGAGTTGACATTGTCGACAAACCCAACAAACAGAAGCTTAAGTTCCCTTGTAAGTTTTGCGAGGGAGACCACCTTACTTACTTGTGCCCTGTACTTCCAGAAGTGCAAAAAGTGTGGTCCTTAGTTCAAAAGTCTTCTGCTTCTGAGCAACCAGCCTCTGTGAGTCATGCTGGGGGCAAGCTGTCAGCCAATGTTAGTCATGCTGAGAGTATTGACGTTGTAAAGGAGTCTAAACCTATAGGACGGAAACCAAAGTTCCCTTGTAAACTTTGTAAGGGAGATCACCTTACTCACCGATGTCCTGCCATTCCAGAGGCACGAAGAGTGTGGTCCATGTCTGAAGGAACCTCTGTTCCTGAGTTGTCTATAGATTCCCTGCAGTCAGATCAACCTTTGTTTGATAAAGTGGTTGAACCAATGCAATCTTTGGTCGACCCCACTCTTCCTTCGGGGAGTGAAGTGATTGAATCGATGCAATCTTTGACCGATCCCATCAGTCCTTCAGAGATTGATGCACCTACTACTGAAGTCTTCTGCATTACCAGTTTGGATATTTCTGAAAAAGGGGGCACTTCATCTGTGCTATGTGAACCCCTACCAAGCCCTAGGATTGTTTCCTTTGATTGGAATAGTCTAGCTGAGCCTCGTCTTCCTTCTTCGACACCTTTTCAGATAAAGGTTGATATCTGGAACCATACGGTTGATCGATGTATTGTTGATGAAGGTGCTTCTGTTAGTATCTTATCCGCTTATGCTTGGAGAGATTTGGGATTCCCTAATATTTTTCCAGCTGCTAATTGGCTGTTGACCTTTGATAGAAGACCTAGTGAACCGATCGGATTCCTCCGTCAGGCACCTATTACCTTGGGTGGAAAAACAGTCTTAGTTGATTTTATGGTTTTAAAGGACCCTATGGACTTTGATATGATCCTCGGGCGTGATTACGTTTATGCTATGCATGCTGTGGTGTCTATGCTTTTTCGTGTGATGCATTTCCCTCATAACGAAAACATTGTCACCATCGACCAGCTTGCATTCGTTGATCCTCCTTATTACCCAACTGTAGACCAGTCTGATCCCTCGTCATTAGGCACTACTATGTCACATGAGCCTTATGTGGCATATTGTTCCTTGAGTTCAAATGATACTGAGAAGAAGTCTCTGAGTTCATGCTTACCTTCTCGGGACTTGGTCCCAGCTTTTGACCAAGTGACACCTCCATCTGAATGTTTAGATATGTGTTCTATCTGGGATGATATACTTCCTTCCGATGAAGTTTTCCTAGAGTCTATAGTACAGTCTGCCATTCATTTGGATGTTGATCCAGTCGCAGTAATGTCCAACCCCGGTTTGACCTTAAATTCTGATCTTCCTACTGTTGAGTCTTTGGACTCTCCTATAGATCCGCAAATCGGTGTTACTGCTGAGTTTGATTCTGCTTCTAGAATTTTCAACTCCCATGATGATGAATTTGTTTCTGCAAATTCCATCATGTCCTTCAACTTTGATCTTCATCCTGAAGTTGATCTTGTTGATTGTAAGTCCTCGGGCTTGGGTACCATAGAGTCTTCATTTGAAAACTCTGCCTTGTTTATGCCTGATGTTGATGATAGTGAAGTTGAAAGTATTTATACCATAGTGACTTGTATCGGGTCTTTCCTTACATATGTTTTAGATATGATCCTGGTACTAATGTTTCTTGGAGACATGATTCTTAGCTGGATGTATACTTGCTTACTGGTCCTTTTCGACACCTTGTGCAACCATGTCAGGTATATTCGGAACCTTGCATGTAGGTTTAGGCTTCCCCACTGTTATGTTGCATTTGAACCTTTTGCCATCCGAATTCGCCATAGGGTCGAACCTGTTGGATATTGGTGTGTTAGCCATCTCTTTATGCATCGTGCACCAGTTCGACAGCAGAGCCTACCTAACATGGGTCACCCTAGTCAGCACCCTTATGCCATTCTGGTGCCCATGCTGAGTTTTTCTCATAGGATCGGGAGCCTTTTTAGATTTACCATGACTTTGAGAAGAAGCCTCATATCTTTCTTCCTCACATATTTCTGGCCATCCCTGATAAGGCTCCCATCTTTGTGTTCAAATTGCATATGCATCTATTATGATCCCGCTTGCGCTAATGAGCCTGAAGCCGGCTTCCACACTTTTAGCCCGTTGTATAAGCCTCCATCTCTGATCTCATTTCCGCTAATCCCTGTATCATTTTGCCTTTTCAATTTGACACCTTTTACCTGGAGGAGACACACCCTGAGTGTCCTTATCTTGCCCATGTTCCTTGCATTAGGCATAGCTTTGTTCCATGCGCTTGGAGCTAGTTTTGCATGTCCCTGACACTCGTTTCCTCCCATTTCGAGCATTCTTCTTTTACTTCGAGCTCGTTAAAAACAGTAAGTAGGTTACGAGCATTCTTTTGCCTTCACTTCGAGCTCGTTAAAAACAGTAAGTAGGTTTCGAGCATTCTTCTGCCTTCACTTCGAGCTCGTTAAAAACAGTAAGTAGGTTACGAGCAGTCTTCCACCTTTCCTTCGAGCTCGTTAAAAACAGTAAGGAGGCTACGAGCATTCTTCTACCTTCACTTCGAGCTCGTTAAAAACAGTAAGTAGGTTATGAGCATTTCTTTCATCTTCACTTCGAGCTCGTTAAAAACAGTAAGGAAGTTGTGAGCATTTTCCTATCTCCTTTGAGCTCGTTAAAAACAGTAAGGAGGTCATGAGTTTACTTTTCCGGACTCATTAAACCTTTACGGAAAAGATCCCTATGGAGTTCTTTTAAGCCCTTTTCAGACTCCTTAAATAGGAAAAGTTTGCCGAGCATAGTTGTCTTTTCGGGCTCGTTAAAATAACTGAACCGACATCCACTTAGGTATAGAATTACCCCTTTTCCGGGCCTTGGTGGATAATTTACGGAAAAGGTATACTCTAGGTATACTCTTGTATGCGCTAGAAGAGTTCTTCTTCCATCATTTTACACTTTTTCGGGGAAGGAGACTAACTTTACGAAAAAGGACCTTTGGAGTCGTCTTTAGGGTTTTCAGACTCTCGAAATGTGAAAACACCAAGCGAGCACATACCAATCCGGGCTCGATATAAAATCCACGGATAAGTGTATAGAGGACTGTTTAAGTTTTTCAACTCTATAAGCAAGAAAACACCGCCGAGCACAGACCAATCCGGGCTCGATATAAAATCCACGGATAGGTGTATGGAGTTTTCTTCTAGGTTTTTCAGACTCCTTAAATATGAAAATACCGTCGAGCATGCTTTAGTTCTTTGTCAAGCTCGTTAAAAAATGAAAAAGGAAAGGGAAGGGAAGAATGTCAAAATATCTTTCAATATGATGGCAGCAAGTCAACTATCTCCTTGAACAAAGCACCTGTTTTGAGTCTATCAAACAAGTTGGGTTCTAGTATTGACCTTAGGGTAAACTTGATCTCAGAGTTCCTACTCCTCCGTTTGGTTAGTCTTCCAATCATTTGGAGAATCTGTTAATGTCTCCTACATTGCAGATATGTATCGTGGTCTCTTTGTGTTCAAAGCTGCCTAAGTCACTCTTGTGTCGTGCTCACTATTCAAGGATACAACCTGTGTCGGCCATTCTGCAGTTGCCTTGACCTCATGTGTCGGCCATTCCTTGGTGTCAGTATGTTTCATCCTGTGTTCCGTCCTACTCCAAATAAGCTCATACCTTTTGAGTGTCCCTCATGTTGGATGATGGAGGATGCATTAAGGCCTCCCTTCCAACGGACTTCTTCCCATCGACTTCAACTCATTGTGCTCTGGGAATGAAGTTTAGAGTTTCGGTTAGTACCTTGGGGATTGCAGTCATTAGTGGCTGTTTCCCTCGCTATTGGATAGATGGGAATACATCAATGTCTCCTATCCGATGGATTCTTCAAGTGTTCGACGGCAAGACCATCTATTCGCACTTGCTTGAATGTACTAGGTACCTTGGGTTCCATTTTCATTATTGGTGGACACCCTCGCGTTTGTTAACGGTATACATCAATGACCGGTAATCAAACGATACCTCCCATGTTCGACAACAGCTCATTTATTCGCATGGATAGGTTTGTACCTTGGGTTGTTTTTGGATGAAGACCTTGGGATCCTCGATAGCATCACCTCATTTATGTTATCGCCCAAGTTGCGCAAGACTGAGCCCCACTCCTTTTGGCTCTTGATGAGACATAGATCCAGCTTGTTCTCTATGGCTATGTTCTCCAGTTTTGACATAGATCCACCTTGTATTTATGTGGCTATGTTTCGACTTATGTTCCTCATGGATCCACGCTTGTATTTTAGTGGCCATGATATATGCATCAGTATTTTGGATCATTATTGTATCCTCTTGGAGATCATGTTCCACCATTTGAACATGGACAGTTACCCCATGGATAAGTTTGTCTGACTTTGCCTTTGCTTTCAGGTACTTCATTTGAGCCTATGATTCTTGGTTTCTCCGTTCCTCCACGATTCAACTCTTTTTTATTTTTTTATAATGTATTTCGGCCATCGTTTCCCGTACTCCCTCTGACCTCATACATTAGGGGGCATCTGTTATAGCTTGAAATGACACCTCTCCGTCCGTGACGACACTTGTTTCCCTTGGTCGCATGACGACACTTCTTGAGATCAAGTTCAGTCACACAACAGGACAATTGTGGATGGAGGAGTCATTTGGGACACTAAAAATGGTTGAAATTACCTCATTCTTGACCCATTTGATGTATATGACCCTTAGGAACATTTTTCCAGACCAAACTATCTCCTGAAAATGAGCAGAAAAGCCTGTTTTTGGCCATTTTTCACTATGAGCGCGACTCTACTGTTATAATAGTAGTGTGTGTACGCGACTTTGTCTCATTTAAAGTAGCGCCCATTGCCATATGTACGCGACTTTGTATACTGTAGAGTAGGGTACACTCTTGTTTTGGTCAAAATCTCGAAATTCGAGTAAGTTAAGTTGGTTGGGAAACCTCTTGAGTGGTTATAACTTCTTTTCCTCTTCCTCATTGATTATATAAGGAGGGTAGAAGGGCCATGTGAAAGGACCAAGCCCAATTACAAAGTTATGCTGGAGGAATGGAGACCCTCATCCCCTCTCTTGTGCTTCAGTTTTGGTAAACCCTAGTACAATTGCTTAGAGGCTGGGATCTTTGGAGAACAGAAGCAGGAGACCTTGAATCTAGGTTTCGTGAAGTGCCAAGCTTGAAGGAAGGTATAATTGTATGTACTTGCTTTCATTCATTAATAAAGATCAGACGTTCTTCTCTTTCCAAATATGACCTATTAATGTGTCTTGGATTTGATTACAGTTTTTTTATCGTCTGATGTCTTCTTCTATTATGAATATCAGTATTATATGTGTAGTCAAATGTATTTGAGAAAGGTATCAAGTTGTTTTGCAGGTCTGGGCATTGCGACACTGGATAAGCATTGAAGAGCGAGGGAGGCAAAGCTAGGATCAACCTTCTGAATAAGGTTCCTACATCTCTAAACCCTAATCTCTTTATTTATTTGTTGTACTTGCAGAATGCTTGTAAGTCTATCTTTATCACCGTAAGTTGGTAGTTTCTCCCCTTAACTATAGGTGCATTTTCCCCACAACAACAAGTAATTCCTTTTGATGATTTTACTAATGAATGTATTTTGAATATCAATCATTATGACTTCTGTTAACACCCAAAAAGTGCTCACTAGCTCATTTACCACATTATATGGCTCATTTGTCCATTTTCCTACCATATTTCCATTAAAATCCCAAAAAATCCCATTAAAAAGCCTCCAAAAGGCCTAAAAAGCCTCCAAAAGGCCTAAAATGCCTCCAAAAGGCCACAAAACCCTCAAAATAGCCTAAAAAAGGCTAAAAAACCCCCTTTTCCTCCAAAAATAGCAAAAATCCCCTAAAAAGGGAAAAAAAATATAAAATAATGAGGAAAAGGAGAAAAAAACCCTATACAGCTGCATAAAACCATGTGTTTCCTAAAACCATGGGTCAGCACTCCACCACCAAAAAACTATAAATAGGTGATGGAGATCCCTTATTCCATATCCACAATCACAAGCACCCTTACTCTGCCAAAATCTCTCTCGAAACCCTAGTTCACCTTTGAACTATTTTCACCTTGAGAGCCACCTTTGGCCCATCCCCAACATTGGAGAAGGAGAAAGGAGCATTCTGAAGCTTGGAGCATCCCCTTGGACACTGCAAAGGGCTTCATCAACCTTGACACTCAAGGTAACATTAATATAAAACCATTTTTTACATCTTTTATTTATGTCTCATGCAATGTTTAAAGTAGTTTGTTAATTGTTGTTTTAGCTTAATCATTTAATCATTATTGAACTGCTACTAAGGAGTCCATTCTCCTTAGTAGGTGCTCATTGGCACAAGCTAGGGGTAAAACCCTAGCTACAGTTTTGGCGACTCCCCTAGTTTTCGAATTTCTGGTTTCCATTTTTTAAATTTTTTCTTTTCGGCTGTCCCTTTCGGCCGCCGCATACCGCGTTTTTTCCCTCTGCAGTCGCGTCCCGACCGCGCCTTTCAGGCCTTTACCCGCGATCCGACCGTGGCTCTCAGACTACTTCCGACGCTCCGCCGGCGGATTCAAGTCTGTTACCTGCGATCCGACCGTGGCTAATCAGCCTGTTTGCCGCGATCTGACTGCGCCTGTCGTCCTTTTTCACGCGTCCCGACTGCGGCTTTTTGCCTCTTTCGGGCGTCCCGACTGCGCCTGTTAGCCTTTTTTGCCGCGACCCGACTGTATCTTTTTCCATGTTTCCTGCGTCCCGACTACCTCTGTTGGCCCTATAGCCGCGACCTGACCGCCGCTGTTTCCCTCAAACCCGCGGTCGGCCTGTTCTGATCCGCCACAGACCCGCGGTCTGATTTCTGCTCTTTTCCTGTTTTGAGCCCAGCCCCTCTTGCTGCAATATTTTTTGCATTTGAACAGCCCTCTGTCCCACCTGCAGCCCACTTCCTTACAGCCTTTCTGCAACATAATTTCTGTTCCTTTTACAGAATCTTTTTAAAATTTCAGTATTTTTATTTCAAAAAATTTTGCAAGTTCAAAGAATCAATTTCAGCATTATTGATAGATTGGAAGTTGCCTCCCTTGTGGCACTTCTCTTTTTGGGTTCAACACCTCACGAGCACACACTCTGTCACATAAAATCAAGTGAGCCTTAAAAAGTACCTAACTAAACCAACATTCTAACCCCACTTGGGGAACACAAAAGAATCATTGTAGTTAGGTAGGGTCGGGGGGATAGGCTTCCAATAACACCCCTCGGTCACTTTCACTTGAGACATAGTTGTTGTCCAACTAGGGAACCAAAATCCCCTAGTACTTTTTGGCACGGTCACGACCAGTTTATCAGAGGGCCTCTCCCTTAGGAGGGTTGAAGTCGGGAGACTGGTTCCGGAGGCCTGAGTGGAATACCGCACTCCATTCAGTAACCGAAGGGCTACCTTTCGCGGTTCGCGGGATATCCCTGTATAGGGGTATTGCGGTCAACGAACTAAACGGAAGATTCACCTTTCTGGACGTGTCATGAACGGGGTATCTTAGTTGCCATTCTTCTAGGATTGACTACCCGGTGTCCCTCCCGGTACGGGGATATCATAGCCACTTGGCTTTCCTACTCATATTGTCTGACTTGGATTTCATCACCTTGCAGAGGATATGTTTAGTTAAGTCAGAATACTTTTAGTTAGGTGTTTGCATGCTCCTTTACCTCCCTTTGGTCTAGTGAGTCCACCATTTATATATATATATATATATATATATATATATATATATATATATATATATTTTTTTTTTTTTTTTTTAGGAAACCTGCTGCTTGTTGGTATTCTGACCATCTTTGTTGTTACTCCACCCATTGTAGCACAGCTGTTGCAGTGGGTGTTTTGAGTTGGTTGTTGGCCTGAGTGCCTTGTTTTTTAGCTCTCCTCCTGCACACTCGGTTGCATTAGGATTTTTGAGCTGTTTTTATACTCACCTCAACCCACAGAGATTTGACACCCTCCGTCACCATTGAGTCCCCGAGACATTCTCGGTGCCTCAGGGGCGAGCCCCCACAGCACGGTTCTCTTGACACCACTCGTCATAGATTCCGATCATTGTCCGTTGATACCACTCATCACAGATCTAGAGCCTTGTCACTTGACTCCACTCGTCAGCGACGTAGGTCTCCGTCACCAGATAGTGACGCACCTTACTTTACCTCTGATTCTGACGAAGAGTCTGAGAACCCTATTTACACTGCCCCTACTAGCCCCATGGCTGGGACGACTTCCACTCCGTTTTTCATAGGGACCATTGGTGGCACATCCACCACTACACCAGTTACTACACCTGTGTTGAGTATGCCCTCCATGGGGAACCCATCTACTGTACCCCTCACGGTACCTATTCCCACAGCGGGAATACCTATCCCCACTACATCAGTGGCTCACACTACCAATGGTGGTGCTGGACCATCCTTCACTACCTCAGTTCCCCCACTTGGGGGCACCACCCTTAATTTTGTCCCTCCACTTGGGGGCACTGGCCCCAACTTGGTCCATAGCACTACTGTGTCACAGCCTTCTTCCAGTCTGCCATTCATGGCTAGCCTTAACCTACCTGACTTGGCCAGATTGACCAACGATCCCATTCGACACGACCCTACATGGCCTCATATGCCTACCAAACTACCCTCGGACATCCCTAAGTTCGAGGGCAAGGCCGGTGAGGACCCACAAAACCACATCATGTCTTTCCACCTATGGTGTTCCTCTAACTCCATAGTAGACGACTCTGTTCGCCTCCGTCTCTTACAGCGCACCTTCACTGGCTCTGCAGCCAAGTGGTATATTGAGCAGCCTCATGGGACCCACGCCACCTTTTCTTCCCTGGCCTCGACCTTCCTGCAGTTCTTCCAGTTGCCTGTCCGCTATGACACGGGCGTTGAGATCCTTCTATCTTGTAGACAAAACACGGCTACCCATATCACGGACCACATCCATGAGTGGCGTCGACGCCGTAGCTTATGCAAGATCAAACTCGACGACCGTATCTTCCTAGATTGGTTCCTCAAATCCCTTCTCCTTGTTATTGCTAAGGATGTGGCCTCAGAAAGACCCCAGTCTGAAGAAGAAGCCATCCTTAAGGCACAACAGTTCGACCTCATTTACGCCCAATCGGGTTACCTTTATACCATTATACCTGACGCCCCTCGCGGCGAGTCCTCCCATCATGATGCGCCGAGGGCATCCCACGCTGCAGATGGTATCATTGGCCGTGTTTCTTCGCATCCCCAACCGTTTTCTATAGCACGACCTACCCCTGGCCCCGACCTGTCAAGGGCCACCTCCCAGTCTGGAGCAACCAACTCATATGCTCCCATGACACACCACCATTCCCATGGACCTTCATGTCCACCTCAGTGCTTCGGGTATGCAACTCCTGCTTATGCTCCTCCAGTCGCCCCTCAGCCTTACTACCATCAGCAGACTGCCCCAGCTCCTGCGCCTTCACAAGCCCCACCAGCTTATTATCCGCCCCAGGCAGCCCCTGCGGCACATCCTCAACCTACTCCGCAGTCCTATCAGCAACCCCCTCAAGTTGCTGCACCTGCTCAGCCTCAACCTGCATATCATCCCCCGCAGCCTGCTCCTGCACCTGCGCAACCTCAGAATCCACCTACTGCCCAAGGGCAAGTTTACGCCCAACAGAATCCGCAGCAAAACCAGAATAACCAACGCAACCAGGGCCAACAGAAACGCGGCAAGGGCCGTAATAGGGGAAACAACCAACCTGCAGACCAAGCTGGTCAACCGGCTAATCCCCCTGACAACAATAATGCAGCCCCCGCTAATCAAAACCCTGATCGCCCACCCAAGCAGGCTAAAAACCCCAATCTCCGAACAAATCACCCTTGTTCTATTTGCGGGGTCTATGGACATTATACACATGCTTGCCCACACTTGGAGCGAGCTCGGCAGCTCTGGGTTGACGAGGCCCATCGCCAAGGGCACGCGGCTCCCCAAGCGCCACCCAACCCCCCCCAACCTCAACAACCCCCTTTGGTGCTGCAAAACCCATTACCGACCCAAGGCGTAGTGAACACTCAGCCGTTGGCTCCCCAGCAAGCCAATGCACCCCAACAACAACAGATCACTTACGCTGCTCCTGATCAACCCATGTTTGACTCAGGTACCCACCACTTATTGATGATGTCATCCACTGACGTCAACCTCCAGACCCGTCGGAACCAATATGGCTCCCCTTCTGAAGCCACTCCCACGGATAAACCTACTAATGCCCATCCCACCGATCAGGCGTTACGTATACCTCCGCCTCCCATAGACGGCGCCGCGAAAGCACCTCGTTTCCCACTTCGCCGAATCAACAATAACCCTACTGCGCGCGCTGCGTCAAACTACAACATCGTAGACGACCTAGCCCAGTCTCCCGCAGCCATGTCTGCGTTAGAAGTCTTGAAGAACTGCCCTTCCCAGCGCAAGACGTTACTCTCCGCCATTGGGGGGATTGACCCAACTGATTCGCATTTGATGGCGTTTGATTTAGACCAGTCTGAACCACGCCTACCTTCCAGCTTAGCCTTCCAAGTTACTGTCTCCGTTAGGAACCTTGTTATCCATCGGTGCATCATCGATGAGGGTGCCTCCACATGCGTTATGTCTACATTTGTATGGCAGAAGCTAGGATCCCCTCCTCTCCAGCAGTCCACCACTGCGTTACGTGCCTACGACGGTCGTTCGGCCCAGCCCCAAGGCCTTCTACCCAACGTACCTGTCCAGTTAGGTGGTAAAACAGTTCTTATTGACATAGAGGTAATCAATGCCCAATTGGATTACAACCTTCTACTTGGCCGCAGCTACACGTATGCCATGCGGGCGGTTGCCTCTTCTGTCTTTCGCACCATGATGTTCCCCCATGAAGGACGCGTGGTTAAGATTGACCAGCTCACCTACTATGACCCCAGTGCTCCGGCGGCACCGGAAAATGTTCTCCCCATGGTTGAACAACCTGTTTCTCCTGCCACCACCTCGTTTGTTTCCTCTACGGGGCCTGGAGTCTACTCAGACGCGCCGATGACCTCCACCTTTCAATCCATTCCTCCGCCGTCATCTACGCCCGAAATGTCTGACTTATGTACCTTGTCCCACGACATCCTACCACCTAACAGTCAACCATCCTTGTTGCCTAAACCACCATTGGTACCTAGCCACATTGGTGTTACACCGATCCATACGATCCCCTTCCTAGTCCCTCCGTCGGGAGTAGTAAGCGCCCCGGTCATGGCTACCCTTAGCCTTCCTGGGTTAACATTGGGATTACCTGTATGGTATCTTTCGCCTCCCGTTCGCCCGCCGACACCAGATGTCGTCCTCCAGCCGGTGCAACCCATGGCTACTACCACTCAGCCACCTCCCGGTGTCTCTACCCCTTCATCCTCCACGACACCTCCTCCTACTCCCAAACCCACTGGGGGCAGAGGTCCACAACCTTACACTGCTGTACCACCTCCCAAGACAGTAAAAAACCCTCCAGTGTTTCGTGCTCCTCCCAAATGCTCGCTGTGTGACGAGTTGGGCCATGCGACCCATCAGTGCCCACAGTTACCAGCATTACAGAAGCACATGCAGATGCTCGACGATGACCCTAACATCCCAACTGTCGAACTAAACCCCACTCCTAAGCCTAAAGATAAGTCCCTACGTACCAACCACTCCTGCGCCATCTGCGGTATTTACGGGCATTATTCACATCATTGTCCCGATCTCCCGGATTACAGAGCGGCTCTCTATGAGATGAACAATCTGGATCTTGAGATGGCACCACCTACCATTGAGGAGATCTATCCCCCAGACTCTTCACCTTCCGGAGAGGTTAATACCATCTATATGATCTCTTCCACCACTACCCCCTCGTCAACCGATTTGACGACGCAGACTTTCCGTACTGATGAGGAGATTCTTGAGGCCCTTACTGCCCCGGATTATCCTTGGGATGATATGCACCATCGTTCCTACTTCATTCCAGAAGCGTCTTCCTCTAACTCCGCTACCCAATACGCGGTTGAATCCAAAGACTTCCTCCCCACCAAGGTCGACTGGTTCAAGGACCCTATTCCTGCTCCGGATGCCTTCGAGGAGGGCAACATGGCCAACATCTCACCTATCATCCAAGTTGATATTGCTGCTCCAGGTCGTGCCCCTGAACTCATTACTTTAGGAGCATTCTGCAGTAAACAAGAGATTGCGGACTACATAAACCTTTTCAAAGAATTCCGTGATGTCTTTGCCTGGTCCTATACCGAAATGCCCGGTCTTGACCCCGCCATCATAGAGAACCACCTTGACACCTCTGAGTCAAGGGGCATAATAGATTCCCTCGACCCTAGGATAGGGGGCATGATCAATCATTTTGAACCTTCCCCATCACATCTATCTCAGCACGTCAATGAACCCATTGTTCAAACCCACATATATGTGATCCATAATCACAAACCCCATGCACATAGCATGGGGGCAAGTCATTAACCCTGCTCACTTTTTCACACTTGTGATCTCAACCATTTTTGAGGTCACATATCACTTGTAGATTTGATTTGATTTGATACACCTAGTATTCTTCCCCCACAGGTCATCATTTCTCCCCACCCTTGCATCCTTGGCTTGGTGGGCTCCCCTTTATTTGCAACCATTTTTTAACCTAGTTAGTTCCTTTGACCATTTCAGAGTCCTTATGACCTCCATTTTTCGCACCATTTGCACCGCCGGATTCATTTTTCCGTGCCCGTGATGATGCTTGAGATCATTTCTCGCTCTCACCTCCAGATTTTCTGGGCATTTTCCCAAAATGCCCCCGTCACCTCGGTTTGCGCGCCACATCGGCCGTTACCCGTTTTTGACATCCTTTATATCGCCGGATTCATTTTTCCGAGCTCATGATGATGCTTGAGATCATTTCTCGCTCTCACTTGGTACAATTTTAACACTGTGTCCCCACACCTTGCTGCCTCGGTTTGCGTGCCACATCGACCGCTGTCGGATTGTTCCATATTTTTACATGAGCCATTCACTCCTGTCATACTGCAAATGTTTCGTTATTTTGCCACCATTTCATCTACCCCGCAAGGAGGTCCATCAGTGTTCCCACCTACCCTCGTTCTTGGTCATCATTACTGATCCTTGATTGAACACTTCCTCCTTGCCTGGCCATTCCTTTTGTTCAGTATAATTTTATCCCTTTTTCGGGCCGGACAAGTCCTTTACGAAAAAGGCACTTAGGGAGTTTCCGTTAAGCTCTTTTCTGACTCCTAAAAGAATGAAAAGATCGCCGAGCAATCTTGCTTCCCTTCATGCTCGTTAAAGTACCTGAAAGGGCGTCTATCTGGTATAAGTTTAACCCTTTTCCGGACCTGGTAGACTAATTACGAAAAAGGAATACTCTAGTCACACCGGCTAGAAGAGTTCTTCATTGCATCCTTTTATGCTTCTTTGGGCCTTGGAGACTAAATCTACGAAAAAGCAACCCCCTGGAGTCTTCTTACTTGCTTTCAGACTCTCTAAAATTGAAAGCAACCACGAGCATGAACTGTCCTGGGCTCGGAAAATCCACACGACAGTACCATTCCATCACTTCAGAGTCTTCTTATCGCTTTCAGACTCCTTAAAATTGAAAGCAACCACGAGCATGAACTGTCTTGGGCTCGTAAAATCCACACGACAGTACTATTTTACACACACTTCTTCTAGTTCATTAACCCATGAAGAAGTCTCCTCCCGTGCCTCCTGGCACTATGATCGATCATCTCGGCAGCACCCCCAATCAGGTCGCCTTTGTTCAGAGTATTCAGCAGTCTCCTGCCATTTTTTACCAGCTTGAGTCTCCCTCAGCCCAGTAACCTTCCCAGATCCAATACAGCTATGATCCCTTTCCCCTCAGTCAGTTTCATATGCTGCCAGATTCTTTGGTACCATTATCATACTCTGAACAAAGGAAGTTTGAGTCCACCCACTCTACTAGCCCAGTTATCCACCCACAGTTTGATCAGTCCTGCCATCAGTACTACCACATTTCGGTCCTCTACCTCGCGCTCCTGTCAAGGAAACATCATTGCCTTTATAGGAGCAGGTCTCCCTCTGTCGACGACAGCTCCTCTATTCCAGAGGATAGGCCCAGAGGTCCCTACGCCTTGGACTTATCACCATCTGTGGTAAGTGCCTACGGATCATTCTGAGAGGAGACATCATTGCCTCTCTGAGTGGTTGTTCCTCACATGCTCGACTTCAGCACCTTGATCGCATCGTTGAGGATCGCGTAGGATTATATCCCATCAGTTTTTAGTCGAAGACCCCGGATCTCCCCCGACTCTAGCACATTGGTGAGTCACTTCGGAACGCCCAGTTCTATGTTCCTGTGGATGTCCGGGCTGCGTTGGCGATTGTATTCGGAATCCATCCAGCTATATGCTTCCTTGAGTACCCATTTCAGTTCCAGTTCAGTGTACCATGGAGAGTATGATCCCAGTCACTATGATCCAGCAGCTCATCAGTTCCTGTGGTACCACATTCAGTAGCACTGTTGATTATTCCAGTGTATCAGTTTTTCAGCACAGACATGGTCAGCTCAGCAGTATGTCCCAGATTTTGTGTCCCCTCTGGACCCTTATGATGTACACAGTGGCTATGTATCTTTCAGGTCCCCTTTTTCGGGCCTCACAGTTCTGTTCATGTATCTTGATACGAGCATGGGTATGCCCGCCTCGTCCATATATTGAGAGTATTCCTCAGTCAGTATTTGAGGTCATGTATATTTCAGGTCCCCATTTTTTGGACCCCATTTTTCTTGTTATGTTATATCCTGATACGAGCATGGGAATGCCCGCCTCGTCCATATGATCAGATGATTCCTCATCCATTATTGAGGTTATGTACTTTTAGTTCTTGCAGTTGTTCGGGATCGTTGTTCCGGGCTTCCGTTTGTTTATTCTCTTCTCTCCACATCCCAGGAAAACCATTTATGACTTATGATGTCCATCGGCCATACGATGAGCTCCTGACCTCGCACATCAGGGGGCAATCTGTTAACACCCAAAAAGTGCTCACTAGCTCATTTACCACATTATATGGCTCATTTGTCCATTTTCCTACCATATTTCCATTAAAATCCCAAAAAATCCCATTAAAAAGCCTCCAAAAGGCCTAAAAAGCCTCCAAAAGGCCTAAAATGCCTCCAAAAGGCCACAAAACCCTCAAAATAGCCTTAAAATGGCTAAAAAACCCCCTTTTCCTCCAAAAATAGCAAAAATCCCCTAAAAAGGGAAAAAAAATATAAAATAATGAGGAAAAGGAGAAAAAAACCCTATACAGCTGCATAAAACCATGTGTTTCCTAAAACCATGGGTCAGCACTCCACCACCAAAAAACTATAAATAGGTGATGGAGATCCCTTATTCCATATCCACAATCACAAGCACCCTTACTCTGCCAAAATCTCTCTTGAAACCCTAGTTCACCTTTGAACTATTTTCACCTTGAGAGCCACCTTTGGCCCATCCCGAACATTGGAGAAGGAGAAAGGAGCATTCTGAAGCTTGGAGCATCCCCTTGGACACTGCAAAGGGCTTCATCAACCTTGACACTCAAGGTAACATTAATATAAAACCATTTTTTACATCTTTTATTTATGTCTCATGCAATGTTTAAAGTAGTTTGTTAATTGTTGTTTTAGCTTAATCATTTAATCATTATTGAACTGCTACTAAGGAGTCCATTCTCCTTAGTAGGTGCTCATTGGCACAAGCTAGGGGTAAAACCCTAGCTACAACTTCTGCATTATGTATTTATTTAGTCAAGTAGTACATCTAGATTAGACAAAGGTCCATACCTGAAACAAGGGAGTAAATAGCATTTTCACCAAATATTGACAATTTAATGAAAAACATAATTGCTCTTAAACACTTGGTTCTCGCATTTATTTTTACCTGTGAATCTGCACAAGAACGATAGGTACGAATGCTTTAGCTAACGTCGCTAAGTAAGCCTCAGGGTACCCTGTAGGAACCCTTTCATCACCATCCAAAAATAAAACTATCAGTACATTGTCAAGAAAACATAATCGCATAATATTCAAACTACAGTTAACACAAGAAGAACTAATGTCGTAAGCATGTTAAAAGAAGTGTGTTGTGTCGATGCCATTAAAATATTTTTTGTTATGAGAATCAGTAATTAAATTGTTTTCTGTATTAATGGCTTATTTACTCAAGGCTATCTTGTTAAGCATTTATTATTTTTGCATTCATAAATTTTAACATTTAATGTTGTTTTTAAAAAATTTTAAATTTTTAGGAAATTATCGGGATGTTACATGTGGTATCAGAGCTCACGTTCAAACTCTAGGCCTGAAAAGGTCCAAAGAACATGCAATAGAAAATTTTATTACAGCATAAATCTTACTAATTAAATTTTAAACTATTGTGTTATACAGAAATTGTTTTTAAGCTAAGGGTATGGAAGGATCAGTTGAACATATAGAGGACAGATTTCGACCCAACAATCATAGTACGGAACAACATTATGAAGAAGAAGTCCATTGCGAATTAAATGGCAATTCATCATAATTGTTACGTGCATTTCAAGAGTTAAAAGCAAAAATCAGATCTGTAAAACAAGACAAGGAGAAAATTCTGAAGGCACAAGAGGAACTTAATCAAGTATTGTTCGAACAGTGCCCAACTGATGAACAAGATAGAGAAATTGAAAATACCTCCAAGATTGAATATTTATCTCATCGAGACAACGGTAAGAAAATGAAAACTGATGATGCGAACAACATTTCAACATCATCAGAAGCTGCCCATGAAAAACGCAAAAAGATGCATAATTATTCAAGTGATAGTAGCAAGGGAGATTACAAACCCAAAAGAAAAAGTTACAAACAGTATCAACAGATTTATGGGGAGTTCAAGAAAAACAAATCCCCAACCTTCAATGGTGAAACTGAGAAAGGAGAGACAACAAAAGCATGGATGTCTGGCATGAAGAAGTACTTCCAAATTTATGATTATTCAGAATCATTGAAGGAAAAGATGGCAATATACAACTTGATTGGGTAGGTAGATATTTGGTGCCAGGACATCAAAAGAGTGAAAGGCATCAAAGATAAGGATGTGAATTGGAGCACTTTTAAAAGATACTTCAAGAAAATTTCTTATCTGAACAATACTATGAAGAAAAATCAAAGGAGTTCTATGATTTAAAGCTAAGAACTATGAACATGAAAGAGAAGAACAATAAATTTCTAAATTTGCTGAGGTATGTGCCATACCTTGTGGAAGAAAAACCGAAGATTCAAAGATACCTGAGTTGTCTACCTTTCAACATCAAGGACAGAATAGAGTATGACAATCCAAAGACCTTATAAGAGGCTGTTATAGCTTGAAATGACACCACTCCGTCCGTGACGACACTTGTTTCCCTTGGTCGCATGACGACATTTCTTGAGATCAAGTTCAGTCACACAACAGGACATTTGTGGATGGAGGAGTCATTTGGGACACTAAAAATGGTTGAAATTACCTAATTCTTGACCCATTTGATGTATATGACCCTTAGGAACATTTTTCCAGACCAAACCATCTCCTAAAAATGAGCAGAAAAGCTTGTTTCTGGCCATTTTTTAACATGAGCGCGACTCCACTGATGAAATAGTAGCACTCAAACCCTTCTGAGCGCAACTCCACTGTTGAAATAGTAGCGCTAAATTACATGTGTACGCGACTTTGTCTATTGTAGAGTATCGTACACCCCTGTTTTGGTCAAAATCTTGAAATTCGAGTAAGTTAAGTTGGTTGGGAAACCTCTTGAGCGGTTATAACTTATTTTCCTCTTCCTCATTGAATATATAAGGAGGGTAGAAGGGTCATGTGAGTAAAACGAAGCCCAATTACAAAGTTATGTTGGAGGAATGGAGACCTTCATCCCCCTCTCTTGTGTTTATTTTTGGTAAACCCTAGCACAGTTGATTAGAGGCTGGAATCCTTGGAGAACGGAAGCAGGAGACCTTGAATCTAGGTTTCGTGAAGTACCAAGCTTGAAAGAAGGTATAAATTTATGTACTTGCTTTCACCAGACGTTCTTCTCTTTCCAAATATGACCTATTAATGTGTCTTATATTTTATTACTGTTTGATTATAGTTTGATGTCTCTTTATATTATGGATATCAGTCTTATATATGTAGTCAAATGTGTTTGAGTTTTGCAGGTCTGGGCATTGCGACACTGGATAAGCATTGAAGAGCGAGGGAGGAAAAGCTAGGATCAACCTTTTGAATGAGGTTCCTACATCTCTAAACCCTAATCTATTCATTTATTTGTTGTACTTGCAGAATGTTTGTAATTATATCTTTATCACCGTAAGTTGGTAGTTTCTCCCCTGAACTATAGGTGCATTTTCCCCACAACAGAATGGCGACTCTGCTGGGGAAAGCCTAACTGCTTAGGGGTATCCAAGGTCATTTCTTCAGTCTTGTTTGATGGTCTTTGTTCATTTTATTTATTAGGATCAGTTAGTAAGCTCTGTTTGACCCTCCTTGGCTCTTATAGACCCTCCCAGCCCTTGCAAACCCTTGTGGACCCAGGTGTGGTGGTTTTAACCCCATTTTTCCAACTTTTTCCACTTGTACGCTACCGTTTATACCACATAGTAGCGCCCATATGCTACTTTTCCTTTGCACAGTAGTGCCCATCCTGCTATGGGTGCTAGTTTCCTTCATACACAGTAGCACTCACAATCTGGGTTTGAGTTTTTGGGTTGTGGACCCAAATCTGGGGGTTGTGGCTGCATTTTTTGGGGTCCATGATGACCCTAGGTCTGAGTTAAACCACTGTAAGTGGTCTCCCATCCTTATACTGATCCTACATTCATGATTTGAACCTCTTTTGATCAATTTGGGCTTGTTTGGAAAGTTTTGGGGTTTGTTGACCCAAGTTGGGGGGTTGTGGGCCTGTTTGGTGTTTTGTACCCTAATTTGAGTCTGACTGAACTTGCTTGCCCCATTTCCACTGGATTTGAAACCTCTTGAGTCTTCTTAACCCTGTTTGTATCTATTTGAGTGAAATTTCTCTTTTAGGTTGGTTTCTTATCCTCCCTTATCCTTTTAGTTTTTCTTTTGTAGTGAAATCTCAAGTGTTTTCGCTGTTGTTCAAGACCTTGTTTGCATTGTTTATGTGCAGACCTGAATTTACCAAACCGTACTTCTTCGTTTGGGTCTAAAAGTAGTTTTCATACTCTTTTCCCAATGGTTGGCATGCTTACATCAATAAGAATTTGAAAGTCATATTTGGTAGCTTTTACTGTTTCATAAAGAGAACCTGAAAGTTTCTTTGCTTTTGCTTTGATAGTAGGTTAGTTTCAGTTTTGTTTCTTACCTTTGAAAGAATAAAGAATTTTGATTCATTTTCTGAATAGAGTACCTTGCAAGTGGCTTAAAATATTTTAGAGTGCTTTGTGTTAAAAAAGAACAAGTTTTCTTTTGCATACCTAGTTGCTTGAGTAGCTGCATTCTTAGGTTTTGAGTTTAATTTTTTACATTTAGACTTTATTTTTACCTTTTTTTTGCATTCGAAAGATTAAAAATTGCATTTGCACATGCATTCTAGATCAGAATTTTAAGACTTGCATTGAAAAGAAAAAGATTTGTTTGGTGGTAAATATTTCATTTTCAGTACTCTATCTCTATTATAACCACTCTCACACACCCACTACCTTTTTGAGTCAGCAAGTAACCTTTAAAATGAACTCTAATAAAATGTACTAGCAACATTTTCTTTTCTAGGTTACACTACACCAACTAGTATTGGTTAGGATCTTGGGTTTAAAACACCTTAAACCACCCAAGATCACACATTACGCAAAAATCGTAGTTTGACTATCACAGGTAAATCCATTTCACTCAAAGCTTGCCTGGGATCTATGCAGTAGGTCATTGTGAGATCAGATTGTTGGGAATACTCCTCCTACTCTCTATTTCGAGCATATGCTAGGATTGGATCGCATTTGGGGACTCTTTTGAGTTTCGGGCTTAGTTACCCTTCCCACGCCTTCTGATTCGACCGGTGACTGTTCCCCCGAGAGTTTTCGGTGTTGTGGTATCCTTAGTATTTGACCATAGGTTCATACACAGGTGACAGCGGAGGGTATATCTGTTGTACCTAGGACAGACGTGGGAGGAAATCCCTTGCAGGTCTTTGGGAGGGAGGTTGGGTGATTCCAGTGCTTGCATCCTTAGTCATTATATTGTTGACCCCAGGTAACTGTCTTTCTTCCTTCGTTGATCTGTTCTGGGCCATCATCATCCCAGACTCTTCTCTGGAAGGCATCTGTTTTCCTGGTTTGATTTACCTAGGACCTTTTGTAGTGGTGTGCTCTTTGTGCTACTTTTTTTAGTTTGCCTTAGAGAACTTCTTGTTCATTTGAGCAGGAAACTATGTCTAGCATTTCGGCGAGTGCCAATCAAGGTACCCCTATTTCGGGGGATCCTTGTGCAGTTCCATTCATTGGAAACATTGGTACTCCCTTAATGGCTACTCTGAATCTTCCTAGATTCACTATTGGGCTGCCGGTTTGGTTGTTTTCCACTCTGAATGCCTTGCATGATCCTGACACTTCTTTTGTGAGAACCTCAAATCAAGAGCATCAGGACCCTGTGCCTCCCTTGCCAATAACATCTTCTCCTCCTCCATCTACCTCATGTGGTGAAAGTAGCAATACTAGTAACTAGCAGTCTAAAAGGAATAGACAGAGGAAGAATGGGAAGAAGATGCCAAAACAAGGGGGCAGCAACCCAACCTATGTGAGTCATGCTGGGGGCAAGCACCCTGCCTCTGCAAATCATGCAGGGGGCACCTACGTAGCCTCTGGAGGTCATGCTGGGAGAAAAATTTTAGTCACTGAAAATCATACTGAAAGTTTGTCTTCAACCACTGTCAGTCATGTTGAGGACATGTCATTGATCACTGCTAGTCGTATTAATGATAAGTCACCAGTTCCTGTGAGTCATACTGGAGACACCAGATCAGCCACTGCAAGTCATGCTGAGGGAGTTGGCATTGTCGAAAAACCAAACAAACAGAAGCTTAAGTTCCCTTGTAAGTTTTGCAAGGGAGATCACCTTACTTACTTGTGCCCTGTACTTCCAGAAGTGCAAAAAGTGTGGTCCTTAGTTCAAAAGTCTGATGCTTCTGAGCACCAGCCTCTATGAGTCATGCTGGGGGAAAGCTGTCAGCCAATGCTAGTCATGCTGAGAGTATTGACGTTGTAAAGGAGTCTAAACCTATAGGACGGAAACCAAAGTTCCCTTGTAAACTTTGTAAGGGAGATCACCTTACTCACCGATGCCCTACCATTCCAGAGGCACGAAGAGTGTGGTCCATGTCTGAAGGAACCTCTGTTCCTGAGTTGTCTATTGATTCACTACAGTTAGATCAACCTTTGGTTGATAAATTGGTTGAACCAATGCAATCTTTGGTCGACCCCACTCTTCCTTCGGAGAGTGAAGTGATCGAATCGATGCAATCTTCGACCAATCCCATCAGTCCTTCGGAGATTGATGCACCTACTGCTGAAGTCTTCTGCATTACTAGTTTGGATATTCCTGAAGAAGGGGGCACTTCATCTGTGCCATGTGAACACCTACCAAGCCCTAGGATTTTTTCCTTTGATTGGAATAGTCTAGTCGAGCCTCGTCTTCCTTCTTTGACACCTTTCCAAATAAAGGTTGATATCGGGAACCATACGGTTAATCGATGCATTATTGATTAAGGTGCTTCTGTTAGTATCTTATCTGCTTATGCTTGGAGATATTTGGGTTTCCCTAATGTTATTCCAGCTGTTAATTGTGTTAAATATTGTAACTTCAAAGAATATTATATTTGTACTTTATTATTCCGGAGATGTTTCATCCCTCCGAGGTAACCCTATTATGTATCCGGAGATGTTTATTCCTCCGATGGTTAGTATTAACTAGGGTTATTAGACCCACCATGTGTGGGTCGGCCCTGTAGTTATATTTTAGGGGTTATTAGACTTCTCCAGGTGAGGTCGGCCCCAACAGGTCTATTAGTCAGTTGAGATTCAAGTATAAATAGAGGAGGTGAACTCCTCATTAGATCATTCACTCACTTGTGGAAGAGTGCGCACTAGTTGAGGAGATCTGCTAAGGAGACTTAGGAGGAAGGAGCACATCTTGTATTTTGGTTGATCATCTTATTGAGGAAAGCTTTACTGGGTTTTCTACCCCATGAGGGTTTCCCAGGATATATAGTGTGTTTATCTTGTGATTGTGTTACTTTCAGAGATCTTGCTTGTCTATTTGGTTTAAACTCAACATGGTATCAGAGCTAGACTGAATAGGACATCTTTCACAAGGTAAGATTCTCTCTCTCTCTCCTTTTTGGTGAAGTTAGGGTTTCAGCCCAAAGTTGGTATTTTTGATTTTTGGTTGCATGGCTGGATAGCCCTCCTCAATACCTTTCTTTTGAGCTCTAGATCGAACTTTTTGGTTGGGTAGAACTCCGGGAATTGCAAACCCTAATTCTACCAAAAGTGCGATACGTCAGATTTTGGTTTCAGAAAAAAGTTGGAATTTTTTATTTCTGATTGCATGGCTGGATAGCCCTTATCAAGAGCATTCTTTTAAGCTATAGATCGAACTTTTTGGTTAAGTAGAACTCCGGGAATTGCAAACCCTAATTCTACCAAAAGTGCGATAAAATTCTGTTTCAGTTTCCGGAAAAGTAAAAAGTAACTTTCCAAGTAAGTCTACTCTGTCTCTTGGACTCCCCCAAGAGAAGATGGCTCCAAATACTAAGCTTGAAGACAAGCTAGAAGGCTTAGAGAATTTCCGGGCATGGAAATACAGAATTGGCCTCATTCTTGAAGAGAATGATCTTGCTCATTATATCAAGGAGGAAGTTGCAGAACCAGAAGAAGATGAAGCCAAGGAAAAACACAGGAAGGATATGATTAGGGAAAAGAGAATCATAGCTGATTCAATTAAAGACCACTTGATTCCCCAAGTGTCTTCCAAGAAGACTCCAAAGGAAATGTATGATGCCCTAGGAAGAATGTATGAAGGAAAGAACATCAACAGAAAGATGAATCTAAGGACTCAGTTGAAGAGTACCAAGATGCACAAAGGAGAATCCATTCAAGACTACTTCTCAAGAGTCTCTTCAATCAAAGAGCAGCTAGATGCCATTGGTGATACTCTTGATGAAGATGAACTTGTGATGACAGCTCTAAATGGTCTCACTAGATCATGGGAATCCTTCATCCAAACTATGTGTGCCAGAAAAGAAAGCATGAAGTTTGATGTAGTATGGGAGGATTGTGTTCAAGAAGAAGCTAGGGTTGCCAATAGAGAGGCATTGCTCAAGGAAGATGACCAAGCCTTGGCCACCCATACCAAGAGAAGAAAGAATCGATCCTACTTTAAGAAGGATAGTCAAAAGGAGTCTCATCCTCCACAGAGATTTCAAAAGAAAAGAGGATCCTTCCAAGGAAGAGACTACTCCTCATACCAATGTTTCATTTGTCACAAATTAGGACACATTGCCAAAGACTGTCCTAGCAAAAAGATCAAGGGTACTCAACACAGAATACATCATGCACATCTTGCAGAAGATGAGAGTGAAGAAGAAGTTGAAGAAGAAAGGCCTCTCAAGAAAAGATCTAGAAAAGAAGAAGAAGATGAAGAAAGGACTTTCCCCAAAAGAAGATCTAGAAGAAATGAAGAAGAAGATGCAGAAGAGTATGTTCTTTTCTCCGCACTCTCTGGATCTATAACACCAGGAGAAGATACATGGGTAATTGATAGTGGTGCCTCAAAGCACATGACAGGACAAAAGAAGACTTTATCAAGTCTTGAAGAAAAGACCTCTCCTCTAAAGGTATCTCTTGGAGATAACTATCAGTATCCCATTAAGGGAGTTGGAGAAGCAAACTACAAACTTGATTCTGGAACCCCCATGAAAATGAAAGAAGTTTTGTATGTTCCAGGATTGAAGAAGAATTTACTTTCAATATCAGCTTTGGACAAGAAAGGCTATAGAGTTGCATTCATTGATGGACAAGTGTTAATGTGGTCCAAAGGCAAATCTATTAAGGATGCAATTGTCATTGGTGAAGAAGAAGGAGGCTTGTATAAACTCAAGGGCCATCCAGAAGCTGCCCTTGTTCATGAAACATCTAGTCCCAGTGAGCTATGGCATAGAAGACTGGCTCACATTAACTACAAAGCATTACCCTATGTAAGCAAGGTAGTCATAGGACTACCAGACTTGAAGGTGGATCATAATGGCTCTTGTAAAGGATGTAAGAAAGGGAAGAATGTCAAGAACCCCTTTCCAAAGAGTGAAACAAAAACTAAGAATATCTTGGAGTTAATACACTCAGATGTATGTGGTCCAATGCCCACCACCTCTTTAAGTGGTTTTGAATACTACCTTTCTTTCATTGATGATCATTCAAGGAAAACTTGGATTTACTTTCTAAAAGGTAAGAATGAAGTCTTTGGAAAGTTCAAAGAGTTCAAGGCTCTAATAGAGAATCTCACAGAAAAGAAAATCAAGATTCTCAGAACAGATAATGGTGGAGAGTATACTTCAAAAGATTTTGAAGATTTTTGTAGAGAAGCTGGAATCAAGAGAGAACTAACCACTCCCTACAATCCCCAACAAAATGGGGTTGCAGAAAGGAAAAATAGAACCATCATGGAAGCTGTGAAGACTATGATACATGACCAAGATCTTCCCATGTATCTATGGGCTGAAGCAGCCAAGACAGCAGTTTATGTGCAGAATAGATTATCTCACAGTGCTCTTGAATTCAAAACTCCAGAAGAAGTGTTTACAGGTAAGAAGCCTGAGGTAAGTCATCTCAAAATATTTGGGTGTCCTGTGTACATCCACATTCCAAAAGAAAAGAGAACCAAGTTGGATCCCTCAGGAAAGAAGGGAATGTTTGTTGGTTATTGTGAAACTTCCAAAGCCTTCAGAATCTACATACCAGGTTTTCATCATATAGAAATAAGCAGAGATGTAACCTTTGATGAGGAAGCAGCCCTCAAGAAATCCAGGAAGTGTCAACTTGAAGAAGTTTATGAAGAAGATTCTTCTCCCAGAGTCTCAGAGACTGTTCATGTTCCTGAAGAAGTTACACCAGAGGATCATGACATGCTGGAACCACAAGAACCTCCTGTAGCAGATTTTTCTAGGAAGAGAAGACCAGCATGGGCTAGAGATATCATTCAAGGAGCTGAAAGATATGGTGCTCCCGAAGGTTCCACTAGAGAAAGGAAGAAACCAAAATTAATAACCAATTACATGGCTTTGATGTGTGATCTTGTGGATCAACTACCTACCAGCTATGAAGAGGCAGCTCAAAAGAAAGAATGGGTAGAAGCAATGACAGAAGAATATCAGTCAATAATGAAGAATGATGTTTGGGATATAGTTCCCAAACCAAAAGATAAAAGTGTGGTTTCCTCCAAATGGATTTTTAAGATAAAGCATGCTGCAGATGGTAGCATAGAAAAGTACAAGGCAAGATTTGTAGCCAGAGGTTTCTCTCAAAAGGAGGGAATTGACTATGAAGAAACTTTTGCACCTGTTGCTAGGTATACTTCAATTAGAACTATCATGGCACTTGCATCCATGATGAAATGGAAACTACACCAAATGGATGTTAAGACAGCTTTTCTGAATGGTGTAATTGAAGAAGAAGTATATATAGAACAACCTCAAGGTTTTGAGGTCAAAGACGGAAGGACCCATGTATGCAAACTGAAAAAGGCATTATATGGCTTGAAGCAAGCTCCCAGAGCTTGGTATGGAAGAATTGACAGTTTCCTTTTAAGCATGGGCTTTACCAAAAGTAAAGCTGACCCAAACCTCTATCTTAAAGTAATGAATGATGAACCTGTTATATTGCTATTATATGTAGATGATCTATTTCTAACAGGAAATGAGAAACAAATCATTGAAAGCAAGAAGAAGCTTTCTTCAGAATTCGAGATGAAAGATCTCGGACTAATGCACTACTTCTTAGGCCTAGAAGTGTGGCAAGAGCCAAAAGGAATCTTTCTAAATCAAGGTAAGTATACTGTGGAGATCCTCAAAAGATTTGATATGTTGGAATGTAAGGCTATGGCCACTCCCATGGACTCCAACTTAAAACTGTTAGCTAATGATTCATCAGAAAAAGTGGATATAACCCTGTATAGACAAATCATTGGATCTTTGATGTACTTGACAAATACTAGGCCTGATATATGCTTTGCTGTAAATACTCTCAGTCAGTTTCAAGTAGAACCTAGAAAGGTTCACCTTATAGCTGCAAAGCATATCATGAGGTACCTAAAAGGCACAGTGGACTTTGGCCTTTACTATCTTGGAGACAATGAACTCAAGTTGCATGGTTTCTCAGACTCTGATTGGGCAGGTAGTGTCTCAGACAGAAAAAGTACTTCAGGTGGATGTTATGGTCTTGGATCTGCCATGGTCTCCTGGTTCAGCAAGAAGCAATCTAGTGTGGCCCTCAGTACCGCTGAAGCAGAATATATAGCTGCTTGCTCTGCCAGCTGTGAAGCAGTGTGGCTTCGGAAACTCTTATCTGGAATTTTTGACTTAGAAATGGATCCCACTGTGATTATGTGTGATAATCAAAGCTGCATTAAGATGACTGAAAATCCTGTGTTCCATGATAAGTCAAAACACATTGAGATCCGTTACTTCTATATACGAGACATGGTGCAGAGAGGAGCCATCAAGCTTGAGTACATAAGCACCGAGGAGCAGGTTGCTGATATCTTAACTAAACCTCTGTCTCGAGTGAAGTTTGAGTACTTTCGAGACAAGCTTGGTTTAGTTCAGAAGGACCTTCCTCGAAAGGGGGAGTAGCATAGCATTACTTTCATTTACTTTCTGTTTTGTTAGCTACCGACACTTATTTAGATTTAGAACTCTTATATATCATTTTTGATCAAGGATGTATACATGTTTTGATGTACACATGTTTTGATGTGATGTGTACATGTTTTGATTAGTGATGTATACATGTTTTGATGTACACATGTTTTGATGTGATGTGTACATGTTTTGATCAGTGATGTATACATGTTTTGATGTACACATGTTTTGATGTGATGTGTACATGTTTTGATTAGTGATGTATACATGTTTTGATGTACACATGTTTTGGTGTGATGTGTACATGTTTTGATCATTGATGTATACATGTTTTGATGTACACATGTTTTGATGTGATGTGTACATGTTTTGATTAGTGATGTATACATGTTTTGATGTACACATGTTTTGATGTGATGTGTACATGTTTTGATTAGTGATGTATACATGTTTTGATGTACACATGTTTTGATGTGATGTGTACATGTTTTGATGTGATGTGTACATGTTTTGATTAGTGATGTATACATGTTTTGATGTACACATGTTTTGATGTGATGTGTACATGTTTTGATTAGCGATGTATACATGTTTTGATGTACATATGTTTCGATGTGATATGTACATGTTTTGATGAGATGTATACATGGTTTGATGTGATACATGATTGTACCTGTATGGATAAGAATACAGTTGAGGGGATTGGATCATCCCTGGGCTTTCAGCCCTAAAGAGAACCGTAGACGTAAGGTCTCCGAGAATGAAGTCCTTAGTGGACAGTTGAGGGGATTGGATCATCCCTGGGCTTTCATCCCTAAAGAGAACTGTAGACGTAAGGTCTCCGAGAATGAAGTCCTTAGTGGACAGCTGAGGGGATTGGATCATCCCTGGGCTTTCAGCCCTAAAGAGAACCGTAGATGTAAGGTCTCCGAGAATGAAGTCCTTAGTGGACAGTTGAGGGGATTGGATCATCCCTGGGCTTTCAGTCCTAAAGAGAACCGTAGACGTAAGGTCTCCGAGAACGAAGTCCTTAGTGGACAGTTGAGGGGATTGGATCATCCCTGGGCTTTCAGCCCTAAAGAGAACCGTAGACGTAAGGTCTCCGAGAACGAAGTCCTTAGTGGACAGTTGGTGGGATTAAATCATCCTTGGACAGTAAATCCAGTAATTCCGAAAGGAAGGATCGTCCTAAATGAATTGTGGTGGGATTAAATCATCCTTGGACAGTAAATCCAGTAATTCCGAAAGGAAGGATCGTCCTAAATGAATTGTGGTGGGATTAAATCATCCTTGGACAGTAAATCCAGTAATTCCGAAAGGAAGGATCGTCCTAAATGAATTGTGGTGGGATTAAATCATCCCTGGACAGTAAATCCAGTAATTCCGAAAGGAAGGATCGTCCTAAATGAATTGTGGGATTAAATCATCCTTGGACAGTAAATCCAGTAATTCCGAAAGGAAGGATCGTCCTAAATGAATTGTTGGACTAATCATCCTTAGACAGCAAATCCAGGAGGGATAGTCTTAAATATGATTGTGATTGGACTAATCATCCTTAGACAGCAAATCTAGGAGGGATAGTCTTAAATATGATTGTGATTGGACTAATCATCCTTAGACAGCAAATCCAGGAGGGATAGTCTTAAATATGATTGTGGTTGGACTAATCATCCTTAGACAGCAAATCCAGGAGGGATAGTCTTAAATATGATTGTGTGATGACGATGCTGCTAATCGTGCGATGACGATGCTGCTGATTGTGTGATGACGATGCTATTGATCGTGCGATGACGATGCTGCTGATCGTGTGATGACGATGCTGCTGATCGTGTGATGATGATGCTACTGATCGTGCGATGACGATGCTGCTGATCGTGTGATGACGATGCTGCTGATCGTGTGATGACGATGCTGCTGATCGTGTGATGACGATGCTGCTGATCGTGTGATGACGATGCTGCTGATCGTGTGATGACGATGCTGCTGATCGTATGATGACGATGCTGATGATCGTATGATGACGATGCTGCTGACCGTGTGATAACGTTGCTGATGACCGTGTGATGACGATGCTACTGATCGTGTGATGACGATGCTGCTGATCGTGATGTTGATGATTGACTGTGATGTACCAGTAACTGCTTGAGTTACTGATGAAGACAATTTGAAGAAAGCTTCCGATGATTTATAGATGTATCATGTGTAGTGACTCCTTGCTCCTGCAGATGCTGTTATAATATCCTTCTCGTTAAGGGGGAGTGTTAAATATTGTAACTTCAAAGAATATTATATTTGTACTTTATTATTCCGGAGATGTTTCATCCCTCCGAGGTAACCCTATTATGTATCCGGAGATGTTTATTCCTCCGATGGTTAGTATTAACTAGGGTTATTAGACCCACCATGTGTGGGTCGGCCCTGTAGTTATATTTTAGGGGTTATTAGACTTCTCCAGGTGAGGTCGGCCCCAACAGGTCTATTAGTCAGTTGAGATTCAAGTATAAATAGAGGAGGTGAACTCCTCATTAGATCATTCACTCACTTGTGGAAGAGTGCGCACTAGTTGAGGAGATCTGCTAAGGAGACTTAGGAGGAAGGAGCACATCTTGTATTTTGGTTGATCATCTTATTGAGGAAAGCTTTACTGGGTTTTCTACCCCATGAGGGTTTCCCAGGATATATAGTGTGTTTATCTTGTGATTGTGTTACTTTCAGAGATCTTGCTTGTCTATTTGGTTTAAACTCAACAAATTGGTCGTTGACCTTCGATAAAAGACCTAGTGAACCGTTTGGATTCCTCCGTCAGGCACCTGTTACTTTGGGTGGAAAAACAATCTTAGTTGATTTTATGGTTTTAAAGGACCCTATGGACTTTGATATGATCCTCGGGAATGATTACATTTATGCTATGCATACTGTGGTGTCTATTCTTTTTCGTGTGATGCATTTCCCTCATAACGAAAACATTGTCACCATCGACCAGCTTGCATTCGTTGATCCTCCTTATTACCCAACTGTGGACCAGTCTGATCCCTCGTCATTAGGCACTACTATGTCACATGGGAATGTTGTGTCATATTATTCCTTGATTTCAAACACTACTGAGAAGAAGTCTCTAAATTCATGCTTACCTTCTCGGGACTTGGTCCCATCTTTTGACCAAGTGACACCTCCATCTGAATGTTTAGATATGTGTTCTATCTGGGATGATATACTTCTTTCCGATGAAGTTTTCCTAGAGTCCATAGTACAGTCTGCCATTCATTTGGATGTTGATCCAGTCATAGTTATGTCCAGTCCCAGTTTGACCTTAAAGTTTGATCTTCCTACTGTTGAGTCGTTGGACTCTCCTATAGATCCACAAATCGATGTTCCTGCTGAGTTTGATTCTGCTTCTAGAATTTTCAACTCCTGTGATGATGAATTTATTTCTGCAGATTCCATTCTGTCCTTCAACTTTGATCTTCATCCTGAAGTTGATCTTTTTGATTGTAAGTCCTCGGGATTGGGTACCATAGAGTCTTCATTTGAAAACTCTTCCTTGTTTATGCCTGTTGTTGATGATATTGAAGTTGAAAGTATTTCTACCACAGTGACTTGTATCGAGTCTTTCTTTACATATGTTTTAGATATGATCCTGGTACTAATGTTTCTTGGAGACAGGATTCTTAGCTAGATGTATACTTGCTTACTGGTCATTTTCAACACCTTGTGCGACCATGTCAGGTATATTTGGAACCTTGCATATAGGTTTAAGCTTCCCCGCTGTTATGTTGCATTTGAACCTTTTTCCATCCGAATTTGCCATAGGGTCGAACCTGTTGGATATTGGTGTGTTAGCCATCTCTTTATGCATTGTGCACCAGTCCGACAGCAGAGCCTACCTAACATGGGTCACCCTAGTCAGCACCCTTATGCCATTCTGGTGCCCATGCTGAGTTTTTCTCATAGGCTCGGGAGCCTTTTTAGATTTACCATGACTTTGAGAAGAAGCCTCATATCTTTTTTCCCCATATATTTCTGGCCATCCCTGATAAGGCTCCCATCTTTGTGTTCAAATTGCATATGCATCTGTTATGATCTTGCTTGCGCTAATGAGCCTGAAGCCGGCTTCCATGCTTTTAGCCCGTTGTATAAGCATCCATCTCTGATCTCATTTCTGCTAAGCCCTGTATCATTTTGCCCTCACAATTTGACACCTCTTACCTGGAGGAGACACACCCTGAGTGTACTTATCTTGCTCATGTTCCTTGCATTAGGCATAGCATTGTTCCATGCGCTTGGAGCTAGTTTTGCATGTCCCTAACACTCGTCTCCTCCCATTTTGAGAATTCTTCTTTTACTTTGAGATCGTTAAAAACAGTAAGTAGGTTTCGAGCATTCTTCTTTTACTTCGAGCTCGTTAAAAACAGTAAATAGGTTTCGAGCATTCTTCTTTTACTTCGAGCTCGTTAAAAACAGTAAGTAGGTTGCGAGCATTCTTCTTTTACTTCGAGCTCATTAAAAACAGTAAGTAGGTTGCGAGCATTCTTCTTTTACTTCGAGCTCATTAAAAACAGTAAGTAGGTTGTGAGCAATCTTCCACCTTTCCTTCGAGCTTGTTAAAAACAGTAAGGAGGCTATGAGCATTTCTTTCATCTTCACTTCGAGCTCATTAAAAACAGTACGTAAGTTGTGAGCATTTTCTATATCTCCTTTGAGCTCATTAAAAACAATAAGGAGGTCATGAGTTTACTTTTCCGGACTCGTTAAACCTTTACGGAAAAGATCCCTATGGAGTTCTTTTAAGCCCTTTTCAGACTCCTTAAATAGGAAAAGTTTGCCGAGCATAGTTGTCTTTTCAGGATCGTTAAAATAACTGAACCGACATCCACTTAGGTATAAAATTACCCCTTTTCCGAGCCTTGGTGGATAATTTACGGAAAAGGTATACTCTAGGTATACTCTTGTATGCACTAGAAGAGTTCTTCTTCCATCATTTTACACTTTTTCAGGGAAAGAGACTAACTTTACGAAAAAGGACCTTTGGAGTCGTCTTTAGGGTTTTCAGACTCTCGAAATGTGAAAACACCAAGCGAGCATTCACCTACTTGGGCTCGATGTGAAATCCATGAGATGGTTGATAGAGGACTGTTTAAGTTTTTCAACTCTATAAACAAGAAAACACCATCGGGCACATACCAATCCGGGCTCGATATAAAATCCACGGATAGGTGTATAGAGGATTGTTTAAGTTTTTCAACTCTATAAGCAAGAAAACACCACCGAGCACAGACCAATCTGGGCTCGATATAAAATCCACGGATAGGTGTATGGAGTTTTCTTCTAGGTTTTTCAGACTCCTTAAATATGAAAATACCGTCGAGCATGCTTTATTTCTTTGTCAAGCTCGTTAAAAAATGAAAAAGGAAAGGGAAGGGAAGAATGTTAAAATATCTTTCAATATGATGGCAGCAAGTCAACTATCTCCTTGAAAAAAGCACCTGTTTTGAGTCTATCAAACAAGTTGGGTTCTAGTATTTTGCCTTAGGGTAAACTTGATCTCAGAGTTCTTACTCCTCTGTTTGGTTAGTCTTACAATCATATGGATAATCTGTTAATGTCTCCTACATTACAGACTTGCGTCGTGGTCCCTTTGTGTTAAAATATGCCTAAGTCACTCTTGTGTTGTGCTCACTATTCAAGGATATAACCTGTGTCGGCCATTCTGCAGTTGCTTTGACCTCATGTGTCGACTATTCCTTGGTGTCAGTATGTTTCATCATGTGTTTAGTCCTACTCCAAATCAGCTCATACCTGTTTGAGTGTTCCTCGTGTTGGATGATGGAGGATGGGACTTCTTCCCATCGACTTCAACTCATTGTGCTCTGGGAATGAAGTTTAAAGTTTCGGTTAGTACCTTGGGGATTGCAGTCATTAGTGGCAGTTTCCCTTGCTATTGGATAGATGGGAATACATCAATGCCTCCTATCCGATGGATTCTTCAAGTGTTCAACGGCAAGACCACTTATTCGCACTTGCTTGAATGTACTAGGTACCTTGGGTTCCATTTTCATTATTGGTCGACATCCTCACGTTTGTTAATGGTATACATCAATGACCGGTAATCAAACAATACCTCCCATGTTCGACAACAACTCATTTATTCGCATGGATAGGTTTGTACCTTGGGTTGTTTTTGGATGAAGACCTTGGGATCCTTGATAGCATCACCTCATTTATGTTATCGCCCAAGTTGTGCAAGACTGAGCCACACTCTTTTTGGCTCTTGATGAGACATACATCCAGCTTGTTCTCTATGGCTATGTTCTCCAGTTTTGACATAGATCCACCTTGTATTTCGGTGGCTATGTTTACACTTATGTTCCTCATGGATCCACGCTTGTATTCTAGTGGCCATGATATATGCATCAGTATTTTGGATCATTATTGTATCCTCTTGGAGGTCATGTTCCACCATTTGAACATGGACAGTTACCCCAAGGATAAGTTTGTCTGACATTGCCTTTGCTTTCAGGTACTTCATTTGCGCCTATGATTCTTGGTTTCTCCGTTCCTCCATGATTCAACTCTTTGTTATTTATAATGTATTTCGGCCATCATTTCCCACACTCCCTCTGACCTCATACATTAGGGGGCATCTGTTATAGCTTGAAATGACACCTCTCCGTCCATGACGACACTTGTTTCCCTTGGTCACATGATGACATTTCTTGAGATCAAGTTCAGTCACACAACAGGACATTTGTGGATGGAGGAGTCATTTGGGATACTAAAAATGTTTGAAATTACCTCATTCTTGACCCATTTGATGTATATGACCCTTAGGAACATTTTTCTAGACCAAACCATCTCCTGAAAATGAGCAGAAAAGCCTGTTTTTGGCCATTTTTTAACATGAGCGTGACTCCACTAATGAAATAGTAGCACTCAAACCCTTCTCAGCGCGACTCCACTATTGAAATAGTAGTGCTCAATTACATGTGTACACGACTTTGTCTATTGTAGAGTAGCGTACACCCCTTTTTTGGTCAAAATATCGAAATTCGAGTAAGTTAAGTTGGTTGGGAAACCTCTTGAGCGGTTATAACTTCTTGTTCTCTTCCTCATTGAATATATAAGGAGGGTATAAGGGTCATGTGAGTAAAATGAAGCCTAATTACAAATTTATGCTGGAGGAATGGAGACCTTCATCCCCCTCTCTTGTATTTAGTTTTGGTAAACCCTAGCACAGTTGATTAGAGGCTAGAATCCTTGGAGAACGGAAGCAGGAGACCTTGAATCTAGGTTTCATGAAGTGGCAAGCTTGAAAGAAGGTATAACTTTATGTACTTGCTTTCATTCATTAATAAAGATCATACGTTCTTCTCTTTCCAAATATGACCTATTAATGTGTCTTAGATTTGATTACTGTTTGATTATAGTTTGATGTCTCTTTATACTATGGATATCAGTCTTATATATGTAGTCAAATGTGTTTGAGAAAGGTATCAAGTTGTTTTGCAGGTCTGGGCATTGCGACACTGCATAAGCATTGAAGAGCAAGGGAAGCAAAGCTAGGATCAACCTTCTGAATGAGGTGCCTACATCTCTAAACCCTAATCTCTTCATTTATTTGTTGTACTTGCAGAATGCTTGTAAGTCTATCTTTATCACCGTAAGTTCGTATTTTCTCCCCTGAACTATAGGTGCATTTTTCCCACAACAAAGGCCACGAGGAAAGCAACTTTCTGTTATGACACTAATCGGAAAAGAGAAGGGACATCTAAGTAGAAAAATCATAAACCCAACAACTTTGAGCTGAAAAAGAAAAATTTCAAGTTTAGTGGAAATTCTGGTTTCCAAAAAAAAAATTTTAGAATCGGAATTTTCAAGGAAACAATCCCAGAAATAATTAGCAGCAGAATTTTACAGCTCCTAGAAATACTCCCAATGCTACTAGGACTAATGACCAAAAGGAACCTATCAAATGTTTTGAGTTTCAAGGTCCTCATTATGCTTCAGAATGCCCCAAGAGGAAGCAGAAAACTAACAATATTCATTCCATACAGATTGAACCTACTGTGGGAGACTTGGCAAGGGAGATGCCCAGACTTAATGCAGCGCTAGACAAAAGGCAAGTTGAACATCAAGTCTCTGTGGTAGAGATTGAAGGTATGCTACAAAACTACCCTGTCACTATTTTGATTGATCCAGGTGCTAGCGTGAGTTATATATCACCAGATGTTATAGAAAGTTTTAATTTGAAAACAAAAAAATTCAATAAATCCTGGTTAGTTAGACTAGCAACAAGAACAAAAAGAAAAGTATCTGATTTTATTGAAAGTTGTGTTTTATCAATGAATCAGTTAAAGACACAAATCAAGTTGAATGTTTTACCTTTAGTATCCTATGATATCCTAATTGGAATGGACTGGCTATAAGCCCATCATGTCATTCTGAATTGTTATGAGAAAAGTTTTACTTGTTTAAATGACAAAGGAGGAACAATAGAAGTAAAAGGTATTCCAAGAAAGACATCGCTTAGATAGATTTCTGCTATGCAAGTAAAGAGGGAAGTTAGAAAAGGATGTCAAATGTTTGCAGTAAATGTAGTGAACGATGAGTTAATTACTAAAGAGGACAAACTGAAACTAGAAGATATACCTTTCCTAAAATATTTCGAAGATGTTTTTCTTGAGGAGATTCTAGGATTACCCCCTTAGAGAGATCTAGATTTTACCATCGAGTTAATACCGAGAGAAGTACCAAATTCTAAAGCTCCATATAGGATGAATATACTGGAATTAAATGAGTTGAAATCACAGTTGAGGAACTGATTGATAAAAAGTATATAAGGCCCAGCGTGTCTCCTTGGGGAGAACCTGTTATATTTGTTAAGAAGAAAGATGGCACTCTAAGGCTTTGTGTAGATTATCGCCAAATGAATAAGATGACAATAAAGAATCGATATACGTTGCCATGCATAGACGATCTATTTGATCAGCTGCGTGGAGCAACAATATTTTCAAAGATTGATTTGAGGTCAGGATATCATCAAGTTCTTGTTAAGGATGAGGATATTTTTAAAACAACCTTTAGAACTCGATATGGACATTATGAGTTCGTCGTCATGCCATTTGGATTGACTAATGCCCCGATTGTATTTATGTGTTTAATGAACAATATTTTGCACCAATACTTGGATAAGTTTGCTATTGTGCTCATAGATGACATTCTAGTGTATTCTAAAAGTTAAGAAGAGCATGACGAACATCTGCGTATTATCTTACAAGTTCTTAGAGATCACCAGTTATATGCTAAGTTTAGTAAATGTGACTTTCACAAGGATAAGATTCAGTATTTAGGACACATAATTTCTAAGGAAGGGATCTCGATTGACCCCTATAAGATAAAAGCCATTAATTAATGGTCGGTTCCTAAAGATGTGTCGGATGTACGATCATTTATGGGTATCACTGGATATTATAGAAAATTCATAGAAAGTTTTTCAAAGAGTGCAAACCCCATAACCTCCTTACAGAAGAAGGGGAAGAAGTTTGTGTGGGATCAGAAATGTTCAAACAACTTTAAGAAGCTAAAGGAATTACTAACTACAGCACCTATTCTGAGGATAGCAGATCCTAATAAGGATTTTATAGTATGCACCGATGCATGTAATGATGGACTCGGTGGAGTCCTAACACAAGAGAGACATGATGTTGCATACGAGTCTAGAAAGCTAAAAAAACATGAGAAGAACTACTCTACTTATGATTTGGATTTATTAGCAGTAATTCACGCTTTAAAAATTTGGCATCACCATCTTATTGGAAGAAAATTTACCTTGTTGACAAATAACATGGGACTGAAGTATTTATTAGATCAGACAAATTTGAACGCTAGACAAGCTAGATGGTTAACTATTCTAAGTGAATATGATTTTGAAATTCATCATATTAAAGGGAAAGAGAACAAGGTTGCTAATACATTAAGTCATAAATCAAAGTTGAATTTTATTTCAGCCATCAATACATACTCAATAGATTTAGAAAATCATATCCTTGAAGGGATTGAAAGGGATGAAAAATACAGAAAATTACAAGAAAAGATAGCAAATAGCAATTCTGAAAATTCTATGGCACATTACATTTTAAAGGAAAATGGATTGTTATTGTACAAAAACAGATTGTATGTACCCAACATACCAAAAGTAAAAATTTTGATTTTAGATGAGATACACAAAAGTCATTATTCTGGTCATCCAAGTTATCAGAAAACCATCACTATGTTACGGAAAGAGTACTATTGGCCCAGAATGAAGGATGAAGTAGCATAATACATATCTAAGTGTTTGGACTGTCAAAAAGTGAAGGTTGAACATCAACATCTGGCTGGACTATTGCAGCCATTCCCTATACCTAGATGGAAATGGGAGATTATAAGCATAGACTTTATTACCAGACTACCCAAAAATCAGAAACAAAATGACTCTATCATGGTGGTAGTAGATAAACTCAGCAAGGAAGCACACTTTATACCTATAAATACTACTCATAAAGCTCCAAACATTGCAGAAATCTTCATGAAATAGATTTTTCGATTACATTGGATACCGAAAGTGATAATTTTAGACCGTGATTCTAAGTTTACTAGAAAATTTTGGAGGTCTTTGTTTAAAGGGTTGAATACAACCTTAAACTTCAGCACAGTATTTCATCCACAAACGGATGGACATATAGAAAGAGTGAATCAGGTATTGAAAGACATGCTAAGAATGTATGTTAAGGACCAGCCTGGTAAGTGGGAGGACTACTTGCATTTAGTAGAATTTGCTTATAACAACCATTATCATGCATCATCCAGGCATAGCCCTTTTGAAGTTCTTTATGGTAGGAAATGTGATACACGTATTTCTTAGAATGACCCAGTAAATAGAGTTATTTTAGGGCCTGAATTGTTGCAGGAATTAGAACTAATTGTGAAACAGGTAGAAAGAAATCTTAAAGCTACCTAAGATAGGAAAAAGTGTCAAGTAGATCTTAGAAGGACTCATAAAGAGTTCCAGGTTGGTGAACATGTTTTTCGTAAGGTAAGAATAAAAAAGATTTCATTGAAATTGGGAAGCTATGCCAATTTGGCACCCAAGTATTGTGGCCCTTTTGAAATTTTGTCAAGGGTTGGACCCGTGGCATACCAACTGGATTTTCCACCAAATCTAAAGATACAAAATGTTTTTCATAGATCATTTTTAAAGAAGTATGTCCACGATGCTACTCATGCTGTAAATTGGAATGATGTACAGGTGGGACAAGACGGTGATTTTTAGGTGGAACCGGACTGTATCCTCAAAAGGAAGGAAACTCTACTCCAGAATCGCACCATTGGGCAGGTAAAGGTGCAATGGAAGCACCTTATCCCAGAAGAGGCAACCTGGGATTTGGAGAGTAGTATGCGAGCAGCATACCCAACTCTGTTTCAAGAACACTCAGAGAGTGATTAAACAACATCGAGGACGATGTTGAGACTTAAGGGGGGGTGTATGTCACCTACCCAAATTTTGAGAATATTTATTTTGTTTGCAAAATACTTTATGTTAACTTATAATTACAAAGTTTTTTAATTATGACCATGTTTCGTCAAGGATGACTGTAATTACTGATTATTATTATTAAATAAATTCAAATAGGAGACAAACACCCAAGGGAAATGTTAAATTAGTGTTCACTGACCCACTAGAAGGAATGGAAGCTTTTAGAAGGCATGGGACAAATGGCAGCATTTGCACTCCACCGCTAGCTATTGGTTATGGACAACTACTCCTAAATTTGTGGCATTATCCCCCAGGTGGGTGGAAGAGAGAAGGCAGCTCATTAATGACCAGTTAACCACTAAAAGGCCTACGCAGCCTAGATAAGGCAATTCAAATTGAGCAGGGAGCTCCTATAATATTTTTTGCAGAAATATTCCTCAAGTGTATCAGGTGATCACTGAGAGATTCGAATAGGGAGGCTAAGTGGTATTGCAATTGTGATTTTGCTATTTATTCTGAGAAGGAAAACCAGAGGTGCTAGTGCAGGTCTTTTTGACTGCTAAGTCTTTATGACTGGATAATCTATATTCTACTGCAAGTTGATGAACTAAGGCTTCTACAAACTCTTCTTCCTGGTGGTTTAGTGAATAGGATCGGGGATCCTAAGGCAAGTAAGTTATCTTTCTTGAGGAGTAGGTTGGGTGGAACAGGCTCCTTGGGTGGTTTGTTTCTCCTACGAATTATCAGGTTCTATTTTTCTGTTGTTATTTTCAGTCAAATAAATTCAGAATTTATCAGTAAGAAATTGTTTTATTTTCATACCTAAGTATGAATTCTGAATGAAAATGATTTATGAAATGATTGATTCAATAACCATCTCTATATTTTTCCCCATGATTTTTTTGCATCATACTCTAGTACAGAGAAGTGAATTAAGAAAGATGAATGATAGGCAGATTTCCAGATGAATGGGTAGAATAACTCTGTAATGATTTCTCTTAATGTTGATTTATTAATTCTTTCTGTTTAAAACTAATAAACAGAATAGTTACCATAGAAATCAGACTCATACTATATTTCCTTACTTAGTAATAAGAATAAATCAATCCATCTCTGCATCAATCTAGGTCTGCAAACTTTTACGAAATATTATTTCTAATTTGCAACCTAATGTTCAACATAAAAATGTCATGTTTTCATTTATTACTCAGAGTACAGAACAACACCTCAGAAAGTAGATTTATGTTTCTTCACATGTAACAAAAGTAAAGCATTATATTTCTTCCTATGGCTAGGTTTCAAGCCCTTATAGTCAACCTTTGAAAAACAAATCCTTTTCCATAAATTTTACGCATTATGTTTCAGGCATTTTTAATTCTAGATTTCTAACAACTGCAAATATTCTTGTAATTAGAGTTATTATATTTAAACAATAAATAGATATTTATCATTCGTAATATTTCACATCACAAATTTATTTCAGTGAGTATATCTCATATTTCCATTTAACTATAAACTAGGGTTTCCTTATTCAAAATCTCTCATCATAGTTAGAATCCAAACATTCTATGTTTTATTATTTCAGCATTCTGTTTTAGGATCAAAATTAGAACCCTTGACCAAGAAACAAATCAATTTCTTTTCGTGATAGAATCAAAACTGGTCCAACGTATACATGCTTAACAGTTATATCAAACTTTCAAAATTATAAACACATACTTACGATTTCTAATGAAATGCATAATTGCTCTTAAACACTTGGTTGTTGCATTTATTTTTACCTGCGAATCTGCGCAAGAAGGATAGGTACGAATGATTTAGCTAACGTAGCTAAGTACGCCTCAGGGTACCCCGTAGTAACCCTTTCATCACCATCCAAAAACAAAACTGTCAATACATTGTCAAGAAAACATAATCGCATAATATTCGAATTACAGTTAACACAAGCAGAACTAATGTCGTAAGTATGTTAAAAGAAGTGTGTCGTGTCGCTGTCATTAAAATATTTTTTGTTATGAGACTCAGTAATTAAATTATTTTCTGTATTAATGACTTATTTATTCAAGGTTTTCTTGTTAAGTATTTATTATTTTCGCATTCGTAAATTTTAACATTTAATGTTGTTTTTAAAAATTTTCATTTTTTTACGAATTTATCAGGATGTTACAAGTTTCAACCAAGTAATAGGTTATAACACAATGGGGTAGCGATAACTTCCATGTTAATGGAAACATTAATACCTCCCAAATCGATGGTCATGGATTGTAATAGCTCGTGTGGTTGAAAACTACGTCCATCAAAGGCTTTCAATGTGGTGGGGGAACGACTCAAATAGGGAGAGCCAATGGCTCACCAGTAGGATAATGACATAACTGAGGTAGATGCTCCTTCGTCTAAGATAGTATGGTGGATGATTTTCCCATAAAAATTAGTAACAATTTGAAATGCGATTTGGTGGGAAATCCTAGGCTTGAAATACTCTAGTTTGAACATGATGGTATTGGAGGAATCTAGATCTACAGATCCTATGTAAGATAACAAGGTCTTACGCTGATTGGGACAGTTTTGTAAGACATCTAGTGTCAACATAGCACAAGGATGTTGCGCTAAATCCTCTACTATATTATAGTTTTGAGCAACCTGAGCAATTGGATTGAAAATGGCTTTTTGAATCGTGCTCTTGGGTGGACGCAATACTGAATCCGATAAAGGTTTCTCTATGACAAGAGGACCTTGAGGTGAACGAATGCTAGATGTATATGCAGAGAAATTTTCAGTATTACCTCTGCTATATTCCTTGTCATAAGTAGAGTCGTATGTATGTGATCGAGTAGACAAGTTGATTTTTTTGCTTTGCATCATGAGAACATGAGTGGTGGTGGATGGTTATCCATGAGAAGGAGATGGTTGTTGTGCAACCATTTATTGTTGTTGTGTGGGGAAGGGATCAGTTAAACTGTAGGTGTGGGGTTTCCTTTAAGGAACTTTTTCACTTCCTCCTGATGTGGGAATTCTTTGGTGAAGTGATCGTCACCACATAGTAAACAAGTATATTTAACCTTCTGCTTTTGTTTGTTGTATTCGGGGTTGTTTTTTGGATCCTGCCAATTATAATACTTTTTAGATTTGCCTTTGTTCTTATTTTTTCCACTGGATTTTTGAGGTGAAGCAGATTAAACTGAATTCACTTCTTTAGTGGAAGCAGGGCTAGGTGATTGTTTGGTGTTGTTTCCATCCTGTGGCAAGGGTGGAGTCAATATATGATGGTTCTGTGAGCCGCCAGATTGTGTAGCAGGCTGGGTATGAATGGAACCAATATGTCATTGGCATGAGATACCATAGGTGTTTTTGTTGGATCATATGTAGGGTGGGGGGCATTGGGAATGATATTGTATAAAGTGCCAGATTGGTAATAGATAAGGTCTAAATACTGAGCATGTGATATAGATTTTTCTTTCGTAACAACCCCACCCATAGATACGTCTTTAGATATGACGGGTAGTAGTGACTTCGAGAACCAATCGGAAACTAGTTGGTCTGGAATAGGAGCTTTAATGAGACCTCTTCTTCTCCTCCACTCGTGAATATGATAAAAAATGTGAGTGGCAGTAGTTTGGAGAAGAGAATTCAAAATATCCCTGTTGGTTTCGTAGCAGAATGGTAACAGAAAGTGAGTAAAAAATGACATAGCTAAAGATCAAAAATCAAGAAAGGAATGTGGTGGAAACTCAATGTACCACTTTGCAGCAGTAGCAATAAGGGTTCTCTAAAATAACCTCAAATGGATGGAACCATCCATTAAGGAATTGGATGAACAACACAAATGACAATTCATCACGTGGTTCTTAGGGTCCTCACCAGGTTTTTCGTCAAACTTTGAAATGTCTAATGGTAACTTCAGAGGAATCATTGGCCAATTGATACCATATTGAATGGGATCATTAGTCAAACACGATCGATCTGATAGATGAAGGGTGGCCAGAAATGGTAACTGTCAGTTCAGTTGTGGATACTAGTAATACTGATAAGGCATCTGTGTACCAATAGGACAATGGATTGATTGATCGTAAGGTCCTCCCATAGGGTATTGTCCATATGGAGGTGGGACTCTTGGGTTGTGAGGTGGAACTCAAGGGGGTCCTCCTCCAAAATAAGGTGTTACTCCGCCATAATGCAGGGGTCCTCCTCCTCTAGAATAAGGTGGCCTTTCGTCAGAACACAGGGGTCCTCCTCCTCAAGAATAAGGTGGCCCTCCACCAGAATATGGGGGTCCTACTCCTATAGAATAAGGTGTCCCTCCACTAGAATATGGGGGTCCTCCTCTAGGTGGAGGTAGTCATGGTGGTGGACCGGATGGTGAAGAAGGAGGTGAGACAGGTGGTGGAGGTTGTGGTGGTAGCGAGGGTGGTCCACCAGCTGGAGTTCCAAGCTGTGGAACATTATGGTTCCCCCATGGGGTGTTCATGTTTCCGAGATAGGGTAATTAGGGAAAAAGGTTTCCTGGATATTTTTTTCCTATAGAGGCATTATGATTTCCTGGATTGATATACCCCCATGGGAGTTGGGTCCAAGTATATGGTCCCCCCATTCGATGTGTCCACATAGTTTGTCCCCTAACTAGGTGAGGTCCCCCGGTTATATTAGTTCCATTGGCCAGGCATTTCCCCTCGATCAAAAATTGTCCACTTATAGGAGTGTGCCCAGTAATCGTATGTTGACCACTAAACGTAGTTTGACCCGTAGTTAATTTTTGACTGCTAACTAAGGGATGAAATCCACTCAACTGTTGACTAATAGGTAGATGATAACGTCCCCTCGAATTTTGAGGTGGGGTTGGTGGAGGTAGCATTCCAATAACATAGGTAATAATAGTTGAAGGTTTCCCTCCAGTGGTTGGGGTCAGATGAGGTATTGAACCGGTCTCCTAACTCTGAGGTGTACTCGTCAGGAACGATGGTTGACCCAATTCATAAGTGGTCAAGTTAGGTGTAGATATTCTTGGTGAAGAAAAATATAAAGAATGGATAGGGGAATGTTGTTCAACAATTGGTACTTCTAGATTGGACGTAGGTGGGAAACTCTATCGTCTAATTTGGTTACCGAATGTTTGTAAACATTCAATAGTCTTGTAAATAGGTGCAAGAAAGATGTCATTTGGAATCCATGGAGGAAGCCAATGAGGTGGATTTTCCACCATCGGAAGTGAGCCAAAATAGGAAACATTTTGACCTAAAGAAGTGTCCCGAAATGATGTATTTGGACCAAAAGGTGTTGATATCGGATTGTCCTGGGGCCGACTGAAAATCTAGTCTACGGCTCTGGGATTTCCTTCCATCGAATGATAAAAAGTCATGTTGTGTGAAGTAGGTTGTTTCACAATCAAAGGTCCCGTAGGATCAGTGATGGGTGGATTTGAGGGAGGTGAATAATTCATTCCTGAATATAAGGTAGAAGTGTCTTCTTCATATGACACAGATGTAATAGGTTGATCCATAGTTTCTCCCGAGTTCTCCTCCTGATTAAGGGGATATTCAAGTGGCAAGTTTAAAATCCTGTGGGATCTTCTTAAAGTTTGATCATCTAGAATGATTGAACCAAAATTTCTCCTAATATTTTTATACAAAAAGAAAAAATGCACTCCAAGATCTACTCAAGCTAAAGCTGCAAGTAAACTTATGTGGTAGACAATATTCAATGGTCTGGAAACTCACGGGATTATCAAGGCATCGCAAATCATGCTATAATACAGGGTCCAACAGTTATACTTGGCCCAATATTTCAGATCACTAACCAAGGAGGATTAGGACCATACCCCTGACTGTATAACCCGACTACCTAGAAGTATGTACGTAGTAGCTCTCCAAGTGTTTTTCTCGGTGTATTTCCAAGCCAATATGGCCAATGGTTAACTCGTATGGTTAGAATAATCCTAGTGGGGTCTCCTGATATACTCAAGGTATGTGGGAGCTCAAATCTATAGTGGTGTTGTTTAATGAACAACTACAGGACAAGATCCTTCTGATATACTATCAAGCACATGAAGTACCTTTCTATATACCCGAAGGTACGTGAAAGGCCGTTCGATATACCGATTGGTAGGTGGAATAAATACAATCCCTCGGGATGCAGTGCAGGAAAATAAGAACAATTGCCACACTTAAAGATGTTGGAACATGTGTCTAACTTTACACACAAGTTTCTATACAATTTTAACGTAAGCTATCGTTAAATTTTATCTTGATGGTTAAGTGAATGCATGAGGTGTATACTTGGAATTTAAAATGATTCAAATCTCAACTACATGAAAATTCAAATCGTTTCTTTTTCTCTTCGATGAAAACTAGCTAGAGTAAGGAGAAATCTTCTTTGCTTTCGATAATGAAATGAACAAGTCCCTCTATACTTTCAAAATGAACCAAAAAGGCTCAAAATAACTCTTTCAACAGTCCAACAAAAAATAATAACACACCAAATACAAATGTTTTTTCCTTTTTCTCTTTTCAAGTTAAGCGAATCTACGAAAAAATGAAAAGAAGAATTTCCCTTTTTGAATGCAATAACTCATATTTTCCAAAATAGTGATAAAAAAGTGGGAGGAAAATAAATAAAAAATGCAAGAATTTTCACTATCTTTGGGAATGCTTTGCAAAAGTTCAAATGCACTTAGGATTCTCAAGGAAATGATGCATAACTTTTCAGAACCAAGAAAATGCAAGCCAATAATAATCTTTTAAAATTTTCAAAGATATTTTAATACTCACTCCAAAGCATAAAAATTCTCTACAACAATTCGAAGGAACAAGCTTGAAATGAAGATAATGAACAACTTTGATTTTCTAGTCAATAGTATGTGAAACTAGAGATTCTGGGTTTGATCCATAGTGGAGTCACCATTTCTTTATGTACAATCTGTAAGTGCGGACTCAAATAGATATTCCTAGTCTAAATGGTTCAGATCTAGAACAATACAAGTACATAATAAAAACAACTTTCCTAGATTGATTATAATGCAAGATAATGAAAGAAATGGCTTACCTTATAAATGCATATTTTTTCTCCTTGTTGATCCAAGTCTTGATCTTCAGATCTCAAGATGCAAAACTATTCAATAACATGTGGAAACGGACAAGTGATAAAATCACATGATTGTGAATCAATCTAGATCAACAGTCAAATAGTCAAAGAGGTTAATCCTAAAAATTATTAACGCAACAACGTTTATGGAAAGAATTCAAAGAAACGAAAAATGTAATGAAATCAAAACTAAGGACTACTCTCCCCAGTGGAGTCGCCAATTTTTTTATGGACAATTTGTAAGAGAGGACTCAAATAGATATCCCTAGTCTAAATGGTTCAGATCTAGAACAAAACAAGTACATAATACAAACAACTTTCCCAGATTGATTAAAATGAAAGATAATGAAATAAATGGCTTACCTTATAAATGAAGATCTTTTCTACTTATTGATCCAAGTCCTGATCTTCATATCTCAAGATGTAAAACTAGTCAATAACATGTGGAAACAAACAAGTGATTAAATCACATGATTGTGAATCAATCTAGATAAACAGTCAAAGAGGTTAATCCTAAACATTATCAATACAACAAATTTTATGGAAAGAATATTCATTAGATGTAATAATAAGAAGTACAAAGAGAGAGGTTTTACAACTGATGCTTTGACATCATAACCTCCTTCCAACAATCCTATCCTCAAGACCAAATGCTTGTCCTCTAATGGATGAAGAGGATCTGCTAGCAAAATTCCACAAACATATAGGTACTCTGTCTGTTATAGGTCAAATTAAAACCTCTCCATCCGTGATCACATTTCCCTGTCGATCACACAAAAGGACACTATGGATGGAAGAGCTAGATTAACCTTAGATGATTTGATGTTGAGATTCCACATCTTCAGTTGAAAACTATATTTTTTTTTGCATATTTCATTGGAAAGTCGCGACTCTAATAGCTAGACTCTAGTGCATCATGCGTGGGTTCTAATAACGACCATCCATGCACATCACTTAAAATTAGTATGCACGAGTTGCTAAGAGAACTAGATGTGCACCATGCGCAATTTCCCTAGTACCATACTCGTGGGTATGTTAAAATGAAATTGAAAAATATATTAAAGATACAGATTGAGATTAGTTGAGTTTGGTATTATCCAACTACCTCACGAATCTAACTTCCTACCTTGGCCATAAATACAAGAGGAGGCCATGAGGAAGAGGCCAATAGAGAAAAGAGATATTGTTATGCTGAAGGAATTTCTAGTCAAGAGACGAGCAGGAGCCCAGAACTTGGTTGCAGAAGTGCTTGGAACAAGATAAGGTATATCATTTGTATTTTGTTGCATTTCTTTGACAATCAAGATTGAGATATTCTTCCCGTCCCAATTAAATGTCAATTTTAATGGATGTTTGATTATGATTAATGTTATATTGTCTCATCAATATCATTATATGTTTATAGTCAAATTGTTTTGAGGAAGGTTTACTGGTTTTCTAAGTATATTGCTGTCGAGATCGGGAGAAAGCTAGGATCAACCTCCATAAATAAGGTTCTCTTTCTCAAACCCTAATATCATTTGTTTACAGTAACTAGCGTGGACCATAATATATCCATCTGTTAGCCCCATGTATGTTGATAGCATCCATCCCTTGCTATAGGGCATAATCCTTAACAACAAAACTAGCGACTCCGCTGGGATCACCTTTTCGTTTCTGCTCTGGGGACCTTCTTTAGGTTTTTTCTTCAGTATTCACAACGTTTTGGATTTCTGTGAGGTTTTCATAGGTTGCTTTGTTGTTTTCCTTTGCTTTGATTCAGTCCAGTGTTGAGTTTGCAAGGATTTTATTTTCCTATCAGTCCCTGTCCGCGTGTCTCCTATACATACAAGCGTGCATTTTTTGACTTGTGCATGAGTTGCTCTCATTACAAACCACGTGTTTCAAGTTGCATGTGTAGGTTGTTAGCATATACAACCATGGACATTCTTGTAGTTTCAAACCTTTCACAATAGAGTTTAATCTTTGGTTGTTGGATCTACCTTTCATTTTTTCTTTTCCCTTTTGAATGTTGATAAGACATCCCTATGCCTTTATGAGTCTTGTTATAGCATCTTAGAGGTCTCTTGTGATTTCTTCATCTGATTCAGTCATTTTTTTTAGTGTCCTTTCTTTTTTTTAGGTCTTTTGAAACATGTTCCCGAACCTTCAATAAATGTAGTAGCGCATTTTTTTCCCTAGCCACGAGTTGTCTGCTTACAGACCCAGGCATTAACCACGAGTTGTCCGGTATTAGACCCACACACTTTTCCTAAGTTTTGCCTTTTTATTTAGGGTTTGACCTTAGTAAGGTCTTTTTGTGGTTTTGAAGGTCTTGGATTGTCTAGATATCTCCTGAACATTTGTTCAGGTAAGTCTGAGTTTGTTTGGAGTCTCTTTGATAGATTTTCTTCTTGAGTCTTTGTGGTTGTAGAGTTTCCCTAGTTTGCTTGCCTACCCTTTCTATTTGGCGGATGCTTTTATTTGGTTTTCTGATGTTTAGGAGCAGCCTAGTTGTTTTTTTTTTGCTTCACACATCAACTTTCCCTTTTTCTTTTGCATCTTGTTCCAAATTCCGAGTTTTTTCCGAGAAACAACTCTGTAGGTTAAAGTGTTTGTCAGTTTTTTGATTTGTGTGGTATAATCCTTGGGCTCTTTATCTTTACTCACATTCTTGATAATTCTTGCTTGTTCATTTTCATATTTATTCTCTTTTCATAGTTAGAGAAAAAGGTCAAAATTGAAAAACTAATAACTTTTATACAAGACTTGTCATTGTTTTCGAGGTAGGATAGTTTGATTTACTATTAACTTTGAAAATTAAAAAATTGAAAAGAAAATGTTTTATGCTTAGGAATGCCTAGTTTTGTTTTGAAAGCTACAAACAAAAATAAATTTGTGAACTTTTATGCATCATTGTACACATTTTACTTTTGTCATAACCATACCACACACATCACTACCTATTGAGTAAGAAACAACCTCTAAAAAGAACATCTAATAAAATCAATTAGTAATCTTTCTTTTTAGGTTTGACACTACACCAACTAGCTTAGGCTAGGATTTCGGGGTAAATCACTTTAAACTACCCGAAATTGTTTTATAGCTCAACAATCGTAGTGAGACAGTGTTTTAGGAAAACCCACTTATATCAAAGTATCCTAGGAACACTCCACTTAAACTAGATTTAAGCATGAGGTCGTGTGAGACTGGAACTGTTGGGGATACCCCCCCACTTTCCTTTCTAGCATACACTGGAGTTGATTCACATACGGGGTTCCACTAATACTTTGCTACCCTAGTACTCTGCTACCCTGCCCATGCGTCTTGGCTAGACTGACGACTGTACCCCAAGGTATTTTTCGTATTTGTGGTATCCTTAGTATCTTAACCTTAGGTATCTTCATAGGTATATTAGAAGGCTATTTCCACTGCAGCTAGGATAGACATGGAAGGTAACCCTTTACAGTAATCTCGGGAGGGCAGTTTGGTGAGTCGAATGCTTACACCCAGAGGACCTGCATTGGACACCGTGTAACTGACCTTTGATATTCTATTTGTTTTTTCTAGGCCCTCATCATCCTAGAATGACTTATGACAGTATTAGCTTTGTTTGCCTGTTTTTGATCACTTTAAGGTGGTATGTTGTTTTCTCTTTAATCGATTAATGGCCACTAGGTTTTCACACTTACTTTATTTTTGATATAACTGTGGAGGACCAACCTATCCGTAGGTCACAAAGGTTGAAAAAATTTCCATCAGACACTGTGGAACCTCCACCACCACCTGGACGCCGAAAGACTGATTCTCGTGGTTCATACGAACTTATGGGCGTAACAAAACCACCTATAGAACCACATATCAGAATTCAGGATCAACAGGTCTTTGATACTGTTGAGGTTGAGGACTTAAATTCTCAAGAGTTTATCACACATTACAACCCTCCTTTGACTAGACCTCATGATCCATTACTTGTAACTATAGACTCTCTAGTTCAATCGAAGTTTAGTGCATACCGGTTTACCCCTGGTTATTTCATGGTGTTGAGGCCTTAGGGGTGAAGGTTCTTAGAATGTTGTCCAAGACTCACAATAGAGGGTGAAAACCCAGACTGAAAGGCTTCAAAAGGTTCTACACATGAACATTTCTATCCCCATCCTGTTTGGAATAGTAATCTCTCACTGATACAAAGGCCTCCACTAGCACTTATGGTTTTTGATCCAAAAGGATCTGTCTTCCTGTGAAGGAAGAACAAAGTGTTCTAACTCTAGACAAGGATATACCTAGAAAGAATTCTAAACTAACTAAGAGAAAATCTAAGCTAAGTCAGACCTAATCTAAAGAAAAGTGTCTTGTTTGTGTGCAGGATAAGTTGTTTTTGAATGTTTAACAAGCCTTATCACCAATCTTGACAGAAATGTGAAAATGGATCAACACTTATTAACTTGAAGCATAATTAGGTAATTAAAATTAACTGACAACAATTCAAGGATTAAGCACATATAAATTTACCCTGTAACTTAAATGTTGATTGAAAAATTAACCTATATTGATTAATTTGTGTTAATCATTTGCAAAAATAGATAAATGTTTTAATTAAACAAATTCATTTAAAACATGTACTACACAGACCATAAGTTAAGAGAAATCTAACTAGTGATCAATGTATGAATAATGATTGCAAAATCAAACAGTATCAGTCCACTGATCAAGGAGGGAAAATCAAATATCATCAAATAAATTTAACAACATAGACATAGAAGATACCAAAAGAAATTAACTTTGATTCATCAAGTCTGCAAGAAATTACAAGATCTTATGTGAAACAGTGTTTCTCCATTCCTTCTCTAGTGATTTCCCCCCCCAAAATACAGCATCCCCTTTACAAGACGTCTACCCCTTTAAATAATAATTACAATATTGTTACAAAGGATATCCATCCCATGAAAATAGGGATTACAAAATTAGCTAATCTAAGGACAATCCTCAGGAGTGATTTTCTCTAGGCCTTTGGGAAAATCTCCAAAAGAGTTTCATCACATAGTTTCGGGAAGCATCCCATAACAAAATTTGGTAATTAACAACAACCCACTGGCTGCCTATAACAGACAATAAGTGACCCAAAAATCTTTCTTAGAAGCTTCATGATGAGTGACAATGTCTTCAAAAACCAAAAATTCAGCCGTTATACCTTCCTTCAAGGGAACTGATGGATTTATGGGTGCTTCATTGATTATAAAGTCTCGAATAATTGTATCATCTCGATCAGCATGTTCTCTAGTGATCTTCCTCTTCTTCTTGTGAGGGAACCGTACATATATGGATTGAATCTTGGAGTCTTCATTTTTCGCTACTAGTGTTGTCATCTGAGACATCTGCTTTAAAAGGTGGTGACAAGGGTTCATGGTATTGAAGAGGCTAAAGTTCTTTCCCATCACAAAGCTTGACTGAAGGCTTGTGATTTTTCTGCTTCTCACCCATAATATGTAATCATTAGAAGGAAATATCTGGAAATTAAACTACAAAGCTTCTCTATGGAATTTTTACGGTGAATGGATTTCCCATATCGATCTTTGTATTTAAAATAACAATGATACCATAATTATTGACTATAATGAATAACCATGATCAAAGTCTTATGGTCTGAGAACTGTAATTATCGCATCTGTAATGAAATAACTTATAGCATGCGTTAACCAAATTTGGAGTAAGATTAAGTACGATTTTAATTACGTCATGTATTCTTCGAAATTGAATCTACAAGCTTATCATTATGGATCAGTCGAATCAATAATTATGACTTTGAATTTGGCCGAAGGAGAAAACCACATTCAGAAAACTGGTCGTAATTCAAAAAATTGATGAAGAATGAGAGAATTTAAATGTTGATTTTTAAATCATGCAGCGTGATCCCATCCGTAGGATCAAGAGAAATTGACGGTCGAGATATGATCCTGTGGGATGCCCAAAAAAAATAAGTTGCGGGAATTTCTTTCTTGGAAATATATACATTCATCCTGCAATCTGCAATTCGCAATTTGCGGGTTGCGGGTTGCGGGATCGCAATTGATAGTAACAAACAAACCAATATTTCCGCAATCTGCAACTAGCAATTGTGGGTTGCAGAAACAAAAACGACTCAACTTAATAAAATGAACTTTCCGCAATCTATAATCCGAATTTGTGAGTTGCGGGTTTCAGGATCGCAAAGTACAAAATCATTTGTGAACTCTTCCCACAATCTACAATTACGGGTTACGGGTTTGCGGGCATCAATGACCACAATTATTGAAAAACTATTTATGCATCCGCAATCCACATTGCAGGTTGCGGAAAGAAAACATTCCAAAAAAAAAACTGAGCTTCCGCAATCCGCAATTGCGCATTATAGCTTTGTGTAATTGCGGGTTGCAGAAAGACCTGATTTTTTGGGAAAAATCAGTGCTTTCCGCAACTCACAAAAATACTCAAAGAAAGAAAGAAATTTTCAAAGGAAAATTATTACTAATTATATCAAACCATGAAAAAAGTATAGAAGCATGACAAGCATGGTGAACAACCCCAAAAATGACTGAGGAATTTGAGCATTACCTTTGCATATAAAAATTGGGGCTCCCACATTTTGATAAAACATGGGATCTATTGTGCCTACAACAAATGGCGACTGGTTGGGACGAACTAGTTATCTATGTGAATAAAACCTTTAGTTGAAAGGAAGATATGTCAACAAACTGATGTTTCAACCTGAAATTTAGAAAATGTTCTTACAGAAGGATAGCCAAACAGTAGAGTTAGCCACATAATTGATATATTCTCACCCAAAATCAATTAATTGTGATGTAAATCTGATAAGGAAATCCAAGAAGTAAACATGAACTCTTTTCCATTACACAGTCATAGGAGAGTAGCCTTTGTTGAATCTGAGAACAAACTTAGAACCACTCTAGATATCCAAATTATGAATCACCTTGATTTTATTGATTGCTTTATTTATATACAGATGCATTACTTTGACTATATACATTTTCTTTCTTTTTTCTTTTTTCTTTTCTTTTCTTTTGAAAACAAAATGAAACTATGCACATAAGACTTTGTTGATATAAGACCATTGCCCTGACTTGGTGATCATATGTAGAAAATGCCATTCACAAACTTGATCTGGAAACTGAACAAGCTAACTCGGTAAAAGGATTCCTTGTCTTCCAGCTTTGACACTGAAAGGAACTATCATGGCTTGGTAACCACACAATGATAATTTCAGTCCAAAATCAAATCCATGATCTTGGGAGGGATGGCTTGTAATAATACCCCTCTATCCTTATATACAACATTTGTCTTACAAAAGAAACAAAGATTTATTAGGGCGCCAGTTACAAGACACTACCATGGCTTGGTAACCGTATGCTATTAGTGTTACTCAATGATGCTTTGCAAATCATGAGTGGACTGACCTGTGATAGGATCTTCCACCTTTCAGTAGGAACTGAAATTCATCTCCCTAGCTTGGTGACCATATTTGGAGGATGTCATTCCACTAAACACCTATGAACCTAATGGGTTGGCTTGTGATAAGACCCCCCATCTTGTAATCCAGAATTATTAAGATGAATTATTTTCGAGGTGACTATAATAGGATCCAAAGCAGATAAAGATTGATCAGATTATAAAGATATGATGCCCTTCACTAATGAAGCATAAGATAAGAAAACCTAATCACTTCCACAATCTCAATTAATCAAATAAAACATCTATAAAGAGAGTGATTGAGGTGTGGAGGTATCAATCAAAGCTCTGAAAACGTTGGTTGTTCATTTATGAAAAATAGTTTTAGACACAAGCTAAGAAAATTAAAACTAACATTGCTACCTCAAACTTTAGACTGTATTAATCTTAAGACAGACTGATCAACATCCTTTTACCAACTATGTGGACACCATTCCAAAAAGGAAAACAAAAATGTAAAAGGAAAATCAATCCAAAAAGGGAAAAAAGGAAAAAAAAACCACACTTATGTACAAAAGAGCTCAAAAACTCCTCTAAACAAAGCACTTTTTAAGTAGTGAAACATTCACTGGATAAGTTTCTAAAATACCCTCTAGTGTCTGCAACCGGACTGTACTAGGACCAATCTTTTTTGTAACAATGAAAGGTTCTACCCATAGGAATTGGAACTTGGTGCAATCATTTTTATCTTTGTGTTGCTTATCCCACTTCAACACCAAGTCTCCCACAGTAAAGTCCCTGTCATATGAGTACTTCTCATCAAACCACCTCTTTACCAGCTACTGATGTTGATATAGCTTGTTTTTGGACTTCTCCCTATCTTCTTCCAGCTTGAGTAATGTGTCTATTCTTTTCTGAAGTGAGGAAGAATCATATTCTTGTATAGAGTGAGCTAGTTGTAGTGAAGGGATCATTAGGTTGGATGGTAGTATGGATTGCTTACCATAAACTAAACAGTATAGGGAGTTTGCTATGGCTGCTTTTGGGGTGACCCGGTCTGCCCAAAGAGCATTGTACAGTTGAGTATGCCAATCTTTATGGTGGGTTTCTACTGTCTTCTTCAAGATATTGATTAAATTTTTGTTAGAAGACTCTGCTAGCCTAGTGAAATGAGGATAGTAATTGGCATAAAACTTCAGTTTAATTCCTTTTTCAAGGGTATACTGTGTTAAATCAATTGAGGAGAAATATGAGGCATTTTCAAACACTAAGAATTTGGGTGCACTAAACCTAGTGACTATGTGACTTTCAAGGAAGGATATCACTTGGTTTGCGTTGGTTTGTCTAAGAGGGACCACCTATACCCACCTGGTAAAGTAGCCTGTGGCTATCAAGATGTACTTGTGTTGCAAGGAGGAAGGAGGATTAATGGGTCCAACAAAATCTAGACCCCATTGCTGGAATGGAAACTAAACAGTTACTAGTTGCAAGGAAAAAGTAGGTTTCTTCATTTTCCCAGCACACTTCTGACATGCTTCACATCTTTTGACATAGGAATATGCATCTTTGAACAAGGTAGGCTAGTAGTATCCTGCCCTCATAATCTTCTAAGTTGTGTTCTCTCCAGAGAAGTGCCCTCTAGCAGGTCCTACATGAAATTCCAAAAGAATATTATCATTTTTTGGCTTCTCTAAACATCTGAGAAAAATACCATCATAATTCTTCCTAAATAAAACACCATCTATGAATTGTTATGGTGTGGTTTTTAACCTTAAAGCTCTACATTTTTTAAAGTCTAGGGTTTCAAGAGCAAACCTATGAGTCAGAAATAATTTAATGTCATCATACCATTCAGATGTCTGAGTTGTTATGACATTAACAGAACTTGTTGTTATACTTTACTCTTTTTGCTCCCAGTCAATTTGATGTTGCATAGGATCATTTGATTGAGCAGTGAGAAGACACAAGCCTTGGCCTTTGAAAATATTTGATGGTCTAATCTACAGGTCATACTCTTGCAGAGCTGTCATCCAGTGAGCTCTCTTTTCACCCAGCTCTTTCTAAGCTAAGACATTCCTAATTGCTGCATAAGGGACAATCACTTTAGTCCGAGATTTCAACAAATATGGTCTAAAATGTTTTACCGATTTGTAGACCGCATAAGTTTGTTTTTCAATCTGAGAGTAATTGAGTTCAGCCCCTTTGAACATGGAACTCATGAATGAGATAGGAATTTCGAGATCATCTGGATGCTTCTGTGTAAGAACAACTGCATAGGATAAATCAGTAAAAAAGGTGTATAAAATAAAATCTTTGCTGAATTCAAGGGACATCAGAGTAGGAGCTTCTACAACGGCCTTCCGGATTTCAACAAAGGCATTTATTTGTTCATCAGATCACTTATATTGGGCATCCTTTTTAATCATTTGTTGTAGTGGCTTGAAAATTTGAGCAAAATTTGGGACAAATCTACGGACAAAAATTATCTTACATAGAAAATATTGCAGGGCTTTACGCGAACTGGGTACGCCGATTCTTGCGATGGCTTCTGTGCGTTCTGGATCAATGATCATGCCTTCTTTCGAAACTATAAAACCTAACAGCTTACCTTTAATAACTTCGAAGATAGACTTCTTGGGGTTCAGCGAAATTCTGTACTTCCTGCAGCGTTCAAGCACTTGTTTCAGAGCAGACAAATGTTCATGTCATTTTTTGGAATAAATAGTAATATCATCTAAATAAACAACGACTAAATTGTGCATCAAACCTATGAAAGCTATGTCCATGGCTCTTTGAAATGTGGCACCTGCATTTATCATCCCAAAAAGCATTCTCCTGTAGGCAAAGGTTCCCCAAGGGGTTCTGAAAGATGTTTTGAGGTGATCAATAGGGACATCCAGGACTTGGTTATATCCCGAGAATCCATCAAGGAGAGAAAACATTTCAACTCCTACTACCTTCCGTAAAATCTGTTCCATAGGAGGAACAGGGTAATTATCCTATTCGAAAGCTTTGTTTAAGTTCCTGAAATCAACACAGATTCTGATTTCCCCATTCTTCTTTCGAACAAGTACTAGATTTGCAATACACTATGTATGTCTAACAGGAAATACAATTCTGGCTGCTAGGAGTTTTTCCAGCTCTTTTTTAACAGAAGTTTCCAGGTTGGGATGCATTTTCCTTAACTTATGCTAATAGGGTTTTACTTCAGGTTTCATAGGTATATTATGGTGCATGACATTGGTGTCAAAAGTCTTGAGTTCATCATATGTCCATGCGAACACATCCTTGAACACTTTGCACAACTTGATAAAATATTTTCTCTTCAGGTGAGAAGTCAACCCCTAGATTAATTAAACAAGGATTCTGTTATGTTCCTAGGTTAACAAGCTCATAATTGAGGAATGAACTCTGATTTTTAAAATGGCTATTATGCTTGACCTTATCCTACAGATCATAATACTTCTCTAGGTTAATGACATATTTAGAGATCAAATTGGAATGGTAAGAAGGATCAGATAAGGATTTTCCATGCTTAGCTTCATCTATTGCCACATCCTGAAAAGTGTCATGAGCTGTGAGAAAATCTATGATTTGTTGGTCATCATCAAATACTTTCCAATTAGTCACATTATCAAGGATAGAAGGTCTGTATATGAGCTCAATTGAAAAAGTGTTCGGTGACAAACCTTCAGGAGGAATTAACCTAGATGCAATATTAGCAAGTACATCTACATCAAAATTCTGTGATCTTGGGACTGACTTAATATTAAATGCAGAAAAAGAGTTAGTTAAGTCCCTTACCAATTTCTGATAGTTGACTAATCGAGGAGATAAACAATGAATTTTGTTCCTCACCTGTTTTACTATGATATATGAATCTCCATAGCATTCAATTACTTGGGCACCCATGTCAATTGCTTTCCTGAGTCCTTGGACTAAGGCCTCATACTCAACAATGTTGTTTGTGCATTCAAACTCAAGCTTGTAGGCAATCATTATATTTGTTCCTTTCGTGTCAATTAAAACACAACCCGCACCAGCTCCATCTTTAGATCTAGAGCCATCAAAAAATAAAGTTCATGAATTCAAATCTATTCTAAAGTTGGTATTTACATTATATACATTATGTAAATTAGTACCTGAGAATGGAATAGAAGTGAAATTGACAATTTGGGACTGATTTTGTATATTCTCAACTGGTGGCAAATCCGTAGGAAGATCCCCAAATAAAGTACCAAAAGTGTAATGTTCAACATGTGAGCTAAAGTATGCAACAGTCTCACTGGGATCATTCAAGTCTATGACAATCCGTTTCATATAAGGTTCCCTGCTGATTTTAAGTATGTTTGGTCTCCCATTGTAGGGAAGCCATAAGTGAGACCAGTCAGTAGCAAAGTATCCCTTAAGCTTCTCTGACCAATCTCTACTGAGCCACATGTCATACATTTCTGGAATGTCAGCCACAATGATATCCACTGTCTGGTGGATTCTGGGGTCAACAGATAGTGTTAAAAAGACATTCTTCAGTTCTCCCACTACCCTAACTTTGGATCTTTCAAGTTGGACAAATTGAGTAGGGCAGTGCTCCATAGAGACATTCAATTTCTTGCAGACAGATAGAGGCATCACATTTGATGAAGCCCCTGAATCAATCATGTAATTGTGGACATTTCTATTGAAGACTTCAAAAGTAAGCAAGAAAGGAGGTGTCTTCTTTCTACCTAGCTTCTGATTACCAGGTTTAGAGTATGTTTCCAGATTTTTGTTCTGAGCCTCCCTGGGTTTGTTGACAATCATACTCTTGGGAAGACTATTTCTCATTGCAGGTATTTTCAGAAGTTCAAAAATGGAAATATTGGCTTTTACTCTTTTCAAGTCCTCAATCAAACTATATTCTATTTCAGGAATTAAAGTGTCCTTAACTGCTGGTGCTTTACCTCTGTTTGATGTGGGTGCTGAAGTGGAAGCTTCTTGAGTGGGTTGTCCTTTACACCTTGTATTGTAGGGATGTTGGACATTGAAGGCAGTCTCAGGCTCATCTTCTTCCTCGGCCATGGGAAGTTCTGGAAAGAAGCTAATTGTGTTTATCTGTTGATCTTCTAATTCATCTAGTGGTTTAGGATCTTGATTCTCTTGTGGATTTTCATCTTGTTGACTAGGAGAATTATGTGATTCTGAAACCAAAGCCTTAAAGATAGAAAGAATTTCTTCTAAGTTCAATCCTTCATCAAAATTAGGTGGGACTTGGTTTTGTGGAGGTTTGTAAGGTATTTCCAAAGGTTGTTTGTTGAAAACCTTGTTATTGTTCTAATTTTATGTGTTACCTTTCTTCAAGTCTACCACTTCATTCAAGGTCTTTTGGAGGAACTTCTTCATGTCAGTCATCTCAAATGGGTCCTTGTTTTGCACTGTGGGTTTCAGAGGAGTTTCTTGCTTTCTTTTAGAAGTTGAAGGTTGATCTAATGCAACATTAAGATTATCCTTTAGGAAGAATATATCTTTTTCAACCTAGATAGCCTCTACAAAGGCTTCCTGCAAATTATCTTTTCGTGCTCTTTTTACCCACATAGCAATGGGAACAGGTAAACCCTTAACATAATAAGCAACCAGAAATTCCTCTGCAGGGAGAAGAGTAACAGGGATTCTATTTTTTAAACATGAAAACCTTTGATTATAATATTTTACCCTCTCACCTCTAATTTTCATCGAGGATAAGTCTAAACCCGAGTCTTGTGGAGTCTTATCATCTCCAAATTTTTGGATAAACAGTTTTTCGAAGTCATCCCATGAAGAAATGGATCTGGCTTCTAGGGAAAATTACCATGTGGATGCTTTCCCCTCGAAGGTATATGGGAACAACCTATAAACTACATATTCGTGAACGAAACTCCTAAGCCTAATGGCCTGCATGAAATTTTTGATGTGATCAAGTGCAGGTGATTTGTCATCAGGATTAAACCTGGGGAGCCATTTCTCAGGATTTTGGGGTAGTCTGCGTTGTTCAGCAACAACGAACACAGCATCCTGGTCTAGCCAGGGTCCGTTTCCACCTTCTGCCATGGGTAGGTCTTATGAATATGAACTAGATGATGAATCACTACCATATGATTCATCAGATGAGAACGATGGAGATGAAGGGGGTGTCGGTGGTGGTCCACCTGTGGCAATGTTTGGTTGTTCTAGTTCTGTTTCACCGAATAATGTATCAAGGTTGAAATCGGGAAGCAGATTATCTCCAAAAATCAAAAAGTCAGTCATTGGACCTTCCTTCAAGGGAATTGATGGAGTTACGGGTGCTTCATTTATTATAAAGTATCAGATAATTGTATCATCTCGATCAACATGTTCTCCAATGATCTTCCTCTTCTTCTTGTGAGGGAACCGTACATATATGGATTGAATCTCAAAGTCTTCATTTTCGCTACCAGTGCTGTCATCTAAGACATCTACTTTAAAAGGTGGTGATAGGGGTTCATGGTATTGAAGAGGCTGCAGTTATTTCCCATCACAAAGCTTGACTGAAGATTTGTGATTCTTTTGCATCTCACCCATAATATGTAATCATTAGAAGGAAACCTGTGGAAATTAAAATACAAAGCTTCTCTATGGAATTTTTACGGTGAATGGATTTCCCATATCGATCTTTGTATTTAAAAGAATAATGATACCATAATGATTGACTGTAATGAATAACCATTATCAAATTCTTACAGTCCGAGAACTACAATTATCGAATCTGTAACGAAATAACTTATAGCATGCGTAAACGAAATTTGGATTAAGATGAAGTACGATTTGAATTATGTCATGTATGCTTCGAAATTGAATCTACAAGATTATCATTATGGATTAGTTGAATCAATAATTATGACTTTGAATTTTACCAAAGGCGAAAACCATAGTCAAAAAACTGGTCGTAATTCATAAAAATGGTGAAGAATGAGAGAATTTAAATATTGATTTTTAAATCATGTAGCATGATCCCATCCGTAGGATCAAGAGAAATTGACGGCTGAGATATGATCCTGCGGGATTCCCCAAAAAAATGAGTTGCGGGAATTTATGTCTTGGAAATATATACACTCATCCAACAATACACAATCCGCAATTTGAGGGTTGCGAGTTGCGGCATCACAACTAATAGTAACAAACAAACCAATATTTCCGTAATCCGCAATTCACAATTGCGGGTTGCGGGTTGCAGAAACGCAAATGACTCAACTTAATCAAATGAACTTTCCGTAATCCGCATTTGTGGGTTGTGTATTGCAGGATCGCAAAGCGCAAAATCATTTGTGAACTCTTCCCGCAATCCGTAATTGCGGGTTATCGGTTTGCGGGCATCAATGACCGTGATTATTGAAAAACTATTTCCGCATCCGCAATTTGCATTGCAGGTTGTGGGTGGCAGAAAGAAAACATTCTAAAAACAAAAAACCAATCTTCCACAATCCACAATTGTGCATTGTGGGTTTGCCGAATTGCGGGTTGCGGAAAGACCTGATTTTTTGGGAAAAATTAGTGCTTTCCGCAACTCACAAAAATACTCAGAAAAAGCAAGAAATTTTCAAAGGAAAATTATTACTCATTACATCAAACCATGAAAAAAGCATAGAAGCATGACAAACATGGTGAACAACCCCGAAAATTACTGAGGAATTTGAGCATTACCTTTGCATATAAAAATTGGGGTTCCCACGTTTTGATAAAACATGGGATGTGTTGTACCTAAAACACATAGCTAGTTCTGGAGATTAGACAGGAGTTCCCCAAACTCCTGCTGCAGCTATGGTTTCGAGAGCTCTCTCTCATTCGTTTACAAGCACATTAGTACCTAGATATTTGCAAGATTCCTCTGCTTCGAGCCCTTCTTTTAGTTTCAACACTAGTTCCATAGGTATGTCTAGCTCTCAAGCTTCGACATCACCTACTCCTTTTGGTTCCATTGGTGGATCTTTAAATATCCCTTTTACAAGGATACCTTTAATACTATTTACTTTATCTCCTTTCATGCAACAATCCCAGGGTATTCCACAATCTACTCCTTTTAACCATGGTTTTCCTTGGTATGGAGGACACATAGCTCCTTCTACATCGTTTATAGGCTCTATGCCCACTTCATCTACACCTTTTGTAGGCTCGATACCTATGTCTCCCATTACATCTATGCCTGGTTTTAACCCCTCTAGAGGTCCTAATATACATTCATCGAATGTGAAAACATCTCATATACATGTAGGGAGTATCCCCTTTTCAATGTTTGGTGGAGGGAGTGGTAACACGTTTAACCCACATTACAGAGGGGCTAACACCCAGCCACAGTGGACGAATACCCAAGGAAGTAATCCTTTGTATTATGGTTGAAGCAATTTCAGTAATGCTTTTACTTCACAACCGATGGCTTGGGGAAACCCCATCCAGTAGTATACGAGCCAGGTTTCGGGTGGTTCCCCCTACTGGACTCCTGCTTATTAAATTCCATCGGCAAGACCTCGTTTTCCATTTCTGGCAACTCTAAATTTTCCAGATCTTTCGAAACTAACGAATGATCAAGTGCGCCATAATCTGGCACGACCACCAGTTCCAACGAAGTTTCCTTCTGACATTCCAAAGTTTGAAGGAAATACTGTGGAATATCTTGGTGATTATGTCACTACTTTCCATCTCTGGTGTTCTTCCAATTCTATGAATGACGATTCCATCAGGTTGAGGCTCTTTTAGAGGACCTTGACTAGTGTTGAATCCAAGTGGTACATGAAACTACCTGCCACAGCATATGATAATTTTTGGGATTTGGAAATAGTCTTCATAATTTTTGGGATTTGGAAATAGTCTTCTTGAACCACTTTCAGCTTCCTATCCGACATGATGCTGGAACATACCTTCTGTCAACTTTCAGGGAGAACAAGGCCACTCACTTATCTAACCACATTCAGGAGTGGTGAAGGCGAAAGAGGCTCATTAAGGTTGAAATACCTCCAGAGTTTCTTTTAGATTGGTATTTAAAATCACTCCTACCTTATGTTTCTAAGGAAGTAGCAACTTCTAGAGTGTCTTTTGAGGAAGAAGCGATACTCAGGACCCAACAACTTGATCTTGTATATGCTCAATCTAGGATCCTGTATGAGATTATACCCGACGTGCCACGATCTAATATTGATCTGGGAAAACCTAAGCCTTGAACGCATGTTGATGGCATCGTCAGTTTAGTATATTCAGCAGCATTCGAATCTTTGACTAAGCAAGTTGATGCTTTATCTGTAAAGTAGTCTGCTGAAGATGTAGTTACTATTGCAGCCACCCCTTCTACAACTGAATTTGTACAACAAGTGTAGACCAATCACAAGGGTCCTCGACAACCCAACAATAAAAAGAAGGGAAAGAAAGGGGAGGGAAACCATCCATATCCCAAAAATACTGAAAATGCCGAGGAGGTGTCATTTCCCTAATTTTGGGCTCATCTAGTACCATGGGTGAAAGGGGACAAGATCAACCACTAAGGGAATTAAATGGTATTAATTCTACTTGCTTAGAATTACTTTTATCCTAAGTCTCACAAATTGGAAAATTTATTTATTAAAGGTAATTTGATAAATAAAATTAATGGATAATGAACAAGTGGGCCAAGAGGGCACCCATGTGGAAGATGTTGCCAAAAATATAGTAGGTTGTATTTTTGGAGGCAATTATACCACGGGAGTTAATTAATCATTAATTAATTGATTAAATGATGAAGTTGGAATTAATTCTGAGTTGTATTATCTTTTATTAATATTTTATTTGTTATGCTGAATAAATGGAGAAATTGGCTCACCAATTCGAATTAGTGGATAAGGTTGGAGGAATTAAATTTATTCGAAATCAAGTAAGCACTAGAGTCCAAAAATGTTGCCAAAAATGAGAAAAGAGGAATATTTCAGGAAAAGCAACATAAATTCAGAAAACAGGAAAGTATGAAAAGTAGGAAAGTTTAGAAAAGAAGGAAAGTCGGAAAAAGAGGAAAAAAGAAGAAAAGCCAAAGCAAAGCAAGCAAGCAAAGCAAGGAAAGTATGTCCACTCATGGGTGACCTATTCTCACAAGTCACCAAGCTGAGTAACTTGCTCAACATGTCAACATGAATTCGATTTAAGAAGGTTTCCAACTTCATTAAGAACTTTTGATCATTATTAGAATTTGTGAATGAGAGCTCTGAGCCTTCTAGTTGAGTGTTGTGCCTCAACAAGTTATTCTTGGGAGATGTGCCCCAAGGCCCTATGAGTTTCCTGTGAGTGTTATTTAGGTCTAGAAACTAATATTAAATCCAATGACATCCAATTCAGATCAGCATTGAAGAATTAATGTCAGACTGAAGAGGAGGCTACCACTGAAGAATATTTGCAACTAGATTTCATGGAGGAACACTAGAGGATGAAGACAGTTATGGAGAGATGTGCCCAGGACCTCCAGTGAGCTCTATATGATGATTTTTGCAGATATTAGTGTCTGCTAAATTCCAGAGATCAAATATTAGAACCATTCTCCTCTCTTCTTCTACTTCTACTACTCCCACAACTAGATTTGGAGGTGATTTCCCTAAAGGAGAGAACTAGTTTGATGATGGCACCCCACTGAAGATAAGCAGCTCAGAGTGCAGAAATATCAGCCATATAACCTGTATATGGACTGATATTAAATTCCAGAATAGATCCAAAGTAACTTCTTTCTTCTCTTCTCTATTCTCCCACTGTTGTAACAGAAAACTAGCCTGTGAGGCATTGTTATTTGAGAAGCAAGCAATTAATAAATGGAGGAATGTTCTGAATGGTATATTTTGAGTTTTATGTGTGGAAAATATTATATCATAGTTTTAATTAACATCATAACATATTTTTTGGTTCTTTAAATCAATTTGTTATGTTAAAATGCAAGACTAGCTAGATTGATGTCAATTCTAGACTAGTTTCACCACTTTTACTTCCAAATCCATTCTAAGCACTCATTTTGAATTTTGTCAGTTGTATAAGGTCATTGAATCAGTATAGTATCCATATCAGTCCCTAATTCAAGAATTTGGAATCATTTAACCCATGTTTGGGAAGCTTAGAAAATTACTAGCTCAGCAATCCCGGGTGAGCTCTTGAACCCAATTCTTACTAAAATCTCCCAATTCTATTCAAATACTTTCCTACACATCATCAGAACTTATTTTAATGATATAAACTTTCCATTAACTCCCAGGATCCCCACCCGTCTAGTATGCATATGCCAGTTTCCTAGGAAGCCTCGAAGTAAGCATAGACTTGCTATATGCTGAAAAGTGAATGGTTCCGGTACATGGTGCATAGGACATCTCTGATATGACATCCTGACCTGATGCTACACCTCATTCCATACATTTTCCAGAATTGAATGTTCATCCTACCATCAACATATCTTACCTCAGTCCCCATCACTTACTTCCTGCTCTGCTCGGAAAAATTGTCAAAAATTTAACTAGTGAATTTTATGAAAAATTTGAAGTTAGAGATAATATATTGGTTGAATATTCCCAAGGATATTACAGTGGTATTAGAGCACTTTTCTCCACCCCTATGTAAATAAATAATCTCATTGATTGAAGGAAGATTGAAGATCTTTTCATAAATGCAAAATGTGGCTCCCACCAGTCAGTGAAGAAGAAGAATTTTATTTTGGGCCATATGAAGAGGAGGAGACGACCTCTGTTGGAAATTTCTAATTGCAGAAAGTTGAATATGATTGCCTTGTTGAACAGATGTTTGAATAGAACATAGGAAATGATCTACCTAAGACTAATTGGGATTATGGAGGAATACTCAATAGAGGGAACCCAACGAAATCCTATGAGTACTTCATGGAGTACTCTGCTTTGAAGAAGGAGGTTCAGAAGTCCCTGGCCTTTAGAGAATATTGTGATTTGGATATTCATAGGTTGTTCAAAGACCCCTACAATAGTGATAGAAAAAGAAGGATTGCACATATGGTTGATGGTGTGTGCAAAGAAGTCGATGCAATATTTTTACCCCTAGGAGATAAGATGGAAGGGAGGGATAAAGATCTGTCCTCACAACCAGGAAAAATCAAGGGAGGAAACCAAGAGAAAACTAGTTCTTCGGGTGGAAAAGAAGTAGGAAAAAATAAATATGAAGTTGCAGCCCTACATGTGCATCCATCCCAATCTCAGGAAAAAGGAATCAAGAAGGAAGTTTCATCAAGGCCATTGGAAGGGCCAAGCATTGTGAGACCGTTTGGTTTTTTTTCAAGAAAGAAGTCCAAAGGTTGTGATCTGAGCACCACACAATGTGGAGAGACATCAAGTTTCTTGGAAATAAATGACCAATAAGACCTTGCTGGTGCCCCATTAATCCAAGAATTGGATGAAGAAGGTCAATGCACAGTGGAAGATCCAACAGTCAAACATTTGATTGTTGGTGACGAGGGAGGTAAAATGACTCTCGATCTTTTGATGGTTGATTTCAAAATAAGTGCAGAAGAAATGGGATAGATTGATGAAGGTGACACATATTTTGGATTTGATCCAAAAGAGGAACATAATTCAGATTTACAATGACCCCTTAAGCCTCACAAGGAAGAATAAATTGAGCACATCTCAGTAGGGTGTGAAGCAGAGGAATGGGTGGATGAACAAGACATCATAATTCCACCACATAAGGAGGCAAACCTGACACATGGTGAATTAGTAATCTCTTATTTTTATGTGTCATTATGTCAATTTGATATGGAATCCACTTCCATTGAAAAGTTCAGAATGGTTGAGCCCCCTAGTGATGAGGTTTAGAATTCTGGTGTAAAAAATGAAAGCAGTGTGAATGTTGAAACTTTGAGAAAAGATCTTTCTGTTGCACCAAGGATGAATGAGAACTTATGTTGCAGCCCAGATTATGTTTTTGAGGAACTAAAAGATGAATATATTGCAGCAGAAACATATAGATCATATTTCAAAACCTCAAGTGCACTGCATGAAATTGATCCGGTGATGGAAAATGAAGAGGAGGAACATCTAGAAGAACCTCATCTTCTTGCAATATCTTTAAAGATGGATGAATAGAAGATCCAAGAGGCCCTGAAAATTCTCCATGAAAATCATGCTTCAGTGTCAAAGTTGTGTTGGGAAGCTGCTTTAATGGAAGACCAATCTTCCTTTGAAGCCACGGAGAACATCCAGAAAGCAATGTCCACAATCAAAGGTAATTTGTCACAGTTGCTTTCAGATAAAAATTACATGTTTGAGCTTGTTGAGTTATTGCGGGAAGCAACACTGCATGATGAAGAGAGTATTAGCATATATGAAAAAGAGAACTACAAGCTCAAAGGTGAGTTGTTGGCCACCCGAGATTCTTCGAGATACACTCAAAGTGCCCTCTTAGAATCACAAATGAAGATAGAACAATTCCAATAAGAGTGGTAGGAATTGACTGAATCCTCAATTTTTCCTGAGAGTCATCCCTTTTGGGTAAATGACATAAAAAATTCCCTGGAGGAACCTCATGAGTGGGTGGACCATGACGAGCAGTCCATTCAGTATGTGCTTGAAGAAAGTGCAGGAAAAGTGGATGAAAAACAAGCACATGTTTTTTTCCAAAATGAACCTGGGAGGTTCATTGAAGAAAGTCCCTCTTCCAAGGAAGAGGAAGATGAGTTCACCATAGATGGGTCAGCCATCAATGGACAGGATATGTCCACAACTTCAATGGATGAAATGTACAAAACCATGGCTCACCATCCTTCATTACCCACTTCACATTCAGCCACAAATTTTGGGAATGAAAATTGGGTAAAAGAATTCTTCCTTTTTGTGTCACATTTTGAGCAGAAGGATCCTAGAATCGAGACTGGTGACATGTTCCTTAACCCACAGCAGTTGAGGCAGCCCATTCATTTGTTTGCATCCACTTTCGACCAAAAGACATCATATCTACACTTACCTTCAATGTGTGGGTCAATTGATGGAGTTTTGCACCCTTGGATCAATGGCAGAGAGTTGAGCCATTGGATGAAGAGGGGAGCACATGTAGAGTTCCATAGAGATCATGAGATCTCTTTATTTGAGGAGGACAAAAATATGGCTAAACACATTCCATGTGGTTCAGCAAATAAAAGTGTTTATTCATCCATTGGTTGGATGGATAGAGTTATCATTGCAATGAAGACCTTGGGAGGTAAAAGGTTTTCTTGTTTCTGCAATTATTTTTTTGTTATAACTGACATTGTCTTGAATTGTGAGTAGAACCAAATATATATCTTGCAGCCATTAGATATATCTAGTACACATGCACAAGAGATGCATTCTAATTTGCATTCTCTCAATAAGTTCTATGTTTGGTGGATAAGTCTCATAGCTATTCAGTTTTGCATTTGGAGTGGTACACTTCCAGCTTGGTGGATGGATCCTGGCATACCCTACCCTGGAGTGACAAGTTGACACAAGTAACAGTGATGATAGATGGTATTTATCAGGGACCATAGGATCCAAGAATCCATTGGAGTGACAACTTTCCAGAGGTAGAAGAAAAAGATGGGTCCTTACAGAGGAAGCAGTGGGACCCAGGAATTCTACTCAATTGTCTTAATGGGGTTAATATTTTTGTTCATGATTTAGTCCAGATAGAGTTTGCAGTGTAGTTTATTCTTCATAGTCATCTTGCATTTTTTTTAGATCTTTTTCAAGGCCCCAACTTTAATTTTCAGATTGTTCAGTGGATGGGGACAATTATAATCAGAGTGGTGCAACACAAGCTTGGTGGAGTCCTAACATTGCTTGAGGACAAGCAATATTGAGAAGGGAGGACTGTCATGTCCCCAATTTTGGGCTCATCTAGTACCATGGGTGAAAGGGGAGAAGATAAACCCCTAAGGGAATTAAATGGTATTAATTATATTTGCTTAGAATTACTTTTAGCCTAAGTCTCACAAATTGGCAAATTTATTTATTAAAGGTAATTTGATCAATAAAATTAATGTATAATGAACAAGTGGGCCAATAGGGCACCCATGTGGAATATGTTTCCAAAAATAGAGTAGGTTGTATTTTTGGAGGAAATTATACCACGGGAATTAATTAATTGATTAAATGATGAAGTTGGAATTAATTCTAAGTTGTATTATCTTTTATTAATATTTTATTTGTTATGTTGAATAAATGGAGAATTGGATCACCAATTCGAATTAGTGGATAAGGTTGGAGGAATTACATGGAGTAGAAATCAAGTAAGCACTAGAGTCTAAAAATGTTTCCAAAAATGAGAAAAGAGGAATATTTCAGGAAAAGAAGCATAAATCGAGAAAGCAGGAAAGTTCAGAAAAGAAGGAAATTCAGAAAAAAGAGGAAAAAGGAAGGAAAGCCAAAGCAAAGCAAGGAAAGTATGTTCACTCATGGGTGACCTATTCTCACGGGTCACCAATCTAAGTAACTTGCTCAACATGTCAACATGAATTCTATTTAAGAAGGTTTCCAACTTCATTCAAGAACTTTTGATCATTATTAGAATTTGTGAATGAGAGCTCTGTGCCCTCTAGTTGAGTGTTGTGCCTCAACAAGTTATTCTTGGGAGATGTGCCCCAAGGCCCTATGAGTTTCTTGTGAGTGTTATTAAGGTCTATCAACTAATATTTTAGCCAGTGACATCCATTTCAGATCAGCATTGAAGAATTAATGTCAGACTGAAGAGGAGGCTACCAATGAAGAAGATTTGCAGCTAGATTTGGTGGAGGAACACCAGAGGATGAAGACAGTTATGGAAAGATGCGCCTAGGACCTCTAGTGAGCTATATAAGCTTATTTTTGTATATATTAGTTGCTTCTAAATTCCAGAGATCAAATATCAGAACCATTCTCCTCTCTTCTTCTACTTCTACTACTCCCACAACTAGATTTGGAGGTAATTTCCCTAAAGGAGAGAACTAGTTTGATGGTGGCACCCCACTGAAGATCAGTAGCTCAAATTGCAGAAATATCAGCCATATAAACTATATATGGACTAATATTAACTTCTAGAATAAATCCAAAGTAACTTCTTTCTTCTCTTCTCTATTCTCCCACTATTGTAACAAAAAACTAGCATGTGAGGCATTGTTATTTGAGAAGCGAGCAATTAATAAAAGGAGGAATGTTCTGAATGCTATATTTAGAGTTTTATGCGTGGAACATATTATATCATAGTTTTAATTAACATCATAACATATTTTTTGGTTCTTTAAAGCAAGTTTTTATGTTAAAATGCAAGACTAGCTAGATTGATGTCAATTCTAGACTAGTTTCACCAATTTTACTACCAAATCCATTGTAAGCACTCACTTTGCATTCTATCAGTTGGAGAAGGTCATTGACTCCATCTAGTATCCATATCAGTCCCTAATTTGAGAATTTGGAATCCTTTAACCCTTGTTTGGGAAGCTTACAAAATTACTAGCTCAGCAATCCCGGGTGAACTCTTGAACCCCAATTCTTACTAAAATATCCCAAGTCTATTCAAATAATTTCCTACACATAAACAAAATTTATTTGAATGATATAACCTTTTCCATTAACTCCCAGGATCCCCACCTGTCTAGTATGAATATGTCAGCTGGCCAGGAAGCCTCGAAGTAAGCATAGGCTTGCTCTATGCTGAAAAGTGAATTGTTCTGGTACATGGTGCATAGGACATATTTGATATGAAATCCTGACTTGATGATTCAACTCATTCCATACATTTTCTAGAATTGAATTTTCATCCTACCATCCTCATATCTTACCTTAGTCCCCATCACCTACTTCCTGCTCTGCTAGGAAAAATTGTCAAAATTATAACTAGTGAATTTTATGAAAAAATTGAAGTTAGAGATAATATATTGGTTGAATATTCCCAAGGGTATTACAGGAGGGAACGAAGGATAAAAATAATGTTAAATTTACTTGCAGTTTATGTAAGGAATACCACCTTACCCACCAATGCCCTTTGATGGAAGAAGCCCAAAAGCTCCTCTGTGAGAAGAAACCAGCTGTTCTGAAGGACCCATTCCCTCATGGATAAGTTTCAGATTCTGGAAACTCTAGTGTTGGGGGAACAAATCGTGCCTCGTCAGCTAATCAATCGTTCATAAACATGGTGAACTCAGATATGCTTCTGTAAACTCGAGCTAAGAACTATTCCCCTAGATCGCCGCAGAAAGATCAAGACGTTCCCAAAACATTTACACCTCTTCACATTGAGAGACTTGTAGATCCTTTGTCGAAGATCCCAAAAGTTGTCTTCAAACGGGATTTGCACAACTCCAACGCGCGGGATTCTCCTAACTACAATGTTGTAGAGGATCTAGCCCAAACACCTTGTGCTATGTCCACACTAGAAGTCTTACAGATCTATCCATTGCAGCAAAATGCACTTCTAGCATCAATAGGGAGCTTGGATTCATCTAGTATGATTGCTCAGTTTGATATGTCTCATATCAAGCCTTGGTTTCCATATCACATATCCCTCCAAATAGAAGTAGTCCATGGCCCTAAAACCATTGGATGAACTGTAGTAGATGAGGGTGCATCTACATGCGTTATGTCTATTTCCCGTTGGAAGGCCTTATGCTCGCATGAGTTAGCCCCTTCAAACACTTTACTTACGGATTTTGATGGGAGATATTTCCATCCACATGGAGTCTTTCCCGTATTTGAATTTGAACTCACTGGTAAGTTGGTGTCCGTGGAGGTTGATGTGTTGGATTCTCCTCTTGATTACAATTTGTTGTTGGGAAGGAGTTGGACGTATGTGATGCAAGTTGTCCCATCGGTCATTTCTCATCTACTAATATTCCCGCATGAAGGAAATATCATCACGGTTTATCAACTTTAATTCACTCAGAAAAACTAGAAAACTTCATCGGATTCTGCAATTTCATTGATTGATCAGTCTCACCCACATAGTGAGAGTTTGGGAGCAGGCATGTATTCATCACTGACGGGCACATTCAACCTACCTGCTCCCATTAATTTTATTGGTTCTATGAGTACCACTGATTTCTCATCTTTGGATATTTCCACGGTCATTCAAACAACTGATCCATGGATTCTCCCTACTCAGTTAGAACCAATCGTGCCCCTGTCTATTGCAAAAGTGGCTTATGAAGCATCATAGAATGTTTCGATAGAACATATCTCAACTCCGTTTGTCTCTGTGGAATCATATATGGACTATGCTCCTGCATGGTATTTCAACTCTACCCACTCTTTTTATTGTCTGGATGCTATTTTTCCCTCCGACGAGGCCATTTTGGAAGCCATGGTAGGCCTGGATCATCCATGGGAACATATGCATCACAGGTCCTATTTTCTTCCCGATCTGGACAGGATTGAGAGAGGAGAGTTTTCAGTGAGACTTAGTGGTGATGTCGATTTGTCCACTACCCCTTCTATACAAAATATTTATGCAGAGGGGAATATGGAAATATATCGAGAACCATCCGATCGATATCTCCATCAAACCTGGAGTTGTGGAAAACATTTTCATTGGAGTAGACTGTTCTTCCGATGAGATCATTTTGTACACCAATCTATTTAAGGAATTATGTGATGTGTTTTCCTAGTCTTACGAGGATATCCGAGGCATCGACCCCGCCATCATGGAGCATGTCATCAGAACTTATCCAAATGCTAAACCTGTGAGACAGAAGCTCCGTCCAGTTAATCCTAGAAAAGAAGCTCCCACAAAGGTGGAAGTTGAGAAACTACTTAAAGCTGGATTCATCTATCCGATTGCTATGATGGAATGGGTCTCTAATCCTATTTTGGTTGATAAGAAGCAAGGAACCATTCAAGTTTGCACAAATATATAGGACTTAAACAAAGCTTTTCCTAAATACAATTACCCCACACCATTCATAGATCATATTATCGATGCGTGTGCGAGGCGTGAAATGTTTTCATTCATGGACGATTTTTCAGGATACAACCAGATTCAAATAAAACCTGAAGACCAACATAAGACAACTTTTATTTTTCCTTGGGGGACCTTCGCTTACCAGAAGATGTCATTCGTCCTAAAGAACACTGGGGTATGTTCCAGCATGCAATGAAATTCACTTTTCATGATATCAAACATGTAGTCAATCCTTATCTTGATGATCTCCCAGCGTGATCTCAAAAGAGACAGGACCATCCTGATCACTTGAGACTCGTGTTTGAACTATGCAGATACTATAATATTCGATTGAATCCTAATAAGTGTGTGTTCTGTGTCAAGTCCTGACGTTTACTGGGTTTTATTGTACCCAGTCGTGGCATCATGGTCGATCCACATAAAGTTGAGGCTAGTGTAAATCTTCCTCGTCCTTGAACCCTACGACAACTTCAGAGTATGCAGGGTATGTCCAAATTCTTAAGACATTTTATCATTAACTATGCCAAAATCACAAAAGGTTTCATGAGACTACTCAAAAAAGACACCTATTTTCTTTGGGATAAGACTACTCAAACTTCATTTGAGACTTTGAAAAAGGCATTACTATCAGTCCCCTTGTTGAGCCCACCAAACTATACCAAGGATTTCTTGTTATATTTGGCTGCATATGTATACACAATCGACATAGTACTTGTTTAGGAGGATAACAAGCTCTAAGAGCATGTCATTTACAATTTGTTGCGTCCATTAATAGCTCCCTAGATTAAGTATTCTTACGTTGAGAAGTTGGCATTAGCTGGTGTGCATGTTGTTTAGAGGCTACGCCATTACATTTTGTTGCGAACTACCATAGTGATCGTAAAGGTCAATCAATTTCAATATGTCCTTACCCGACATATCATCGATGGGAAATTCAATAAATAGATTGTTATTTTTCAAGAGTTTGACCTAGTTTTTCAATCTGCTAAGTCAAAGAAGTCACTGGTTTTCGCCGAACTTATAGTTGAATTTACGAGTGACGTAGTACACAATGAGGAAGAGTCATCATTCTCGGATGACCACATCTTTCTCATTGCATCTTCTGACCCATGGTATGGGGATATTTTAGTATATCTTCAGACTTTGAGGTGTCCTCTGAATTTTTCTAGGGATGAACGACGGAAACTAAAGAATCATGCAAAGAACTATCTCATTATTCTGATACTTTATATAGATGTGGGATAGATTCCATTCTACGTCGTTGTTTGACCTTAGAGGAAGCCAAAGCAGTATTGAATTACGCTCACAGTAGAGCCTGTGGGGGTCACGTTTCTATGTTGGCAACAACTCAGAAGATACTGCATGCTGGTTATTTTTGTCCCGCGATATTCAAATATTGTGTGGAAGCTGTGAAACGCTATCAAACTTGTCAATTTTTCACCAAAAAGATGAGAGCACACCCAGCTCTTGTCCACCCTGTGATTACAGCAAGCCCATTCACCAAGTGGGGGATTGATTTCATGAATTGTAATCCAGCTTCTGTTGGGGGTCATCATCACATCATTGTTGCCATAGACTACTTCACAAAGCGGGTCGAGGAAATGCCTACTGTCAAAGCAGATCGAGAAATGGATGCTCACTTCATTTTTAACCAGATCATTGCTAGGTTTGGTATACCCAAAGAGATTGTTACAGACCATGGTCGACACTTTCAAAAATTCATGATGACCGACTTATACACCATGCTTGGTTTTCGGCGGGAACATTTGTATTCATTTTATCCGCAAGCGAATGGTCAAGTCGAAGCGGTCAATAAAAATTTGAAGACCATTATTCAAAGGATCGTCAATGTCAGTCGATCCAACTGGCACATCATGTTCTATCCAGCTCTTTGGCATATCAATCTAATGTCAATACTGCTACCAGGCTCTCTCCTTTTCAACTTGTTCATGGGGTAGAAGAAGTTCTTCCGGTTGAATACCAAATTCCTTCATTAAAGTTGGCCATCCAACCACTCCCTGATACTTCAGTTCTAGAAGAACATTTGCTGCACCTAGAACGTCTTGATGAGCAGTGCCGTGATGCGTTCATAGCAAATGAGGTTCATAAGAATCGAGTTAAGAGTCAGTACGATAAATCTGTCAAACCTAGGGTTTTTCTCGAAGGATACCTTGTCCTGCTTTATGACCAGGACAAGGAACCCTTGGGGTAAGGAAAATCCAGGTCTATGTGGCTCAGTCCTTACATAGTTTCTAAAGTTATGAAGAAGGGTGCTTATGAGCTAACGGATTATGAGTGTAATAAGTTGCTGGATCCTAGAAATGGGATCTACCTGAAAAAGAATTATGCTTCGGCCTCTATGCTTTTTTGTGTATTATAGTTGTACATTTGTTGTAGAGTTAACTTTTCTTGTGGTTATTGTTGCATCTTATTTGTCTATTGGTTTGTGTTTTCAGATGTCGACTGAGTACTTTATATTATTTTTTGATGGCACTAGTTGCCACACCCTTCAGTTGGTTGTAGTAGCATGGGTTATTTACTCACTAGCTGGCCAACTGGTATCTTCGAGAGGAGCTTGCTTAGACCCCACAACAAATAATGTAGTTGAATACAACACGCTTATTAAGTTACTCTGAGATGCCCTTCATCATGGCATTTCACGACTGGAGTTAAGACTCGGCTTGCAACTGGTTGTGTTTTAGTTAATGGGTGAATATCAAGTTAGAGATCCTGTTTTGTTGTGTTAGTTATTGCGAGTTAAGTTGCTTGAGAGACAATTCGATTATATTACTTATCAACACATTCCAAGGAACTTAAATGCTTTATCTGATTCATATGCAAATTATGTTTTAGAATGGCATCTACATCACACACAATCATAATAAACCATTCACACATAATGAACATACACACATGTAAATAATCCCGATACTGTATATAATCCGTATCAAAAAAGATATGAGTTTGGATCAACAATTCTGTCATAATGTCATATCAATATACAAAATGGGCTCAACGGCCTCAAAAATATACATATGTCCTCCTCTATGGAGAAGGAGGGGCCTCTTCCATCTCCGCCACAACCTCTCTGTAACAGATGAATAGTCTAGCTACTTTCCTAAGTAATTGATTCCATGCTGGGGTCACACCCATGTGATGCACCTGCAACAATTACTTAATAAAAATATGCGAAATAGAAGAAATGACAGAACTCATAATCACTTTTATATTGATCACAGGCCACTTCAAGGGGGCAACCTCCTATGAGCAAGCTCAATACAAATAACTTCACGGTGCCTTCATAGGTCTCAACACACACTTATATACTAATTCTAGGCGCCAATACTATGGGTCAAAACCATGGGCCGTTACAAACTATGGATCAACAATACTACGGGCGACTTACAAAGCATATGCGCCAACAACAATAACACAAACTATTGATCAACAAATACTACGGGACGACTTACAAAGCATATGCGTCCAACAACAACATATTAACAAAGTAAAGACATGGGTTCCTAACATCCGCTCCCCCTTAAAAAAATCTTTGTCCTCAAAGCTTTAGATGTGGAAATTGTTGTTGAATCTAAAGGAGTGGTTCCCATGTAGCATCCTCTGGTTGCATGTTGTGCCACTAAATTAAGACCTCTGTGATAGAGCGAGAGAAAAGCTAACGCGTGCACCGATTGAGGATGGCCTCTGGCTCCAAAAGGATGGATCCTTCATTATCCAGTTCGGGTAAAATCGTTTGGCCGCTGATGTTGGTGCCAAGAAATTTCTTCAGACAAGAGACATGAAAGACTGGATGAATGCGGGAAGAAGGAGGAAGTTCCAATTTATAAGCAACGGACCCAGTCTTCTGAAGAATCCGATATGGCCCATAGAACTTTGGAGCGAGCTTATGACTCCCTTTGAGTTTCAAGGAGGATTGTTTGTACGGTTGGAGACGAAGAAAAACCATATCGCCGACTTGAAAAGTGTGCTCCGAACGGTGCTGATCAGCTTGTTGCTTCATGTGATTTCTTGCCATGTGAAGATTTTCCCGCAAAATGCGAAGAATCGGATCGCAGTTGCGAAGGACCGTGTCAACTTCCTGAACTGGTGAACTAGTGGGGGTGTATGGAAGAAGAGCTGGAGGTGCCTGACCATAGACTTCTTCATATGGGGTCATTTTAGAGGCAGTGTGGTAAGAGGTATTGTACCACCATTCAGCGAGAGGGAGCCACTTTTCCCACTGATGTTGTTGTTCCGATGTGAAGCAACGAAGATAAGTTTCCAAGCATTTATTGACAATTTCAGTCTGACCATCTGTTTGTGGGTGATACCCTGAACTCATCTTCAGTTTGGTGCCAGTGTGGTGAAATAGTTCTGTCCAAAAATGACTAGTGAAAGTCGCATCACGATCCGAGACAATGGAAGAAGGGATGCCATGAAGACAAAAGATCTGGTCCATAAAAATTTGAGCGACGGAGGAGGCTGTATAGGGATGGCTGAGAGAAAAAAAGTGACTATATTTGGAGAGGCGATCAACCACAACGAGAATCATTGTCTTCCCGCCAGATTTAGGGATCCCTTCAATGAAATCCATAGAAATATCTATCCAAATCCGTGTAGGTATGGGAAAGGGTTCAAGCAATCCTGGAACGAGTGTTGTTTCACTCTTATTGCGTTGGATGATCTGATATAAGGAAGAGTCATTGACATAACCCTGTTGAACAGATTGCAACCAATTTGGAACATGCATAGAAATAGTTGAAAGAGAACCTTGGGCATCAAATGTCCAAGAAAGAGCATCTGCCACAATATTGTCTTTACCCTTCTTGTAAGTGATCTCATAGTCATAACCCATGAGTTTGCTAACCCATTTCTGTTGTGCCGGGGAGGAGACACGTTGGTCCAAGAAATATTTCAGACTCTGGTGATCAGTCTTGATGCAGAAATGATTCCCTAATAGGTATGGACGCCACTTCTGTACTGCATGCAAAATATCCATCATTTCCTTCTCATAGGTACAGGCAGCTAAATTCTTACCTGAAAGGGCTTTGCTGGTCAACGCAATGGGGTGTTCATCTTGAAGGAGAACAACACCAAGTCCATTGCTGAAAGCATCACTCTCAATAGTGAAGGGCTTGGAAAAATCAGGCATAGCTAGCACAGGTGTAGTACACATAGCTTGTTTTAGTTTGTCAAATGCACACTGAGCAGCAGGTGTCCATGTAAAAACATCCTTTTTCAATAGAGCAGTTAATGGAGCTGCAATCTTCCCATAATCCTTGACAAACTTGCGGTAGTAGCCAGTCAACCCCAAAAAACCACGAAGGCTCTTGAGTGTCTGAGGATGTGGCCAATTGTTCATGGCATCAATTTTGGCAGGATCCACGCGAACCCCTTGTGCTGAGATAATGTGCCCGAGATACTCAACTTCCTTTTTTCCAAAAACACATTTAGACTGCTTGGTATGGAGATGATGGTCAGAGAAAAGTTGCATGACAAGATCTACATGCTGGAGATGTTCATCCCATGTTTTACTGTAGATGAGGATATTATCAAAGAATACCATAATGAATTTCCGCAAGTAGGGTCGAAATATTTTATTCATTAAGGCCTGGAATGTGGAAGGAGCATTAGTGAGGCCAAAGGGCATGACCAAAAACTCATAATGGTCATCATGTGTGCGGAAAGTTGTTTTAGGAATATCATCCTCATGAACCCTAATTTGATGATACCCAGAACGAAGATCCAACTTGGAGAAAAACTGAGCCTCATGAAGCTCATCAAGAAGCTCATCAACAACAGGAATTGGAAACTTATCCTTGATGGTGAGGTGATTAAGTGCTCGGAAGTCAATGCAGAGGTTCCATGACCCATCTCTTTTGTGGACAAGAATAACTGGAGAAGAAAAGGAACTAGTGCTTGGGCAAATAATACCTTGCTTCAATAAGTCCCGAACGAGCATTTCAATCTCCGTTTTTTGGTGAAATGGGTAGTGATAGGGCCTGATGTTGGGAGGAACACTGCTAGGATGGAGCTGAATACGATGGTCTTCTGGCCTGGAAGGTGGTAATACCACTGGTTCAGCAAAGACACCTGTATATCGATCCAGAATTTGTTGTAGATCCAAAGGAGTAGTGGAGATCGTTGATGGTTGCATCTTGATGGAATGGATCTGAGCGATGACACCATGTGAATTCTTCTTGAGGATTTTTTCCATGCGATGTGAGCCGATGATGCGGAGAGAACCTGGTTGTAATCCTATCAATGTGTGTTTGTGTCCATTGAGGGAAAATTGCATCCAAAGTTCGGAAAAATACCATAAGATAGGGCCGAGTGTGCGTAGCCATTGAGCACCCAAAACCACATCACATCCTCCTAAGGGCAAGGCAAACATGTCAGAGCGCAAGGTATAATCTCCCATAGAGATACACACATTTAGACACTTCCCTTTGCAAGGTAAGGTGCCCCCATTGGCAACCATGACTTCAAAGTTGGAGCAAGGATGGATAAAACAATGAGCTTGTTTGGCGATCCGAGGGTCAATGAAATTATGAGTGCTACCAGAATCAATGAGGATTGTAAGAGGAAACTTATTGAAGTAACCCCTGACGTGCATTATTTGGGGGATGGTGATTCCAGCTAAAGCATGGAGAGATATCTCTAGCTGGTCATCCTGAGACAGAGGGTCAATAGGTGGTTCCTGAATGTCGACCGAAGCATCCAGTGTTTCTGGATCTTCGTCACCCATTTCAGAGGCAGGCGGAGACTCCACATCCAGGAGATAGAGCTTTTGCTGAACACATCTATGTCCCCGAGTGAATTTCTCATCACAATTATAGCAAAGCCCCTTTTCTCTACGTGCTTGCATCTCTGTTTCAGACAAATGCTAGATAGGAGTCGGTCGAGGAGCCTGCGGTATAGGTGGTCGTTGAGAACCCATATTTCGGAAGGGAACAAAAGTGGGCTTGGATCGTTGTTGGGCTGCAATCTTGTCTTCTACCAACTTAGCCAACCCTAGTGCTTCCATCATTATGTTGGGACAGAACATTTTGACCTCAGAGCAGATGGCATCCTTTAGACCACTGATAAAACAACTCCAGTAAAATTCATTAGACAATCCTTCGGTGTGGTTGGCTAGATTCTCAAATTCGGTTTGATACTCTCTCACAGTGCCAGCTTGGCGAAGTTTAGTGAGGGCTCCTGTGAAGTCATCAAAAGCACTAGGACCAAATCGTTGCAAAAGGAGCTGGACAAAGTCTGGCCAGTTGGGCTCTGGATGAGCCTTGATGTACCAACGGTACCATTAAAGAGCTTCCTGTTCCAAATGAAAGGATTCCAACGGAACTTTGTTGACATTAAAAGTATTATGCCGACTGAAATACTGTTCTGGATGATAGATCCATCCAGTTGGATCGGTACCATTGAAGCGAGGAAAATCAAGCTCCGGACCATGGAAATTGCTGGAAGAAGAGAACCCATTGTCTGCTGAAGACTTGGACTGCCGTTTGTTGTTCATAGCTGAATGTTCAAGATGGAGACCGAGAAATTTTTCATCCAGATCCTGGAGTTTGGCTTGGATGGCTGCAAGTGCTTCCTCCATGGTTTTTGCTCCTGCACAGGTGACAACCATAACCAGGAATTTTTATTTTTTTTTGACTGGGTAGGAAAACAAAAACAGGAACTACTTCAGTAAAGGAAAATTTGGATTTGGGAAAAAATCAGAAGGGTAATTGGGGTTTGACTAGGCTTTGGACATTGTTGGATAGACAGGGAAGCAAAAATGAGGATTTCAAAAGCGGGGTGAAAGAATGGGAAAATTTGGCAGAGGGGAACAAAGAAGCAAAATTCAGAAAGGAACTCTGTGGTAAAATTTGAAGGTGATTGGGTGAAATCTGAGGAAGTTATGGCAAACCCTAAAAATAGACAAATGTGGGATTTCAGGTTGTAGGAAGGGGAATTGAGGATAGGGTCCTCAGGAATGAAATATGCAGAATGGAATGACAAGGGTTCCCTGAAAATTGCAAGGGAAACAGACTGGAGCAGCTACGGCTCGGACATATATATATTTTTACAGACTGGAGCGGCTACGGCCCGAAAGGAATCTGGAACGGATTGCAAAATGGATTTGAAACGGCGCAGCAATGATCGACAATAGTTCAGCTGAAAGTAGATATGGACACCAAGTATGTGTAGCGTCCTAATAGTTCAGGGTTTTCACTCGGCCACCAATGTTGTCTGACGACTTGCATATTGGGGTAGTACCCCTCACTCCATGGCTCAGGTAAAACTGATAACCGCTTTACCACAAATGACAGCTCTTGGTTTACCTCACGGGTGGGAACTAGTCAATCAGGTAGGGGTCGTTTCCCTTTTCGCTGGCAGGTCCTCTCAATGGGCCAGCTACTTCGGGGTTCCTGTGGTGCTCCTCACAATGAGTTTTAGGGATTATGCCTAAGTACTTCCCACAGTTAAGCGGATAGGTATTATTCCCAAATCCGAACCTGCAACAAATGCAAAAAAAAAAATTGGCAGAAATTTCACCCAGCGAGCCCAAGAAAGTGCTCTGATACTAAATGTGATGCACCTGCAACAATTACTTAATAAAAATATGCGAAATAGAAGAGATGATAGAACTCAGAATCACTTTTATGTTGATCACAGGCCACTTCGAGGGGGCAACCTCCTATGAGCAAACTCAATACAAATAACTTCACGGTGCCTTCATAGGTCTCAACACACACTTATATACTAATTCTAGGTGCCAATACTATGGGTCGAAACCATGGGCCGTTACAAACTATGGATCAACAATACTACGGGCGACTTACAAAGCATATGCGCCAACAACAATAACACAAACTATTGATCAACAAATACTACAGGACGACTTACAAAGCATATGCGTCCAACAACAACATATTAACAAAGTAAAGACATGGGTTCCTAACAACCCACAACGTCCTCCTGCATGGAAAGTGGCATCCGCTTGATCTTCTAAGTGGGGATGTCATGAGTCAACGGACTCATCTTTCCCTCTATGTGCATCAACATGGCATTGGTTGCCCCTACATTGGCTATTCACACAAAGGTACGAGGGTGTCCATCAAGGTGCACATGTCCAACATCTGCACAAGACAAATTGTTTAATACTCCAAACTCATCAAAAAATTATATACTTATAAATTGAAAAAATGAAATAATTTTTCAAAAAGAACTTTTTCTTACCCATCTCTCCCCAGGCGGATCGTGGAGGTAGAGATAGCTCAAGGTCATTGTGGAAGCCCATTCCCACATAAGGTAGTTTCTCCAATGACGACACCTGTCGACCCCACCACGCCCAATAATCCTCATCACCATAGGAGATATTACTCTCACCACCACCTTAGCGTTTGAATATATCTCCCCAATGAGTCATGAGTGGCTCGTGAGGATTGAGTGGGGGCAAGGCCATTCCCAGAATCAAATCAGGAACCCCCTCAAAGAAGAAGGTGCAGAGGATACTACCATAACCGAAGTTCTTCTTCCTACCGGTTTTACACTCGGTAAGTTGAAGTTTCATTTTCACCAACAAGCTAGAGCACCAATCATAGACAATCCCATGCAAGCAATCGATGCCCACTTGCATATAGTTTCATGATGCAAGGTGTTGTGTTGTGCTTTCCCCTTTCTGATTCAGAACACTTAGGATAACTTTAAGCGGAAAGATTGCAACAGTCGCTATGGAAATTTGACTGCCACTCTTCTCAGTACCCGACATACAATAGGCATTGAAATAATCTTGTATGGAAAGGGAACCTGCACCTCGAAATGTACATTTGAGGTTCACCATCTCCCCTCTTCGGGACAGATCGGTGATAAAATATATTTCATCTATAGTGAGCTCAAGGATCTCCCCTTGGAGATTGAAGACTCCCTGATTGGCATCCCAGTAATGCACCATCATTTCGAGCAATTGTGTTTGTTCTCGCATCTTTACAGTTTCGTAGAACTTAAGTAATCCACATATTCTCAATGCATGAAGGGTCAATGTTGACACAAACCCAGTCGACAGGGGTTCCACACACTGTCAACACCCAAGCCACCGCGATCTCCCTGAGCACCGGCCCAAACAGGTTTAATCCTGTCCAGCAACACCTGCAGAGCAGATGAGGTGTCACCCGAGATGTTCAAGGGAGAGTTGACGGAACCATGTTTCCGTCAAATGAAGGAGGATGTTGTGCATCAATTAATTAACTTATTGCAACATTCATAAATATATCTAAGCATTCAACTCAGGCATTAAGCATAATTGTGACATTATTCAACAGATCTCATCATTGACAGAATCATAAATATGCAATAGATATAACAGTAAAGCATTAATCGCAGCAAGGAAACATCGTATCATTCATATATTCATATCGCAAGAGGCATTTACCAAATAAAGATGGAAACAACACAAGGATTTTTCTCAAAAACTCTGTCACATCAAATTTATCTTCGCCAAAACCCAAATACAACAAGATACTTAATCAAGATCTCTAGATGTTCTCTTCTTCATCTCTCTCCCCAACGACTACTATTCAACACTTCAAACCTGCATCTACTTATAGGAATGCACCTTTACATTTGTGGTCCACTTAGGCAACCACCTAATTACTTCTTAACAAACCTTAGAAAAACTAACCCACAATCCCACATAATGCAGTCAAAATGACCCAAACTACATATGGCGTAGTCCAAATGACCCAAAATACATATGACACGGTCTAAATGACTCAAAAACTACAAAAATACTTGTCGCCTTCCGCAGTACCTTTGGCCTTGCATAGCATTCGCGATGTTGCGTGTTGATGTAATTGTAACTTTGGAATGTATTTCACCTATGTATAGTGTACTACTATAGAGATGTTATTATTGCTCTATACGGAAGTGTCGTCATTTGTATCGACAAATGCCACAAGTGTCACAACTTGCATGTGATGGGTTATTAGACCACCAAGTGTGGGGTCGGCCCTGATTAGTATTACCATGGGTTATTAGACTAAGTTAGACAAGTTGGCCCTGCTAGTTTATTAGGTAGGTCAGTTCATGTATAAATAGAGTGCGGGAGGCACTCTATTTGATCACTTCATTATTCACTTCTACACTCTCCATAAAGTGGCGCACAAGTGAGGAGGAGGAGTAGCTGCTAGGAGGACTATCTCTTGTACTTGGGTTGTATCATTGCTCTTTCTATCTCTGAGGACGTTGTGGGATTTTTCACCTTTATGGTTTTCCCTAGTGAAACTCTGTGTGTCTATGGTCTCATGTGATTGCTTGTATGCTTGATATGCTGTAGATGTTGTTCTCTCAGTAAAGATCCCATAGTATATTGAATTAATGCTAAAAAATTAACATGGTATCAAAGCTAACCTGAGAAGAAGACACTATGCAGTTGCGGAAGCTTGGGCTTCTTGTTTATTGGGTTTCTCTCCGCATCTCGTGAAAGGCAGTAGGGTATTTTGACTCTCCTCATCAAGGCACATCTTTTTGTCCAATCAGAATTCAATTCTGGGCACTTTCATTTTTGGCCCTAAAAATTAGGGTTTCCACAAAAATAGGAATTTATGAATTCTGAGACCATAGATGGAAGCTCCTTGGAAAAATCAAATTTTAGAGCTTTTGATTGAACTTTTTGGTTGGGTGAACCTCTGGGAAACTCAAACCCTAATTCAGGGTCCTCCTAGTGAATCCGGGAAACAAAAAGGCATTTCTAAAGGGTGAAACTTTGCAAATTTCAAATTCTGAATATACCAGGTTGATCAGCTCATCAGGGTGCATTTCTCTATCCTTTCAGAAGTTTGAAATTCACATTTTGAATTTTTAGGGTTTCTCTAACAAACCCTAATCCAGCACTAGATCCATATTTTTGCAAATCAAGTGGTAAGACCTAAATCTTTTCTATTTTCATTTGAAGTACTCTTTAAGATGTCTCACCACACGAAGCTTGAGGATAAGCTTGAAGGGGCTGATAACTTCCTATCATGGAAGTATAGAATTGGGTTAATCCTGGAAGAAAATGAATTGGACACTTACATAAGTGGAGAGGTACCTATCCCAGAGGGAGAAGAGGTTAAGGCCTTACATAAGAAGAACTTGGTCAAGGCAAAGAGGATCATTGTTGATTCTATCAAAGACCATCTCATCCCACATGTGTTATCTCTAAAGACACCCAAGGAGATGTTTGATTCCCTGACCAAGTTATCTGAAGGGAGGAACATAAATCGGAAGATGACTCTGCAGAACCAATTAAAAGGGGTAAAGCTTCAGAATGGAGAGACCATTCAATCTTATTTCTCTAAGGTCTCTCAGATCAAGGAAAAACTTGAAGCTATGGATGAAGTAGTGGATAATGGTGAAGTTATCATGACCACATTGAATGGCCTACCTAGGTCATGGGACTCCTTCATCCAAGGAATATGTGCAAGAAGGAAGTTGATCTCCTTCAATAGACTGTGGGAGAAATGTTCACAAGAAGAAGCAAGGCTTGTGGCCCGAGAAGAGAAGATGGGGAATGAAGATCAAGCTCTCATAGCACACTCCAAGGGAAGCAAGTTTAAGAGGGAGAAATCTTATAACAAGAAACATTCTCACCCTCATCGTAAGAAGAAAGATCTCTCTCATGTTCGATGTTTCGATTGTAATGAAATAGGACACTTTGCTTCAAATTGTCCCAAGAAGAAGAAAGACAACATCAACAAATTCAACAAGAAGAAGAGGTACAACAAGAAGAGATTTCATTCTCATGTTGTTGAGTATGATGAACCTCCCAAGAAGAAGGCTAGGGAAGAAAGTGATGCTTCATCAAGTGAAGATGAATATGTTCTAATCTCTTCTCTCACAAGTACTATCTCTCATGGATGTAATGATTGGCTTATTGATAGTGGGGCTTCTAAACACATGACTGGGTTTAAAAGAATCTTTTGTAAATCTATCTAAACATGAGTCACCCCATATAGTGAAACTTGGGGATGACTATCGATATCCTATCAAGGGAAGTGGTAAAGCCTCCTACAATCTAGACTCTGGGAAGTCCTTGAAGATGAAAGATGTTCTATATGTACCTAGGCTCAATAAGAAAATTCTCTCCATATCTGCATTGGATTCAAAAGGCATGAGGGTTGCATTTGTAGATGGCCAAGTCCTAATGTGGTCAAAGGGTAAAACTATAGATGATGCAGTAGTGATTGGAGAGCAACGGGGAGGATTGTACAAACTGAAGGGACAACCTGAACATGCCATGTTACATGAATACATGGAGCCAAGTGAACTTTGGCATAGAAGGCTTGCTCATGTACACTACAGGGCACTACCAATTGCAAGCAAAGTTGTAGAGGGTCTTCCTGAAATCAAGACAAAGCATGAAGGTGTTTGCAAAGGATGTGCAAAAAGAAAGAACATTAAGAAGGCATTTCCAAGTGGTGAAAGCAAAGCAAAAGGAATCTTGGAGATTATCCACTCCGATGTATGCGGTCCGATGTCATCCAGTTCTCTGAGTGGGTATGTATACTATGTCTCTTTCATTGATGATTTCTCTAGGAAGACTTGGGTTTATTTCTTGAAGAATAAGGATGAAGTGTTTGATAAGTTCAAGGAGTTCAAAACCTTGATGGAAAATCAAACTGATAAGAAGATCAAGACATTCAGATCTGACAATGGCGGAGAATTCACTTTAGGTGATTTCAAGAAGTTATGCAGTGATTCGGGGATCAAGAGGGAGTTGACTGCTACCTACTATCCACAATAGAATGGGGTTGTAGAAAGAAAGAATAGAACAATCATGGAAGCAGCATAGGCAATGTTGCATGACCAAGATCTTCCTATGCATCTTTGGGCAAAAGCATCTAGGACAGTTGTATATGTGCAGAATAGAACACCTAACAAGATATTGGACAACAAGACACCAGAAGAGGTATTCTATGGTAAGAAACCTGAAGTCAGCCATCTCAGAATATTTGATTGTCCAATATATACACATATCCCAAATGAAAAGAGGACAAAGCTAGATCCTTCAGGAAAGAAAGGCATCTTTGTGGGGTACAGTGAAAGCTCAAAAGCTTACAGAATATACTTTCCAGGGATCAAGAAGATTGATGTCAGTAGGGATGTAACATTTGATGAAAAATCAGCCTTCATCAAGTCAAGGAAGACACCTATTGAAGATCATGAAGAACCAAAGAAAAACAGATTCCAAGACACCACCATGATTGAATCAATTCCAGAATCAAATTGTGAAGTTGAAGATCCACAAGAACCTGTAGATCCACCCCGTGAGAAGAACTCTCACAAGAGGAAACCTGCATAGGCTAGAGATCTCATTCAAGATGCAGAAAGATATGGCATTCCAGAAGAAGAACACACAGAAAGGAAGAGGACTAGATCACATACCAGTTATGTTTCCCTCCTCTGTGATATTATGAACAAAGAACCTTCCAATTATGAAGAAGCAGTGGAAAATAAAGAATGAAAGGATGCCATGGTTGAGGAATACCAATCGATCATGAAAAATGATGTTTGGGATGTAGTCCCAAGACCTAAAGGGAATTCGACTGTGACTTCCAAATGGATCTACAAGATCAAGCATGATGCAGATGGCAGCATAGAAAAATACAAAGCGATATTTGTAGCTCGTGGCTTCTACCAGAAAGAGGGAATAAACTATGAAGAGAATTTTGCTCCTGTAATCAAGTACACTATCATCAGATCAGTACTTGCCCTGCCTGCAGTGACGAAATGGAATATACACCAGATGGATGTCAAGACAACTTTCTTGAATGGTGTAGTCGAGGAGGAAGTGTATGTGGAGCAGCCACTTGGTTTTGAGACACATGACAGGGTGTCATATGTGTGCAGTTTGAAGAAAGCCTTGTATATCTTGAAGCAAGCTCCTAGGACTTGGTATGGTAGGATAGACAGATTTCTATCTAGTTTGGGATTTACCAAGAGTAAAGTAGATTCCAACCTTTACTACAAGGTTGAGGAAGGCAATCCAGTGATACTGCTTTTGTATGTGGATGACCTGTTTGTAACAAGTGAGGATGAGTTGATTGCCAACACCAAGAGGAAGCTTGCTGCCGAGTTCAAGATGAAGGACATGGGGATGATGCACTATTTCATAGGCATGGAGGTGTGGCAGAGTGCAGATGGAATATTCCTTGGACAAGGGAAGTATGCAGTAAAGATCTTGAAGAGGTTCGGGATGATGGACTGCAAGGCCATGGCCACACCTATGGCATCAAACCTAAAGCTTCTATGTGATGCTTCATCTGAGCCGGTTGATGTCACGATGTATCGTCAAATGATTGGGTCCTTGATGTACCTGACGAACACTAGACCAGATATTTTCTTTGCGGTGAACACATTGAGCCAGTTCCTGACAGATCCCAGAGGTGCTCACCTAGTTGTTGTAAAGCATATTCTGAGGTACCTAAAGGGTACAATTGATTATGGGCTCAAGTATGATGCGAAACAAAAGTTTAACCTACGGGGTTATGTTGATTCAGACTGGGAAGGCAGTGCTGCAGATAGGAAGAGCACATCTGGGTGCTACTTCAATATGGGATTGGGTGTGATCTCTTGGTTTAGAAGGAAGCAGTCTTGTGTAGCACTGAGTACAACCAAAGCATACTATGTTGCAGCTTGTTCGACTAGTTGTGAAGCAGTATGGCTCCGGAAGCTACTGTCTGAGCTATTTGATCTCCCATTGGAGGCTACTAGTATCCTTTGTGACAACCAGAGCTGTGTGAAGCTGTCTGAGAATCTAGTGTTCCATGACAAGTCGAAGCACATTCAGATCAAATATCACTATATCAGGGATATGGTGTATAGAGGAGCAATGAAGCTCCTGTATGTTGCGACGGATGAGTAGGTTGCAAATGTGTTGACGAAACCACTAGCCAAAGTGAAGTTTGAGTACTTCATAGATAGGCTTGGTGTTCTTCATATTGACGACACTTTGAGGAAGAAGTCAAGGACACATTTGCAGGATCCATTCCAAGCATGGTGAGAGGATGATCCTTCCCATGGCTGTGGATGTAAGCGTTAGATGATGAGCATCAAGACGATGCTCCAGTTCTTGTTTTATATATGCATCATGTTGGATGCTTTGATCAGTTTGACCATATATTTGTATATGCATCATGTTGGATGCTTTGATCAGTTTGATCATATATTTGTATATGCATCATGTTGGATGCTTTGATCAGTTTGATCATGTATTTGTATATGCATCATGTTGTATGCTTGATATGATCAGTTGGATCATGCATTTGTATATGTATCATGTTGGATGCTTGATATGATCAGGTGGATCATGTATTTATATATGTATCAGGTGGATGCATTGTATGATCAGGTAGATCATGTACTTATGTATGTATCAGGTGGATGTATTGTATGATTAGGTAGATCATGTACTTATGTATGTATCAGGTGGATGCATTATATGATCAAGTAGATCATGTACTTATGTATGTATCAGATGGATGCATTGTATGATCAGGTGGATCATTTACTTATGTATGATCAAGTAGATCATGTACTTATGTATGTATCAGGTGGATGCATTATATATCAGGTGGATGCATTGTATGATCAGGTGGATCATGTATGATTATATGTAGTAGGTAGATACTTTGTATGCATCAGATGGATATATTGTTTGATCAGGATGATCACAGATGATGAACTTCAGGATGTTTCTCCAGATAATATGCATCAGGAGACTGCTATGATGATGATCAGGTTGATCATGTAATGATGTACATCATGATGATGTATGGTGAGTATGAGGTTGATACTTTGTGGTCGTGGACAGGTTGTGCAAGTAGCATAGAAAAGATCCTTTAAAATCTAGATAGGTAGAATGGTGTGCTCGTAATAGCCTGGGATGCTCTATCGAGATCTAGATAGGTAGAGTGGTGTGCTCGTAAAATCCTAGGATGCGCTGAGTAGGTTTTTCTATGGTTTCGCATAGAAAAGATACTTTAAAATCTGGACAGGTAGAGCGGTGTGCTCATAACAGCCTGGGATGCTCTATTGAGATCTGGACAGGTAGAGCAGTGTGCTCGTAACATTCTGGGATGCTCTAAGTAGGTTTTGCGAATGTTCACATAGAAAAGATTCTTTAAAATTCGGACAGGTAGAGTGGTGTGCTCATAACATCCTAGGATTCTCTGAGTAGGTTTTGTGAAGGTTAACATGTAAAAGATCCTATAGTCTGCACTAGGTTTTGTTGACACACATAATCAGTCCTAGGTTCCACAGTATGGCCACTGATGATGAAGACCTACAAGTGGTGGGCCTACATCTAGTATGAAAAAGGACTAGCTCTGTAGAACTTCCTATGACGAGTAGATTGGAGATTGATTGAGATAGCAACAGCAGTGACGATGATTCGGTGATGATGATCCAGTGACGATGATCTGGAGAAGAAGACTTGTGCTAGCAAATTTGTGTCGAGAAATACCTTCCTAGTTAAGAGGGAGTGTTGATGTAATTGTAACTTCGGAATGTATTTCGCCTATGTATATTGTACTCCTATAGAGATGTTATTATTCCTCTATATGGAAGTGTCATCATTTGTATTTATAAGTGTCGCAAGTGTCACAACTTCCATGTGATGGGTTATTAGACCACCAAGTGTGGGGTCGGCCCTGATTAGTATTACCATGGGTTATTAGACTAAGTTAGACAAGTCGGCCCTGCTAGTTTATTAGGCAGGTCAGGTCATGTATAAATAGAGTGCGGGAGGCACTCTATTTGATCACTTCATTATTCACTTCTACACTCTCCAGAAAGTGGCACACAAGTGAGGAAGGAGGAGTAGCTTCTAGGAGGACTATCTCTTGTACTTGGGTTGTATCATTGCTCTTTCTATCTCTGAGGAAGTTGTGGGGTTTTTCACCTTTATGGTTTTCCCCAGTGAAACATTGTGTGTCTATTGTCTCATGTGATTGCTTGTTGTGATTGATATGCTTGATATGATGTATATGTTGTTCTCTTAGTAAAGATCCTAGAGTATATTGAACTAATGCTCAAAAATTAACACTGCAATGTTGACTCATCAAACCTCCTTCCAATAGGCCCCCAACATAATCTTGTGGCTCACCCTCGAGCCACGTCTGCTGGAATTGGTGTACTCAGACTCATATATGGTTGGACAATGTCTCTACAACTATTTTTGCTTTCTGGATCTAGCTGTTGTATACGGCTCCTACTGCTACGATGATCACTGGTTCACTCTCATGTACTTCTCACCCGAAAATTGGTCATCCTCCGGCTTTTTGTCATGTACCTCTCAAACTCATCCTCTAGTCTCTAAGAACCTGGTGCAGACTAAGGAGAAGTTTACAAACAACACCAAGGTGCAAAATAGGCCAATGGCTCTAGCACATATGTTTCGCACGACGAAGCTTCGAACTACCACCATATGCCTAGACATATCAGATGAGACTTCGTCTCTATGAGACCCAAGTGTCAGTGGTGCTTCCTGCTATAGGAGTTCATGCACACTTGTTGTTCGTACCCTCAGTGCACCTGGCGTGCTCCCATGCGAAATAAAATGGATCATTGTCACAGCATCCTTGGAATTCCTAACTTAACTAGCACCCTAACCCTCTCACAGCATGAATTCCTTGCATTTGGTAAATACCACTTTCTTCATCTAGCCTCTGGTGCCTTTGTTTATGCATCGCCCCAAACCGGACATCTTCCTCACAAATCATTCGTAACCCTGTTCACGTAAGGTGCCACTCATGCCATCCCGCTGGTTTCTACGTGTATAGACCAAACCTTTGATGGCCAAAATGGAAACCACACTTCCTCCAGCTATCATGCGTGCCAAACCATGTGAACCACCACCCCTGGTACCCCCGGCCATACTGCCATGGTGTGTTCCATGTGCCAAACGTGCCTTACACCGGCACCAATCTGGGCTATCTAACGATCATACCCATAAAACTGAAAAAGTCCCATTTGCTCACGATTCAAAATGATTGCTGATGTGACCCGATCGTGAACCTACCACTGTCACAACCCATCACCTAAACCGCGATACAGGTTCTCCAACATGCGCATGCTTTTCCTATTGGTGAACTCCCCTGCCATCGAGCATCCTACCATTTTTTTCTTCCCAGTTCGACTCAGGCATCGCGCTACTCCAAACCTGTCCTGTAGGGCTTCAATTTGCTACCATTTACCCAATTTGGGAGCATCACTACATCTAACTACTGTAGTTGTACTGCTCCTCCTGAATTTATGCTATTGATGCGATATGGACCAAGCCAATGCATCTACAATTTCCCTGGGTGCTTCATAAACTTGTTGTCGTACAACAGCACCAAGTCACCCTGCTGAAACTATTTGTTCTTGATATGGCGATCATGCCAAGCCTTCTGCCGATCCTTCTCCATGCTTTGGTGGAAACCTGCGATAAAGCGATCTTCCTCAATCTGCACTAGCTACACCAGATATTCTCCTAGTGCCGCTTCATCATCCAAACCTGTCACTGACGCTATGCACAGACTTGGAACAATGTATTCCATAGGCATAATCGCCTCTTTTCCATACACCAATTTGAATGGTGTATGTCTTGTCAATATTTTACAATTGGTGCGATATTCCCACAAAACTGTTGGAATCTTCAAATCCCAGTCGTCGTGATTTGCATTGCAAACCTTTGTCAGCGCGTGCTCCAAGACCTTGTTGAAAGCTTCTACTATCCCATTTTCCTGTGGATGATATGGTGTGCTCTTCTTATGATGTATCTGCAGTTCCATTGTCAATGCACTGATGGTGCGATTGATAAAGTGACTGCCCTGATCACTCACCAATACCTTTGGGCAACCAAACCGAGTGACGATGTTGTTGAATAAGAAACGTGTTGCTGTTGCAGCAGTGCAATCTATGACTGGTGCAGCCTTTGCCCATCTTGTCAAATAATTTTTCATCATGATGATGTATCTTGCATCATTGCGCTTCCTAGGTGGGTTGATAGGGCCCACTAAATCCACTTCCCATTTATCAAATGGTTGCAGTGTCACTTGAGGTTTCAATGGCATCTCATACCTCCTCAAGGGTTTCCTAGTTCTCTAACATACATCATAGGTTCGTGCATAATCTATCGCATCATTGTGAAGCGTCGGCCACCAAATTCCTACACGGAGAACCTTTCTGGCAGTCGCACGGCCTCCACAGTTCCCACCAGCTACTCCTGCATGTGCTTTTAATAAGATCTGCCCTTGCTCATGAGGTAGCATGCAATGCCTCAAGATATCGTCCGATCCCAGTTTGTGCAACTGTCCTGCAATCAGCTAGAAATCCGTAGCCTTGACCACCAGCTACTTCTTCTGACCAATAGTAAGACCCTCCGGCGTGGTTCCTGTCACCAGAAACTGAATGATTAACTCATAGTAGTCGTCAGCTACCGCAACCTTAAACAGTTGCAAATCAAGAAGCATGTCTTCAATGTTGGTTGGTTTCTCTCCTGTTTCAATCTGCGATAGATGATCTGGCCCTGTGTTTAAGTGTCCTGGCTTCACAATCACCTCAAAATCGAACTCCTAAAAAAGAAGTAGACAACGACATATCTTCCCCCCCAACACAGGCTTATTGACTAGATATTTCAATGCAGAATGGTTTGTGAACGTCTTAAACTAACTTCCTAATAGGTAATGCCAGAACTTTTGCAGTGCATATACCATCCCTAGACCTTCCCTCTCGGTGTTTATATAGTTTCTCTCTGCGGACGACAACTTCCAACTCGGAAAAGCAATGGGGTGATCCAGATCACCTTCCCCTGGCTGTGTGAGCACTACCCCTAGCGCAATCAATGATGCATCGACATGGACAAGGAGTTCCTCACTCCAGTCTGGAAATACCTGTATTGGTGCTGAAGCCATCTTAGCCTTCAGCGTTTCGAAACTAACTTGACATTCAGGGCTCCATTGAAATCCCGCATCTTTCTTCAACAACTTTTCCATAGGGGTCGTGATCGCTGCATAACCCCAGATGAATTTGTGATAATACCCACTATGTCCCAACGTTGCTCTCAGCTGCTTGACATTAGTCAGCAGTGTTAAGCTCAAAATGAGAACAATCTTTGATGGGTCGACCAACAATACCTGCTTGCAAACAATGCGACCCAGTAATATCCCAAATGGTGCACAAAAGATGCACTTCGTCAAGTTCAGCGATATCTAATGCTGTCGAAAGTGCTCCAACGTCAGTCACATATTTTCCAGATGATCATTGATTAATCCATATACTGTCCAGTCATCCATGTACACTTGCAAAAAATTCTGGATGAAATCGCTAAAGGCAGCAACAACGACCAGAGAGAATATCGTCGGCACATTCTTCAATCCAAACGGCATCACCGTATACTGAAAACATCCCCATTCTATCACAAAGGTTGTATTGTGGTTGTCTTCCTTCGTGATTCTGATTTGATGATAGCCAAATAACCCATCCATGAAATAATACATATCTTGACCACTCACGCCCTCTAGTACCTCATTAGTGAACGGGGTCGGAAATGGATCATGCAGACATGTGTCATTCAGCTTCCGCAAGTCGACATGAATGCGCATTTCACCTGTCTTCTTGTCCTGCACCACCATAGGACTAATCCAGTTTGATTCCTCAACCGGTTCAATAATGCCAGCATCCAACATATGGTCAAGTTCTACTTTGACCCTCTCCTTATGGAGTGGATTTAGTCGATGTGGTAGCTACCTGATTGGTTTTGCATCTGGTTTCAATGGGATCTTCATCTCCCCCAAATCCCCCAAGATTCCCTTCATCTCAAAAAACTTCATGGGGAATAAGTCTTGGAATTCGTGCTACAAATCGGTGACCTTCCCCATCATCTCATTGTCCCAATAGTCCCCGCCATGTGCAAAATTTGGAGATTCCTCTGTCCCAATGTTGAACTTCCGGAACTTCAGCGGTTGACTGATCAGATCAGTTGGTGCATTAGGTGCTACCACATCACGACTGCCTTCGGATTATGGAATATTGATGTTCCGCGGATCATCACCATCCTCTGGCCCACCGGTGATATTATAGCATTCCATCATTGACTGCATCTTGAAGTGTGTATGCAGATCCGCGAGATATTCCACTGGAACAACCTTTAGAACCACATCGTGGATGAGCTACAAAGCATTATGGACGCCTAGGTTGGCAGTATACCATGAGCGCGGCATCGCATCTAGAGTATGGAAAAAGGCATGGACCCACTCATCCCTTAGTCGCAATGCCCACAACATCTGACATTCCATCAAATGAATGCCAAGGTCATGCCATCCATCATATCTCCCTGTGTGGTAAAATCCGGTGTCTCCAAAGCAAACCTTCGTCAATCTCCATCACTGTGACCACCCATCAACCGACTTCTTATGTGTCACCCACCAACTTGTTGGAGTAGCCTTCGTCACTTCCTCCAATGCCAACAATCGTTGTGGTTCTGAGACCTTTTCCTCAAACGCCACGAGAAAATCAGACAAGTCGGGAAGCCCTTCATATACTGGTAGTGCAACAGTTTCAGTCACAACATGGAATAATGACTGCGTGACTAACCCACACTTGCGAAGTGGCACCTCATGCAATCAATTCTACCAATTCTCTAAAGTGTCGTCAAAGTTGGAAGACGCAGAGCTGAAGCTGCGTCACCCAAGCTCACCGTCGACAGTCATATGAATATAATCTTCTGAGATATTGTATGCATGTTCCCATCCGCTGGGAACTTCGCCCTTTATGGGTTTAATATACCTGCGTCCTTCAGTCGGATCCAATGGAGCTATGACTCTAAGGTCGTGGTTTTCAAAATTCATCATCCACTTCTTAAAGTTGATTACTGCTCCACTATCATTAGCTCGTCCAATCCCCAACAGTGCGAGATAGGAACTTCCACCTTCAACAAACTCAATACATAAAAATCCGCATATGTCTTCATTCCCTCAATGTCCATGACAAGGCTCGAAACTCTCCCAATCGGTGTAACCTTCGCCTGATTAGCCAGCCACAGTGATACAGGGGACCAGCTCAACGTTGGGATCCCCATTTTTTGTCAGGCCTGCTTGGTCAGGATGTTGACATTCGAGCCAAGATCTAGAATAACTGAATTGACCTCGTAATCCCCGATATGGACATTCATTCACATTTCTTCGCCCATCTTCTTCCGTTGTAGGTATTTCACCACAAATTCCTTCCATCCTGGAGTCGATCGTCGCAACAAATTCTTGATCTCAGCCAGAGAATTGGGGTCTCTTGCCAGCAATAAACAAATTTCCAAGAAGTGTTGTAGTGTTCCATATTGATGCGACGGTCCTACTTCTGACATTGAATAAAAAATAGGAGGAATATCACAAATAACTGCCTTACCAGGATTTCTACCCATCGCATGTCGTGCTTGAAAGAATGTATCATGCTCGGCATCAATATCAAATTGTACTGTCTTCTTCCCAGCTAACCAGATCAGAGGATGCGAACCATCTTCGCCAGTATTCACACCTCCTCGAGTAATAACTACAACAACAACATCTTGTACCCTCAGCTCCACAAAAATTTCCACGATAGTTGCGCCTTGAGTCTGGTTCAGCGGTTGATTCCTAGATTAGTTCACATTTTGGTTGGCATTCTGATTCGAAAGCTGGTTTTGGTTCTGCAGCGGTTTCTACACTTGATTATGTATGGGTTGCTGCACCTGATTCTAGTTCTGCTATTGCTGAGCATTTCTTGCTTTCCATCATGCAATCAACTACGGACAGTTTTCTAGAGTGTGACCAGTAACAAAACACAACGTACACTGTGTCTGCAATTGTGGGAAATCCCGCTGGTAATGTCCCCACAGTCTGCAGTTATAACACTGGATAGGTCCTCGACCTCCTCATCCTTGTCCTTCTCCATGAACAAAGCCTCCACCGCATCCTCCCCAGAATCTTCCACAGAATCCCCCTTGCTGCTGGTACTGTGGTTTATTAAACTGTTGTTACATGGGATTTGGTTGCATTTGCACACACTACCCAGGCTGCATGTACTGTGGATGTTGAACGTACTGTGGCTTTTGTGGAGCCATTTGCATCAGAGCATATTGCGGCATAAACTGTTGTGGTTGTTGCTGTGGTACAAACTGCACCTGCAGTTAAGGTAGTGGCTAGGCTACCTGTGGCTATGGTTGTGGTTATTGTACTGCACGCTGGTCATCCTTCACATTGAATGCATCGTACCTTCGCTCATGAAGTAACCCATACGCCCGGCAATCCTTGACTTCATGTCCCACGGACTTGCAGAAGGTACAATACAGATTCAACAATTTTTTGACCATCTTCTTCATGTATTGACACTCCTCATGGCAGTTCCTGTATACCTAATAGATGTGACACCACAACATTCCGCCGTCGCTCAATGGATTCAGTGCTCCTGAAACTAGATAATTACGGAAGTCTAGGCAATTATCCTTAGTATGCCCCTCTCCATGACCTCACGTGCACAATAATTCTCCACGTTGTTCCTTACCCTTCTTAAGGTCTTGTATCTGTATTGTCAAGTTATCCAATTGTGTCTAAATCTACAACATACCCGTGGCATTCTCACCAAGCGGTGAAGCTTCCAACCGCATTGCAATCTCTAGAGCTTCACTTGATGTTGTAATGTCCTGTTGCATCAGTGGTAGTCAAATGTGAGGGAGCAATGCCGCGATAAACCATTCTTTGTGCTGGACATTGCTCATGTCAGAGCTGACCCTTGCCATCAATGTTTTGAATCGTTGGTCAAAATCCCCCACAGTTTCATTGGGGTACTACTTAATTTCTTTTAGTTCTGTAATATACTGTGCTTCCGATTTGGGTTTTCTGAACATTGCAATCAATCCAGCTTGAACTTCATCCAACATCTTTTCTGGAGCGCCTACAAGAGCCTGCACAAACTTCATGAACCAGTCTAATGCGTGACCCCGAAGGGTTGTCACCAATTGTCCTTTCTTGGCATTATCATCGTTAATTTGCTTTACAGTCCATACTGCTTCACATAAGAACCAGTACTGCTCGATATTATCTGTTCCATTTCCGTGGAACAGTGGTAACTTTGCATCTTTGCCTGCCATCCTGGACTTCCTTCCTACAGTCGCTGAGCTACTAGCAATTAAATTATGTTGACTTGATGAACACAGCTATGCAAAGTTGTATTTCTTACTAGTTGAGAGATAGTGAGCTGAGGTATGGGTACGTTGCTACTGGGGTTTGGTCCTACCTCTATCCTAGGAAAAGCCTGTTCGTCCTTTTCGGCACTGTGAGGTCTCTTCGTCCCGTGTGGTATTCCTTCGTGGCCTTGCTTTTCGATTGCAGCAGGACTTTCTCTTGTCCCTTGCCTCTTTTCTTGTCAAAACCTTGCTCCTCCCCTTATAATACCACTCTCTTCCTCGGCTTCCTTCACAGTCTCATCATGAACCACACCCATATACCCCTTATCATTCCATGTACCACCCCCCATCCATCATGGTATCCACAACCTCTTCCCACCAGGGTTCTTACTGGTCCAGGTGCATCTTCAATATGCCTTTTTTGCAAATGAGCATTTTAATGGACAACTGTAGCGACAACAGAAACCTGCCTTTTGGCCCATTGAAGAATTCTCTTTCTGCCTCACTATAAGACTTTATTTTAGCAACTACAAACTTAGTGATATAGCCTTCTATTATACTATTGACCCAAACCTCAACAGCTCGTGACACTTTGTTGTCAACTTCTTCCAGCTCCTGAATCAGTTATGGGGTCCAGGCTATCGGCTTACCACCTTGGAAGTTCTTCTTCTGGAAGGTCAATTTTTCAACCACTCATACAGGATGATTGGGAATTCACAAAAAAAATATTCGTATGGACCATTGTGAATGTACTTCGCCAACCACCAATCTGTCGACAACCCAAGGTTCTTATTTTATTTTTCGGCGAACTCTCGCAACTTTACGTCGAACCAATCTTGGATCTCCGGTCTTGTTGGATGCCACAACATATCCTACTTTCACTTTGCACTACGGTCCCGTAAACGGAACCATTTCTTGACACAAACCTAGTTGAAAGGGGTTCCACACATTGTCGACACCCAAGACACTGCGATCTCCCTGAGCACCGACCTAGACAGGTTTAACCCTGTCTAGCAACACCTGCGAAGCAGATGAGGTCTCACCCAAGATGTTCAAGGAAGAGTTGACGGAACCATGTTTCCACCGAATGAAGGAGGATGTTGTGCATCAATTCATTAAATTTTTGCAACATTCAGAAATAGATCTAAACATTCAACTCAGGCATTAAGCATAATTGCAACATTATTCAAAAGATCTCATCATTGACAGAATCATAAATATGCAATAGATATAACAGTAAAGCATTAATCATAGCAAGGAAACATCGCATCATTCATATATTCATATCGCAAGAGGCATTTACCATAGAAAGATGGAAACAACACAAGGATTTTGCTCAAAACTCTGTCACATCATATTTATCTCCGCCAAAACTCAAATACAACAAGATACTTAATCAAGATCTCTAGATGTTCTCTTCTTCGGCTCTCTCCCCAACGAATACTATTCAACACTTACAAACCTACATCTACTTATAGGCTTTCACCTTTATATTTTTGGTCCACTTAGGCAACCGCCTAACTAGTTCTTAATAAACTTTACAAAAACTAACCCACAATCCCACATAATGCGGTCAAAATGACCCAAACTACATATGACATGGTCCAAATGACCCAAAATACATATGACATGGTCCAAATGACCCAAAAACTACAAAAATACTTGTTGCCTTGCGCGCTTCTTTCCTCCTTCCGCGGTACCTTTGGCCTTGCGCAGCATTCGGGATGTTGCGATGCTGACTCATCAAGCCGCCTGCCAACAGTCAATGGATCCCCCATGGCTTGCCAATCCATATCTTCATGCTCTCTTTCACGCCAAGTCAAAACCATCTTGCAATTGGTAAACCATTTCATTGGTTAGTTTTTATTTTTTACCATTTTCATTGTGGTGTGTGCGACTGTCCCTATTAGACAGTGGCACACGCCCGCGAGTCCCTTTGAGACAAAGTAGCGCATTTTTCTCATATGCGCTAGTATTTGTCAAAGGAACCCGAGGGTGCGCAGAGTCAAAATAAAAACCTCAATAAAAAATTAAATTAACCATTAAAAACCTAAAAATTTGCATTGAAATGGAAGAGGGGAAGGATATTACTTACTTGTAAGAGATGGCGGACAATTTGGTATCCCAAAATGATCATAATAAGCAACGGAAGTAGAGGTTGGTGCTCCAATCTTTGCCCCAAAAATTTGAAATGGTGAATTTGGATATGTTTCGAAACTATTTATAGAAAAGTCAATTTAAATTTTTACCCACTTTTCAGTTTTTAACATAGTTTCAAAATTATTTTAACATTTCATTTAATTCACTAATACACTTTTGAGTTTTTGTTGATTACGCAAAGTGCGAATGTCAGAATTTCACTATATTTTCATAAAGTTGATCTATCAAGGTTTGTTTTCCTTGTAGACATGTCAAATTAGGTATATTTTATGTTTTCCTTGTAGACATGTACATGGCTAGAAGAGCTCTTCTCTCATTGTTTTATACTTTTTCGGGTGAGGAGACTAACTGTACGAAAAAGGACTTTTAGGAGTATTCTTTAAGGTTTTCCAACTCTCGAAACATGAAAACACCAACGAGAATTCACCTACTCGGGCTCGATGTGAAATCCACAAGAGGGTATATAGATTTATTGTTTAGTTTTTTCAAGCTCTTCAAACAAGAAAACACCGACGAGCACATACCAACTTGGGCTCGATACTAAAATCCACGAGTAGGTGTATGGAGTTATTGTTTAAGTTTTTCAAAATCCCAAAAAAGGAAAACACCGACGAGCATAAACCGATCCAGGCTCGATATTAAAATCCATGGATCAGTGTTATAGAGTATTCATCTATCTCTTCTTCAAACTCTATAAAAATGAAGAAGGTCCTGATTCTTCCTCCCATTGACGCATTAAAATATATACATGGTTGGACTTATACCAAGAAATATTATCCCTCTTTCTTCACGTTTTTTTCAAAAATGAAGAGAGGCTATTGAGTTTTCTTTCTTGGACTCATTAAAACCAACAAGAAGGGTATTATAGGTCAAATCAGCACTTCTCCATCCATGATCACATTGCCCTGTCAATCACACAAAAGGACACTGTGGATGGAAGAGATAGATTAACCTTAGATGATTTGATGCTGAGATTCCACATCTTCAATTGAAAACTATATTTTTGTATATTGCATATTTCATTGGAAATCCGTGACTCTAATAGCTGAACTCTAGTGCATCATGCGCGGGTTCTAATAATGGCAACCCGTGCACAACACTTAAAAGTAGTATGCGTGAGTTGCTAAGAGCACTAGTTGTGCACCATGCGCAAGTTCCCTAGTGCCATACTCGCGGGTATGTTAAAATCAAATTGAAAAATACATTAAAGATATGGATTGAGATTAGTTGAGTTTGGTATTATAACTCCCCTAACTTCCCAATCCAACTGCCTCACAAATCTAACTTCCTACCTTGGCCATAAATACAAGAGGAATCCATGAGGAAGAGGCCAATAGAGAAGAGAGCTATTGTTATGTTGAAGGAATTTCTAGTCAAGAGAGGAGCAGGAGCCTAGAACTTGGTTGCATAAGTTCTTGGAACAAGATTAGGTATATCAGTTGTATTTTATTGCATTTCTTTGACAATAAAGATTGAGATATTCTTCCTGTCCCAATTAAATGTCAATTTTAATGGATGTTTGATTATGATTAATGTTATATTGTCTCATCAATATCATTATATGTTTATAGTCAAATTCTTTTGAGGAAGGTTTGTCAGTTTTGCAGGTATATTGTTGTCGAGATCGGGAGAAAGCTAGGACCAGCCACCATAAATAAGGTTCTCTTTCTCAAACCATAATCTCATTTGTTCACAGTAATTAGCGTGATACCCTAATATATCTATCTGTCAGCCCCATGTATGTTGATAGCATTCATCCCCTGCTATAGGGTATAATCCTTAACAACACTATCCTTCCTACCTTAACAATGGAGAGGGGGTTCATATATATAGGGCTAAAGGGGTAGGAGAGGTTGAGGATTTAGGGGAGAGGCTTAAGGGATCATCCCACTAGGCAAGGGGATCAAATTCCACATTTCCAAATAAGTAGGGATGAGTCTCCACACCATCCAAGCTTCGAGAAGTTCCTCGAAGCTTCTCTTTATCCATTTTAACCAACTGCAATGCACCTTGCACAAGGAAAACACGTGTCAAAGGGAGATCAATGCACCTTGTGAAAAAGCGCCATGCACAATAGATGCACTCTTCTAAGGTGCAGAGCGTGTCACCTTGAACCTAACACACCTTGCCAGAGAGTGGGGCACGTCGGGATGACCACATAAGATTAAAGGAATGAACAAAAACCTTTCTTTTGATGGTTTATCCCAGAAACTTTAGGGATCAGGGCATATAGAGGATACATAACTCATGATGATGAGATTTTGGTGTATAGTAAGAGTTCAACAACTAGTTTCAACAATTGAATTTCACATTCAATTTTTAGAATTGCTTATGAACCATAAACTAGTTGGAATGGGGAAATACGTAGTAGTCTTCATTGAGGTCCTATATGCCCATAAGGCCAAGAAGAGAATAAGGTGTCGTTATGAAGTTTGTTTCCCAACCATATGTTGGATCATGGTTTTCAAGACTCGATTAACAACCTCAACCTTACCATTGTCTGGAGGATAGTAGGGGTCGAGTTCTCTTGACAAAAACCCAACATGGGAGCTAATTTGGACATCACATTTTTACAAAAATGAGACCCATGATCGATAACAATAGTGCAGGTCACCTCAAGCCCAACAATAATGTGATTGAAGACAAAAAAATGCAATTGTCTTACCATCGTTTAAGGAGGTGGGTATAGCTTCAGACCATTTAGTAAAGTATTCCACCACCACAATGATGTAGTGATCACCATTGGTCAAAGAAGGATTACACACCATAAAATAAACACCCCATTTTGCAAAAGGGATAATAGTAACAAATGGATGTAATGGAGCAAGATTTCTATGCATCTTATGGGTAAAGACTTGGAAAGAGTGAAACTTTTGGATGGAATTTATACAATCTAAAAATATTGTGGGCCAAAATTACTTGCACGCAAAATTTTATGGGTAGTATTTATCCCAGATAGATAACCACCACATGATCCAGCATGGAAATCATTTAAAACTCGCTCAGCTTCATCATGAGTAAGACATTGTGAAACACAAGGTAAACCCACCAACAATACAAATTTTTTGCACCAATTATGTAATTCTTAGCTTGGTCATGTATATGTAAACCCTGATTGTGGGATAATTGAGGACAAAAGAATTTAGTTTCAAGATATACTAGTATGTCTCCATACCATATATCAGACAAGTCAATGAGAAACAAATATTCATGGAGTAACGATTCATGAGACATGGGTTGTTCATCAACTCGGGGAAGATTAGACATCAATTTAGCAAACACCAAGAATTTATTTGACTTGGTTGTGGAAAATTCAAGATCAAATTCTTGTAAGATAATGATCCACTTTGAATATTTCCCCCAATGATTTTTCTTGACAATATATGTCTCATTTGATTAGATTTTGCAATAATAATAGTTTTGTATAAAATTATGTAATGTCTAAAGAATTGGATGGCATGAAATACCTCCAAGGCAAGTTTCTCCAAATGAAAATATCGAAGCTTCCTGCTGAAAGGGATTTTGATAAGATAACAAACCACACGTTCTTGGAAAAAATCATCTTCCTACACCAACACCATAGTTATGGTGGATTAAAAATCCATGAGATATAGAAGAAAATCATGGGTGTAGTCATGAGGGCCTAGGAGTGTGGTCGATGTCAATGACTTTTCAAATACATTGAAAGATCATTGAGATTAATAATCCCTTACAAATGGAACCCCTTTCTTTAGCAAATACATGATGCCCTTGGTGATTTCCACATAATTAGTGATAAATTGCCTCAAAAAATTTTCATTCCCTTGCATACTTTGATTTGGGTAATATTGTGAGGAGGACGTAATTAGATAATCGCCTTGACCTTCAAGGTATCAACCTGAATTCCATACATGTATATGATTAAGCTAGTAATTGACCATATTCCACACACAAAATGGATTTATATGGATTTAAGCAAATACTGTAATAGTGGAAATGGAGAAATATCTCACGTAGATGGGTAGGATTATCAACACGCCACTTGGAAGGAACAACAATATTATCAAGATATGCCTGAAAATATGCTTAATGTCATGGAAAGCATAGGACATATCTCACTAGAAATTTTCCCTTCCATTCTTAATACCAAATGAAAACTTGAGATAAGAAAATGTTCCCAAGGATAGATACATGTAATTTTATGTTGATTGGTTAATTTAATTTCAATTTGAGTATAGGTGGAGGAACAATCCAGGAACAAAAAGGTTTCACATCCATCATAATCATCGATAATTTGATAGATGAAATGGGTAGGATAATTATCCTTGGGACAAGCCACATTAATATCCCTGTAATCAAGAAAAACCCAAATGGTTGCTTGTTTCTTATAGACTGGGATAGGATTGGATACCCACTCAGTCAAAGAAAATGGGTATATAAAACCAGATTTCAACCATTTTTCAAATTCTGCCTTAATTGCAATCTTTGCAATGGTGAACAGGTTAGAGTCACGGTCGAATAGGATTATGTCTAGAATACATATCAATATCATGTTCAAAAATATGAGTATCGATACTAGGAATTTCTTCATATGACCAAGCAAATATGTCATGGAATTCTTGAAATATGGCAGTGTAAGTTTCGATCTCTTGAGGGGAAAATTCGACACCTATATGAATATTTTCCACAACACCTGTTTTTCTAGAATGTCAATAAATATGGACTTGGAAATATTACCCAAGTTCCTTTCTAACAGAATTTCATGATTCATAGTGGGGAACGAGGGGTGATCGACATTCCTAGTCGTAGCTAGGGTTTCAAAATATTCTCCATTGTTTTCGGATCAAGGAGAAAAGAGGCACATTGGTGCGTTTCCTCCCAAGGCTTCTCATCAAGAGAGATGAATTCCGTAATTTCCTCATCTGAAGGTAAATCAATGTTAAAAAGATCATGTGAAATAGGTGGAGAAGTGGACCAAGAGGGAAATAAATACTAATCACGATCTTTAACTAAGTGAGGGTGCAAAGCAGCTTCAACATAAGATGATTGGACTCCCTGGTAGGAAAGATCGACCATAGTGAGTGGCATTTTCTATCCATGAGATTCGAATTTTGAATCTAGTGGTACCACCCAAGGATCAAAAGTGTTGAGGGAGCCATCAATGTCAAAAGTGATAATACAAATGGGAGAAATAACGGTAGAGGTGCTAGGTACAAGATAAGAGAATGAACCCATCAAAAATTAGTCCTTGAATAAACCAACACTGAAACTCTCATAATTACTCACAGAATATCCCACAAATGGCACATTATGTCTAGTGTTGGTACACAAATCAAGCATGCAATAATAAAGTTGGTGTATAGTAACGACCTTTCCCTAATGAGGGAAACAAATAACATGAAATATAGATGAAGCTACAACTTTCATTGCATAAAACCAAATTTTCCCAAGTAGGAGGTTATAGTTAAATGGAGCATCAATCACTTCAAATTCTAGAGAAATGGTTTCCTCCTAATTTGATGGGTAAAGTAGTGAGAATTCCCTACGGTTTAAAAGTACGACTGTAAAAACATTTCAAAGTAGTATTGGATTCTGCCAATGTTAGAGATCCAATGGCTCACCAACAATAAATGGACATAACACATGTAAAGGCTCCTTCATTGATGATTGTGTGAAATATGTTCTTTCCACGTATGACTACTTGTATATGAAACACAATCTAGTGGGAGAGCCTAGGTTGGCTATGGTTCATATCAAATGTGACCAAACCCAATTTCAAGTGATCAACCCCACCAATTGCTGCCAATAGTGATTTATGTTGCATGTGACAAATTTGCAACACTTTGAGGGATGGCATAGCGCAAGGGGCCTATGCCAAATCCTCCACAATATTGTAATTTTGGGCAGCTTGGAAATTATAAATATTCATCACTCATTGAATTAAACCCTTCGTGGGGTGTAACACTATGTTAGACACATGATCCTCTATTTGAATAGAGCCACTAGGTTGAGAAGGAGAAGCAAAATCATTTTCAAGAGGATTTCCTTCCATCATTCCATACTGATGAGTTCATGTGGAAAAGGATTCAATATCCTAAAAAGGAAATACATTCAAAGATCCCTCCTCTTGTGGTGGCATAGGATTTTTAGCAACCATTTTTTGATGTTGTTGTTGAGGACAGGAAGGATTAGTTAAAACAACAGGATTTACGACAGAGTCCCTTTGGAAAATGAACTCATTGAATTCTTGCAAACACAGACAATGGTGTGTCATGTGATCAATGCCACAAATATTACAAGGAACTTCAACTTCCTAAAACCTTCTTGTTTACCCTAGAATCATATTTGTGGGTTTGCACAATCTCTTGCTCAGTCAAAGTGTTTTTTTGTCTTTTCTTCTTCTCCTTCTTTAATCTAGATTTGTGTGGTTGTGTAGATTACATTGAATTCACCTCGAAGGTTTGAGTAGGGATTGGAATTGATTTGGAAACAAGTGCAGTAGAGGTGGGATTATTGGCAATAGATAGCTTACTAATATGACCACTTAATTGGCCCACATAAGTAGTGGAAACAAAACCAACAACACCATCGGCATTTATTCTTTGTGTAGGTCATGATGGAAATGTTTGTGGAGCATGCAAAAAAATATCATATAATGTGTCGAACTGAGAATAAATCAAATTTAAGTGTTGAGCGCAACGAATAACTTGCTCTTCAGTTATGACCTTAGCCATGGAACATCGTGAGAAATGGGTGGTAATAGAGATTTCATGAACTAATTTGCTAATAATTGATTTGGAATAGTGGCTTTAACAAGCCTTCACCTCCACCTCCATTCATGAATATGATTGAATATATATGTGGCGATATTCTGAAGTAATGATGTTCGAAGACCCGTTACAATTTCATATTGGATAGGAAATAGGAAATCTGTTAAAAATTCCATCGCTAGAGTACTAAAGTTGTTGTATGAAGCACTAGGAAACCTGATGTACCATTTTGAATCTCTTATGGTCAAATTCTATGGTAAAATACATAACTAACACTATCATCAATCACGAAGTTAGAAACACACCAAAAATAATATGTAGTGACATGTGTAGATGGTTCTTCTCATGATTTACCATGGAACTTTGGGATGTTAGCTGACACTTTGAGGGGAATGGGTGGCCATAAGTGAGTATATAAAATGGGATAATCTATTAACAACCAAAAAGTGCTCACCAGCTCATTTCCTTATTCACATGACCCATTTGTCCACTTTTTCACCATTTGAGCCTCTAAAGCCATCAAAAGGTCACCAAAAAACCTTAATACACCCCTTTTTCCACTCAAAATGAAAATTTTTCCTCAAAAAACATAAAAAACCCTCAAAAAGGGTCCAAAATTCCCAAAAATATTAAAAAGGGAATAAAAATATTCAAAATATTCAAAAAGGAAAAAAGGAGGGAAAAGGTACCTAAACCATGTTGGTCAATACCATTGGTTTCCTCAAAACCATAATGGTATTCCCCACCACCAAAAACTATAAAAAGGTGGTAGGGGCTCCTCACTTTCCATCGATCCCTCATCCTATCCTCATGCTGTCAAAATCTCTCATGAGCTTTTGACCATTGTAGCTATCTTGGAGAAGAGACCTTTGGATCTTGGAGCTACTCAACAATCTTAACCACTTGGAGGTATCACCATTGCAAGCACTTGCTTGCCCCTATTCTTAATACAAAATCATTTTTTACATATTGTCAATTGTTTTGCTTTCGATAATATTTCCATTGTTTGCTTATCTATTTCACATAGATCCATGGTTAATGTAGTTTAAAGTAGTTTGTTATTTACTTCAATATTTGAAACTGCTATCACTTGTTGATAGGTGCCCATTGCACTAAGCTTGGTTGCAAAACCAAGCCAACAGTTTTTGGCGACTCCGCTGGGGATGAATTCTTAGATATCAGTTTTTTGCTTTAGATCTTAGTTTTTGTTAGTTTTAATAAGTTTAATTCATAGATCTGCCATCCTAGACAGAAAATCCATTGCTGTTCTAGATCGTGGCCCCTTCTATAGCCATTAACAGCCCGTAATTTCCATTTTTTGGTTCGTTTTTCAGTGACCGTTTTCGGCTTTCACCTCACAGTTTTTTGCCCGACAGTCACATGGCTCATCATGACCTCGCAGCTTTTCTCCGCGTGGTGCGCCGCGGCTTCGCAGCAAATTTGCACGCTGCACATCGCGTCTTCGCAGCCATTTTCTATTCTGCACATCGCGAATGTGTAACGAAAACCCACGTTACACATCGCGGCCGAAACCCGCACTTCCCATTGCGATTGTGTGATAGGAATCCGCGTTGCACATAGTGGCTTCGCGACCGAAACCCGCGCAGCCCATCGCGGCTGTTTTCCCGAAACCCGCAATGCAAGTTTTTCTAATTCGGCCAATTTTTTGAAAAATATTTTTTGCTGTATTTTCTGCCCATTTAGCATATTTTATAGTATTAAAATTTCTGCATTTTTACAGCCATAGAAATCTTTTACTATTTAGAATGCTCCTTTAAAAAGTCTTTTTACAAAATTTTCAGAAATTAAAAGAGAGATTTTTCTGCATTTTAGCTAGATCAAGGTTTTATTGTTTATTTGCTCGATACTTTACCCAAGCAATTTTTAAGAGATCCATTTATTTCTTGAAGTATTCATGTTATTTGCTTTCCTTCAAATTATTTCAAAAATCCATTATTTTTGAATAGTTTTTTCAAGCATTTACATTTCAAAAACGCCTTTATTTTTTGCAAAACTAGAAGCGTCTTTTCTTTCATTTATAAAATCGCCCAAGCGAGGCAAATCAATTTCAATTTAAATACCACACTTGCACCCACTCTGCCACATAATTTAAGCTGATCCTTAAAATTTACCTTAAACTCAACCAACTTTTAACCCCACTTGGGGAGCACTTAAAAGAATTTTGTAGTTAGGTAGAATTGAGGGGATAGGTGTTCCAATAACACCCCTCATTTATTGCATTTGAGACATAGTTGTTGTCCAGTAGGGAACCAAAATCCCCTAGTATTTTTTGGCACGGTCACAACCAGTTTATCAGAGGTCCTCTCCCCTAGGAGGGTTGAAGTCGCCAGAATGGTTCTAGAGGCCTGAGTGGAATACCGAAGGCTACCTTTTGTAGTTCTCGGGGTATCCATGTATGGGGGTACTGCAGTAAAAGGACCAAACGGCAGATTCACCTTTTCTGAACGTGTCATGAACGGGGTATCCTAGTTGTCATTCTTTAGGATTGTCTACCCGGTGTCCCTCCCGGTAGGGGGATATCTAGCCATTGATTCAACACTCTATATTGTCTTACTTGGATTTCATCACCTTGTAGAGGATATCGTTTGTTGACTCACAATACTTCTAGTTAGGTGTTTGCATGATACATTACCCACCTTTGGTCTAGTAGTACCTCTTTTTTCTAGAAACTGTTTGATTGTTGGTATTTTGACCAATTGTGTTGAATCCCTCCACTTATTATAGCACAGCTGCTATAATAAGTGCTTTTTGAGGTTGATTTTTGGCCTAAGAGCTTTTATTTTCACTCCCCTTTTTTGCACTCTTTGTTGCATTAGGGTTTCGAGTTCTTTACATCACCACCTTACAGTGAAAAATTTTATTTCTCACCATTGATCATTTCAGACGATCTCGTCGTCTTCAGGGTGAACCCCCTCAGTTCAGTCTACTTGGCTCTCGACGTCACCGACGTCGAGCCTTATCCCTTGACTCGACACGTCATCGGCCAAACATACATTCATCCAATTCTGACACACCTCACTTCACATCTGATTCTGAGGCTGAATCTGAAAACCCTACTGAATTATCACCAACCAACCTCATGGATGGACCACAATACGACCCACTTTTTACCAGTACTATTGGAGATACATCCACAAACCCTTCTACTACTGTGCCATCCATGGTAACAACAACCCCTCTAGGCATGCCTAATATGTGGGACACTCCACCTTTAGGTATTCCCAACACAGAACTACCTCCTATTATGGGTATGCCAAACATAGGAATCACACCACCTATCACGACCACAACCCAGATCCCAGGAATTCCTGGCGCTATTCCTAACCCCAGTGTAACCCATGTTGCACTTGGAAACGCTGGCCCATACCAAACCACAGCAGTTGAAGGACACATACCTTCAATACCTAGCATACCCTTAGGGGCTACTAGACCACTACATAATGCCACCATGAATAGTTATGTCCCAGTCACTATGCCACACTCATCTCCTAGTTTACCTTACATGGCTAGTCTGAACTTACCAGACTTAGCTAGGCTAACCAATGATCCTATCTGGCACAACCCTACATGGCCACCCATGCCTACAAAGCTCCCCTTGGACATACCCAAATTTGAAGGAAAACCTGGGGAGGACCCTCAAAACCACATAATGTCTTTTCACCTATGGTGTTCATCTAACTCCATAGTGGATGACTCCATTCATCTAAGACTATTGCAATGAACGTTCACTAGCTCTGCAGCCAAGTGGTACATCGAACAACCACATGGGACCCACCATACTTTTACGTCTCTCGCCTCTACTTTCCTTTAGTTTTTTCAGCTACCAGTACGTTACGATGCAGGCGTTGAAATACTGTTGTCTTGTAGACAAAACACAGCTACCCACATCATGGACCACATCCATGAGTGGCGCAAGCGTCGTAGCCTCTGTAAGATTAAACTGGATGACCATATATTTTTGGACTGGTTCCTTAAATCACTCCTACCCCTCATAGCAAAATACGTCGCTTCTGAATGACCCTAGTCAGAGGAAGAAGCTATCCTAAAAGCTCAGCAATTCGACCTAATTTATGCTCAATCAGGCTATCTCCACACCATCATACTAGACGCCCCACGAGGTGATTCTTCACACAGTGACGAGCCGAGGGCATCACATGCCGTCGATGGTATTATTGGCCAAGTCACACTGCAAATTAAACGTTTTAGCATGGTGATCAACATAAATGCCCCAGACCTCTCTAGGGCTACATCTAATTCTGGAGCGACAACTTCCTACGCTCCAACGAATCAGACTCACAACACTCATGGACCCTCTTGTCCACAACATTGCTATGGGAAAGTGCCATCGGCATATGTAGCACCCACATACTATAACCAACCGACTACCTAGAACCCAATTCATTTCCCACCACAACCAGTGTATTACCCACAGCAAGCAACAACAGCTAACCCAACACCTCCAATAGCTCAGGGTTACCAACAACTCGAGCAGGTAGCTGGACCACCTCCAGCCCCACCAGCCTATTATCCACCGCAACCTGCACCCGCACCTGCGTCAAACCAAAATCCTCCCACTGCTCAAGGGAAAGTGTACACACAACAAAATCAGCCCCAACATCAAAACAACCAACTCAACCAGGGTGGACAACAAAACTGTGGAAGAGGACACAATCGCGGCAACAACCAACAACATAATCAAGGTCCACCACCTCCCAATCCTCCAAATCATAACAATGTTGCTCCTCCCAACCAGAATCCAGATCGTCATCCCAAGTATCCCAAAAACAATAACCTAAGAACAAACCACCCATGTTCTATATGCGGGGTCTATGGCCACTACACACATGCTTTCCCACATTTGGATCAAGCTCGGCAACTCTGGACTGATGATTCCCATCGTCAAGGGAAAGTGACTCCTCAGGCGCCACCCAACCCTCCACTACCTCAACATCAACCTTTGGTGATGCAAAACCCCTTACCAACCCAAGTCGTAGTGAACACTCAACCATTAGCTCCCCCTCAAGGCAACGCGCCACCGCAACAACAGATCACTTATGCCGCTCCTGATCAACCCATGTTCAATTCAGGTACCCACCACTTGTTAATTATGTCATCCGCTGATGTCAACCTCCAAACCCATCGGAACCAATATGGCTCCACCCCTGAAGACCCTCCCGCCGAAAAAAACACTAACGCTCATCCCACTGATCAGACATTACGTATACCTCCGGCTCCACTCAATGACGCTTCTAAAGCACCTCGCTTCCCACTTCGTCACATCAATAATAACCCCAATGCTCGCGCTACGTCGAATTACAACATTGTAGATGACTTAGCCCAGTCTCCCGCAGCCATGTCTGCTTTAGAAGTCTTAAAAAACTGTGCTTCACAGCGCAAGACTTTGCTCTCTGCCATTGGTGCTATTGACCCCAATGATTCACAACTGATGGCATTCAATTTGGACCAATCCAAACCATGCCTACCTTCCACTTTAGCATTCCAAGTTTCTATTTCCATTCGGAATCTTGTCATCCATCAGTGCATTATCGATGAAGGTGCCTCTACATGCGTTATGTCCACATTCGTTTGGAAGAAGTTCAGATCCCCTACTCTCCAGCAGTCCACCACTGTGTTGCGAGCCTACGATGGCTGTTCAGCTCAACCCCAAGGTCTCTTAGCTAATGTCCCCATCCAACTGGCTGATAAAACCGTGCTCATTGACATAGAGGTCATCAATGCCCAACTTGATTATAACCTCTTACTTGGTCGCTCTACATGTATGCCATGCGGGCGGTTTCCTCATCTGTTTTTCGTACCATGATGTTCCCCCATGACGGACGTGTGGTCAAGGTCGACCAACTCACCTATTACGATCCCAAGGCCCCCGCTGCACCCGAAAATGTTCTTCCCATGGTTGAACAACTTGTTTGTGGTGCAACTACCTCGTTTGTTTCCTCCATGGGACCCAGACTTTACTCCGACACATCGATGACTTCTATATTCCAATCCATTCCACCCCCATCACCAGCGCCCAAAGTATCTAACCTATGTACCCTGTCCCACAATACACAAACACCCAACAATCAACCACCCTTATTACCTAAACCACCATTGGCCCCTAGTCACATTGGTGTTACACCCATCCACACAATCCCTTTTCTATTCCCACCCTCAGGCGTAGTAAGCGCTCCAGTTATGGCTACCCTTAGTCTCCCCAGGTTAACCTTGAGATTACCTGTGTGGTATGTTTCGCCTCCTGTTCCCCCGCCGACACCAAATGTCGTTCTACAACCGGTGCAGCCCATTGTCACTACTACTCAACCACCTCCCGATGTCACTACCCCTTCATCTTCTACGAATCCCTCTCCTCTTATCAAACCCACTGGGGGCAGAGGCCCACAACCATACACTGCGGTACCTCCTCCCAAGGCAGTTAAACCTCCCCCCGTGTTTCGTGCTCCTCCTAAATGCTCATTGTGTGATGAGTTAGGCCATCCAACTCATCAATGTCCACAATTACCCGCATTACAGGAACACATGCAAATGCTTGACGATGACCCCAACATCTCGGTTGTCAAACTCGACCCAAACCCCAAGCCTCGTGATAAATCACTACGTACCAACCACCCTTGTGCGATATGCGGTATTTACGGCCATTACTCACATCACTGTCTTGATGTCCCAGATTACAGAGTAGCTCTCTACGAGATGAATAATTTGGACCTTGAGACGGCACCCCCCACAATTGAGGAGATCTACCCTCCCGTATCATCCCCATCCAGAGAGATTAACACCATTTACATGATCTCTTTGACTACCACTACCTCGTCAACCGATTTGACCACTCAATGTTTCCACAATGAAAAGGAGATTCTAGAGGCTCTTAATGCCCCTGATTACCCCTGGGAAGAGATTCACCATCGTTCATACTTCCTCCCAGAAGACTCCTCCTCCACCACAGCTACCCAATTTGCGGTCGAGTCCAAAGATTTCCTCCCCACCAAAGTCGACTGGTTTAAGGATCCTATTCCTGCCCCTGATGCCTTTGAGGAAGGAAACATGTCAAACATTTCCCCTATTATCCAAATCGACATTTCCACCACACCTGGAAAACCTGAGCTCATCTTGCTAGGTGCATCATGCACTCAAGCGAAACCTCAAGCATATAAGAAACTCTTCCAAGAGTTTCATGATGTCTTCTCCTGGTCTTACATAGAGATGCCTGGCCTCAATCCCAAAATTGTGGAACATCACATGGACACTTGGCCCAATGTGCCTCCTTTCCAACAAAAACAACAGCCCATTCACTCGTCCAAGCTCCCAGCTGTTAAAGCTGAGATTGAAAAACTCCAAAAAGAAGGATTCATATATCCTATTGCCTACACCACCTGGGTTTCAAACCCAGTACCAGTAAGCAAAAAAGTGGGCACCATATGCGTTTGTACTGATTTCCGAGACCTTAACCTCGTGTGCCCCAAAGACAACTTCCCCACACCTTTCATTGACCAACTAATTGATGAATGTGTGGCACATGAGGTCCTTTCTTTTATGGATGGTTTCTCCGGATATAACCAAATAAAAATTCGTAAAGAATATCAATATAAGACAGCTTTCACCACCCCATGAGGCACCTTCACCTATCGCATCATGCCTTTTGGCCTTAAGAATGCTGGAGCCACCTTCCAACGCGCCATGACTTATTGCTTCCACGATCTCCACAAGATCATAAAAGTTTATCTGGACGACCTCACAGCTCGATCCAAAAAGCGATCTGACCATTTAGACGATCTTCGACAAGTTTTCATGCGTTGTCGGAAGTACAACATCTGCTTGAACCCCCTCAAGTGTGTCTTTTGCATTACATTAGGTTGCCTACTGGGGTTCGTTATGTCAGAAAAAGGCATCACTGTAGACCCCTTAAAAGTCCAAGCTATTCTAGAGGTACTGTCACCCCGCACATTAAGACAACTGCAAAGCCTACAAGGGAGGTCCAACTTCCTCCGCCGCTTTGTCCCTGACTATGCCACAATAGTCCACGATTTCCTACGACTACTACGTCTACATACCCATTTCGTATGGGACCAACAAGCAGAGATAGCTTTCATCAATTTAAAGAAAGCACTCACAAATGCCCCGTTGATTTCTCCTCCAGATTTCACAAAAGATTTCACCCTCTATGTTTCAGCATCCGAACATGCTATATCTAGAGTCCTTGTACAAGAAGATACTGCTCGCCAAGAGCATGTCATCTACTATGTGAGCCATACCTTGTCCGACCCACCCCTCCGATACCCACATGAAGAAAAGATGGCCCTCGCTGTCGTTTTTTCAGTACAAAAGTTGCTACATTATATTCTCCTAAGCCACACCATAGTTGTAGCTAATTCCAATCCTATGGTTTACCTCTTGACGCGTAGCCTTCTTCAAGGCCGCGTAGCTAAATGGGTGATTATCCTACAAGAGTATGACCTTACTTTCAATACCCCAAAGGGCACCAAGGCCCTAGCACTAGCTCAACTCATCAAATATCTCCCATCCTCTTCGTCATCACCCACTATCCAAACGGATCTGATTGACGATCACATTTTCATCATTTCGTCTGACGACCCATGGTACGGTGGCATCTTCATTTACCTCCGCACACAAAAATTTAGACCCCCGCATTGATGGTGACAAACATCGTCGTATACGACACCACGCCCCCCGATACCTCTTGTTAGGGGATGTACTTTATCGACGCGGCGTTGATACCATCTTACAATGCTGCCTATCCCATAGTGAGGCAGAACAAGTCCTTAATGATTGCCATAGTGGTGCCTGCGGAGGCGATTTCTCTGGCATGGCCACCACCCAAAAGATCATTCGTGCAGGTTACTTTTGGCCGTCATTATTTACTGATTGCATCAACGCAGTAAAACCTTGTCAAAATTGTCAACTTTTTTCCCCCAAAGCAATAATCCCACCCACCCCCCTTCATCCAATCATTACTGCCGGACCATTCTGCAAATGGGCCATCGACTTCCTCAATTGCAATCCCACATCAGCCGACGGTCACAAACACATTATTGTGGCCGTAGATTATTTCACCAAGTGGGCGGAGGCCATGCCAACTTACAATTGCAAGGACGACACCGCGGCACAGTTTTTTCTCAACCATGTTATCGCTCATTTTGGAGTGCCAAAGTAACTCGTCTCAGACCACGGCTCTCACTTCGAAGACACCGTCTGGAGAGAACTGTCAACCTTACTGAAATTTGAACACCATTTCTCCTCCTCCTACTACCCCCAAGGAAACGGCCAAGTCGAAGCAATCAACAAAATTTTGAAAACCATCCTCCAGTGCACTGTAGACAAACACAAATCAAATTGGCACCACATGCTCTTCTCGGCACTATGGGCATACCGCACGTCAACTAAAACTGCCACCAGTTTTACCCCTTTCCAGTTAGTTCACGGTGTCGAATCCATCCTCCCCATTGAGTGCCAGATTCCAACCCTACATATGGCCGTTGAACTCCTACCGGAAACTGCCCCAATTGAGCAACGCTTACCACTCCTAGAGTAGGCCGATGAAGATAGGCGCACAGCCCTTCAAACCATGGAATCAGCCAAGAACCAATCCAAATTGAATTATGATAAACATGTCCACCCAAGAACTTTTACTGAAGGGGACCTTGTCCTCGCCTACGATCAGGCTCATGACAAAACAGGGAAAGGAAAGTTTGTGTCCATGTGGCAAGGCCCATACATTATACACACTTGCCTCAGACAGGGGGCATACATTCTGACCAGTTCAGAAGGAAACCCCCTCCGCAACCCACGCAATGGGTTGTACCTCAAGTGATTTTACCCATAGTAAATATGATGGACACCACCGTCCATTATTGTACAGTATTATTTTTTTTTTCACAAAAAGTTCAAAATGCCTAAAATATTTTTTTTCTCTGCTTGACCACAGATGGATCCTGTTCCACTCTACTATGTCGGTTTCGCTGATGGTGCAAGCTGTTCGTCCCCCAATCTGGCCTCAGTATCTTGGGTAATATACTCCCCTTCACATGATTTGATCCACATCGATGGAGTGTGTTTAGGTGCTACCACCAACAACCAAGCTGAATACGATGTCGTGACCGCTCTCCTGGCCGCAGCTCTCCAAATGAGCATATGTCACCTTAACGTTTTCTTGGACTCACAACTCCTTGTTTTTCAACTCAACAATGATTACCAGGTACGCGGTCCATGTCTTTTCAGAAAATTCTTGCATACTAAACAAATGGTTCGATAGTTTGAATCCATTTCATTCACACATGTACCAAGAAATCTCAATAGAGTATCAGACCATATGGCCAACAACATTCTGGACTGGCACACCAATCAAATCATATCATAAAAAAAAATGCATCCACGTGCATAACCTGTGCCTCCACGGGCATTAATAAATATGACAAAAGTATCCACGTGCATAACACGTGCCTCCACAGGCATATACAAAAAATCAAAATGATGCTTCCACGTCCATAACCTGTGCCTCCACGGGCATACACAAAATCAAACATGCCTCCACGGGAAAACAAAAAACAATGAATGCATCCATGTGCATACACGACTATATACCAACATCATATATATATATATATATATATATCATAATATAGTCAAAACATGTCATAGGTGCCCTCAGCACCCAATATACAAAAATACATCAGTCGTACAAAAAAGTGCTTCCCCATATGCTCATCAGCATTTGGGGGCAGATAAAATATCATCTAATCATCACGGTCACTAGGCTCCTCTGGCGCCACCTCTGCTAGCCCCGCCGGATCATGCCGAGCCCGGACTCTCCTCTCCATCGGCCCCGCTGGAGCATCTCGTAAACGAATCCTCCCCTCCACCGCCCCTTCCTAATCCTGCCGAGCCCCATCCCTCCACTCAGCCGCAAACAATGATGCTCTCAGCAGGATCGAGCGCCACTCACGAGGCGCATCGAAACATCGCTCGACGATGTACCGATCTAAATCCCTCCACCCATCCTCTGGGAATCCTAATAGAATCATATCTAGTGTCTCTTAGACACCCTCCACAGCATCATCTCGAGGACCCGCTCCTCGACCGCGAGCCCCAAATCCTCGACCATGCGGTGGAGGCATCGCTATAGGAGGTGGAACAACCACCATCACCCGCTCCCTACGAGCCACATAGTCGGCTGGTGGTACAGGACCAACATCTGCACAATCACGCAAGTAACCATCATATAAATATCTAACTATAATCATAAAAAAACACATATAAAAAATGATATAGTAGAGAACAAAACACAAAACATACCATCTAAACCCTAGGCCTGTCCCTGGGCTCGAGGCATCTTCGGATCTCCTTGATAATCCATACCAGCATATGGATAGTCCTCAATCAGCAGGGGGATCTGCTCCCACTACTCGTACATCTCCTGCGAAAAGAACTGGCGGATACCACCACCACCGCAAGGCATCATCTGCCCCCACCGCACCATGCACGGATTGCTCACCAAACCATCCCGAACCGGCACCCGTGGCCGCAAAGTCGGTACCCACTCAAGGAAAAAACAACACAAAAAGGAGGCAAAGCAGAACTCTCCCCCATCCCGACTGACCTTGTCCAGATCTCTCCGGACACCAGCCAAAAACATCTGACCCCATGCATAGTAGGTACCCCTCAGCACAGAATCCACCATCATCGTTTGTCCCCCCGATAAACGATGTGGCGCCACGACACCCAACACACACAGAACACAAGCCTTGACAGCCCGCATGTCCCACTCCCACAATGATATCAGACTCAAAGCGTTGTTCTGCACAATCGCTCCAGGAACAGAGAAGCTGGAATCCTCGCCAGAAGATCCCCCACCTCCCCTAAGCGAGGTAACCCGGTAAGAAAATACACATCAGTAAGGGTGATCTCCAACCTCTCACCCCCAACAATAAATGCACTATCTGCAGGAACCCACCAACTCACCAATTTGTTCAGTAGCATCCCTACTGAACGCATTGGTGGAATCTGAGCGAACTTCAAGAGTCCACTCACCGCCAGAGCATGTCGGACCCCCTGATCAGTCCGAATTCGAACCATCAAATCCTCCCCCATCTCTCACTCTCGCCATGACACCAATGGCCTCCTCAACATCCTTCCAAAAAACAAAGAAACTTTTAGCACCAGAGAAAAAAATTTCAAAAAATACCAACGCGGCTTCCAAAAAAAAACTCGCAATGACCATCGCAGGCATTGGCCAGACAGTCACGATGAACATCGCAACTATCTCCCCCATACTTGCGATGAACATTGCAGGTTTCAGCCCGACAGTTGCGATGAACATCGCGACTATTGGTCTCAAACCCCCAATGTCCATTGCGGGAAAAGACACGAAACCCGCGATATTCCATGTTGGAAGGCCAACATGGAATTTCGTGGCCTTCGGGGGGCCCGCCGCTAACCAAAAAAGACATAATTGAAAAGGATAAGGAAAATAGGGTTACCTGAAACTCGCGGAATCGAAAACCATCAGTCAAATATCCTGGAAAGTAAGAAAGAGCTCTGACTGCTCTGCCAAACTCATACGTAACACTGACACGTCATATGGGCCCCACGCCCTATTTATAGAAATCCCACCATTTTTCAAACAACCATTCCAGTGTCATACGATGTTCGTTCCTCAAACCGTTGGTACCGTTGGAATCAGCACACCGAGAACTTCTTGATAGTTCCTTCCTTTTCCTGTTTTCACCAGGTCCATTTTTTGACAAATTTTTCATGCCCTCGTTGCCTTGGTTTGCATGCCACATCGACCGTCGTCCATTTTTTACAAGTCTTATGTCGCCGGATTCAGTTTTCGGCGCTCGTGATGATGCTTGAGATCATTTCTCACTCTCACACCCAGATTTTTCGGGCATTTTTCCCATGCCCCCTCGTCACCTCGGTTTGCATGCCACATTGGTTGTTCTCCATTTTTAACGAGCCTTATATCATTGGATTCAGTTTTCCGTGCTCATGATGATGCTTGAGGTCATTTCTCAATATCACCCCATAATTTTTCGGGGACTTTTTCAAAATGCCACTCATCACCTTGGTTTATGTGCCACATTGGCTGTTGCCCCTTTTTTGACAATCTTTATGTCACCGGATTCAGTATTCCGCACACATGATGATGATTAAGACCTTTTCTCGCTCTCATCAACCCCTTTTTTGTTCGGTATAATTTTACCCCTTTTTCGGGCCGAGCAATCCCTTTTACAAAAAAGGCACTTAAGGAGTTTCTATTAAGCTCTTTTCTGACTCCTAAAACAATGAAAAGATCGTCGAGCAACCTTGCTTCCTTTCATGCTCGCTAAACGTATCTAAAAAGGCGTCTACCTGGTATAAAATTACCCCTTTTCCGGACCTTGTAGACTAATTACGAAAAAGGAATACTCTAGTCACATCGGCTAGAAGAGTTCTCCATTTGCATCATTTTATGTTTTTTCGGGCCTTCGAGACTAACTTATGAAAAAGAACTACAATGGTGTCCACTTACCGCTTTCAGACTCTCTAAACATGAAAGCGACCACGAGTAATCACCATCCTGGGCTCGTAAAACCAATAGGACAATACTCACAACCACTGCAGAGTCCTCTTATCATTTTTAGACTCCTTAAAAATGAAAGCACCCATGAGCACGAACAGTCCTAGGCTCACAAAATCCACAGGACGGTACCATTTCAGAGCACACTTTTATCCCTTCTTGGAGCTCATTAAAACTACGAATAAGGACCCAATGGTGCTTCTTAGCACCACAACAGATCACGTCTACTCATATGGAAGCTTCCCCATTTTGGTCGCCTTTGTTTAGAGTATTCTGCAGTATGTCACCCTGAGAATCCCTCGACAGCACCCATCAGCTCGTCCCCTCGGTAAATACATACCCTTCAGTCCCAAAAATCTATGATCTCTACACCTACAAGTCAGTTCCCTACGCTGCCAGGTCAACCATGTCATCATGCTCTGAGCAAAGGAAGTTTTATTCTACCCACTATACGACCCCAGTTACTTCCCATCCCCACAAATATGTCAGTCCTACCATTAGTACTACCACACTTTAGTTCTACACCTCGCGCTCCTATCAAGGAAACATCATTGCCTTGTTAGTTGTTGGTCTCCCTCTGTCGACGACAACCAAATTTATTCCAGAGGATAGACCTTGAGGACCCCTTGTCTTGGACTCATCACCATTTACGATGAGTGCCTACGAACCATTTCGAGAAGAGTCCTCAGTGCCTCTCCAAATGGTTGTTTCTCACATGCTCAACTTCAACACCTTGATTGCATCATTGAGACTCGCACAGGGTATTGGTCCATTCAATTATTTGTTCAAGACCCCGGATACCACCTGATTCTTCCACATTTGAGAGTCTACTTATGAAAACAACCGGTTACATTTTTCCTATAGATATCCGGGTTGCGTATGGTGACAGTATTCAAATTTACCCCAGTTTTTATACTCCCTCGAGTATACAGTTACATATACATGTACTTCTCAGAGATAACTCTTAGTCATTGAGTCCCTACAGATGTTGGACACCTTCAGTTTCAGCAGCTCATCAACCCTTCTAAGACCTTATTCAGAACAGTTGACGCTTTATTCCAGTGTATAAGTTATTGAGATCAGTCATGTTATGATCATGAGTACATCCCCAAATGATGTCCCCTCTGGACCATTATGATGCACCAGCAGATTTTTTATGTATTTTTCCATCTCCCCCTTCTTGGGACTAATTGTTATGTATTTGTCTTGATACGAGCATGGGTATGCCCGCCTCATCCATTATCAGAGATTATTCCTCATTCATGTTGAGGCCATGTAATATTGTTTATTTTTGTAGCTTCCAAGGGTCATGGATCTAGTCTCCAATCGGCCTCTTCTCCTCCCCAAACCCCAGAAAAAAAAGACAAAAGAACTATGATGTCTATCGGCCATACGATGAGCTCCTTCCCTCACACATCAGGGGGCAATCTGTTAACACCCAAAAAGTGCTCACCAGCTCATTTCCTTATTCACATGACCCATTTGTCCACTTTTTCACCATTTGAGCCTCTAAAGCCATCAAAAGGTCACCAAAAAACCTTAATACACCCCTTTTTCCACTCAAATGAATATTTTTCCTCAAAAAGGGTCCAAAATTCCCAAAAATATTAAAAAGGGAATAAAAATATTCAAAATATTCAAAATATTCAAAAAGGAAAAAAGGAGGGAAAAGGTACCTAAACCATGTTGGTCAATACCATTGGTTTCCTCAAAAACATAATGGTATTCCCCACCACCAAAAACTATAAAAAGGTGGTAGGGGCTCCTCACTTTCCATAGATCCCTCATCCTATCCTCATGCTGTCAAAATCTCTCATGAGCTTTTGACCATTGTAGCTATCTTGGAACCTTTGGAGCTTGGAGCTGCTCACCCTTGGAGCTACTCAACAATATTCACCACTTGGAGGTATCACCATTGCAAGCACTTGCTTGCCCCTATTCTTAATACAAAATCATTTTTTACATATTGTCAATTGTTTTGCTTTCGATAATATTTCCATTGTTTGCTTATCTATTACACATAGATCCATGGTTAATGTAGTTTAAAGTAGTTTGTTATTTACTTCAATATTTGAAACTGCTATCACTTGTTGATATGTGCCCATTGCACTAAGCTTGGTTGCAAAACCAAGCCAACAATAACGTGATAACATTGAAAAACACGAAAAATATAATGTCACCAAAAAAGGTAACTATGTGTTAGCAAATGGATTTTGCATTAAAGGTAATTGAATGTTGAGATTAAATGGACTCTAAGGTCCTCCGATATATGGGCTTCTGATATTATATGAGGTTCCAAAGGCATGAATTCCCTTGGAAAACTAATTCCCCTAGGAAAATTGTAACCCCCGGTAAAAGACTCACTTGCAGGGATATGGTTTCCCCAAGGTGAGGGACTACCCCCTGGGTAAGGAACATCCCCATAAACACTTTTGCTTCTAGGATACAGGAAACCACTAGAAGCATTATTGCCCCTAGAAAAAAGGAAAACCACTAGAAACAATACTCCCTCCAATAAGATGGGTAGAACTAACTTCTAGGGTATTTTTTTAGGGGTGGAATTTATCCAACTGGTTATTTTGGGCCCTTTTTCCAAATAATAAATTTGTTAATTAGTCATTTTTACTCTTACATAAAATATATATTTTAGATAATATTCGCCAAAATTTACTTCTTTTAGTAGTAAACTATATGCTACTTATTTAATATTTGCATACCTATCAACATTATTTTTTTCAATTCAAAATAATCACCTAAAATACTCTACTTATGTATACTATTTGAATCCTTAAAAAATACCCTAACCCCTATCAAGGAATTCCAACCTAAAGAGAATCTAGCATTAGGAATGACTATGATACTAGGAGATATACCACAAGTAGAAGGAAAACTACCTCAGGCATGAAAAATGGGTTGTTTCCCACTAGGAAAGATAAAGGAAGATATGGGTGATTGCGTTGAAGCAACTTACTGGATAATCTTGGATTGACCCATGGGTGGAAATGATGGAATTGATGGAATTGATGGAATTCCCCATAGGAATGATGTTTATGTAACATGCATAGCGATCGAATTATTTGTCACACTAGTGGAAAGTAAGGGAGGATTCACTTTGGCCCTCCTAAAGTATTAGGTAAATATGAGACAAGTTGACCTGTAGAAGATGACACGCTAATGCTTGACATGGTGATAGGATGGCGAAGCAGTAAAAAAGAACCACCAATAGTGGAGCTTGTAGAATTTGAGCATGTGGATCTAGATACTAAACAAGATAGAAATATTGTGAAATATATAATCAATCTAACAAATTCATGCAACAAATGGGATAAACATTGATCATTATACAAAATGGATGAGTCAATAACATGAGAGAAATTTGTATTACATAGAGCTTCAAATAATGAAGTTAAAGGAAAAAATAGGCAGGGAAATTTGAATAGGTTAGGAAGCAATATGAATTGCTCATGCAATGCATGAGATGATAGTGAGGCTTAAGTAGATCGAATGACCCTTAGTTATCCATGCACACTCTCAAAGATGAGTTAAACTGACTGATGGCATCCTAAACACTAGTTATAACTTAATGAGGCACATGCAACTAAGTGCATGCAAATACAACTGAGTTAATTCCCATGCATGAGGAGAAAATACCTAAAAACACTCAAGGAAGGTGATACCATCTCACAATAGCTAAAAAAAGGTGCATGGAGTCTCTAAACAGTGGAGTAAACTTCCCAAATTCACTCCACAACTTTAATTTGCAATGTGGGGCCCTAAAATAAAGTAAAATAATCCATAATTGAAGGAATTCACTCTCCTATGCTAAAATACACTTCAAGAGTTCTAAAAATAGTAGATTATGGCCTTAAGAGCTTACAACAAGCTCCAAGGTGACTCGGGTGGTAAAACATAATGGGGTTTGGACCACGAGAGTCATGAAGTCATGGTATAAGTCACTAGATACGAAAATTATGCTATGGAGAGGTTTAATTTTATCTAACACCTCCCCCCATATTTATGACTAGGTGAAGTAAATGCAAAAAAATGGGTCTAGACAATTCGGCCATATTAGGTACCCATGTACAAAAAAATTATTAAAATTGAGTAAGAGTGAAAACCCCATGGAAAACCCACCCACCCCCATAAAATATAATGTAAATGAGAATGATTTAGGGATACTGGTTAGAATATTCCTTCACTGGACCAAATAATCTCTCAACAAAGTGAACAGCTTCTCAATGAAGTGCTTTGTGAAGATCACTACAAACTTTTGTGAACTCCTCCTTCTATTGAAGTGCATGTGTGCCTTTTCATGAGATACAAACACTTTGAAGTGATTGAATGGTGGTTCTTGACCACTCCTTTCTTAAAAAGGAGGAAACCCCTTGAATATTTTGTGCAGAACTTGGTGAATTGTAGGAGCACAAGTGGTATATATAGCGTATGAAGAGACACTACATATATCTTCAATGAGAACCTCATTTGGGACAATTTCTCTAATGGATAGTAGAAAATTGTTGACCACCTCTTCTTTTGGACCTGTAAAAGGGTCTTCCTTAGTTGAATGGTGGATCATGGATGTGCATATGTCCTCGTATTCCATATGTTGTGAAGTTTCTAGGGCATGTTTCATCCTCTCAATGGATGTGAATATGTCCTCATAGGTAATATGTTGTGAAGCTTATGGGGCCTCTTTCAACCTTCAATCAGATTGGATCCCTATAAAACTAGTGTACGAACTATTTAGCACCTCCACAGCTCTGACACCATCTAGAATTTGAGTATGTGGATGTAGATACTAAACAATATAGAATATTTGAAAGAGATAAAAAAATATAACAAATTCATCCAACAAATGTGTTAAACATTAATCATTACACAAAAAAGAGAAGTCAATAGCACGGGAGAAATTTGTATTACATCAAGATTCAATGAATGAAGTCAAGGGAAATAAATAGGAAAATAAATTCAAATAGTGTAGGAGGAAATTTGAATTGCTCATGAAATGCATGAGATGATAGTAAGGCTTAACTAGAGCCATAGACCCTTAGTTAGCCATTCACACTCTACAAGATGAGTTAAACTAATGCATGACTTCCTAAACACTAGTTCTAACTAAATGAGGCACATGCAACTAAGTGAATGCACATGCATAAGGAGAAAATCCCTAAAATCACTCAAGGAGGGCACTACTATCTCACAATATCTAAAAAAGGTGCATGGATTCTCGGAAAAATGGAGTAAACTCTCTAGATTCACTCCACAACTCTAACTTGCAATGTGGGACTCTCAAATTAAGGAAAATAAGCCCTAATTGAAGGAATTCACCCTCATATGCCAAAATATATTCAAGGAGTTCTAAAAATATCAGGTTAATCCCTTATGAGCTTATATTAAACTCCAGGGTGACTCAAGTAGTCAAAATGAATGGGATTTGGACCACTAGAGTCATGAAGTCGTCGTCTAAGCCACTAGGTAGAAGAATGATGCTATTGAAAGGGTTAATTTTCTATAATAGAGATCATGTGTATAAGTACATGGTCAAAAGGGTTGGTTAAAGGAGGATTGGTGTGTGGTACAAAACCTTCATTCACCACTTCAACCTCTACTTGGTCACTCGGTCCGAGTCACTTTCGAAATTGATGGTTTCACTATCCTCTATAAAAGAGGTGACCTGTCGTATAATGGATGGTGGTTCTTCCTCAATAGGAGAAATACCATGAGTTCATCAAAGTTGGTGGATTAGTATATTGGCCATGGTGAGTGATTAGATCCCAACAAACAAAAAATAAAACCTATGGACAACTATACAAAACCAATAACACACCCCTAACAAAAAATAGTCTATCAACAGGAAAACGAATGGATCAAAAGGACTCTTTTGGATGTAGGGACTCAATCCACCATCAAAGATGTAAGAAATAGTTACAGTAACCCCTCATGCCCTGATATCCAAGTTGAAAGTACACTCCAAGTGGAAGGTAACCTTGAAGGTAGCAGAGGCAACTGATTACGCATATTCCTTAGGTACCACAAGCTCTTCCCACTTGCAGTCACCCTTGTAGGTACCTAGGAAAAGAAACTATGTTTACCACTTTGTGAAATGATGATAAGGAATAACATTCATAATTCAATACTACATGTATGGGCAGGGAATGTAGGACAAAAGTCCTTGAATCAAATATTTAGAGAGGGAGTTGTCACCCCAAGGACTTGCCTCTCTTCTAAAACCCCCATACATGTGATAGCCCCGCCAAACAAGCAAAGAGGGAATATATCCTCCACTTTCTTGAATTGACCTCGTGCTTAACTCGTATGTCAGAGGAGCATTCCTAGACATTTCCCTTCGTTACTAATGGATTTTCCTCTCCAATCCTATTCCAAGGCCCTAGTAATTCCTAGCTAATGTTGTTTTTTTATGAATGAAAAGTGTCTAATGGATTTTAATTAACATTAATTTTATGGTTGTTGATTACTCACAAGGGTAAATGAAGTGAACTTGATGATGTTTTAACTCTTCTTTATTATAAAAAGAATGAATGAAAATCTTTCAAAGCTTGCAAATACAATTTTTTTATGAATACATTTCTAATAGGAGGGAAGATAACTTTTATTTCCACAATATAATTCTCAACTAAGCGAACAATTCCAATGAACGTTCCATCCAAAAAATTATTTGCAATTTGATCTCACCAAAACAAGGCAATCCTAACAATGCTTATATAACCAACGACTCAACACCAAAAGATGAAAATGCACTATTTTTGGTCTTTTCTTTTCTCACTAATGTGACTTAATGAATATACCAGGAAGAAATATGGTTATCACACTTCCAAACAAAAATAAACAAGGCTACAAATAGAGTTATAGGTCATTGTTCAGTTATACCACTATGTTGCATGATTGCAATAAAACAATAAATCATTGACAAAGGAACATGGAAAACATATCAAAAACCATACTGATTGATATCTCCACTAAACCCGGCGTTGTGGAAAACATTTTTATTGGAGCAAACTGTTCTCCTGATGAGATCACTTTGTACACCAACGTTTTTAAGGAATTATGAGAAGTCTTTTCCTGGTCTTATGAGGATATGCAAGCATCGACCCTACCATAGTTGATCATGTTATCATGAATTACCCTAATGCTAAACTAGTGACACAAAAGCTCCATCCAGTGAACCCTCGGAAAGCAGTGACCATTAAGGTTGAAGTTGACAAAATGCTTAAATCTGGCTTCATATATCCGATTGACATGACGGAATGGGTCTCCATCCCAGTCCCCTTCGACAAAAAGAAAGGAACCATACGTGTCTGTACAGAATTTCGGGACCTTAACAAATCCTCTACAAAGGACAACTACCCCACACCTTTCATCGACCAAATCATTGACGCGTGTACGGGCCATGAAATATTTTATTTCATGGATGATTTTTCAAGGTACAACCAAATTCAAATAAAACCTGAAGACCAACACAAAACGACTTTCATTTTTCCTTGGGGTACCTTTTCTTATCGGAAGATGTCGTTTGGGTTAAAGAACGTTGGCGCTACCTTCCAAGGGGCCATGAACTTTGCTTTCCAAGACATTAAACATGTATTCAAGCCATATTTGTATGATCTCCCAGCGTGATCTCGTAAGAAACGAGATCATCCTGATCATTTGCGACTCGTGTTTGAGAGATCCAGATACTATAAGAGTCGTCTAAATCCCAACAAATATGTATTTTGTATCGAGTCTGGGTGCCTACTGGGTTTCACTATGTCTAGTCGTGGCATTATGGTCGACCCATTGAAAGTTGAGGCCATTGTAAATATGCCTCCTCCTTGTACCCTTATACAACTTTAGAGTCTACAAGGCATGTCAAACCTTCTACGATGTTTCATTATAAACTTTGCAAAAATCACCAAGGGATTCATGAGATTGCTCAAACAAGATACCCATTTTATTTAGGATGAGGCTGCACATACTTCGTTCAATGCCTTGAAAAAGGAACTTCTATCAACCCCCTTGCTAATCCCACCATATTATACTAAGGACTTCCTTCTATATCTGGTGGCATCTATTTCCACGATTGGTATAGTACTTATTCAAGAGGATGACAAGCTCCAGGAGCATGTCATTTATTATCTTTCGCGCACATTGATAACTCTTGAGCTCAAGTATTCCCACGTCGAGAAGTTGGCATTAGCTTCCGTCCACAATGTTCAGAGGCTGCACCATTACATCTTATTAAGAAAAACCATAGTTATTGCAGAATTCAATCCTTTTCAGTATGTATTACCCGACGTATCATCGGTGGGAAATTCAATAAATAGATTGTCATTTTGCAAGAGTTTGACCTAGCTTTCCAATCCGCTAAATCTAAGAAATCTCTAGTGTTCACCGAGCTTATTTCTGAGTTCCCTAGTGATGTAACCACCATTCATGGGGGATTCACTAGAAGGAAATATAATATCACGTTCATTCATATTGGGGTATTAAATAATCATGAAAACCTAAAAATTATATTGCTTATATATTAAGGGGAAAAGGTTTTTTTTATTTAATGTAACAATACAAAAATACTTTGGGGTCTTTTTTATATGGGCGAGCTTACAAATATACGCCAAATGGAAATGGTGGGATCACAGATGGATGATAAATCGGGTTGAGGCAAGGCTCAGGCTTACCAGTACGCAGGAAAATTGCGTCTTGAGACATGCTTGAGGACAGGGGTTTCGTGTTGAAGAGGGTTGCTAGTTGATCATAGTCAAGAGACAGTGGGCATTGACAACCAGTTGTTACCAATAGCCTTGGGAGGCTCTAAGCCTCCAGGGCCTGTTATAGGCCCTCGATAGGCCTTGGGGGCTTGAATACCCAACCACTCATGCCTATTACAGGCCTTGGGAGGTTTAGTGAGCCTCCTAGAGCTTGTTATAGGCCCTGGGGGCTTGGATACCTAACCCACATCAGGCTTAGTCAGCGATTGGGGAACTGAAACATGCAATCTAAATGTTCTACTATGTGCATTGGCTCTAGTGACATACAAGAAGTGATCTCCTTTCTCTTCATTAGAGCATTAGATGTTGCAAATCATAATGATATGTGGTTGAGTAATTGCATTGTGGGTGAAGTAATGTGCATCCACAATATACATCGAAACAAGAAATGTGCATTATAGAATGAATGTGGGGTCATAAGAGGGGTATCATATCAATATACTAGGTAGAAATATAAAGGGGTATAAAAAATGTTAATGAAAAAATTGATACATACAATATCTAGTGAAAATAGGGGTTTTTTTAAATTGGGAAGGCATATTGGGAGGGGGTTTAGAAAAACGATTTTGGAAGGTATTTTCCAATATTTAGTGAAATTAGGGGTATTGTTTCATATGCCATGAACAAACATGCTATGATAGCAGTTTATTGAGTGAAGCCCCTGTGCCAGCATTGAGTAAGATTTGTCTTTTCCAGATGAACACATTTTTCTCATTGCAACTTCTGACACATGGTATGGGGATTATTTGATATATATCCATACTTTGACGTGTCCACCCTCTTTCTCTAGAGACGAGCGATGAAAGCTTCAAGCTCATGCTAAGAACTACCTCATCATTTCTGACACACTTTATAGACATGGGGTAGATTCCATTCGATGTCGTTGCTTGACTTTGGAGGAAGCCGAATCAATATTGAATTATTCCCATAGTGGAGCCTATGGGGGTCATCTTTCTGGGTTGGAAACAACCCAGAAAATACTACGTGCTAGATATTTTTGGCCCACGATCTTCAAGTATTGTGTGGAAGCTGTGAAACACTGTCAACTTTGCCAGTTTTTCACCAAAAATATGCGAGCACTGTTGATGTATTTGTAATCTCGGAATGTATTTCACATATGTATATTGTATTCCTATGGAGATGTTATTATTCCTCTATACGGAAGTGTCGACACTTATATTGTAAGTGTCGTAACTTATACTTGATGGGTTATTAGACCACCTTGATGGGGTCGGCCCTGTATCATTCATGTGGGTTAAAGGGTTATTAGACCACCCTATTGGGGGTCGGCCCTGTTAGCATTATATTATGTGATTAAATTGAGGTCGACCTAGTAAGGTTATTAGGAAAGTCAATTCATGTATAAATAGAGTGCGGGAGGCACTCTATTTTATCATTCACTTTTCTCACTCATACACTCATTGGAGAGTGGTGCACTAGTGGAGGAGGAGAAGATGCTACTAGGAGACTATCTCTTATGCTTGGGTTTTGTATCATTGCTCTATCTATCTCTAAGGAAGTTATTGGGGTTTTTCACCTTTATGGTTTTCCCCAAGGAAACTCTGTGTGTCTATTGTCTCTTGTGTTTGCTTCTTGTGATTGATATGCTGTACATGTTATTCTCTCAGTAAAGATCCTATAGTATATTGAATTGATGCTAAAAAATTAACATTGTATCAAAGCTAGCCTAAGAAGAAGACACTGTGCAGTTGAGGAAGCTAGGGCTTCTTGTTTTTTTGGGTTTCTCTCCACATATATTGAAAGGAAGGAGGCTATATTGACTCTCCTCGGCAAGGCGCATCTTTCTGTCGAAATAGAATTCAATTCTGAGCATTTTCAGATTTTGACCTAAAAATTAGGGTTTCCACAAAAAGTGGAATTTCTGAAATCTGAGACCATGGCTAAAAGCTCCTCAGACAAATCGAAGTTTAGATATTTGGATTGAACTTTTTGGTTGGGTGAAACTCTGGGAAAATAAAACCCTAGTTTGGGGTCCTGTCTAGTGAAGCCGAAAATTAGGGTTTCTGCAAAAGTTGGAATTTCTGAAATCTAAGACCATGGCTAGAAGCTCCTCTACAAAATAGAAGTTAGAGACCAAGATCAAACTTTTTCGATGGGTGAATCTCCCAAAAAATCAAACCCTAATTCAGGGTCCTCCCTAGTGAATCCGGAAGTTTGAAAAGCAAATTTGATGGGTGAAACTTTGCAATTTTCAAATTCTGGGTATACCAGCTTGATCAGCTCATCAAGGCACATATTTCTATCCTTTCAGAAGTTTGAAATTCAAAGTTTGAATTTTTAGGGTTTCTCTGACAAACCCTAATACTAGCTCCAGATCCAGTTTTCAGCAAATCAAGTGGTAAGGCCTAATAACTTTTCTATTTCCATTTTAAGTACTTCTTAATATTTCTCACCACACCAAGCTTGAGGATAAGCTTGAAGGGGTTGATAACTTCCGAGCATGGAAGTATAGGATTGGGTTAATCCTAAAAGAGAATGAGTTGGACACTTTCACAAGTGAAGAGGTTCCAGTTCCAGAGGGAGATGATACTAAGGCTTCACACAAGAAGAACTTGGTCAAATCCAAGAGAATCATTGTTGATTCTATTAAGGACTATCTCATACCCCATGTGTCTTTTCTAAGGACACCTAAGGAGATGTTTGATTCCTTGACCAAACTATTTGAAGGGAAGAACATAAATGAGAAGATGACTTTGAGGAATCAACTAAAGAACATCCAAATCTAGAATGTGGATACCATGTAGTCTTACTCTTCAAGGGTCTCCCAGATAAAAGAACAACTTGAAGCTGTAGAGAATGGAGGAGTGGTAATGACCACTCTTAATGGCCTTCCTAGGTCATGGGATTCCTTCATCCAAGGAATTTGTGCTAGGAAGAAACTTATCTCTTTCAGCAGGCTGTGAGAAGAATCCTCACAGGAAGAATCTCGGATTATAGCTTGAGAAGAAAAGATGGGGAATGAAGATCAATCTCTCACAACACATACCAAGGAGAGGACATTTTTCCTCATATTGTCCTAGGAACAAAAGGGACAATAACAACAACTACTACAGCAATCTAACAGGTATGACTTATAGGTATGTTTTGAAATATGTTCATGATTAAGTTTATAATATGATTGTCCTCATGTTATTGAGTTTAGTAAAAAATTTGTTTAAATTTAGACTTGTCTTATCACCCTAGTAAAAGTATGAATGCATGATAGAAGACATTCATTGATTAGGGCTATGACACTTATGATTGTATTATGTTTGTACTAATGCACTGTGGTGTTGTATGAGGAAAATGTTATCCACTAACATGAAAGGTACAAATCAAGCTCTAGATCAAGACCATGATGACATGACGACAAAGACTCATCCATAGTCATGGATCACATAGAGGTATGTATAATTTGGTTCTACAATGGTTAAATTATGAGTTATGCAGGTCATTGAAGAGAACAAGAAAACATTGCTAGACATAACTAGCAAATATGATGACCAGGTATGTTTTTCCTATATCAAGTTAGAATCCTACCCTATGTAAGGATCTTATACTTTTGTATGATTGATAATGATTACTCATGAAGTTACAAGTTTGAGTAATCTAGGGTTTATGCATATTATGTTCCTTACTTTGATTAATGATATAACTAACCAGAAAAGTCCTATATAAACCTTGAATACTAATGCTTATTATCTGTGTTTGAAATGATCATGACTATACATGTTCAAGATTATTTTGTTTTGATAGTATTAAGATTATACTAATGAATGTATGATTATGTATGAGATCTTGAGGATAACACAATGATGATACTAGTAAGCATGCATAGTGATCGAGGATGGATATAAGTTCAAGGACAGGTAATCCAGGAAGCAAATATCAAGAGGGAGCACACTCCAGTAGTTCCTACAAGGAATCAAAGATTGAGAGGGAGTCCACCCAACAAACAAACAAAGATAAGTATTTGAATTGTCATTTCTTGTATATTTGATTGTTTAAATAATACTATTCAAAGATGTATATACTTATGTTCCTAGACTTTGGTTGTGTATTATGCATATTAGAATAATTGCATTAATGAACAGTATACTACTAATATGCATGTAATGGGTAAGTGTCCTATGGAACTGTACAACATTCCATTGCTACTTATCTAGAATGAAACCTCTTTGTTGACATGTTGAGAGTTGTGCACACTCTTAACAATGTTCTGGTAGAGATTGGAAGGCATCTAGAAAGTTACGGGATATGGATAAATGTTGTATTGAAGCATTGGCTAAAATAATTGCATGACTGTATGACATATTTCTTTATGTGTAAGAATTTGTTCTAAAAACTATAAGATGTTTCTAATCATGCAATTTAACTTGTCTTGTAGGAAAGATCGTATACCATCACCTACAAAAGAAGGAATACAACATTTGTTCAGCAACAAAGCTATCTATTGAAAAATCTGAAGTTCCCAGGATCTGAGATGAAGTAATGGAAGGATTCCATGATCCGTCGATCATGAAGAATGATGTTTGGGATGTAGTCCCAGGACCTGAAGGGAAGTCTATTGTGACTTCCAAGTGGATCTACAAGATCAAGCATGCTGCAAATGGCAGCATAGAAAAGTAAAAAGCAAGATTTGTAGCTCATGGCTTCTCCCAGAAAGAGGGAATAGACTATCAAGAAACTTTTTCTCCTGTAGCTAGGCACACTTCCATCAGATCAATACCTTCCCTGGCTGCAGTGATGAAATGGAAGATACACCAGATGGATGTGAAGACAGCCTTCTTGAATGGTGTAGTCGAGGAGGAAGTGTATGTGGAGTAGCCACTTGGTTTTGAGACACATGATAGGGAGTCATATGTGTGTAGGTTGAAGAAAGCCTTGTATGGCTTGAAGCAAGCTCCTAGGACTTGGTATGGTAGGATAGATAGCTTTCTATCTAGTTTGGGATTTACTAAGAGTAAAGCAGATTCCAACCTTTACTACAAGATTGAGGAAGGAAATCTTGTGATACTACTTCTGTATGTGGATGACCTGTTTGTTACAGGTGAGGATGGATTGATTGTCGATACCAAGAGGAAGCTTGCTGCTGAGTTCGAGATGAAGTACTTGGGGATGATGCACTATTTTCTAGGCATGGATGTGTGGAAAAGTGCAGATGGGATCTTCCTTGGACAAGGGAAGTATGCAGTAGAGATCCTAAAGAGGTTCGGGATGATGGAATACAAGGCCATGGCCACACCTATGGCATCGAACCTAAAGCTTCTGTGTGATGCTTCATCTGAGCCTGTTGATGTCACGATGTATCGTCCGATGATTGGGTCCTTGATGTACCTGATGAACATGAGACCAGATATTTGCTTTGCTGTGAACACATTGAGCCAGTTCCTGATGGATCCCATAGGTGTTCACCTGGTTGCTGGAAAGCATATTCTCAAGTACCTGAAGGGTACAATTGATTATGGGATCAAGTATGTTGCGAATCAAAAGTTTAACCTACCAAGTTATGTTTATTCAGACTGGGAAGGCAGTGCTGCAGATAGGAAGAGCACTTTTGGGTGCTACATTAGTATGGGATCAGGTGTGATCTCTTGTTTTAGCAAGAAGCAATCTTGCGTAGCACTGAGTACAGGCGATGTAGAGTATGGTGTAGCTTGTTTGGCTAGTTGTGAGGCAGTATGTCTCTAGAAGCTACTATCTGAGTTATTTGATCTCCCACTGGAGGCTACTGGTATCTTTTGTGATAACCAAAGTTGTGTAATCCAGTGTTCCACGGCAGGTCGAAGCACATTGAGATCAAATATCACTATATCAGGGATATGGTGTAGAGAGGAGCAGTAAAGCTCCTCTATGTTGCGACGGATGAACAGGTTGCGGATGTGTTGACGAAACCACTAGCTAGAGTGAAGTTTGAGTACTTCAGAGAGAGGCTTGGTGTTCTTCAGAATGAAGACACTTCAAATAGAAGTGATGGACACATTTGCAGGGGCCATTCCAAGCATGTTGAGAGGAGGATCTTTCCCATGGGTGTGGATGTAAGCACTAGATGATGAGCATCAGGATGATGCTCCAGTTACTCCTTTGTATATGCATCATGTTGGATGCCTTGATCATTTGGATCATGTATTTATATATGTATCAGATGGATGTATTGTATGATCAGGTAGATCATGTACTTATGTATGATCAGGTGGATCATGTATTTATGTATGTATCAGGTGGATACATTGTATGATCAGGTAGATCATGTATGATGATATGTATCAGGTGGATACATTGTATGATCAGGTGGATCATGTGTGATGATAAGTATCGGGTGGATACATTGTATGATCAGGTGGATCATGTATGATTATATGTATCAAGTGGATACATTGTATGCATCGAGACAATGCTATGATGATGATCAGGATGATCATGTGATGTACATTAGGATGATGTATGGTGACTATCAGGTTGATACTCTGCGGTCATGGACAAGTTGTGCAGATAAGCATATAATAGCGCCTTGAGAGATTTGCAGACACTCTTGCTAGGTTTTGACGATGGCATATAATACCTCCCTGGGAGGTCTAGAAAATGCTTTTGCTAGGTTTTTCTTAGAGGGACATATAATAGCGCCCTGGGAGATTTACAGATACTATTGCTAGGTTTTTTCAGTCGCATATAATTGCTCCCTGGGAGATCTAGTAAATGCTCTTGCTAGGTTTTGTCCGTGGCATATAATAGCTCCATGGGAGATCTTGTAGGTTGTGTTGGGCACGTAATCAGTCCTGGGATGATCTTGCTAGGTTTTTCCAGTTGCATATAATTTCTCCCTAGGAGGTTTGCAGATACTCTTGCTAGGTTTTTCCTATGGCATATAATAGCTTCCTGATAGATCTGTCAAATGCTCTTGCTAGATTTTGCTTGGTCACATGTAATAGCTCCCTGCGAGATCTTGCAGGCTGTGTTGGGCACGTAATCAGTCCTGAGATGCTCTTGCTAGGTTTTGTTGATGCACAAAATAAGTCCTGAGGATCCACAGTATGACCAATGATGATGAAGACCTACAGGTGGTGGGCCTACATCCAACATGAAAAAGGGTTGGCTCTGTAGAAATTTCTATGACGAGTAGATTTGAGATTGATTGAGATAGCAGCAGTAGTGACGATGATGATGATTTGATGACAATGATCCGGTGACGATGATCCAGAGAAGAAGACTTGTGCTAGCATATCTGTGTCGAGAAATACTTTCCTATTTAAGAGGGAGTGTTGATGTATTTGTAACTTCGGAATGTATTTCACATATGTATATTCTATTCCTATGGAGATGTTATTATTCCTCTATACGGAAGTGTCGTAACTTATACTTGATGGGTTATTAGACCACCTTGATGGGGTCGGCCCTGTATAATTCATGTGGGTTAAAGGGTTATTAGACCACCCTATTGGGGGTCGACCCTGTTAGAATTATGTTATGTGATTAAGTTGAGGCCGACCTAGTAAGGTTATTAGGCAAGTCAAGTCATGTATAAATAGAGTGCGGGGGGCACTCTATTTTATCATTCACTTTTCTCACTCATACACTCATTGGAGAGTGGCGCACTAGTGGAGGAGGAGAAGCTGCTGCTAGGAGACTATCTCTTATGTTTGGGTTTTGTATCATTGCTCTATCTATCTATGAGGAAGTTATTGGGGTTTTCCACCTTTATGGTTTTCCCCAAGGAAACTCTGTGTGTCTATTGTCTCTTGTGTTTGCTTCTTGTGATTGATATGTTGTACATGTTATTCTCTCAGTAAAGATCCTAGAGTATATTGAATTGATGCTCAAAAATTAACAAGCATACCCTGCTCCTCTCCATCATGTTATCATAGCAGGCCTATTCACCAAGTGGGGGGTTGACTTCATCACGTGTAATGAAGTGGGACGAGTCAATGCCTACTGTGAGAGCATATGGAGAAACGACTCCTTATTTCATTTTTAACTAGATCGTTGCTATATTTGGTATTCCCAAAGAGATCGTCACGGACCATGGTCGAAATTTTCAAAAAAATATGATGATCGAGTTGTATACTATGCTAGGTTTTCGACAGGAACACTCGTCTTCGTTTTATCTGTAGGCGAATGGTCAAGTCGAAGCGGTTAACAAGACTTTGAAAACCATCCTTCAAAGGGCCATTAATGCCAGTATATCTAACTAGCACATCATGTTGTATCCCGCTCTTTGGGCTTACCAATCTAATGTTAAGACTGCTACTGGTTTCTCACCTTTCCAACTCATTCATGGGGTGGAGGCAGTCATTCTGGTTGAATGCGAAATCCCTTCTTTGAAGTTGGCTATCCAATTGCTTCCGGAAACTTCACCTTTGGAGGAGCGTTTGATTCATTTAGAGCACTTAAATGAACAACGTTGTGATGCACTTACAACAAACGAAGCTTACAAAATTTGATTCAAGCATTAGTATGACAAATCTCTAAAACCAAGGGTGTTCTCTGAAGGAGACCTTGTTCTGCTCTTTGACCAGGACAAAGATCCCTTGGGGGCAGTTAAATTTAAATCTATGTGGATCGAACTATATATTATCTCTACAGTTATGAAGAAAGGATCTTATGAGCTAACCAATTACGAGGGTTGTAAGTTGCCAGAGTGTATAAATGGGATCTACTTGAAAAAGTATTATGCTTAGGCATCTATGCTTTTTCTTGTATTATAACTATACATGTTTGTAGAGTTAGTATTTTTCTTTTGATTTCTTTCTAAGCATATTAGGTGTCTTCTGGATTGTGGTTTCATATTACAACTGAGTGCTTTATAGGATTCGTTGATGGTGCTAGTCGCCACACCCGTCAGTTGGCCTCAATAGCTTAGGTTATTTACTCACCATTTCGTTTAGTCAACTTGTGTCTTCGGGAGGGGCTTGTTTGGGATCTACAACGAATAATGTAGCTGAGTACAGTGTAGTCATTGAGTTAATCCGAGATGTTATTCATCACAGCATTTCACATTTTGAGGTAAGACTCGAATCACAGTTAGTAGTACTTCAGTTGATGGGTGATCACAGGGTTCGGGATCCTTCCTAGCTTCATCAGTTTTTGCGTGTTAGGTTACTTGAAAGACACTTTGATTTTATTACATTTCAACACATTTCAAGGAATTTAAATTCATTATCTGACTCATATGCAAACTATATACTAGATTGGCATATGTACCATACACAATCACATTAAACAGTCACACACATAAGGACACACACATGTGTATATAAACTGATATTGTATATATCAGGATAAAAAAATATGAGTATGAGTCATAGCATGTCGCAGTGTCATAATATACAAAAATGGGATCAAAGGCATAAAAAATATAACATGTCTCTCTCCCTATGGAAAAGGATATTCCTCTGCTAACTCTGGTACAACCTCCCTATATCATATCACTAGCCTAGCTACTTTTCTAAGTAGCATGATCCATGTTGGGGGCACACCTACAACATGCTCTTGCATTTCGAGCGTAATTCGCTCGATCTTGTACGTTGGGATATCATGAGCCAAATGACTCATATTCCCCTCGAGGTTCACCAGCATCACATTAGAAGCACCTTGTTGGAACATTTAAAAAATCCACTATGTCATTCTAGACTTAGGATAAAATTAATTAATCATTTATGATTAATTTCCTGAGTTTTGACTAGGTAGAATAGGCCAGTTTTGTCTTTTAGTGGACCACATGCTATCCTCATTTGCTAAAACAAATTTGGATAGATTATGGATAGTATTTTCTTGGATTCTTTCTGATTTTATTCCATTCCTGAATTAGAAAGACACTATCCTGATGTAGTTAGCTTTGTCATGTTTTTTCTACTTACTAGTGGAAAAGATAAAGCTAGTTGACTTGGAATCTTTTGCCACTTGACCAATTCAACCTACACATCATATCTAACCTTCTAAATCCATAAATACATCCTATTTACCTAACTCATGAGCTTCCATACCATAATTACTAAATTTGTGAGCCTCTAAAACAGTTTTGGAAACTGGTTTTTCCACCTAGGGGTTTTTTTTCCTTTTTTATGTTAGCATATTCCTATAATCCATCCTAGTCCCACCAGTATTTTGATCATTTACATTTCCAGTCATGCATGCACTTTTAGGGTTTTCATGCATTCTAGGGTTTGCATGCATCCCAGTCATCAATCCAACACCTAGCCCTTAGTTAGCTAGCCCCCAGGAGCTTCTCACTATTCATTTTTATCCCTCCAGTTGCTTAATATGCCCTTCTTCCTTTATTTAGGAAGCAACTCGCCCTTCTTCACCTACCAGTCCATTTGTCTTCAGTTTATACTAAGTTACACTCAGTTACACTCAGCTAGACTGAGTTACACTCAGTTACACTTAGTTACACTCAGTTACACTCAGTTACACTTAGTTACAGTCAGTTACACTTAGTTACATTGAGTTACACCTACCAGAGTTAGTTTGACTGATGGTTGACAGTTACTTGAGCATTGATGACTCGACTGATGATGATGAAGACTTCCAGTTGTGCTACGATGATCATGAAGACACCTAGTTGTGCTCTGATGACACTCTATTGATCTTTTGATCACTCTGAGAGGCTAATTCGAATTGTCGCCTTAGGCATTCGAATCCTCTCTACCATTGTACTATTTATTTGTCCATACTCTGATTAATTAAGTAGTGTGTGTGAAGTATTATTGCTTCTATATGAGTTATACTGTACCATATTATTCTGTTGCTCATTATACTGTATTGTTCACTCTTCTTCTATTTTCTTGCTTAATCATAATTACTCTTGTGAGGTATACATCATCTCTTAGATCTGCTGTGAGGATTTTCACATGGTATCAGAGCATGTTGAGAGTATTGTTTGTCTCCATTATTGAGAGTTTTTTGCAGGTTATTACCAAGATTTCGAGTGCAGCAGTTGCAGTAGTTTCTGCATTTTTGCAGCAGTAGCAGTTGCAGTTATTCTATATTGTTTTTGTAGGTCTTCTACAACTTCAATGAATTCAAAATAAATCACTCCTCTTTCTCCTTTCTCTCCTCTCAGCTATGATGATTGGAAACCAAAAATGATAGCATACTTGAAGAGCCATGATCTATTTGACTGTTGTTTTGAAAGAGAGTTCGAATCTTCTGAAGAGAAGATTGATTGGTTAAATAAAGTTGATGAAGCCTTTGGATCAATGTTGGATGCTATGTCTGATTGGATGTTATATGACCTCCCTGATTTTTCATCACCAAAAGAGCTATGGGCTCACCTGGATGAAATATTTGGCAGAGAGAATGAAGGACTTGGTCCCAACCCATTCGAAGGAAAACAAAGTGATGCATTCGCTCCTCTTGATGGTCTCTTAGATCATGAACTAGTATAATCTCATATTGAAGTTGTTGACAAAGAACTTGCATATTCTCCACTCATGCTCAAACTTTCTTCTCTTTCTGTGCCATCTCACACTCTAGATATTGCAGAAGGTCCTAAATCCTCTCTTGCACCAGATTATTTTGGTTTGAATCATGATCACATGATTATTTTGGAGGTCAAAACAGCTATTGAAGGTAATGCATTCACTCCTCTCCAGCTATCGCCTCTTTTATACTACTATATGATCATAATTCCATGCTTTTAGAATTTCATTGAAGAATGAGGCCATTGCCATTCGCTTGGGAATATTTCTCATGCATCTACTGGTTTTGATCTCACCTCTCATGGTTCAAAGGAGATCTCAAGAAACCATGATTGAAGTCTTGTATCTAAATTGGGTTCTAAGCAATTACTGCTTGGGATAATTTCTCATGCATATGATAGTTTTGATCTCACCCCTGCTAGTTCAAAGGAGATCTCAAGAAACTATTTTTTAAGTCTTAAATCTGATTTTGATTTCAAGCAAACATGTAATAGTTCTTTTTGGCATAATCTCACCCATGGTGGTTCGAAGGAGAAGACAAAAGACTATATGCACATTCAAAAATTTGATCCTACATCAGCTGATTCAAATCACAAGTTCAAGGATCATTCTCATACTGTTGTATTTGTTCTCATCACATTCGACTTGAAGAGCAAGTACAAACGCATGCTTTTTGAGCATGATCCACTTCTTCCCAAGAAGAAGTTACCTCCAGACATATGACCAAGCATCACACCTACTTGAGTTTGGAACATTTATTTTTTTGTGTGCCTTACTATCTATTTTTGAGGAGGGGGTATGTTTCCCATGAAATTTTCCCACTTTCTTGGTTTATTGATTGTTATTATTCATTGTATTGGGTGACCTTTGGTCTTAGTTACCAGGGCCTAGGATGGATTAAGGGGGGTGTTAGGATATTACTATACTCCATCCTAGTCCCACCAGTATTTTGATCATTTACATTTTCAGTCATGCATGCATTCTAGGGTTTGCATGCATCCCAGTCAACAGTACAACACCTATCCCTTAGTTAGCCAACCCCCAGGAGCTTCTCACTATTCATTTTTATCCCTCTAGTTGCTTAATACGCCCTTCTTCCTTGATTTTAGGAAGCAACTTGCCCTTCTTCACCTACCAGTCCAGTTGTCTTCAGTTTATACTCAGTTATACTTAGTTACCCTCAGTTACACTTAGTTACAATCAGTTACAGTTAGTTACACTTAGTTACACTGAGTTACACCTACCAAAGTTAGTTTGACTTATGGCTGACAGTTACTTGAGCATTGATGACTCCACTGATGATGATGAAGACTTCCAGTTGTGCTCCGATGACACTCTATTGATCTTATGATCACTCTGAGAGGCTAATTCGAATTGTCTCCTTAGGCATTCGAATCCTCTCTACCATTGTACTATTTATTTGTCCATACTGTGATTAATTAATTAGTGTGTGTGAAGTATTATTCCTTCTATCTAAGTTATACTGTACCATATTATTCTATTGCTCATTATACTGTATTGTTCACTCTTCTTCTATTTTCCTGCTTAATCATAATTACTCTTGTGAGGTATACATCATCTCTTAGATCTGCTATGAAGATTTTCACATTTTAAGCCCTTTCTTTTTTCTCTTTCCATATTGCCTCAAAGGAATTCGATTTTCTCCATGGAGGATGTATTATATATTGTTACAATATAAATGAATAAGATACATAATGTTTTCCATAATTTATTCTCTCTATTCTTCTTCTCACATTGTCTTAAATATTCCATGTGAAATTGTCTTATGAATCTAGTTCCTAGCAATTGAAAATCTCACATGGTATTAGAGCTAGCTTGATTAAAAACAATTTCCAAGAGTGTTTTTTGTAGGTATTTCCATCACCAGGAGCGCATCAATATGGAGCAAAATCAAGCCAAAGCTGTGACTCTCACTCCCTTCAATTTCTTTGACTGGAAGGCACACATGATCATCCAGCTTCGAAGTAGAGGATTGTATAGAGTTACTATGGGGCTTGAAACTGAGCCAGGAGATGTTGCATTAAAATCGAAATGGTTCAATAGGCTTGATGAAGCTTATGGGTTACTTTGTCTCTCTGTATCTCCAGATCTTCTATTACATATTGATTTTCTATCCACTCCAAATGAAGTGTGGACAAAGCTAGAGTCTCTCTTTGGAAAACAGGACAAGCTCAGAGGTCATTTGTTGGAGATTGAGCTGATCTCTCTTATTCCAAGTAATTTTGATTCTATGGAGGATTTGATCTCAAAATTCAAGAACCTAGTGCTTCAACTCAAGCAATGTGGTATAGAGAAGAAGGATGAGCAATTAATCCTTACCATTCTATCAAAACTGAGCTCTGAATGCTCAGTATTTGTGTCTACTTTTCATTCTACAAGACTTGTAGTTCCCAAGTGGAAGATGCCAACCTTGGATGCATTCATTGATTCGGTCACTCAAGAAAAGGACAAGCTGGTCCAATCGAGGGATCAATCACCCTCCAAAGACTTTGTACATGTTGCTCATGGAGCAAATAGTTTCAAGAATGACAAATCCAAACAGAAGATATTGTCAGATGAAGAGGATTCCGATGGAGATTCCAAATCCAAGAAGATGAAGAAGGAGAAGCCCAAGTGTTCTTATTGCTGCAAAGGCACTCATCCTGAGAAATATTGCTTCAAGAAGAAATTGGACATCATGGCCAAGATTCTTGAATAGAATAACATAGATGTTCCTAAATTTGCAAAGAAAGAACAAGGAAAGCTTGCTGTAGAACAAGAACATTGCTTCCAAGCCTCTCCCAAAGGTAATGATGTTTATGCTTTGAGTGCTAGAGTGAAATATAATTCTGATGTCTCTGATATTGATTCAAATTCTGATATATCAGAATCAGAAACCTCCACCTCTTCCTTGGAACAATATTCAGTCAGTTCATCCAACTCTACTCTCAAAACTAGTCATTTTTTACTAGCTTCTGACTTGTCTTCTGAAAGGTATTTCCACCTCCATTCAAATATTTTAGATTCTGATTTAGAAGATGATTTACAGTCTGATATGCAGGTCATTACATATCCCACATCATATTCCCAACCTTTGGATGCACAAAAGACCCTACAACCCCAAAATTCTCCAGTTAAGAAACTACACAATTCTATGTCTTCCTACACTGTGTCACTTGCCTTTGTTGCACTTTTGTCTTTCATATATTTCATTGGTTGGTCATCCATGTTTTTGGATCTCTTTGGACTGATATTCCACACATCTGTACCTAACCCCATCATTCATGGTTCAAAAGTCAAGTCCTCGCACTCTCCAGGCTTGCTCAGCTGTCAGGGTGATCTAGTTTCTCACATTTTTCCTACTGAAACTCTGTTCAATGATGGAGACTCCACATATTTATTGGTTGATGCTCCATATGACTCACATTCTGATATTTTAGAGATGCATGATCTCATTTTAAATATCATAAAGGTTCTACATTAGTTTGATAAGAAAGTACAAGAACTAGTGCACCACATTGCAGCTACAGAAGAAATTGATCCTGTTGAGTTCATTGTTTCTCCTTGGGAAGGAGTATGCATAGATCTTCTTTCCATCATTGATTATGTTTTCAGATCTGATTATGTATGTTACAGTAGAAATAAAAATTCATTTGATGCTCCTCCATCATCAGAAGATGAACTTCATAGAGTTGCAATACATGGTTCTTGCCTACACAACATTGATGCACTGATGCATGATCATGACATCCACAATCTCTTCATCAAGTCAGTTACTCAAAAGCAGCCCATTCAGCTCATTCAGCTCATTCAAATGATCAACATGACAGTATGAATACATCAAGAATCTCCATTTTTTAGGGAGGGTTTTGTTCCCATGAGGTTTTCCCTGTTTCCTCGATTTACATGGACTAGTTATTTTTGTAGACCATAAGCCTTGTTGCTTGGACCCTATATTTCTGATATTTTTTTATTCCCATCACATAAATTCAGGCTTAAGGGGGGGTGTTGGAACATTTAAAAAACCCACTATGTCATTCTAGACTTAGGATAAAATTAATTAATCATTTATGATTAATTTCCTGAGTTTTGACTAGGTAGAATAGGCCAGTTTTGTCTTTTAGAGGACCACATGCTATCCTCATTTGAAAAAGGGAATTTGGATAGATTATGGATAATATTTCCTTGGATTCTTTTGGATTTTATTCCATTCCTGAATTAGAAAGACACTCTCCTGATTTAGTTAGCTTTGTCCCATTTTTTCTACTTACTAGTGGAAAAGATAAAGCTAGTTGACTTGGAATCTTTTTCCACTTGACCAATTCGACCTCCACATCATATATAACCTTATAATTCCATCAATACATCCTATTTACCTAGCTCATGAGCTTCCATACCATACTTACTAAATTCATGAGCCTCTAGGACAGTTTTGGAAACTACTTTTGCCACCTAGGGCGTTTTTGCCTTTTCTAAGCCTTTTCTTTTTGCTCTTTCCATATTGCGTCAAAGGAATTTGATTTTCTCCATGGAGGATGTATTATATATTGTTACAATATCAATGAATAATATACAGAGTGTTTTGCATAATTTATTCTCTTTATTCTTCTTCTCTCATTGTCTGAAATATTCCATGTGAAATTGTCTTATGAATCTAGTTCCTAGCAATTGAAAATCTCACACACCTAGCTCAGTAGGTCTAAAAAATACGCGACGATGTTCGGTAGGTCATACAGGCCCCACATATGCATAAATCACACTATTAATACTCCTACTCATAATATAAAAAAATTATATATACATAAAAGCATAAAAATGAAATAAATTTCAAAAGCATAAGCACATCTTACCCATCTCTCCCCATGTTGATCCTGGAGAAAGAGCAAGCTTTGGATTTCCTCGGAAATCCACACCTATGTATGGGAACTGTTCTAGAGCCGAAACTTGACGGATCCACCATCCGAGATAATATTCGTTAGCATAATAGAGAGTAGCTTCGCCACCACCCTGTCGCAAGAAGATATCTCCCCACCGAGTCATCAATGCCTCACGAGGGTTTGTTGACACAGTGGCTATCAATAGGGTTTTACTTCGCACTGTCGTCAGCAAACCCAACCAAACGCCCTTAAAAACCGGCCCAAAAAGGTTTTACCCTTTCCATCAATACTCGTGAAGCGAGTGAAGTCTCACCCGAGATGATTAAGGGGGATGTAGGAACCAAGTTTCCGCAGTGGGGAAAGGACATGTAATCACTTCAACTCTACCGCAATAGAAACCAAAGATTTATATTCACATACATTAAGCATTCGCATATTCATCATTCATAGAAATAAATCATAATGGACATTCGCATCAACGTGGTTAAACTGGTCATTCGGATCAACAACAATTACAAAACCACAGAGTCTTAAACATTTCGCAAACAATTGCATTCATCATTTCATAGAAACATAAACAAAATATATGATCATAATCGAACATCTTCATGCATTCATCAAAACCTGTGATATAACCTTCACAAAAATAGTCAAAACATCTTACCACGAATACAACACAGTTCAAAACAACTCATTCTCTGATTCAACTATGATGCCCTTATGCTTACAATCATACTCCTATTATATGAAACTAAATGGTTACAAAATGGTCCACATGACCCATTTCTAACAAACTAGCTAATCTTGCGCTTCCTTGTTCTCCGCAAATTACCCTTTCTTCCGCGGATGGTCCTCTTCGTAGCTATCGGATTCCGCACTTCATGCGAACTAATCCCATGCCAACATGCCCCCAACACAAACTTGTGGCTTTCCCTCGAGCCACCTAAGCTGGACACCTTTGGTGTTGTTATCGTCCATCACTGTGGTAAACTTATGAAGTTGTTCTTGACATCTGGAGCTCGTTGTCATGTACTTCTCGAACTCATCCTCCAGTCTCTTGAAACCTTGATCATCTACCCCTTTTGCGCCTACTCTTGTACCTCAGGCTTGCTGCGTTCTAGGGAAAAGTTCATCGACGTCGCCAACTTGGGAAACAAGCCAACTACTTCGGCACATCTGTTTCGTGCTTTCGACCTGCCACGGCTAGGGCCAGCATGCTTCTGTCCTTGGTGTTATGGTGATCGCATGGACCATAGTTCTTCTAACTAATACCACACTCTTAGACATATCGGGTAAGACCTCATCTCTGTTCCTCCCAATTGTCTACGCTCCTTCCTTCGTTGGTTGTTCATGCACACTCATCATTCTTTCCCTTAGCGCACCTGGAGTGCTTCCGCTTGAAATGAAATGCACCATTGCAACTATCTCACTTCCCTTTTCCACAAATTCCTTGGGCTTGCTCACTTAACTTCCTAACTCTCTGCATCTAACTTACTAACTCGCATCATGCAACTTACTAATTCTTCTCTTCGAACTCTCTTTAATTTGACTTGCGTTCGTCAATCCCCACGTCGGTATTTATGCTTGCTCTTTGTGGCCTTGACACCTAATAATCATTTGTGAAATATTTCCCACATCCAGCCGATTCTTTCCTCAAGTGTGTCATCATAGTCCTCCACTGTCTTTCGGTGATGCTGATCCGCAGTAATAATGCACGGATTTGACTCCCGCTTGCTAAACATGCGAAGCATCAACCAGCAACCCAGCTAGCCATGCTTTCCACTTTTTGTCATAATTGATTTTTTTTTTACCCCTTCTGGTTCTCAACTTCTATGCACCTGATCATGGTGATAGGGTTTCAACCGATTCCCATTTACCAGCTTAGGAAGCAATACCCCTCTAAACTTTGTAGCTGCACTGCACCTTGGTCAGTGACAAAATTTATTACATAGGGACCTAACCAGTGCATTTGTAACTTACTTGGGTGTTTGGAAAACATACTGTCATATAACAGAACCATATCACCGCATTGAAAGTGCTTTGGTTTAACATGTCGATCGTGCCAAGCCTTCTGTCGATCCTTTTCTACCTTCTGATGAAATCCTGTGATGAACCGATCCTCATCGAATTGTACCAATTGTGACAATCATTCTTCTAGTGCTCCATTATCGCTCATTCCTATAGCTACTGCAATTCACAGACTGGGGAAAATGTACTCCATCGGCATTACTGCTTCCTTCCCATAGACAAGATTGAACGGTGTCTGGCTAGTCAATCATTTTCAAGTTGTGCGATATGCCCAAAGTATCGCTAGAATATTCAAATCCCAATCATCACGATTTGCGTTGCATACCTTCGTGAGCGCATGCTCCAATATTTTGTGGAATGCCTCAACTATCCCGTTAGCTTGCGGATGATATGAGGTACTCTTCCTGGGTTGAATTTCAAACTCCTTTTTCATCCCTGCGATCATCTGATTAACAAAATGAGTCCCTTGGTCACTCATTAGTATCTTTGGGCACCCAAACCTGGTGACCACATTGTCAAAGAGGAATCTTGTTGCAGTCACATTTGAGCAATCTTTCATGATTGCAGCTTCCGCCCATCGCGTCAAATAGTCTGTCGTAGTGATTATGTAGCGTGACCCTATTCTTTTCCGTGGTGGGTTGATGGGTCCCACGAAGTCAACTTCCCACTTTTCTAAATCTTGTAGTGTCAATTGAGGTACTAGAGACATTTCATCCCTTCATGATGGCTTTCCTATCTGTTGGCATACATCACAGCTTTTGGAGTAGTCCGCAGCACCCCCATGCATTGTCAACCACCATAGTCCTACTCTAAGGATTTTCCGAGCAGTGGAACATCCTCTGTAGTGTCCTCCAGCCATCCCATCATGAGATTCCGCTAAAATCATTTCCTTCTCATGTGGTAGGACGTATCGTCGAAGTATCTCATATGGTCCCATGTTATACAATTTCCCTACAATCAATTGAAAATCTACAGCTCTGACGACTAGCTGCTTCTTCTGGTTGGTAGTGAATCCTTCCAGTGCCTCCCCTATTCCTAAAAATTGAATGATTTGTTCATAATGGTCATCGAACATTCTAACCCTAAACAAGTGAGCATTCAAAAATCCTTCGTCAATGTTCCTTGGCTCTTCCCTAGACTCTATCTGCGACAGGTGGTCTGGTCCTACATTCAATTGTCCTGCATTTACGATTATCTCCAAATCAAATTCCTGGAAGAGTAACAGCCATCTACAGATCTTTCCCCCCAACACAGGCTTGTTCACCAGGTATTTTAGTGTTGAATGATCAATGAACATTTTAAAGTGGCCCCCTAATAGATAGTGTTGAAACTTCTGTAAGGCATAGACCATCGCCAACCGTTCCCTTTCTGTGGTCATGTAATTCTTCTCTGCATTAGACAACTTTCTACTTACAAATGTTATTGGTTGGTCTATTGTGCCTTCTCCTGGTTGGGCCAAGATGACTCCTAACGCGACTGATGACACATCGACATGAACGTGGAATTCCTTCGTCCAATCTAGAAATGTGAGTATGGGTGCTGCAACCATCTTTGCTTTTAATATATCCAGACTCTTCTGGCATTCTTCATTCCATTCAAATTTGGCATCTTTCTTCAACAACTTCTCCATCAGTGTAGTGATTGTTGCATACCCTCTGATAAATTTTTTGTAGTATCCTGTGTGTCCCAATGTTTCTTTCAATTTCTTGACTGTTGTCGGCGGTGGTAGGTCGGCAATAATTGGGATCTTTGCAGGGTCAACCAACATTCCTTCTCGGAAAACTATGTTCCTAGTAAAATCCAAAACGGAGCACAAACAATGCACTTTTTTAGGTTCAATGAAATCTGGTGTTGTCGACATCTTTCCAACATCAACCACAAATTTGCGACATGATCCTTGACCAACCCGTACACTGTCCAGTCATCCATATATACTGCCAGAAACTTATGGATGTAATCCTTGAACGCCGCAACTACCAATATGGAAAAAATTGTTGGTGCATTCTTCAGACAAAATGGCATCACCGTGTATTCGAAACATCCCCATTCGGTGATGAAAGTTGTCTTTGTTGATGTATTTGTAACTTTGGAAGATATTCACTTGTATATTGTATGTATTACATTTGTACTTTATTGTATCCCTAACAAAGATGTATTATCCCTCCAATTGGAAGTGTATTCATTTGTACTGGCAAGTGTCGCAAGTTATATTGTAAGTGTTGTAACTTATATTTGATGGGTTATTAGACCACCTTTATGGGGTCATCCCTGTATGAGTCATGTGGGTTAAAGGGTTATTAGACCACCCTAATGGGGTCGGCTCAGTTAGCATTTTGTTAAGTGGTTAAGTTGGGGCCGACCTAGTTAGAATTAAAAGTCAAGTGAAGTAAAGTATAAATAGAGAGTGTGACTCTCTCATTTGTACATTCACACACTCACTCACTTCGCATTAGTGAGAGAGAGGAGGAGTTCACACAAGTGTAGGAGGGGTTGATTCTAGGAGAATATCTCTTGTTGTGGGGTTTCATCTTTGTGATCTTTGTATTGATGCTCATTCTATCTCTGAGGAAGTTGCAGGGTTTTTCACCTTCTTGGTTTTCCCTGGTGAAATGATTTGTGTCTCTTGTCTCTTTTGTTTGATATGCTATACATGTTGTTCTCTCAGTTAAGATCCTAGATCAAATTGAATTAAATGCTGAAAAACTAACAGTCTTGTTCCGATATTCCTTCGCAATATTTATCTAGTGATAGCCGGAGAATCCGTCTATGAAGGAGTATATTTCTTAACTACCCACTCTTTCTAACACTTCATTTGTAAATGGGGTAGGGAATGGATCGTATAAGTATGCATCGTTTAGCTTCCTTAAATTGACACAAATCCTGCCTTCACCGGTTTTCTTATCCTGGACCACCATAGGGATGATCCACTCTGATTCCTCTACGGGTTCTATGATTCCTTCTTCCACCATTCTTTCAATCTCAGCCTTCACCCGTTCCTTGTACCTTGGATTCAACCGGTAGCACTACTGCTTGATTGGATTTGCATCGGGTTTCAGGGGGGTTTTCATTTTGCCTAATTCCTCGGAAATTCCTTTCATCTCGGAGAATTTCGTTGGGAAAAGATCCTGAAACTCATGCAACAGATCAGTCATCTTCATGATAGTCGAATCATCTCAATAATATCCAATACTTGTGAAATTTGGATTCTCCTCCGACCCAATGTTGACTTTCTTGATTTTCAACGGTTTTGGAAACTTGTCAGAAGGTATTTATGGTGCTTTGACACTGTGACTTCCTTCTGACTGATCCGGTACATACGTAGCCCTTGGATCATCCTCATCATCTGGATCTCCTATGATATTGTAGCATTCCATTAACATTTATAGTGCCGCAGTCCATGGAATCCCCAGTGGTTTCTCTGTCGGGACTGCTACAAATACCTTCTCTTGAATCGCCGGTACTGCACTATGGATGAAGGGGTTTTCATCGGAGAAACTGAACGTTTGGCTAAAGCCACCTGTTAACTATTCCGAAGAGATTATTCTACATCGCAGTTCTGCTGTGACATACCAACTTCGGGGTACTTCATCCAGTGTGTGAATAAACACATGAACCCATTCATGTTTTGCTCATGATCCCCATTTGCTTTCACATTTAGCCAAATGCGCCTTCGGATCGTCTCTTCCATCAAACCTCCTTCCGCATCGCCGAACCTAACAGTCATTAGGTGTCGACAGAGTGGCCAATTAGTTATGGTGGACTTGTGCGCTGCCCACCATCGCGCTGGTGTATCCTTCAGGGCTTCTTCCAAGGCCAAGAGTGGCTGTGGTTCTACCACTTTTTCTTCAAATTCAGTGAGAAATGTAGCCAAATTAGGCAATCCCTCGTATATTGGTATCTCACACTCTTCTGTGGCTACCCTTCGTAGCAACTGGGTGATCCTTGCACACCTCCTGAATGACAATTCATGCAGCTCGTTTTGCCAATTTTCAAGTGCTTCATATGAATCTGATGACGTTGAACTACTACTGCACCACCCTAACTCTCCATCCATAGTAGGGTTGATATAATCTTCAGAAATGTTGTAGATATTATCCCATCCCTCAATGAACTCATCCCTCGACGGCTCTACATACCTTTTCCCTTTCGTAGGGTCAAGAGGTGCAACTATCCTTATCTCTAGGTTCTCGAATGACATAATTCTTTTCTTGAATTTGATGTTATCTTGATTATCCATCGCCCAGTCTATCCCTAGCAACACTGGGTAGGGGCTTGTATTGTCCATAATTTTGATCACATCGAAATTGGTGTAATTCTTGAGGTCCTCAATCTCAACAGGGACCTAGCATATCCAACTGATTGGTGTGACCTTACTTTGGTTTTCTACGCACAGTTGCACTAGGGACCAGTCCAACTATGGTTTCCCCATCATTTCCCACTTCTATTTGGTCTAGATGTTCATGTCCGACCCCAAGTCCAAGATAATGGACTCGACATCGAACTCTCTGATTTGCGCAAACATCTGCATCTCTCATCCTGTTTTTCTCTTATGTATGCGATTGACTATCCACTCCAACCGTGCACCCTCCTGACGATTCAATAGGTTGGATATCTCCACCATTGCATCCTAATCTTTTTCTAGCTCCAGGAAACTCTCCAGGAATATTATTAAGGTGTTCGCTTTTCTTTGTGAATTCATTGTGTTGAATATCAATGGCATGTCATATGTGACCTCTCTCTACTGAAGAGGTGCCTGCCTCAACTTCCTTATTGCTTCATGTTCTTTCAGAAAAATGTCCCTTTATGCTTCCGCATCAAATGTGACTTGTTTCCTTATTGTCGGTCGGATGCTAGCCTGTGACCTGTCAACCCCTATCACAGCTCCTCCATGAGTCACTATTTCAACATTCACACTTTGACTTCTAACTTCTATTGAGATCTTCTATACCACTGGTGGATTCTGGTTCTGATTTTGATTTTGCGGAGGTGGGGGCAGGTTCTTAGTTTTCCACTTTGCGATGAGATGACAACAATCTTCAACCCCATGGTCCACCGCAATGCAATAAGTGCACTGTGGTGCTAGATTTGGGAAATCCCTCTGATAATGCCCCTGCTGACCACAATTGTAACATATGATGGGTCCTCAACCTCATTTAGCAGATCCTCCTCGGTTGGCACCAACACCTCAGATGCCGCGGAACCCCCCTTTGAATCATCCTTGCAGTGGCCCATATAGCGAGTATGCGGTTGATCATACTGCGGATACGAATATTGCAGTTGACCATATTGCGGTTGTTGAAATTAAGGTTGAGGATATGTCAGTTGGCCATACTGTGAATAACTATACTGCGGTTTCTCATACTATGGTTGTGGATTATATTGAGGCTGTGATTGACTATACCGTTGCTATTGTTGTACCGGTGGCTTCTCTTCTCCCTTCATGAAGTATGTGTCTGCAGTCCTCTCCTGGAGCAGGTCATAAGCTCTGCAATCTTTCTCATCGTGACCAACCGATCAACAGATCCTGCAATACAAGTTCACTAGTTTCGACAGCATCTTCTGCATGTACACACATTCATCTGGACGATGTCCTCATGACTGACAGACATGACACCAAGGCATCCCTCCCTGACTGAGGGGATTTGATGCACCTGAATGCAAGTATTCTCAAAAATTTGGGCAATGATCCTTGAGGTGTCCTTCCATCCTACACCTAGTGCACCATACATCTTCGTTGGCCTATTTTCCTTTCTTCATTTCTTATAGATGGATTGTCAAGTTTTCCAGTTGTGCTTTTATTCGATCCATGCCCGAACTTGTTTCGCCGATTGGTGAATCCTCCAGCTTCATTGCAATCTCTAGTGCTTCTGCCTGAGTCGCTACCTTTTGTTGCATCAGTGGCCCACAAATGTGTGGTACCAACTGATCAATAAATAATTCTTTGTGTTGCATATCGTTCATCCCAAAACTCACTTTCACCATTAGCATTTTGTATCACTGGTCGAAGTCCCATACTGACTCTTTGGGAAACTATTTAATTTCCTTGAGCTCGGTAATGTACTACGACTCAGATTTTGGTTTTCTATATTCATCGATCATCCCTGCTTTGATCTCTGGCAATTTTTTACCTGGAGTTCCCGCCGGTACCTTAATAAACTTCATATACCAATCTAGCACACAACCCCTGAGGGTCGTCGCTATTTGTCCCTTCTTTATATCTTCATCCTAGACCTGCTTCACGGTCCATACTGCTTCGCACAAAAATGAGTATTTTTCGGGATCCTTGGTCCCGTTACCTTGGAAGGTTGACATATTCACTTCATCACCTGCCATTCTTGTACTTCTACTATTATTATTTACTAATGCGCTGCTCTTACTACTGTTCTGGCACATAGGATAGCTCTATGAATAACTTGTATTTGCTTTTATCAAGTTCTGAGTAGTGCACGGATTTGAAGGTACCTTGTAGCTTAGGGTCTGTCCTTCTCCTGCTTCTGGGGTATCCTGTTCACTCCCTTCTTCATCGAAATAAGGTCGCTTCCTCCCTTGTGGTCCTATTTCGCAGTCTTATGTTCTGGTCCTCTTAGGAGACTCTCTCTCAATCCTCCTCTTCTTCTCAGGATGTTGCAATATCACCCCATTCCTCAAGGTACCACACTCTTCATCATCTTCCCTTAAAAATTCATCATCGCTAATGTCCATCTACCCCACATCTTTCTACCAACCCGCACCCATGCGGTACCCACAACTTCTGCACATTGATCTTCTACTCGTCGAAGTTCATCCTTAGTATTCCCTTTTCGCAGACAAGCATCTTAATCCATAGTTTCAACGGCAGCAGGAATCTCCCCCCAAGTCCCTTGAAAAATTTCCTTTCTCCGTCGTTGTATGATTTGATCGTGTCCACAACAAACTCATTGATGTATCCTTCTAAGATACTATCTACCCAGAAATCAACATCCTTTGATACCTTATTATCGACCCGTTTCAACTGTCGAATCAATTCTGGAGTCCAATGGTCTAGCTCAATCTTTTGAAAATGGTTCTTCTGAAACGTTAGTTGTGCTAGCCACTCATGCAACAATACAAGGAATTCCCAGAAGAATATCTCATGGATATCTGAATAAATGTGCTTTTGCAACCAACTGCTTACTATGTGTCTAGGGTTTTTCTTTTCTCCTTCCGTGAATTCTTCTTCTCTCTTATCAAACCATTCCTAGATCTCCGGTTTCGTTGGGTGCCACAGCATGTCCTTATCTTCCTTCTTCAGGGTCCCAACAATAGAACCATTTGTTGACACAGCGGCTATTGACAGGGTTCACTTCGCACTGTCATCAACAAACCCAACCAAACACCCTTAAGCACCATCCCATAAAGGTTTTACACTTTCCAGCAACACCCGCAAAGCGAGTGAAGTCTCACCTGAGATGATTAAGGGGGATGTAGAAACCAAGTTTCCACAGTGGGGAAAGGACATGCAATCACTTCAACTCTGCCGCAATAGAAACCAGGGATTTGGATTCACATACATTCATACATTCATCATTTGCATAAATCATACATAATGGAAATTTGCATCAACATGGTTAAACTGATCATTCGCATCAATTGCAATTACCAAACCACAGAGTCTTAAACATTTACCAAACGCTTGCATTCGTCATTTCACAGAAACAGAGACAGAATATATGACCATAATCGAACATCTTCATGCATTCATCAAAACCTATAGTATAACCTTCGTAGAAACAGTCAAAACATCTTATCGCGGATACAACACAGTTCAAAACAGCTCATTCTCCGATTCAACTATGATACCCTTAGGCTTACAATCATACTCCTATTTATATGAAACTAAATGGTTACAAAATGGTCTAGATGACCCATTTCTAACAAACTAGCTAATCTTGCGCTTCCTTGTTCTCCGTGAATGACCCTTTCTTCCATGGATGGTCCTTTCCGCAGCTGTCGGCTTCAGCACTTCATGCAGACTAATCCCATGCCAACAGGGTTCAAGACTGGTAGGGCCATCCCCGGGCTCAGAGCAGGGACCCTCTCAAAGAAGAAAGTGCACAAGATGTTTCCATAGACAGTTTTGCTTCTTCCAGTTTTGCATTTAGTCAATTGGTGTTTCATATTCACCAAAAGACCTGAACACCAGTCAAATACTACACCACGCAAGCATTCAACCCTGATTTGCATGTAGTTTCAAGAGGCCAAATGTTGTGTAGAACTCCTTCCAATTTTGTTAAGTGTACTTAGTATTACTTTCAGCGGGAAACTTGCAATAGAGCCAATTGGGACCCTACTACCGCTCTTTTCGATACCCGACAAACAGTAAGCGTTGATGTAATCTTGGATTGAAATTGCACCTACCCCTCGAAATGTTCCTTTGAGGTTAACCACCTCACCTCTATAGGATAAACCAGTGATAAAGTATATATTGTCTATGGTGATTTCTAGCATCTCCCCTTGGAGATCGAACATCCCCTGATCGGGATCCCAGTAGCCAACGAGCATCTGAAGCAAATGCGTTTGTGCACACATACTTTTTTTTCAAAAAAACTTGATCAAACCGCGTCTCCGTAACACATTTAAGGTAATCGGATCTCCCATGGCATCTCTATCCATGGATTCATGCTCTCTATCCCTCCATGTTAGCACCATTCCTGCACCATTTCATCCATTCACCCTTTAGTTTTTTGTTTTTTTCTCTTAACTTGCAATACTCGTGGCTTCACCTCTACCACAGAGGTGGGTACTCGCGGGTCAGTCTTTGCTAAACCCACGCACATTTCACGTACTCGTGATTTTAGCACAGATGAACCCGTGGGTACGAGGCCCTAATTTTTTAAACCTTTATAAAAAAAACACCACAAAAAATTAAAAATAATGGTTGGAATGGATAGTTTAAGGAGATATGACTTACTTGCAACTAACAAAATTCGATTTGGTGACCCAGTTTGAATGCTACGAGCGACAGAAGTAAGAGGGTTCTTTTTCTCCAACAATGACTTTGTGAGTTTTGTGGCCATTTTGGAACTATTTATGAAAGTTACTTTACATTTTTACCCATTTTTACCAATTTCACATAGTTTCAAAATTGTTTTTTAACTATAATTAATCACTAATGTCCTTTTTAGGTTCTTTTTTATTAGGTAAATTTAGAAGCGGGATTTCTCACTACCTTTTTGCAACAAGGATCATACAAAGGTTTGATTTTCTTTGTGGCATGTCAATTTGGTACAGTATTTCCTGTCATTTTATGTCATAATGAAATCTCTTTATGTTTATATGTCATTTTCTTCTAATCCGGTAGTCTTCATGATATCTACAACTTTTCTTCATTTAATAGATCAAGGAACTTAAGTTCCCTGACACCTATAGAGTTCTTTCCAGTTCGTGTTAGACTCTTTAAATATAGCAATATTGTTGAGTACTTGTCTTGTTCAGACTTGTTAAAGGACTTGAACAGTCATCCACTTAGGTATAAGTTTACCCCTTTTACAAACCTTAGCAGATTATTTACGAAAAGGTATACTCTACTCATATGTGGCTAGAAGAGATCTTCTCTCATTATTTTATACTTTTTCGGGTGAGGAGACTAATTTTACTAAAAATGAGCTATAGGAATCTTCTTTAGGGTTTTCAGACTCTCAAAATATGAAAACACCAAGCGAGAATTCACCAACTCAAGCTCGATGTGAAATCCACGAGTGGGTGTATGGATTTATTTTTAAAAAAATTTCAAACTCCTTAAAATTGAAAACACCGACGAGCATGAACAAATCCAGTCTCGATATTAAAATCCATGGATCAGTGTTATCGAGTACTAGTCTATCTCTTCTTCAAACTTGTTAAAACATGAAGAAGGTATTGAGTTTCCCTCCCATGGACTCATTAAATTACACATGGTTGGACTTATACCAAGCATTCGTATATCCCCTCTTTGAGCTTGTTTTAAAAAATAAAGAAGCATTATTGAGTTTTCTTTCTTGGACTCATTAAAACTAACAAGAAGGACATTATCAAGCTTTCTTTTCCACCTTTTCATGCTCGATAAAATCAAGAAAAGACATTATTTTATAAAAAGAGAAAATGGAAGAGAATAATGTCAAGTATCTTTTCAGCATAAAGGTAGCAAGTCACATATGTCCTCGAAGAAAACACCTTTTTTAGTCTTTCAAACAAGATGGGTTTTAGTTTTGGCCTTAGGATGAACCTAATCTCAGATTTTTTACTCCTTCGATTGGTTACTCTTCCATTCATATGGAGAATCTATTAATGTATCCTACATTACAAACTTATATCATGGTCCCCTTTGTATTTAAAGCTTCATAAGTCACTCTTGTGTCGTGCTCACTATTCAAGGACACCCCTTCTGTCGGCCATTCTGCAGTTACCTTGACCTCATGTGTTGGTCATTCATTTGGTGTCAGTATGTTTCATCACGTACTCAGTCCTACTCCAGATCAGATCAACCTATTGATTGTATCTCGTGTTGGATGATGGAGGATGCCTTAAGGCCTCCCTTCCAATGGACTTCTTCCTATCGACTTCATCTCATCTTTCTCTAGGAATGAATATTAGATTTATCGGTAGTACCTTTGGGATTGCAGAAATCAGTGGAAGCTTCCCTTGCCATTGAGTAGTGGGAATATATCAATGTCTCCTACTCGATGGATTATTCAAGTGTTTGACTTCAAGACCCTTTATTCACACTTGGTAGAATGTAATAGGTACCTTGGACCCCATTTTCATTAATGATGGGTGATCCTCGTGTTTGTTAACGGTCCACATAAATGGACGGTAATCAAACAGTGTCCTCCATGTTCGACCTCAGCTCATTTATTCGCATGGTTAGGATTCATACCTTGAGACGGTTTGGATGAATACCTTGGGCCTATAATAGCATTGTCACATTTTGTCATTTCCCAAGTTGTGCAAGACTGAACCACACCCATTTTTTGGCTCTTGATGAGATATAGATCCAATTTGTTTTTATGGCTATGATCTCCTATTTCAAATGGATCCATGCTTGTATTTTAGTGGCCATGCTATATACATATTTCAGTTATGTATTGGAGATTATGTTCTATCATTCTGAACATCTCCTGATGTCAAGATTGTAAATTGCTCATTGAATTTGTTTGTGTTTCAGGTATTATTTGTGACTTGATCCTACGGCCTCTTTGCTCCTCCTCTGCTTGGATTGTAATGTATTTCGGATATCACTTCCCTCTAAACTCACACATTAGGGGGAATTTGGTATCGGTCAAATTAGCACTTCTCCGTTCGTGACCACATTGCTCTGTCGGTTACACAAAATGACACTATGGATGGAAGAGATTACCTTGACCCTAGATGACCATAAGCTGAATCTTATAATCCTTTCCTCATAAGCATACTTCTCTACATATTTTTATACATAGCCATGACCCTTATACTTTTAAACTAGCAGGTCATCCACGGGTATCAATAAAATTGTTGCACTCGCTACATGCAAGCTGAGACACTCGTGATTCACTCGCTAGTTGGTAGTCTTTTTTCCCCAACTATAAGAGTACTTTCCTAACAACAATGCCACTTGAAATAGATATAAGAAAGAATTGTAAGAAGTACCAATAGCATCAAAATATCACTAGAAAACTATCATACTCAAATCATATCATTGTTCATTGAGTACATAAGATAATTCAAACACATACAAACAAATAGAAAAAAAGGGAAATAAATCTCACTCAAAATAATGAGTACACTACCTAGGTGTAATGATCATGCAATCAAGTCATAAACATACCGCTCAAAACAATAAAAACCCTATATCTAAGAGAAACTGCTCAAAAATAAATAAAAAATATTCACCTACGAGACACTATCGCTCCCACCACATTGTGTAGGGAGGGTTCAACTAGGGTTTTCACCCTCTATACATTGGAATGGAGGGATGTTATCTCTTAGTGTCCCACTACAGGGAGATAGCATAGTAAAAGGAAAAAAAATCAAAGTTTGGCTCATATCCGAAAGGTTCTAGGGTTATGAATGGACCAAACAATGCCGATGGATGAGCTAAAGACCAAAACATCACTTACAAAATTGATTGAAACAAGGAAAAATTCAAATCAAAGAAGGGAAAGATTAGAATATTGTTCCCCAGTATAGTATCGAACTCTATTGTAGAAAATTTCCCCTTTGAATACATATTGAATTTCCCTTGTATATATTTCCCTGGATCCAAGATAGATTGGGGGTATACCTATAGGGTTTTCACTCTGGATCCAATATTAATAGCATAGAAAATAAAAAGAGAGGGTAGGAATATAACTCACCTTGTCCTTAGTGATGTCCATTGATGTATATCCCTAATGGTGTAGACCTAATAGACTTTGTTCTAGCTCCTATGCACCTGCTTCCTACACACAATCAAACAAACAATACCTTCCATGATCCCTTTACAGCACTGACACTAGAAAGAATAAATCATATCAATATAAACAAGATACAAACTATATCTAATCCAATCTACTCAAGGATAGATCATATCCTCCACTCATGACATATGCAATCATAAGAAACACTGCAAATAATAATCTAAACATGAAACATAGAGAAAATGCATATGTCTATATATAAATCAATAAAAAATATACATCATGCACATACCTTGAGTCATGATGCAAGAATTCTCCAAGATCCTTGTTCCAATCCTTACCTAATTTCATAGTGATCTCAATGGGAGAAATAGGGATCCAATATGGAATCCACCAACATAACAATACTCTCTTTAGTCTCTCCTCCCTTTCTCCCTTGAATTTCCTTCATTATATAGATGTATGGAGGAGGAAAATAGGATGAAGATAGAAAAATTGGGCTTTCCACATTCGATTTGGGGTTTTTAGTTCTCAATCTCATGACATGTGGATCCAAATCATCATATCTATCCCCTTGAAACTACTCAAGAATCGAAGTTTCTAAGGATATCACTCTTTCTTCTGGTGCAAGGAGGGATAGGGTCACTCTCTCCAATGATGCAAGGAGTGATAGGAAGGGATTATCCCACCTTGCATAGTACATAGAGGGCGATAGGGATGAAAATGAAAATGGTACTCATGATCAAGTGCTAGAAAGGTAGTGTTAAGGCACAACAAGCATAATGAGTCTCCTATATACCTCAAGGGTGGAATATAATTTTGGTCCCTAAAGTTCATTTTAACACCAATATGAGGGTTTAAGTGCAATTATTGGATAGGTTGTTGGGGTTTTAGGACCTTGATCAATACTTTAGTGGGGGTGGCCAAGTGTTAACAGTGTAAATTGAGTAAATCTACTTCCTCATGATATTATTGAGGTGAGGGGCCCCAATGGCCCTAAAAGTGAGTAAGGGTGGAGAAAATGAGTCTATTGATGATTACATCACCCAATGCCACAATTCAAGGACAAGGAAAATAAATAACAAGATATCAATTAAGCATGTAGTGGACATATTACTCCATGTTATCCTCTTCCCCGTCACATGTGTGGCTAGAAGTTCCATCCCTCATTTGGCATCAAGAGTGTATGTATATTATGAAATAGAGTGCATGGCTCCTACAATGTTCAACTAGTGCACATGTCTCCTAGATAATATCAATGATCAACTAACGAGATGTAGGACTGGGAAATATAAATTATTTGATTATGGATCTATCCTAGTTTTGTTATTTCTGGAGAGAATCCAAATGATGAGGCCATCGACTGAAGTATCTTTTATAGGTCCTTATGATACATGCATGAGATGATGGATGGACTTGATGTCACATCTAGTAGGAGATGCCCGCATATTTGTGTTTGCACCAAATTTATTTAGAAAATTGTGGTTATATATTACTATGTTTATGCAAGGACTCACTTCTACAATAATCCCAACACGGTCCTTCATGCAGATGAAGATTGAGATGAGGGTAGTAAGAAAGAATGCGCTTGTTTTTTTTGGATATTTTGTATTTTGTAATGTTTTTGGGTTTTCATATATATGCATTTTTTGTGTTGCAATAGAATTAACATGAAGTACGTTGATGGTGCATATGTGGCACCAATTAGACTAGAAAGGATGGCTTCATTGCAAAACAAATCACATTACGAAGGTGGTGAAGAGGAATATGTCAACGACATAGTGTCCCGACACCTTCAGGAAGTGGAGAGGAACTTAGAGGGCATCACCATGGGAGTGCCTATAATGACGATAGATGATGTTCCACAATACCTCCAATGTCATACTATAGTAGTACCAAGATGTAATGGCCAATTGTCGAGTTGGGTATCATGTTATTGTTTTCTATAATGAGCATAAGGCGCCTCATGATGACTAGATAATAATCTATGTCTCCCTTTTTGTATGCCTCCATGGAAATGTACTGATGTAGCTACTATATCATTGTATGGGCTAAAAGATCCAATTTTGACTTGTTTTCTATTGAAACATTTCGATATGATGTACTTCAAAAATATTTTATATACAAATCTATTCAGGCTCATACTTATGGTGTCTACTATGATGAGATATACCGGCCATGTATATATGTACATGCATTCTTTTGATGTGATGTTTGATTAATGTGAAAAATGCCAATATGATATGTAATTAGCTAGTGAATCATCCAAACACATTAGAATCCCTAGAAATGTGTTCATAAACAATGTAGTTAAAATTTGTTTCAAGGAGACGTACCCTCGAATATTTATGTAACAAAACATGACTTCAAATAGAATGGACATAATTTAAATGTGACACCACTAACTAGGAATACATGTTGACAACTCACCTGCATATGATGAGAGAAATAGCCTCGTATAATAGTTTTATAACCATGCTATACTCTGCAATGGTATTTTTGGCAATAACAAGGAATATCCCCCCTAAATTCACCAATTCATCTATGGGTGCAAAGATCACCCAAGTGGTGGAAGCAATATTCTGGGTACTACGACTAGCACAATTTCCAAATTCCACATAAACCATAGACATTGACATATTCAAATAAATCACCACACATGATAAGCAATGAAGCGATATAGATGACTCTCACACAAAAGAAAAATGTACACAACAACAATCTATACTATATAATATACAATGTACTCTTTCGGCCTTGCAACAATGTATTCCTATGAAAAATATAGTGTCAGAGTCATTGGATGGCATGAATTGCCACTAAAGCAAACTTCTCCACATGCAAGTATCAAAGTTCTACACCCACAAAATTATTGCTAAGATAATAGATGACATGATCCTGAGAGGAATCATCCTCTTGATCTAGAAAAATACCAATGGTGCTTTCAGAAGTAACTATATAGAGGAAGAAATATTTACCATAATTAGAAGGACTCGACAGTGGAGCAAAAATCAAGGATTATTTGAGAGAATCAAATGAATGTTGTTCTTGTGCATCCCAAAAAAAGGACACCTTTCTTCAGAAGGCACATGAATCCTTGATATATTTTTGCATAATTAGCAATAAACCACCTCAAGAAGTTAGCTTTCCCTTGCAAACTATGAAGTTGATGAATAGTGCACGGGGGAGGAAATTGATGTATAGCCTCAACCTTAATGGGATATACTTGAATCCCCTTATCTAAAACTATAAATACTAAGAGGCACCTAGAATTCACACAAAAACCACATGTGTGTGGGTTCAACCGAATGTTGTAGGTGTGGCATCAAGTGAAAACAACTCACTGGTGTTTTGGATGTTCAGATTGACGGTGAGACCAGATAGCCAAATCATCAAGGTAAACCTAGAAAATGTGTTTAATGTCATGATGATCCGGATTTATGCAGGAACGCAACATAATACACAAATACCCATGAAAACAAAGATGCAGGGGAAATAACACTTCATTTCATTGCTCAAAGAACTTAAACTTGTTTACACACAAGATGGAAATAAACTAGCTAGAGTGCTAGTAGCTTATTTTTGAGAAGAGATGTGGCGGATACATGCCTCTCAACTCTCTATTACAATGAGGCTCGAAGGCCTATATATTATTGAGAAACAAGGAAAACCCTACACATCCGAAAACCTAACCCTAGGAGGTGAAACGCCAAAATATGGGCCCTGTTGGGTAACTTGGTACATCAATTTCCCAAGGTCGTAAATTTGGCATACTACCTCTGTTTGACACACATGATATATCGTTACAAAGATCTATTCAAGGACTATCTCCATAAATAAAAAAATTTGAGACCGGAACGGACTCATATTTTCTTGACCATCAGATGCTGAAAAAATGTCGTTTAGGGCCTAAAAACAGCTCCAGAAGTTGAGGACCCGAAAACTACCAAAAATAGTAAATTGTGCTACAATTAAGGAAACTAAAAAACTGAAGAAACAATGGTGGGGATCCAAGTGGAATAGGACGGTGGAATAGGCAGCTGTATAGGGTTTTTTCCTCCTTTTCCTCATTATTTTATATTTTTTATTCCCTTTTTAGAGGGATTTTGCTATTTTTAGAGGAATTTTGGATATTTTTGGAGGAAAAAGGGGTTTTTTAGCCTTTTTGAGGCTTTTTTGATGGTTTTGTGGCCTTTTGGAGGCATTTTAGTGGGATTTTCAGGGTTTTTAAGGGAAATATGGTAGGAAAATGGACAAATGAACCATGTAATGGGGTAGATGAAGGAGTGAACACTTTTTGGGTGTTAACAAAGGAGTTGGCCTACTTTGACAACTCGATATAGCTAGATCTTCTGCTGCTAGGTGTTCTTGATCTGTGTGTCCATAATCCGATCAGTTGTGGCTTGTTCCATGTAGTCTGGGCTTAACTCTGTTGGTGTGAGTTGTTTTTCCACGTCTGATCTGTCCAGTAAAGGTGGAAAGTAGGGTCGAAGGTAGTCCACATTGAAAACTGGGTGCATACCAAGGAATGGTGGGATATTGAGCTCAAAGGCATTGTCCCTAACAGCCTTGGTGATGGTGTATGGCCCATATCGGAGTGGGCGAAGCTTGCGGTGGGGTCCAGCGAGGCATTCCTTCTGCAAATGTAGCCATACTTTGTTGCCCACCTGGAAGTTGATCATGTCGCTTCTTGTACTTAGCATTGGCTCTGTCCAATATGTCATGGACATGTTGGCGAATGTGTTGAATGCGCTAAATGAAGCTGTTCGCCTTGGAAACTTCAGACTGGACATGAGCCGAATCAACCTGAGTAGCTGCAAAAGGCATGGCTACGTCAATGGGACATAGTGGCTGGAATCCCAAGCCCACCTGAAAGGGGCTGTGGTCGGGTGAGCTGTGGAGGGCCCAGTTAAAGCTATGTTGTATATAGGGGAGGCTCTCATCCCATGTACGTGGATGCTTTGAGTTGTACATGCGCAAAATGTGGACGATCATCCTGTTGACGACCTCGGTCTGGCCATCAGTTTGGGGATGGAAAGCTGTGGACTTTGTGAGCTTCGTGTCTAGCATTGACCATAGGCTAGACCAAAATGTACTAAGGAAACTGCTATCCCGATATGAGATGATAGCCTATGGGATCCCAAAGTGTACCCACACTCATTCAAAGAAGAGTTTTGTAGTGGCTTCTGTTGTGATATTCTTCTTGCAGGCCGCCATTATGGCCATCTTTGAGAATATGTCAACGACCACGAACACACAGTCGTTGCCGTGCTTAGTGGAAGGAAGGCCGGACATGTAATCCATCGAGATGGATTCCCAAGTTCAACTAGGAGTAGGCAACGGATTATAGAGGCCTTGCTTCTTGATGGATGGTTTGGCAATGGCGCAGGCAATGCAGGATTAGATGTACTTTCCAACGTCCTGTCGAAGGTTCGGCCAATAGAAGTACTTTTGCAGTAATGCCACTGTTTTCTCGACCCCGAAATGCCCAGCAACCCGACTGTAGTGTGCTTCCCAAATCATATTGGCATGCTTGCTTGAAGGAACACAAAGGTGTCCCATGTGACATAGTAGTGCATCCTGGAGGTGAAAATTTGGAACTTGGTTTCCCTCCAAGAGCCTCTTGTATGTGTGGTTGAATTCTGGATCTCTATTGTAGAGAAGCGGGCAATCAGAAGTCTCGTGCCCACAAGAGTTGAGCACGGTGGTTATTGCTATGATCAGTGGTCGGCTAAGGCTGCAACATTATTGGTACTACCCTTCTTGTACTTGATGTTCAAATGAAATTGTTGTATATATGTGGACCACTTCTGATGGCGATTGTTCTGTAACTTCCCTTGTGTCTGTATGAGCTGCAGGGGTCAGTGGTCTGTATGGATGATCGTTTCCTTCCCCAAAATATAATGCTTCCATTGTCGACAAGCCTGTATAATGGAATACATCTCTTTGTTATAAGTGGGATATTTGCCGACTGTGTCAGACAATGTCTTACTGTGAAGAACTTGCAATAATTAATTAATGCAAATACACGAGATATCATAAATAATAGAACTTAGAATCACTTTTATATTGATCACGGGCCACTTCGAGGGGGCAACCTCCTTTGAGCAAGCTCAATACAATTAAATTCACGGTGACCTCAACACACACTTATATACTAAGTCTATTCCCAATACTATGAGTCAAAATCATGGGACATATAATACTACAGGACGACTTACAAAGCATATGCGTCCAATACTATGGGTCAATACTATGGGCTAATATAAACTACGGATCAACAAATACTACAGGACAACTTACAAAGCATATGCGTCCAACAACAATATACTAACATAGTAAAGAGAAGGGTTGACATAGGTTCCTAACATCCCCTCTCCCTTAGAAAAAGCTTTGTCCTCGAAGCTTTGGTTGGAGAAATTGCTGCAGAATCTGAAGGAGTGGTTCCCCGGTAGCATCCTCAGGTTGCATGTCGAGCCACTGACGCCTTTGGAGTGTCAAGGAGGATTGCTTGGAAGGCTGTAGATGAAGAAGAACCCTATCAGCTGTGTGGAAAATGCGCTCAGAAAGATGCTGATCGGCTTGTTGTTTCAGGCGAATTCTGGCCAGGTGAAAATTATCCTGCAGAATGAGAAGAATCTGATCGCGGTTTCGAAGAATCGAGTCAATTTCCTAAACTGGAGAGTTGCTAAGGGTGTATGGAAGAAGAACTGGTGGTGTTTTCCATAGACTGGTTCATATGGTATCCTTTGATATGTGGTATTGTACCACCGGAGCGCTGCTAGGAAATCCATAGAAATAGTTGGCCAAAGCTGTGTAGGGATGGGCAAGGGTTTGAGCAATCCCGAAAGGAGTGTCGTTTCCCCCTTGTTGACTTGGAAAGTATCATCGTCAGCCACCATTTGTTGAATTGTCATTTTTAGTCCCTGCCAAAAGAAGTTACATTGTTCCCAGTCATACATTTGGCAAAACCCAGAGTGCCCTGTTGACGAGGAAGCATGGAGTTGATAGAAGAGATAGCCCTATTGAACATATTGCAACCAATTTGGAACAAGCAGAGAAAGAGCTATAAGAGAAACTGGGTCATCAATTTTGCGAGAAGGAGCATCTTCCACCATATTGTCCTTACCCTTCTTGTAAGTGATCACATAGGGATAACCCATGAATTGGAAAACCCATTTCAGGTGTGTTGGGGAGGAGACCCATTGTTCCAGAAAATTTTCCAGACTCCGGAGATCAATCTTGATGCAGAAATAATTCCCTAATAGGTATGGCTGCCACTTCTGTACTGCATGCAAAATAGCCATCAATTCCTACTGAGAGGTAGATGTGGCTAAATTCTTACCGGAAAGGTCTCTTGAAGGCAGCAAGCACATTGGTTCAACAAAGATACCTGCATATCTATCCAAGGAAGTAGTGGAGACTGTTGATGGGTGCATCTGAATGGAATTGAGTTGAGCGATGACACCATGTGAATTCTTCTTAAGGATTTTTTCCAGGCGATGTGAACTGATGATGCAGAGAGACCCTGGTTGTAAGCCCATAAATTCGTGTTGTTCCCCATTGACTTTAAACTGCATCCAAAGTTCGACAAAATCCCATAAGATGGGGCCAAGTGTGCGTAGCCATTGAACGCCCAAAACCACTTCACATCCACCTAAGGACAAGGAAAACACGTCAGAGCGTAGGTTATAATCTTCCATAGAGATACGCACATTGTGACACTTCCCCTTGCAAGGTAAGGTGCCTCCATTGGCAACCATGACTTCAAAGTTGGAGCAAGGATGGACAAAACAATCATCCTGTTTGGCAATCCGAGGGTCAATGAAGTTATGAGTGCTACCAAAATCAATGAGTATGGTAAGAGGGAGCTTCTTGAAGTATCCCCTGAACCGCATTGTTTGTGGGGTGGTGACGCCGGTTACAGCATGGAGAGAGATCTCGGGTGGGTCGTCCTAAGATGGGGTGTCAACAGGCGGGTGTTTAATGTCGACCTGATCATCTACTGTATCTGTAGCTTCTTCACCAAGTTCTAAGACAGGCAGAGAATCCACATCCAAGAGATAGATATTTTGTTGAACACATCTATGTCCCCGAGTGAATTTCTCATCACAATTATAGCAAAGCCCTTTTTCTCGGTGTGCCTGCATTTCTATTTCAGACAAATGCTTGATAGGAGTTGGTTGAGGAGCAGGCGTGATGGGAGGTTGTTGGGAACCCATATTTCTGAAGGGAACAAAGGTGGGTTTGGAGCGTTGTTGAGCTGCGATCTTGTCCTCGGCCAGCTTAGCCAACCCTAGGACTTCCATCATTGTGTTGGGACAAAACATTTTGACCTCTGAGTGGATTTCATCCTTGAGACCACTGATAAAACAACTCCTGTAGAATTCATCAGACAATCCTTCTGTGTGATTGGCCAATTTATCAAATTCTGTCTGATACTCTCTCACTGTTCCAATTTGGTGAAGTTTAGTGAGTGCTCCTGTGAAATCATCAAAAGCACTAGGACCAAATCGTGGCAAAATGAGTTGGCAAAAATATGTCCAGTTTGGCTCGGGATGAGCTTTGATGTACCAACGGTACCATTGAAGGGATTCCTGTTCCAAATGAAAGCATACAAGTGGAACTTTCTGGGCATTAGAAGTATTATGCAGACTGAAATATTGTTCTGCACAATATATCCATCCAGTCGAATCAGTACCATTGAAGCGAGGAAAATCAAGCTTCGGCCCACGAAAATTGCTGGAAGAAGAGAACCCGGTGGCTGCAAAAGATTCTGGCTATCTGGTATTGTTCATGGCTGAATGCTGAATATGGAGGCTGAGAAATTTTTCATCCAGATCTTTGATTTTGGTTTGGATGGTTGCAAGTGCTTCCTCCATGGTGTGTGCTCCTGCACGGGCGACAACCATAACCAGGTTTTTTTCTTTTTTTTGGTGGAATGGGTAGAAAAAACACAAACAGAAGCTAATTTAGTAAAGGGAAATTTGGATTGGGGAAACAATCTGATGGGTAATTGGGGTTTGACTAGATTTTGGACACTGTAGAAAGGACAAGAAAGAAAAAAGGGGGATTTTAGAAGCAGGGTGATAGAATGAGAAAATTTGGCAGAGAGGGACAAAGAAGCAGAATTCAGAAAGGAACTCTGTGGTAAAATTTGAAGGTGATTGGGTGAAATCTGAGGAAGTTATGGCAAACCCTAAACATAGACAAATGTGGGATTTCGGGCTTTGGGAAGGGGAATTGGGGATAGGGTCCTCAGGAATCAAAGATGCAGAATGGGATGACAGGGGTTCCCCAAAAATTTCAAAGGAAACAGAGTGAAAACAAGGGAGATATGGAGAAAAAACTGAATTTTATACTCTTTTTTTTTTTTTAGAAATGGATTGGCAACAGTGGCGCAACGGCATGGAAGGGATCGAAAATGGTTGGATCTGAAATGGTGACTGGATCTGGAATGACTATCAGAATAGATCTGAAACGGCTAGATCTGGAGCGGAAGTGATCGGCAACAGTTCAACTAAAAATAGATATGGACCCCAGGTATGTGCGACTTCCTATCGGTTCAGGTGTTTCACTCGACCACTAATGCTGTCTGACAGCTTGCGTATTGGGGAAGTACCCCTCACTCCACGACTCAGGTAAAACTGATAACCACTTTGCCACAAACGACAGGTTTACCTCACGGGTGGGAACTAGTCAATCAGGTAGGGGTCATTGCCCTTTTCGTTGGAAGGTCCTCTCAATGGGCCAACTACTTTGGGGTTCCTGTGGTATTCCTCACAATGAGTTTTAGGGATTATGCCCAAGTACTTCCCACAGTTAAGCGGATAGGGATTATTCCCAAATCCGAAGCTGCAACAGACGCAAAAAAAAAAATTGGCAGAAATTCCACCCAACGAGCCCAAGAAAGTGCTCTGATACTAGATGTGAAGAACCTGCAATAATTAATTAATGCAAATACACGAGATATCAGAAATAATAGAACTTAGAATCACTTTTATATTGATCACGGGCCACTTTGAGGGGGCAACCTCCTTTGAGCAAGATCAATACAATTAACTTCACGGTCCTTCAATGACCTCAACACACACTTATATACTAAGTCTATGCCCAATACTATGATTCAAAACCATGGGACATATAATACTATGGGACGACTTACAAAGCATATGCATCCAATACTATGGGCTAATATAAACTACGGATCAACAAATACTACAGGACGACTTACAAAGCATATGCGTCCAACAACAATATACTAACATAGTAAAGAGAAGGGTTGACATAGATTCCTAACACTTACTGTGATATGCCACTAAATGCACTTGTTCAGTAAGGACTGCCCCAATAGCATAGTTAGAGGCATCTATCTCGATCTCAAATGGTTGTTGCAAGTCTGGTAATGTGAGCACTAGGGCACAACAAAGGCGATGTTTCAACTCTACGAACGCCTTCTGTTGAGTTTCCAACCAGAAGAATTTTGTTTTCACTCCTCCCTTGGTGACTTGACTCAAGGGCCAAGTGATATGAGAGAATCCCAACACAAACCCCTGTGGTAGAAATTAGCAAGACCCAGAAAGCTGCGAAGCTCTGTTAGAGTGGTTGGGGATGGCCAATCCCGAATGACTTGGATCTTGGTTGGATCCACATGCGCCCCACACTCATCAATAATGTATCCCAAATACTGAACCTGGGTCATGCCAAAAGTGCACTTGTCCAAATTGGCACACAACTTATGCTTCCGCAGTGTTTGGAGGACCTGTCGGATGTGGTGGTGGTGCTCTTCCAAGTCTGGCTGAAGATCAGGATGTCATCCAAGTACACTACTACAAATGAGTTGGTGAATGGCCACAAGATGTCATCCATCAGTCTCATGAAGGTTGTGGGGGCATTTGTCAGCCCGAAAGGCATGACTAGCCATTCGAAAAGGCCCTACTTGGCTTTGAAGGTAGTCTTCCACACATCGATCGGTTCGATCTGTACCTGGTGATACCTAGACTTTAAGTCGATCTTGCTGAAATATTTTTCCCCTTTAAGTTGGTACAGGAAGTCATCAATCCAAGGGATTGGGTACCTACTCTGGACAGTGATCTTGTTCATCCCCCGATAGTCAATACAGAGTCTCCAAGTCCCATCCTTCTTCTGTACCAACACGATCGGGCTCCCACAGGGTGATGAACTTGGCCATATGTGACCCTTCTATAGCAGCTCCTGAATCTGCCTCTTGATTTCATCGTTCTCTAGAATAGAGCGTCGATAGATCGGTCCATTGGGCAGCGGTGCACCTGGGGTCAAATCAATGGGGTGATTGACCTGAGAATGCAGAGGCACCCCTATGGGTGAGGTGAACATGTCTTGGTACTCCACCACGACCTTGTCCATTTGTTGTTGTCGAGAGGAGGAGCCCTATTTGTAGGTCATGGCCACGATCTTCTTCTTTCCCTGAGGGCATATCATCAAGAAAACAAATTTCCCGGTTTTGGAAATGAGCTTACTACATTGTTTTTTAGTAACCAAAGAGATAGTGGTAGGTGGTGGTACCTCTGGTATCCTATACAACTTATTTCCCAACATAATAATAGCAGCACGAGGCCAGGACTCATACATAGCATGTCGCTTTCGTAAGTATGGTTGGCCTAATAATACATCACAAACATCAAGAGGAGCAATGTCACATAATACCTTATCGGTGAAGAGCTTGATGCTGTAGGGAAGGCGGCACTGCTGGCTGACGCAGAGATCCCATCCTTGGTGAATCCACCCGATGGTGTACGGCTGCGGGTGTGTTGTGTTCAGCAAGCCCAACTTCTTCAGTAACTCTACTGAAATGAGGTTCTTTTGGCTCCCACTATCGACAATAAACTATAGTGGGGAACCCTTTACCCACATCTGGGAGTGGAAGAGACGCTCCTCCTCCTCTGAATCTCTTGGTTCTTCCTTTTGGATCTTCGTGGTGGCAATAGTAGCGTTGGGCTCTGCATTGATAATCTTTTTCCCTCTGTCATTCCCCTTCTCGGGTTCTGATTCAGTGTCAGAGGATGCATCTGATTCAGAAGCCTTTATCTCGGCCACCAGTGACTACTTAGCTCAACACTCACTTGTGTTGTGAGTGGGGCTCTTATGGAACTCACACCACTTTCCCACTTCCTTCTTTGGATTCAAAGTGTTTCTCTTTTCTTGCGGCTTTGGCAAGTTGTCTTGAGTTGCCATGCCTTGGATTTGTCCTTGGTTCTACGGTTTGGGGGCGCCTTTTGCTTGCTTCTGATTCGCAGACCCAAAGTCTCGCTTCTTCTGTTTGAATTTTTGCTCAATTTTGGTAGCATACCGGTATGCCGTACCAAGCGAGGAGATGTCGAGGAACTCCATTTCCTCCTGAATGTATCTGTGCAGAAAACTGCGGTACTTCAACACCAAATGTTTCTCTGAATCTTTGATACCCAAATTGGTGCGCAGGGTATGGAACAGATTTGTCAGCTCATGCACATCTTGATCTCTTTGCTGCCGTAGCGTAGTCCATTGTATGTACTTGTCCTCATAGCTCCCCATGAGATAATATTGTTCCTTTATGGCATCTTAGAAATAATTCCAAGTGGGTACGACCGAGAACAGAGAGGGTTCATCCTCGTCCTTTCTCGTACAGTAGGTTTCCAACAAGTCCTTAACATGGGGGGTGGCTTTGAATAGTGAAAAAGTAATCTTTTCCCGTTCAGAAAAGTCATGAACCAAGAAATATCCTTCTAATAGATTCAACCATCTATCTATGGCATCTTCATCTATTCAGCCATCAAATATGGGAATGTCAAAGTTTACTTGTACCTTAAAAGGGGTTGCGCCTCCATAGTGGCTGCTAGATGCAAATGTGCCGCCAGTGGGAAGTCGTTGAAGGATCTGGGTGAAGTTATCCATCATCGCATTCCTTTGTTTTTCAAGGGCCTCCTCGAGCAATGTTTGGATAGGATATTTTGCGCCCTCATCTTTCTCTTCATCCCCCATGGGTGGCCGTCGGGGTTTGCGAGGTTGATCTTGCAATGGTTCAACCAGATCGAGCCCTAACTCCTTATTACCCGCCCTTGTTGGGGACATGCAAAGAAGGATCGAGAAAGAGCAGATTGCTCTAATACCACTAATCCATATTCATGCAGGAATGCAACAGAATACACAAATACCCATAAAAACAAAGATGCAGCGGAAATAACACTTCACTTCATTTCTCAAAGAACTGAAACTTGTTTACACACCTAATGGAAATAAACTGGATAGAGTGCTGGTAGATTATCTCTGAGAAGAGATGTGGCAGCTACATGCCTCTCAACTCTTTGTTACAATGAGGCTCGAAGGCCTATATATTATTGAGAAACAAGGAAAACCCTACACATCCGAAAACCTAACCCTAGGAGGTGAAATGCCAAAATATGGGCCCCGTTGGGTAACTTGGTACATCAATTTCCCGGGGTCATAACTTTGGCATACTACCTTCATTTGACGCACATGACACAGCATTACAAAGATCTATTCAAGGAATGCGTCCTTAAATAGAAAACATTGAGTCCGAAATGGACTCATATTTTCCTGACCATCAGATGCTAAAAAAACATCGTTTAGGGCCTCAAAATGGCTCCAGAAGTTTAGGACCCAAAATCTGCCAAAAATAGTAAATTGTGCTACAATTAAGGAAACTGAAAAAGTGAAGAAACAATGGTGGGGGTCCAAGTGGAATAGGCGGGTGGCCACCAATATCCTCCTAGATCACATGAAAAGAATATTGCATGTCCTATTGGAAGGTCCCCCCATCATTCTTCAATCTAAAAGGAATCTTGTGCCAATAAGAAAAGGTACCCCAAGGGAAAATCAAAGAACCTTGTGTTGATATTTCAATAGTATATGGATCTAGTTGCAACCCAAGAAAAAATCCATAAAAGAGAAGACTTTGTTTTCCACACACTCATGTATAATATAGTCAATGAAGGGTGTGGTATAACTATCTTTAGGACATGGTAACTTTAGGTCATGAAAATCAATATAGACATGGATGGTACCTTGATTTTTGGTTACTGGAAAGAGATTATATATCCATTCAGACAAAGAGATGGGGTAAATAAAGGCCAACATGAATCAATTTCTCAGCTTATGCTTGGATAGAAATTGTTTTCTTAGGATTGGTGGGTCGTAGTTTTTGTATTGTAGGTTTTGCATATGGATATTTAAATTAATCTCATGTTCGAAAATATTGGGATTAATATCATGCATTTATTCATAATACCAAGTGAAGACATCATGAAACTCCTTAAAAATGTATTTTAAGTCTCAATCTCATTAGCAGAACATTCATCTCCAATGAAGATATGCTCAATGGCACCCATAGTTGCCGATATGTCAATTGGAATTGTGCAGGAGATAGTAGCCATATTACCCTCCAAAAATATGTCCTGAGCATACATGGGACACATGATCAAAATGTGGGGGAACATTAAGAAATGATGATCGATGATGAATATCATCCCAAGTATTTTCATTTTAGTCATGGCTTTCAAAATGATCTCATCCAAAGGCATGGAAATATATAAAGCATCATGGACAAAATTCAATGACAAAACTCAAATAAGAGATTAAAAAGGATCAAATTCATCCTAAAGGGGTAAGTGGTCATAGCATTCATTGAATCTATTTATAGTTTGATAAGCAAGTTGGATGGCCATTAATGACATTTGAGAACCAAGGGACTTGGCCTCCATAAAAGAAGGAACTACCACCAATGGATTTGACTCATCTAGTGTTTCCAATGGATTAATGGCATGCTCAATATATGATGATCCACAATGTATCAAATACATTGTATGAATCATATTTGACACCACATAACATGGTGGGGTAAGGAAGTTATCTATCAAGGAAGGATCCTTAAATATTCCTTCTGCAACACTAGAGTATGTTGAACTGACGAAGGGAAATTTTTTTCCATTAGGAGCCCTTAACTTAGTAGTGAAGAATTCTAAATGATTGATAGTGACCAGATTCCCCTCGTGTGGAAAACGAATTACATGAAAATATGACAAGACAATTGCAGTCGTAGCATAAGTCCAACTTCTTCCCAAAAGAATATTATAATCCAGTATTGGTGAATCAACCATCTTAACATCGACATTAACTTTCTTTCCTCACAACTCAGTGGGAAAAGATGGAATGCTCCTTAGGTTGAAAATTATTCCCATTGAAGGATCACAACATAGTTTGGGAGGGGGACAAAGTGAGAGAACCCAAATTCTTTTAACAAGATATAAGAATGACATAGGTGGAATCTCCTTCATCAACAATGCAATGTTGTTAGATATTGATGTTGTGTGAAATAACATGAATATGGAAATCCACATGAGAAGGAAGTCGAGGGAGAGCCTGGTCAAGGTTGAAAGAAATGATGTTTGAGTTAGATAGGCTAACACCACTAATGACACTGACACCACTGATGACATTCAACAATGAATTTCATTGTAGGGGACAACTTTGGAAGACTTCTAAGGTAGACATAGAACACGGTGCTTGATCAAGGTCCTTAATGATGCTATAATTTTGAGTTACTCTTGCATGAAGATTGTGAGTGGACTTCTTCATAAGCCCCTTTGAAAAGTGAGGTAATAAACTAACTAGTGTATTTTTAATGTGAATGGAGACATCGGGTTGTGATGAGGATCGATCGGGTGAGACCGTATTTTTTCCCAATGCATCATAATTTCAAGCACAAATTTGCAAACGGATATTGTGTTCATAATGAAAATTGTGGCAAGACCCCCCAACTGGGATTTGTGCCCCTGATATCCTTATAGGGGGGATGGATTAGAATATTCCAATTGTTGTTGTGGAAAAATATTGTTTAATATGACTTGTTGTGAGGTGGACCACCGATGAGCCATATTCTAGTGAATCTCCTCCATGTGTGGACACTAATGTGTGGGATGGCATCCTTGACAAATATTGCAAGGAAAATGAAAGGTTCATTTACATCACCCTTCTTGGGTAGGAGTATTGGTAATTGGATTGGTGTTTTTCCCATCATTATTTTTCTTCTTGTGGTTGTTTTTATTCTTACCCCCTATTGATTACCATTTCTATCCGGTGTGGGTTTCATCCTATTGACTTGGGAGGTTTGGGTAGAGAGTAAAGGTGATGGGTATATGGGTTTTCTAGTAGTCATGGCTGAATTGAATGTCATTTGTCCCATTTGATCAACCAACTAATTCATTGGAGTGTTCATGACAACACCTAAAATCCCATCAGCATGCAAACTGGAATAAGTTTAGGCAGTTCCATTAAAGGATGGAGGGCATGAGGAATGATGTTGTATAAGGTGTTAGATTGAAAATTGATAAAATATAGTTGTTGTGTCTTCAGGATGAATTGATCCTCTATGAGTGCACTTGACATAGAAACATCCTCGTCTATTGGTGGAAACAAAGACTTAACAAACCATTCTACTAGAAACTAATCTAGGATTTTAGAGAGAATGAGGCATCACCTTCTTCTCCACTCATGAATATGATTGGAAATATGAGTATAGGTACTTTGACACAATAAAATAAAAAGTTTGGTCCCAGTCTCATAGCAAATGGGGAACTACAAATGTGTCAAAAATGCCATATCTAAAGATGAAAAATCGTGGTAAGGCAAACTGGGAAATTCAATATACCATTTTGTTGCAATACCTTTCAAGGTGTGTTGGAACAACCTCAAGAAAATACTATCATCTGCCACAAGTAGAAATTCATGATATGGTTTGATGGATCCTCACCCGATTTTTCATGAAACTTAGGAATGTCTAATGGAAGTTTGGTATGTATGGTCGGCCATGATGATTGAAGGAACACCAAGTTGTCAGTGAATCATGAGGGATATGAAAGATTCAATATCGCTAAAAATGGAAACCGATTGTTGGCTAAATATTGAGAATAAAGGGAAGGACCTAACAGACTCCCTTGCGAGATATGACTCCCAACTATTGCGCTCCTTATATTTTGTCAAAACCTAGGCACAATATTTCCCCTAGTGTTGTTCAAGCATTGGTGGGAATTCCAATAGTACTAGAGAAGGTCCACCCAAATGGGAAAGCAACATTTGGAGAGACCAAACTAGCAAAGGGAATCTGAGGTATAACATGGCTTCTAGAAAAACAATCACTAGTAGCAAGACTGACATCAAGTGGTACATTCCATGCAAAAGGAGGAATCAAATAAGGGATAGTATATTTACCTAGAAGCATGCTATCAAAATCTACAAACCCTCCACTAGCCCCAACACTGAGCAGGGTTTGATTGACAACGAAAAAATATAGGGTAGGATTGGTAGTATTGGGTGCAGGCATTGAAGCGTGGATCATCATAGAAGAAGAAAAATAATGAAGTGGAAGAAAAAGAGTTAGATGGACCAGGAAGTGTTCCCCATAAAGGAATACGTGTCACAAGGGGTAAGGATAACACAATGTGTTGGAGTCATTTTCCAACTACACATCATTTATTTGGGCTTAACACCCTAATTTACCACTTATCCTAATTGTTTTGACTCAAATATGTGCTTACATCATTGGCATATCATCAGTTTCAGTAAACTAGGCCTCCTCCTTCATTCGGGGAGCCAACTGGGGTGATTTGCATGACTAAAGCACCCAACTCAATCCAACTAGGAGCATTTAATACTAAATTCAATTAACTAGAGTCGGAAAGGCACCCTCCTACCATATTTGACCTAATTTCACCTAATAATAAGGTAACTGGAGTCAGAATGTCACGTCCCCTCCCATCTATTAACGCAAGGAAGGGAACATGATACCCAAATATGGGATTTTATAAAACTTAGCCCATTTCAACATTCATGATAACGGATAAATATAAACAATTGCATTACAAATAAAATGCATATGTGTGCAGATTCAAATCAATTAAACATGCACAGGGGAATAAGAATAGCTTCCACACACCTTTTCCACATGCATTCAACACATCAATAACAGTCATCAACTAATTAAAACAGTGCAGAAGTGCATACACATAAGAGAATATACTTAACTCACTGTAATGTTGTCCCAAGAAACTAGCTATGTTGTTGCAATGTTCCACCCAACCATGGTCTCTGCCCAGCCTGTATTCTTTCAGCACTCAGAGATCACCCCCGAGTTGGGCATGATATCTACAAGGAAAAGTGGACACTCAAGCTCAGCACAGCCCAAAGCAATGGATACCCATCTCAACCCCAACATTATTTTACACATAGCAACTCAAAACTGGGCATGGATACACATTTCAACAATGGGATTCACATAATAGGGTCTATGGGTTTTTCCTGAAATCGTGGCACACCCAAAACGGATTGTGGGAAGAGGGAATCAACCCAAAGTAAGAAAACCGATTTCTCCCATAGATGTGTGAGCATTCAGTGAGCCAAAACGACCTCAATAAAACCCCCAAATCGTTTCCCCTTCTTCCCCACTGTTAGCCACAACAAAAATGCCCTTCCCAGCTACGAAAATGAAGGAAAACATAGGAAATCCATGGAGGAAAACATAGGAAATCCATGGAGGAAAACATCCAGGTAGCTCCAAACTCCTGAAAGAGAAAAACTGGTGGGTGAAGAATGGCTTGGGAAGCAATTTCGTGGCACCTTTCTTTCCCAAGAAGCCAAACAAAAAATTCTAGGAAGGGTAGCTTTCCCATACTCGAATTTTGACAGCCATACCTCTCCATTCCCAAAGGCATTAACTACCTCAATTCCCGAGAAAACTCACAATTCTGAATTGGAAGATGCCATCATTGAATGCATTCATTGAGTCCTTAACCAAAGAGCATGACAAGCTTGTTCAGATGGGGTCCATGAGTTCCTCCAAGGATCAATCCCTATTTGCTGGAGGACTCAAGGCTACGAATGCTAAAGGAAATAAAATTAGAAGGAGAAGGCCAAGTTTGATCATCCTAACTAGAAGGAGAAGACCAGGCAGTCAGATGATCCCTTAGGCTCAAGAAAAGACAAGCAAAAGGGCAAGGAGAAGACAAAGTTTTCTTACTGTGGCAGGGGCTTTCATCCTGAAAGCTCATGCATGAAGAATACTATTGATCAGATGTCCCTTCTCTTGTATCAGAAAAATATCACTCTTCCAGATGGTGCAAGGAAGAAGGACAATGGAGATCAGTATGATCATCCAGAAAGAGGTCATGCACTAATGGAAAGTGTTTAGAATTAAAAATATCTTCTTATAGATTCAGAAGATTCGAATCACATGGTTTCAATCAAAGACTCTTTCTAATCATTGGACTCTGACAGCTACATCTCCATCCACATGGGAGATGATTAACAAATTTCATCGAAAGGAAAAGGTACAATTCACTTATAACATGGCAGTTTTCAAAATGTTTTGTATGTCCCTTCTCTAGCTTCAAACCTGCTTTCTATGTATCAAATGAAACATATTGGTTTTCCCAAGAAGGTTATATTTGTTGATGTATATGTAACTTAGGAATGTATTTCATCTATGTATTATATATATATTTATTGTACCCTTATAAGAGATGTGTTATTCCTCTATAAGGAAGTGTCGTCATGTGCATTTACAAGTGTCGCAAGTGTGTGTACTTGTCGATGGGTTATTAGACCAACATGTGTGGGGTCAGCCCTGAAATATATATTATATTGTGGATGTATCTAGATAGACAAGTTGGCCCCATAGTGTAACTGGGAAAATAGGTTAAGTATAAATAGAGATCAAGAGATCTCTATTTGGATTATTCGGAAAGTCACACTTCTCTCATTCAGAAAGTGGCGCACTAGTGAGGAGGAGGATCATCTTCTCTAAGAGACTATCTCAAGTGTATTTTGGTTGTACTTTGGTTGAACCATTGCTCTCTCTATCTCTGAGGAAGTTGTGGGGTTTTTCACCTTAGGGTTTTTCCCACGGAAACTCTGTGTCTCTTATCTCTCATGCTTTTGATTCTTGTGATGCTTGTCATGCTTATTGTGATTTTTATGCATTGATATACTGTATATGTTATTCTCTCAGTAAAGATCCAAGATTATTGTGAATTAATGCTCAAAATTTAAAATGGTATCAGAGCTAACCTGAAAAGAAGACATTTTGCAGTGACGAAAACTTGAGTTTCTTGTTTATTGGGTTTCTCTCCACAGTTTTTGGAAAAGCAGTATAGTATATTGACTCTACTCATCAAGGAGAATCTATCTGTCCAATTAGAATTAAATTCTGAGCACTTTCAGATTTGGCCCTAAAAATTAGGGTTTCCACAAAAATAGGAATTTCTAAAATCTGAAGACATAGATGGAAGCTCCTTGCAAAAATCGAAGTTTAGAGATTTGGATCGATATTTTTGGTTGGGTAGATCTTCGGGAAATACAAACCCTAATTCAAGGCTCTCCCTAATGAACCCAGGAGGACAAAAAGGCAAATCTGAAGGGTAAAGCTTTGCTAATATCAAATTCTGAATACACCAGGCTGATCAGCTCATCAAGGCGCATCTTTCGATTTTTTCAGAAATTTTGAAATTCACATTTTGAATTTTTAGGGTTTTTCCAACAAACCCTAATCCGGGACCAGATCCAGTTTTCAGCATTTCAAGTGGTAAGACCTAAATCTTTTCTATTTCCATTTGAAGTACTCTTTAATATGTCTCACCGCACCAAGCTTGAGGATAAGCTTGAAGGGGTTGATAACTTCTAAGCTTGGAAGTATAGGATTGGGTTAATCCTGGAAGAGAATGAGTTGGACTCACATATAAAAGAATACATCCCTATCTGAGAGGATGAAGAGGCTAAGGTTTTGCATAAGAAGAACTTGGTCAAGGAAAAGAGAATCATTCTTTATTCTATCAAAGACCATCTCATATCCCATGTGTCTTCTCTAAAGACACCCAAGGCTATGTTTGACTCTTTGACCAAGCTATTTGAAGGAAAGAACATAAATCGGAAGATAACCCTGTGGAATCAATTGAAAGGGGTCAATATGTCAAATAGAAAACATTCAATCCTATTTCTCCAAGGTCTCTCAGATCAAGGAACAACTTGAAGCTGTAGATGAAATGGTGGAGAATGGTGAAATTGTTATGACTACTTTGAATGGCCTACCTAGGTCATGGGACTCTTTTATCCAGGGGATCTGTGCCAGAAAGAAGTTAATATCCTTCAGCAGATTATGGGAGGAATGTTCTCAAGAAGAAGCAAGGCTTGTGGCAAGAGAAGAGAAGATGGGAAATGAAGATCAAGCTCTCACAACTCACACTAAGAAGGGCAAGTTCAAGAGGGAGCCATCCCATCACAAGAAGAAATCTTCTCATCATTTTCACAAAGACAAGAAAGATCTAAGGTGTTTCACTTGTAATGAGAAGGGTCACTTTGCTTCAGAATGTCCCAAGAACAAAAGGGACAAACACAACAACAACAACTCTAGCAAGAAGAAGAAGGGTAACAAAAGAAGGTACCATGCTCATGCTGCTGAAGATGATGAACCTCCAAAGAAGAAGGCTAGGGAAGAAAGTGATGATAGTAATGATGACTCATCAAGTGAAGAAGAGTATGTTCTAATCTCTGCTCTCACAGGTACTATCTCACATGGTTGTAATGATTGGTTGATTGACAGTGGGGCTTCCAAACACATGACTGGGTTTAAGGAATCTTTTGTAAACCTATCTGAACATGAATCACCTCATAAGGTGAAACTTGGGGATGATTATCAATACCCAATCAAAGGAAGTGGTGAAGCCTCCTACAACCTAGATTCTGGAAAATATTTGAAGATGAAAGAAGTCCTTTATCTACCTAGGCTCAAGAAGAACTTACTCTCCATCTCTGCATTGGATGCAAAAGGTATGAGGGTTGCATTTGTGGATGGCCAAGTCCTAATGTGGCCAAAAGGAAAGACCATAGATGATGCAGTTGTGATTGGAGAGCAAGATGGAGGTTTGTATAAATTAAAAGGACAACCTGAACATGCCATGGTGCATGAATCCATGGAGCCAAGTGAACTTTGGCATAGAAGACTTGATCATATGCACTATAGGGCACTTCCAATTGCAAGCAAGGTTGTAGAGGGTCTTCCTGAAATCAAGACCAAACATGAAGGTGTTTGCAAAGGATGTGCAAAAGGTAAGAATATTAAGAAGGCTTTCCCAAGCAGTGAAAGCAAGGCAAAAGATATCCTGGAAATCATCCACTCAATGTCATCCAGTTCTCTAAGTGGGTATGTTTACTATGTCTCATTTATTGATGACTTCTCCAGGAAGACTTGGGTATACTTCTTGAAAAACAAAGATGAGGTGTTTGATAAGTTCAAGGAATTAAAAATCTTGATGGAGAATCAAACTGACAAGAAGATCAAAACATTCAGATCTGACAATGGTGGAGAATTCACCTCAGGTGACTTCAAGAAGCTTTGTAGTGATTCAGGGATTAAGAGGGAGTTGAATGCTCCTTATAATCCTCAACAGAATGTAGTTGTAGAAAGGAAGAACAGAACAATCATGGAAGCAGCAAGGGCAATGCTGCATGACCAGGATCTACCTATGCATCTGTGGGCAGATGCAGCTAGAACAACTCTATATGTGTAGAACAGAACACCCCACAAGATATTGGACAACAAGACACCAGAAGAGGTCTTTTTTGGTAAGAAACCTGAAGTCAGCCATCTCAAAATATTTGGTTGTCCAGTATACACTCATGTCCCAAAGGAAAAGAGGACCAAACTAGATCCTTCAGGAAAAAAGGGTATCTTTGACAAGACCATAGATGATGCAGTTGTTAATCAGCGGGGATGTAACATTTGATGAAAACTCAGCATTCATCAAATCAAGGAAGGCACCTATCGAAGTTTATGAAGAACCTAAGGAAACTAGATTTCAAGACACTACCATGACAGAAGCAATTCCAGAAGTTGTTCGTGAGTTTGAAGATCCACAAGAACCTGTAGATCCACCCCGTGAGGATAAATCTCACAAGAGGAAACCTGCATGGGCTAGAGAGCTCATTCAAGATGCAGAAATATTTGGCATTCCAAAAGAAGAACATAGAGCAAAGAAGAGAACCAGATCTCATACCAACTGTGTTGCTTTACTCTGTGACATTATGAACAAAGAACCTTCCAGTTATGAAGAAGCAGCGGAAAAGAAAGAATGGAAGGATGCCATGGTTGAGGAATACCAATCAATAATGAAGAATGATGTTTGGGATGTTGTCCCAAGACCTAAAGAGAAGTCTGTTGTGACTTCTAAATGGATCTACAAAATCAAGCATGTTGTAGATGGCAGTGTAGAGAAATACAAAGCAAGATTCGTAGCTCGTGGCTTCTCTCATAAAGAGGGAATAGATTATGAAGAAACTTTTGCACCTGTAGCCAGGTATACTTCCATCAGAACAGTGCTTTCCCTAGCTGCAGCAATGAAATGGAAAATACACCAGATGGATGTCAAGACTGTTTTATTGAATGGTGTAGTTGAAGAGGAAGTATATGTGGAGAAGCCACTCAGTTTTGAAATACATGACAGGGAGTCATATGTGTGCAGATTGAAGAAAGCTTTGTATGGCTTGAAACAAGCTCCCAGAACCTGGTATGGTAGGATGGAAAGTTTCCTATCTAGTTTGGGCTTTATCAAGAGTAAAGCGGATTCCAACCTCTACTACAAGGTTGAGGAAGGGAATCCTGTGATTCTACTCCTGTATGTGGATGACTTATTTGTAACAGGAGATGATAGGTTGATTGTAGATACTAAGAGGAAGCTTGCTGCTGAGTTCGATATGAAAGATTTGGGAATGATGCATTATTTCCTAGGTATGGAGGTGTGGCAAAATTCAGGTGGGATCTTCCTTGGTCAATGGAATTACACAGTAGATATCCTGAAGAGATTCGGGATGATGGATTGCAAGGCCATGACCACACCTATGGCATCGAATCTGAAGCTTCTATGTGATGCTTCATCTGAGTCGATTGATGTCTCTATGTATCGTCAGATGATTGGGTCCTTGATGTACCTAACGAACACGAGACCAGATATTTGCTTTGCTATGAACACATTGAGCCAGTTCCTAACGTATCCAAGGAGTGTTCACTTGGTTGTTGTAAAGCATGTTCTGAGGTACCTGAAGGGTACAGTGGATTTTGGGCTCAAGTATGAAGCGAATCAAAATTTTAACCTGCAGGGTTATGTTGATTCAGATTGGGCTGGCAGTGCTGCAGATAGGAAGAGCACATCTGGGTGTTGCTTCAGTATGGGATCAGGTGTGATCTCTTGGTTTAGCAGGAAGCAGTCCTGCGTAGCACTAAGTACAGCTGAGGCAGAGTGTGTTGCAGCCTGCTCAGCTAGTTGTGAGGCAGTATGGCTATGGAATCTATTGTCTGAGTTATTTGATCTCCCATTGGATGCTACTGGTATATTCTGCGATAACCAGAGTTGTGTGAAGATGTCTGAGAAACCAGTGTTTCATGACAGGTCAAAACACATAGAGATCAAATATCACTATATCAAGGATATGGTGCAGAGAGGAGCTGTGAAGCTCCTGTATGTTGCAACGGACGAGCAGATTGCATATGTTCTGACGAAGCCACTAGCCAAGGTGAAGTTCGAGTACTTCAGGGAGAGGCTTGGTGTTCTTCAGATCGACGACACTTCGAGGAAGAAGTGATGGACTCATTTTCTGAATCCATTCCAAGCATGTTGGAAGGAGGATCCTTCACATGGCTGTGGATGTAAGTGGTGGATGATGAGTATCAGGACGATGCTCCAGTTACTGCTCTGTATATGCATCATGTTGGATGCTGGATATGATCAGTTGGATCATTTATATGTGTATCTATCTACGCATCGTGTTGATGCTGGATATGATCAGTTGGATCATTTATATTTGTATGTATGTAAGCATCATGTTGATGCTGGATATACTCAGTTGGATCATTTATACTTGTATGTATGTACGCATCGTGTTGATGCTGGATATGATCAGTTGGATCATTTATGTATGTATGCATCATGTTGGATGTTGGATATGATCAGTTGGATCATTTGTATGTATTTTGTATATGCATCATGTTGGATGCTTGGACGATGTGTCTGTATATGTATCAGGTGGATACATTGTATGATCAGGTAGATCATGTATGTTGATATGTATCAGGTATGATCAGGTTGATCATGTATTTGTATTTGTATCAGGTGGATACACTGTATGATCAGGTGGATCATGTATGATGATATGTATCAGGTAGATACTTGGTATGCATCAGGTAGATGCATTGTATGATCAGGTTGATCATGATGATGAGCTTCAAGATGTTGCTCCAGATGATATGTACTAGGATGGTACAGTGATGATGATCAGTATGATCATGGGCATCAGGATGATGCCTCGTGCAATGATGATCCGTTGGATCATGAGTATCAGGTTGATGCTTGGAGGTCAGAGATGATAGGTGGCAGGTTGTGCAAATAGCATGTAATCAGTCCTGGGAGATCTTGTCGGTCGTGCTGCGGCACATAAATTTTCCTGGGGTACTATTTCCGGTATTGCTATGTAGTATGTAATCAATCCTCAGATATCCAATAGGTTGAGATGTGTGCTCATAATCAGTCCTGGGATGAGGTATTACTACGGAGACATGTAATCAGTCCTGGAGATCCGATAGGTTGAGCTGTGTGCTCGTAATTAGTCCTTGGATGCCCTTTAGAGATCTTGTCGATCGTGCTGTGGCACATAAATGTTCTTGGGATGCTATTTAAAGGTTTTTTCTATCCACATGTAATCAGTCCTAGAGATCCGAGAGGTTGAGTTGTGTGCTCATAATAAGTCCTGGGATGCTCTTTAGAGATCTTGCCGGTCGTGCTATGGCACATAAATGTTCCTAGGATGCTCTTTAAAGTTATTGTGGAGGAGATTCATGTAATCAGTCCTAGGAGATATTGCCGGTCGTGCTTAGGCACATAAATGTTCCTGGGATACTCTTTCCGGTATTGCATCTGCACATAAAATTAGTCCTGAGAGGCCACCTCTATCAAACCGTTCGCACAGATGATGAAGACCTGCAGGTGGTGGGCCTACATCTAGTATGAAAAAGGATTGGCTCTGTAGAAATTCCTATGACGAGTAGAGTCAGAGATTGGTTGAGATAGCAACAGCAGTGACGATGATGATGACAATGCATCGATGATGATGATCCTGAGAAGAAGACTTGTCTAGCAGAACTGTGTCGAGAAATACCTTCCTAGTTAAGAGGGAGTGTTGATGTATATGTAACTTCGGAATGTATTTCATCTATGTATTTTATATATATTTATTGTACCCTTATAAAAGATGTGTTATTCCTCTATAAGGAAGTGTCGTCATGTGGATTGACAAGTGTCGCAAGTGTGTGTACTTGCCGATGGGTTATTAGACCACCATGTGTGGGGTCGGCCCTGAAATATATATTATATTGTGGATGTATCTAGATAGATAAGTCGGCCCCATAGTGTAACTGGGAAAACAGGTTAAGTATAAATAGAGATTAGGAGATCTCTATTTGGATTATTTGGAAAGTCACACTTCTCTCACTCAGAAAGTGGCACACTAGTGAGGAGGAGGATCATCTACTCTAGGAGACTATCTCAAGTTTATTTTGGTTGTACTTTGGTTGAGAAATTTCTCTGTCTATCTCTGAGGAAGTTGTGGGGTTTTTCACCTTAGGGTTTTCCCCACGGAAACTCTATGTCTCTTGTCTCTCATGCTTTTGATTCTTGTGATGCTTGTCATGCTTATTGTGATTGTTATGCATTTATATACTGTATATGTTATTCTCTCAGTAAAGATCCAAGAGTATTGTGAATTAATGCTCAAAATTTAATAGTATTCATCCCTAATGATGTAGAAATTTTGAAATTACCACTGGAAAGCTCATTGCAGCAGGCTAGGCAAATCATGCTGCAAAAACATATGATTTTTCCCACTTCTTGCCATATTCAAAGCCAAGTGGCCTTCTGACTCATGGAAATGAGGTTATCTGACTTTGGAATGAGACGTTTGGACACCTTAATTACAAATATTTGTATCTTCTACAAAAGAATTACATCATTGAAGTCCTTTCGAACATTAAATCCTCAAAAGGGATATGAAAAAGTTGCATGATTGGAAAGCATCCCGAGCACAAGTTTGATCGAGGAAAAGCTAACATGGCTTCTTGTATTTTGGGGATGATTCACAGTCATATCAGTGGCCCATTACCAAATCCCTCCATGAATGGCTCAAGGTATGTTATCACATTCATTGATGACTTTTCCAGGTTTGCATGGGTCTGCTTTCTCAAGAACAAATCGAAATTGTTTGAAAGGTTCAAGAATTTCAAGGCTTATGTTGAGACTGCCACTGGGAGAAAGATAAAATCTCTTAGATCTGATAATGGTGGAGAATATATCAAAACAGATCTTTTGCAACTTTGTGTGGACAATGGAATACAAATCCAACACACAGTCCCCTACACACCTCAGTAGAATGGTGTAGCAGAGAGTAAAAACTGAGCATTGAAAGAGATGTAAGTTCAATATGGTTATGGTAGAATGTAAATTTGCAACATTCTTATTCCTTTCAGGAATCAATCTCGAGGATGGTGATTCTACACCATTGGTGGATTCTACACTCTAGCAGCAACTGATTGGTAGTATTTTGTATCTGACACACTCTAGCCCTGATATTTCTTATGATGTGAGTGTTGTGTCAAGGTACATGCAGTAGCCCCATGAGCTTCAATGGAAGGAATCCAAAAGGATCTTGCATTATGTGCAAGGTACGAGACATTTTGGCATTCACTATGCTACAGATTCCAATCTTGACATGGTTGGATTCACTGATTCAGATTGGGAGGGTGGTAGCATTGATCGAAATTCCACTTCTAGATATGTTTTCATGATTGGTACAGGGCCTATTTGCTGGTCAAGCAAAAAGCAGGAAGCCATTTCCTTATCTTCAGTAGAGGCAGACTATCGAGGAGCAGTCAATGCTTGCATTCAGGCAGTTTGGTTACAGGGTATTCTACCTGAGTTTGATATTGGTATCACCACTTATACTGTCATTTTTTGTGACAATCAAAGTGCTGAAAAGATATCGAAAGATCCAGTTCAAATATAGAGGACCAAGCATATCGAGATCCACATGCACTACATCCGAGAGCTCGTGCATGACAAAACCATCGTACTGCAGTATTGCCCTACAAAAGATCAAATTGCAGACATCTTCACCAAGAGCTTCATTGAGAAGAAGTTCTCTTACCTCCATTCACTGTTGGAGGTGAGTTATATTATGGTGAGGACATATTAGATGCTTCAGTGTTCACTTTGAGGGGGGGGTTTCTTTCCCACCAGTTTTTTCCCTCTTTCCTCACTTAGATTTTTTGAACATTTTTTGGATTATTTCTGTACCGGGTGACCTATTACCTTTGTTTTTGGGGCCCTCTTATTATTTTATTTTAATCCTCCACGTGATATTAGCTTAAGGGGGGGTGTTGGAGTCATTTTCCAACTACACATCATTTATTTGGGCTTAACAGCCTAATTTACCACTTATCCTAAGTATTTTGACTCTTCATTCAACTGGGGTGATTTTCATGACTAAAGCGCCCAACTCAATTCAACTAGGAGCATTTAATATTAAATTTAGTTAACTAGAGTCAGAAAGGCGCCCTCCTACTAGATTTTACCTAATTTCACCTAAAATTAACTGGATTCAGAAAGGTGCCCTCACCTATTTTTTGGCATTTAGCTGAGTTTCAGACTTAGTTAGACTCAGTTTAACTGCTTTAGAGTCTGTTAGAGTCAATTACATTGCAGTTAAGTGGTTAAATGATGTTCCGAGTGGTGTAAATTGACCAGTAAGCCACTCTCATGCATTCAATTCGAATGACCTCTCTAGGATTCGAATTGCTTGGCTGTTCATGCCATTATTCTATATTGTGATTTATCTTCTGAGTTAATGATAATGAATTACTGCTGCAAACCTTTTGCACCATTATTTTTGCACTCAATTTGTTGTAAAGATCCGCATGCATCTCTTGATATTGTCACTGTTGTTCTTGTTTTCTAGATCTGATGTGCTTGAATTTTACAGGATGTTGGTGGTGTTCATAGTAATCATGGGGGGACTACATGTGTTTTGCCCTGGTGAACCAAAGACAAAAGGGAATGAACTCCTAGGGATATATTTATTTCGCATACCAAACATCGTTAACCAATGATTCTCCCCAACCTAGGATCTACATAATGAGGACTCCCTACTTGAACTAGGACGATACCATGAAGATTCATCAATGAAGATTAAAATGCAAGGAATGATTCTCGTCAATAACCTCGATTTTAGGTGGATCAAATTTTTCCATCAATGGAGAGTGTGTGTGTGGTGAAGAATGAGTGTGAGCACCTAACTCTACAATTGTTTCATAGCCAATTGAAGGATTAGTTTTCCTACATTTAGCTGGTGGTCCCTCAAACTTGGGAGAGGATCCACGCAATTGCCTTGAATGAGGAATAAGTTAATCATCCATGGTGACTAATAGAATGTCAAATGAATCAACTTATGTCCAAACTAGTAAAAAAAGAAGAGAATCGCCTTATGAAAATCCCAAGGTACCAACAATCAAACTTACTCTCTCAAAGCATGGAATCACAAGGTAATTACTTCCAAGGATCCCACTACAATAAAGAGTGATCAAGGGACTTCTGTATATTAACCTTGGCATTGAAGGAACTTAAGACCAATAAATGACGCATGCAAAAAACATAGTTATGGTAACCTCTCATGCCACTAAACACCAAAGGTGCAAGTACCCTTATGGAGATAGGAACCCTTCCAAGGGAGCGGAGGAAAATGATTATGTGTCTACCTCATGTACCACAAGCACTTCCTACTTGCAATCACCTTGAGAGGAACCTAGGAAATTCCACTAAGGATACCAATTCACATTCAGTATTTAGGTAGAACATTCATGGGTCAATATTTTATGTATGGGAAAGGAACATAAGACATAAATCCTAAACCCAAAGCCTCTGCTAAATTGGTGTCACCACGAGGAATTTCCAATACAATGGAAACCCCTTAATGTGAAAAATCCCACTAGATTCAAAGAGAGGGGACAATGTATCATCTACACCTATCTTAACCTCATGCTTAAGGCATGTGTTAGATACACTTGGGCCTAGCAAGTACTTCCTACTACTAATGGATTTTGCAATCATTAATTAATTCCTAGTTTTGTTTTATGGCCTTGGAGAATTTACTCACAACACCTACTTCCAATGCCCTATCACCTAGACTATTTTTGGTTTCTCTATCAATGAAAAATAAGTCTTGTTGACTTTAAATTACACTTTCTTGTAATTGATTGTTTTTTACTAAAGGGGTACAATGTGGAACTTGAATGGTGTGTTATGACTCAACCAATTGACAAAAACATGCAATCTAATGCTATATTTCTTTTCAATTTAGTGAAACCTATCTAGATGATGGAAAGAAAGTCTTTCTTCTTCACCAAATGCACTCTCCAAAAAGATGTTACTAAACAAACAACACTATGTGCAAATTCTTTCAACATTTGAATACTTTTCCTCCAACCAATCAATACAATAATTAACATCAAATGCAATTTGTCTAGCTACACTACAAATTGAATAATTAAGACTGAAAAGGAAAAGGAAAACATAGACCATGCTCAATCATAACAGTAAAACCTATAAGATATTGACAGTGATCACCACTCATTACTTAAGGAGATGGAAGAGTATCTTGTAGATAATGTAGAATATGAATATGGAACATAATAAACACAAGCATTATGTATATAGGGGAAAAGTATTGAGATAATTATGAGCTAGAGAACATGTGTATTTGATAGTCAAGCAAAAAATGAGTTCATTGAAACTCAGAATTTGTCCTAAGATAGTGCCCAAATATTGCAAGCCATTTGAAATCTTAACTAGGATAGTACTTGTTGCATATGAGATTGCATTGCTTGCTTGCATTAAAGTGTGTAATGTATTTCATGTGTCATTAATGAAAAATTATATACATGATCGTAACCACATTATTGATTGGGTTGTGATTCATGTGAAATTGGAAGGAGATACTTTGGTGCAGCCAATGCACATCCTGGATATGAAGGTTATGTTGCTAAGGAATAGAACCATAGGGTAGGTAAATGTGCAATGGTGCACTATGGACCTGAAGAAGCAACTTTGGAATTGAAGAATGTGAAGTGAGATACATACTCGCAATTATTTTGAAAGGTTTTGTTGTAAAATACATAGTGGTGATATGTACAATGGACATTGCATAAATTAAGGGGGAGGGGAATGTAACATCCTTTTTTTGACCCCAATATGTGAATATGTATGTAATGAAACAAGTTTAGAATTCAAACTTATACGGTCTAGAATACCATGGATATTGCAAATTTTGTACATAATTATTAATATGAAAATCATTGATAGCTACAAGTGAAGAAGCATGAACAAGAGATGGGGATATATGATTCCACAAGTGGGGGAAGTGAGATGAGCTAAGGGGTGATGATCAAGAAAACCACCGGTCAAGAAACTAATGGAATATGTAACATCTCACTTCCCCCTGGTCAAGAAAATATCATGCATATAACTTGTTAAAAAGCTCACTCGATAATCATTCATTATTTAGTCACTCCATCATTCAGGAATGGGAATCCTTCATGCTATGGTAGTTATGGTTGGGAAACCAAATAAAAAATGGGTGTTTCATAACATCTCACACAAAGTAACCTGATCAAATGGTGAGAATGGGATTAGTGGCCATGTGATAGAGACTTGTCCTACAGCAAGAATGCCTATCACCCTAACATGGAGACTCCTTGCAACTTATGTTGGAGCACTAGAAGGGGATGGGAATAGATTGAGGGACTGCTTAGTAGATAAGGGTGTCTCATCTCTTATGTGTGGAGGTTGATGGGGGATGAGTGCAGGGTTAGGGAAAGTTGTGGATGGGGTTTTATACACCTTTGGGTACTGTGAGTCTGTTTGAGTAAAAGTATTGGGAATCCACCCCTTATGGATTGATAGCCCCAGCTCAAGGGTTGTCTCTATTAAACAAAGAGAAGGCTTGATAGAGTTCCTATGGTTGGGAGGAATGTCCTTTCCTTGTAGTTGGTTGGAGGATAGTTATAAAGATAGGTTTCCCAATTGTGAATGAATGAATGCCATGGGTTTTATTTATGTTATTTGTTTGTTAAAATTATCATTTATGGAAATGATTGTGTGCATGGTTTTATTGAAGATAGTTTAACACATTCATGATAGGAGTTATTGCATAAATTAGAATGGGAGATTTATATATTTGACTACTATATAAATATATGTATATTCTTTCATTGCTAAAACTAATGGAATATGTAACAACCCCTTCACTCTATTCGACCATCGGGAGGGGATGTTGGCCAAACCTGGGCTCTAATAATTCGCCCCAAATGCATAATATGATTTTCAACCAATATAATGTGTGCAGAAATGTAATTAAACATGCACAATGGAATTAAATTATATCCACACACATCTAAAATGCAAATATCCAAGAATAACATTACATGCATGAAATAAAAACACTTCAGAATCAAATGTATAAGAATACTTATATGTATCCAACGAAGATCTAAGCAACTGGCTGTGTAAGAGAGCTTTTCCACCCAACCGTAGGCACTCCGTCCAACATATACTCTTTTGTTGGGAGGCCACCCCCAAGCTGGGCTATGAGGCCACCAAGGCGAAGGAAACACCTACAGGATTCTATCTCTCAACTCACAACCCATTTTTCTCTATGTGCTTAGCCAAATGTTCATACAGAGCTCTACATGGGTCTCACTCAGGACTGATAGCCTTGGCTTCTACAATACTTACCCCACACAACACCCTTCTAGCTTAGGCATCCCCTTCACCGATCCACGGTTCTCTTGGGAAATCCATCTTACTGGGTGCTTCTAGTGTGTGCATAGAATAAGTTTAACCTAGTATGGCTGCTATAGAACCACCTATAGCCTTGAATTGTGACTTCGCAAGCACCTACGAGCAACAAAAATCCATGGGTAAGGTTCCTAGCTTGCCCAACCTCTCTGTGCACCTACAACCAACTATTTTCCCTTCCAAAAATGCAACTTTGTCTTATAATTCGAATTTATGAGTTTAACACACAGTCTAGTAATGGACATGAACAACAATCGAATAACTCTACGTAGTGTAGCAGCTTGCATGAGAGAGAGTGAGAAAATGGAAAAATCAAAAGAGTGTCGACTCCAAGGATATGAGGTAAGGGTGAAAAGATAGTTGACATGGCTTCTGACCATAGAAGAAATATGACTACTGACAACTGACATAACTGTCACAACCCCCATGCTTCAATAACTACATGAAGTGACTTTTCCCACCAACCTCACATGTGCAATCAATGATTGGAAAATGGTCAAAAATGAGATAATTGGCTTATTTTCATCACATGACAGAATTTTGGGTGAGTTCTAAGGTTGACACATGGCAGCATAGGATTTGGTTTCCCATAGACCCCCTTCATCTTCCCCTCTAGTGGAATCATAGCCCCTTTGGTGCTCTTTACATAGCCATTGTTAGACGATTTTATTATTTTTCAGCATAATATTTACATACATTTCGAATTAGGCATAATAAGCCAATCATATGGTCCAAAATAAAAATATATACATCATACATGCCTAGCTATTCACTAGTTGGGCTTTGGCCTTGAGCTCAACACTAGGAATCCATACTAGCATATTTACATCATTTACATAAGTTTGGATAATACATTCCAAGTCAAAACTAGGGGTATTACAGAATATCAAGTTGATGAATAAAAAGAATTGGAATTAGTATCAAAGATGGAATTTGTACCCCATGGTCTCAATGATGGATAGAGGTTGTCGGATATGTGACATCTATGATTGACAACTAATCCATTTGATCTTGTTGAATTCTCATTATTTGTTAGTTTGGTTACGATTCCTTCGTTGTTGTTTGCACCTATGTTTACTTTCAACTTATACATTTTTATAATTATAGCAAAGAAACATTTTTACATAAACGAACCATATTTTTATATTTTACTTTAAATGTATTAATAATTACATAGATCACATGCATAACACACTTTTTCTTTTATTATAGATATATATAAGAGTAGTTTAAGCTAGATTCAATTTGTTGTGTAAAATAATAAGGAATATTAACATCATTTCATTTAAATTGGTGAAATTATAATTATCTTATATACTTTAATTGCAATAAAAATATTTGATGATGTTAAATCTATCTCTAAATGATTTGATTGATTTAAAATTATAATTAAAAAAACAAAAAAACACTTTAATATCAAATCAAGAAATAGTTGATTAACCTGCCATCTTATTATGACATTCAAAGGATGTTGGAACACACGTCACATGCTGGGAAATATGTTTAAAAGGAGGTAAAGTAAGTTTGTGAAAAGGACAATATATTATTTTAATGATATGGCCCTCACCTTGCCAAAAAAGACGGTCTCGAAAGAATCTCTTAGAAAAAATATATATGCTTTATGTGGAGGGGAAAAGGGGTAATAAAGTGAAAGGTTTGTTGAGATTTAACTTTAAATTTGTAATGAAATGATGTTTCATTTAATTAATTTTAAATTTAAATTTAAATATTATAAGTATTTTATTAAAATATTTATAATAAAAATTAATTGAAAATATATAAAGTTAGATATATCATATTTGTATTATAAATATGTATTTATCTTAATTTTAGATTTATTAAATATTAATAAGGATCCAATTTATTAAGTATAAATATTTTCTTGATGTGTAAAAAATGTATACTTAAATAAATTGGATCTCTCTTGGTGCTTAATATATTTGAGCTTGAGATGAATCTATGTTGGTTTTAATTTTTATTTTAAGAGTTGACATTAATTTTTTTTTAATTACTTTTTATTTTTGATAATTTATGAGTCGACATGGAAACATTAGGTTACATAAAGTGACAATAGTGGCAACATCTCCCTCATACTGGATTGTAAGCACCTCACTACTCTTGTCCTTGATAATTTAAAAAACCATAGTTTTTTAAATAAATGATAATGATATTCCACCAACAAAATCAATTGTAATTTTTTTTTTGTAAAATGGACATAGTACATGCTTAATAAATCGAAGTTTAAGATGAATCTATGTTGGTTTTAATTTTTATTTTATGAGTTGACATGAATTTTTTAATTACTTTTTATTTTTGATTATTTATGAATTGATATAGAAATATTAGGTTACATCAAGTGATAATAATAACAACATATCCCTCATACTAGATTGTAAGCACTTCACTACTATTGTCTTTATAATTTAAAAAACTATAACTTTTTAAATAAATGATAATAATATTTCACCAACAAAATCAATTGTAATTTTCTTTTATAAAAAGACATAATACCCACCATTCTTGATGTGAAAGGCGAAGGAAAACGAAAAGGCATGCTTTCCAAATTTTTTTGATAATTAGTACGCTCTTAATACACATGATCAAATACAACATCATATGCCAAAAAAGACGGTCTCGAAAGAATATCTTAGAAAAAATACATATGCTATGTATGTGAAGGGAAAAGGGGTAATAAAGTGAAAGGTTTGTTGAGATTTGACTTTAAATTTTTAATGAAATGATGTTTCATTTAATTATTTTTAAATTAAAATTTAAATATTATAAGTATTTTATTAAAATATTTATAATATATAAAGTTAGATATATTATAGTTGTGTTATAAATATGTATTTATTTTAACTTTAGATTTATTAAACATTAATAAGGATTTAATTTATTGAGTATAATTGTTTTTTTGATATGTAAAAAATTTATACCTAAATAAATTGGATCTTTCTCGGTGCTTAATAGATCCAAGTTTAAGATGAATCTATGTTGATTTTAATTTTTATTTTATAAATTGACATTAATTTTTTAATTACTTTTTATTTTTTATAATTTATGAGTCGACATGGAAACATTAGATTACATAAAGTGATAATAGTGAAAACATCTCCCTCATACTGGATTGTAAGCGCCTCACCACCACCACTCTTGTCCTTGATAATTTAAAAAACTATAATTTTTTAAATAAATGATAATGATATTCCACCAACAAAATCAATTGTAATTTTTTTTTGTAAAAGGGACATAGTACCCACCATTATTGATTTGAAAGGTGAAGGAAAACAAAAAGGCATGCTCTCCAATTTTTTTTTGTAATTACTACGTTAATAAAAATTACTAGTCACAATGCATAAAAATAACTACAAGATATGCATACATTTTTTTTATGTATAAAATATTTATTCCTAAATAAATTGGACCTCTCTCGATGCTTAATAAATCCGAGTTTAAGATGAATCTATGTTGGTTTTAATTTTTATTTTATGAGTTGACATGAATTTTTTAATTACTTTTTATTTTTGATAATTTATGAGCCTACATGGAAGCATTAAGTTATATAAAGTGACAACATCTTCTTCGTAGTATTGGATTGTAAACACCTCACTACTCTTGTCTTTAATAATTTAAAAAACTATACTTTTTAAAATAAAAGATAATGATATTCCACCAACAAAATTAGTTGTAATTTTTTTTTGTAAAATAGACATAGTACCACCATTCTTGATTTGAAATGTGAAGGAAAACAAAAACGCATGCTCTCCAAGTTTATTTTATTTTGTAATTCGTACGCTTTTAATAAAAATAACTACTCAGAATGATCAAATACAACATTATAAAAATTATAACAGTAGCAAAGAAAATGGTGGGTTATTTTACTATTTTATTGTAAAAGTAATACTAGCAACAAAGAAAATGATTGGTTGTTTTATGATATATATGTGAGTTTGCATTTAATTTTTTGAAGGGGTGGTTTGTATGTTTGTAATTATTATTGCTTATATGCAATTGATTGTTATTTTATGATTGACCACCTAATTTTTTAAGTTTTTTATATTGAAGTTCAACATTAATAATTGTGAGTCCATTTCCAATTACTAAAGATAGAATTTCAAAAGCAATAGCGCAAAAAGATAAGGGCGGGTTTTTTCATAATGTGATCATGAGTTTGCATCTAGTTCGTTTTTTTATTTGTGTTTTGCATTTTTTCATCTTATTTTCTTCGATCCACCTAGTTATTCCATGCTTGGTTAATTCTTCTTTGTAACTATGTTTATATTGAAGCTTTGAGAATTAAAATAACTATAATGTGTTATTATTATTTATTTATTAATTCATTTTAGATTGGTATTTGTATATTTCATATATTTTTATAAAAATATTTAAAAATTAATTAGATGATTTTGTTCATTTAAAAAAAATGTTTTATAATATTTATTGTTTTCAACTGTACCATTTGAATAAACATACTCAGAAACATCAATTCATGTATAATTAACACCATGCACTCCATCACATCTTATCATGTTTTTTGTATCTCACTATATCTAGTGAAACAATTAGTTGACCATTTTGAGGATGGCATAATATATCATTTATCTTATGTGTAAATTACAAAATAAATACCTTGAGAACTGTGTGATTCTTTCTAATCCAAAATATGATTAGCCCATGGCTCATAAATATGTGTGTCTTTCGTTAAGCAACATAATGAGTACATTATGTGGATGTGTTTTGACTCCTATCTTCATAAATGTCAATGACTTGACTTAGCCTTTCATGATGAACTCTCATTAGTACATGAGGAGAGTTCATGGAAATTACTTTTAGTTTGGGAATTTAATATTTACATATAAAAAAGAGGCCATGAAGATGCATTATTAAAAAAAAAAAGTAAAGATATGCTGCTAGAATGTCACTAAAAAGTTAAGGAAAAAAAAACTCCACTCCTACATTTCTCATTATTTTCTCATCATTTTTCCATTTTCTCATGGCCAACCACAAGGGAGATTCCTACATTGTCAATAATGTTGGAGATTGCGTCTACAAAGAAGAAAAATACCCTCCCAAGTAGTGTTTGGTCCCACCTTGTTGCAACAACTCTTCCCAAGTGTCAATTGTAAGTTGTATGTCTTTTAGTTGGTGTAATAAAACATAATCTTAGTTTTACCCAAATAATTATGTTTAAACTTCATTTAAAGAAATAAATGCATACTTTAGACCTTGTTTATTTTTCTCTCATGATTTATGGTTAATTGGGATGCTTGCATGTCTTCCTTTTCTCTTTTATTTTATTTTGTCTATGCTTAATTTCACAACCAACTAAATAAGGGATTTTCACAAACATATTCCACAAAATACCCATAATAGATTCGGAAACCCGATGGGGATTTTGATTAAAAACCTTAAACCCATTTATGTGTATGATTGGCTTATGTATACTAGTATTCAATAAGATCTGCTTTTTGTTTATTATTTCCTTAGTATCCATCAAGAAAGTGTCATTTTTTCTCAAACTCCTAGTTTTTCAACCTCGCCTTTGGCACAATTGTCAATCTCTATGTTATGAAGAGCACATTAATTTTCCTTTGAAATTTGCATGACCATTCCACACACCATGTCTATTATTTGAGCGCACACCCCATGTAGGCCTCTTGTGCCTCATTATGCGTGTGTAGCTACCAATATTTTTTCTATGCAAATGTACATTTTATAGTTCTTGCTAGGACTGTTTTTCATTTTATAGTTCTTGCTAGGACTATTTTTCTCCCTTATGTTTATGCAATCATAAGAAACACTGCAAATAATAATCTAAACATGAAACATAGGGAAAATGCATATGTATATATATAAATCAATAAAAAATATACATCATGCACATACCTTGAGTCATGATGCAAGAATTCTCCAAGATCGTTGTTCCAATCCTTACCTAATTTCATAGTGATCTCAATGGGAGAAATAGGGATCCAATATGGAATCCACCGACACAACAATACTCTCTTTAGTCTCTCCTCCCTTTCTCCCTTGAATTTCCTTCATTATATAGATATATGGAAGAGGACAATAGGATGAATATAGAAAAATTGGGCTTTCCACATTCGATTTGGGGTTGTTAGTTCTCAATCTCATGACATGTGGATCCAAATCATCATATATATCCCCTTGAAAGTACTCAAGAATCGAAGTTTCTAAGGATATCACTCTTTCTACTGGTGCAAGGAGGGATAGGGTCACTCTCTCCAATGATGCAAGGAGTTATAGGAAGGGATTATCCCACCTTGCATATTGCATAGAGGGCGATAGGGATGAAAATGAAAATGGTACTTAGGATCAAGTGCTAGAAAGGTAGTGTTAAGGCACAACAAGCATAATGAGTCTCCTATATACCTCAAGGGTGGAATATAATTTTGGTCCCTAAAGTTCGTTTTAACACCAATGTGAGGGTTTAAGTGCAATTATTGGATAGGTTGTTGGGGTTTTAGGACCTTGATCAATACTTCAGTGGGGGTGGCCAAGTGTTAACAGTGTAAATTGAGTAAATCTACGTCCTCATGATATTATCAAGGTGAGGGGCCCCAATGGCCCTAAAAGGGAGTAAGGGTGGAGAAAATGAGTCTATTGATGATTACATCACCCAATGCCACAATTCAAGGACAAGGAAAATAAATAACAAGATATCAATTAAGCATGTAGTGGACATATTACTCCATGTTATCCTCTTCCCCGTCACATGTGTGGCTAGAAGTTCCATCCCTCATTTGGCATCAAGAAGGTATGTATATTATGAAATAGAGTGCATGGCTCCTACAATGTTCAACTAGTGCACATGTCTCCTAGATAATATCAAGGAGCAACTAATGAGATGTAGGACTGGGAAATATAAATTATTTGATTATGGATCTATCCTAGTTTCATTATTTCTGGAGAGAATCCCATAGGTGAGGCCATCGACCGAAGTATCTTTTATAGGTCCTTATGATCCATGCATGAGATGATGGATGGACTTGATGTCACATCTAGTAGGAGATGCCCACATATTTGTGTTTGCACCAAATTTATTTAGAAAATTGTGGTTATAGATTACTATGTTTATGCAAGGACTCACTTCTACAATAATCCCAACATGCTCCTTCATGCAGATGAAGATTGAGATGAGGGTAATAAGAAAGAATGCGCTTGTTTTTTTTTGGATATTTTGTATTTTTTAATGTTTTTGGGATTTCATATATATGCATTTTTTGTGTTGCAATAGAATTAACATGAAGTACGTTGATGATGCATATGTGGCTCCAATGAGACTAGCAAGGATGGCTTCATTGCAAAACAAATCACATTACGGAGGTGGTGATGAGGAATATGTCAATGACATAGTGTCCTGACACCTTCAGGAAGTGGAGAGGAACTTAGAGGGCATCACCATGGGAGTGTCTATGATGACGATAGATGATGTTCCACAACACCTCCAATGTCATACTATAGCAATACCAAGATGTAATGGCCAATTGTTGAGTTGGGTATCATGCTATTGTTTTCTATAATGAGCATAAGGCACCTCATGATGACTAGATAATAATCTATGTCTCCCTTTTTGTATGCCTCCATGGAAATGTACTGATGTAGCTACTATATCATTGTATGGGCTAAAAGATCCAATTTTGACTTGTTTTCTATTGCAACATTTCGATATGATGTACTTCAAAAATATTTTATATACAAATCTATTTAGGCTCGTACTTATGGTGTCTACTATGATGAGATATACCCATGTATATATGTACATGCATTCTTTTGATGTGATGTTTGATTAATGTGAAAAATGCCAATAAGATATGTAATTAGCTAGTTAATCATCCAAACACATTAGACTCCCTAGAAATGTGTTCATAAACAATGTAGTTAAAATTTGTTTCAAGGAGACGTACCCTCGAATATTTATGTAACAAAAAATGACTTCAAATAGAATGGACATAGTTTAAATGTGACACCACTAAATGGGAATACAACTTGACAACTAACCTGCATATGATGAGATAAAGAGCCTCATATACTATTTTGATGACCATGCTATACTCCGCAATGGTATTTGTGGAAAGAACAAGGAATATCCCCCCTAAATCCACCAATTCATCTGTGGGTGCAAAGATCACCCAAGTGGTGGAAGCAATATTCTGGGTACTATGACTAGCACAATTTGCAAATTCCACATAAACCATAGACATTGACATATTCAAATCAAACACCACACATGATAAGCAACAAAGTGATACAGATGACTCTCATACAAAAGAAAAATGTACACCACAACAATATATATTACATAATATACAATGTACTCTTTTGGCATTGCGACCTATGCATAGTACTTCTTAAGATAGAACCCATTCTGAGGCTCTGAAATTGGAATGCCATCATATTCAACCAACTAATAGGCCTCTTTTTGCAGCATGTACTTCACAATGTAATTTCCATGCCACATAGAAACAAACTTGATGGCCCCCAAATGATTATGTTCCTAGTCATTAAATAACACCAAGTCCCCTTCAACAAACACCCGAGGTTGAATGTTTTGATCATATTGAGCTTTGATCCATTCTTTTATGTGCCTATGGAAGCATCTTGACGATGTTCATCAATATTTACCAAGTAAATGAAATTTTCCTCCTCGATAGAAGTATTAGGAAATAATTCTACTACGAGCTTAAGGGATGGGATATCACATTCGATTGGAAGAATTTCCTCAATACCATAGACCAACTAGAAAGGAGTAAAACTCGTATCAGTTTTGATAGAGCTATTATATGCCCTAAGAGATGAAAATAGCATGATATGCAAGTTGGACCTATTCTCATTAACCGTATGCTATAACATGGTATTCAACAACTTCCACTTGGCCATTAGCTTGGGGGTGATATGGTGTAGAATGTTGATGATGAAAACCAAACATTGAAGCTAATTCCAACATCATGTGGTTTTGAAAATGAGACTTGTGATCATTCCCTAAGGTTTTACGGATGTCAGAACAAGTGATAGCGTGGTTAAAAATGAACAATGCAACTATCTTCCCATCATTGTTTGATGTAGGCATAACTTCAACCCATTTGGTAAAGTAGTCAACAACCACAATGATGTAGTGGTGACCTCTGACCAAGGATGGTTTATAGGTCACAAAGTCTACCCCCCACTTTGAAAATGGTCCAATGACAATGATGAGATGAAGATGAGTAGGTGGAGCACGCATTTTATCAGTGAATAATTGACAAGGATGACATTTCTTAACTGCCTCAATGCAGTCATGGAAAATGGATGGACAAAACTATCTTACACGAATAATATTTTGAGCAATTGACATACCAGAAACATGACCACCACAAGCCCCAATGTGGAAATCATCAAATAATTGCTCTACTTCACTATGACCAAGGCATCACCATAGAACCAAGTCAACTACATGGCAATAAATTGTATCATTTATGATAAGGTAGAATTGAAGCTAATGTCAAATACGATGGTGCTCATCATGAGACAAATTAAGAGTGAAACGTTGACTTTATAGGTAAATAAAGATGTGACCATACCAAGGATTGGAGCATTCTATCAAAAATAATTTTTCATCGGATAAAGAACCCTCAACTAGAGGCTCATCAATGTTTGCAAAGATTGAATATTTCTTTGACTTAACCATGAATAATTCAAGGTCAAACTCTTGCACGATTACAATCCATGTAGACTACATGACTCCTATGGTTTGGAAAATTAGGATATGCTTCATGGGATTAAGCTCAACTACAACAATACCTTTCCTAAGAACAATATAGTGTCGGAGTCATTGGATGGCATGAACTGCCACTAAAGCCAAATTCTCCACATGCAAGTATCAAAGTTCTACACCCACAAAATTATTGCTAAGATAATAGATGACATGATCCTGAGAGGAATCGTCCTCTTGATCTAGAACAATACCAATGGTGCTTTTAGAAGTAACTAGATAGAGGATGAAATATTTACCATAATTAGGAGTCGGAGGTGGAGCAAAAATCAAGGATTATTTGAGAGAATCAAATGAATGTTGTGCTTGTTCATCCCCCAAAAAAGGGACACCTTTCTTCAAAAGGCACATGAATCCTTGATATATTTTTGCATAATTAGCAATAAACCACCTCAAGAAGTTATCTTTCCCCTGCAAACTATGAAGTTGATGAATAGTTCACAGGGGAGGAAATTGATGTATAGCCTCAACCTTAATGGGGTATACTTGAATCCCCTGATCTAAAACTATAAATACGAAGAGGCACCTAGAATTCACACAAAAACTACATGTGTGTGGGTTCAACCGAATGTTCTAGTTGTGGCATCAAGTGAAAACAACTCACTGGTGTTTCGTATGTTCAGACCGACAGTGAGACTAGGTAGCCAAATCATCAAGGTAAACCTAGACAATGTGTTTAATGTCATGAAAAGAATATTGCATGTGTTAGGAACCTATGTCAACCCTTCTCTTTACTATGTTAGTATATTGTTGTTGGACGCATATACTTTGTAAGTCATCCCATAGTATTTGTTGATCCGTAGTTTATATTAGCCCATAGTATTGACCCATAGTATTGGACGCATATGCTTTGTAAGTCGTCCCGTAGTATTATATGTCCCGTGGTTTTGACTCATAGTATTGGGCATAGACTTAGTATATAAGTGTGTGTTGAGGTCATTGAAGGCACCATGAAGTTAATTGTATTGAGCTTGCTCAAAGGAGGTTGCCCCTTCGAAGTGGCCCGTGATCAATATAAAAGTGATTCTGTTCTATTATTTCTGCTATTTCGCATATTCTTATTAATTAATTGTTGCAAGTGCATCGCATCTGGTATCAGAGCACTTTCTTGGGCTCGCTGGGTGAAATTTCTGCCAAATTTTTTTTTCGCATCTGTTGTAGGTTCGGATTTGGGAATAATCCCTATCATCTTAACTGTGGGAAGTACTTGGGCATAATCCCTAAAACTCATTGTGAGGAGTACCACAGGAACCCCAAAGTAGTTGGCCCATTGAGAGGACCTGCCAGCGAAAAGGGCAACGACCTTTACCTGATTGACTAGTTTCCACACGTGAGGTCAACCAAGAGCTGTCGTTTGTGGCAAAGCGGTTATCAGTTTTACCTGAGCCGTGGAGTGAGGGGTACTACCCCAATACGCAAGCCATCAGACATCATTGGTGGCCGAGTGAAACTCCTAAACTGTTAGGAAGCCGCACATACCTGGGGTCCATATCTATTTTCAGTTGAACTGTTTTCGATCACTTCTACTCCAGATCTAGCCATTTCAGATCTATTCTGAAAGTCATTCCAGATCCAGTCGCCATTTTCGATCCCTTCCGCGTCGTTGCAGATCCATCTGTTGCGAATCCCTTCCGCGCCGCTATATAAAATTCAGTTTTTTCTCCATATCTCCCTTGTTTTCACTCTGTTTCCCTTGAAATTTTTGGGGAACTCCTGTCATTCCATTTTGCATGTTTCATTCCTGAGGACCCTATCCCCAATTCCCCTTCCCAAAGCCCGAAATCCCACATTTGTCTATTTTTAGGGTTTGCCATAACTTCCTCATATTTCACCCAATCACCTTCAAATTTTACCACTGAATTCCTTTCTGAATTCTGCTTCTTTGTCCCTCTTTGCCAAATTTTCTCATTCTATCACCCCGCTTCTGAAATCCCCCTTTTTTCTTTCTTATCCTTTCGACAGTGTCCAAAATCTAGTCAAACCCCAATTACCCATCAGATTGTTTCCCCAATCCAAATTTCCCTTTACTAAATCAGCTTTTGTTTGTGTTTTTCTACCCATTCCACCAAAAAAAAAAAAACGTAGTTATGGTTGTCACCCGTGCAGGAGCAAACACCATGGAGGAAGCACTTGCAGCCATCCAAACCAAACTCCAAGATCTAGATGAAAAATTTCTCAGCCTCCATCTTTAGCATTCAACCATGAACAATAACCGACAGCCAAAATCTTTTGCAGCCACCGGGTTCTCTTCTTCCAGCAATTTTCGTGGGCCGAAGCTTGATTTTCCTCGCTTCAATGGTACTGATTCAACTAGATGGATATAACGAGCAGAACAATATTTCAATCTGCATAATACTTTTGATGTCCTGAAAGTTCCACTTGCATCCTTTCATTTGGAACAGGAAGCCCTTCAATGGTACCGTTGGTACATCAAAGCTCATCCCGAGCCAAATTGGACAGATTTTTGCCACGATTTGGTCCTAGTGCTTTTGATGATTTCACAGGAGCACTCACTAAACTTCACCAAATTGGCACAGTGAGAGAGTATCAGACATAATTTAAGAAATTGGCCAATCACACAGAAGGATTGTCTGATGAATTCTACAGGAGTTGTTTTATCAGTGGTCTCAAGGATGAAATCTGCTTAGAGGTCAAAATGTTTTGTCCCAACACAATGATGGAAGTCCTAGGGTTGGCTAAGTTGGCCAAGGACAAGATCGTAGCTCAACAACACTCCAAACCCACCTTTGTTCCCTTCAGAAATATGGGTTCCCAACGACCTCCCATCACGCCTTCTCCTCATCCAACTCCTATCAAGCATTTGTCTGAAATAGAAATGCAGGCACGCTGAGAAAAAGGGATTTGCTATAATTGTGATGAGAAATTCACTCGGGGACATAGATGTGTTCAAGAAAAGCTCTATCTCTTGGATGTGGATTCTCCACCTGCCTTAGAACTTGGTGAAGAAGCTACAGATACAGTAGATGATCAGGTCGACATTCAACACCCGCCTGTTGACACCCCATCTCAGGACGACCCACCTGAGATCTCTCTCCATGCTGTAACCGGCGTCACCACCCCACAAACAATGCGGGTCAAGGGATACTTCAAGAAGCTCCCTCTTACCATACTCATTGATTCTGGTAGCACTCATAACTTCATTGACCCTCGGATTGCCAAACAGGATGATTGTTTTGTCCATCCTTGCTCCAACTTTGAAGTCATGGTTGCTAATGGGGGAACCTTACCTTGCAAGGGGGAGTGTCATAATGTCCGTATCTTTATGGAAGATTATAACCTACGCTCTGACATGTTTGCCTTGTCCTTAGGCAGATGTGATGTGGTTTTGGGCGTTCAATGGTTACGCACACTTGGCCCCATCTTATGGGATTTTGCTGAACTTTGGATGCAGTTTAAAGTCAACGGGGCACAACACAAATTTATGGGCTTACAACCAGGGTATCTCTGCATCATCAGTTCACATCGCCTGGAAAAAATACTTAAGAAGAATTCACATGGTGTCATCGCTCAGCTCAATTCCATTCAGCTACACCCATCAATAGTCTCCACTACTTCCTTGGATAGATATGCAGGTATCTTTGCTGAACCAATGTGCTTGATGCCTTCAAGAGACCTTTCCAGTAAGAATTTAGCCACATCTACCTCTCAGCAGGAAATGATGGCTATTTTGCATGCAATACAGAAGTGGCAGCCATACCTATTAGGGAATTATTTCTGCATCAAGACTGATCTCCCGAGTCTGGAAATTTTTTTGGAACAATGGGTCTCCTCCCCAACACACCTGAAATGGGTTATCCAACTCATGGGTTATCCCTATGTGATCACTTACAAGAAGGGTAAGGACAATATGGTGGAAGATGCTCCTTCTTGCACAGTTGATGACCCAGTTTCTCTTACAGCTCTTTCTCTGCTTGTTCCAAATTGGTTGCAATATGTTAAACAGGTCTCTCTCTTCTATGAACTCCATGCTTCTTCATCAACAGGGCACTCTGGGTTCTACAAAATGTATGACCGAGAACAATGTAACTTCTTTTGGCAGGGACTAAAAATGACAATTCAACATATGGTGGCTGACGATGATACTTTCCAAGTCAACAAGGGTGAAACGACACTCCTTTCGGGATTTCTCAAACCCTTGCCCATCCCTACACAATTTTGGCCAACTATTTCTATGGATTTCCTAGCAGCACTCTGGTGGTACAATACCACATCTCAAAGGACACCATATGAATCAGTCTATGGAAAAACGCCGTCAGTTCTTCTTCCATACACCCTTAGAATCTCCCCAGTTCAGGAAATTGACTCGGTTCTTCGAAACCGCGATCAGATTCTTCTCATTCTGCAAGACAATCTTCACATGGCCAGAATTCACCTGAAACAACAAGCCGATCAGCACCATTCTGAGTGCATTTTACACGTAGCTGACAGGGTTCTTCTTCATGTACAGCCTTCCAGGAAATCCTCCTTGACACTCCAAAGGCGTCAGTGGCCTGGAAGGAAACCCGAGGATGCTACTGGGGAACCACTCCTTCAGATTTTGCAGCAATTTCTCAAACCAAAGCTTTGAGGACAAAGCTTTTTCTAAGGGAGAGGGGATGTTAGGAACCTATGTCAACCCTTCTCTTTACTATGTTAGTATATTGTTGTTGGATGCATATGCTTTGTAAGTCGTCCCGTAGTATTTGTTGATCCATAGTTTATATTAGCCCATAGTATTGACCCATGGTATTGGACGCATATGCTTTGTAAGTCGTCCCGTAGTATTATATGTCCTGTGGTTTTGACTCATAGTATTGGGCATAGACTTAGTATATAAGTGTGTGTTGAGGTCATTGAAGGCACCGTGAAGTTAATTGTATTGAGCTTGCTCAAAGGAGGTTGCCCCCTCGAAGTGGCCCATGATCAATATAAAAGTGATTCTGTTCTATTATTTATGCTATTTCGCATATTCTTATTAATTAATTGTTGCAGGTGCATCACAGCATGTCCCACTGGAAGGTCGCCCCATAATTCTTCAATCTAAAAGGCATCTTGTGCCAAATAAGCAAAAGTACCCCAAGGGAAAATCAAAGAACCTTGTGTTGATATTTCAATAGTATATGGATCTGGTTGCAACCCAATAAAAAATCCATAAAATAGAAGACTTTGTTTTCCACACACTCATCTTTAATATAGTTCAAGAAGGGTGTGGTATAACTATCTTTAGGACATGGTAAGTTTAGGTCATGAAAATCAATATAGACGTAGATGGTACCTTGATTTTTGGTGACTAAAAAGAGATTATTTATCCATTCAGACAAAGAGATGGGGTAAATAAAGTCCAACTTGAATCAATTTCTCAGCTTATGGTTTGATGGAAACTACTTTCTTAGGATTGGTGGGTCGTAGTTTTTGTATTGTAGGTTTTGCATATGGATATAACTTAATCTCATGTTCGGAAATCTTGGGATTAATATCAGGCATTTATTCATAATACCAAGTGAAGACATCATAAAACTCCTTAAAAAATGTAGTTTAAGTCTCAATCTCATCAGCAGAACATCCGTCTCCAATGAAGATATGCTCAATGACACCCATAGTTATTGATATGTCAATTGGAATTGTCTGGGAGATAGTAGCCAAATTACCCTCAAAAATATGTCCTAAGCATACATGGGATACATGATCAAAATGTGGGGGCACATTAAGAAATGATGATCGATGATGAATATCATCCCAAGGATTTTCATTTTTAGTCATGGCTTTCAAAATGATCTCATCTGAAGGCATGGAAATATATAAAGCATCATGGACAAAATTTGATGAGGAAACTCAAATAAGAGATTAAAAAGGATCAAATTAATCCTAAATGGGTAAGTGGTCATAGCATTCGTTGAATCTAGTTGGATGGCCATTAATGGAATTTGAGAACCAAGGGACTTGGCCTACATAAAAGAAGGAACTACCACCAATGGATTTGACTCATCTAGTGTTTCCAATGGATTAATGGCATGTTCAATAGATGATGATCCAAAATGTATCAAATACATTGTATGAATCATATTTGACACCACATAACATGGTGGGGTAAGGAAGTTATCCATCAAGGAAGAATCCTTAAATATTCCTTCCGCAACACTAGAGTATGTTGATTTGGTTGAACTGACGAGGGAAAAATTTTGTCCATTAGGAGCCCTTAACTTATTAGTGAAGAATTCTAACTGATTGATAGTGACCAGATTCCCCTCGTGAGGAAAACAAATTACATGAAAATCTGATGAGAAAATTTCAATCATAGCATAAGTCCACCTTCTTCCCCAAAGAAGATTATAATCCAGTACTGTTGAATCAACCATCTTAACATTGATGTTAACTATCTTTCCTCGCAACTCAGTGGTAAAAGATGGAATGTTCCTCTTAGGTTGAAAAGTATGCCCATTGAAGGACCACAACATAGTTTGGGAGGGGGACAAAGTGAGAGAACCCAAATTATTTTAACAAGAGATAAGAATGACATAGGTGGAATCTCCTTCATCAACAATGCAATGTTGTTAGATATTGACGTTGTGTGAATTAACATCAATATGGAAATCCACATGAGAAGGAAGTCAAGGGAGATCCTGGTTAAGGTTGAAAGCAATGACGTTTGATTTAGATAGATTGACACCACTGATGACATTCAACAATGAATTTCATTGTAGGGGACACATTTGGAGGACTTCTAAGGTAGACATAGCACATGGTGCTCGAGCAAGGTCCTCAATGATGCTATAATTTTGAATTACTCTTGCATGAGGATTGTGAGTGGAATTCTTCACAAGCCCCTTTGAAAAGTGAGGTAATAACTCGACTAGTGGATTTTTAATGTGAAGGGAGCCATCAGGTTGTGATGAGGATGGATCGGGTGAGACCATATTTTTGTTTGACACATCATAGTTTCAAGCACAAATTTGCAAAAGGATATTGTGTTCATAATGCAAATTGTGGCAAGACCCCCCCAACTGGGACTTGTGCCCCTAATATCCTTATAGGAAGGATGGATTAGAATATTCCAATTGTTGTTGTGGAAAAATATTGTTTAATATGACTTGTTGTGAGGTGGACCACCGATGAGACATATACTAGTGAATCTCCTCCAAGTGTGGACACTAATGTGTGGGATGGTCTCCTTGACAAATCTTGCAAGGAAAATGAAAGGTTCATTTACATCACCCTTCTTGGGTAAGAGTATTGGTAATTGGATTCGTATTTTTCCCATCGTTATTTTTCTTCTTGTGATTGTTTTTATTCGTACCCCATATTTATTACCATTTCTAGCTGTGGATTTCATCCTATTGACTTGGGAAGTTTAGGTAGGGATTAAAGATGATGGGTATATGGGTTGGCTAGTAGTCATGGCTGAATTGATGGTCATCTTTCCCATTTTATCAACCAAATAATTCATTGGAGTGTTCATGACAAATCCTAGAATCCCATCAACATGCAAACTGGAATAAGTTTAGGTGGTTCCATTAAAGGATGGAGGGCATGAGGAATGATGTCATATAAGGTGTTAGATTGAAAATAGATAAAATCTAGTTGTTGTGTCTTTAGGATGAATTGATCCTCTATGAGTGCATTTGACATATAAACATCCTTGGCTATTGGTGGAAACAAAGACTTGACAAACCATTCTACTAGAAACTAATCTAGTATTTTAGAGTGAATGAGGCATCCCCTTATTATCCACTCATGAATATGATTGGAAATATGAGTATAGGTAATTTGACACAATGACATAAAAATTTGGGTCCTAGTCTCATACTAGATGGGGATCTACAAATGTGTCAAAAATGCCATAGCTAAAGATGAAAAATTGTGGTAAGACACACTGGGAAATTCAATATACCATTTTGCTGCAATACCTTTCAAGGTGTGCTGGAACAACCTCAAGAAAATACTATCATCCACCAAAGATTTGGATGAACACCACAAGTAGAAATTCATGATGTGGTTTGATGGATCCTCACCCAATTTTCCATCAAACTTAGGAATTTCTGATGGAATTTCGGTATGTATGGTTTCCCATGACGACTGAAGGAACACCAAGTTGTTAGTTAACCATGAGAGATATGAAAGATTCAATATCGCTAAAAATGGAAACCGGTTGTTGGCTAATGATATTGAGAATAAAGGGAAGGACCTAAAAGAATCCCTTGTGAGATACGAATCCCAACTATTGTGGTCCTTATATTTTTTCCAAACCTAGGCACAATATTTCTCCTAGTACTTTTCAAGTATTGGTGGGAATTCCAATAGTACTAGAGAAGGTCCACCCAAATGGGAAAGCAACATTTGGAGAGACCAAACTAGAAAAGAGGATCTGAGGTATAACATTGATTCTATAAAAACTAGCACTAGTAGCAAGACCGACATCGAGTGGTACATTCCACGCAAAAGGAGGAATCAAAGAAGGGATAGTAGAGTTACCTAGAAGCATGCTAGAAAAAGCTACAAACCCTCCACTAGCGCCAACACTGAGAAGGGTTTGATTGACAACGACAAAAGATAGGGTAGGATTGGTAGTATTGGGTGCAGACATTGAAGCGTGGATCATCGGAGAAGAAAAGAATAATGAAGTAGAAGAAAAAAAATAATGAAGTAGAAGAAAAAGAGTTAGATGGTCCATGAGGATTTCCCCATAAAGGAATACTTGTCACAAGGGGTAAGGGTACCACGATGTGTTGGAGTCATTTTCCAACTACACATCATTTATTTGGGCTTAACAACTTAATTTACCACTTATCCTAAGTGTTTTGACTCAAATATGTGCTTACATCATTTCCATATCATCAATTTCATTCAACTGGGCCTCCTCCTTCATTCGGGGAGCCAACTGGGGTGATTTTCGTGACTAAAGCGCCCAACTCAATCCAACTGGGAGCATTTAATATTAAATTCAGTTAATTGGAGTCAGAAAGGTGCCCTCCTACCATATTTGACCTAATTTCACCTAACAATTAGTTAACTGGAGTCAGAAAGGCTCCCTCACCTATTTTTAGGCATTCATTTGAGTTTCAGACTCAGTTAGACTCAGTTTAACTGCTTCAAAGTCTGTTAGAATCAATTACAGTGAAATTAAGTGGTTAATTGATGTTCCAAGTGGTGTTAAATGACCAGTAAGCCACTCTCATGCATTCAATTCGAATGACCTCTCTAGGATTTGAATTTCTTGGCTATTCATGCCATTATTTTGTATTGTAATTTATATTATGAGTTAATGATCAGGAATTATTGTTGCAAACCTTTTGCACCAGTTTTTCTACACTCAATTTGTTGTAAAGATCTGCATGCATCTCTTGTTATTGTAATTGTTGTTCTTGTTTTCTAGATTTTTTATGCTTAAATTTTACATGGTATAAGATCCATAGTAGGACAAGGAAACTCTTCTTTACAGTTTTACAAGGATCACAGATGAAGCTTGAGAAAGATTGCTCAAAATTATTCCAACACTGCACCAGAAGCGGAAATTTTTCCACATAAATCCTGGATAATTGTGCATCTGGTTTATCAATCTTGCTTAATAGGCTACTCCAGGAGTGATGCAACTTCAAAAGTGTAGATTCTCGACCTAAAATTGTTTTTTTTTTTTTTACTGCAAGTGTCCCAAAAGCAATCCTGTTGTATTTTTTATAGCCCAATATGGACTCTTGTTCAAACAATCTTCTTACTCCTTTGGATTGTCATCAATGGAAGGAAGATGCAAAGATCATATTGCGCTCCAAGGGACTCTACAGAGTCACTATGGGAACAAAACCAGAGCCTAATGCAGCTATAGAGAAGTCCAAGTTCCTGAATGAGCTTGATGAAGCTTATGGTTTCTTATGTCTCAGTATTTCAAAATACCTTCTCTTCCATATCAATGGATTGAAGACTCCAAAATAATTATGGGAACAACTTGCCAATATTTTCTGCAAGCAAGATGAATTGAGGGTCTATCAGTTGGAGAATGAATTGATTTCCCTCAATCCTGGAAATTTTGAAACCATTAATGAGTTTTTCACCAAGTTCAAGCATTTGGTGCTTCAGTTGAAAAAATGTTGTGTAGAGAAGAAGGAGGAACAATTGATTCTCTCAATCCTTTCAAAACTGGGAGCATATTATTCGGTGTTTGTCTCTACCTTTCATTTGGGAAAACTCACAATTTTGAATTGGAATATGCCATCCTTGAATGCATTCATTGAGTCCTTAACCAAAGAGCATGGCAAGCTTGTTCATATGGGGTCCATGAGATCCTCCAAGGATCAATCCATGTTTGCTGGATGACCCAAAATTACAAATGATAAAGGAAAGAAAAATCAGAAGGGGAAGACCAAGTTTGATCATCCTAATCAGAAGGAGAAGACCAAGCAGTTGGATGATCCCTCAGGCTCAAGAAAAGAAAAGAAAAAGGGAAAGGAGAAGACAAAGTGTTCTTACTGTGGCATTTCATCCTGAAAGCTCATGCATGAAGAAGACTATTGATGAGATGTCCCTTCTCTTGGACAAGAATAATATCACTCTTCCAAATGGCGTAAGGAATAAGGACAATGGAGATCAGAATGATCATCCAGAAAGAGGTCATGCACTCATGGCAAGTGTTTCGAATTCAAAATCTCTTATAGATTCAAGAGCTTCAAATAACATGGTTGCAATCAAATACTCTTTCTCATCATTGGACTCCGACAACTGCATTTCCATCCACATGGGAGATGATTCACAAATTTCATCGAAAGGAAAAGGTACAATTCACTTAGAACATGGCAGTTTTCAAAATGTTATGTATGTCCCTTCTCTAGATTCGAACCTGCTTTATGTGTATCAAATGACACATACTGGTTTTCCCAAGAAGGTTGTATTCATCCCTAATGATGTTGAAATTTCTGCAATTACCACTAGAAATCTCATTGCAGTAGGAAAGGCAAATCATGTTGCAAAAACATATGAGTTTTCCCACTTCTTGCTTATTCAAAGCCAAGTGCCCTTATGACTCATGGCAATTAGGTTATCTGACTATGGAATGAGAGGTTTGGACACCTTAATTAAAAATATTTGCAGCTGCTACAAAAGAATTACATCATTGAAGGCCTTCTGAACATTAAATCCTCAAAAGGGATATGCAAAGGTTGCATAATTGGCAAGCATCCTGAGCACAAGCTCGATCGAGGAAATGCTAGCAGGGTTGTGATATTTCAGAAGTAGAATCACTCAGCAATAGAAGACCTCACTAGAATTTACTCATGTACTGCAGAAAGAAGAAGAAGAAATGTTGAATCAATAATCACTCATTACACAGAAAATGGAGAAAAAATGTTGTATCATACATCAGTTGTAAGATGGAACCCTATAATGTGAATAATAACTGAATACAATCAAGGAGATTCGAATGCCTCTAAGTTCATTCGAATTATCCTCAGTGTGTAGCTTGGATAGCATTGGAGACATCATCCAAACCAGTGGCAGTGGTCATAAAAGTCAACTAGTCAGTCAAATGAGCCTAACTAAGTCTAACTGAGTGCATGGGAACTGATGTACGGAAGTAGAATCCAATGTGGGGATATGAGGAGCTGTCAGTAGTCAGTTGTAGCTAGGGTTTTACCCCTAGCTTGTGCAAATGAGCACCTACTAAGGAGAAGGGACTCCTTAGTAGCAGTTCAGTAAATGGAAATTAAAATGCTAAAACAGAAATGTCAATTACTTTAAAACATGTGCATGAAACATAAAAACAAGATGTAAAGAATGGCTTTTGTATTAATTTTACCTCCAATGTGAAGGTTGGTGAAGCTCTTGCAATGATCCAAGAGGGTTGCTCCAAGCTCCAACTTGCTCCTTCTCTTTCTCCAATGGTGGAAATGGGCCAAAAGGGGCTCTCGAGGTGAAAGTAGCTCAAGGGTGAGCTAGGGTTTCAAGAGAGATTTTGGCAGAGTAAGGGTACTTATGATTGTGGATATGGAATGAGGGGTCTCCATCACCTATTTATAGTTTTTTGTTGGTGGAGTGCTGGCCAATGGTTTTAGGAACCATATGGTTTAGGTCAGGTGTATAGGGTTTTTTCCTCCTTTTCCTCATTATTTTATATTTTTTATTCCCTTTTTAGAGGTTTTTTGCTATTTTTGGAGGAATTTTGGATATTTTTGGATGAAAAAGGAGTTTTTTAGCCATTTTGAGGCTTTTTTTTTATGGTTTTGTGGCCTTTTGGAGGCATTTTAGGCCGTTTGGAGGCTTTTTAGTGGGATTTTCAGGGTTTTTAAGGGAAATATGGTAGGAAAATGGACAAATGAGCCATGTAATGGGGTAGATGAGGTAGTGAACACTTTTTGGGTGTTAACAGATTGCCCCCTGATGTGCGAGGGCAGGAGCTCATCGTATGGCCGATGGACATCATAAGTCATGTAAGGTTTTCATGGGGTGTGGAGAGAAGAGAAGAAACAAACTGAAGCCCAGAACAACGATCCTGAACAAACTGCAAGAACTAAAAGTACATAACCTCAATAATGGATGAGGAATCATCTGATCATATGCATGAGGCGGGCATAACCATGCTCGTATCAGGATATAACATAATAATAACAATGGGGTCCAAAAAATGGGGACTTGACATATACATGACCTCAAAAACTGAATGAGGAAGAATCTCAATATATGGATGAGGCGGGCATACCCATGCTCGTATCAAGATACATAAACAGAACTGTGAGGCCCGAAAAGGGGGACTTGTAAGATACATAGATAACCACTGTGTACATCATAAGTGTCCAGAGGGGACACAAATCTGGGACATATTACTGGGCTAACCATGTGTGAACTGAAGAACTGGTGCACTGGAATATCAACAGTGCTGCTGACTGGGGTACCAGAGGAACTGATGAGCTGCTGGATCATAATGACTAGGAGCCATAACCTCGATGGTACACTGAACTGGAACTGAAATGGGTACTCAAGGAAGCATACAACTGGATGGCTGTTGAATACAATCGCCAACGCAGCCCGGACATCCACGGGAACAAATAACTGGGCATTCCGAAGTGACTCACCAATGTGCTAGAGTCGGGGGAAGTCCGGGGTCTTTGACTAAAAACTAAAGGGATATGACCCTACACAATTCACAGGGATGCGATCAAGGTGCTGAAGTCGAGCATGTGAGAAACAACCACTTGGAGAGGCAATTATGACTCCTCTCAGAATGGTCCATAGGCACGTACCACAGATGTTGATGAGTCCAAGGCGTAGGGACCTCTAGGCCTATCCTCTGGAATAGAGGGGCCGTCATCGACAGAGGGAGACCTGCAACTATCAAGGCAATGATGTTTCCTTGACAGGAGCGCGAGGTGGAGAACCGAAGTGTGAGAGTACTGATGGCAGGACTAGCAAACTGTGGGGGGACAACTGGGCAAGTAGAGTGGGTGGATTCAAACTTCCTTTGTTTAGAGTACGATGACGGGGATGATCGGGAAGCATATGAAACTAACTGAGGGGAAAGGGATCATAGCTGTAATGGATCTGGGAGGGGGACTGGGCTGAGGGAGACTCAAGCTGGGGTAAAATGGCCGGAGACTGCAGAATACTCTGAACAAAGGCGACCTGATTGGGGGTGCTGCCGAGATGATCGATCATAGTGCCAGGAGGAATGGGAGGGGCCTTCTTCATGGGTTAGGGAACTATAAGAAGGTTGTATAAGATGGTACTATTGTGTGGATTTATACGAGCCCAGGACAGTTCATGCTCGTGGTCGCGTTCAATTTTAAGGAGTCTGAAAGCGAGAAGAAGACTCTGAAGTAATGGAATGGTACTATCGTGTGGATTTATACGAGCCCAGGACAGTTCATGCTCATGGTTGCTTTCAATTTTAGAGAGTCTGAAAGCAAATAAGAAGACTTCAGGGGGTTTCTTTTTCGTGTGTTAGTCTCCAAGGCCCGAAGAAGCATAAAAGGATGTAATGAAGAACTCTTCTAGCCGGTGTGACTAGAGTATTCCTTTTTCGTAATTAGTCTACCAGGTCCAGAAAAGGGTTAAAATTATACCAGATAGACGCCCTTTTAGGTACTTTAACGAGCATGAAAGGAAGCAAGATTGCTCGACGATCTTTTCATTGTTTTAGGAGTCAGAAAAGAGCTTAACAGAAACTCCCTAAGTGCCTTTTTCGTAAAGGACTTGTCCGACCCGAAAAAGGGATAAAATTATACCGAACAAAAGGAATGACCAGGCAAGGAGGAAGTGTTCAATCAAGGAATATTGAGGATGACCAAGAACGAGGGTAGGGGGGAACACTGGTGAGCCTCCTTGCGGGGTGAATGAAATGGTGGCAAAATAACGAAACATTTGCAGTATGACAGGAGTGAATGGCTCATGTAAAAGTGTGGAACAAGCTGATGGCGGCCGATGTGGTGTGCAAACCGAGGCAGCAAGGTGTCGGGACACAATGTTTAAATTGTACCAGCTGAGAGCGAGAAATGATCTCAAGCATCATCACGAGCTCGAAAAACTGAATCCGGCGATATAAAAAGTGTCAACAACGGAGAACTGTCGATGTGGCACGCGAACCGAGGCGACAGGGGGCATTTTGGAAAAAATACCCAAAAAATTTGGGGGTGAGAGCGAGAAATGATCTCAAGCACCCTCACGAGCTTGGAAAAATGAATCCGATGATATAAAATATGCGAAAAATGGAGAACAGCCGATGTGGCACGCAAACCGAGGCGACGAGGGGTGTCAAAAAAAATGCTCAAAAAATAAAGTGGAAAAATTAAGGGAACAAGTGGACCATTATGACGGTCGTGTTGTGCTGATTCCAGTGGTGGAAACAGTTCGAAAAATGGACTTTGTATGAGCTCGGAATGGCCTAAACAAGAAAAAGTCAACTGACTATAAATAGTGAGTTCAAGCGGATTTGATATTTGCGACAATGCAGAAAAACTTGCCTAAGGTCGTTAAGGTGGTCAGATCGTTTTCGGGAACGAGCTGTAAGTTTGTCAAGGTAGACTAGCAGGATGTGGACCAAATCGTGAAAGCAATAGGTCATGGCCTGTTGGAAGGTGGCACCAGCATTTTTTAGGCCAAAAGGCATGACGCGATAGGCAAAGGTGCCCCATGGGGTAGTAAAGGCAGTTTTGTACTAGTCTTCCTTCCGGATTTGAATCTGATTGTATCCGGAAAAACCATCCATGAAGGAGAGGACTTCATGCCCCGCACACGCATCGATGAGTTGGTCAATAAATGGCGTGGGGAAGTTGTCCTTGGGACAAGCACGGTTTAAATCGTGAAAGTCAGTGCATACTCTAATGGTGCCTTGTTTTTTGTTAACGGGAACGGGGTTTGAAACCCATGTGGTATAGGCAATAGGATAAATGAATCCTGCCTTGCGAAGTTTTTCAATCTCGGCTTTGACAGCTGGGAGCTTTAAGGGATGAATGGGGCGATGTTTCTGACGAACGGGGGGTACATCAGGCCATGTGTCAATGTGGTGCTCTATAATGGCGGGGTCAAGACTGGGCATTTCGGTATAGGACTAGGCAAAGACATCACGGAATTCTCTGAAAAGGGTTTTGTATTCCTCAATCTCTTGCTTACTGCAGAAGGCTCCTAAAGTGATGAGTTCAGGGGTTCTTCCGGGGGCAGCAATATCAATTTGGATGACAGGTGAGATGTTGGCCATGTTACCCTCCTCGAAGGCATCAGGAGTAGGAATAGGGTCCTTGAACCAGTCGACCTTGGCGGGAAGGAAGTCTTTGGATTCAATCGTGAATTGGGTAGCTGTGCTAGAGGAGGATTCTTCTGGGATGAAATAGGAACGGTGGTGCATGTCATCCTAGGGATAATCCGGGGCAGTGAGAGCCTCGAGAATCTCCTCATCAGTACGGAAAGTTTGTGTCATCAAATCGGTTGATGAGGGAGTAGTGGTTGAAGAGATCATATAAATGGTATTAACCTCTCCTGAAGGGGAGGATACCGGGGGGTGGATCTCCTCAATGGTGGGGGGTGCCGTCTCAAGGTCCATATTGTTCATCTCATAGAGAGCCACTCTGTAATCCGGGAGATCGGGACAGTGATGTGAATAATGCTCGTAAACACCGCATATCGCACAGGGGTGGTTGGTACGCAGGGTTTTATCTTTAGGCTTGGGGGTGGGGTCGAGTTTGACGACAGGGATGTTGGGGTCGTCATCGAGCATTTGCATGTGTTCATGTAATGCCAGTAACTGAGGACATTGATGAGTCGGGTGACCTAACTCATCACATAACGAGCATTTGGGAGGAGCACAAAATGCAGGGGGGTTTTTTACTGTCTTGGGAGGTGTTACAGCGGAGTAAGGTTGTGGACCTCTACCCCCAGTGGGCTTGGTAAGAGGAGGAAGGCGGTTCGTGGAGGACGACGGGGTAGCTACACCAGGAGGTGGTTGACTAGTAGTGACAATGGGTTGCACCGGTTGCAGGACGACATCGGGTGTCGGCGAGGGAACAGAAGGCGAAAGGTACCAAACGGGTAATCCTAAGGTTAACCTAGGGAGGCTAAGGGTAGCCATGACCGGGGCGCTAACTACTCCTGAGGGAGGGATGAGGAAAGGAATGGTATGGATGGGTGTAACACCAATGTGACTAGGTACCAAAGGGGGTTTAGGCAACAAGGGCGGTTGATTCTTAGGATTTGGTGTGTCATGGGACAAGGTACATAGGTCAGACACGTCAGTGGCGGGTGACGGAGGAGGAATGGATTGAAAGGTGGAGGTCATCGACACGTCTGAGTAAAATCTAGGCGCCGTAGAAGAAACAAATGAGGTGGTTGTACTAGAAACAGGTTGCTCAACCATGGGGAGAACATTTTCTGGGGCCGCGAGGGCATTGGGATCATAGTAGGTGAGTTGGTCAACCTTGACCACGCGTCCCTCATGGGGGAACATCATGGTGCGAAAAACAGAAGAGGCAATTGCCCGCATGGCATACATGTAACTGCGGCCAAGTAAAAGGTTATAATCCAGTTGGGCATTGATTACCTCGATGTCAATGAGTACGGTTTTGCCACCTAACTAGACGGGGACATTGGGTAGGAGGCCTTGGGGCTGGGCCGAACGACCGTCGTAGGCACGTAATGCAGTGGTGGACTGCTGGAGAGTAGGGGATCCCAACTTCTGCCATACGAATGTAGACATAACGCATGTGGAGGCACCTTCATCGATGGATGACAAGATTCCGAACGGAAACAGAAACTTGGAATGCTAAGGAGGAAGGCAGGCTTGCTTCGGACTGGTCCAAATCAAATGCCATCAAATTCGAATCATTTGGTTCAATCACCCCAATGGTGGATAGTAGAGTCTTGCGTTGGGAAGGGCAGTTTTTCAAGACTTCTAATGTAGACATGGCTGCTGGAGATTGGGCTAAATCATCTACAATGTTGTAGTTTGACGCAGCACGCGCATTGGGGTTATTGTTGATACAGCGAAGTGGGAAACGAGGTGCTTTGGTAGCGCCGTCTAGTGGAGGCGGAGGTATACGTAATGCTTGATCAGTGGGATGAGCGTTAGTGGGTTTATCGGTGGGAGGGACTTCAGAGGTGGAACCATATTGGTTCCGACGGGTCTGGAGATTGACATCAGCGGATGACATCATCAACAAGTGGTGGGTCCCTGAGTCGAACATGGGTTGATCAGGAGCGGCGTAAGTGATTTTTTGTTGGGGTGGCGCATTGGATTAAGGGGGAGCCAACGGCTGAGTGTTCACTATGCCTTGGTTTGGTAAGGGGTTTTGCAGCACCAAAGGTAGCTGCTGAGGCTATGGGGGGTTGGGTGGTGCTTGAGGAGCCGCATGCCCTTGGCGATGGGCATCATCAACCCAAAGTTGCCGAGATCGCTCCAAGTGTGGGAAAGCATGCATGTAGTGGCCATAGACCCCGCAAATAGAACAAGGATGGTTTGTTCGCAAATTGGGGTTTTTAGCCTGCTTGGGCGGGTGATTAGGGTTTTGGTTAGCAAGGTTCGCATTATTATTGTTGGGGGGAGTAGTAGGTTGACCAGCTTGGTCTGTAGGTTGGTTGTTCCCACAGTTACGGCCCTTGCCGTGGTTTTGTTGGCCCTGGTTGCGTTGGTTGTTCTGGTTTTGCTGCGGGTTTTGTTGGGCGTAAACTTGCCCTTGGACAGTAGGTGGATTCTGAGGTTGCGCAGGTGCTGGAGTAGGCTGCGGGGGATGATATGCAGGTGGAGGATGAGCAGGTGCAGCAACTTGAGGGGGTTGCTGATATGGCTGCGGAGTGGGTTGTGGGTTCTCCGTAGGGGCTGCCTATGGTGGGTAATAAGCGGGTTAGGCTTGTGAAGGCGCAGGAGCTGGTGCAGCCTGTTGGTGGTAGTAGGGCTGAGGTGCGACCGGGGGGGCGTAAGCGGGATTTGTATGACCGAAGAACTGAGGTGGACAGAAGGGTCCATGGGAATGGTGGTGATGTGTCATGGGAGCATATGAGTTGGTTGCTCCAGACTGTGAGGTAGCCCGCGAAAGGTCAGGGCCAGGGGTAGGACGTGCTATGGAAAATGGTTGGGGATGCAAAGAAACATGGCCAATGATGCCGTCTGCAGCGTGGGATGCCCCTGGCACATCGTGCTGGGAGGAATCTTCGCGAGGGGCGTTAGGTATAATGGTATAAAGGTAACCCGACTAGGCGTAAATGAGGTCGAACTGTTGGGCCTTAAGGATGGCCTCTTCTTCAGCTTGGGGTCTTTCTGATACCACATCCTTAGCAATGACAGGGAGAAGGGACTTGAGGAACCAATCTAGGAAGATACGGTCGTCTAATTTGATCTTGCATAAGCTACGACGTCGATGCCACTCATGAATGTGGTCCGTGATGTGGGTAGCCGTGTTTTGTCTGCAAGATAGGAGGATCTCAATGCCCGCGTCATAGAGGACAGGTAGCTGGAAGAACTGCAGGAAGGTCGAGGCAAGGGAAGCAAAGGTGGCATGGGTCCCGTGGGGTTGCTCGATATACCACTTGGCTGCAGAGCCAGTGAAGGTGCGCTATAAAAAACGGAGGCGAATAGAGTCGTCCACTATGGAGTTGGAGGAACACCATAGGTGGAAGGACATGATATGGTTTTGTGGGTCCTCACCTGCCTTGCCCTCGAACTTAGGGATGTTAGAGGGGAGCTTGGTGGTCATGTGAGGCCACGCAGGGTCATGTCGGATAGGGTCGTTGGTCAATCTGGCTAGGTCGGGCAGGTTGAGGCTAGCCATGAATGGAAAACTGGAAGAAGGATGTGACACAGTAGTGGGTTGGAACAGGTTGGGGCCAATGCCCCGAAGTGGCGGGGCAAGATTTGGGATGTTGCCCCCAAGTGGGGGAACTAAGGTGGTATAGGATGGTCCTGCACCACCATGGGTAGTGTGAGCCACTGATGGAGTGGGGATAGGTATTCCACCTGCGGGAATAGGTGCAGTGAGGGGAACGATAGATGGGGGCCCCATAGAGGGCATACCCAAAGCAAGTGTAGTAACTGGTGTAGTGGTGGATGTGCCACCAATGGTCCCTACAATGAAAGGAGTGGAAGTCGTGCCAGCCATGGGGCTAGTAGGTACAGTGTAAATGGGATTCTCAGACTCTATCTCAAAATCGAAGGTAATGTAAGGGGCATCAATATCTGGTGACGGAGTCCTATGCCGCTGACGAGTGGAGTCAAGGGACAAGGCTCGTGATCTATGATAAGTAGTATCAAGTGATGATGATTTGTGGCGATGACGGGCGGTGTCAAGTGAACCGTGTTGTGGGGGATCGCCCCTGAGGCACCGAGAATGTCTCGGGGACTCAATGGTGACAGATGGTGTCAAATCTCTGTGGGTTGAGGTGAGTAGAAAAACAGCTCAAAAATCCTAATGCAACCGAGTGTGCAGAAGGAGAGCTCAAAAAACAAGGCACTCAGGCCAACAACCAACTCAAAACACCTACTGTAACAGCTGTGCTACAATAGGTGGAGTATCAACAGAAATGGTCAGAATACCAACAAGCAGCAGGTTTTGCTAAAAATAAAAAATAAAAAAATAAAAAAATGGTGGACTCACTAGACCAAAAGGAGGTAAGGGAGCATGCAAACACCTAACTAAAAAGTATTCTGACTCAACTAGACATATCCTCTGCAAGGTGATGAAATCCAAGTCAGACAATATGAATAGGAAAGTCAAGTGGCTAAGATATCCCCCTACCAGGAGGGACACCGGGTAGTCAATCCTAGAATAATGGCAACTAAGATACCCCATTCATGACACGTCCAGAAAGGTGAATCTTCCGTTTGGTCCTTTTACCGCAATACCCTAATACAGGGATATCCCGAGAACTGTGAAAGGTAGCCCTTCGGTTACTGAATGGAGTGCGGTATTCCACTCAGGCCTCCGGAACCAATCTCGCGACTTCAACCCTCCTAGGGGAGAGGCCCTCTGGTAAACTGGTCGTGACCGTGCCAAAAAGTACTAGGGGATTTTGGTTCCCTAATTGGACAACAGTTATGTCTCAAGTCTAAGTAACCGAGGGGTGTTATTGGAAGCCTATCCCCCCGATCCTACCTAACTACAAAGATTATTTTGTGTTCCCCAAGTGGGGTTAGAATATTGGTTGAGTTAAGTAGTTTTTAAGGCTCACTTGAATTATGTGACAGAGTGTGTGCTCGTGAGATGATGAACCCAAAATAGAAGTGCCACAAGGGGGGTAACTTTCTAACTAACAATAATACTGAATGTGAAACTTTAACTTGCAAAATTTTCTGAATTAAAAATGCTGAAATTTTAAAAAGATTCTATAAAGAGAACATAAATTATGTTGCAGAAAAGGCTGTAGGGAAGTAGGGCTGCAGGTGGAACAGATAGCTGTGTAGATGCAGAAAATATTGCAGCAAAGGGGCTGGGTTCAAAAATAGGAAAAAAATGCAAAAATCAGACCGCGGGTCTGTGGCGAATTTGAGCAGGCGGACCGCGGGTTTAAGGGAAACAGACGCGGACAGGTCGTGGCTTTTTGGACGACAGAGGTCGTCGGACCGCAGGAAAAAGGGAAAAATATGCAGTCGAGTCACGGGAAAAAGGCTAACAGACGCAGTCGGGTCGCAACAAAAGGGCTGAAATTCGCAATCGGGACGCGGGAAAATGGCCGACAGGCGCAGTTAGATTGCAGCAAACAGGCGGATTAGCCGTGGTCGGATCACAGGTAACAGACTTGAATCCGCCGGCTGGGCACTGGAAACAGTCTGAGAGCCATGGTCAGGTCGCAGGTAAAGGCCTGAAAGACGCGGTCGGGACGCGACTGCAGAGGGAAAAGATGTGGTTTACGGCAGCCGAAAGGGACAGCTGAAAGGAAAAATCGGGAAATTATTGCAGAAAACTAATTTTTTTTTTTAAACTGATACCAGAAATTCAAACCTAGGGGAGTCGCCAAAACTGTATCTAGGGTTTTACCCCTAGCTTGTGCAAATGAGCACCTACTAAGGAGAAGGGACTCCTTAGTAGCAGTTCAGTAAATGGAAATTAAAATGCTAAAACAGAAATGTAAATTACTTTAAAACATGTGCATGAAACATAAAAACAAGATGTAAAGAATGGCTTTTGTATTAATTTTACCTCCAATGTGAAGGTTGGTGAAGCTCTTGCAATGCTCCAAGAGGGTTGCTCCAAGCTCCAACTTGCTCCTTCTCTTTCTCCAATGGTGAAAATGGGCCAAAAGGGGCTCTCGAGGTGAAAGTAGCTCAAGGGTGAGCTAGGGTTTCAAGAGAGATTTTGGCAGAGGAAGGATACTTATGATTGTGGATATGGAATGAGAGGTCTCCATCACCTAGTTATAGTTTTTTGGTGGTGGAGTGTTGGCCCATGGTTTTAGGAACCATATGGTTTAGGTCAGCTGTATGGGGTTTTTTCCTCCTTTTCCTCATTATTTTATATTTTATATTCCCTTTTTAGAGGGTTTTTGCTATTTTTAGAGGAATTTTGGATATTTTTGGAGGAAAAGGGGGTTTTTTAGCATTTTTTAGGCTTTTTTGATGGTTTTGTGGCCTTTTGGAGGCTTTTTAGTGGGATTTTCAGGGTTTTTAAGGGAAATATGGTAGGAAAATGGACAAATGAGCCATGTAATGGGGTATATGAGGTAGTGAACACTTTTTGGGTGTTAACATCAGTAGAGCTCAACTAGTCTCAGTAGGTTCCTATTTAAGTGCTTTAGTCAGTTAACTGATCAATCATCCCCTGAATCGAGGAACTGAGTAATCAACCAACCAAGTAATTGAAGTAACTCCTAAATAGGTAGAATAAGGTGCACTTGTGATTCAGTGATGAAAACAAGGGCACATCAGTGGATAGGAGGGCTAAACCTGAGCAGAAACAAGCTCCCAGGGGCTGTGAAATAAGGACTAGGTACTGGGAGACTGCCATATTGATGACTAGATGCATGCAGAATTGCATGCAGGCATGCAAAATACAAAAATGATGGTGAGAATATTCCAACAAGGGATTCTTGTATATTGGGGTTGATTCATAGTGATATCAACAGTCCATTACCAAATCCCTCCATGAATGGCTCAAGGTATGTTCTCACATTCAATGATGAATTTTCCAGGTTCGCATGGGTCTGCTTTCTCAAGAACGAACTGGAAGTATTTGAAAGGTTCAAGAATTTCAAGGATTCTATTGAGACTGCCACTGGGAGAAAGATAAAAGATCTTAGATCTGATAATGGTGGAGAATATATCAAAATATATATGTTGCAACTTTGTGTGAACAATGGAATCCAAATCCAGCACATAGTCCCCTACACACCTTAGCAGAATGGTGTAGCAGAGAGGAAAAACCAAGCATTGAAAGAGATGTAAGTTCAATATGGTTATGGTAGAATGTAAAGCTGCACCATTCCCATTCCTCTCAGGAATTAGTCTTGAGGATGGTGATCTACACTGTTGGTGGATTCTACACTCTACCGGCAATTGATTGGTAGTATTCTGTATCTGACACACTCTGGGCCTACTATTTCTTATCATGTGAGTGCTATGTCAAGGTACATGCAACAACACCATGAGCTTCACTGGAAGGCATCCAACAGGATCATGCATTATGTGCAGGGTATGAGACATTTTGGCATTCACTATGCTACATATTTCAATCTTGACTTGGTTGGATTCACTAATTCAGATTGGGTAGTTGATAGCGTTGATTGGAAGTCCACTTCCAGATATGTTTTAATGATTGGTACAGGTCCTATTTGTTGTTCAAGCAAAAGGAAGGTATCCATTTCCCTATATTCAGCAGAGGCAAAGTGTCGAGGAGCAGTCAATGCTTGCATATAGGTAGTTTGGTTTCAGGGTATTCTAGATGAGTTTGATATTGGTGGCACCACTTCTACTATCATTTTTTGTGACAATCAAATTGCTATAAATATCTCGAAATATACGGTTCATAGATAGAGGACCAAGAATATCGAGATCCACATGCACTACATCTGAGAGCTCGTGCATGACATAACCATTGTACTACAGTATTTCCCTACAAAAGAGAAAATTGCAGACATCTTCACCAAGAGCTTCACTGAGAAGAAGTTCTCTTACCTCTGTTCACTATTGGGGGTGATTTCTACTATGGTGAGGATGGATTGGATCCTTCAATGTTCACTTTGAGGGGGGGTTTTCTTTCCCACTAGTTTTTTCCCTCTTTCCTCACTTGGATTTTTTGAGATTTTTTTTGGATTATTTCTGTACCAGGTGACCTATGGCCTTTGTTGTCGGGGCCCTCTTATTATTTTATTTTACTCCTCCACATGATATTATCTTAATGGGGGGTGTTGGAATCATTTTCCAAATACACATCATTTATCTGGGCTTAACATCCTAATTTACCACTTGTCCTAAGTATTTTTCCTCAACTATGTGCTTACATCAATTGAATATCGACGTTAGTTTCAGTCAACTGGGCCTTCTCCTTCATTCGAGGATCCAACTGGGGTGATTTGCATGATTAAAGCACCCAACTTAGTCCAACTGGAAGAATTTAATATTAAATTCAATTAACCGGAGTCAGAAAGGCGCCCTCCTACCAGATTTGACCTAATTTCACCTAAAAATCAGTTAACTGGAGTCAGAAAGGCGCCCTCACCTATTTTTGGGAATTCAGTTGAGTTTCAGACTCAGTTAGACTTAGTTTAACTGCTTCAGAGTTTGTTAGAGTCAATTACAATGCAGTTAAGTGGTTAACTGATGTTCTGAGTGGTGTTAACTGACTAGTAAGCCACTCTCATGCATTCAATTCGAATGACCTCTCTAGGATTCAAATTGCTTGGCAATTCATGCCATTAATTTGTATTGGAATTTATCTTCTGAGTTAATGATAATGAATTATTGTTGCAAACCTTTTGCACTAGTATTTATGCCACTCAATTTGTTGTAAAGATTTGCATGCATCTCTTGTTATTATCACTGTTGTTCTTGTTTTCTAGATCTGATGTGCTTGAATTTTACAGGATGTTGGTGGTGTTCATAGTAATAATGGGGGGGCTACATGTGTTTTCCCCTGGTGAACTAGAGAAAAAACGGAATGAACCCCTAGGGCTATATTTATTTCCCATACCAAACATCTTTAACCAATGATTCTCCCCAACCTAAGATCTACATAATGAGGACTCCCTTGTTGAACTAGGATGAGACCATGAAGATCCATCAATGAATATTAAAATGCAAGGAATGATTCTTGTCAATAACCTCGATTTTAGGTGGATCAAAATGTTCGATCAATGGAGAGTGTGTGTGTGGTGAAGAATGAGTGTGAGAACCTAACTCTGCAATTGTTTCACATCCAATTGAAGGATTAGTTCTCCTACGTTTAGTTGGTGGTCCCTCAAACTTGGGAGAGGCTCTACGCAATCGCCTTGAACAAGGACTAGGTTAATCATCCATGTTGACTAATAGAATGTCAAATGAATCAACTTATGTCCAAACTAGTTAAAAAATAGAGCATGGACTTATGAAAATCCCAAGGTACCAGCAATCAAAATTACTCTCTCAAAGCATGGAATCACAAGGTAATTACTTCCAAGGATCCCACGTGACAATGAAGAGTGATCAAGGGACTTCTGTAGATTAACCTTGGCATTGAAGGAACTTAAGACCAATAAATGAAGCTTGCAAAAAACATAGTTATGGTAGTAACCTCTCATGCCAATAAACACCAAAGTTGCAAGTACCCTTATGGAGATAGGAACCCTTCCAAGGGCGCAGAGGAAGATGATTATGTGTCTGCCTCATGTACCACAAGCACTTCCTACTTGCAGCCACCTTGAGAGGAACCTAGGAAAGGCCATTGAGGATACCAATTCACAATTAGTATTTGGGTAGAACATTCATGGGTCAAGCTTTTATGTATGGGAAAGGAACATAAGACATAAATCCTAAACCCAAATCCTCTGCTAAATTGGTGTCACCACGAGGACTTTCCAATACAATGGAAACCCCTTAATGTGAAAAATCCCACTAGATTCAAAGAGAGGGGACAATGTATCACCTACACCTAGCTTAACCTCGTGCTTAAGGCATGTGTTAGATTCACTTGGGCCTAGCAAGTACTTCCTACTACTATTGGATTTTGAAATCATTAATTAAGTCCTAGTTTTGTTTTATGGCCTTGGAGAGTTTACTCACCACACCTACTTCCAAGGCCCTATCACGTAGACTATTTTCTATTTTTCTATCAATGAAAAATAAGTCTTGTTGATTTTAAATTACACTTTCTTGTAGTTGGTTGTTTTTTACTTAAGGGGTACAACGTGGAAATTGAATGGTGTGTGATGACTCAACCAATTGACAAAAACATGCAATCCAATGCTATATTTCCTTTCAATTTAGTGAAACCTATCTAGATGATGGAAAGAAAGTCTTTCTTCTTCACCAAATGCACTCTCCAAAAAGATGTTACTAAACAAGCAACACTATGTGAAATCCTTTCAACACTTGAATACTTTTTCTCTGACCAATCAATGCAATAATTAACATCAAATGCAATTTGTCTAGTTTCACTACAAAATGCATAATTAAGACTGAAAAGGAAAAGGAAAACATAGACCATGCTCAATCATAACAGTAAAATCTATAAGATATTGATAGTGATCACCACTCATTACTTAAGGAGATGGAAGAGTAGCTTGTAGATCAGGTAGAATATGAATATGGAACATAATAAACACAAGCATTATGTATACAAGGGAAAAGTATTGAGATAATTATGAGCTATAAAACATGTGTCTTTGATTGTCAACCAAAATACGAGTTCATTGAAACTCAAAATTTGTCCTAAGATAGTTCCCAAATATTGCAAGCCATTTGAAATCTTAACTAGGATAGTACTTGTTGCATAAGAGATTGCATTGATTGTTTGCATCAAAGAATGTAATGTATTTCATGTGTCATTATTGAAAAAGTATATACATGATCCTAACCACATTATTGATTGGGTTGTGATTCATGTGAAATTGGAAGGAGATACTTTGGTGCAGCCAATGCAAATCCTCGATATGAAGGTTATGTTGCACACGAACAGAACCATAGGGCAGGTAAATGTGAAATGGTGCACTACGGACTTTAAGAAGCAACTTTGGAATTGAAGAATGTGAAGTGAGAGGCATACCCACAATTATTTTGAAAGGTTTTGTTGTAAAAATTGCGTACATGTACATAGTGGTGATATGTACCGAGGACATTGCATAAATTAAGGGGGAGAGGAATGTAACACCCTTTTTTTGACCCCAATATGTGATATGTATGTAATGAAACAAAGGTTATAAGTCAAACTTATATGGTCTAGAATACCATGGATATTGCAAATTTTCTACATACTTATTAATATAAAAATCATTAATAGCTACAAGTGAAGAAGCATGAAGAAGAGATGGGGAGATATGATTCCACAAGTTGGGGGAGTGAGATGAGCTAAGGGGTGATGATACTAGATAATGTTTTTATCTTTCATTGACATTTTTAATCCAAAGGAATTTAACCATAGTTTGAGTGTCACTTTAATTAATCATAGGATTAATTATATTAACATGGGATTAAGAGGGGATTAAGTGGTCACTTATGGGAAAACAATCGGTCAAGAAAATATCATGCATATAACTTGTTAAAAACTCACTCGATAATCATTCATTATTTAGTTACTCCATCATTCAGGAATGGGAATCCTTCATGCTATGGTAGTTTTGGTTGGTAAACCAAATAAAAAATGGGTGTTTCATAACATCTCACACAAAGTAACCTAATCAAATGGTGAGAATGGGATTATTTCCCATGTGATAGATACTTGTCCTATAGCAAGAATGCCTAGGACCCTAACACAGAGACTCCTCGCAACTTATGTTGGAGCACTAGAAGGGGATGGGAATAGATTGAGGGACTGCTTAGTAGAGAAGGGTGTCTCATCCCTTATGTGTGGAGGTTGATGGGGGATGAGTGCAGGGTTAGGGACAGTTTTGGACGAGGTTTTCTACACCTTTGGGTACTGTGAGTCTGTTTGAGTAAAAGTATTGGGAATTCACCCCTCATCGATTGATAGCCCTAGCTCAAGGGTTGTCTCTATTAAACAAAGAGAAGGCTTGACATAGTGCCTATGGTTGGGAGGAATGTCTTTTTCTTGCAGTTGGTTGGAGGACACTTATAAAGATAGGTTTCCCAATTGTGAGTGAATGAATGCCATGGGTTTTATTTGTGTTATGTGTTTGTTAAAATTATCATTTATGGAAATGATTGTGTGCATGGTTTTATTGAAGATAGTTTAATAGATTCATGATAGGAGTTATTGCATAAATTAGAATGGGATATTTATACATTTTGTAAGGTCCCCATTTTGACCCCTTTGTATTAAATCGTAAATGATGTAAATATTGATATTTAATCATGGTGAGGAGCTCAATGCCAAGGCCCCACCACTGATTTAGCGTTTTATGAATCGACAATTAAAAATAGATGCCTATGGTTCTTGTGCTAGATAGGCACAATGTAAATGATACATCATGTAATTACGAATTTTAATGAAAATACCCACAACTAGCTATGCAATGCAACAAAGAGATGGGGCATGATTCTACAAGGAATAGGGAGGGAAATTATTCAAACCCTTGAGCCAATGGTGTTAATCCATGTGTCAATGAGAAAACCCATAAACCCTCAACTACCCATTTTGGGTTATGAACCCAATCATTTAATTCTTCCAGAAATTGGTTGAGGCAGTTAATGCCTTGGGAATGAAGAGGTATGGTAGCCAATTTCGTGTATGGGAAAGCCATCAACCTGGGAAATCGTATTTTGTCTCCTTGGGAAATAAAACACCCACGAAATGGTTCCCAAAGCCATTCTGAACATATAGTTTTTCCTCTCTCACGCAGTCAGAACAACTAGGTCTTTCCTCATCACGTTTTTCACCATTTTTCCTGCATTTTCCATGCCTGGGAGTCGTTTTTGCATTATACAGCAACTGGGAGAGAAGGGGCCACGATTTGGGACTGTGATGGAGGCCATTTTTGCCCCAAAATTCCCATGAACGTTTTTCTGAAAATGATTTCTGCTCTCCAGGGTTGTTCCCCATTTGCCATTTCGTTTTTGGGCTTCCCACGTTTTTCTGAATTGGTAGAAACCCCCTCTTTGGGAATTCCACTGTAAAAACGTTTTTTCCTCATGCCCAGCAATTGTGGTTTTGTTGTTATGTGCATCCATGTTTTGGTTTGAACCTATGAGCAAAATATTTGGAGTGGTAGTGGATAGAATTGACTTGATAAACCTAGTGGGGGGAGACAACCTCTCAAGAAGATCAAGAGGGCTTTGGCTACTCTTCTATGCACACCCTGAGAGCACTAGATGGGGAAGGTATGGATTGAGGGACTATACAGCAGTGAAAATAATACTTCCTTGTGCTGGGTGTGTAGGTATTGTCGGTGCCAAGCTAGATAGATCTTGTAAGGTTATCCCTGGCTCTGTGCTTGAGCTCACTAGCTTAGCAACTCTTCTTTTCCATTCCCTAGCAACCTGATAAACCCAATTGTAGATTGGCTTGGCTCATCTTGGTGTATTCTTGGCTATGTGCGAGTCCGCTGTTCCCTGGTTCCTTGTAGAAATCATGCCCAGCTCGCGGGTGGCAGTTGTATCAAGAGGTTGATAAGCACAACTGGCCTATGGTTGGGTGGAACGTTGCAGTTGCATAGCCAGTTGCTTGGGACTACTTTGTTAAGATAAGTGTTCTCTTGTGTTAACTTTGCAATTATTATTTGATGAATATCTTGAATGTATAATGGATGTGTTGTTGATATTATTTCCGCTGTGTTTTTTCTTATAATTATACATTCCATATGTTTGTTATATTATGTGAATGCTATGTAAGAGTTCATGGGGTTAGATACCCGGTTTTAGCATCACTATCCTCTCTATCATGTTGGTATGATAGGAGGGGATGTTACACATTTGACTTCTATATAAATATATGTATATTATTTTGTTTCTAAAACTAATGGAATATTTAACATTCCCTTCACCCTATCCAACCATCGAGAGGGGACGTTGGCCAAACCTGGGCTCTAATCATTCGCCCCAAATGCATAATACTATTTTCAACCAATGTAATGTGTGCATAAATGTATTTAAACATGCACATTGGAATTAAATTCTATCCACACACATCTAACATGCAAATATACAAGCATAACATTATATGAAATAAAAACACTTCAGAATCAAATGTATACGAATACTTATCTGTATCCAATGCAGATCTAAGCAACTGGTTGTGTAAGAGCGTTTTTCCACCCAACCATAGGCACTTCGTCCAACATATACTCTTTCTACTAGGAGGCCACCCCCAAGTTGAGCTATGAGGCCACCAGGGAGAAGGAAACACTTACAGGCTTCTATCTCTCAGCCCACAACCCATTCTTCTCTATGTGCTTAGCGAAATGCTCATATAGAGCTGTACATGGGTCTCACTCAGCCCTCACAGCCTTGGCTTCCACAATAACTGCCCCACACAACACCCTTCTAGCTCAGGAATCCCCTTCACCGATCCACGGTTCTCTTGGGAGATCCATCTTGCTGGGTGCTTCCAGTGTGTGCATAGAATAACTCCAACCTGATATGGTTTCTCTAGAACCACCTGTAGCCTTGAATTGTGACTTCCCAAGCACCTACGAGAAATAGAAATCCATGGGTAAGGTTCCTAGCTTTCCCAACCTCTCTGCTCACCTACAACCAACTATTTTCCTTCCGAAAATGCAACTATGTCTTCTAATTCGAATTTTTGGGTTTAACACACAGTCTGGTAATGGACATGAACATCAATCAAATAACTCTACGTAGTGTAGCAACTTGCATGAGAGAGAGTGAGAAAATGGAATAATAAAAAAGTTGGTGACTCCAAGGATATGAGGTAAGGGTGAAAAGACAGCTGACATGGCTTCTGACCATAGAAGAAATAGGACTGCTAATAGCTGACGTAGCTGTTGCAACCCCCATGCTTCAATAACTACAAGAAGTGACTTTTCCCACCAACCTCACATGTGCAATCAATGATTGGAAAATGATAAAAAAAGGATATAATTGGCTTATTTTCATCACATGACAGAATTTTGGGCAAGTTCTAAGGTTGACACATGGCAGCATAGGATTTTTTTTCCCATAGCCCCCCTACCTCTTCCCCTCTAGTGGAATCATAGCCCCTTTGGTGCTCTTTACACAATCATTGTTGGACCATTTTATTAATTTTCAGCATAATATTTACATACATTTTGAATTAGGCATAATAAGCCAATCATATGGCCCAAAATAAAAATATATACATCATATATGCCTAGCCATTCACTAGTTGGGCCTTGGCCTTGAGCTCAACACTAGGAATCCATACTAGCATATTTACATCATTTACATAAGTTTGGATAATACATTCCAAGTCAAAACTGAGGGTATTATAGAATATCAAATCAATGAATAAAAATAATTGGAATTAGTATCAAGGATGAAATTTGTACCCGATGGTCTCCATAATGGATAGAGGTTGTCGAATATGTGACATCTATAATTGAGAACTAATTGATTTGATCTTGTTGAATTGAATTATAACTAATCCATTTGATCTTGTTGAATTCTCATTGTTTGTTAGTTTCGTTACGATTCCTTAATTGTTGTTTATCTACACCTATGTTTACTTTCAAGTTATACATTTTTATAATTATATCAAACAAACATTTTTAAATAAAAGAATCATATTTTTATATTTTACTTAAAATGTATTAATAATTATATAGATCGCATGCATAACACATTTTTTCTTTTATAATATATATATATATATATTATTATTATTATTATTATTATTATTATTATTATTATTATTAGCATAGTTTAAGCCAGATTCAATTTATTGTGTAAAATAATAAGAAGGAATATCAACATCATTTGATTTGAATTGATAAAATTATAATTATCTTGTATTAACATTATATAATTTAATTGCAATAAAAGTCTTTAATGATGTTGAATTTATTTTTAAATGATTTGATTGATCTAAAATTGTACTTATAATTATAATTAGAAAAAACAAAAAAACAATTTAATATCAAATCAATAAATAGTTGATTAACCTGCCATCTTATTATGACATTCAAAGGATGTTGGAACACACGTCACATGCTGGGAAATATTTTTAAAAGGAGGTAAAGTAAGTTTGTGAAAAGGACAATATATTATTTTAATGACATGGCCCTCACCTTGCCAAAAAAGACGGTCTCGAAAGAATCTCTTAGAAAAAATATATATGCTTTATGTGGAGGGGAAAAGGGTTAATAAAGTGAAAGGTTTGTTGAGATTTAACTTTAAATTTGTAATGAAATAATGTTTTATTTAATTAATTTTAAATTTAAATTTAAATATTATAAGTATTTTATTAAAATTTTTATAATAAAAATTAATTGAAAATATATAAAGTTAGATATATTATATTTGTATTATAAATATGTATTTATCTTAACTTTAGATTTATTAAATATTAATAAGGATCCAATTTATTAAGTATAAATATTTTCTTGATGTGTAAAAAATTTATACTTAAAGAAATTGGATCTCTCTTGGTGCTTAATATATCTGAGTTTAGAGCTTAAGATGAATCTATGTTGGTTTTAATTTTTATTTTATGAGTCGACATTAATTTTTTTTAATTACTTTTTATTTTTGATAATTTATGAGTCGACATGGAAACATTAGGTTACCTAAAGTGACAATAGTGACAACATCTCCCTCATACTGGATTGTAAGCACGTCACTACTCTTGTCCTTGATAATTTAAAAAACTATAGTTTTTTAAATAAATGATAATGATATTCCACCAACAAAACCAATTGTAATTTTTTTTTGTAAAATAGACATAGTACGTGCTTAATAAATCGAAGTTTAAGATGAATCTATATTGGTTTTAATTTTTATTTTATGAGTTGACATGAATTTTTTAATTACTTTTTATTTTTGATAATTTATGAGTCGACATAGAAACATTAGATTACATCAAGTGATAATAATGACAACATATCCCTCATTGTAAACACCTCACTAGTATTATCTTTGTAATTTAAAAAACTATAACTTTTAAAATAAATGATAATAATATTCCACCAACAAAATCAAATCAATTGTAATTTTTTTTATAAAAAGACATAATACCCACCATTCTTGATTTGAAAGGCGAAGGAAAACGAAAAGGCATGCTTTCCAATTTTTTTGGGTAATTAGTACGCTCTTAATAAAAATAACTACTCACATGATCAAATACAACATCATAAAAATTATAACAGCAGCAAAGAAAATGGTGGGTTATTTTACTATTTTATTGTAAAAGTAATACTAGTAACCAAGAAAATGATTGGTTGTTTTATTATATATATATGAGTTTGCATTTAATATTTTTGAAGGGGTGGTTTGTATGTTTGTAATTATTATTTCTTATATACAATTGATTGTTATTTTATGATTGACCACCTATTTTTTAAAGTTTTTTTATATTGAAGTTCAAAGAATCAAAGACTTACCATTAATAATTGTGAGTCCATTTCCATTATTAAAGATAGAATTTCAAAAGCATTAGCGCAAAAAGGATAAAGGCGGGTTTTTCATAATGTGATCATGAGTTGAGTTTGCATCTAGTTCGTCTTTTTATTTGTGTTTTGCATGTTTTTCATCTTATTTCCTTCTATCTACCTAGTTATTCCAATCTTATTTCCTTCTATCTACCTAGTTATTCCATGCTTGGTCAATTCTTCTTTGTAACTATGCTTATATTGAAGCTTTGAGAATTAAAATCATTATAATGAATTATTATTATTTATTTATTAATTCATTTTAGATTTAATTTTTATAAAAATATTAAAAAACTAATTAAATGATTTTCTTCATTTAAAAAATAATGTTGGTTATAATACTCATTGTTCTCACATGTACCATTTGAGTAAACACACTCAAAAACATCAATTCACGTATAATCAACACCATGCACTCCACATTTTATCATGTTTTTTTTACTTCATTTAGTCTGGTCAAATAATTAGTTGACCATTTTGAGGATGGCATAGTATATCATTTATCTTATGTGCAAATTACAAAATAAATACCTTGAGAAGTGTGTGATTTTTTCTAATCCAAAATATGATTAGCCCATGGTTCATAAATATGTGTGTTTCGTTAAGTAACATAATGAGTACATTATATGGATATGTTTTGACTCCTATCTTCATAAATGTGAATGACTTAGTCTTTCATGATGCCTACTAAGCTTATGAACTCTCATTAGTCCATGAGGAGAGTTCACATGGAAATTACTTCTAGTTTGGGAATCTAATATACATATATAAAAAATAAGCTATGGAAATGCGTTATTAAAAAATGAGAGTAAAGATATGCTGCTAGAATGTCACTAAAGAGTTAAGGAAAAAATATTTCCACTCCTACATTTCTCGTTATTTTCTCATCATTTTGCTCATGGCCAACCACAAGGGAGATTCCTACATTGTCAATAATGTTGGAGATTGAGTCTATAAAGAAGAAAAATACCCTCCCAAGTAGTGTTTGGTCCCACCTTGTTGCAACAACTCTTCTCAGGTGTCAATTGTAAGTTGTATGTATTTTAGTTGGTGTAATAAAACATAATCTTAGTTTACCCAAAATAATTATGTTTAAATTTCATTTAAAGAAATAAAGCCATACTTTAGACCTTGTTTGTTTTTCTCTCATGGTTTATGGTTAAATGGGATGCTTTCATGTCTGCCTTTTCTCTTTTACTTTATTTTTTCTATGCTTAGTTTCACAACCAACTAAATAAGGGATTTCCACAAACACATTCCACAAAATACCCATAGTAGATTGGGAAACCCGATGGGGATTTTGATAAAAATCCTTAAACCCATTTATGTGTATGATTGGCTTATGTATACTAGTATTCAATAAGATCTGCTTTTTGTTTATTATTTACTTAGTATCCATCAAGAAAGTGTCATTTTCTCCCAAACTCCTAGTTTTTCGACCTCGCTTTTGGCACAATTGTCAATCTCTATCCTATGAAGAGCACATTAATTTTCCTTTGAAATTTGCATGACCATCCCACACACCATGTCTATTATCTGAGTGCACACCCCACATAGGTCTCTTGTGCCTCATTATGTGCGTGTAGCTACCAATCTTTTTTCTATGCAAATGTACATTTTATAGTTCTTACTAGGACTATTTTTCATTTTATAGGTAGTATTTAAGCACTTCTAGAAAGCTATTGATTTGTCTTTTTTTTCCTAACTGATTGATGATTGTTATGCACCAAATTCTCAAAAAAGCATAAAAATAGAAAGAAAGAGTAACCCAACACCTTGAGAATGAAATAAAGATATGAATAAGAAGCCTCTTTGAGGGGGAAACCTCCTCATACAATGTATCAAATGCACAAGACAAGATGAGATGATCCTAAAACTAGGTCTCCTTGGTATATATATATATATATATATATATATATATATATATAGAGAGAGAGAGAGAGAGAGAGAGAGAGAGAGAGAGAGAGAGAGTGCAATTATAGTTAAGGTCCTAGATAACCAATAAATACAATACTAATGTAATAATAGAAATGTAATGAAATAATGTTAGGGATTAACATGCCCTTCCCCTTGAAAGAAGTGTTGTCCTCAACACTTGATTAAATCTGGATGTTTCTACATGAAGAACTCATATTCCCATGTTTCCTCTTCTATTGGAAATTTATTCCACTTGATTTGGTACTCAGTAATTACTCAATTTTGTAATTGCTTGATGTAATACCCTGTGTAATAAGACCCATACAAATATAATTGTTTTTTATGGGGGCACTAGGTGTCAGGACATGGGCCTTTAAGGACTAAGAGACATTATTATTATTATTTTGTAAATAATTAATTAATAAAAACAACTGGCACAATGGGGACCACTAAAAGAGTATGGGAGGCATATAGCTACAATGTGAGGGGGAATGGGGACATTCCTAGCACTTTAGAATTTTTTTGGTTGAGCTTGGTCTGTATTTATGCCTTGGTGGCTTTATTAGTTGATGATCACCTAAACATTGTACAACAGACCCAACTTTTGATTATTTTAGCCTATGTTGGTACTATTGAGCCTAATTCATGATGAAGTTGGCCTCCCTTGGTGAATGCACCCTCATTGGTGCTTGGGTGGATTCCACTTGTTGATTGATCCCCTTTGGTGGTTTTGTAACTCCTTTTTGGAGGGTACACTTGGTTTTGTAATCCCCACTTCCACAAGTGTGGCGTCACAAGCTATTTTTAGCCTTGGTTTGTGTAAATCCTTGTATAAACCCTCCTTGGTTATTTGGGGAAGATGCTTTGGCTTGTGTAACTCCTCACCTCACTATTTTGAATTCTTCTACATGGATGAAGTGTCCCCATATGAATTTGAGTTGGGTGGAATGACTTGGAGCCACTCTCCTTGAAATTTGAATTGCTTGGGTTGGATTTGAGTTAGCTTCTTGTGGTTGAGTTAAACTCCCCTTGGTTTGACTCAAGTTGGCTTACCTTAGTTTGATTTGACCCTATTGGGTTCAAATTGCATTATTTGGTCTATATATCCATGGTTTATCTCCTTGGTTAAGGTTGTTTATTATTATTGATTGTTCTTGGTTTTTCATGCCATTGATGTTGAGAGATTGGTAAGCTTGTGAGCTTGGGAAGCCATGTATGCTCTTCTATGTGAATGAAACTATTGCTTAAATTACTGTGATCTTGTATGGTGTTTGTGGAAATCCTGGACAACTCTGTTATAGTTCCTATGTTTCCATTGCTTTTCTATGTCCTGGAACTGCACATAAATCCTGATGGTGAATGGCGATGTCTTGAGGAACCTAAGGGGTAAAGGGATTACCATTGCACTTAGTAGTTGGGTGGAGGATACATAATATGGTGAGGAATTGATTTGTGTATTCTCAAACTGATACTTGAGCTATATTTGAGTGCAGCTCTGTTGTGGATCTATGACCTCAGTTCAGGGGTGGCCTGCCAAAGAGAGACCTGGCTTGTCACTGCCTAAGGCTGGGTGGAATGTGGTCCAGTTGACGCTGGTTGCATATTAGTGAGATAAGTCTTCCATTTTATATTATTTCATATGTTTATATGAATCATTTATCATTTTATTGCAGCCATGGAAGCTGAGTTGATATTTACTTGTGAAAGTGATTTTTGTGCAAATTGATGGATTTTCCTCATGGGATCTTGCTTATAATTTCTATCTACCAGATATGATTTAAATATATGTGTATATGTTGTTATCCATACTTCTATTGCGCCCTAGATGGCTGATTTTAATTGTTTTTATCCATGTGAACTTCTATCTTGATGATCAAATGTAGGTTGCTCGGTTTAATGCTTGAGATCTAGTGGAAAATATTAGTTATTTCTTCTTTCATATTGAGATCGGTTGTAGTAATTGATTTGCATGTTTATTTTGTGTATATTAGGGCTTTCAAGTGTGCCCTCCATGGCTGTTTTGATTAATGTTTGATTTTTATAGTCGAAATTGCTAAGTTTCGATGACTAGTTTATGAGTTTCACATATTAAAATTGGATTGTTTTGATAGTTTTTCTATAGATTCGATTATCTGATGTTGCATGGATGTACATGAAAATGGTAGTGTGACATTGGTATCTATATAGTTATATGTATGGATTTTTTTCTTTATATTCGGGACTCACAGTTGCCTTTGCAAGGAATTGGATGCTTACTGGATGATCTAGTTGTGAAATTGATAGCTAATTGTAGATCTAATTTTCTGTATGAGTTAGTGGTTGTAGATGGTTTCTTTGTAATTTTTTTTATTCATTATTTAATGGATTTATATGTTAGCTTCATATTTGATCCGATAATCAATGCAAAACTGTGAAGGAAAGTGGCATAGATTGGATTTACGGAAGTGTCTTAATTTGCATAATTTATCTATTGAAAATATTGAATTGTGATAGTTTGCAAAGGAATCCGTAAATACGATATATAAGTGTTAATGGGATGATTATGGTCACCCGATAATTTTTTAATAATGCTAATATCTAATTTTAGTGAGAATGTAAATTTGGTTTTATTATCATGCTTGTACAGTCTTGCATCTGCATGAGCTTTTGGTGAGTTTTATAATTGTTTTTTTTGAGTGTCACAATTTATTTTAATGGCTGAATGTTTATTTTATTTGTCTTGATGGTATGTTATCCTAACCTTTGGTTGACCCTATTCATTTTTACAATATATTTATTCAAACTTCCTTTGGGTTTACATGTGCATGTGACCTTGGTTTCAGGGTTGGGTACACCACACTTGATCCTTGTGTCAATGGTTGTTTTACATTCTAGTATCAATTTCCCTTCTTCATCAATCTCTAATAAAAATAATTTCAACTAGGATCTTGTCACCAAATACCTTTTTAGGAAAGAAACATGGAATATTGGATGTACATGTGAAGATAGAGACAAATCCAATTTGTAAGACATACTCCTAATCCTATCCAACATCTTATAGGTACTATAGTAATTGGGTGCTAACTTATTGTCCTTATTTTGTTTATTGAGGGACATTTGTTTGTATGGTTGTATCCTAAAAACTACCTAATCCCCCACTTCAAATTTCATTTCACTACGTTGTTGATATACTTTTTGTTTCATCCTATTTTTTGCTATATCCCAGTTGTATTTCAATAGTCGGAGAACATCTTGTTGGTTCTCTATGTGATTCTACCTTGCTTGAACCTTATCTTTCTCTTTCAAGGATGTTGTGATGGAAGGAGGATGCTAACCATAAAGTGTCGTACATGGTGACATTTTTTATGAATTATGGAAATATGTATTGTACCACCATTCTGCTACCATTGTATTTGTTTATCAAATGCAAAGGAGAAAACGAGGAACAAAGATACCCTTCTAGGCATCTATTAACAATATCATGTTTTCCATCGAATTGATAATGGTAAGAGGAGCTATGATCCAATTGAGTGCCCAAACAAAAATATTATTATTTCCTTCCGAAAGTTACTGGTGAAATTAAATTAGATCTCTATCAGTTACAATAATCTTGGTAATTCCATGTAGTTTTTGAATTGTTTTCATGAATGTTGGAGGTATTGTACTTGCTTTAAAAGGACGAGAAAGAGATAAAAAATACGAATACTTTGTGAATCAATCCACTAGTACCATGATGATAGTGTTTACTTTTGACTTTTCTATATCTATGATAAAATACATTGAGACCTCTTCCCAGTGATTAGTTGGTATGGCTAATGGTTTTATAAAACCTAATGTCTTGATTTTCTCTCCCTTATTATTTAAAAAAACAAAATATTTTTCCACAAAATTTTGGACATCAATTTTAATACCTTCCCAACAAAAAAAAATCATTCTTGATCCTATGGTAAGTTTTCAAGAACCCTAAATGCCCCCCTATAGGAGAAGTATGCAATTCAAGAAGGACCTTCGGTTTGAGATAATAATTCTTACAAAAATATAAGGAAATCCTAATACCATAGTGAATAATTCTTCCATGCAAATTTATCTAATGAATTATGGTCCTCTTGTAGTTGTTGAATTATCCTTCACAACTTATGATCATGCTTCCATCATGTCTTTATTGTTCCACCCATTCAAATTGCATAATGGAAAAAGAACAAAGTAATCCCTCTATGTCATATTCTTTTCTTGAAAGTGCATTTGCCACCACATTTTGAACATTTCCTTTTTATAGATAATTTCAAAGTCATAAACTACCATCTTTGTAAACCATTTTCATTTCTAAAGATAATTATTGTTCCAAGAAGCACTTACTACTGCCATGATATGTTCTTACCTAGAAGTGTCTTCATATTAGGTAAGGGAGTCATTTCTTGATTGCATGCAATATGGAAAACATTTCATTTTCATAAATTGGTTTGAGTAAATTTTTTACTTTAATTTGATAAATTTGAAAGGAAAGGGGCATTCCCTCTTGCATTAAAATAGCACCAATGACATGCCCCAAGGAATTACATTCCACAATAAATGTTTTTGTGAAGTTAGACATGACTAATACATGAGCTATACACATAACCACTTTAATTTTTTCAAAATCGTAGGTTTCTTCTTGAATCCAAGACAATGCCTCCTTTTTCAATAACCTTGTTAGAGGTGTTTCTATTTGACTATAATTATTGATGAATTTGCAGGATTAGCCTGTCAATCCTAAGAATCTTGTATGATTCTTCAAGGTTTTATGAATTAGCCATTCCATGATATATTTAATTTTGTTAAGGTCCACTTTGATTCCTTCATGAGATATAATATGACCCAAATATTCCACTTCCTAAAGACTAAAGGCATACTTAGAAGGATTGGCATATGGTTCGTGCTCCTCCAATAGTTTTAAGACCATATCAATATGGTGTACATTCTCTTACTGATATTTGATATAGATTAGTATATCATCAAAAAATAGTAACAAATTTTTTCTAAGGAAGGTTTAAATATAGAATTCGTCAAACTTTGAAATGTAGAAGGTGCATTGGTAAGGCCAAATGGAATCACAAATAAATCATAATCACCATCATGTGTTATGAAGTTCCTTTTGGAATGTATTCTTTCCTCATTTTGATTTGATGATATCTACAACAAATATCCAACTTGGTAAAGAAAATATATCCCTGTAATCCATTTAATAATTCATTAATGATGGTAATAAGGAAACTTATATTTAATGGTCATCTTATTCATCTCTCTATAATCTAGATACATATTCCATGAAACTTCATTTTTGTGAACCATCACCACTAATGCAGAGAAATCACTTTGGCTAGGTTGAATGATGCATACATCTAACATTTGTTGAACCATATTCTCAGTTTCACTCTTTTGTGCATATGGCTACCTATAGGGCCTATTGTTAGGTGGAACACTTCTAGTTACAAGTGAATAGCATGGTTATGATGTTGAGAAGGTGGAATAACTTTAGTAATTTATCCAAATACCTTAGTGTTAGCACTCAAAATTTCTCCCTTGGTTGTGGAAGGATAGTTCTAAGGTAACTATTTCAAACCAGTCTTTAGGAGGAAAAATAGCCTTTTTCCTACTAGAGAGGGCTCTCTCAACAAATGAATGCAATGGCTAGAGATATTTCAAAATGATTGAGTTTTTAAAAATTGTAAGAGGATGAAACACATGGATACCATTGGGCATGGAGTCAAAAAACTAAAATATTTAAGAATCAATAGAGTTTAAACAATGAGGATTTTTGCAAAGGCAAGGTAGTTATCTTTTCACAATCAAGTTCTTATTTGGCAGGCAATAATTGAAAAAAAAGAGATAGTCTATCAATATTAGGCATCAATTATAGATGAATCCAACATTAATTTAGTGGAAAAGTTGTGAATAATTTGATCCAATTAAATCAAAGCATAGTTACATGAATTCTGATTTAAACAAACTCATCAAATCATTGAGGAAAACATAATGGAAATAAATTCACTGGAATAACAAAACAAATAAGGAAAGGAAAAATACAGACTGTGAATCAACAACAAAGGAATCTTTACTCTTGAAAATATGCTCAAATCTGCTCGGCTATCTTTATTAAATTGGAGAGAGATCGATAAAAAATGTATATTCTTCTCACGGGTTCCAACCCTTGTCACATTGCCAAAATTTGTCCTTTATACATTGAAAATCCTCTTGAGGCAAAACCTAACTGCTTCTCTACTAAAAATAGTAAACTTAAACTAATTATTACATTCCATTTCTGTCAAAATTTGCATAACTTTAAAAATTCCCCAAAATAACATTTGATATCTTCTTTTGGCTGTAGTTGTTGATGAAAATTTCTTTCTTTGGAGAGGAATCTTCAAGTGTGTAAGTTGTACTTCATTTTCCCATGCTTCTCCACTGTCTTCCATTGTTCTGTAGAAGGTATCTCATAACTAGTCATTTCTTTGACCAAAACTTTCATCTCTACATGTTCCGCAATGGATATCGTACATATATTTGCACCTATCATGGTCAATTGGTTCAGAATTTCAAAAGTATCTAAAAGTTTTTCTAGGACAATATTCCCTGTTAAGACATGAGTCATGTCTTAAAATTTGTGATGGTTCATTCTAATGTCAAATAACAAATCTTTATACTCATTATGGGGAGTTAATTTATCATTTTCATCCCAAAAAGAAGGAAATCCTTTCTAGATCAGTTTTTCAAATGCTCTTTTGAAAACTACCACTTGTTGTTTCATCTACTCTGCTTTGGCCTGGACATTCTCAAAGTGAGAATGCTTCCCAAGAACTTTTCTAGCCCAAGTTATAACTGTTACTATGTTTTTAATGGCCATTTCCTTCAAATCATCCTCTATTAAAGTATTTAAAAAGGTAATAGTATTTTGTGTTGTCTCTTTTGGCTTCTTATCCATAACTTCTCTCATTGTTGTACAACTTTCTATACTATCATCTTCTATTGGTTCTTTTGTATTCATAAAACTTAGATAAGGTCTGAATTTTGCAGCTTAATTTATGATATAATCCAAAATAAAATGTTTGGCACCCTGCAAGGGAAGTTTCCCCGTCACTTGAGACATTAATTTCTGATTTTTCTCTATCAACTCCTTATTCTTATTTTCCAATTATTTTCTTTCATCTTCCTTTTTTCTGGTTTTTGTGAGGAACCTGCAACAATTAATTGATAAAATGCACAATATATTAGAACACAATTGTTTTTTATTGATCGCGGGCCACTTCAAGGGGGAAACCTCCTTTGAGAAAGATCAATACAAATAACTTCTCGGTGCCTTCATTGGCCTCAACACGTACTTATATACTAATTCTATGCTCCAATACTATGGATCAATACAATGGAACATATAATACTACGAGATGACTTACAAAACATATGCTTCCAATACTATGGATCAATACCATGGAACATATAATACTACAAGACAACTTACAAGGCATATGCATCCAAAAACAATATACTAACAAAGTAAAGAGAAGGGTTGACACAGGTTCCTAACATCCCCTCTCCCTTAGAAAAAGATTTGTCCTCAAATATTTAGATGTGGAATTGATGTTAAATTTGAAGGAGAGGTTCCCATGTAGCATTTTCTGGTTGCATTCCGTGCCACTGAATTAATACCTCTATGATAGATAGAGAGAGAAGATGGCACCCTTTTAGTTTAAGGGAGGATTGCTTGGAAGGTTGTAGATGAAGAAAAACCATATCACCTTCTTGAAAAGTGCACTCAAAACGGTGTTGATCGGATTGGTGTTTCATTCGAATTCTGGCCATATGAAGATTGTTCTGCAAAATGCGATGAATCTGATCACGGTTTCGAAGAACTGTGTCAATTTCCTGAACTGGTGAATTAATGCTGAGGGTGTATGGAAGAAGAAATGGTGGTTCCTGACCATAGATTGCTTGATATGGAGTCATTTTAGATGCAATATTGTACCACCATTCAGTGATAGGGAGCCACTTTTCCCACTAAGGTTTTTGTTCAGAGGTGAAGCAATGAAGATAAGTTTCCAAACATTTATTGGTAATTTCAATCGGACCATCCATGTGGGGGTGAGACCCTGAACTCATCTTTAGTTTGGTGCTAGTGTGGCGAAATAGTTCTGTCCAAAAATGATTGGTGAAAATTGCATTGTGAGCTGAGACAATGGAAGAAGGGATTTCATGAGGACGGAAGAGTTGTTCCAGGGCACAAAATTGACTATATTTGTAGAGGCGAGCAACCAAACCAAAATCATTGTCTTCCCTCCAAATGTAGGGAGCCCTTTAATGAATTCCATAGAAATATATGTCCAAATCCATGTAGGGAGGGGTAAGGGTTTGAGAAATCCCAAAAGGAGCTGGAAAGTATCACATTCAGCCACCATCTCTTGAATTTTCCTTTTCATTCCCTTCCAAAAGAAGTTATGAATTTCCCGCTCATACATTTTGAGGAACCCATAGTTCCCTGTCGATGGAGAAGCATGAACTTCATAGAAGATATCCTGTTGAAGATCTGTGCTCTGGAAAAGCACGAGATAACCCTTGTATCTTAGGGAAGTACCATCCCAAGAGTAAGGCAGTACACTAGAAGGGTTGTTGGCCAACCGTTGGATGAGTTGAGATAATGGGGATTCATTGACATATCCATGTTGAACAGATTGCAACAAATGTGGAACATGCATAGAAATATCTGAAAGAGAAACTTGGTCATCAAATGTGCAAGAAATAGCATCGACCACCAGATTGTCCTTACTCTTCTTGTAAATGATCTCATAGGCATAACCCATGAGTTTTCTAACCCATTTCAGCTGTGTTGGGGAGGATACTCGTTGTTCCAGAAAATATTTTAGACTCTGGTGATCAGTCATGATGCATAAATAATTCCCTAAAAGGTATGGCCGCCACTTCTGTATTGCATGCAAAATAGCCATCGTTTCCTTCTCAGAGGTAGAGGCGGCTAAATTATTACCTGAAAGGTCTCTTGAAGGCGACAATCCAACTAGTTAAACAAAAACACCTGCATATCTATCCAAAATGTCTTGGATATCCAAAGGGGTAGTGGACATTATTGATAGGTGCATATGAGTGGAATGGAGACGAGTGAGACACCATGTGAATTCTTCTTAAGGATATTTTCCAGGAAATGTGAACTAATGATGTGGAGAGACCTTGGTTGTAAGCTCATAAATGTGTGTTTTTTCCCATTGAATTAAAAATGCATCCAAATTTTAGCAAAATCCCATAAGATAGGGCCAAGTGTGCGTAAAAATTGAGCACCCAAAACCACATAACATCCGCCTAAGGCCAAGAAAAAACATGTCAGAGCATAGGTTATAATCTTCCATAGAGATACGCACATTGAGACACTTCCCCTTGCAAGGTAAGGTTCCCCCATTGGAAATCATGACATCAAAGTTGGAGTAAGGATGGATAAAACAATCATCCTGTTTGACGATCCGAGGGTCAATGAAGTTATGAGTGCTACCAGAATCAATGAGTATTATAATAGGGAGCTTCTTGAAGTAACCCCCGACCCTCATTATTTGTGGGTTGGTGACTCTAGCTAAAGCATGGAGAGATATCTCTGGGTGGTCGTCCTGAGATAGAGGGTCAACAGGCGGCTGTTGAATGTCGACCTGATCATCTATTGTATCTGGAGCTTCTTCACCAAGTTCAGAGGCAGGCGGAGAATCCACATCCAAGAGATAGATAATTTGATCAACACATCTATGTCCCCGAGTAAATTTCTCATCACAATTATAACAAAGCCCTTTTTCTCTACGTTCTCACATCTCTGCTTCAGAAAAATGCTTGATAGGAGTTGGTAGAGGAGCTGGAGTGACGGGAAGTCATTGGGAAACGATATTTTTGAATGGAACAAAAGTGGATTTGGAGTGTTGCTGGGCTGTGATCTTATCCTCTGCCAACTTAGCCAACCCTAGGACTTCCATCATTGTATTGGGACATAACATTTTAATCGCTGAGCAGATTTCATCCTTGAGACCACTAATAAAACAACTCATGTAGAATTCATCAGACAATCCTTCTATGTGATTGGCCAGTTTCTCAAATTTTGTCTGATACTCAATCATAGTGCCAATTTGGTGAATTTTAGTGAGTGCTCCTGTGAAGTCGTCAAAAGAACTAGGACCAAATCATTGCAAAAGGAGTTGGAAAAAATATGTCTAGTTTGGCTCATCATGAGCTTTGATGTACCAACGGTACCATTGAAGAGCTTCTTGTTCTAAATGAAAGGATGCAAGTGGAACTTTGTGGACATCAAAAGTATTATGCAGATTGAAATATTGTTCTTCCTGGTATATCCATCCAGTCAGATCGTTACCATTGAAGCGAGGAAAATTGAGCTTCGGTCCACGGAAATTGTTGTAAGAAGAGAACCCAATGTTTGCAGAAGATTATGGCTCTCGTTTATTGTTCATGGCTGAATGTTGAAGATGGAGGTTGAGAAATTTTTCATCCAAATTTTGGAGTTTGGTTTTGAGGGCTGCGAGTTCTTCATTCATGATTTGTGCTCCTGCGTGGGTGACAACCATAACCAGGAGTTTTTTTTGTTTTGTGAATGGGTGGAAAAACAAAAAACAGAAGCTTCTTTACTAAAGGAAAATTTGGATTTGGGAAAAAATCTGATGGGTAAGTGGGGTTTTACTAGGTTTTGGACACTTTTGAATGAATAAAGAAGCAAAAAATGAGGATTTCAGAAGTGGGGAGAAAGAATGGGAAAATTTGTCAGAGAGGGACAAAGAAGTAGAAATAGGAAAGGAACACTGTGAAAAAATTTGAAGTTGATTGGGTGAAAATATAAGAAGTTATGGCAAACCCTAAAAATAGACAAATGTGGGATTTCTGGATTTAGGAAGTGGAATTTTGGATAGGGTCCTCAGGGATGAAATATGTGGAAAGGGATTGTAGGGGTTTCAGTGAAGTTTCAAGGGAAACATAGTTAAAACAAAGAAGATATGGCAAAAAAAAATTTCGGAATGGATCTACAACGACAGAAGTGATCGGAATGGATCTGCAATGACGCAGAAGTGATAGGAATGGATCTGCAATGATGCGGAAGTGATAGGAAACAGTTTTGGACAAATGTAATATGCAATTTATCAGCTGGCATTATATATGGACCCTAGGTGTGCACATATTCCTAAAGGATCATGGGCTTCACTCAACCACCAATGTTGTCTAACGGCTTGCATATTGGTGCAGTACCCCTCACTCCATGACTCAGTTAAAATTGATAATCGTTTTTCCACAAATGACAGCTCTTGGTTTACCTCACGAGTGGGAACTAGTCAATCAAGTAGGGTTCGTTTCCCTTTTCACTGGTAGGTCCTCTCAATGGGCCAACTACTTTGGGGTTCCTATGGTACTTTGAGTTTTAGGGATTATGCCCAAGTACTTCCCATAGTTAAGCGGATAGGGATTATTCTTGGATCCGGACCTGCAATTGATAGGAACAAATATAGATGAAAAAATAAATTTGACAGAAATTCCACCCAACGAGCCCAAGAAGTGCTCTGATACCAGATGTGAAGAACCTGTAACAATTAATTGATAAAATGCATGATATATTAGAACACAAAATATTTTTATTGATTGCGGGCCAATTCGAGGGGGCAAGCTCAATACAAATAGCTTCTTTGTGCCTTCATTGGACTCAACACGTACTTATATACTAAGTCTATGCACCAATACTATGGATCAATACCATGGAACATATAATAATACAGGATGACTTACAAAGCATATGCGTCCAATACTATGGATCAATACCATGGAACATATAATACTATGGGATAATACAAACTATGGATCAATACCATGGAACATATAATACTATGGAATGACTTACAAGGCATATGCATCCAACAACAATATACTAACAAATTAAAGAGAAGGGATGACACAGGTTCCTAATAGTTGTCTTCCTCTAACCTCTATTTTTCTTCTTTCAACTCTTTTATTTCCACTTCTTTCAGGCTAACTTGGGACATAGCTTGGATTAGATCTTATGTACTTTATTCTTTGTTGCTCTAACTGGTTCCTTGCTTCTCTTGCACCATACCTGCTAATTTTATTTTCAAATTCTCAATTTGAGTCCCGAGACTCAATCTGTCTTTCTCCTAATTCACTTCTTTTTCTTCAAGCTTAAGCAATGTAGATTTAGAATCACTTAACTCTTGTGACAATGATTCCTTTTCTTGTTCCAAAATAGTCAACTCAGATTCTTGAATTAACTGAGTTGCTGGGATTTTAAGATTTTTCTTAAGCAATTGAATGGTGTTTTCTTTTTCAATCAAGAGCTTCTTTCTTTCCTCTCCTTTACTTGGCTCATCATTATTCTCCACTAAATCAATTTGCAACTTTTTGATTTGGTGCTCCTGATCTTTATTCTCTGTTTTCTCTTGTCTCAACTGGATTTATCACCTGTTCACTGTATTTTGTAGCTTTGCAACTTTCAGGGTAGCTTTCATAAAATCTGTGTAAATGACTTCTCCAATCTGCCTATGTAAGGGAATCTTATCTAGGACTAGTATCTTTTGTAAATTTAGCTTCATCTCTGTGACTTTCTCATCAGATGATACAACCATATTCAAAGTATTATTTCCAGTATCTCTGCTGGTCATCAGAGTAATCTCTGAATTGATGAGATTACTAACTCTAAGAAACAATTTTTGGATTTTTTCTGATGCTGCCTTCTTGTCTTGGCCATACTTAACATACAACTTAGCTCTTACCTGAAAAATTATTAGCATAACCTGCAACTTTTTATTCATCAAAATTATATTCATACATTTGAACCTCTGGGGCTTGATAATTTCTTTCTTTTTTCCTTTTTCAATGTGAAATAGAATCATTTCATCCTGCTGACTTGATTTTAGTCTTTTAGATTCTCTTTCTTTCTCTAGCTGCATATCAGTACTTTCATGGAAACTCCTTTTACTGGTTGTTTCAATCTTACCCGGAGTATGTATCAACTCAGCTGCAAACTTATCCAGGGTAGAAGGATTTGACTATGAACTTTCTAAAGCTTTTATATTAGATTCAAATTGTAATAGATTATACCTCCTTGATAATCCTTCAACCTCTTGATGATCAAATGCTTTTCTTTTCTTCAATTGTCTCTTATGGGAGATGATATGATAGGGGTCATAATTTACAACAAAGGCCTTTTTAAAATTTAATACTTCTAATTGTTTTTCCACAAAGGAAAGAGCATTCCTGTTTTTTATGATAAAAGGACCAATTTTTAAAGGAAATTTTATATCTGAAGCTTTCTTGAAGCTAGAAAATGGTCATTTTCAATTGTTAACTTTTGTCTGATAAAATCTAAAGAAAAAATTCTCAATGTCAAAAAGGCTGGTAGAACATATGGTTCTTTAATAAACCCATAAATCGCGATTAATATATGTTTTTTTAGAAAAAAACAATTCTCCAACTGCTTTCTCTGGGCTCAACTGCATTAGGGTCTTCATTTCTGGAAACACTCTTGACAAATTTTCTTCAAAAATCAATCTGTATAGTTTTGATAAAATTAGGTTCATAAAATTGAACATATTGTTCTCCACTGTGTTTGAAAATACTACATGTGGGAAATGTAAATCCTTTTCACTTGAAAATAAAAGCATTTTCATCAAGTATGTCTGGAATCTGAAATGTCTAGTGTTGGGGAAATTCATCAGCTGAGAGTGAAATTCATCAAATTTAAGGCAAGGGACTTGGCTGTAATCTGTCTCTGGCATACCAAAACTCAATCTGAAAAGTAGACTTAGTTGGACTTCTGTGACCATTGAATCATTATCAAACCCTAGGATATGGGAAATGAGTGACAAAACTAACTGTGAATTTTCATCAAAGAAGTTGATGTCTAGTGGATAAGGGGTACTGTCAATTGCTAGGTCAGGTTTTAAGCAACTAGTCAAGAAGGCTTGCTTGTTTTCAGGGGATGACTGTCTATATTGACTGACTAAGGTTTCTTTGGAAAAATATTCTTGGTCATAGGAGAAGGACATGGTCGCTTCTAAGGATTTCCTAACAATTGATGAGCTGATAGGGAAAAGGATTTTTGTCCTAGATGAATTCATAATCACTCTTTCATTTTGAGAATAATTCATTGCGCAAAATGAAATGAAATATGGAAATCCTAAAATCCATTCTGGACAAAAATGAATTAAATTTAACTTAAAAACACCGTGGACATCTAAATTATGTTTGTGCATACCCTCCAATCTGCTTTTGATTTCTAAAACTGGATGCTTAAAATTACACTATCGTAAATGTCACTGTCTCTGTCCTCTAGGGTTTACTTTAGACATTCCAAGGAACTGTTAAACTGTACTCTTCCATTATATATGCACTTCTAACTACCTGCATGAGTTTTGAGGGGCCTACCTAGCACTAACAAGTCGAAAGTTATTCCCTGTTGCTTTCCTATTGCATGCACACATTCCAATCCTCCAACGTCGAAAAGACAAATGTCAACGCATTCACGTGATTTTGTCTTTTATAAACCCCAAAGGAAATTTCGCAACGTGGGAGAGTGGTTTTCCTTACCGCCTTCTCGAATTGCAAACTGATATGACGCTGACACATGGAAGGAGGAATGATTTTTCACAACCGTCATTAGCTTCATTTCATCACACATGTTGGGGGTGAGAAATGGATGTTGGTCGTTGATCTATCTACCACCTGATCAAACGACCGTCGATCTTTTCCTTCCTTTAACATCACCTCATTTGAATTTTCGGCAGACTTTGCCTCCGTTATTAACCTCGCTTATTCTCCAACGAAACTTCCCTTCCGCTACCGAACTTTTCCTACTGCAATCGTGACCGTGATTGCTTTATATGGTATTACAAGGCACTTTATTTATTTCTTTAGATCTTATTTCATGTGGCCAATGGTTATATGGATCATTTTCTTCGGGATTTGGTGCCTTCCTCATCAAACTTAGGAGATATCAAAACAATTTTTTGGATTGGCAATCTTTCATTCAAATTGGAAAAATAATGTGCCAACAATTGGCTCCAACTGGGGATTGTATCCTCCATGTGAGGTAGCAAAGAACCCATAGACCATGTGCCTGACCATTGGGATTTTCCCAATTTCAAACTGAGACCTACTCAGTACTCTATGATCTGCAAATTATGCAACTGAAACCCAACTGGCAATCCAAATTGAAACAACATCATACTTTTGAAAATGAACTGTACAACACTGAAAGAAATGCTTGCCTAGCAAGCTTATTAATATACAAATTTATCTGGAAAATCAATAACATATATACAATTTATGTACAAAATCATCTTTTCTTCTGCTCGCTTAAGAAATATAGTGTTTGAGAAACCTTCCATTCACTGGGCTTCCTGCACGCTTCCTGTAACAAACTCTCCATTTTGATCCTATAGAATAAAAGAATTATCTCCCTGGTAAGCAATAATTATGTATGGGCCTCTCCATAAGTGTTCAAATTTTCCATGTTTGTCCTCAATTATAGCATCCCATTTCAAAACCAAATCATTAATCTAAAAATTTCTTTCCTTAATATTCCTGTCAAATGTCTTTTTCATTTTGTCTTGATGTATTTGAGTTTTGTTATATACTTTTTCTCTCATCTGATGCAATTATATCATCTAATTCAACCTTCTCTACATGTGATTTGGCTCTTCTGCAACCTCCTGTAGCAACTTCATGACTGGAAGAATCACTTATGTTCCATATACCAACTGAAATGGTGATGTACCAATTGCTCTTTTTTGTGCTAATCCCGTCTTCCCATAATGCATATTTGAGTTTGGTACACTAGTACATAATGAGAGATAATTGACTAGGTGACTAAAAAAGTTAGTCACCATTGTTTTTTCAAGCGATAAATGACTAAAATTGAGCAATTTTAAATAAGCCAACTAAAAACGACTAATTTAGTCACAGGATAAAATATATGACTAGATAACAAGTGACTAAAATAAAAATGACTAATTTAGTCACGGGAATATAAATATGACTAGATAACAATGATTAATGTGAATTAGTCATTTTTGTTCGTCATTTTTAGTTGTGTGACAATGAAAAATTACAATTTTGATAATGAATTTGTACAATATTTTACTAAATATTAACAATGTAGATGGATTTATATATATTACTATGGGGGTCATGGTCCATGTGTGTGGTCCCAAACCACCATATTGGTCCTCCATAGGGGATATTTGGCCTGGAAGAGGGATGTGGTGCTCATTTTGAAGTGTAGAATACTAGATATGGTTTCTAACACCATAGGAAAATTATCTCAAATTCTAGTATGCTCAACCCAGGTCTTGTAATTGACATTTTTCAAGAATTCTAGCAATTGACTTGGCACTTTCATATTTATTAGGGGGATTTACCCAAATTGGCGTGGCCTTAATGACTTCACTATGAGCGTGGCCTTGAAGAATTCACAATAAGAACCTTCTCAATAAATGATGTTAACAACATGAAGAGTATGAATGCAACCAATCCTCTTTTAAATACATAAGTTTGTAGTGCAGAACATTGATGCAAGCCAACAAAATACCTTCTTAGCCTATTTTTTTATTCATTGCTGATAAAAAACATACAGTCCTTCATGTGCTAAAAATAATATCAAAAAGCATATAGCTCCTTCTTAGCCTATTTATCAACACAAGAGATCAATAATTGTGATAAATAAGAAAATTTGGTTAATAATCAACTACTCATCGATGCTTCAATGTCCCTTACAATATTTCCTTTTATTGAGCACTGATAATTATACACAATTTTGAAATTTCCATTTGATGGGTGGATGTGATGTGAATTTCCAGGCCAGGTCATGGCATTTCATAATTTCTCATACGAATCCAACACCCATAGTTAATCATGTTTCGAAGTACTTTTAGACTTAGGCTCCCAAGAAAAAATGGTTCTTATATTTTGTGATACAAGGACCTCCTTGAAGGCATTATGCCCTAATGTGAAAAGTCCACGTTTTAGAACTTGGAGTAGTCATGTTTTACAACTTGGAGCTAACATTATCATGGTGGTGTGGCAACATGTGAGATTACCACACGATCCTTAAGTAGTTCTCCCTTGTTCCTTGATCCATGTGAACCCTTGCCTTTCATCGTTCGCCTAACGTGATGCATGATTTGCTTTGATTTGATATTTATATCCATGGGAGTTCTTAGAACCACACAAAACATAAATTTCCATTAGTATAATTTGAAAAATAAATGACTATGTGACTAAAAAAGGTAGTCACGAGAGAAAATAAGTAACTCAACTAAAAATTACTTTAAAAAGGACTAATAAATAGTAACTACCCTAGTTTTATTTTTTAATAAAAGGAGAGGGAAATAGTAACCACCTATATTTTAACAAAACTTTGATTTAATTGAAAAAATTAAAAGTACATCACAGTTAGTAGGAAAGAGGGAAAATAAATTATTTCAAGGGCACAGGGAGAAGACCATTTCTCAAATGCAAATTTTCCACCGTCATAGATTTTTGCTGCTAATGAGAACTCTCAAACAAGTTCAAATGGAACCATCAGAAGGAAGACCCTAGAAATAATATGTTGGGTATTTCATTTGTTTCTCAACAACAAAAATGGTGGGAGATCCTGTGGTGATTATTTTTGTGCAGATTCAAAGGATTGTGGTTTTTGGTGGAGGCATTTCAAAGGGGATATGCTCCCTCTATTATGTAGCTCCACAGGCTTATGCAACCAGGAATCTGCTCCATCCATATACAACAGTATTATACAGGCTCTCAAAGGGGATTCACTCCATCTATGTTTTGGGATTCCAGCATGCAATTGGAGGCAGACCAATGCTGCAATCATTTGATTCGGAGTGGAGAACCATAAGGCGTCTGTAGGTCACTAACGTTCCTAAATCAAACCTATATCCTTCCTTTCCCACACTATTGGGGAGGTTAGAATAGTTGGGAATAAACCCTTCCATTCAATATTTAAGTGCCTGACAACTTACTGGGGCCATCTATAGTCATTTTATCAAGAATCAAGTCAGGCCTCACTTTTACGCAGAGTTTGGATGCGTTCCCATCGGTTCAAAATTTAAGCAACTGCTAAAATTTGGATGCTCATAATGGATTTTGCATCAAAGACAAGCAAGAGGACCAAGTACCATCCATTATCTAGCTTCCATATCCAATAAACAATTGGGACCATACCCCTTAAGACAGTCTTCTTTAGCAAACACATACAACATTTCTTTTTGTTGGGAAGGTTTTCTTTTGTTTCTCATGTAAAGAAGGGATAGCAGCTGTTGAGCACGGTCCTCTTGTTGGTGTGTCCATGCCATCCAATAAAGTTGCAAAAGAGGTGTACCTATCCCCCCGGCTCAACTATTTTTCAACAACAACATTTATTTTCAGGTAATTTAACCATCACATATATTCTTTTGTTGTTCATTCTTAAGCCAGAGTGGTAGAATTTTATGTATGAGAAATGGTCAAACCAGTATTGAAAGTTCAACCCAGGAAGCCCCTAACTTTGTGAAGTCTTGTATTAACAACTTAATTCCTCTTACCCTTTTCAGTCTGATTCTCTAAATTCTTCAACTAAATTTGAGCGTGTTCCCAATAAATCACTAATCTAGCACGAAAAACTTCCCAGCATTTAACCCAATCCCTTTTTATTTCCCTTCCTCATATATCAATCAAAAAGGACCTTTGTAATTGTCTATGCGGGGTTAGCTACTCCACCACCAAGATAGTCATTCATTTAATTTGACATTCTTCCATTTATTTTTTCTTTACGATAGTGGTTAATGTATACTTTCCGCTTAATGTATATTAAATATGGAGCATGAACAAATGCATAAATGAAACACACACACAACCCAAACGAAAGACCATGATCAAACTCCCGAGTGGAGTAACCAATATGTTGGTGGTATTTCAGACAACAAGTGCACCAAAAAACCTATCCTATTTAGTTATGTAACTAGGTACATACAATAATGAAAACAAAACAGAATGTAGTCCAATAGGGACACATGTAAACACTATACTTAAGCCTAGCTTATGCATGGAAGAAAGGTAAACATAAAAATATTAACATCTAACAACCAAAAACAAGAAATAATAGTAACAATACCATATTTGTATTGATTCCAAATAAGTCAAAGTGAGATTTACAATTCAACACCTAGTAAGATGGCTTTTTTTGTAGCTAGGCATGCTCTAAAGTCTCTCGTTGGGAGGGTCCTTTCTCTCCTTGTGTGCTCTAACTCCAATATCTAGTAGGAATTTGCACAAAACTCTCAATGATGGAGTGACAAGAACAATGGTTTCAATTCTCTTTGAATACATTTCAATAGCATAACCTTAGTCTTTTGTGGTGTGTTTAAATGCAACCCCAAGATCTTTATTTATAAGTAGATACTAAAACCTTTTCTTAAACCTAGTTTCCACATGAACTCTCTCAATGTATTAATACAAATTCATAAGTTTAATGGACATCATTTAAGACTAAATCAATATGATTAATATAATGGGGTCTAACAAGGTCCATATGTACCCACTATGCCACCCAAATACAGATGATTACATTAGTTGTTTTTGTGATTATGAAGGGTTATGCAAAAATTAATGGATTTTGTGTGTGCCAAATGCAGATAAAGAGGAATAAGCTATTTTATTTTATTTTTGGTTACATAGTTAGTAATCAACTTTACAAATCTCCTCATATTAAACTGTATAGCACCTTGCTACATTAAATTCACACCGTCAAAAATTGGAAAACAAATTGACACTATCAAAAATTGATATTTGAGGGAGATAAAAAGGCCAAAATTGGTGGAAAATCTCTCCCAGCTAAGTTCGATGCATAAAATAGTATCCAACCCTCGAGAAGGATGACCAAACAGTCAAGTGGAACATACTGGAGACCGAGGTGGCCCGTAAATCCCTTCTACGACCTATTGGTCCGGTAACCGGGGAAAACCATCCCGGCGCCCAAAGAAGTACCAAATGATCTTCTTATGATATTGAACAAGAGCAAGAGAAAGCTGACGACGAAGATGGAAAAATAATTCGAATGCTTTGGGACCTACATGCGACAATGAAGTATTCCGTTAGGTGTTCAACTTGGCAACCCATTTATCATATTTGAAGGTATGGCCGAAATCCTTTTAAATTTGAATCGTTGTTTGTAGAATTTGTCATTGTTTCAATTGAGTGTATCCAACACTATGGTTTCTCTTCAGAACGAGGGTAGGCGGATGAGGAAATTGGTGGATACCCCAACTGGGCACAATTTATAGGGTCCCAGATTTGAAAACGGTGAAGAAAAGGGAAAAGACGATAAACGATTTAGGGTTTTGGGCACAACAGAGGGTTTGATACCCAAGGTTGATGAATTGAGGGTTTCCATAGATGTCGATGCAGAGAATGTTCTGTTACAGAGGTCAATGCAGAAGAGTGAGAAAACTAGGGTTTCTGTAGATGTCAATATGCTTGAAAGCGAGAGTATGATTGGCAGAGAAATAAAGCCTTCAGAGGCTAGGGTTATGGAGAATAATAAAGACTGGGCCACAGGGGTTAAATTGATGGGCACCCTTACCCATCAACCAATTTTTTTTTACGGTTTTGTTCTCAAAACTGCCTTGCATATAACTTTTAATAAACAAATTTACCCTTCAATTGAAATTTATTCTTGAGCAACGAAGAAGTTGTGAAATTGGGAACTCCTCCTATTAAGAATTAAGGATTTCTAATAACATGAAATAATGCAGAAAATTCACTTAATTATAGGTTAGATTCTTTTGCTCTCAGCTCCAAAAGTTTCTAGGTTTGGCTTAAGAATTTTGTCAGATTCTTTTGCTGTCAGCTTCAAAACAATTATGGATCTACATTTCCTTAGGAAATAATTGAATCTTTTCAATGAAACTAACAGTTTGATGCATATTTATATTTAATTGAGTGATTGTTTATAGATTGATTTTGCAGAAATATTGTAACTACCGTTCTTGTATCCGTCACTTTGGCTCTTGTGATTTTTGCAATAGGTAATTATTTTAACTCAAAGTAGTATATTATCTATCCTGTTTTTTAAGATTTTGAGAACTGTTTTTTAATATTTAATTCCTCAATATATTTTAACTGATGGGCCAACACAATTTTTTTTAATGCAGCTATACTCCTCTTGCATTGGCATCAAGTGTTGTTTTTGTAAGTCACTTGATAGCCTATACAACAAACCTTCTTCTGCAGTTACATTTCATGTCATACCAGATGGTCATAAATAGCGGTAACAGTAAAACTCAGCAAGTCATTGATCTATCATCTAACTAAAAAAATGTTCTTGTACCAAGAGAAGAAAGATACTCTGGAGTTTGGAGTCTATGGCCCAAGAGGGTGAGATCTTGGTGTCTGTGTTTATGTGTACATACACTATAGCTTAGATCCATCTTAACCCCTATCTATTAAATGCCAAGAAGTTTTCACTTCCACACTTTTTTGACTCCTTTCTATTCTCAATAGATCAATGGTTAAGATGGATCTACTCTAATATAGAGACATTACACATATACTTGAAAATTGTGTTTGTATTTAAATTGAGATTGGTATGTATGTAGAAGATATGGAAAATAGCTTGTAAGTTGTATTGTATCTTTTGCATTTTGTTTCTTATGATTTGAACTTATTTATTATGTTTTGTGTAGAGTTATTTTCATTTGCTGGTTGTTGACAGCTCTCACTTGGCTTGCTTTTGGTTTCTATTTTTCTATTCATACGTAAGTGATCACTACCCACAAATTGAACACCATCATGGGAACCTTTATGAGTAATATCTATTTTTCTGTTAATTCCATGTTGCTCAGACATGTTTGACCTACCCTTCAGATTTGCAGATGACTCATGCATACATTTGAAATATTACCAAAAAACCCCGAATGGTACAACCACTTTGAATTCATTTCTTCCTTGTGTTGATTTGCAAGCAGCAGATTCCAGCCTTGTAGAGGTTTGGGAAGGAGTACATCTTATGATAAGTGAGGTATGATTAGTTCTATGTTGATTAATAAGCAAGGTGTGAACCTCCTAATCCATTAGTGAGAAAGTGGTTTTCTAATAAGTATAGAGCCAAATTTGAGCTAACTCAAAATAAAAAAGAATGTACTATTTTTCAATTTGAATAAGCCCCTGTCTGCATAGAACTAGCCAACTGCCCAAAAACATTGGAAACTAGCCAAATGACCAACAACATTGGAAACTAGATAGGTTGAGCTAACCCCTTGATTTAACCAAAACATCCCATGGCTTCAAACATCTTAAATAAGGACATTGGAAAATATCCAGTGATCCATTCTCTAGAGTCTTTGATTTAATATGCGCAAGAACACTGGACTATACATTATTTGAATCTATTGGAAGCTTCAATTGATTATTCAAAACTTTGTTATTTGCAGTTGAACAAAAACATCTCTAGCTTCCAGGAAACTCAGAATCTTAGCACATTGGAGAATATCCCTCATATATGTGATCCATTTTTTCCAGCACCCAACTAAGAATATAGGCTAGATAAATGTTCTACAGATACCATTCAAATTGGAGATATTCCTCAAGTAAGTAACTGGAACCTTTTTCCAATTCCAAATACCCCTTTTCCTATTCCAACTACTCTTTGATGTGTTATGGAAAATTACATCCTGTTCTTGCAGGTACTGGAGATCTTTAGATGCTCATGAAATGACACTAAAAAATGCTTTAATGAAGGTAGAGCAAAAAGGTGTTAACATTAATTCAATAACAGCCCGCAAAAGGCACACTTGAAATAAAAAATCCAGATGTGTCGATGCTATTGGAAGAGGGACCCCAGATGGTGATTGAGACATTAGTCACCTAGGAAATTTAACCTATAGTAGTTCTCTTTGATACCTCAATAGTTTTTTTGCGTTTGCAGTAGTTCTCTTTGATACCTTAGTAGTTTTTTTGCGTTTGCAGTCGTTGATTTTAGCCTCTTTTCCAAATTCATTTATCTGTGTATCTATAATTGTTTTCTGAATGGTTTAATAATTACATCATTTTTTTCTATGCTACAGAGTATGGGTACTCCTTGAGGGTTACAAAAAATAGTGATGTTTATAGTTTACGTGTGGTATTGTTGGAGCTTGTTACTTGGAAGCAACCAATTGAACCAGAATTTGGTGAGAACGAGGATATTGTATATTGGGTTTCACATAAGCTATGTTCCTAGGAAGATGCTCTTGAAGTTCTTGACTCAAGAATTTCCAAGACATTTAAACAAGAAATGTTGAAGGTCCTAAAAATAGCAGTACACAGACACTCATCGTTGGAATAGGGAAAGCGAAAATTCAATCATAATTTTCAAGCTAATTTTTTATAATTAGGTTATTGGTAATTTGTTACTCACTGACCCAGTGGCCAGTATCCACTAACAAGTAAAACTAAGTAGTTTGGGAACAAGGGCATCTGATATAATGGTAAAAAATGAATACATTATACAATCTCACATGGTTGGTCAAGGCAGAGGCATGCTTATTGCCCCTTCCTTTATAGGAAAGGGGGGTAAGCATGTCTGCTTTGGATCCAACTCCAAGAGATTCAATATCTTTTATAAAAATTCTTAACCTATATGCAAAGTGATTGTCTGTCAGATTTGAACCCAAAAAATTCACTCAAGTGAAGCATTGTAGCTCCTCTATTAATGTTCAGAACATATTGCATCATACAATCTTACATTGTCGGCCAAAGTAGATGCATGCACATTGCCCCTCCCTATATGGGAAAAGATGAGTGAACATTATCTTCTTTGGCCCCAATTTAATGAGAATTGATATCTTTTATATAAATTCCTATTCTAGCTGCAAGCAGGAAACGTAAATCAGATTTGACCCAACAACTTTTCTCAAGTGAAGTAGTGTAGTTTCTCCATTAAAAATAGCCTCTCAGTGCCCCTTCCATAAAAAGGAATTACTTGTGTTATAATTTACCTGTCTCCAAGGATAACCCCTTTGCAATGGAGGGGAAAATGAACAAAATAAGATATTCTGCAGCTATTCAGTCCCATAAAGTCTTGGGATACCTTGTAGCCCCACAAAGGATGCATGACTGTTTATGCCATGAGATAATACACATATGACATCTGTGAAGCCTTCCCCTAACTGTTAGCCTCTATTATTAAAAACCAATCCTCCAAGAAATTTGGTATTGATGGATGCACGAGCTTTCCAATACCCTGAAATCTTTGGATCTGCATGGCTTCATAACCTTGAACTGTCCAACTTCTATTGAGTCTATATGTAAGAGATAAACTTGGGCAAGTACTTCAATAAAGCTATTTTGTGATGCAGTTGAAGAAGGATTTTCATAGTACCAGTGGGAAAATCAAAACACCCTCTTGGTTCCTTCAAAGATTTTGACAAGGATAGGATGTCTACTCTTTACTTTTTTTTACTTATGATGCTGATGTTGAGAGAGGGCCTTGCACCTCTTAGGGTTTGTCTAGCTATTTTTATTTTCTATCAATAATTGTCATTTATAGCTCTTGTACTTTGATATCATTTTAGCTATGTGTGTTCTAGATGCCCCCACTGCTTTGTGGGCATTGCTTAAAATCTCTAGTCCTACTTTGCCATATTTGGACATTGATAAAGTTATCATATTCCTAATTGATAACTGCAATTCTATTTGGAATAACTTTACTTTTTAATTTTTTTTTGTTTTTTGTTTTTTGTTTTGTTTTTTTGTTTTTGTTTTGTTTTGTTTTTTTGTTTTGTTTTTTGTTTTTGTTTTGTTTTGTTTTTGTTTTGTTTTGTTTTGTTTTGTTTTTTTTAAGCTTATAATAACATGGTAATCATTCATGGTTACCAGGGGAATATGTATAAATTCATTTATACTGATTGTGTATGTGCTTGTCATGAATTTTTAATAAGTATGTCTTGCATTCCAATTCTCTAGACAAAAAAAATTATATATATTTTGTTTGTGTCACGAAACTATGTTAAGCAGTTTTATTTTTGGACTTGAAAATTCTGAGGTGTACAATTGTCAATGCGTGTTTTATCAGTTGTTGGAAGGGACTCTACAATTGAACCTCCTTCAGTAGATGAAAAAAAAGAAAGTCCAAGGCATGTTAAAGTGAATTATCTAGCTAAGGGTTCTAGTTTTCCTGAGAAAACTAATAAAAAGAAAGAGAAGTACTCATTCAAAAGGCAAGAGGGAATTCATGAACATCGCTCTGCCACAAGTAGTGATACTCTCATGAATTATTTGGTGCAGGCAAATGGTCCTCAAAGATTAGAAGCTGATATAAAAATGCCAGAAGAAGGATGTTTTATAGATGATGACATCAATAAGTATGTATTTAAAAAAAGAATTCACACTGGAGAATCTAAGCTTGTTGAAACAAAGGAAGATATGAACCAGCTAAAGAAGAGCCCACAAAGAGGGAGAGGTTGTATTGGAGAGGATCAAGCAAGAAAAAAGGAAGTTGCAAAGAAGGATTCTCACATGGGACTTCTGGATAGGAAAAATGATTTGGACAAGTCTGTGCTTGCAAGGAAACTGGGTGAAATAGAAGAAATGCATGAAATTCATACGTTTTGAAGCTGGGACGCCTATTGAAATTGGCTTAAAATCAGGGAGGGTTCGGAAGTCAAACAATTTATCTTCCACAAAATGTTTGGTTGGAAGTTCTGTGTCTCGAGCTGAAGATGGGAATATTTCAACCAAAGATTCTCAGAAGAAGAATGGGAAAAAAGTGGCCATGAGTCCAAACAGTTCTACTGACAATGCTATTTGTGGTAAGACTCTTGAAGATCAAGGGGAAGTAATTATTGCTGATAAATCATGTGAAGAAAAGCAACAGATGGGTCCAGTGGCAATGGTTGTTGATGAAATAGTTCTTCCAACGAATTTCTTACAAGCAGAAGGCAGTGAAACTATTGATACATTAGATGTGAACTACACAAAGTGCATAAAAATTTGGTGGGTGCTGAGAAGGAATCATTCTCAGCAAATGGTGTGCAACAGGGGAATGGAGCCTCACTTGCAGCTAAAACAACTGAAAAGTCTGATTTTGGTGCTTTGGTCAGGGTATGCACTTCAATACCCAGATACTCTTCTTTGAATGTGCATCCTTCAGCCTCTAAGCAGAGATTTTATAAGATATAGATCATTGAATATGATTTTCTAATCTATTATGTTGAGCAGGTTCAGTCCCGAGGCATTGAGATTCACTTCTAAAAGGGTCTCCTTGGATGGTTGGCTTAGTTAATTTTTTTTTTTTATGTTTTTCATTATATACACTTAGTGGTGGAGAATATCCAATTTTAGACATCATTACATATGGGGTATATTATTTTGTAGGCATATCTCTTTCTATTTTGGCATGGATTCTTTAGAATTATTCATACTATGCCGTGATGCCTTAGACGTGCCTGTGCATGGGAATTTTCATAACAATTTTAGTCAGGATCCAGGCTTCCAGGCTATAAAATATTGCAAGCATCTTGAGAATATCTATCAATATGGTCAAGATATTGTTATAGCTTGAAATGACACCTCTCCGTCCGTGACGACACTTGCTTCCCTTGGTCGCATGACGACACTTCTTGAGATCAAGTTCAGTCACACAACAGGAAATTTGTCGATGGAGGAGTCATTTGGGACACTAAAAATGGTTGAAATTACCTCATTCTTGACCCATTTGATGTATATGACCCTTAGGAACATTTTTTCAGACCAAACCATCTTCTGAAAATGAGCAGAAAAACCTGTTTTTGGCCATTTTTCAATATGAGCGCTGGTATACAGGCATGATAGTAGCGTGTGTACACGACTTTTGCTTGATTAAAGTAGTGCTCAACTCCATGTGTACGCAACTTTGTATACTGTAGAGTAGCGTACACCCCTGTTTTGGTCAAAATCTCAAAATTCGAGTAAGTTAAGTTGGTTGGAAAACCTCTTGAGCGGTTATAACTTCTTTTCCTCTTCCTCATTGACTATATAAGGAGGGTAGAAGGGTCATGTGAAGGGACCAAGCCCAATTACAAAGTTATGCTGGAGGAATGGAGACCCTCATCCCCCTCTCTTGTGCTTCAGTTTTGGTAAACCCTAGCACAACTGATTAGAGGCTGGAATCCTTGGAGAACGGAAGCAGGAGACCTTAAATCTAGGTTTCGTGAAGTACCAAGCTTGAAGGAAGGTATAACTTTATGTATTTGCTTTCATTCGTTAATAAAGATCAGACATTCTTCTCTTTCCAAATATGACCTATTAATGTGTCTCAGATTTGATTACTATTTGATTATAGTTCGATGTCTCTTTATATTATGGATATCAGTATTATATATGTAGTCAAATGTATTTGAGAAAGGTATCAAGTTGTTTTGCAGGTCTGGGCATTGCAACACTGGATAAGCATTGAAGAGCAAGGGAGGCAAAGCTAGGATCAACCTTCTGAATGAGGTGCCTACATCTCTAAACCCTAATCTCTTCATTTATTTGTTGTACTTCCAGAATGCTTGTAAGTCTATCTTTATCACCGTAAGTTGGTAGTTTCTCCCCTGAACTATAGGTGCATTTTCCCCACAATAGAATGGCGACTCCGCTGGGGAAAGCCTAACTGCATAGGGGTATCCAAGGTCATTTCTTTAGTCTTGTTTGATGGTATTTGTTCATTTTCTTGATTAGGATCAGTTAGTAGGATCTATTTGACCCTCCTTGGCTTTTACAGACCCTTCCCAGCCCTTGCAAACCATTGTGGACCCAGGTGTGGGGGTTTTAAGCCCATTTTTCAAATTTTTTCTACCTGTATGCTACTGTTTGTACAACACAGTAGCACCCATACGCTACTTTTCCTCTACACAATAGCGCCCATCCTGCTATGGGTGCTAGTTTCCTTCATACATAGTAGTGCTCAAAATCTGGGTTTGAATTTTTTGAGTTTTTGGGTTGTGGACCGAAATTTGGGGGTTGTGGCTGCATTTTTTGGGGTCCCTGATGACCCCAGGTCTGAGTTAAACCACTGTAAATGGTCTCCCATCCTTTTACTGATCCTGCATTCATGATTTGAACCTCTTTTGATCAATTTGGGCTTGTTTGGAAAGTTTTGGGGTTTGTTGATCTAAGTTGGGGGGTTGTGGACCTGTTTTGGTGTTTTGTACCCTAATTTGAGTCTGACTGAACTCGCTTGCCCCATTTCCAATGGATTTGAAACCTCTTGAGTCTTCTTGACCCTGTTTGTATCTATTTGAGTGAAATTTCTCTTTTAGGTTGGTTTCTTATCCTCCCTTATGCTTTTAGTTTTTCTTTTGTAGTGAAAGCTCAAGTGTTTTGGATGTTGTTCAAGACCTTGTTTGCATTGTTTATGTGCAGACCTGACTTTACCAAACCATACTTCTTAGTAGGTTATTTGCTTCGTTTGGGTCTAAAAGTAGTTTTTGTACTCTTTTCCCAATGGTTGGCATGCTTACATCAATAAGAATTTGAAAGTCATATTTGGTAGCTTTTACTGTTTCATAAAGAGAACCTGAAAGTTTCTTTGCTTTGCTTTGATAATAGGTTAGTTTCAGTTTGTTTCTTACCTTTGAAAGCATAAAGAATTTTGATTCATTTTCTGAATAGAGTACCTTGCAAGTGGTTTAAAAGATTTTAGAGTGCTTTGCATAAAAAAGAACAAGTTTTCTTTTGCATACATAGTTGCTTGAGTAGCTGCATTCTTAGGTTTTGAGTACATTTAGACTTTATTTTTACCTTTTTTGCATTCGAAATATTAAAAATTGCATTTGCACATGCATTCTAGATCAGAATTTTAAGACTTGCATTGAAAAGAAAAGATTTGTTTGGTTGTAAATATTTCATTTTCAGTACTCTATCTCTATTATAACCACTCTCTCACACCCACTACCTTTTTGAGTAAGCAAGTAACCTTTAAAATGAACTCTAATAAAATGTACTAGTTAACATTTTCTTTTCTAGGTTACACTACACCAACTAGTCTTGGTTAGGATCTTGGGTTTAAAACACCTTAAACCACTCAAGATCACACATTACGCAAAAATCGTAGTTCGACTATCACAGGTAAATCCATTTCACTCAAAGCTTGCCTGGGATCTATGCAGTAGGTCATTGCGAGATCAGATTGTTGGGAATACTCCTCCTACTTTCTATTTCGAGCATATGCCAGGATTGGATCGCGTTTGGGGACTCTTTCGAGTTTCAGGCTCAGTTAACTTGCCCAGGCCTTCTGATTCGACAGGTGACTGTTCCCCCAGGAGTTTTCTGTGTTGTGGTATCCTTAGTTATTGACCTTAGGTTCATACACAGTTGACAACAGAGGGTATATCTGCTGTACCTAGGATAGACGTGGGAGGAAATCCTTGCAGGTCTTTGGGAGGGCGGTTGGGTGATTCCAGTGCTTGCATCCTTAGTCATTGTATTGTGGACCCCGGGTAACTGTCCTTCATCCTTCGTTGATCTGTTCTGGGACCTCATCATCCCAGACTCTTCTCCGGATGGCATCTGTTTGCCTGGTTTGATTTACCTAGGACCTTTTTTAGTGGTGTGCTCTTTGTGCTACTTTTCTTAGTTTGCGTTTGCCTTAGAGAACTTCTTGTTCATTTGGGCAGGAATTTATGTCTAGCATTCCGGCGAGTGCCAATCAAGGTGCCCCTGTTCCAGGGGATCCTTGTGCTGTTCCATTCATTGGAAACATTGGTTCTCCCTTAATGGCTACTCTGAATCTTCCTGGATTCACTATTGGGCTGCTGGTTTGGTTGTTTTCCATTCTGAATGCCTTGCATGCTCCTGACGCTTCTTTTGTGAGCACCTCAAATCAAGAGCATCAGAACCCTGTGCCTCCCTTTCCAATAACATCTTCTCCTCCTCCTTCTACCTCATGTGGAGAAAGTAGCAATACTAGTAACCAGCAGTCTAAAAGGAATAGACGGAGGAAGAATAGGAAGAAGATGCCAAAAAAATGGGGTAGCAACCCAGCCTTGTAAGTCATGCTGGGGGAAAGCACCCTGCCTCTACAAATCATGCAGGGGGCACCTACCCAGCCTCTGGAGGTCATGCTGGGAGAAAACTTTTAGTCACTGAAAAATCATACTAAAAGTTTGTCTTCAACCACTGTTAGTCATGTTGAGGACATGTCATTGATCACTGCTAGTCATATTAATGACAAGTCACCAGTTCCTATGAATCATACTGGAGACACCAGATCAGCCACTGCAAGTCATGCTAAGGGAGTTGACATTGTCGACAAACCAAACAAACATAAGCTTAAGTTCCCTTGTAATTTTTGCGAGGGAGATCACCTTACTTACTTGTTCCCTGTACTTCCAGAAGTGCAAAAAGTGTGGTCCTTAGTTCAAAAGTCTGATGCTTCTGAGCAACCAGCCTCTATGAGTCATGTTGGGGGCAAGATGTTAGCCAATGCTAGTCATGCTGAGAGTACTGACATTGTAAAGGAGTATAAACCTATAGGACGGAAACCAAAGTTCCCTTGTAAACTTTGTAAGGGAGATCACCTTACTCACCGATGCCCTGCCATTCCAGGGGAACGAAGAGTGTGGTCCATGTCTGAAGGAACCTCTGTTCCTGAGTTTTCTATTGATTCCCTACAGTCAGATCAACCTTTGGTTGATCAAGTGGTTGAACCAATGCAATCTTTGGTCGAACCCACTCTTCCTTCGGAGAGTGAAGTGATCGAATCGATGCAATCTTCGATCGATCCCATCAGTCCTTCAGAGATTGATGCACCTACTATTGAAGTCTTCTACATTACCAGTTTGGATATTCCTGAAAAAGGGGGCACTTCGTCTGTGCCATGTGAACCCCTACCAAGCCCTAGGATTGTTTCCTTTGATTGGAATAGTCTAGCCGAGCCTCGTCTTTCTTCTTTGACACTTTTCCAGATAAAGGTTGATATCGGGAACCATACGGTTGATCAATGCATTGTTGATGGGTTTCCCTAATGTTATTCCAGCTGCTAATTGGCCGTTGACCTTTGATAGAAGACCTAGTGAACTGTTTGGATTCCTCCGTCAGGCACCTGTTACTTTGGGTGGTGTTAACACCTAAAAAGTGCTCACTAGCTCATTCCCTTACTCACATGACCCATTTGTCCACTTTTCCACCATTTGAGCCTCTGAAACCAACAAAAGGTCACCAAAAGACCTTAGTACACCCCTTTTTCTATTAAAAAAGATTATTTTTCCAAGAAAATCATAAAAAACCCTCAAAAAGGGTCCAAATTCCCAAAAATATTAAAAAGGGAATTAAAATATTATTTTTATTCAAAAAAGAAAAAAGGAGGGAAAAGTACCTAAACCATGTTGGTCAATACCATTTGGTTTCCACAAAACCACAAATGGTATCTCCCACCACCAAAACCTATAAAAAGGTGGTAGGGGCTCCTCATTTCACATCCATCCATTATCTCATCCTTATGCTGTTGAAATCTCCCTTGAGCATTTTAGCCATTGCAAACCACATTGGAGAAGAGACCATTGGATATTGGAGTTGCTCATCCTTGGAGCCATTCAACCTCATCATTAGAGGTATTGATTCCGCAAGCACTTGCTTGCCCCATTCTTTCAATACAAATTTATTATTTTACATTATCTTGTTCTTGATTTTAAATTATTTTTGTTATTTGCTTAATATCTTTGCATAGATCCATGGTTAGGTTTGTTTAATTAGTTTATTGTTATTTATTTCCATTGAAACTGCTGCTACTAGTTAGCAGGTGCCCATAGCACTAAGCCTGGTTGCAAAACTGGGCCAACAGTTTTTGGCGACTCCGCTTTGGTTTGAACTATAGATCTCAATTTTTCTTTCAATCTTTGTTTTTTAGTAGTTTTTAACCTTTAGATCCATAGATCTGCCCTCCTAGACAACAGATCTATTGCTGCTCTAGTTTTTGGCCCCATAAATTGCCATTAACAGCCCGAAATTTTCAATTTTCGGGGTTCGTTTCTCGGTTTCTGTGCACGGCTTCCGCCTCGTGGCTTTTTGCCAGACAGTCGCGCGGGTCCATCGCGACTTTTCTGCGTTTTTCCGTGCGGTCCATCGTGGATTTTTTCCAGGCAGTCGCGCGGTCCATCGTGACTTTTCTGCGTTTTTCCGCGCTGCACACTGCGGCTTCGCGGCCAATTTCCGCGCTGCCCATCGCGACTGTGCGGCTAAAACCCGCGCGGTCCATCGCGACTGTGCGGCCAAAACCCACGCGGTCCATCGCGACTGTGCGACAGAAACCCGCGCGGTCCATCGCGGTTTTTCTGTTAAAACCCGCGCGGCTGAATTTTTCATTCGGCCATCCCGATTTTGAAATTTTTTTTTTTTTTCCTGTACTTTCTGCCCATAGAACATTTTTTACAGTATTAAATTCTGCATATTTTACAGCTTTGAAAAAATTTGTACTATTTAAAATGCATATCTAGAAATCTTTTTAAAAATTTTCAAGAAAGTGAAAGAAAGACTCATTTTGCATTTTTATCTAGATTAAAGTTTTTTTTTTCCTCTTTACTTCTTTAAAATCTTGCCCTTAGCAATTTACTTGAAAAAAGAAATCCACTTATTTCTTTTAAAGAAGTCTATTATTTGCTTTCATAAATCCAAAAAATCCTTTGTTTTTTGAGTTATTTTTTGAAAAGCATTTAAATTCCTTTTAGTGAAAAAAGTCATAAATATTTGCTTTTTATTTTCGAAAAATCCTTTATTTTTTGAAAATTTCCTGTAAAGCATTTAATTTTTTCAAGTTCAGTTTACAATACCTCACGTGCACTCACACGATCACTTAATTGAACTAAGCCTTAAAACGTACCCTAATTTCAACACACTTTTAACCCCACTTGGGGGAACACTAAAAGAACTTGTGTAGCTAGGTAGTATTGGGGGGATAGGTGTTCCAATAACACCCCTCAGTTATTACATCTGAGACATAGAAGTTGTCCAATTAGGGAGCTAAAATCTCTTAGTAATTTTTGGCGCGGTCACAACCGGTTTGTGGGAAGGCCTCTCCCTTAGGAGGGTTGAAGTCGCGAGGATGGTTCCGGAAGCCTGAGTGGAATACCGAAATCCATTCAGTAACCGAAGGGCTACCATTCGCAGTTCTCGGGATATCCCTGTATTGGGATATTGCGATCAAAGGACCAAACGGCAGATTTACCTTTTCTCGACGCGTCATGAACGGAGTATCCTAGTAGCCTGTCTTTAGGATTGATTACCCGGTGTCCCTCCCGGTAGGGGGATATCTAGCCGTTGTCTCAGCACTCATATTGTCTGACTTGGATTTCATCACCTTGCAGAGGATATCGTTTGTTTGAGTCACAATACTTTTAGTTAGGTGTTTGCATGATTTCAACCTACCTGTGGTCTAGTTACACCTATTTTTTCTAGGAGCCGTTTGCATGTTGGTATTCTGACCAGTTGTTGCATTCCTCCACTTATTGTAGCACAACTGCTAGAATAAGTGCCTTTTTTGAGGATTGATTTTTTTGGCCTGAGAGCCTTCTTTTTTTCACTCCCCTTCTTGCACCCTTGGTTGCATTAGGGTTTTGAGTCTGTTATATATATATATCACCACCTGATACTTAAACAAATTTTTTACACAAAAACATATTCTCACCATTGAGAATTTTAGACGCTCTCGTCGTCTACAGGGCGAACTCCCAGATTTTAGTCCACTTGGCTCTCCACGTCACGGACACAGAGCCCTATCCCTTGATTCGACACATTGTCAATCCACTAGACAGTCATCCGATTCTGACACACCTCACTTCACATTTGATTGGGAGGTAGAATCCGAAAACCCCACAGAGTTACCACCAACCACCGTTATGGCTGGAACACCATTTGATCCACTATTTACAACTACCATAGGTCAGACATCCACAGACCCTTCTGCTGTAGTACCATCCACGGCAACAACCACCCCCCTGGGTATACCCAATATGGGTAACACTCCACATTTAGGAATGCCTAACACAGGGCCACCACCTGTCATGGGTATACCCAACATGGGGGTCATACCCCCTTTGGTTTCCACAAACCCCATCCCAGGAATCCCTAGTACGATTCCCAACCCAAGTGCAACCCATGTTGCACTTGGGAGTGCTATCCCAAGAATCCTTAGTGCGATTCCTAACCCAAATGTAACCCATGTTGCACTTGGAAGCGCTAACCCATACCAGACCACACCTATGGGAGGGCACATACCTTCCATACATAGCATACCTTTAGGCGCTACTGGGCCCCTACATCAGACTACCATGATTGGGCATGTCCCAGTCACTACAGCTGCTAGCCTACCATACATGGCGAGTCTGAACTTACCAGACTTGGCCAGACTCACTAATGATCCGATCAGACATGATTCGGCGTGGCCTTAAATGCCCACCAAACTCCCCTCCGACATCCCTAAGTTTGAGGGTAAGGCAGGAGAGGACCCACAAAACCATATCATGTCCTTCCATCTATGGTGTTCCTCCAACTCCATAGTGGATGACTCTGTCCGCCTCCGTTTATTACAGCGCACCTTCACTGGCTCTGCAGCCAAGTGGTATATCGAGCAGCCCCATGGGACGCATGCCACCTTTACCTCCCTTGCTTCGACCTTCCTGCAGTTTTTCCAATTACCTGTCCGCTATGATGCGGGAGTCGAGATCCTACTGTCTTGCAGACAGAACACGGCCACACATATCACTGACCATATTCATGATTGGCGTCGGTGCCGAAGCCTCTGCAAGATCAAATTAGACGATCGTATCTTCCTTGATTGGTTTCTAAAATCCCTCCTTCCTCTCATTGCGAAGGATGTAGCATCTGAAAGACCCCAGTCTGAGGAAGAGGCCATCCTCAAAGCCCAACAGTTTGATCTCATTTACGCCCAGTCGGGTTACCTATACACGATCATACCGGACACCCCCACGAGGCGGATCTGCACGCGGTGACACACCGGGGGCATCACATGCCGCTGATGGCATTATAGGCCAAATTACACCGCAAGCAAAACCTTTTAGTATGGTGAGCACCATGCCCGCCCCAGACCTCTCTAGGGCTACATCTAGTTCCGGAGCGACAACTTATTATGCTCCAACAAACCAGACCCATCACATTCATGGACCCTCTTGTCCACAACATTGTTATGGACAAGCGCCATCAGCATATGTACCTCCTACATACTATGCTCAACCTACCGTACAGACCCCCATGCAGTTCCCACAACAACACATGCATTACCCACAACCGGTTGCACCAGCTAACCTCACACCTTCACCAACTCAGGGGTACCAACAACCCCAACAGGCAACTGGACCACCTCCAGTTCCATCTGCATACTATCCACTGCAACCTGCTCCCGCACCTGCGGCTCCTCAGAATCCCCCCAATGCTCAAGGGCATGTGTACGCACAACAACATCAGCCCCAATACCAAAATAACCAACGCAACCAGGGTGGGCAACCAAACCGCGGAAGAGGATGCAACCGTGGAAACAATCAAAACCGTAACCAAGCTCCACAACCTACCCATCCTCCGCAAAACAATAACGCGGTGCCTGCTCATCAGAATCCTGATCGACCTCCTAAGCAAGCCAAAACCTCTAATTTACGAACAAACCATCCTTGTTCCATTTGCGGTGTCTATGGCCACTATACCCACGCTTGCCCACATCTGGAGCGAGCTCAACAACTATGGACAAACGACGCCCATCGTCAAGGGCAGGTGGCTCCTCAGCCGCCACCTCAAACCCTCCACCACCTCAACAACAGCCTTTGGTGCTACAAAACCCTTTTCCAACACAAGGGGTGGTGAACACTCAACCGTTAGCCCCCCCACAGGGCAACGTACAACCACAGCAAATCACTTACGCCGCTCCTGATCAACCCATGTTTGATTCAGGGACTCACCACTTATTGATGATGTCCACTGCCGACGTCAATATCCAAACCCGCCGGAACCAGTATGGCCCTACCTCTGAAGCCCCCCCCCGCCGACAAAGATACTAACGCTCATCCCACTGATCAGCCGTTACGGATACCACCTCTTCCACTTGATGGCGCATCTAAAGCACCTCGTTTCCCACTCCGCCGTATCAACAACAACCCCAATGCACGGGCTGCGTCAAATTACAACATCGTCGATGACCTAGCTCAATCTCCCGCAGCCATGTCTGCATTAGAAGTCTTGAAAAAACTGTCCTACTCAGCGCAAGACTTTACTTTCCGCCATTGGGGCGATTGACCCAAATGATTCAAAATTGATGACCTTTGATTTAGACCAGTCTGAACCACGTCTGCCTTCCACCATAGCAGTCCAAGTTTCCGTTTCTATCCGGAATCTTGTCATCCATCGATGTATCATCGATGAGGGTGCCTCCACATGCATCATGTCCACATTTGTTTGGCAGAAGTTGGGATCCCCCTACTCTCCAGCAATCCACCACTGCATTGCGGGCCTACGACGGTCGGTCAGCTCAACCTCAAGGTTTACTACCCAAGGTCCCCGTCCAATTAGGTGGGAAAAACTGTGCTCATTGACATAGAGGTCATTAATGCCCAGCTTGATTATAACCTTTTACTCGGCCACAGTTACATGTACGCCATGAAGCGGTCGCCTCATCCGTTTTTCACACCATGATGTTCCCCCACGAGGGACGCGTCGTCAAAATCGACCAACTCACATACTATGATCCCAATGCCCCCGCAGCACCCGAAAATGTTCTTCCTATGATTGAACAACCAACTTCTAGTGCAACTACCTCCTTTGTCTCTTCTTTGGGACCCGGAATTTATTCAGATACACCAATGACCTCTACATTCCAGTCCATTCCACCACCGTCACTGGAGACCCAAGTTGCAAACCTCTGTACTCTTTCACAGAATACACAAACATCCGGTAGTCAACCACCATTGATCCCCAGTCACATTGGTGTTTACACCCATCCACACCATCCCTTTCCTATTTCCTCCTTCGGGTGTAGTAAGCGCCCCGGTTATGGCTACCCTTAGTCTACCCGGGTTAACATTGGGATTACCCGTGTGGTATATTCCGCCTCCTGTTCGACCGCCGACACCAAACGTCATCCTCCAACCGGTACAACCTATTGTTACCACAAATCAACCTCCTCCTGGTGTCGCAATCCCTTCGTCATCAACGAAACCTACTCCTAGCCTCAATATCCCTTCGTCGTCAACAAATCCTCCCCCTCCTATCAAGCCCACTGGGGGCAGAGGTCCACAACCATACACTGCTATACCACCTCCTAAGGCAGTTAAACCCCCACCGGTGTTTCGAGGCCCCCCTAAATGCTCGTTGTGCGATGAGATAGGCCATCCAACTCATCAATGCCCACACTTACCGGCACTCCAAGAGCATATGAATATGTTGGACGATGACATCAGCATCCCAGTAGTTAGATTAGAGCCACCTCTACAGCCTCGCGACAAATCACTGCGCACCAACCATCCTTGTGCTATATGCAGTGTTTACGGCCACTACTCTCACACATTGTCCTAATCTACCTGACTATAGAGCAGCGTTATACGAGTTAAACAACGTCGACTTAGAGATATCTCCTCCCCTCATCGAGGAGATCCACCCCCCACCATCATCCTCGTCGGAAGAAGTCAATACGATCTATATGATTTCAACAACCTTCAAACCAGAACCCCTTGATTTATGGTCTGACTACTTCAATACTGATGAGCAAATTTTGGAGACACTAACTGCACCCAACTACCCTTGGGATGATATGCATCATCGCTCGTACTTCCTCCCGGAATCATCTACATCCAACGCATCCAACCAGCTATCGGTCGAATCGAAAGATTTCATACCCACTAAGGTCGATTGGTTAAGGGACCCCATCCCAGCACCGGATGCCTTTGAAGAAGGGAACATGTCGAACATTTCCCCCACTATACAGATAGACATTTCCACAACATCAGGGAAACCTGAGCTCATCTCACTGGGCGCATCTTGCACTCAAGCAGAAACTCAGGCATACAAAAAGCTCTTTCAAGAGTTCCGTGATGTCTTTGCCTGGTCCTATACCGAGATGCCTGGTCTCGACCCCACCATCATTGAACACCACATTGCCTGAGGTACCCCCTGTTCGTCAGAAACAGCGACCCATTCACCCTTCCAAACTACCTGCCGTTAAAGCTGAGGTCGAGAAACTCCGCAAAGCAGGATTCATTTATCCCATTCCGTACACCACCTGGGTGTCGAACCCCGTTCCGGTCAACAAAAAGCAAGGCACCCTCAGAGTATGCACTGACTTCCGTGATTTAAACCACGCTTGTCCAAAAGACAATTTCCCCACGCCATTCATTGACCAACTCATTGATGAGTGTGCGGGCCATGAAGTCCTATCCTTCATGGACGGGTTTTCCGGATATAACTAGATTCACATCCGCAAGGAGGATCAGTACAAGACCGCCTTTACCACCCCATGGGGCACCTTTGCCTATCGCGTCATGCCATTTGGCCTTAAAAATGCTGGTGCCCACTTTCCAGCGAGCCATGACCTACTGTTTTCACGACTTGGTCCATATCCTGCGAGTCTATCTTGACGACCTCACAGCTCGTTCCCGAAAATGATCAGACCACCTTAACGACCTCTGGCAAGTTTTCCTGCGTTGTCGCAAATATAAAATCCGCTTGAACCCACACAAGTGTGTCTTTTGTGTCCCGACGGGCCGGTTGTTGGTTTTCATTGTTTCCTAAGACGGAATCACTGTCGATCCCCTGAAAGTCAAAGCCATCTTAGAACTTCCCCCTCCTCGCACGCTTCGGCAGCTTCAGAGCTTGCAAGGACGGTCCAATTTCCTTAGGCGCTTCGTTCCTGACTATGCAACCAAAGTTCATGGTTTCTTACGCTTACTCCGTACCCACATACCCTTTGTTTGGGATGAGCAAGCAGACACGGCATTCGAAGACCTCAAGAAAGCTCTCACACAAGCCCCCTTGATATCCCCACCAGATTTCTCTCAAGACTTCACCCTTTATGTCTCGGCATCCGAACATGCTGTGTCCGGAGTTTTGGTCCAAGAAGATGCCTCACACCAAGAGCATGTGATTTATTACGTCAGCCAGACCTTGTCTGGCCCACCTCTGCATTACCCATACGAGGAAAGATTAGCCCTAGCTGTAGTCTTTTCCGTACAAAAATTGCGACACTACATCCTACTCAGTCATACCACGGTCGTGGCCGACTCCAACCCCATGGTCTATCTCCTCAGCCGACGGCTCCTTCAGGGTCGTGTCGCTAAATGGGTCATTATCCTCCAGGAATATGACCTTACTTTCAAGACTCCCAAGAGCACCCAAAGCCCTCGCGCTTGCTCACCTCATCACCGACCTCCCGTCCTCTTCATCATCACCCGTTATCCAAACGGATCTGATTGACGATCAAATCTTCATCATTTCGTCTGATGACCCATGGTACGGAGACATTTTGATTTACCTTCGCACGCAAAAGTTTCGACCACAGATCGACCGTGACGAACGCCGTCGCATACGACACCATGCCCCCCGATACCTCTTATTAGGGGATGTGCTTTACCGACGCGGCGTTGATACCATCCTACGCCGCTGCCTATCCCACAGTGAGGCAGAACAAGTCCTCAATGATTGTCATAGCGGTGCCTGCGGAGCCCATTTCTCTGGCATGGCCACCGCCCAGAAGATCATTCGGGCAGGTTATTTTTGGCCATCACTGTTTACTGATTGCATAACTGCAGTCAAGCATTGCCAGAACTGCCAACTCTTTTCCCCCAAAGCAAGAACCCCCCCCGCCCCCCTTCATCCAGTTATCACCATTGGACCATTCTGCAAATGGGCCATCGACTTCCTCGACTGCAACCCCCCGTCAGCCGGCGGTCACAAACACATCATTGTGGCCGTAGATTACTTTACCAAGTGGGCGGAAGCAATGCCAACTTATAATTGCAAAGCCGACACTGCAGCACGGTTTTTCTTCAACCATGTTATCACTCGATTCGGAGTGCCGAAACAACTAGTCTCTGACCACGGCTCTCACTTCGAAGACGCCGTCTGGAAAGAATTATCGACCATGTTGAAATTTGAACACCATTTTTCTTCAACCTACTATCCCCAAGGAAACGGCCAGGTCGAAGCGATCAATAAAATTTTGAAGACCATCCTGCAGCGCACTGTAGACAAACACAAATCCAATTGGCACCACATGCTCTTCCCAGCACTATGGGCCTACCGCACCTCGACCAAAACCGCCACCGGTTTTACCCCTTTCCATTTAGTTCACGGTGTCGAATCCGTCCTCCCTATTGAGTGCCAGATCCCAGCCTTACATATCGCCGTCGAACTCCTACCAGATACTTCCCCGATCGAGCAACGTTTACTACTCCTAGAGCAGGCTGATGAAGATCGGCGCACCGCCATTCAAAACATGGAAGCAGCTAAACAACGATCGAAACTAAGTTACGACAAACACGTCCACCCGAGAACCTTTTCTGAGGGAGACCTTGTCCTCGCTTACGATCAAGCTCATGATAAAACTGGGAAAGGAAAGTTCGTATCTATGTGGCAAGGCCCCTACATCATACACACCTGCCTTGGGCAGGGGGCATACATTCTGACCGATTCAGAAGGCAACACCCTACGCAACCCACGCAACGGGTTGTACCTTAAACGATTTTACCCATAGAAAATCTGATGGACACCATCGTCCATTTTAGTATAGGCATACATTTTTTGTTCACAAAAAATTTCCAAAAACCTAAATATTTGTTTTTCTCTGCATGACCACAGATGGAGCCTCTTCCACTCTGCCATGTCGGTTTCACTGATGGTGCAAGCCGTTGGTCTCCCAATCTCGCCTCCGCAGCTTGGGTAATATACTCCCCTTCACATGAGTTAATTCACATTGACGGAGTATGTTTAGGTGCCGCTACCAATAATCAAGCTGAATACGATGCCGTGACCGGTCTCCTGGCCGCTGCTCTCCAAATGAGCATCCGTCGCCTCAATGTTTTCTTGGACTCACAGCTCCTAGTTTCCCAGCTTAACAATGATTACCAGGTACGCGATCCCTGCCTTTTCAGAAAATTCCTGTGCACTAAACAAATGGTTAGACAGTTTGAATCCATTACATTCACACATGTCCCAAGACACCTCAATAGTATAGCAGATAATATGGCTAACAGTGTCCTCGACTGGCACACCAATCACATCATGTCATATCCATAAACAAAAAATGCATCCATGTGCATAACATGTGCCTCCACGGGCATAAAACAAACAACCAAATAATGCATCCATGTGCATAACATGTGCCTCCACGGGCATACATAAATCAACAAACATACTGCATCCACTTGCATAACAGGTGCCTCCACGGGCATATACATAAGACAAAGGTGCATCCACGTGCATACACGACAATATATCCAAATATATATCCACATATATATATATATCAAATAGTCAACATGTCATAAGTGCCCTCAGCACCCGATATACAAAAAATACATCTGTCATACAAAAAATACTTCCCCATATGCTCATCAGCATTTGGGGGCAGATACAGTATCATCTACTCATCTGGATCCCTAGTATCCTCCGGCTCCTCCTCCGGATCCTCCTCCGGATCCTCCTCCGCTGGCCCCGCCGGGTCATGACGAACCCGAACTCTCCGCTCTGCCGGCCCCACTGGATCGTCCCGCTGACGTATCCTCCCCTGAGCCGGCCCTGCCGGATCATCCCGATCCCTGTGCCTCGCCACGAACACCGCTGCCCTCAATAAGAGCGACTGCCACTTGGGCGGCGCACCAAAACAACCCTGCAAAATATCCCGATCCAGGTCTCTCCAACCATCCTCGGGAAGCCCAGCTACGATCCGGGCAAGAGTCTGTCGGACACCATCCATGGTGTCATCACGAGGGCCAACCCCTCGCCCACGAGCTGCAAATCCTCCACCACGCGGAGGAGGTACAGGTACAGGTGGATGGGCGACCACCATCGCCCGCCCTTGCCGAGCCACGTAGTCAGGCGGTGGCACTGGACCCACATCTGCACAAAGCAAGTAAGCCATCACATACTATAGAACAAAAAATCATCAATGATAAATCAAACAACATATGATATACTATCAAATAAAACAAAAAACATACCGTCTAAACTCCAGGCTTGTCCTGGGGCACGAGGCATCTCTGGGTCACCTCGGTAGTCCATGCTGGCGTAGGGATAGTCCTCAATCACCAGAGGCATCTGCTCCCACTGCTGATAGAAATCCTCCGTGAAGTAGCCGCGGACACCACCGCCGCCACGGGGCATCATCTGCCCCCACCTCATCATACGAGGCTCACTCGGAAGAGCAGCACGAACAGGTACCCGTGGCCGTAAGGTCGGCACCCGCTCGAAGAAAAAACAGCATAAAAACGAGGCATAACAAAACTCGCCTCCCTCTCTAATGGCCTTGTCCAGATCTCTCCGGACACCAGCCAGGAACATCTGCGCCCAGGCATAATAAGTACCCTGAAGAACGGAATCTACCATCATTGTCTGCCCCCCAGACATACGATGTGGTGCAGCAGCACCTAATATCCGCAGCACGCAGGCACCAACAGCTCGCATATCCCACTCACATAGGGATCTCAAACTAATAGAGTTGTTTACCAAAACAGCATCATCGGAACAGAAAGTCTGTAAAAGGTCCTCCATATCTATACCTGGAGGCAACCTCGGCATGATATCGCCCACCTCACCCAAGCGAGGCAACCCAGTCAAAAAATAAACATCCGTGAGAGTGATCTCTAACCTCTCACCCCCAATAACGAATGCACCCTCCGATGGCACCCACCACTGCACAAGCTTGTTTAGGAGCCGTCTCACTGAACGTATAGGCGGGATCTGAGCGAACTTCAAAAGTCCGCTCATAGCCAGGGTCTGTCTCACCCCTGCATCAGTCTCAATCCTCAGCATGAGATCACCATCGATCTCCCTCTCCCGCCACAAGGACTGAGCTCTCCGCAACATCCTGCCAGGAAAACAGAAGAAATTTTTAGCCCCAGCATAAATTTTTTTTTAGAAAAATCCCATCGCGGCTTTTACACAAAAAGCCGCGATGCCCATCGCGGCTTTTCCACAAAAAGCCGCGATGACCATCGCGGGATCCAAGTAAAAACCCGCGATGAACATCGCGGGTTTTGGCCGGACAGTCGCGATGAATATCACGACTATCCCCCATGAACTCGCGATGAACATCGCGGGTTCCGACCTCACAGTCGCGATGAACATCGCGACTGTGAGCCTAAAACCCGCCCGGTTCATCGCGGGTTCAGCCCCGAAACCCGCGCGGTTCCACGTTGGAGAGTCAACGTGGAATTTCGCGGCCTTCGGGGGCCCGCCGCCAAATAAAAAAGACATAATTGAAAAGGCTAAGGCGAATAGAGTTACCTGCAACTCGCTAAATCGAAAACCAACGGTGAAATCTCTCGGAAATCAAGAAATAGCTCTGACAGCTCTATCAAACTCGCACGTAACAATGACAAGTCATTTGGGCCCCACGTCCTATTTATAGAAAATCTACCAATTTTCCAACAACCATTGCGGTATCATACGAAGTCCATTTCTCAAACCGTTGGTACCGTTGGGATCAGCACAGAGAGAACTTCATACAGGTTCCTTCCTTTTCCCGTTTTCACGGGGTCCATTTTTTGACCATTTTTTAGCCTCTCTCATGGCCTCGGTTTGCGTGCCACATCGGCCGTTCTCCATTTTCGACGTGCCTTATATAGCCGGATTCAGTTTTCCGCGCTCGTGATGATGCTTGAGATCATTTCTCGCTCTCACCTTTAGATTTTCCGGGCATTTTTTCCAATGCCCCCTTCGTTGCCTCGGTTTACGTGCCACATCGGTCGTTCTCCATTTTCGACGTGCCTTATATAGCCGGATTCAGTTTTCCGCGCTCGTGATGATGCTTGAGATCATTTCTCGCTCTCACCTTTAGATTTTCTGGGCATTTTTTCCCAATGCCCCCTTCCTCGCCTCGGTTTGCGTGCCACATCGACCGTTCTCCGTTTTCGACGTGCCTTATATAGCCGGATTCAGTTTTCCGCACTCATGATGATGCTTGAGATCATTTCTCGCTCTCACCTTTATATTTTTCAGGCATTTTTTCCACGCCCCTCGTCACCTCGGTTTGCGCGCCACATCGGCCGTTCTCCGTTTCCAACAATCCTTATGTCACCGGATCCAGTTTTCCGCAAGGATGACGATGCTTGAGACCTTTCCTCACCCTCATCAATCCATTTTTTGTTCGGTATAATTTTACCCCTTTTTCGGGCCGAGCAACCCCTTTTTACGAAAAAGGCACTTAGGGAGTTTCTGTTAAGCTCTTTTCTGACTCCTAAAACAATGAAAAGATCGCCGAGTAATCTTGCTTCCTTTCATGCTCGATAAACGTATCTGAAAGGGCGTCTACCTGGTATAAGTTTACCCCTTTTCCGGACCTCGTAGACTAATTACAAAAAAGGTATACTCTAGTCACATCGGCTAGAAGAGTTCTCCATCCGCATCATTTTATGCTTTTTCGGGCCTTGGAGACTAAACTACGAAAAAGAACACCAATAGAGTCCACTTACCGCTTTCAGACTCTCTAAACATGAAAGCAACCATGAGCACGAGCCGTCCTGGGCTTACAAAATCCACAGGACTGTACCATTTCAGAGCACACTTTTTATCCCTTCTTGGAGCTCATTAAAACTACGAAGAAGGAATCAATGGTGCTTCTTGGCACCATGACAGATCACATCTACTCATTAGTCAGCTTCCCCATTTTGGTCACCTTTGTTCAGAGTATTCTGCAGTATGTCACCTTGATAATCCCTCAACGGCACCTATCAGCTCGTCCTCCCCCCCCAAGAGTTAATATATACCATTCAGTCAAAGCAGTGATCCCCACACCTACAAGTCAGTTCCCTACGCTGCCAGGTCTACCATGTCATCATGCTCTGAACAAAGGAAGTTTGAGTCTACCCATTTTTGACCCATTTATTTCCCGTTCCCACAAGTATGTCAGTCCTACCATCAGTACTACAACACTTCAGTTTTACACCTCGTACTCCTATCAAGGAAACATCATTGCCTTGTTAGTTGCTGGTCTCCCTCTGTCGACGACAACAACATTGACTCCAGAGGTAGACCTAGAGGTCCCTGTGTCTTGGACTCATTACCATTTATGATGAGTGCCTACGAATCATTTCGAGCGGAATCCTCAGTGCCTCTCCGAATGATTGTTTCTCACATGCTCGACTTCAACACTTTGATCGCATCGTTGAGACTCGCACAGGGTATTGGTCCGTTCAGTTATTAGTCGAAGACCCCGGATACCACCTGACTCCTCCACATTTGAGAGTCTACCTATGGATACAACCAGTCACATTTTTTCTATAGATATCCGGGTTGCGTATGGCGACAGTATTCAGATGTACCCCAGTTTTATACTCTCTCGAGTATACAGATACAAATACTTCCCAGAGATGGCTCACAGTCATTAAGTCCATACAGATGATTGAACACCTTCAGTTTCAATAGTTATTCCAGTGTATCAGTTATTGAGATCAGCCATGATCACGAGTATATCCCACAATAATGTCCCCTCTGGACCATTATGATGTACCAGTATATTTCTTTACGTATTAGATCCCCCTTCTTGGGACTAATTGTTTTGTATATGTCTTGATACGAGCATGGGAATGCCCGCCTCGTCCTTTATCAGAGATTATACCTCATTCATATTGAGGCAATGTAATATTTTTTGTTTTTACAGCTTCCAAGAGCCGTGGCTCCAGTCTCCAACCGGTCTCTTCTCTCCCCTAAACCCCAGAAAAAAGGACAAAAGAACTATGATGTCTATCGGCCATACGATGAGCTCCTGCCCTCACACATCAGGGGGCAATCTGTTAACACCTAAAAAGTGCTCACTAGCTCATTCCCTTACTCACATGACCCATTTGTCCACTTTTCCACCATCTGAGCCTCTGAAACCAACAAAAGGTCACCAAAAGACCTTAGTACACCCCTTTTTCTATTAAAAAAGATTATTTTTCCAAGAAAATCATAAAAAACCCTCAAAAAGGGTCCAAATTCCCAAAAATATTAAAAAGGGAATTAAAATATTATTTTTATTCAAAAAAGGAAAAAGGAGGGAAAAGTACCTAAACCATGTTGGTCAGTACCATTTGGTTTCCACAAAACCACAAATGGTATCTCCCACCACCAAAACCTATAAAAAGGTGGTAGGGGCTCCTCATTTCACATCCATCCATTATCTCATCCTTATGCTGCTGAAATCTCCCTTGAGCATTTTAGCCATTGCAAACCACATTGGAGAAGAGACCATTGGAGATTGGAGTTGCTCATCCTTGGAGCCATTCAACCTCATCATTAGAGGTATTGATTCCGCAAGCACTTGCTTGCCCCATTCTTTCAATACAAATTTATTATTTTACATTATCTTGTTCTTGATTTTAAATTATTTTTGTTATTTGCTTAATATCTTTGCATAGATCCATGGTTAGGTTTGTTTAATTAGTTTATTGTTATTTATTTCCATTGAAACTGCTGCTACTAGTTAGCAGGTGCCCATAGCACTAAGCCTGGTTGCAAAACCGGGCCAACAGGTGGAAAAATAGTCTTAGTTGATTTTATGGTTTTAAAGGACCCTATGGACTTTGATATGATCCTCGGGCGTGATTACGTTTATGCTATGTATGCTGTGGTGTCTACACTTTTTTGTGTGATGCATTTCCCTCATAACGAAAACATTGTCACCATCGACCAACTTGCATTCATTGATCCTCCTTATTACCCAACTGTAGACCAGTCGGATCCCTCGTCATTAGGCACTACTATGTCATATGGGAATGTTGTGGCATATTGTTCCTTGAGTTCAAATGCTACTGAGAAGAATTCTTTGAATTCATGCTTACCTTCTCGGGTCTTGGTCCCAGCGTTTGACCAAGTGACACCTCCATCTGAATGTTTAGGTATGTATTCTATCTGGGATGATATACTTCCTTCCGATGAAGTTTTCCTGGAGTCTATAGTACAGTCTCGTATTCACTTGGATGTTGATCTAGTCGCAGTCATGTCTAGCCCCGGTTTGACCTTAAAGTCTGATCTTCCTACTGTTGAGCCTTTAGACTCTCCTATAGATCCGCAAATCGGTGTTCCTATTGAGTTTGATTCTGCTTCTAGAATTTTCAACTCCCGTGATGATGAATTTGTTTCTGCAGATTCCATCATGTCCTTCAACTTTGATCTTCATCCTGAAGTTGATCTTGTTGATTGTGATTCCTCGGGCTTGGGTACCATAGAGTCTTCATTTGAAAACTCTACCTTGTTTATGCCTGTTGTTGATGATAGTGAAGTTGAAAGTATTTCTACCACAGTGACTTGTATCAGGTCTTTCTTTACATATGTTTTAGATATGATCCTGGTACTAATGTTTCTTGGAGACAGGATTCTTAGCTGGATGTATACTTGCTTACTGGTCATTTTCGACACCTTGTGCGACCATGTCAGGTATATTTGGAACCTTGCATATAGGTTTAGGATTCCCTTCTGTTATGTTGCATTTGAACCTTTTGCCATCCAAATTCACCATAGGGTCGAACCTGTTGGATATCGGTGTGTTAGCCATCTCTTTATGCATCGTGCACTAGTTTGACATCAGAGCCTACCTAACATGGGTCACCCTAATCAACACCCTTATGCCATTCTGGTGCCCATGCTGAGTTTTTCTCATAGGCTTGGGAGCCTTTTTAGATTTACCATGACTTTGAGAAGAAGCCTCATATCTTTCTTCCTCATCTATTTCTGGCCATCCCTGATAAGGATCCCATCTTTTTGTTCAAATTGCATATGCATCTGTTATGATCTCGCTTGCGCTAATGAGCCTGATGCCGGCTTCCACGCTTTTAGCTCGTTGTATAAGCCTCCATCTCTGATCTCATTTCCGCTAAGCCCTGTTTCATTTTTCCTTCGTGATTTGACACCTTTTACCTGGAGGAGACACACCCTGAGTGTCCTTATCTTGCTCATGTTCCTTGCATTAGGCATAGCTTTGTTCCATGTGCTTGGAGCTAGTTTTGCATGTCCCTGACACTCGTCTCCTCCCATTTTGAGCATTCTTCTTTTACTTCGAGCTCGTTAAAAACAGTAAGTAGGCTTCAAGCATTCTTCTTTTACTTCAAGCTCGTTAAAAATAGTAAGTAGGTCTCGAGCATTCTTCTTTTACTTCGAGCTCATTAAAAACAGTAAGTAGGTTTCGAGCATTCTTCTTTTACTTCGAGCTCGTTAAAAACAGTAAGTAGGTTTTGAGCATTCTTCTTTTACTTCGAGCTCGTTAAAAATAGTAAGTAGGTCTCGAGCATTCTTCTTTTACTTCGATTTCATTAAAAATAGTAAGTAGGTTATGAGTAGTCTTCCACCTTTCCTTCGAGCTCGTTAAAAACAGTAAGGAGGCTATGAGCATTTCTTTCACCTTCCCTTCGAGCTCGTTAAAAATAGTAAGGAAGTTATGAAAATTTTTTCTGTATCTCCTTTGAGCTCATTAAAAATAGTAAGGAGGTCATGAGTTTACTTTTCCGGACTCGTTAAACCTTTACAGAAAAGATCCCTATGGAGTTCTTTTAAGCCCTTTTCAGACTCCTTAAATAGGAAAAGTTTGCCGAGCATAGTTGTCTTTTCGGGCTCGTTAAAATAACTGAACCGACATCCACTTAGGTATAGAATTACCCCTTTTCCGGGCCTTGGTGGATAATTTATGAAAAAGGTATACTCTAGGTATACTTTGGTATGCGCTAGAAGAGTTCGTCTTCCATTATTTTACAATTTTTCGGGGAAGGAGACTAACTTTACGAAAAAGGACCTTTGGAGTCGTCTTTAGGGTTTTCAGACTCTCGAAATGTGAAAACACCAAGCGAGCACATACCAATCCGGGCTTGATATAAAAGCCACAGATAGGTGTATAGAGGACTATTTAAGTTTTTCAACTCCATAAGCAAGAAAACACTGCCGAGCACAGACCAATCCGGGCTCGATATAAAATCCACGGATAGGTGTATGGAGTTTTCTTCTAGGTTTTTCAGACTCCTTAAATGTGAAAATACCGTTGAGCATGCTTTAGTTCTTTGTCAAGCTCGTTAAAAAATGAAAAAGGAAAGGGAAGGGAAGAATGTTAAAATATATTTCAATATGATGGCAGCAAGTCAACTATCTCCTTGAACAAAGCACCTGTTTTGAGTCTATCAAACAAGTTGGGTTCTATCATTGGCCTTAGGGTAAACCTGACCTCAGGGTTCCTACTCCTCCGTTTGGTTAGTCTTCCAATCATATGGAGAATATGTTAATGTCTCCTACATTGCATATTTGTATCATGGTCTCTTTGTGTTCAAAGCTGCCTAAGTCACTCTTGTGTCGTGCTCACTGTTCAAGGATATAACCTATGTCGGCCATTCTGCAGTTGCCTTGACCTCATGTGTCGGCCATTCCTTGGTGTCAGTATGTTTCATCATGTGTTTAGTCCTACTCCAAATCAGCTCATACCTTTTGAGTGTTCCTCGTGTTGGATGATGGAGGATGCATTAAGGCCTCCCTTCCAATGGAATTCTTCCCATCGACTTCAGCTCATTGTGCTCTGGGAATGAAGTTTAGAGTTTCGGTTAGTACCTTGGGGATTGTAGTCATTAGCGTCAGTTTCCATCGCTATTGGATAGATGGGAATACATCAATGTCTCCTATCCGATGGATTCTTCAAGTGTTCGATGGCAAGACCATTTATTCGCACTTGCTTGAATGTACTAGGTGCCTTGGGTTCCATTTTCATTATTGGTGGACACCCTCGCGTTTGTTAATGGTATACATCAATGACCGGTAATCAAACGATACCTCCCATGTTTGACATCAACTCATTTATTCACATGGATAGGTTTGTACCTTGGGTTGTTTTTGGATGAAGACCTTGGTCTCCTCGGTAGCATCACCTCCTTTATGTTATCGCCCAAGTTGCGCAAGACTGAGCCACACTCTTTTTGGGCTCTTGATGAGACATAGATCTAGTTTGTTCTCTATGGCTATGTTCTCCAGTTTTGACATAGATCCACCTTGTATGTATGTGGCTATGTTTACACTTATGTTCCTCATGGATCCATGCTTGTACTTCAGTGGCCATGATATATGCATCAATATTTGGATCATTATTGTATCCTCTTGGAGGTCATGTTCCATCATTTGAACATGGACAGTTACCCCAAGGATGAGTTTGTCTGACATTACCTTTGCTTTCAGGTACTTCATTTGAGCCTATGATTCTTGGTTTCTCCGTTCCTCCATGATTCAACTCTTTGTTATTTATAATGTATTTCGGCCATCGTTTCCTGTACTCCCTCTGACCTCATACATTAGGGGGCATCTGTTATAGCTTGAAATGAAACCTCTTCGTCCGTGACGAAACTTGCTTCCCTTGGTCGCATGACGACACTTCTTGAGATCAAGTTCAGTCACACAACAGGACATTTGTGGATGGAGGAGTCATCTGGGACACTAAAAATGGTTGAAATTACCTCATTCTTGACCCATTTGATGTATATGACCCTTAGGAACATTTTTCCATACCAAACCATCTCCTAAAAATGAGCAAAAAAGACTGTTTTTGGCCATTTTTGAATATGAGCGCTGGTATACAGGCATGATAGTAGCATGTGTACGCGACTTTTGCTTGATTAAAGTAGCGCTCAAATCGATGTGTACGCGACTTTGTATACTGTAGAGTAGCATACACCCCTTTTTTGGTCAAAATCTCGAAATTCGAGTAAGTTAAGTTGGTTGGGAAACCTCTTGAGCAGTTATAACTTCTTTTCCTCTTCCTCATTGACTATATAAGGAGGGTAGAAGGGTCATGTGAAGGGACCAAGCCCAATTACAAAGTTATGCTGGAGGAATGGAGATCCTCATCCCCCTCTCTTGTGCTTCAGTTTTGGTAAACCCTAGCACAACTGATTAGAGGCTGGAATCCTTGGAGAACGGAAGCAGGAGACCTTGAATCTAGGTTTTGTGAAGTGCCAAGCTTGAAGGAAGTTATAACTTTATGTACTTTCTTTCATTCGTTAATAAAGATCAGACATTCTTCTCTTTCCAAATATGAACTATTAATGTGTCTCAGATTTGATTACTATTTGATTATAGTTTGATGTCTCTTTATATTATGGATATTAGTATTATATATGTAGTCAAATGCATTTGAGAAAGGTATCAAATTGTTTTGCAGGTCTGGGCAATGCAACACTAGATAAGCATTGAAGAGAAAGGGAGGCAAAGCTAGGATCAACCTTCTGAATGAGGTGCCTACATCTCTAAACCCTAATCTCTTCATTTATTTGTTGTACTTTCAGAATGCTTGTAAGTCTATCTTTATCACCGTAAGTTGGTAGTTTCTCCCCTGAACTATAGGTGCATTTTCCCCACAACAGATATTCATGCCCAAGTGAAGTGTATCCAGAAGTTTGCATGTTGCAAGCATATACAATTATAAATACTCATGCCCATCATTTATTTATTTGAAATTTTTTTGCATATGGATTGAACCTTCAACTATATTCTATTATTTTTTTCCTCTTTACTTGTGGAGGCATTACCGTATGGCTTGTCCCTGTTCGAGTGACTCAGATATTTTAACATCAAAAATTTAAATATCAAATTTGATTAACCTCTCATTGATTGCATTTTATCCACGACATCAAAGAACTATATGCCACACTTTATTTGTTGTTTCTAAACAATTTATTAGAGTCAACAGTGCCAATGATAATTTGTACAGCTATGGATTATTGTACTCATGAATAGTTTGTAAGGTCATTCTTTTTTGAATTTTCTTCATTGTCACAGTTAAACTGCTATATCTTAGAATTCTTTTAGTACTTGAAGCATTATTCTTGAATATGTTTGACATTCATTTTGTTCCCATGCAAAATTTGTTTGAATATCATCATTGCCAAGCAATAAAAACTTCTTAAAGGGTCCTAGCTCAATGGTAGAGCACCTGCCTAATTATAGGCAGGAGATTGGTGGTTCAATTCCTCTATACCTTATCATAAATTAGTGACCAAGAAAATGACTAAATTCGCATATATACGACTATTAGTAGCTAATTTCCAGTATCTTATAGCGCGACTAACGTTTAGTCATATTTAGCTTAGTCATTAATATGTAATCCTCTAGTAGTTTATTTAGTCGTATATTTTGTCATTAATTGCGACAATCAATGACTAAATCAGTCAGTATCAATGACTAAATCAGTGAGTATCAATGACTAAATCAATGACTTAATCAGTGATTATCAATGACTAAATCAATGACTTAATCAATGGTTATCAATGACTAAATCAATGACTAGTGAAATATGACTAGAGATAAGATAGTGGAAATCAGATACTATTAGTCACCGACTAAAAAATAGTCGTTTATAGTCGAATTTTAGTCATTTTTTTAGTCATTAATTTCTCATTTTGTACTAGTGGTATGCCATGCTCTTTTGTTCTCTTCCAACAACTTCTTTATAATCCTTACCAAACTTTTATTTTAGGATTTTGCAAATCCATTTACCTGAGGATAGTATGCAGTTGAATGATTCAAATGAATATGATATTTGCGACAAAATTTAATCATCTTCTTTGATCTGAAAACCTGTTCATTATCTGTCACTATCCTCCTAGGAGATCCAAACCTTGAAAGATATTTTCTTCCAAAAAATTAATGATCACTATATATGTGGCATTTTTGGTTGGTATGGATGCAATCCATTTAGTGAAATAATCTGGTCCAGTCAAGATCCATTTATGCTGACCGGAAGAATTTGGATTTATTTCCCCAATAAAATCTAATCCCCACTGCTGAAAAGGTGCTTCAATTGAAATTGGTTTTAAAGGTAGAGGCAAAATTTTCCTCTTTCCATAAAAAATTTGACACTCATGACAAATTGAAATCTCTTTATACACATCATAATAAATAGTGGGCCAATAAAAACCTACTCTAAGGATTTTGTTGATTGTTGCTTTCCATGAATGGTGTCCTCCACAAACTCCTTTGTGAAATTCCTTCATAACCTGCCGTGCTTCATTCTCCAATAAAAAATTCAACAAAATTCTTGCTAGATCTTTCCAATATAGATACTCATTCAAAATGCAAAAATTTGCTGACTTTAATTTACATATTGATCTAGTTTTTATCAATTCAGGAGGTGCTTGTAGATTCTGTAAAACGTAAACAATATCACTGTACCAAGGAGATAAGGAAAAATATTTAACCACTCGTAGGTCTGGAATTGTTTCAATTGAAAGATCATAAATGAAATTCATGTCTAGAGAATCACAATTTATTTCAGTCCTTATCTTTGCCAAACCTTGTCCTTTAATCCGTTTTGTAGGTCTGATTTCCATATCATACTCCAATGATATTGAAATCCATTTAGCTCTCTTTCCTGTAGGGTCTGGTTGAGTAAGGATATCTTTAACACCAGTATTTGGAACATAGGAAATCACATGTGAATGTAAAATGTAAAATCTGAAATATTTTAGATATTTGATCAATGCGTAAGCTTGTTTCTCCATTATATCATACTTCAATTCCCCATCTCTCAAAATCTTACTGAATAAATCAATTGGTTGTTCCATATTCTTCTGATTTTTCTGCAATAAAACTCCAGCTATGGAATGTTGTGATGCAAAAGAAAATATGATGAATTATTTTGAAAAATATAGACTAATTAGAACAGGAGCTTCTGTGAGAGATTTTTTAATATATGTAAAATATTTTTTAGCTTCTATAGTCCATTTGATATCATTATTTTTCTTTAACATGTCTGTAATGTTCCTCAAAATTTCTGCAAAACTAGGAACAAACCTTCTCAAAAAATTTACTCTGCCAATGAAAGATTGAATTTCTTTCTTACACCTTGGTATCCCAATATTTTGAATGGATGCCACCCTTTCACAATCTATTTTAATACCATATTTTGATATAATATGTCCCAATAATTTTCCTTCTTTCATGGAAAAATTAGACTTTTTGGGATTTAGAGATATACCAAATTTTCTGCATTTCAAAAATACCTTTCCCAAATGCTTCAAGTGATCTGCATTGCATTTTGAATAAGCTGTTAAATAATCCATATATACCACTACACATTTATCCTCCTCTTCAACAAATGCAATATCCATGGCCCTTTGAAATGTAGCTCATGCATTTATCAATCCAAATGGCATTTTTGCGTACATAAAATTCCCCCAAGGTTTTATGAAAGTTGTTTTCTCCCGATCATCAGGAAGAACTTTAATCTGATTATAACATGAAAATCCATCCAACATAGAAATTATCTTTGCCCCTACAAACTTTTGCAAAATGAGGTCCATCTTCCGTAAATGATAATTATCTTTCAAAGATATTTTGTTTAAATTTTTGAAATCTACACAAAGTCTTATTTCTCCATTCTTTTTTCTCACAGGAACCAGATTTGCTACCCATCTTGAAAATCTCAAAGATACAGTGATTTTAGCATCAAACAACTTTTTCAATTCTTTATCAATCACTGGAAGTAGTAGGGTATTTATTCTTCTGAGCTTTGTTTAAAGGGATTCTCATTCAGTTTGATGGCAATTGTATGTTGAATAATGGAAGTATCATACTCTTTCAAATCTTCATAGCTCCAAGAAAATACATCTTAAAATTTCTTCATTAACTCAACATAATTTCTTTCTTCTTCTGGTGGCAGATTCTTCAAAATTTTCACTATTTTGGATTTTTCTTTTGTCCCAATATTGCAATCTTTAATCTCAATTTCATGGGGTACTACTTTCACGTTCTTGGCTACATCATTTCTATCAAATAGTTTTTCCAAAGGTATGAGATCTTTAGGAATGACATTATTTTTTAGTTGAATAATTTCCTTTCCCGCAATTACCCTTTTAAACTTTTCTTGTTCCTCTGAAAATTCTTCATTGTCATCAACTTCCTCCATATTCTAATCTTTGTTATCAATAATTGTATTGGCAAACTCACCTGACATCTCTAAAAATTTATTAATTTGCAAATCATCTTCAAAAACTTGCCAGTATTTTGAGTTATCAGGGATTGAAGGTCTATTCACAATTTCAATCTCATATTTTTTCTTTGAAAAACTAGGAACTTTAAAAGCTCTAGCAGTAGTAGCCAAGGAATCTGCCACTGAATTTTTTATTCTGGGTATCACCACCATCTTGTGTTCATAAAAAACATTTCCAAGCAAATCACAAACTTAATTCATGTATTCCCTCATCCTTGGATGTTTAGTTTGGTAATTTCCATTCACCTGATTTATTACCAATTCAGAATCTCGATATACATCTATTCTCTTTGCTTTCAAATATTTTAACATATTAAGTCCCAAAATCAAAGCTTCATATTCTGCAACATTGTTTGTACATTCAAAGGTCAACTTAAAAGAATAAATCATGAACTCTCGATCTTGATATATTATCCACACACCCGCTCTAGTACCTTCTCTACTTATTGATCCATCAAAATGCATAGTCCAAATCCCTTCAACTCTTTGTTTCTGCTTAAGGGTTTCTTGTTCTAAAATCAAATTATTTCCTTCCTTTTGATTGTGAGAATCTGTTTCCTTCTCAAGATGGAAATCATTGTAAAAAATAGAAGACCCTAAATCTGTGTCTACTACATAAATTGAATGATTACCAGGTTCATCTTTATTGCTTACCACATATGCAAGTCTTTTTTCAGTGTATAATCTCATCTATTCGCCAAAAAATGGAATTGTAGCAAAAGACATATCCATCTGTAAGTTTCTTCTGAGTTTTGAAGCCCAAGACCTAGATAATAGCATACTAAATTTTGGAAGAATATTTGCCACAACTACATCCATGAAAATACTTTTAGATGGAATTTTAGTGAGGGAAACAACCAAATCTTTGATCAATCACAAACACATGACCTTTTTTGAATCAAAATAAAACAAATCTTTGTAGGGTCTTGTGATTTCTAAACCCAAACTACCCACCACAACTTTTGGCATCAAATTATGTGAAGCTCCTGAATCAAGCATGCAATTATGGAGAATCGACATATCATGGATATTCAAATTCACATAGAAAGGTGGAACTTCTTCCAAACTACTATCTTCCATTTTGGAACCCAACATAATAGTTGGAGCATCATCATTCAGTTCTAACATATCAAGTTCCATTTGTCCTTCACTCCAAACCATATTTGAAATATGTTCTTTGTACTCACTGTTTTTCAATATCTCATTAAAAGGGATGGAAATTTTAATTTTTGAAATCTCACTTTGCAAGTTGAAAGAAGCGAGTGTTTTATCACTTTATTTGATTAAATCTCTTTTAATCTCTGGAACCTTTTTCACTACATATTCCTTTTGTTTTTATTTCTTATGCTGAGTAGTTGAAGGTTGATCAATAGGACCTTTTCCTTTATTTACAACTACATCTCTATTTCTGAGGTTGATTTTTCTCTGAAGTTCATTCACTGTATTCTGATACCCAATCTGATATTTCTCTGTTTCTAATTCAAAATTTTTACACTCCCCTTCTTTAGAAAACATGTCATGTTCCATTTTGGTCAAATAAACCTCATAGTCAAGATCATCAAAATGATTTATCTCACTTTCCACAAGTCTAGTTTCTCCTTCTTCATCAACAAAATTTTTAGAAAATCGAGATCTTACTTGATAATCTTCTACATTTCTTTGATTTATCTGAACTCTCTATCTTATCTGTGGAGGAAATGGTCTTCTGAAATTTGGATTTCTAATTTGTGGCTCTTGTTGGTCTCTATTTTGAGGTTTATTTTCCAAGGCTAATCTGTCCATGAGTCTTTCCATAGTTTTCATCATAATATCACATTTAGCATCAGTGCAGGAGGAGGTTGAAACTTGATTTTCTTCTCTAATTTTCCTTCTATTTGTTTATATTTTCTGTTTCATTTTTCCAGAAGCCATCAAATTCACCTCTACTTCTACTGCATCGTTTAATATGTCTGGTAAAGTAGTTGATTTTCTTTCTCTTAGTATACAAGAAAAATCACCGTCAAAAGCATCTTCATAATGTAACTTGGCATCCCCTACTAGAGGTTGAACATCAATAGGGATTGAATTATAGACTCTCATCAACCTCCCAGAAAATTCTTGAAAAAACTCAAAATTCCTTTTTTTCAAATTATTATACTATGTTAAAATTTGTAAGGGGTTCTTTTTATCTTCCCACCTTTCAAGAAAATGATTTACAAACTCATCATATGATGGAATAGACCTTGCAACAAGAGTTCTAAGCCATTTTTTAACCTCTCCTGATAAAATTTGAGCCAATAACCTCATTTTTGCATCATCGTAATCTACTTCCTCAAGATCAATAAAATCACTAAACCTATCAATGTGTTGGTGAGGTATGTAATTTCCTTCTCCATCGAACAATGTAATCCTTTATGCATAATTATGAGGAAGGTCATGTAAAACAACAGGAAAGGCGAGTGTGGAAAATCTAGCAGCCATTCTTACTGGGTTATTTTGAACAATATTATGAGTTTGTGGTGGTGGATTCTGAATTTTCTGTTCTTTCAACTCAACTTTTCCATATTTTTGCAAATCTTCTCAAACACAATGCAATAGATATGACTGAAATCTATTTCGATCAATAATTGTTTCTTTTAAATCTGACTCAGACTTAGATCTAAATAAAGACTATTCAAACTTTTCACCTAAATCAATGTCTCCAATACTTAACAGTTCTTTTTGGAAAGAAGGTAACAAAATTTCTAATTGAGATGTACCTTCTTGATCTTTCCCTTTAATCCTTCTTATAATATTTTCAGGACTTTCTACCATTTGGAATGACTAGGAATCTGGATTGCTTCTCATATGGATCTTTTTGGAAGCCACAATTTCTTTTTGGAGTCTCCTTTTAAAAAAAAAATTGAATCTTCAAACTGGAGTCACCAAGGAAAAATACAACCAATATAAATACCAAACTAGAATTTGCCCAAACATAAATCTGATATTAAAATGTCATTCTTCCTAGGTAAAATTTGAACCTTCGCTCCACGGCAATGGCACCAAAATGTTAGCACTTAGAATTTCTCCCTTGGTTGTGGAAGGATAATTCTAAGGTAACTATTTCAAACTAGTATTTAGGAGGAAAACTAGCCTTTTTCCTACCAGAGAGGGTTCTCTAACCAAACGAATGTAATGGCTAGAGATATTTCAAAATGATTGTGTTTTTAAAAATTGTAATATGCTGAAACACATGGATACCATTGGGCATGGAGTCAAAAAAATAAAACATTTAAGAATCAATAGAGTTTAAACAATGAGGATTTTTGCAAAGGCAATGTAGTTATCTTTTCACAGTCAAGTTCTTGTTTGGCATGCGATAATTGAAGAAAAAGAGATAGTCCATCAATATTAGGCACCGATTATATACGAATCCAACATTGACTTTAGTGGAAAAATTGTGAAACTTTGATCCAATTAAATCAGAGCATAGTTACATGAATTATGATTTAAACAAACTCTCATCAAATCTCGAAGGAAAACATAATGGAAAGAAATTCACTAGAATAACAAAACACACGAGGAAAGGAAAATACAGATTGTGAATCAACAACACATGAATCTTTACTCTTGAAAATATGCTCAACTTTGCTCGAATATATTTATTAAACTGGAAAGATCTCGATACAAAATGTGTATTCTTCTCAAGGGTTCCAACCCTTGTCACATTGCCAAAATTTGTCCTTTATACATTGAAAATCCTCTCGAGGAAAAACCTAATTGCTTCGCTACTAAAAATAGTAAACTTAAACTAATTATTACATTCCATTTCTATCAAAATTTACATAACTTTAGAAATTCCCTAAAATATCATTCGATATCTTCTTTTGGATGTAGTTGTTGATGAAACTTTCTTTCCTTGGAGATGAATCTTCAAGTTTGTAAGTTGTACTTCATTTTCCCATACTTCTCCACTGTCTTCAATTGTTCTGTAGAAGGTATCTCGTAACTAGTCATTTCTTCGACCAAAACTTTCATCTCTACATGTTCTACAATGGATATCGCATGTATCTTTACACCTATCATGGTCAATTGGTTCATTATTTTCGAAATAATCCGGAAGTTTTTCCAGGACAATCTTCCATGTTAAGACATGATTTATGTCTTCAAATTTGTCATGGTTCATTCTAATGTCAAATAACAAATCATTGTACTCATTATGGGGAATTAATTTATCATTTTCATTCCAAAAAGAAGGCAATCCTTTCTGGATCAATGTTTTAAATTCTCTTTTGAAAGCTGCCACTTGTTTCATCTGCTCTGCTTTGTCTTGGACATTCTTAATGTGAGAATGTTTCCCAAGAACTCTTCTAGTTGATGTTATAACTATTACTTAGTTTTTAATGGCCATTTCCTTCAAATCATCCCCTGTTAAAGTATTTAAAAAAGTAACAGTATTTTGTGCTATCTCTTTTGGCTTCTTATCCAGAACTTCTCTCATTGTTGTACATCTTTGTATACATTCATCTTCTAATGCTTCCTTTGCCTTCATAAAACTTAGATAAGGTCTGAATTTTGCAGCTTCATTTAGGATGCAATACCCCATTTTGACCCTTAGATATATTAGCTTTTAATGTAAATATTGTATACATGTGATGTATGTTTCCCTAGCATGGAGCTCAAGGCCAAGGCCCCGCTAGTGGATACTTGAATTTTGTTTAAAAGGAAAGTATTAGATATTATGCCGCCCATGTGCTATTTAGCCATGGAACATTGTAAAAATGATGTAAATAAACATCATGCAATAAAATACAAAAACTGGCTATGGAAGCAACCAATGAGAAGGGGCCATGTGTATCCACTAGGGATTGGTGAGGGGGTTGTGGGATTGAACCATAGGTTTCCAAATGTCATCTTGAGAACCCATTTGACTTTCTTTGCTGGCATTTAATTCAGTGTAAGAAAGTGGTTGAAGAAATCAGTCCATGGCTTCAATGGAGCATGGGAAACCCAAAAATTCGTATGGAAGGGTATGGAATCTGTTTCCTTCACCCACAAGTCACTCTACCTCATGGGAATTGGTTCTTCTTCATTCCCATTCCATTGTTGAACATTCCAGCATCATATTTTCATCAGTTACGAATTCCCAGTAGTGAGAAAAACCAGAAATCGCAACTTTGCAAGAACCCACGTTTTGAAGAGCCATAAACACCCAGAATTTGGTATTGACAGTAAAATCCAATGTGGGATCCATAGGTATGAAATTTGGGGCAAATTTGAGAGTATTAGATACCCTGAAATCCATAGAAAAACCAAGTTTTTATAGCCCAGAAGTTCAGTGACGTGATTGAGTTATTTGATGACTGAATTGTGAGAAATCCAAGTGTGAATGTTTGAACAGAGGATTGGATTGCTTGAATTTACTTGAGATGTCTATAGCTATGTGATTGAGCTCACCGGCTTAGCATCCTCTTCCTTTTCTTATTGCATGCTTGATAAACCCAACTGGGTGTTGGCTTAGGATGACTGTTTGAGTGAAACCATGGCTGTGAGTGAGCCCATCTAGTTCCTTCTTAGTGGATACACAACCCAGCTCGGGGGTGGTCTCTCAGCTGAAAGAATACAGGCTGAAAAGAGACCTATGGTTGGGTGGAATGTTCCTTTCCCATATCCAGTTGTTGGACAGCTTCATCTTAAAGATAAGTATTCTCTGTGGTTAAAGTATGATCATTCTGTGTTCTGTTCTACATGTTTAATTATTCATGTTAATTGAAAGAAATGAGTATCTTAAGCTAGTTGGCATGAAGCTTGTGCATAACATGAGAATGTGATTGATTATTGTATGATTGTTTCATTATTTTTCCTGGAATAAATAGGCTGATGTATTCCCTTCTGCATTTGTGTTATTATGGTTATTCAGTTATGTGCATATTGAGTATGATTCTGCACTACATTTCAAGATAAGTATTCTTTGTGGTTCGAGTTATGTTAATTCCGTGATCTGCAATTCTTTAATCAATGAATGTCGTTTATATGCTGAATGCATGATGAAATGGTGTGTGGATAGTGTGTAATTCCACTGTGCTTATTTAAGAATGATCTGCACACATAAGTTTTTATTTATCCATGATTGTCTTACTAATGAATGGGGCTGAATTTTCCAAATAAGCCCGATATGTTTGGTCATGTTTCCTTCCTTGCATTGGATTAATGGAAGGGGACGTGACATAGGATAGAATCCCAAATCAAATGTTTGGCACCCTACAAGGGAAGTTTCCCAGTCACTTGAGACATTAATTTCTGATTTTTGTCCATAAACTCCTTATTCTTATTTTCCAATTCTTTTCTTTCATCTTCTTTTTTTGGTTTTCTTATTCTAACCTTTGTTTTTATTCTTTCAACTCTTTGATTTCCACTTCTTTCAAGCTAACTTGGGACATAGCTTGGATTAGATCTTTTTCACTTTCTTCTTTACTGCTCTAACTCGTTCCTTGCTTCTCTTGCACCATACCTGCTAATTTTATTTTCAAATCCTCAATTTGAGTCCTGAGATTCAATCTGTCTTTCTCCTAATTCACTTCTTTTTCTTCAAGATTAATAAATTTAGATTTAGAATCACCTAATTCTTGTGACAGTGAATCCTTTTCTTGTTCCAAAATAGTCAACTCAGATGCTTGAATTCAATGAGTTGCTGGGATTTTAAGTTTTTTCTTAAGAAATTGAATGGTGTTTTCTTTTTCAATCAAGAGCTTGTTGCTTGCGTCTCCTTTACTTGGATCATCATTATTCTCTACTAAATCAATTTGCAACTTTTTGATTTGTTGCAGGTGAGATTTAATCTCCATTTTCTCCCGTCTCAACTGGATTTCTAACCCGTTCACTGTATTTTGTAGCTTTTCAACTTTCAGGGTAGCTTTCATTAAATCTGTGTAATTGACTTCTCCAGTTTGCCTATGTGAGTGAATATTATCTGGGACTAGTATCTTTTGTAAATGTAGCTTCATCTCTGTGAATTTATCATCAGATGATTCAACCAGATTCAAAGTATTATTTGCAAGATCTATGCTGGTCATCAGAGTAATATATGAATCGATGAGATTCCTAACTCTCAGAAACAATTTATGGATATTTTATGATGCTGCATGCTTGTCTTGACCATACTTAACATACAACTAAGCTCTTGACTGAAAATTATCATCATCACCTGCAGCTTTTTCTTCATCAAATTTATATGCATACATTTGAACCTCTGGGGATTAATATTTTTCTTTCTTTTTTCTTTTTTCAATTTCAAATACAATCATTTCATCCTGCTGACTTGATTTTAGTATTTTAGCTTCTCTTTCTTCCTCCAGCTGCATATAAGTACTTTCATGGAAACTCCTTTTACTGGTTGTTTAAATCTTACCAGGAGTATGTATCAACTTAGCTGAAAACCTAGCCAGGGTAGAAGGATTTGACTATGAAATTTCTGAAGCTTCTGTATTAGATTCATATTGTAATAGATTATCATTCCTTGCTAATCCTTCAGCCTCCTGATGATCAAATGCTTTGCTTTTGTTCTGTTGTCTCCTCTGGGATATGATATGATAGGGGTCATAATTTACAACAAAGGCCTTCTTAAAATTTAATATTTCTAATTGTTTTTCCACAAAGGAAAGAGCATTCTTGTTTTTGATGATAAAAGGACCAATTTTTAAAGGAAAATTTTATATCTGAAGCTTTCTTGAAAGCCAGAAAATGGTCATTTTCAACTGTTAACTTCTGTCTGATAAACTCTAAAGAAAAAATTCTCAAATTCAAAAAGGCTAATAGAACGTATGGCTCTTTAAAAAACCCATATATCCTAATTATTGTACGTTGTTTCAACAAAAACCAATCTCCAACTGCTTTCTCTGGGTTCAACTACATCAGGGTCTTCATTTCTGGAAGCACTCTCGGCAAATTTTCTTCAAAAATCAATCTGTATACTTCTGATAAAATTGGGTTCATAAGATTGAACATAAGGCTCTCCACTGTGTTTGAAAATAGTTCACGTGGGAAATGTAAATCCTTTTCAATTGAAAATAAAAGCATTTTCATCAAGTATGTCTAGAATCTCAAATGTCTAGTGTTGTGGAAATTCATCAACTGAGAGTGAATACTTTCAACCAATAATTCATCAAGTTTACGGCAAGGGACTTGGCTGTAATCTGTCTCTGGCATACCAAAAATAAATCTGAAAAGTAGACTTAGTTGGAATTCTGTGACCATTCAATCATTATCAAACCCTAGGAACCCGCAAATGAGTGACAAAACTAACTGTGAATTTTCATCAAATAAGTTGATGTCTAGTGTATAAGGGGTATTGTCAATTGCTAGGTCAGGTTTTAGGAAACTAGTCAAGAAGGCTTGCTTGTTTTTAGGGTATGGCTGTCTATATTGACTGACTAAGGTTTATTCGGTAAATTCTTGGTCATGGGAGAAGGACAAGGGCACTTCTAAGGATTTCCTGACAAATGACGAGATGACAGGGAAAGGTATTTTTGTCCTAGATGAATTCATAATCACCCTTTCTTTCTGAGAATAATTCATTGTGCACCATGAAATGAAATATGGAAACCCTAAACTCTGTTATGGACAAAAATTAATTAAATTTGACTTAAAAGCACTATGCACGTATAAATTCTATTTTTGCAGACCCTCCAATCTGCTTTTGATTTCTGAAACTGGAAGCTTAACCATTACAGGGTCGTAAATGTCACTGTCTTTATGCTCTAGGGTTTCTTCTATTTTCACACTTTTGAAATTCTGAGGAACTGTTTCACTGTACTCTTCCATTATATATACACTTCTAACTACCTACACGAGTTTTGAAGGGCCTACCTGGCACTGACAAGTCAAAAATTATGCTTTGTCACTTTCTTGCTGCATGCACATGTTCCAATCATCCAATGTCAAAAATAAAAATGTCAACGCCTTCAAGTGCTTTTGTATTTTATACACCCCAAAGGCGGTTTCGCAACACGGGAGAGTGATTTTCCTTACCGCCTTCTCGGATTGTGAAATGATACGACGCTGACACGTGGAAGGGGGTATGGTATTTCACAACCACCGTGAGATTCATTTGATCACGCATGTTGGGGGTGCGAAATGGATTCTAGTCGTTGATCTATCTTCCGCTTGATCAAATGAACATCGATATTGTCCTTCCTTTAATGTCACCTCATTTAACTTTTCGACGGACTTTGCCTCCATTATTCACCTGGCTTCTTCTCCAACGAAACTTCCCTTTCATTGTCGATATTTTCCTATTGCGATCATGACCATTTATTGCTTTATATGGTATTACAAGGCACTTTATTTAATTCTTTAGGTCTTCTTTCACATGGCCAATGGTCATATGGATCATTTTCTTCAGGATTTGGTGCCTTCCTCATCAAACTTAGGAGATATCAAAACAATTTTTTGGATTGAAAATCTTTCATTCAATTGGAAAAATACTGTGCCAACACCTTTGAATGATTGTCAATAAATTCTTGGAGATCCACAAGAATATAGGGTATATATGCTTGAACATCTAGTGAGCACGATTATGCAATTACACCGTGGTGTCACTTTTTTTAGCAATTTTTTCATGTTGTTAAAGCTTATCAATTTATAGGGTTTCCTTGTAATACCTATAATTTTAATCTCCTTTCCTTCTGAGGAGAATATCATGAAAATTGAAAGCCATCGTTCCAATGATTATAGCCGCTGGACCCATAGTACAACATCGACACAACCAATTTGTATTCCAATCATTGGACTATCCAATAAATACTCCTCCATGATATGCTTATTACTATGGCACTTCCCTGAACAATTTATGATACCTCCATCTGCAATCATTACTTTTAATTATGGTGCTGCATATATAAAGCAATTAAGAAGTTTGGCTAATTTGCAATTAATTAAGTTATGGGTACCACCATAATCAATTAATACTATTACCTTTTATTTTTTTATATATCCTTCTATATTGATTATAGCCACTAGACCCCTAGTACAACATCGACACCACTCATTTGGAATGCAATCATTGGACTATCCAATAAATTATACTCCCCCATAATATGATTATTACTATGGCACTTCCCTGAACAATTTATGATACCTCCATCTGCAATCATTACCTAAAATTATGGTGCTAGATATATAAAACAATTAAGAAGTTTGGCTAATTTGTAATTAATTAAGTTATGGGTACCACCAGAATCAATTAATACTCTTACCTTTTTATTTTTGATATATCCTTCTATCTTGAGAGTTAGAATTTTTAATGTTAGGTAATGCATGGCAAGATATGGTTGGAATTGTGTCTTCTAGATCTACGTCTTGAGATTGTTTTAGTTTTGGCTCTTCTTCCTCTTCACAATATATGTAGAATATTTTTTTCTCACTACACTTATGTCCCTTATTGTATTTGTTGTCACAATTGAAACATAGTTCCTTTTTGCTTATTTCCTCTACTTTTTGGGGCATCAACCTTGTATACTGAGTGATTTTGGGGGGAGGGTGACATTTCCCTCTCTATAGGTGTTAGTAGCATCCCTTCTACTAGCCATATTTTTAGTATTAAATTTCCTTTCCAAACTAAAAGCATTCACTAATGATTTATGTTCAAAGAGATGTACCTCATGTTGAATTCTCTCCTTTAAAGTATCCATAAAGAGATCCAACGAATTATCCTTTGGAATGTTCTTCACTCTAAGGATCGACTTTTTAAATTGATTAATATTCTCTTTCAATGGAAATTTTTTCTTTAGATTTATCAATTGGCTAAATAATATCTTTCTCTTAATATCCCATATTGTGTTATCAGTTCATCTGTAAATATATACCAAGACATAATAGATTCATTTCCATGGTCACAAATCCATTGGTACCATAGAAGTTGATTATGTTTTAAATACCAGGATGAAATAGTTACCTTTTGTAAAGTTGGAAATTGGTGTAGATTAAAGAATTGATCCATCTAGAATATCCATGTTATTATATAATTTCCATAAAAAAAATCATATCAATATTGGGATTGAAGTAGTTCCTTGGTCTTGATTTGAACCCATGTTGATGTGGATCATGGAGTGATGAATGATCAGGTGTCAAGGACTTGAACCTCTTTCTCTATAATTGTTTTTCAATTTCCTCAATATATGAATAGGAAAATTTCCTATTGTTCTCCTTATCTTATTATTGAAGATATTAATTATGAGAAAAGAGATGTCTCATCTCATTCAAAATTATCTCCTTCATAACTTTGAGATACTGTTTACTAACCATGTTTTCGATATCCTCTTTATTGGCCATATTTTGATCCATATTTTCAACTCATTTTATATGACATTTTTTTGTTTACCAACTTAACATGTTTCATTGACCTATGATTCAATTCCTTAACTTTGTCCACCAAATTTCATAGCTGGTTACACATTTAGTCATTTTCGCCATGAGTCATGCTTGATCTCTCTGGAGGTTTAATTGGTGTAATATTTTTGTAGAAACCCTTTCCATATGATCTCAAAATAATATTGACCTATAATTTGCCTCTATTTCCTCTTTACCACAACATTTGAATGAACCAAAAAAATATTCCAATCAAAAGTTATGCCAGTTTCAAGTTAACATACCTTTAGAAACCTTGGTTTGTAGGTTGTCTTGGTAGGTGATCTTGATCCTAAATCACCTCTAAATTCAACCCCTATGAATATGAAATTTATTGTAGTATCTCGGTATGTATTCCTTGTATATATTTTATACAACGCCACATGTTTGAAACAATTATGATGTTCCAAGCGAGATATATGGTAACTTTCCCAAACTTTGTTATTATTGTCCGATTCAAGAGATTGAACTTGTACAGACCGACATGTGTCAAGTTTTCATTTTTAGATTCTAACATTCTTACCATGAAGACTATGTTCCATTACACTTCTGCTACAATAGTTAGCACTTCAAGCTTTATATATAATAATTTTACCAAGAATACCTCTTTGAGACTAGCTTTTGGAATATTTAAAAACCCTAACTTACACAGACTATAACTCCAAACTTATAATGGAATAGGACCTAAAAAATTTACCCTAGGTACTTAGCAATGTATTCTAAGGATCCAAAAAAAATTATTTGATACATCTTCAAAAAAAATTATACATAAAATGTATTTGATACTTGATACCAAATGTTATATATATATATGTATGTATGTATGTTGAAACGCGTCGATGAAACATTTTTTGCACCACGTAAGAACATAGTTTCAATTTAGACATATTTTTTCTTTGATTATATTGGTTTTTCATTAAACGATTTATTTTCTGTAATATCCCTCACTAGATATCACTTAAAAATTTATCGCAAAATTAAAACTTTAAGACACTAACTAGTAAACAAGAAAACTAGTTGTAGAACTAGTCTTGGGAAAGCTAGTAAAGGGTTGACTGAGAAGTTTCAGGGGAGGAGTTTGGAAAGGTTTAGATTCTGTAATTTACATGGGAGAGTGTGCAGTAGTAAATTATATAGAAGGAAAAATTTTAGGATCCTTTGTACAAATCACGGAGACCATTTATGCTTCGAACATTGACATCGCCGAAGTCTACAACAAGGCTTCCTGGGTACATCCACATATACAAAATAGATAAGGGAGTTGGGAAGGATTAATAAAATGATATTTGTGTTCATGGATCTCTATGGGAATAAAAAATCTGCAATTAAACACTAGATGAAGAGTTGGGGAAAAATTGTTGTGACTTGGACTATCGAGCTAGTTTTAATGGTTGACTTCTAAAACATGGTACAACCCTCCCAAATTCAGTAAATTAAGGTTTCAATGTGTTCTAGTGTCTATACATGAAAAAAATCAACTGACAGAAGTAGTGTCTGACCAACGGAACTCATTTTATGTAATTTCTTCTAAAACTAGTCCTCTGAAAGTGCCCGATGAGCATAGGGGGAGGAGTTAAACTTGTATTTGTCCAATGTAAGATTTAATTCTGTATTTAATGGACCTATTACAGCATATGTGATTGAAAATACATATCAGCAAACTTTACATCACATCATTACATTTCCAGAGAACTTATATGCCATAAAAACCTTCAAAACCCCCCTAGGTCTACCCAATCATTCAATAGAACATATACATGGATGAAAATATTTATGTAATGGATTAGGAGAGTTATATCAGATATTATAAATCATATAATCAGCTTCATACAGATACCATTCAAAAACACAGTGCTTGAATGGTAAAACTACTCCAAAATAAGCTAGGAAAGCAATACTGGAAGTCATTATTACATCATGAGCCTCTGGGGAATATTCAAATGAGAAGATAAGAATATGTCAGCACATATTTAATATTTTTATTACATATATTTGATATCTGAAAAACAGTATCAAACCACCCTCTCCAATGACAGAAGGAAAGAGGATTCAATCCTTCAGTTCTTCACTTCTTTGAGTTCAAAACATGGCACCCTTGGGGAATCTCGAAATGGAATCACTTGGACATGCTAGAAGTTGAATGAATGGATGTAAGTACAAATTCATATATGAATATTTCCATCACTCATCATATCATTCATCTCATGGTTCACTGTAAGTATTCCCATGGAGGAATTAAACCTCCCACCAACACCCTGCAATACTGAAGAATGGGGGAAGGAGGGGATAATGAGAAGGATTCTTCTTGAACTATTAAAATCCTCTGAACCAATTTGAACCCAGCTTGATATTAGAAATTTAGTGGCTAAAAAATTATCTTCAGTGGATGCAAATATATCTTCAATGGCTTCCCATTAGTCTCAATACCTGTTAGAGAGAGCGAGGGAGAAGAACAAAATAAACTGGACAAGATTGGATTTGGGAAGCATCACCCAAAGAAAGTTGAGGCACATCACTCAACAAGAGAATATAAAGCTCTCACATTCAATTAAAAAATAGTTAAAATATGTTAATGGGAGTTGGAATCATTCTTTTATAGAATTCATGTTGACGTGTTGAGCAAGTTACTTGGCTTGGTGACCTCTGAGAATAGGTCACCCATGAGTGGACATACTTTTCTTGATTTTTCCTTACAAGCTTTTCTCCTTTAGAAACTGTGCCCTCCTTGACCTTAGATGTTTCCTTCTTGCAACAACACATGCTTGCTTTGTGAACTAGGCATTGAAATGGAAACTACACCCTTCAGGATGTTTCCTATTCGGTAAATTGGACCATTTTTTGGCAAGTGCGCCCTCCTTAGATTTTCTAGTTTTTTCCCTTTTTTTATTTTATTTTGGAAACATTGTCTCCACCTTCCTTATTTTCATATTTTTTCCATATATTCACCCCCAAATCAATTTTTGGAAACATCATCCACGTGGGGCACCCTCTTGGCCCACTTGCTCATTATCCATTAATTTTATTTATCAAAATTAATTTTAATAAATAAATTTGCCAATTTATGGAACTTAGGATAAAATTAATTCTAAGCAAATAGAATTAATACAATTTAATTCCCTTAGGGGTTAATTTTTTCCCCTTTTCACCCATGGGGATGGATGAACCAAAATTGGGGACATGACAGTCCTCCCTTCCCAATATTGCTTGTCCTCAAGCAATGTTAGGATTCCACCAAGCTTCTGCTACACCACTCTGATTTTATTTGTCCCCATCCACTGAACAATTTGAAAATTAGACTTGGGGCCTTCAAAAAGATCTAAAAAGAATGAAATATGACTGAAGAATAAACTGCACTGTAAATGCCATCTGCACTAATTCATGAACAAAAATCTTAACCCAGTTAATATAACTGAGTAGGATTTCTTAGATCCCACTGCTTCCTTTGTAAGGACCCAAATTTTCTTGCCACCTTTGGAAATCTTTTACTCCAAGGAATGCCTAGATCCCATGGTCCCTGATGAATACCATCCATCATCACTATTACTTGTGACAAATTGTCACTCTAGGGCATGCCAGGATCCATCCACCATGCTGGAAGTGTGCCACTCCCCATGCAAAATTGAATAGTTGTGTGACTCCTCAACCAAACATAGAACTTCCTGAGAGCATGCAAATCAGAATGCATCTCTTGTGCATGTGTACTGGAGGTATCTAATGGCTGCAAAATATCTCTTTCGTCCTGCTCACAATTCAAGACAATGTTAGTTATAACAAAAAATTTATTGGAGAAACAAGAGAATCTTTTACCTCCCAAGGTCTTCATTGCAATGATTCCTATACTCATCCAACCAATGGATGGATAATAACTTTTATTTACTGAACCATATGGAATGTGATCATCCATATGTATGTTCTCCTCAAATAAAGAGATCTCATGATCTCTATGGAACTCTACAGGTGCTCCCCTCTTCATCCAATGGCTCAACTCTCTACCATTGATCCAAGGGTGCAAAAATCCATCAATTAACCTGCATATTGAAGGTAAGTGTAGATCTGATGCCTTCTTGTCGAAAGTGGCTGCACACCCATGCATGGGATGCCTCAACTACTATGGGTTAATGAACATGTCATCAGCCTCAAGTTTAGGATCCTTCTGCTCATCACCTGTCACAAAAAGGAAGAATCCTTTTACCCAAATTTCATTCCCAAAATTTGTGGTTGAATGTGAAGTGGGGGATGAAGGATGGTGAGCCATGTTTCTGAACACTTTGTCCACCGAAGTTGTGGATGTATTCCCTCCATTGATGGCTGACCCATATGTGGTGAATTCATATTCCTCTTCCTTGGAAGAGGGACTTTCTTCAATGAACCTCTCAGGTTCATTTTGGAAAAATTCATGTGCTTGTTTTTCATCAACTTGTTGCTGCTGCAGCCTGATCCCCATAATTTTCAAAAATTTATAGGGCCCCTCCTTTATTTTTTTTCCAAAAGTTTGAAATATTTTTGAAAGTCTAGCTTTTTCCCTTAGTTTTTCTTAGAGAAGATTGAAGAAACTTGTCTTTTGGCTAAGTTATTTTTTAGATTTTTTATGGTCGCAAGTTTTTCTCTTTTGGGCCAAGACTAGTCGCACCCTTTTTTGTTTAATTTTTTTTCGACCAGTCGCTTTTTTAAGGAGCGGTCGCAGTCTTTAGACTTATGTTCACTGACCGATCGCACTCTTTTGGCTTATCTTTCATCAATCATTCGCGGTGCCTTAAAATTTTGATCACTGACTGTTTCGTCGATCCGATGTCCGGGCCTTTCCTTATCGCTGCATTCCAGTTGCAGAGCTTGGTACTTAAAGTTCCGACTGTGTCACCACCATTGATTTTAACTCCGCCGACCATTACACCTTTTGGTTTTGTTTCTACATCGATCCGCGTTGCAACGTCCTGGTCACAATTTTTAACATTAATTCCATCGACCGTTGCGCTAGACGTCGTCTTACCTTCGCCGACCGTTGCAACGACAACTGGATTATGTTCCGTCGACCGAATTCCTTTGCCGAGAGCCTTGTCTCGCTCGCTCGTCATAGTTTTTAACCATTATCACGTCGACCATTGCGTAGCTACTAAGTTTATATCGCCGACCACCTATTCCGCGTAGACCATCTCCGCTCTCGGCGTAGTTTGTTTGGGAAAACACGAATGGGTGAAAACTTTAAGTGAACACTGTGTGCATTTATTTCTATTCCATTGAGCCCCGTGCACTTTAAGTGCCCAACTACCAAGCCCGTACGTCTTAAATGCTTGTGTATATATATATACAAACATAGTTTTGGTTCTTTTATCCCACCATTTGCAAGTTCGAGAAGCCCTATTCGCTCACCAAAGGAAGAATGCCAAGTATTCGCTGGCCATAGGATTCATACTTGTCCAACAAGCCACTATGTGCCAATAGGTAGGTTTTTGAAACCCTTCCCTGTTTGTTTTGTCAGCTCAGTTTCCGTTTCGACGTTGCCTCTTTTAAAAGTTGTTGCTAAGTTTGGACTCCCCTTTTCTCTTAAAGACGAAAGATAGTGATGGCTCGACGTCCACACAAAACCCCTTTTTTGTTCTAACCATTGGTCTCAGACTAATTCCAACTCTACAGGCCTGTTGTTGCTAAGCTTTGTCAAGACCTTAAAACCCCGAAAACCACGCTGATTGTGTGTTTCATCCTCCTAGCTCACAAAGTTTTTCGTTCACGCCATCCCACCCTGGGAAGTCTTACATCGTGGTGTCCATTGGGTCATTTTAGGCCGAGGAGGAGTCATCTTTTTCATTTTATTTAGCAGTGGAATCCTTGCCCAGTTGACATATATCATACAACCGCTCTATTTCAATGTTTCACACACACACGTTTCTTCTCGTAATTTTTACAGCGTCGTAATTCTCAGTTTTAGAAATTGGCTGCTTGCACATATTTTTTTGTTTCACTCTCCCCTATTAATTCTTTGCTCAAAGGATAGATTTGCACAAACGTTAAATGCATGGTTTGGTCAAAAGTTGTCTTCTCCCATGGCATAAGTAGTTCGCATTCTGAAATTTTAAATAATGCCAATAGCACTTGCTTGCTCATTGATTATGGTGATGAAATCATGTATAAATGTTTTCCCTCATTGTTGTCAACCTTAATAAGAAGTCTTGGAGAAGGAAATAAATACCCTTGTCATGTCAATGTTTTGTCATGCTTATTTAGATACCGTATTTCTCATAAACATAGTGATCCCTCATTTATTCCTTCAGTATCATCACAGAATTGATATGCATAGGCGGTCCTCCAGAAGGAAAGATAAACTAGCCGAGTCAGACTCAGACGTAGAGATCCTTTGGACACCTCACTCGAGATGATGTTTGGGGACACAAAATTTGTGACAGGGGCAGGCCCTGAGTATCAATGGGGTGAATTATACAGAGCTATAATAGACCAAATCTTCACCGAAGCCTCCTTAGAAGAGATAATGTTTTATCAGAATATCAAGAAGTCTGGTCTCCACAAAGCAGCCACTCACCCAGAGTTGTTCCCATGCTTGGAGGTTATTGGTTGGATGCCACCCCAGGTGAATATCGACACCAGAATCATCACAGATATCACTAGGATGAGTTTTGCATCTTTTGGACTAGATCATATCTCCACAGCATACAAGCTGCCCTTTCCTAAAGTCTTCCTAAGTAATGAGTGGATATAAGGACTCAAAATGGATCCTCTAGACTGTGTTAAGAAGATGAAAATTGCTGGAATACAGATGAGGTCGAGGACTAGCTGGGAATACGAGAGTCAGCAGTTGAGGACTCCGTATAGGATTCTCGCCCTGATGTTGAGCCGAGTTTTCGGTTTGGAAAATGGAAACATGTATAAGCTCGGTTGGGTGTCGATGACGTTCCACATGGCCACACACGGTGCAATATTTAACTAGGCAAATATCATTTAAGATAACATGTCCTCGCATATAGCTGCAGCGCAAGGGGGATTAACACAAAAGAAAGCTGATTTCTTCATGTCCTCTTATCTGGTGGACTGCTTATTCATCAAGCACCCTTTCCCTGATTTGGGATGCATCTGGAACCGCAAAGAGTCTCCCCTCCACATGGCCTATCAGACTTGGGCACACAAGTATGCATCCCACTACACCCAGATTTGTGAGAAGTTCATCATTCCCCTATATCAACTACTCTTCAAGGGAGAACGAAATTGTCGGTCGGAAAATGCTATGCCGATCATGGAAGCATTCAGAGATTATTAATTCTCTTCAGAAGGAACATATATCAGGATGAGCAAAGGAAGTCTCCCCCCGTCTCTATTACCCTAGTATGCCATAGACTACATCCTGCATAAAGAAGTCGTGAGGCAACTCTTTATCGACGGAGTTAGTAGAGTGCTCCATGACAAGAAGAAGGTTTCATACCCTCCAATGCCTTTTACCATTGGAGCATACCAACTCCCCAAAGCAAAATACGGTATAGAGTTTGCTCAAGACTTAGAAGCCTTACATTTTGGAACAAATATTTTCAGAAGGCATGATCTTGCAAGCAAATTTGTTGCTCATTGCACTACCTAGAAGGTCACTTATGATTATGCTCATCTTTTCGATAAATATGGAGCATTCTTTCAGAGTTCCAAGAACATGACTGAGCTAGGAAAATGCTACCTCCCCAAAAGCGGAGCTGGTTCCAGTTCCAAAACTGCCAAAGGGGCTGGGTTAGTGCAGTTAGAGAAAGCTGAAAGGAAGAAGAGAGAAGAGGTAGACAGGATCCAAAAAGAGAAAAATGAGAAGATCTAGAAGGAAGAAGCAGATAGGCTTCAACAGGAACAAGCTGAGAAGAGTCAACAGAAGCAAGCTGAGAGGCTACATTAAGAAGAGATAGAAAGCGTTCAGAAGGAAGCAGCTGGTAGACTTCAACAGGAGTTAGCTGAGAAGCTCCAGAAAGAGGAGGCTGATAAAATCCAAAGAGAAGAGGAAGAGAAAGAAAGAACAAAAAGAGAAGATGCTGATCAACAAAGGCTAAAGGAAGAAGAAGAGAAGTCCAATAAAGCTGTGGAACCAAAGAGCCCCAATGCACAAGTTTCAAAAACAAAGCAGATCGAAACAATCACTGGAGGACCCTGCCCACTTCCAGGACTCAATCTCATCCCGTTCACACCTTCAAAGCAACATACAGTGGAAAAATTGGATTCAATCTTTTTTTATTGGAAAAGGAAGGCTATCGTGAGGAGGTTGAAAAAATGGATGAAATATCCAAACTACCAAGATGCTATCACAATAATAGATAGCCTGATTTTTGAGGGTACTAACAACGACCCTCAGTTCCCGGCAGTAGCCAGTGTAGCTACAACACAAGCAAGTGTGGACAATGTCGACAGACTAGTAGAAGACGCAAGAAGAAAGAAAGAAAACACTTCTCAAAGTAAAGGACAGTCTGTTGAAAGAAACGTAGCAGGGTCTGGAGATCAAAAGGAAGCATAGTACCCTTCTATCTGAAACAGAAAGAGAAGCTGAGAAGTACCAGAGCCTGGAGGAAGAGAAAAATGCATTCGCTATGCAGTTGATGATATTAGAAGGAAAAAAGAATGATATTGAAGCCCGAGCTACTCATTTAGAAACTCACATAAAAGAGTTGGAAGAACATGAAGCCGACAATTGGTAGCAGATTGGGTACTATAAGCCTCAGTTTGAAAGGATGATAACGAAAAAGGAGCATCTGTTGGAGTAGCTGAAGGTAGCGGATGAGAGAAGGAAGGACCTAACTCCTTTCCATGTATAGGCATGTGACTTGCAGAAGAAAATTCACCAGTCACAAGAAATCATTACGAAAGAAATATGCAAGATGAAAGCAATGATTTCAAGGATGAAAGAAATCGATACTAAAGCTCTCAGACTTAGGAGAAAGTGCATGCGCACCGTGGAGGAAATCAGGAGGCAAATTTATTGGAGAGAAGGGAAATCAGGATTCCCAGGGAACCTACCTCTCAAGTCCTTGACCGTTTTTCAGCTGGATTTGGGCCTCATCGAGTTTAGTAGAGGCTGTGGTGTAAAAATAATTTATGTAATCCATAAAACCACTGGGCAATGTGAAAGATTCTACCAGAAAATACAGGAAACCCACAAGAAGTGCCAGATGGTCTTCTCTCACATTATAGAATAATTTCCTGTCTGTGATCGATGGTTGATGGAACTGCAGAGTGAGCTGAGCACTGATATAACCTACATAAGAGAGATATACATCTTGACAGCGAAGGACCTCCATCGGTTCATTGGGTAATCTCCCATCCATGCATAAGTTTTAGAAGACATTGCCCAAGAAACTGTGGCAGGAGTAAAAGGTATTGCAGATGATTTGTACAAGCATGAAATCTCCCTAAAAATGATGACTCCCGCGCACAGAAATATTATTGTACGAGATACAGGCATGTGGACCAGTTACATATATGAGTTGGAAAATCTAGTTGAGTTGGAAAAGCCAGCTGAGGTGGAAAATCCAACTGAAAGCTGATTTTACATTGTAAAATATATATATTTAAAGATAGCTGGAAGCTATTTTATTGTATAAACATTTAAGATAGCTGGAAACTAATTTTGTTTGATATGAGCACTAGAAGAAATTTTTTTAAGATTCCCTAGGGATAGGGTATGAGAAGAGATCATTTTGTAAAGTTATGAATAGAAGAATAGAATAGAAGAAAAAGGAATTTTGGCAGGTGAAAGGACTGGATTGTTTTGTACGTGAATTACTTTGCTGCATTAATAAAGAAGGATCCATTTTTCCTAGGAAAAGATAGCACTGCGTTTTTCTTAGGAATGTGTTGAATATCTGCTGAATTATTTCTGCATCATTCATGCATATACTGTGAGATCATTCTTAACTGTTCTGAATTAATTCTTAGTTATGAATGCTTCCATTTCTTGTACAGACATTTGATGCCAATTTCATTAAAATTGGACTTATTCCAGTCCAAGTCACTTTGAAGACGGGGCTAAAACCACCTTTCTAAACTCCAAAATCAAGAAAAATCTGGTTCCAAAATTGCCAAATTCAGGTTCCAAAAGTGCCAAAACCGGTTCCAAAAGTGCCAAAACCGGTTCCGAAAGTGCCAAAACCGATTCCAAAATTGCCAAAACCGATTCCGAAAGTACCAAATCAAGGTTCCAAAAGTGAAAAAATCGGTTCCTAAATAGCCAAAAATGTAATATCATTGGCAAGATCTGTCTAGAATATTAACTTCCACTTCAGAGTTTTAATGGCAATTTTCTAACAATTCTTAAGGCAAACTCTCAGACTGTGCAGGATGTAAGTGACTGGGATGGAAACTATGAATGGGGATGATGGGAAAGATATTAGTTTATGGAATTTATAGGTGAGAGTTTGCAGCAGTAGCAAAATATGGTTTCAATAGAAGTCCTTGGCACAAAGTACTAGAGCCATTCACTTTTCAACAATAGAACAAATCTATTGCGTACTTCGAGGCTTCTTGGGATTCTAGCATATGCCAACAAAATTGGGTGAGGTTTGATAATGTTTAGGATAGAGATATATCAGTCATGTAACTCATAAGGTATGCTGGAATAGTTACTGGATGAACTTGGAAGAGTTTGGAGTAATTTGGGGATTAATTGCACATGGTGGATTGCCGAACTAGTCAAATTACAGGCTTTCCAAAACGAGGCTAAAATCATCCAAATTATAATTACAGGGACTGATATGGATAATATAATGAATTAAAAACCTCCTCCAATTGATATAATGCAAAAATATTGCTTAGATTGAAAATGGCAGTGAAAATGGTAAAACTAGTCTAGAATAAGCACCCAACTAGCTAGTCTTGCATTGTAATTCATCTAACTACTCCAAAACTTCAAATAATCTGTTATTCTATTAGATAATGATCTGATAAAGGATATTCAACACATATAAGACAAAATATGGGTTCATAACAATTTCTTTCTCATTATTAGATTTCCTTCCAAAGTGCATGCCTCACAGGATATATTTTCATTACAATAGTGAGAGAAATGGAGAGAAGAATGAGAATATTACTGTGGATCTGCTCCTGAGCTATGATCAGGTCACGTACAGGTCATGTGACTGTCAATGGATGCATACTGAACTTTTGGACTTGATTGGGGTGCATTCAGTGAGCCACCCTCTCCTTCAGAGAAAGCTCCTCTAGATTTAGCTGTGAATGGGAGAAGAATGTAAGAAGAGAGTGAGGATCATAAATGAATCTGATATATAGACATATATCTCTTTGATATGATGCAAATCATGGCATAATGAAATTCCTAGAGATTCTGGGCGCCATTCTTGAGAACTAGCTCCTCCTTCTGGTTATTTTCCTTCAAATCTAGCTACTAATCCACTGTAGAATTGTCCTCCTCTTCAAGTTGAAAATAGATCTTCATGGATGGACTGATATGAATTTTATTGGCTGCAATAACATATTCTGGACCTGCATAATACTCTTGGATAACTCACAAAGTCTTGGGGCACATCACCCAAGCAAACTCGTTGAGGCACAACACTCAACCAGAGAGGCTTAGAGCTCTCAAACCAAAATTGCAAATGACAAAAGTTCTTCTCTGAAGTCGGAATCATGCTTAAATAGATGAGATAGCTTGCTTGGAAATCCAGACCACACGTGTGGGTGAGGTAGGGTGCATCCTCTCTGAAAAAGGAAACTTATGAGCTTTCTCCACTTTCTTTCCTCAACCTCCTTCAGTCAGAATTGGCAAGTGTGCCCTATTTGCTTTTTTGGATGTTGCTAATTATCTTCTGAATGCTTTTCCTGATTCTTTCCATTCCATTTACTTTCTACTTTTCTACTTTTGCCAACGTTTTCCATCTTTTGCCAACTTTCACCTGCTTTTGCCAATTTCTAACTCCATTTTGACTTTCTTTCCTTTCTGAAATATCCTCCACTTAGGCAAGGTTATCCTCTTATCACCAATTTGACCTCCTAGCCTTCATTATCCAACTTGGCAACAATTATTAGAATTTAAATAATAAAAACACCAAAATACTTTTCAATATTAATTCCAACTTCATAATTAATTAAATAACTCAATATTCAATTATTTCCTAAGGTGTACTTGCCTCAAAATATCCCCATGAATTAAATACTCAGTTAATAGTGAACTTAGACACCTAGGGATAGGAAGATCCAAGTGGTGACCAAGGTCACTAGGGGGGGGGACATGATAGTCCTCCCTTCCCAAGACTGCTTGTCCTCAAGTAATTTCAAACTAAGATCCTACAGAATCTGTTCATCCTCCTAAGTGGCATCCTCACTAGGCAGACCTTTCCATTGTACCAAGTATTCTTTAATAATTCTGCTTCTCAGCTTCCTCTTCCTGGTCTGCAAGATGTCTTCAGGATCTAGTACCAGATTTCCTTCATCATCAAGGGGGGGCACTATTTCTAAAACCTTAACCTGTTGGCTCACTGCCTTCTTCAAACAGGACACATGAAAGACATTGTGTATTTTTCTTTCTGCTAGAAAATCTAACTCATAGGCTACTTCACCCACTTTCCTTGTTATTTTGTAGGGCCCATAAAACCTTGGCAATAATTTTTCAGCCCCCTTTGTCTTAAGAGTGGTTTTCCTATATGGCCGCAATCTAAGATAAACCAAGTCTCCTTCCTGGAAATTTTGATCTGTTCTGTTCTTATCTGCATCAATTTTCTGCTGATTTTGTGCAACCTATAAATTTTCTTTTAGTGCTTTGAGGATGTTTTGGCCTTCTTGCAGCCAATCTTTTTCCTTTTGTGCCTTGCAGTTTCCAAAAAATAGATCTGCCAAAGTAGCAGACTCATACCCATACAAAGATTTGAATGGGGTCATTCCAATGGACATGTGGAAGGTGGTGTTATAACAAAATTCCCCTAGATGTAACCAGTTGACCCAAGCCTTCTACTGCCCTGTAACATAGTTTTTGAGATACCCTTCCAGCCATTGGTTAACTCTTTCAGTTTTCCCATCTGTCTGGGGATGGTAGATGGTACTGAGGTTTAGATTAGTATTTACCAATTCGAATGAAGATTGCCAAAAGGCACCAGTGAACTTACTATCCCTGTCACTGATTATGATTTTTTGGCGGCCCATGCAATCTAAATACTTCCCTAAAAAATAGTGCAGCAACTTGACTAGCAGAAATAGTAGATGTGATAGCAAAAAAATGAGCAAATTTGGTTAATCTGTCAACTACTACAAAAATACTATCTTTACCCTGGTATTTGGGCAAACCTATGATGAAATCCATTGATATGCTCTCCCATTTATGTCCAGGAATTGGCAAAGGTTGTAGGAGATCGGCAGGATGAGTGTGCTCCACCTTGTTCTGCTGGCATGCAGTACACTCACCTTAGAACATCCTCCTTGAGTCCCTTCCAGGTGAATCTTTCTCTCAACTTTCGGTAAGTTTTGAAAATACCAGGATGGCCTGCTACTGGAGCATTGTGGGAAGCCATCAAAATATGCTCCTTTGGCTTAGATTCAGGAGTTAAAAAAATTTTGTTCTTATAATAGATGACATCATTGATGACCTGGTAATGATCTTCCTGATTTACTCTATCTAGCAATTCACTAGCAAACTGATTTTTTGCATATTCTTTAATTAGTTGTGCCTTCCAGTTGGTAGGCACTTGCAGCAAGGAAAAAATAGGCTTCGTAGAAAGGGCACCAGCAACTACATTCAACTTACCCTTCTTATATTCAATATCAAAATCATAAGATTGAATTTTGCTTACCCACTTTTGCTGCCCGTCATTCAGCTCCTTCTGGGTTAGGAAATGCCTCAAACTATTGTGGTATGTTCTAACTATGAATTTACCTCTCACCAGGTACTGCCTAAATTTTTCCAAAGCATGCATGATGGCTAACATTTCCTTGTCATAGATCGAATACAACCTCTCATGGGGCTGAAACTTTATGTTCTCATATGAAATCGAGTGTCTATTCTGCATCAAAACTGATCCTATGCCTTCACCTGAGGCATCACACTCTAATACAAAAGGCTAGCTGAAATCTAGGAGTGCCAAGACTGGGCAACTGCTCATAACTTCTTTCATTTTCTTGAAGGATTTTTCAGCCTCCTCATTCCAGCAGAAAGCTCCCTTCTTAGTAAGGTCCCAAGGGAGAAGTGAGTTTGGAGAATCCCTTCACAAATTTCCTCTAATATGTGCATAAGCCTATGAACCTTCTTAGAGCAGTTATATTCTTTGGGCTGGGCCAATCTAGGATGGCTTGGATCTTCTCCAAGTGTACCTTTACTCCTTCTTGCCCAATGATGTGGCCAGGATAGAGGAGTTCTTTCATACCAAACTCACACTTCGACAGTTTGGAATAAAAGGATTGTTCTGCAAGTAGAGTTAGTACACTATCCAAATGCTGCAAATGATCTTCCCATGTCTTACTATAAATCAGAATGTCATAAAAAAGAACAAGTACAAACTTACGGAGTTGTTTGCTGAAGATTCTTTTCATGCAAGATTGAAAGGTTGCTGGTGCATTTGTCAAGCCAAAAGGCATGACCAGAAATTCAAAATTCTTAAAGTGGCACCGAAAGGCAGTTTTCTGCACATCTTCACTTTTCATTCTGATTTGGTGGTAACTAGAACGAAGGTCAATCTTAGAAAAATACTTGGCTCCATGCAGCTCATACATCATCTCATCAATCCTTGGAATAGGATATCTATTCTTGATGGTTTTCTTATTTAAAGCTCTGTAATCAATGCACATGTGCATTGTTCCATCTTTCTTTTTGACCAAAACCACCAATGAAGCAAAGGGGCTTGAGCTTGGCCTTATGAACCCCATTTCCAATATCTCTTTGATGGTCTTTTCTATTTCATCTTTGAATCTATTGGGGTGTTTGTAGGGATGGGTTTTTATGGGAAAAGTACCGGGTTCCAGCTTTATCCAATGTTCAGTACCCCTGTCAGGAGGCCTTCCATGTGGCAGATCCTCAAACTCTTTTTTGTGTTTTTGCAGTAGTTTTTGGATATCTTCAGGATGTTGTGACACATCAATGGTGGTTCCTTTGGTAGAGATAAAACATTCAGCAGCCCACTCTATGTCTCCATGCCTCAAAATAGATCTCATACTATGTGCAGAAATCACTTGTTTTGGGTAGGTGTTAACACCCCTCAAAACCACTTGCTTACCCTCAGTATCTTTAAAGCACATTTGGGGAATCCTATAATTTACCACATACTCCCCAAGTGAGAACAACCATTGTACCCCTAACAAAATATTAGTATCAACAACATCAACAATGTAAAAACTATCAGTTACAGTATGGTCTCCAATAGTTACCTGCAGCTTGGGAATCCATCTGTTGCACTACATAGTGTTGTTCTTACCAGGAATAATAACTGTGAAACCCCCAAATTTTTCAGTTTGGAGTTTTCTTCTCTCCACCATGGATGCATCAATGAAATTATGTGTGGTCCCCCCATCGACCAGCACTGAAACTTTTTTCCCTTGCACTACTCCTTTAAATCTCATAGTGTGATAGCGGGGAACTCCACTCAAAACTGCAAATTTTGCTTCTGTTTGTGTTGGTTCCTCTTCTTCTGCTATATTATACCCTTCTTCTGCTGGTTCTTCCACTTGTGCTTCTGTACTCATTTCCTCCTCATCACTTTCAGAAAATACTTCTATGTAGTGAGCTTTTCCTTTTGCACATTTGTGCCCTAGAACCCATGGTTCTTGGCAGGAAAAACACATCTTTTTCCTCCTTAACTCATCTCGATCTTGGAATGAGTATTCTTTCTTATTTGGGGCAGAATTATTTCTGAATCATGGCTTTGAATTCTTAATTTTTGCAGGTGGATTAAACTTAGGTGGGTATCTAGTTCTTGGGATTGCATCTTGCAGATCCCTTGTTCTACTCATAGCTTCTTGCAGGGTGACTGGTCGATAGGCTTTAACCAACCCTTTCAAAGGTTTTGTTAATCCTTCTGTGAATAGTAGGATCAAACTAGGTTCTGATACATCAGTGACCATCAATGCCAACTTTTGAAATTCTAATATATATGGTTCTGGTGTACTAGTTTGTTTCAAATGTGCCAGCTCACGGAAAGACAGCTCAAGATCTCTCCTATCAAATCTTTCCACCAACCTCCTGGTGAAATCTTCTTAAGACTCAACTAAATCATGTCCCAAGGTTCTCATGCCATGAAACCACCAATCACTGGCCTCCCCTTCCAAATGCAAAACTGCCATCTTGATGGCATCCTTTTCTGCCATGGGATGCAGCTGAAAATATATGTCTAGTTTCTGCACCTAGGAACTAGCATTTCATTTTGCAGTCCCATCAAAGTAAGGTATCTGGACCCTACCTACAACATTACTCAACTCAAAATTGCTTGTTGGCTGCCTATTAGATTCCCTTGGCTGATTTTTAAGGTAAATCTCAGAAAAATCCTTGAAAGTGAGATCTCTTCTGCACTTATCACTCAAGGTCAAATATACTGCATGTCTCTCCTCACAGGTAGCTACAGGTGCACCGGGTGTTTCTTTATTTTCCTCAAATAAGGTAGGCATGGTTTTTCGAGGTTTATCTTTCAAATCCATTTTAAATTCTCTAGGCCTATTGAATGGACTAGTTTTTGAAAAAATGGTTTCTCCAAATGTTTTTCTTTCACCCTGGTGAGAACCACTAGCACTCCCTTCTGCCTCTTTGTGTGCAAACTGTCTACTAAGGATTTCTTTAGTTTCATGACCATTCTTTGCTATAGTATGTGTTAGATTTTCTATCCCTCTAACCACTTTAATAAGTAGTTGTCTAAAATCATCATTAGCTTCCTGTTTAGACATGTCTCTATTCCCTTGTATTTCTCCTTCAGTAGAATCTACCTCTTCTTCCCTAGTGTCTTTGTGGCCTTTTCCTTTGGTGCCAGGGGTTTTTCTTGAGCTCGTCACCTCAACAAGGGAAGGTTCAGAGGACCATGCTCTAATACCACTGTAATATCCTAGGAAAGATCTTTCTAGAATATTAACTTCCACTTCAGAGTTTTAATGGCAGTTTTCTAACAATTCTCAAGGCAAACTCTCATACTGTGTAGGATGTAAGTGGCAAGGATGGAAACTCTGAATGGGGATGATGGGAAAGAGATTAGGTTATGTAATTTATAGGTGAGAGTGTGCAGGAGTAGTACAATATTGTTTCAGCAGAAGTCCTTGGCACAAAGTACTAGAGCCATTCACTTTTTAGCAATAGAACAAATCTATTGCCTATTTCGAGGCTTCCTGGGATTCTAGCATATGTCAACAAGAATAGGTGAGGGTTTATAATGTTTAGGAAAGATATATATTAGTCATGTAACTCATAAGGTATGCTGGAATAGTTACTGGATGAACTTGGAAGAGTTTGGATTAATTTGGGGATTAATTGCACATGGTGGACTGCTGAACTAGTCAAATTACAGGCTTTCCAAAACGAGGCTAAAATCATCCAAATTATTATTACAGGGACTTTTATGGATAATATACTGAATTAAAAACCTCCTCCAATTGAAAGAATGCAAAAATATTGCTTAGATTGAAAATGGCAGTGAAAATGGTAAAACTAGTCTAGAATAAGCACCCAACTAGCTAGTCTTGCATTGTAATTCATCTAACTGCTCCAAAGATTCAAATAATATGTTATTCTATTAGATAATTATCTGATAAAGTATATTAAACACATATAATACAAAATATGGGTTCATAACACTTTATTTCTCATTATTATATTGCCTTCCAAAGTACATGCCTCACAGGCTAGATTTTCATTACAATAGTGAGAGAAATGGAGAGAAGAATGAGAATATTATTGTGGATCTGATCCTGAGCTATGATAAAGTCACCTACAGGTTATGTGACTATCAATGGCTGCATACTAAACTTCTGGAATTGATTGGGGCGCATTCACTGAGCCACCCTCTCCTTCAGAGAAAGCTCCTCTAGATTTAGCTGTGAATGGGAGAAGAATGTAAGAAGAGAGTGAGGATCATAAATGAATCTGATATATGGAAATATATCTCTTTTATATTCTACAAATCATAGAATACTGAACTTCCTAGAGATTCTGGGCGCCATTACTGAGAACTAGCTCCTCCTTCTGGTTATTTTCCTTCAAATCTAGCTATTAATCCACTGTAGAAATTGTCGTCCACTTTAAGCTGACTATAGATCTTCATGGCTGGAATTATATGAATGTTATTGGATGCAATAACATATTATGGACCTGTATAATACTCTTCGATAACTCACAAAGTCTTGGAGCACATCACCCAAGAAAACTCGTTGAGACAAACACTCAACCAAAGAGGCTCAGAGCTCTCAAACCAAAATTGCAAATGACAAAAGTTCTTCTTTGAAGTTGGAATCATGTTTAAATAGATGAGATAGATTGCTTGGAAATCCAGACCACACGTGTGGGTGAGGTAGGGTGTATCCTCTCTGAGAATGGAAACTTCTGAGCTTTCTCCACTTTCTTTCCTCAACCTCCTTCAGTTAGAATTGGCAAGTGTGCCCTATCTGCTTTTATGGATGTTGCTAATTATCTTCTGAATGCTTTTCCTGATTTCTCCATTCCATTTTCTTTTTAATTTTATTCTTTTGCCAACTTTTTCCAGCTTTTGCCAACTTTCTCCAGCTTTTTCCAGTTTCTAATTCCATTCTGACTTTCTTTCCTTTCTGAAATATCCTCCACTTAGGCAAGGTTATCCTCTTATCACCAATTCGACCTCCTAGCCTTCATTATCCAACTTGGCAACATTTATTAGCATTTAAATAATAAAAACACCAAAATACTTCTCAATATTAATTCCATCTTCATAATTAATTAAATAACTCAGTAATCAATTATTTCCTAAGGTGTACTTGCCTCAAAATATCCCCATGAATTAAATACTCAGTTAATAGTGAACTTAGATCCCTAGGGATAGGAAGATCCAAGTGGTGACCAAGGTCACCAGGGGGGGGGACATGACAAAAAACCGGTTCCAAAAGTGTAAAATCCGGTTCTGAAAGTGGCCAAACCAGCTCCGAAACTGCCAAATTCATTTCCAAAAGTGCCAAAATCCAGGTTCCAAAACCATAATTTTTTTTTTTGATATTTATGTCTGTATAATATGATGTTCATTTGAAGTTGAATGTCATTAACCAACACCCGATTTTTGAATGAGGCTCTAGCTAAATGAATGAAGGGGCGATCAACCCTTCTTCTGCCCATTATTATTTTCATTATAGTTCTAGATTGTAAGAATGGTGGTTCGATCCTTCTTCTGTTCACCATTCTGGATATAGGTGAATTGTTGGATATTTGTGTTCTCAATTATCTACTAAAAAAAGGGGCGACTGATCCTTGTCGGTAGTCAGGATAAATATTGTTTACATGTTATAACATAGGCAATGTCCCGATCCCTGCCACATAATGAGGAATGCGGTAGTGGGGAAATGTTGTCCCAAACTTCGTAGATTAATTTTTCTTCATTTCTCTTTTAAATGAAGGGTCGATCGACCCTTTGTGTGCTTAGTATTTTTGCAGTCTTCGACATTCAGGATATACATGAATTTGCAGCCTATACTTCGTAGGTTGAATATTTGCACAATTCCCTCATAAATGAAGGGGCGACCGACCCTTCTTCTGCGCAATATTATTTCAATACTAGTTCTAGACCGCCTGAAGGGTCAGCGGACCCTTCTTGTCATTTATATTTATCCAGTATTGACCCTTATGGTTATACATGAATTGATCTCTATTTTGGAAGGCGAAAATCTCACATGTGTGAGCGTCAAAGAGAAAACTGACGCCATAGGAAGTGATAAAATGGCATGTATGATGACATGGCATCTATGATGATATGGAATGTGTGATGATGACATGGCATGTATGATGACATGGCATGTATGATGATGACATGACATGTATGATGACATGGCATGTATGATGGCATAGCATCGAAAGACACATGCTGGTGTTCTGGTGTTATCATTAAGTCAGTGTTTCAATGTGACATCATTCTGGAAAAGTATGGCAAGTTTGTGAAACCTTGGAAATTGACAAATTATGGAAAAAGTAGTCAAAACTGCTTGAGAGAATGCCCGCCATAATTCATGGTTTCATAAAAATGCACGCACCATCATATCATGCTACAGCTTGTTGAAGTGGCTATCTATAGTTATACATGATTGCGGATTGTGGGAACTATTTGAGTAATGGATTTGCGACATGCGTTTCTGCAACCCGCAATTCGGATTGCGGGAAACTTTGGGAGACTTTGGTTTGTTTTTATTTCGAGTAGCAGTCCAGCAACCCGCAATTGTGGATTGCAGGAACATTGTATATATTTCAAAACAATTAAACCCCCACAACTCACCTTCCGCATTCCCCAGATTAAATCTCAGCCGTTGACTTGTCTTAATCTTACGACCCAGAATTAAGCCGATGGAATTAATAAATATGTTGATTTTGTTTCTGTTTCCTTTTATTATTTTGCATCTTCAAAAATTACCTGCTGTGTGGATTTTACCGCCAAATCCGTTTCAAAAATTGCCAAATCCAGGATCCAAAACCATTATTTTTCTTTTGATATTGCCACTTTTGAGATTGGTTTTGGCGGTGTTCCGATATAGTAATTATGACGGTCATTTGAAGTAGTAAAAAATATACAAATTATCAAATGAATCGGTGTCTACATAATATGACGGTCATTTGAAGTTGAATTTCATTAACTGACACCCCATTTTGAATGAGGCCGCTCGAGATAAATGAATGAAGGGTTAGCTAACCCTTCTTCTGCCCACTATTAATTTCATAATAGTTCTAGGCTGCAAGAAGGGTGGTACAATCCTTCCTGTGTTCACTATTCTGGATACAGGTGAATTGTCGGATATTGGTATTCACAATTATCTACTAAAAGAAGGGGTGACTGATCCTTCTTGCCAGCAGTCAGAAGTCCTGAGAAATATTGCTTAGATGTTATAACTTAGGCAATATCCTAATCCCTACCATATACTGTGGAAGTCGGTTGTGGGGAATTGTCCTACCAACCTTTGGAGATTTAATATTTTTTCATTTCTCTTTTAAATGAAGGAACGACCGACCCTTCTTGTGACGTTTGTATTTTTGCAGTCTTCACTATTTAGGATATAGATGAATTGACAACCTATACTTCATAGGTTGAATATTTGGACAATTCCCTCATAAATGAAGGGGCAGTCGACCCTTCTTCTGCCCAATATTATCTTCATACTAGTTCTAGACTATAAGAATGGTCATCCGATCCTCCTTGTGTTCACCATTCTTGATATAGGTGAATTACTGGATATTCGGATTTGATTCCTGCAACCCACATTTGCAGATTCCGGGAATATTATTGTAAATGTTTGCATTCTGCATTTCCGCAACCCTCAATGCGGATTGCGGGAACAGTTCGAATAATGGATTTGCGATTCTCCTCTCAACATAGTTTGTCATTGCAGAGTCTTGATGAAATTCCTTGGTGGTATAGTGAAGAGGATCAATGGAGTTTTATGCATTCCAGGTTTTGCGTGTAACCTAGTATTATTAAGAAAAATTATTCATGTTCGTGTCAGGTTCCTTTTATCTAACAAAGGGTGTAAAATGGTCTAGTAATCTATGGTGTTTGCTAAGGGTGATTGTGTGGGAACTCTATTCAATGTTGATGCATGTATTGTTCAATGTAATAGTTATTCAATTTCTATAGTGAACAAATAATCACTAGGATATACAACCTCACAATTAGAACATGTACATACCTCTAATGGTCATGAATTTTAGGTACCTAAACAATCCCTTGCTTTAGAAGTGAAGTTACCTACAAAGGTGAAAATTCCAATGTCTAAAATATTCACTTATTGTTTGAATAGCCAGTCAATTAGCAAGTTATAACATATAAAACTGGTTTCTCCTGACTTCTGTTTTCCGACAAGAAGGATCGGCCGCACCTTCTTTCCGTATTTAATTGTGAAAACATTTATCCAGCAATTCAGATATATCCATAATGGAGAACACAAGAAGGGTCGACCAACCCTTCTTACAGTGTCGAACTATTATGAAAATAATATTGGGAATACGAAGTGTCGGCCAACCTTTCAATTACGAGGAAATTTTCAAAATAGAACACCTTGGATGTTTTAACATATAAAAATTGTTTCTCCCGACTTCTGTTTTCCGACAAGAAGGATTGGTTTCCCATTCTTTTCGTAGTAAATTGTGAAAACCCTTATCCAACAATTCATCTATATCCATAATGGAGAACACAAGAAGGATCGACCGAACCTTCTTGCAGTGTCAAATTATTATGAAAAAAATATTAGGAATAAGAAGGGTTGGCGGACCATTAATTTACGAGGGAATTGTAACAATAGAAGACCTTCGAGAAAGAGCAACCGCTCTTTCTCTGAGAATATTTCCACATGCCAAGCAAGCCTTTGAAGCAAAACGTCTATAAATTTGGTTGTTTAAATGTTGATATCTAGTATCCCAGGGTGACACATGGAAGGATCATATTGTGACACATGGCATATTTGATTTGGCAAATTGAGTATTAGAAATATAGTTTAATTATAGTATTGACTCGTATAGAATATTTTCTCCTCTGAGCACCACTGAATCCATGCTATGTTTTATTCTCTATTAAACACTATGTTTTAAATATGCTTGGGCGAACTGCAAGAGGAAGTGAATAATTATAGTATCATTTGTGGTCTCACAGTATCACTGCCTCTCTAACTGCCGGTACACCTTATTATCTTGGTCATTCACGTTGAATGATCTAGATACTTGCAATCGTTGAGACCTATGGATTGGAAATATTGACACCTAAATCCTCCAAAAACAAAGGTATCGAACGCAAAGACCATGTTTTGAATATTTTGTGCCTATGTTTCATGTTCTAATTGGCCATCAAACCCAAATGGTTTCATGCGCCCAGCTTATGATTCTGCCATACTGTGATAATTACCATATTGTGATAATTACCATTGACCCCAACTAGAGACTTTGTTGGTGACAAGACATAAACATTATGTGGATTGAAAGCATGGTGAGATTATTCACACGAGTGATACAATCCATCATTTACGGTGAATATTATTAATGCGTTGGAAGCAAGCATGTTGGCCATTTAATGTGCTGGTAGCAGGCATGTTGGCCGTTGGATTTTCAAGGAATCGATTGGAGTGATACGTGTACGATTACTCCAGCAAAATTTGTAGTCACTACAGATGATATCTTTGACCACAATGATCCCTCCATACTATGATAATTACCATTCCCCATCTATCCCAGACTCCCATGCCATTCAATCCATCAACACAGTGGCCACTCACTATATATAGGCTAATCCATCAACACAGTGACCACTAACAACAAACTGAAATGGAATTTTTCAGTTTGTTCGCCTTATATTCCCTGGGTATGCATGGATTTGTCATTATGTTCCTGCAACTAGGAGGGGACATAGGGAGATTAAGAAACGTTCTCATATAGGTAAATGGTAGATGAAGAAACGTTCTCATATAATGGATATAATGCACCATTTTCCTGCAGAGAAATTTGGGGAGATAATAGGTAGCTTGAAATCATTGAAGAATCTTGATATCCATATTCTAAAGCCTCTTCTTCTTCTCAATTTATTAAAGCAACTTCCTAACCTTGAAAGACTACATATCCACAAAAGGTTTTTCTCAGTAAGAAAGAATTTTTGTAGTCATTATTATACACACGTCTAATTTAAGTGTTTGCTTATCATTTGCAAAGTATATTTCATTGGTTGAATGCCGTTGCTTCAACTAACTATGGTGTTAGGAGCTAACCTGTCTAAGCGGGATGCCCATACCAACTGTGTTAGGAGCTAACCCGTCCAAGCGGGATGCCCAGACCAACTGTTATGGTTCACTTGGAAATTTAAGAATAGTTTCTTTGTTTTTATTGTGCATGATGATATGTGTGCTCACGCGTTGGTTGCAATAAAATGATTATTTTTGCATTTGTTGGAAATGGTTTCTTTTTACAGCAGCGTGATAAACAGTTATTTATTTTCTATGCAGGTATTCGAGAGAGATGCAATACCGTCGTGTCTAGGCTATCTTCGAATCTCTGTGCCTCCAGATCATGCTGTCAGCTTCTTCAAACTGCGCATAATTTGTTTTACTCATTTTAAAGATGGGCACCTCACCCATTTCCACTAAATTTTATAGTCAGTCCCAAGACAGTCGGAAATCTCGAGACTTTCCAGCTCCGCAGAATGAAAAAACATAATATTATCAATCGTTTCTGTTTCTTCCTCGATGAATTTCAGCTCACCAACTTAATTCCATGCATCATTGCTCTCCTTTGTTCTAAAACGTTCATCAACTTTAAATTGTTCTGAAGTTGAATTTAAAATAAAAAAATTCAATTGAAAAGGACCTTATGAAAGTGGCAATATTGCCTTTGAAAAGGGTGTTTTTCTATTGGAATGGTGTGTTTTTTTACTACTAATGAACCTTAAATTGCAGTTTGTTGTTATAAAACTATGAACTTCAATTCAAAAAGTGTGAATTTAAAATAAACAAATGCAATTTTCTGATTTGAAAAGTGTGAATTTGTAAATGTTCTAAATTTTAAGGTCAGAAAATCAATGTCCTGATCGCCACCACATACTGCGGAAGTCGGTAGTGGGGAAATGTTTTCCCAACCTTCGTAGATTAATTGTATTTCATTTATGTTTTTATTGAAGGGTTGAGCGACCCTTCTTGTGCTTAGTATATTTGCAGTCTTCACCATTCAGGATATAAATGAATTGACCGCCTATACTTCGTAGGTTGAATATTTCCACAATTCCCTCATAAATGAAGGGGCGGCCAGCCCTTCTTCTTCCCAATATTATTTTCATACTAGTTTTTGACTGCTAGAAGGGTCGGCCTACGCTTCTTGTGATTTATATTTTCTCATTCTTGACCATTATGGTTATACATGAATTAATCTCTATTTTGAAAAGGGAATATCTCACACGTGTGAGCCTCAAAGAGAGAATTGATGCCAAAGGAAGTGATGACATGGAATGTATGATGACATGGCATTTATGATGACATGGAATGTGTCATGAGGCTGGGAAGACACAAGATGGTGTTCTGGTGCTACTGTACTATCATATAGTCAGTGTTGCAATCTGACATCATTCTCAAAAAGTATGGCGAGTTTGTGAAACTTTGGAAATTAAGAAAGTATGGAAAAAGTAGTCAAAACTGCTCTGATAGAATGCCCACCATAATTCACGGTTTCAGAAAAATACATGCACCATCATATTATGCTATATCTTGTTGAAGTGGCTATCTAGTTATACATGATTGCAGATTGCAGGAAGAGTTTAAATAATGGATTTGCAACATGCGTTTCCACAACCCGCAACCCGCAAACCACATTCCCCAGATTAGATTGCATTCGTAGACTTGTCTTAATCTTACGGCCCAGATTTAGCCCAATGGAATTAATAAATATGTTGATTTTGTTTCTGTTTCCTTTTATTATATTTCATCTTCGAAAATTATCTTCTATGTGTATTTTACTACGAGTTTTTTTCAGGGGTCGTTTTCGCCATTTTTTCCAGCTTTAATGAAGGGTCGGCCTACCTTTCTTGTGCTTAGTATTTTTGCAGTCTTCACAATTCAGGATATACATGAATTCACAGCCTATACTTCATAGGTTGAATATTTGCACAATTCCCTCATAAATGAGTTGGGAGGAATTATTCCTCGAGAATGGGTAGCTCCCCAGTTAGAGATGAAGTAGAGAGAATGGGGAAGCTCCCTAGTTACAGACGAAGTAGAGAGAATGGGGAAGCTCCCTAGTAGACATGGAGCTCCCCAGTAGACACGGAGCAGAGAGAATGGGACTGCTTTGAATGCGTAGAGTCCCGAGGTACCAGAGTTGTAGCCAGCTAGCCGGTGAAGGAACCTGCTAGCAGTGCAAGAGCAACACAACATAATGGCCAAGATTAATTACTAAGAAGTACAGGGTATAGGGTATAGTATAACAAGCATTAAAATTTCTGAAGGGAAATGTAAATTCATGGACGTCAAATAGAACAATTCAGCTATATCCATAATGGAGAACACAATAAGGATCGACCGACCCTACTTGTAGTGTCAAAATATTATGAAAAGAATATTGGTAATCAAAAGGGTTGACCGACCCTTCTTCCAGTGTCAAACTAATCTGAAAATAGTACGGGGAATAGGAAGGGTCGGCCGACCCTTTAATTACAAGGAAATTGTAAAAATAGAACACCTTGGAAGTTATATAATATAAAAATGGTTTTTCTCGACTTCCGTTTTACGACAAGAAGAATCTGCCGCCCCTTCTTTCCATAGTTAATTATCAAAACCTTTATTCATCAATTCAACTATAGCCATAATGGATAATACAAGAAGGATCGACCAAACCTTCATTTAGGAGGGAATTGTAACAATGATATTCTAGGGTGACTAGTGGAACGATGATATTGTGACACGTGGCATATTTGATTTGGCACATTCAGTATAGCGAGGTTACTAATGTGGGTTTAACCACAACACAACCAGGAAATGAAAATTCACTCATAGCAATATTACCCTCTGGAAATTGAATAGCAACACGTTTTCTATGGAATATGACGACTAACAAATTGCCCATATTGGTCTTTGTGTTTAAGAAGAGCATTACAGATCCCATAATGATTAACTATAATGAATTTCCAGGCAGTTGCTTAGAACCTTTCGGTCTAAGAAATGCAATTATTACATCTGTAACAAAATAACATATGTTAAATTTTCAGAATTTACTTCAATCTGATCTAGGATCTTAACTGAGAGAACAACATGTACAACATATCTACAGCATATCAATCATGGAGACAATAATGCAAGCACACAAGAGACACAAAGATTTACTTGGGGAAAACCATAAAGGTGAAAAACCCCAATAACTTCCTCAGAGATAGATAGAGCAATGATACAACCAACCATGAGAGATAGACACAACCTAGAAGCAAATCCTCCTCCTCCATAAGTGCACCACTCCTCCTTGAGTGCATGTGTGAGAAGTGAGTGAGTAAATAGAGTGCCTCCCGCACTCTATTTATACTTGACTTGACTTGCCTTTTTACCTAACTCATGTAGGATCGAACTTAACCACATAACATAATGCTGAATGGGCCGACCCCCAATAGGGTGGTCTAATAACCCTTTGACCCACATAACTTATACAGGGCCGACCCCAACAAGGTGGTCTAATAACCCATCAAGTATAAGTTACGACACTTACAATATAAATAACTACACTTCCGTATAGAGGAATAATAACATCTCTATAGGAATACAATATACATATATGTGAAATACATTCCGAAGTTACATATACATCAACACTCCCTCTTAACTAGGAAGGTATTTCTCAGCACAGTTCTTTTAGCACAAGTCATCTTCTCTGGATCATCGTCACTGGATAATCGTCATCGAGTCATCATCATCGTCACTGCTGCTGCTATCTCAATCAATCTCTGAATCTACTCGTCATAGGAAGTTCTACAGAGCTAGTCCTTTTTCATACTGGATGTAGGCCCACCACCTGCAGGTCTTCGTCATCACTGGCCATACTGTGGAATCCTCAGGACTTATTACGTGCGTCACAAAACCTCGAAAGAGCATCCCAGGCTGTTACGAGTACACAACTCTACCTATAGGATCTCCCAGGGCGCTATTACATGTGACCCCACCACAAAACCTTGAAAGAGCATCCCAGGATGTTACGGGTACACAACTACGACCTGTAGGATCTCCCAGGGCACTATTATATGTGGTCATGGCAAAACCTCGCAAGAGCATCCTAGGACTGATTACGGGCACACAGCCCAACCTATCGGATCTCCCAGGGCACTATTACATGCCATAGGACAAAACCTCGCAAGAGCATCTACTAGATATCCCAGGGCGCTATTACATGCCATAGGCAAAACCTCGAAAGACTATCTGCAGATCTCCCAGGGCACCGAATTACATGTCCTCCCAGAGCAAAACCTCGAAAGAGCATTTGCCAGATGTCCCAGGGAACCAATATTACATGCCATAGGCAAAACCTCGAAAGACCTTCTGCAAATCTCCCAGGGCACTGGATTACATGCTCATCTACACAACCTGATCCACGACCATAGAGTATCATCCTGATACTCACCATACATCATCCTAATGCATCCATGATCATCCTGATCATCATCACTGCAACGTCCTACTGCATGTCATCTGAAGCAACATCCTGAAGCTCGTCATCTATGATCATCCTGATCATCACTGCAACATCCTGCTGCATGTCATCTGGAGCAACATCCTGAAGCTCGTCATCTATGATCATCCTGGTCATCACTGCAACATCCTGCTGCATGTCATATGGAGCAACATCCTGAAGCTCGTCATCTATGATCATCCTGATCATCACTGCAACATCCTGCTGCATGTCATCATACCTGATCCACCTGATCATCAATGCATCTACCTGATGCATATCAAGTATCTACCTAATACATATCATCATACATGATCCTCTTGATCATCAATGCATCTACCTGATGCATACCAAGTATCTACCTGATACATATCATCATACATGATCCTCCAGATCATCAATGTATCCACCTGATACAAATACAAATACATGATACATATCACCATACATGATCCACCTGATCATACAATGTATCCACCTGATACATATACAGATACATGGTCCAAGCATCCAACATGATGCATATACAAAATACATACACATGATCCAACTGATCATATCCAGCATCAACATGATGCGTACATAAATAAAAATGATCCAACTGATCATATCCAGCATCCAACATGATGCGTACATACATACATAAAAATGATCCAACTGATCATATCCAAGCAGAAACCAGAACATCATCCAGCGCTTACATCCACAGCCATGTGAAGTATCCTCCTTCTAACATGCTTGGAATGGATTCAGCAAATGTGTCCATCACTTCTTCCTCGAAGTATCCTCGATCTGAAGCACGCCAAACCTCTCTCTGAAGTACTCGAACTTCACCCTGGCTAGTGGCTTCGTCAGCACATCTGCAATCTGCTCGTCCGTCGCAACATATAGGAGCTTCACAGATCCTCTCTGCACCATATCCCTGATATAGTGATATTTGATCTCTATGTGTTTCGACCTGTCATGAAACACTGGGTTCTCAGACAGCTTCACACAACTTTGGTTATCACAAAAGATACCAGTAGCCTCCAACGGGAGATCAAATAACTCAGACAGTAGCTTCCGTAGCCATACTGCCTCATAACTAGCTGAGCAGGCTGCAACATACTCTTCCTCAGCTGTACTCAGTGCGACGCAGGACTGCTTCCTGCTAAACCAAGAGATCACACCTGATCCCATACTGAAGCAACACCCAGATGTGCTCTTCCTATCTGCAGCACTGCCAGCCCAATCTGAATCAACATAACCCTGCAGGTTAAACTTTTGATTCACCTCACACCTGAGCCCATAATCCACTGTACCCTTCAGGTACCTCAGAACATGCTTTACAGCAACCAGGTGAACACTCCTTGGATCCGTCAGGACCTGGCTCAATGTGTTCACAGTAAAGAAAATGTCTGGTCTCGTGTTCGTCAGGTACATCAAGGACCCAATCATCTGACGATACATAGAGACATCAATCGGCTCAGATGAAGCATCACATAGAAGCTTCAGATTTGATGCCATAGGTGTGGCCATGGCCTTGCAATTTATCATCCCGAACCTCTTCGGGATCTCTACTGCATACTTCCCTTGTCCAAGGAAGATTCCATCTGCACTCTGCCACACCTCCATGCCAAAAACAAATAGTGCATCATCCCCAAGTTCTTCATCTCGAACTCGGTAGTAAGCTTCCGCTGCGTGTCGGCAATCAATCTATTTTCACCTGTAACAAACAGGTTATCTGCATACAAAAGTAGTATCACTAGATTTCCTTCCTCAACCTTGTAGTAAGGGTTGGAATCCGCTTTACTCTTGGTAAATCCCAAACTGGATAGAAAGCTGTCTATCCTACCATACCAAGTTTTGCACACATAAATGACTACACCATGCTGTCTTGAAATCCATCTGGTGCATCTTCTATTTCATCTCAATGCTGCTATCTGCAACATGCTTGATCTGATAGTTCCTTTTGGAAGTCATAACAAACTTCCCTTCACATCTTGGGACTACATCCCAAACATCATTCTTCATGATCGACGGATCATGGCATTCCATTTCTTTATCCCAGATCCTGGGAACTTAAATATCTTCAATAGATATCTTTGTTGCTGGAACAAATGTTGTAGTCCTTTTTGTAGGTGAAGATATACGGTCTTTCCTACAAAACAGGTTAAATTGCATGATTAGAAACATCTCATAATTTTCAGAACAAATTCTTACACATAAAGAAATATGTCATATAGTCATGCAATTATCTTAGCCAATGCTTCAATACAACATTTATCCATATTCCGTAACTTTCTAGATGCCTTCCAATCTCTACCAGAACATTGTTAAGAGTGTGCACAACTCCCAACATGTCAGCAAAGAGGTTTCATTCTAGATAAGTAGCAATGGAATGTTGTACAGTGCCATAGGCCACTTACCCATGCATATTAGGAGTATACTGTTCATCAATGCAATTATTCTAATATGCATAATACACAACCTAATTCTAGGAACATCAGTATATACATTATTGAACAGTATTATTTAAGAAATGACAATTCAAATACTTATCTTTGTTTGTTCGTTGGGTGGACTCCCTCTGAGTCTTCGCTTCCTTGCAGGAGCTACTAGAGTCCTAATCTGAAGTAGCTTCTTCTACACCTTTTGATGTGGAATGTAGAGAGATGGTCAACTACCTCTGAATATTTGCATCCTTGCATAAACCACTAGAGTGTACTCCCTCTTGATCTTTGCTTCCTTGATTACCTATTCTTGAACTCATATTCATCCTTGGTCCCTATGCATGCTTATTAGTATCATGATTGTCTTATCCTTGTGATCTCATATAAAATCATACATTCATTAGTATACTATTAAAACACAATAATCTCAAGCATGTATAGTCATGATCATTTCAAACAGAAATAATAAGCATTAGCATTCAAGGTTTATGTAGAATTCTTATGGTTAGTAAAATCATAAGAAGCATAACATGTCTAAACCTATAATTACTCAAACCTATGACTCTTCAGGTTAGTTGAATCATCAATTAAGATAAGAGATATAATATGCATAAAACCTGTGATTATTCAAACCTATACCTTCATGATTCTTCTGGTTAGTCATATCATCAATTATGGTAAGAAACATAATATGCATACAACCATGATTATTCAAACCTATGACTTCATGAATAATCATTATCAATAACAGTATAAGATCCTAACACAAGGTAGGATTCTATCTTGATATAGGAAAAACATACCTGGATTAGCATGCTAGCTAGTTATGTCTAACATACTCACACGATGTCTTCTTGTTCTTCTTCAATGACTTGTGCTAGTAACCTGTATATCTCATCGGTTAACCATTATAAAACCAAGTTATACATACCTCGTAAATGGATCTTCTATAAGATCCATGACAATGGATGAATCTTTGTCCTCATGTTATCATGATCATATGTTCTTGGACTGGAACATGATTTGTCTTTCTTGGTGTACCTTTCATGTTAGTAGACAACATAAACCTCATACAACACCATAATGCATTAGTACAATCATAAGTGTCAACACCCTAACCAATGAATATCTTCTATCATGCATTCATAATTTTGTTAAGGTGATACGACAAATCTAAAATCAAGATTGTACTAACCGTAATAACATGAAGACAAACATACCATAAACTTAATCATGAACAAATCTCGAAACATACCTCAATGAGTCATACCTGTCGAGATCGCTTGTAATCTTCTTATGTAAGGCCTTAGCCTCATCTCCCTCTGAAACAGGAACTCCTTCACTTATGCAGGTGACCAATCCATCTTCTTCTAGGATTAACCCTATCCACTTGATTTGCAACAAATGGACCTGGAGCTGGATATGGGTTTGTCAGAGAAACCCCAAAAATTCAAACTTTGAATTTCAAACTTTCGAAAGGATAGAAATATGCGCCTTGATGAGCTGATCAAACTGGTATATTTAGAATTTGAAAACTGCAAAGTTTCACTCCTCAATTTTGCCTTTGAAACTTTCGGATTCACTGGACGTGACCCTAAAATGGGGTTTGATGAAGCCCACTCTTCTGCCCAATCAAAAATTTTGAACCAAAGCTCTAAGCTTCTATTTTCTGAGGAGCTTCCAGCCGTGATCACAGATTTCAAAAATTCCCATTTTTAGAGAAGCCCTAATTTTCCACTTTTCTGATCAAAGTCCCGAACTAGGGTTTGATCAAGCCCGACCTTCTGCCTAGCCAAAAATTCTGATCTTGGTCTCTAAATTTTTATTTTGATGAGTAGCATTCAGCCGTGGTCTCCGATTACAAAAATTCCAACTTTCTACAAAGCCCTAAATTCCGGAAGCCATGAATGAAGGTACTCAAAAATAATTCTGTTTTGATAGAAATATGTACCTGATTGTTTCTGGTGTACCTCCAAACTTTTCGATCCACAGGGTCTGAAAAAGTTTTCTGAGATAGCCTGACCTGTTATCTTTCCATCCTGATAGGTCTGACCTCAATTGGATTCTCTGAGAGAGAGTTATGTCAAATGTTGCAACGTGACCTGTTTTGGGATAAAACAAGAGAGAGAACTTGTGTGGCTTGCCACATGTCACTATTTGAACTTAGGCCTCTGAAAACATTTCCTGAGATAGCTCGTCCTGTTATCTTTCCATCCTTATAGGTCTGACCTCAATTGGATTCTCTGAGAGAGAGTTATGCCAAGTGTCACAACATGACCTGTTTATGGGATAATACAGAAGAGCGAACTTGTACGGCGTGCCACGTGTCACTGGTTCAACTTCGGCCTCTAAAAACGTTTCCTGAGATAGTACAGTCTGTGTACTACCTGTCACTTTTTACTAAATTTCATTTGGAGCTTCCTAGCCCAGGTTATGACCTTTTTTCCCAAGGTCACCTGATTTTCACTCAGATCTGGAAGAGATAGAAACCCTATATTGTACAGATCATAAATCACAAAGTACAACGAATTATAGGTTGTCCTTTGGACACAAGGTACATGGGGATCTTAGCTTTGGCCTATAACAATTTCAGATCCGAAAAATTCGCCAAAACGGATTTATAGCGAAAGTGATACGATGACTGGTTTTTGCTATATCAAGCCCTAGCATCGTAAGTGCAACAAGTGTCATACATGCCATATCATGCCTTCTTTCAGGCTAGCTCTGATACCATGTTAAATTTTCAGAATTTACTTCAATCTGATCTAGGATCTTAACTGAGAGAACAACATGTACAGCATATCTACAGCATATCAATCATGGAGACAATAATGCAAGCACACAAGAGACACACAGATTTACTTGGGGAAAGCCATAAAGGTGAAAAACCCCAATAACTTCCTCAGAGATAGATAGAGCAATGATACAACCAACCATGAGAGATAGACACAACCTAGAAGTAGATCCTCCTCCTCCATAAGTGCACCACTCCTCCTTGAGTGCATGTGTGAGAAGTGAGTGAGTAAATAGAGTGCCTCCCGCACTCTATTTATACTTGACTTGACTTGCCTTTTTACCTAACTCATGTAGGATCGAACTTAACCACATAACATAATGCTGACTGGGCCGACCCCCAATAGGGTGGTCTAATAACCCTTTGACCCACATGACTTATACAGGGCCGACCCCAACAAGGTGGTCTAATAACCCATCAAGTATAAGTTACGACACTTACAATATAAATAACGACACTTCCGTATAGAGGAATAATAACATCTCTATAGGAATACAATATACATATATGTGAAATACATTCCGAAGTTACATATACATCAACAACATATAGCATGTGCCAACAAAATTTGGATTATTTGTTTTGGGAGGAAATTATTGATCATATATATAGGAAGCACAACATCGATGCAAATAAGCTTTCAAAAGATGCAATGGAAAAATAAGCTGGTTATTTGTTTTGGGGGGGAATTATTGATCACTTATGTTTTGATAAGGGATCAGTAAAGTTCTTTGACTATGCCATATTTTGGACTGCTTTTTGACGTAGAAGGGCTAAGTTTCTAAATAGCTAAAAGTTTTTTATTTTTCTGGTAGAAGGACGAAATTCTCAGACTATTTTTGAGAAATTATTGTAATTTTCCAGGAAGTCTTTTTGACAATATCTGATTTACTTCAGCTCTCTAGTGAATCAAGTAACCTCATGGAACATACATGTACTATTTGTTCAATCTGTGGAATGAAATTATGTGTAAATAAATGTAAGCCATGGATATGCTATGTTAAGCTTGTTAGAAGGTTAATATATATTCATGATTGAGGTTTCTTTCAATTGCATAAGCTATCTGTTGTATTAATTTTGTATGTGAATGATGAATGGCTAAACTCCATTTATGTAATACATGTATGCTTATGTTGTCACAACCTCATTGATGGATGGATGCCTCCTGTATGTTTTTAGAATGATAGGCATAATCCTAGTTATGAAGCTGTTAATTAGATGCTTAATAACTTAACTTAGAAAATTAACTTAATATGATGATGAATCAAGCACACATATTTATATGTTTTATGATTTAACAATACAATTTAAATAGAGTTACATTTTTGGAAACCAAACTCGACACTTTACAAGAATTATAATCACAGTGAAATTGGACATACTAGTACAAACAAACATTCAAGTGTATTATTTAACAAAATACTTCCATTTTTATTTTATTCACAATTGGTATCACATCGCTCATGCCATCCAGGTGCAGCAAGCAAGGCCATAAGCCATCTAAAAAAAATGTATCATCAACATTGTCGGAATTATAAGTTTTTGTTATAATACAGTTTCCTTCATCGTTAGAAACATGTTTTTCTTCGGAGTCATCGACAATCATAGTATTTGTCCGATCCCAACCATGGTTCAAAGTGTCCCAAACTATACTTAAGGGCTTGCAATATACATTAGGATTTCCAACACCCTTAAAAACCTCTCTGGGCGTGGAAGAACAATTTTCCTATGTTAAAATTAATCTAAATTGTTCCTTTTTCAATCCTATTATTTGTAATAATCTAGGCAAAAACTCGTCAACGTTTTTTCGTTGAGCAGATGTCCATACCCCAACCTCAAAAATACGAAAGCATTTTTCAAAAAATTCCCTTAAGCCTGGGCATATAAAATAATACTTTGTTGATGTTTTGATGTTCAGGGGTAGTTGCAATCCGAGTTTCTATTTTCTATGTATTGCGTGTAACAAAACGCCATTGAAATAAAAAATGATCAATGGTTTTCTAGTACTATCTGCAAACAAAAGCACACACACACAAACCAGTCAATAAAATATTATGGTTCAATGTTTCTAAGTATATTTCTTTCATGTTCAACAATTTTTTAAACACATTACTAGATACATGGTACGATGTCCATAAATAAGATGAGAACTCTGCAATAAAACTTACATAAATTAAATGTAGGAGTAACTGTAAAAAAAATACAAATCACTAAATGAATTTGTTTTGTACAATATGATGGTCATCTCAAATTCAATGTGTTTAACCAATGCCCCATTTTTGAATGACGCTTGAGATAATTCAACAGAGCACACAACATTGATTTTATAGTTATATCTCTCTCTTGTGAACCGTCAAATTTCCAACTAGTTGGCATTTTCAAGCAGTTTTCCTTGTTATTATCCGTTGATTGATATTGCCCTTCATCTATAAACAACATGTACGTTTGTTTATATATATCTCCATATTGGATAAGTACATATTTGAAGGATTTTTTGTATATTATGTTCGGTACTTCACCAACATTATAGTATGCAGACATTGAGTGATTATAAATAGTACTAGGTTCACATTTCTCTCGACCCCAAATAAATACAAATTCTTCATTTTTCAACCATTCAAATACATCTAGGAAATTTTTAATTTCCATGTTGTTGAGCCAGGAAAACCAGAGAGCAACGTCGAAATGCTCTCTGGCAACACTGATAATTTTGCGGCTAAACATGTGTGTATAATAGCGATAGCATTTATGGACAAAATGAGGTTGTTTGGAAGAATCTTCAATGTTGGATAACATCCAAAATCCAAAGAGCAATCCCTCTACTCCCAGGACCAATAGTTTCTTTTGCGGTGATAATATCCTCACTGCATACGAGAACAATGACTCTATATATAACAACAACAACAACACTTTGTTCATGAAGTTAATGATCACAACATATTCAATTGATTTAATAAAAGCATCACACTGAACTAATAATATGTTACATTCAAACGAAAATAGCAACGTCTCCGAAAAAAATAGAAAACACATTGAATGGTTTAAAATAGGCAATGATAGATTACATTTAGAAAATTTAGGCAATGATAGGTTACATTTCATAGTTTCTGATATTAGCTGATTCTTGCATTTTACTCAATGAAGCGAATAGTTATTCCTTCATACAATAAAGTTACCAAAAGACTTGGTAAATTAAATATGCCATGAATAATGGATATAATAATATTGAATAGATAAAAGATGATAATAATATGATTACAATGGTTGATAACCCACCTATTAAATAAGGCTTGGGCATTGTGAATGAAAGGTCATGCCCTTTCATTCATAAGTATAATTAATTATGTTTATTATTAATTATTTACTTTTATGTTCATAGCATTGCCACTCTCTTAGAAAGGATTTGTCCTCAAAGCTTTATGATGTTGTCATATCATTCCTTTTGACGTCGTGGCTGACGAAAGATGTCGATACGAACTGCTAAGTGTAGAGCATAACTTCTGATATGTGGATGGGTCAATCCTTCCCAAATTTATTTGTTGTTGACTGTTGGGATTCCCTATTGATCTGTCGTTAGGAGCTTTGATCACATTAGTACCATTATCTTTTGACATTTCTCACTTTTTAGAATATCGGTTTTTATGGTTGGGGTGGTGATAGGGAATTTTCACAATTTTATCGATTTTTACGAGTGTCATCTTTTGAGCATTGATCTGAGATGGAAGTTTTATTTTCATCTGTTGAGGTTTTAAGGTTTCGTTCTGTATCTTTTCCAACTTGTTTTCTAACTGTCTGTTATCATTTTGAAATTTCTTAATCAATTCGACTTGCGATTTTCTATCATCTTCAGACTTCTTAAGTTGTTCCTTAAGATCTTCATTATGACTTCTGATACAACTATTTTCTTCCTACTTGTCTAGAATTTTTCCTTCAATGTCTTCCGTAGATTGTTCTGTCTTCCGACTATTCTTCAACTTCTTAATTTTTGTTACTAGTGTCTTGTTATGATTTCTTAATCTGAAAATTTCTTCAGAATTGTTGGATAGTGTTTTATTATTCTTTGCAATCTCCAATTTGTGTGCCTTTTTAGAGTCGTCATTTTGTTGTTGAAGAAATTTTATCTGTTGACGACATTGGTCTACCTTTGATTCTTGATCTCCTAAATTATGTCGTATCTGCTTCAGTTCTTCATCCTTGTCGTTAAGGATCTTGTTCAAGCGTATTATTTATTCTTCGTAATTATTTATTTCCTTCTTTATATCTTGATTTCCTAACCTCTGATTGAATTCATTTTCGGCTTTTAATTCATCAATTTGCGCATACAATTTTTCTATACGACTTTCCTGGTCAAAGATTTTTATTTCATTTTACCTTTCTTGTAATTCAATTCTTATTTTTGAACTGTTATTTATTTCGCGCAATTCTTCATTGTCTTTTCGATAACATTTTAACTTGGCTTCTAATTTCTCTATTTGTAGTTGCAAACCAGCTTCCATGGTATTGACTTGTTCAGTGATAGATGGTCTTTCTTTGATTTCTTCAGTGATAGATAGTCTTCGACTTTTTTTTGACGTGGGAGTCTTTCTTTGACTTGACTTTTTAGATGATAGATAATCTCTTTCTTTAACTTGATTTCTTGATGATAAGGGTCTTCTTCTGACTTGATGAATGTTCCTTTGACTTTGATTTCTTGACAATAAGGGTATTCTTCTCACTTGATGAATGTTCCTTTGGAAATGGTTTCGTCTTTTTCGATTCTATCCTTCAACGATGAGCAACAAAAAGGTGTAATAACCTTGAAGTGGTCTTCTTTTTGAAAAGAATGATTTTTCCTTTTGGTTAGACTTTTGTTTCCTTTCCTTTTAATAAGGTAATAATTGCAATAATTATTAGATAATAATTATTATTAACAATAATAATAATATTTTTTTTATGAGAGTTTTTGGGTTTTGAAAATAGGATAATAATATATAATATTTAAAAAATAACAATATTATTAGTGTAATATGTAGTTGTAAATGGATACTGTTGTAGAAAAAATATTATAATAAAATTATTATTAAACAACAATAAAATTATTATAATATTTTTTTGACGGGAAGGAAATTAGGTTTTGAAAGGACGATGGAGATGGGGAGTGAAGGTAGCATGGAATGGATAGCAGGAGGTATGGCAGAAGGGTGGACAGAGTACTGGCGGAGGGGTGGAGGTGAAAGAGGCGTGGTTGGAAGGGTGGCGACGGAGCGGAATGGATTGTAGGAGTCGGTTGGCGAGGAGATGGACATGAATGGAGGGCACAAGGATGGAGGAGGAGCAGGAATGTGGAGCCGCTGAGATGGAGCTATGCAAGAGGTGAAGGTTGTGGGCAGGGGAGTGAGATGGGGAGCTGCGCTGAGGGGAAGGCTGCAGGAGGAATGGGGGCATAGGTGAGGGCTACAGAGGGGAGTGGAAGGGATGCACTGGAGGGGGAGTGAGATGTAGAGTTGTGTGGAGGGGACGTGGTGGGGTGTAGAGGAGATTGGACGCAGAAGGAGGGTGCAAGTATGAGAGGGAACGGGAGTAGGGTTCGCAGCTGGGGGCTGTGGAAGGTCTGGAGGTGTCGAGCAATGATGGAGTTGGAGTAATGAGGAGGGAGGGTGTGGTAGTGGTGAGTAAGGGTGATGGTAGGAGCGTGGGTAGCAGTACGGGAGCTGTATGAGGTGGGAAGAAGGTGGCGTATGGGATTGAAGGAGAGATGGGGGAATGAAAATGCAGAGTTGGATGGAATTGGGGCATAGAAGTAGAGCGTGGGTGATAATAGTGTAGAGACGCGAGAGTTGTACAGAAGGCGAGGGAGGGACATTGAGCAAGGCAAGAGGTCGAGTTGATGGGGGAAAACACAAATCTTGGGGAACTGCACAGAAGGTGGGCGAGAGGAAGGAGGCGAGATGTGATGTGATTGAGCACGTGGAGTATGGTGGATATGGTGGAGAGTGCGCGTGGTTGGAATGGATAAAAGCCAATTCTTTGGTAAAATACCTACTTTTAGTGAAACTCTAATAACTATGGCCACAAGTCGAATCAATGAGGCCCGATAAGGGTTAGCTCTGATACCAAATGAAGCGAATAATTATTCCTCCATACAATCAAGTTACCAAAAGAACTGGTAAATTAAATATGCCATGAATAATGGATATAATAATATTGAATAGATAAAAGATGGTAATAAGATGATTACAATGGTTGATAACCCGCCTATTAAATAAGGCTTGGGCATTGTGAATGAAAGGTCATGCCCTTTCATTCATAAGTATAATTAATTATGTTTATTATTAATTATTTACTTTTATATTCATAGCACTCAAACGTTGCCAAATTCCATGTACCAATTCAGTATCTGTCTAAAGGGACGATCCAATAAAGGGATTACACGAAATACAGTTTTGAAATGGAACTGCTTTCTCAACATCACCCTCCAAAACAATCATTGATGTATTGATTTCTGAAGTTTGCATTTGGAATTCCTTCCACACACTCTCCATATTTTTTTGTGTATTTCCTTCTTGATTGGAGGTACATCTATCTCGAAACCAAATAAATAATTTTTTTTTCTCATATGATTTATCTTTACCACATGCCAACAAAATTTTTGTAAGCAGTACCTTCCCCTCATTGACACCACATTTAGATGACCAAATCCCAACATTGAATTTGGAAAAAAGTAAATCCAAAAATCGAATGGCATTTGTTCATGACTCATATGAAGTTTTTCTATATTTAAATTCACCATTTATTAGAGTAGTCTCTTCCCCCTTTTTTACTCTTTCCCCTTTTTTATCTCTTTTGGAGTCATTATCCGTGACTTTCTTGCGAAATAGAAAACCTTCCATTTCTAATATCAATAAAATTTTTATATGGGGAGCTGCACAGAAATATTGTTTGTCATTATATATACTTCAGAATAAATTTGTTTTATCAATGTAAGTAGAAAATATTGTCTTTTACCTATCAATGGAAGGCCAACATTTGACTGGTGAGTAACATCGCTGGAGACACTGCATTTTGACACCAAGGCACCCTCTCCACGTTCAATACTGGCCAAGCCGTGTTCTTGTGCTGCATTGTTCAAGCTCTCTGTTAACACCTAAAAAGTGCTCACTAGCTCATTCCCTTATTCACATGACCCATTTGTCCACTTTTCCACCATCTGAGCCTCTGAAACCAACAAAAGGTCACCAAAAGACCTTAGTACACCCCTTTTTCCCACTCAAAAAGATTATTTTTCCTAAAAAAACATAAAAAACCCTCAAAAAGGGTCCAAATTCCCAAAATATTAAAAAAGGGAATAAAAATATTAATTTTATTCAAAAAAGGAAAAAGGAGGGAAAAGTACCTAAACCATGTTGGTCAATACCATTTGGTTTCCACAAAACCACAAATGGTATTCCCCACCACCAAAACCTATAAAAAGGTGGTAGGGGCTCCTCATTTCACATCCATCCATTATCTCATCCTCATGTTGCCGAAATCTTCCTTGAGCATTTTGGCCATTGTAAGCAACCTTGGAGACGAAGACCTCTTGGAGCTTGGAGCTACTCATCTTGGGAGTTGCTCAACATCAACCTTCACCATTGAAAGTATTATCGCAAGCACTTGCTTGCCCCCCATTTTTCAATACAAATTCATTCTTTAATATTTTCTTGTTCTTGTTTTTTAAATGTTTACATTATTTGCTTATATTCTTGCATAGATCGATGATTAGTTTTGTTTAGATTAGTTTCTTGTTTAATTTTATTGAAACTGCTGCTACTAGTTAGCAGGTGCCCATAGCACTAAGCCTGGTTGCAAAACCGGGCCAACAGTTTTTGGCGACTCCGCTGGCTTTGAACAATAGATCTCAAATTTTGCTTTTAATTTTAGTTTTTTATTAGTTTTTAGCCTTTAGATCCATAGATCTGCCATCCTAGACAGCAGATCCATTGCTGCTCTAGTTTTTGGCCCTATCTATTGCCATTAACAACCCGAAATTCTCAATTTTTGGGTTCATTTTTTGGATTCCGTGCACGGCTTTCGCCTCGCGGTTTTTAGCCTGACAGTCGCACGGTCCATCGCGACTTTTTGGATTTTTTCCGCGCGGTTCACCGCGGCTTCGCGGCCAGTTTCTGCGCTGCACATCGCGACTTCGCGGTCATTTACCGCGCTGCACATCGCGACTGCACGGCCCTTTTCCGCGCGGTTCCCCGCGGCTTCGCGGCTTCGTGGACATTTTTCGCGCGGTCCATCGCGACAGTACGCCGAAATCCCACGTGGTCCATCGCGACTGTGCGACAGAAACCCGTGCGGTCCATCGCGGCTTTTCTGTCAGAACCCGCGATGCTAATTTTTTCATTCAGCCGAATTGCTTAAAAAATTAATTCCTTGCTGTACTTTTTGCCCACATAGCACATTTTCCAGTATTAGAAATTCTGCTTATTTTACAGCCATCAAATTTTTTTTACTATTTAGAATGCACATGTGAAAGAAGTCTTTTTAAAAAATTTCATCAATTGAAGGAAAGATATATTTTTGCATTTTATCTAGATTTACAATTTGCTTCTTTAAAAATTTTGCCCATAGCAATTATTGAAAACGAAATCCATTTATTTCAAAACAAAGTTATATTATTTGCTTTCTTGTTTGAAAAATCCTCCGTTTTTCGAATAGTTGAAAAGCATTTAATTTCCATTTATTGAAAAAGTCATCAAATTTGTTTTTGTTTTCGAAAGATCCTTTGTTTTTTGAATACTTAGCATTTACTTTTCTCAATTTTCAGTTTAAAATACCACACGTGCACCCAATCGAACACTAATTTTAAATTGAGCCTTAAAACTTACCCTAATTTCAACTCACTTTTAACCCCACTTGGGGAACACTAAAAGAACTTTGTAGCTAGGTAGTATTGAGGGGATAGGTGTTCCAATAACACCCCTCAGTTATTACATCTGAGACATAGTTGTTGTCCTTTAGGGAGCTAAAACCTCTTAGTATTTATTGGCACGGTCACAACCGGTTTGTGGGAAGGCCTCTCCCCTAGGAGGGTTGAAGTCGCAAGGATGGTTCCGGAAGCCTGAGTGGAATACCGAAATCCATTCAGTAACCGAAGGGCTACCATTCGCAGTTCTCGGGATATCCCTGTATTGGGATATTTCGATCAAAGGACCAAACGGTAGATTTACCTTTTCTCGACGCGTCATGAATGGAGTATCCTAGTAGCCTTTCTTTAGGATTGATTACCCGCTGTCCCTCCCGGTAGAGGGATATCTAACCATTGTCTCAACACTCATATTGTCTGACTTGGATTTCATCACCTTGCAGAGGATATCGCTTGTTGATTCACAATACTTTTAGTTAGGTGTTTGCATGATTCAACCCACCTTTGGTCTAGTTACACCTATTTTTTCTAGGAACTGTTTGCATGTTGGTATTCTGACCATTTGTTGCATCCCTCCACTTATTGTAGCACAACTGATAGAATAAGTGCCTTTTTTGAGGTTGATTTTTTGGCCTGAGATCCTTCATTTTCACTCCCCTTCTTGCACCCTTGGTTGCATTAAGGTTTTGAGTTTTTTATATATATCACCACTTGATACTTAAACAAAATTTTTACACAAAACTTATTTCTCACCATTGAGAATTTTAGACGCTCTCGTCGTCTCCAGGGCGAACTCCCAGAGTTTAGTCTACTTGGCTCTCCACGTCACCGACGCAGAGCCTTATACCTTGATTCGACACATCGTCGGTCAACCAGACGGTCATCCGATTCTGACACGCCTCAATTCACATCTGATTCTGAGGCAGAATCCGAAAACTACATTGTATTACCACCAACCACCATTATGGATGGAACACCATTTGACCCACTATTTACCAGCACCATAGTTGAGACATCCACAGACCCTTCTGCTGCAGTGCCATCCATGGAAACAACCACCACCCTGGGTATGCCCAATATGGGCAACACTCCACATTTAGGAATGCCCAACACAGGACCACCTCCTGTTATAGGAATTCCCAACACAGGGCCACCACCTGTTATGGGGATGCCCAACATAGGGGTCACACCCCCTCTAGTTTCCACAAACCCTATCCCAGGATTCCCTACTGCTATTCCTAACCTAAGTGTAACCCATGTTGCACTTGGAGGCGCTGGCCCATACCAGACCACACCTATTGGAGGGCACATACCCTCCATACCTAGCATACCTTTAGGCGCTACTGGACCCCTACACCATACCACCATGAATAGGCATGTACCAGTCCCAGTCACTACATCTGCTAGCTTACTGTATATGGCAAGTCTGAACTTGCCAGATTTAGCCAGGCTCACCAATCACCCTATTAGACACGATCCTGCGTGGTTTCACATGCCCACCAAACTCCCCTCCGACATCCCTAAGTTTGAGGGTAAGGCAGGTGAGGACCCCCAGAACCATATCATGTCCTTCCATCTATGGTGTTCCTCCAACTCCATAGTGGATGACTCTGTCCGCCTCTGTCTGTTACAGCGCACCTTCACTGGCTCTGCAGCCAAGTGGTATATCGAGCAGCCCCATGGGACACATGCCACCTTTACCTCCCTTGCCTCGACCTTCCTGCAGTTCTTTCAGTTACCTGTCCGCTATGATGCGGGCATCGAGATCCTACTGTCTTGCAGACAGAACACGGCCACCCACATCACTGACCACATTCATGAGTGGCGTCGACGCCGAAGCCTCTGCAAAATCAAATTAGATGACTGTATCTTCCTAGATTGGTTTCTAAAATCCCTTCTCTCTCTCATTGCGAAGGACGTGGCATCCGAAAGAACCCAGTCTGAGGAAGAGGCCATCCTCAAAGCCCAACAGTTTGATCTTATTTATGCCCAGTCGGGTTATCTATACACAATCATACCAGACGCCCCACACGGCGACTCTTCACGCGGTGACACACCGGGGGAATCACATGCCACTGATGGCATTATTGGCCAAATCACACCACAAGCTAAACCTTTCAGCATGGTGAGCACCATGCCTGCCCCAGACCTCTCTAGGGCTACATCCAGTTCCGGAGCGACAACTTCTTACGCTCCAACAAACCAGACACATCACATTCATGGACCCTCTTGTCCACAACATTGCTATGGGCAAGCGCCATCAGCATATGTACCTCCTACATATTATAACCAACCTGCTACATAGAAATCCATTTAGTTCCCGCCACAACCGATGCAGTACCCACAGCAAGCTGCACCAGCTAATCCAACACATCCAATAGCTCAGGGGTACCAACAACCCCAACAGGCAACTGGACCACCGCCAACTCCACCTGCATATTACCCACCGCAACCTGCTCCCACACCTGCGGCTCCCCAGAATCCCCCCAATGCTCAAGGGCATGTGTACGCACAACAACAACAGCCCCAATACCAAAATAAACAACGCAACCAGGGTGGGCAATCAAACCGTGGACGAGGACGTAACCGCGGTAACAACCAACACAATAACCAAGGTCCACAACCTCCCCATCCTCCGCAAAATAATAATGCGGTGCCTACTCATCAGAATCTTGATCGGCCACCTAAGCAAGCCAAAAATGCTAATTTACGAACAAACCATCCTTGTTCTATTTGCGGGGTCTATGGCCACTATACCCACGCTTGCCCACATCTGGAGCGAGCTCGGCAACTATGGATAGATGACGCCCATCGTCAAGGGCAGGCGGCTCCTCAACTGCCACCCAACCCTCCACCACCTCAACAACAACCTTTGGTGCTACAAAACCCTTTTCCAACACAAGGGGTGGTGAACACTCAGCCATTAGCTCCCCCACAGGGCAACGTGCCACCACAACAAATCACTTACGCCGCTCCTGATCAACCAATAATTGATTCAGGCACTCACCACTTATTGATGATGTCCACTGGCGATGTCAACATCCAGACACGTCGGAACCAGTATGGCCCTACCTCCGAAGCCCCCCTCGCCGATAAGGATACTAACGCTCATCCCACTGATCAGACGTTACGTATACCACCGCTTCCACTCGATGGCGCCTCTAAAGCACCTCGTTTCCCACTCCGTCGTATCAACAACAACCCGAATGCACGGGCTGCATCAAATTAGAACATCGTAGATGACTTAGCTCAATCTCCCGCAGCCATGTCTGCATTAGAAGTCTTAAAAAACTGTCCTACGCAACGCAAGACTTTACTTTCCGCCATTGGGGCGATTGACCCAAATGATTCAAAATTGATGACCTTTGATTTGGACCAGTCCGAACCACGTCTGCCTTCCACCATAGCAGTCCAGGTTTCTATTTCTATTCGGAATCTTGTCATCCATTGATGTATCATCGACGAGGGTGCCTCTACATGCATCATGTCCACATTCGTTTGGCAGATGTTGGGATCCCCTACTCTCCAGCAATCCACCACTTCATTGCGGGCTTACGATGGCCGGTCAGCTCAACCTCAAGGTCTACTACCCAATGTCCCCGTCCAATTGGGTGGGAAAACTGTGCTCATCGACATAGAGGTCATTAATGCCCAACTCGATTATAACCTTTTACTTGGCCGCAGTTACATGTACGCCATGAAAGCGGTTGCCTCATCCGTTTTTCGTACCATGATGTTCCCCCATGAGGGACGCGTGGTCAAAATCGACCAACTCACCTACTATGATCCCAATGCCCCTGCAGCACCCAAAAATGTTCTCCCCATGGTTGAGCAACCCACTTCTAGTGCAACTACCTCCTTTGTTCCTTCTGTGGGACCCAGACTTTACTCAGATACACCAATGACCTCTACATTCCAGGCCATTCCACCACCGTCACCGGAGACCCACGTCGCAAACCTCTGTACTCTTTCACAGAATACACAAGAACCCAGTAGTCAACCACCGTTGGTCCCTAGTCACATCGGTGTTACACCCATCCACACCATCCCCTTTCTATTTCCTCCTTCAGGTGTAGTAAGCGCCCCGGTTATGGCTACCGTTAGTCTACCCGGGTTAACATTGGGTTTACCCGTGTGGTATATTTCGCCTCCCGTTCCACCGCCAACACCAAGTGTCATCCTCCAACTGGTACAACCTATTGTTACCACTACTCAACCTCCTCCTGGTGTCACAATCCCTTCATCATCAACGAAACCTCCTCCTGGTCTCAATATCCCTTCGTCATCAACGAATCCTCCTCCTCTTGTCAAGCCCACTTGGGGCAGAGGTCCACAACCATACACTGCTATACCACCTCCTAAGGAAGTTAAACCCCCTCCCGTATTTCGAGCTCATCCTAAATGCTCATTGTGCGATGAGATAGGCCATCCCACTCATCAATGCCCACAGTTACCGGCACTCCAGGAACATATGAATATGTTGGACGATGACACCAGCATCCCAGTAGTTAGACTGGAGCCACCTCCTCAGCCTCGCGACAGATCACTGCGCACCAACCATCCTTGTGCCATATGCAGTGTTTACGGTCACTACTCTCACCATTGTCCTGATCTCCCTGACTATAGAGCAGCATTGTACGAGTTAAACAACGTCGATTTAGAGATATCTCCTCCCCTCATCGAGGAGATCTACCCCCCGCCATCACCCTCGTCGAAAGAATTCAATACAATCTATATGATTTCCACAACTTTCAAACCAGAACCCCTTGATTTATGGTCTGACTACTTCAATACTGATGAGCAAATTTTGGAGACACTCACAGCACCCGACTACCCTTGGGATGATATGCATCATTGCTCGTATTTCCTCCCGGAAACATCTACATCCACCGTATCCAACCAGCTATCGGTCGAATCGAAGGATTTCATACCCACTATGGTCGATTGGTTAAAAGACCCCATCCCAGCACCAGATGCCTTTGAAGAAGGGAACATGTCCAACATTTCCGCCATTATACAAATCGAAACTCAGGCGTATAAAAAGCTTTTTCAAGAATTTCGTGATGTTTTCGCTTGGTCCTATACCGAAATGCCTAGTCTTGACCCAGCCATTATAGAGCACCACAATGATACATGGCCTGAGGTACCCCCTGTTCGTCAGAAACAGCGACCCATTCATCCTTCCAAACTCCCCGTTGTTAAAGCTGAGTTCGAGAAACTTCGCAAAGCAGGATTCATTTATCCTATTCCATACACCACCTAGGTGTCGAACCCCGTTCCCGTCAACAAAAAGCAAGGAACCCTTAGAGTATGCACTGACTTTCGTGATTTAAACCACGCTTGTCCAAAAGACAATTTCCCCACGCCATTCATTGACCAACTCATTGATGAGTGTGCGGGCCATGAAGTCCTATCTTTCATGGATGGGTTTTCCGGATACAACCAGATTCACATCCGTAAGGAGGATCAGTACAAGATTGCCTTCACCACCCCATGGGGCACCTTTGCCTATCGCGTCATGCCATTCGACCTTAAAAATGCTGGTGCCACTTTCCAGCGAGCCATGACCTATTGCTTTCACGACTTGGTCCATATCCTGCGAGTCTATCTTGACGACCTTACAGCCCATTCCTGAAAATGATCAGACCACATTAACGACCTCTGGCAAGTTTTCCTGCGTTGTCGCAAATATAAAATCCGCTTGAACCCACACAAGTGTGTGTTTTGCGTTCCGGCAGGCCGGTTGTTGGGTTTCATTGTTTCCCAAGACAGAATTACTGTTGATCCCTTGAAAGTCAAAGCCATCTTAGAACTCCCCCCTCCTCGCACGCTTCGGTAGCTCCAGAGTCTACAAGGGCGATCCAATTTCCTTAGGCGCTTCGTTCCTGATTACGCCACCAAAGTCCACAGGTTCTTACGCTTACTTTGTACCCACATACCCTTTGTTTGGGATGAGCAAGCAGACACGGCATTCAAAGCCCTCAAGAAAGCTCTCACACAAGCCCCCTTGATATCCCCACCGGATTTCTCTCAAGACTTCACCCTTTATGTCTCGGCATCTGCACATGCCGTGTCCGAAGTCTTGGTCCAAGAAGATGCCGCTCACCAAGAGCATGTGATTTATTACATCAGCCAGACCTTGTCTGGCCCACCTCTGCGTTACCCATATGAGGAAAGATTAGCCTTAGCTGTAGTCTTTTCCGTACAAAAATTGCGACACTACATTCTACTCAGTCATACCACGGCTGTGGCCGACTCCAACCCTATGGTCTATCTCCTAACCCAGCGGCTCCTACAAGGTCGTGTTGCTAAATGGGTCATTATCCTCCAGGAATATGACCTTACTTTCAGAACTCCTAAAAGCACCAAAGCCCTCGCACTTGCTCACCTCATCACCGACCTCCCGTCCTCTTCGTCATCACCCGCTATCCAAACGGATCTGATTGACGAACAAATCTTCATCATTTCGTCTGACGACCCATGGTATGGAGACATTTTGATTTACCTCCGCACGCAAAAATTTCGACCACACATCGATCGTGACAGACGCCGTCGGATACGACATCATGCCCCCCGATACCTCTTGATAGGGGATGTACTTTATCGACGCGGCATTGATACCATCCTACGCTGATGCCTATCCCATAGTGAGGCAGAACAAGTCCTCAATGATTGTCATAGCGGTGCTTGCGGAGGCCATTTCTTCGGCATGGCCACCGCCCAGAAGATCATTCGGGCAGGTTACTTTTGGCCATCATTGTTTACTGATTGTATCACCGTAGTCAAGCATTGCCAGAACTGCCAACTCTTTTCCCCCAAAGCAAGAACCCCCCCCCGCCCCCCTTCATCCAGTCATCACTGTTGGACCATTCTGCAAATGGGCCATCGACTTCCTCGACTGCAACCCCACGTCAGCAGGCGGTCACAAACACATCGTTGTGGCCGTAGATTATTTCACCAAGTGGGCAGAAGCCATGCCAACTTACAATTGCAAGGTCGACACTGCAGCATGGTTTTTCTTCAACCATGTTATCACTCGTTTCGGAGTGCCGAAGCAATTAGTCTCTGACCACGGCTCTCACTTCGAAGATGCCATCTGGAAAGAATTATCAACCATGTTGAAATTTGAACACCATTTCTCTTCCGCCTACTGTCCCCAAGGAAATGGCCAAGTCGAAGCGATCAATAAAATTCTGAAGACCATCCTCCAACGCACTGTAGACAAACACAAATCCAATTGGCACCACATGCTTTTCTCGACACTATGGGCCTACCGCACCTCAACCAAAACCGCCACCGGTTTTGCCCCTTTCCATTTAGTTCACGGTGTCGAATCTGTTCTCCCTATCGAGTGCCAGATTCCAGCTCTACATATCGCCATTGAACTCCTACCGGACACTTCCCCCATTGAGCAACGTTTACTACTCCTAGAGCAAGCCGATGAAGATCGGCGCACAGCCATTCAAAACATGGAAGCAGCCAAACAACGATCAACACTAAGTTACGACAAACACGTCCACCCAAGAACCTTTTCTGAAGGAGACCTTGTCCTCGCTTACGATCAAGCTCATGATAAAACCGGAAAGGGAAAGTTTGTATCTATGTGGAAAGGCCCTTATATCATACACACTTGCCTCGGGCAGGGGGCATACATTCTGACCGATTCAGAAGGCAATCCCCTACGCAACCCACGCAACGGGTTGTACCTTAAATGATTTTACCCATAGAAAATCTGATGGACACCACCGTCCATTCTAGTATAGGCTTACTTTATTTTCTCACAAAAAATTCAAAAACCTAAATATTTGTTTTTCTCTGCATGACCACAGATGGATCCTCTTCCACTCTGCTATGTCGGTTTCGCCGATGGTGCAAGCCGTTGGTCTCCCAATCTCGCCTCCGCAGCTTGGGTAATATACTCCCCGTCACATGAGTTAATTCACATTGACAGAGTATGTTTAGGTGCCGCCACCAATAACCAAGCTGAATACAATGCTGTGACCGGTCTCCTGGCCGCAGCTCTCCAAATGAGCATCCGTCACCTCAACGTTTTCTTGGACTCACAGCTCCTAGTTTCCCAGCTCAACAATGATTACCAGGTACGCGATCCCTGTCTTTTCAGAAAATTCCTGCGCACTAAACAAATGGTTAGACAGTTTGAATCCATTTCGTTCACACATGTCCCAAGACACCTCAATAGTGTAGCATACCATATGGCCAACAATGTCCTCGACTGGCACACCAATCACATCATGTCATAACCAAAATGTGCATCCACGTGCATAACATGTGCCTCCACAGGCATATCCATAAACAAAATGCATCCACATGCATAACATGTGCCTCCACGGGCATATAGCAAAACAAAAGGTGCATCCACATGCATAACATGTGCCTCCACGGGCATATACAAAAACCAAATGTGCATCCACATGCATAACATGTGCCTCCACGGGCATACAGAAACTCAAACATGCCTCCACGGGCAAACATAAAAGACAACAAGTACATCCACGTGCATACACGACTATATACCAGCATCGAATATATACATATATATATATTGTATAGTCAGAACATGTCAAAGGTGCCCTCAGCACCCGATATACAAAAAATACATCAATCGTACAAAAAATGCTTCCCCATATGCTCATCATCATTTGGGGGAAGATACAATATCATCTACTCATCAGGATCCCTAGGCTCCTCTGGCTCCTCCTCCGCTGGCCCCGCCGGGTCATGGCGAGCCCGAACTCTGCGCTCCTCTGGCGCCTCCTCCGCTGGCCCCACTGGGTCATCCCGTAGACGGATCCTCATCTGAGCCGGCTCTGCCGGGACATCCCGAGCACCACCCCTGTGCTCTGCCACAAACACCGCTGTCCTCAACAAGAGCGACCGCCACTCAGGTGGCGCACCAAAGCAACCCTCCAAAATATCCCGATCCAGGTCTCTCCAACCATCCTCGGGGAGTCCAACTAGGATCCTGGCAAAGGTCTGTCTGACACCCTCTATGGCGTCATCTCGAGGGCCAACCCCTCGCCCACGAGCTGCAAACCCTCCACCATGTGGAGGTGGTACCGCTGCAGGTGGTCGCACAACTACCATCGCCCGCCCCTGACGAGCCACGTAGTCGGCCGGTGGCACTGGCCCAACATCTGCACAATGCAAATCAGCCATCATATACCATCCAACTATAATCATAAATGATAAATCAAACAACACATGATATAATATCAAATAAAACACAAAACATACCATCTAAACTCCAGGCCTGTCCTGGGGCACGAGGCATCTCTGGGTCACCTCGATAGTCCATGCTGACGTAGGGGTAGTCCTCAATCACCAGGGGCATCTGCTCCCACTGCTCATAAAAATCCTCCGTGAAAAAACCGCGGACACCACTGCCGCCACGAGGCATCATCTGCCCCCACCGCATCATGTGAGGCTCACTCACCAGACCAGCACGAATGGGTACCTGCGGTCGCAATGTCGGCACCCGCTCGAAGAAAAAACAACATAGAAAGGAGGCATAACAGAACTCACCTCCCTCTCGAATGGCCTTGTCCAGATCTCTCCGGACACTAGCCAGAAACATCTGCCCCCAGGCATAATAAGTCCCTCGAAGAACAGAGTCCACCATCATCATTTGTCCCCCAGACACACGATGTGGCGCAGCAGCACCCAATATTCGCAGAACACATGCCCCAACAACCCGCATATCCCACTCACGTAGGGATCGCAGACTAATAGAGTTGTTCTGCAAAACAGCATCATCAACAGAGAAGGTCTGTAACAAATCCTCCATGTCTACACCCGGCGGGATCCTTGGCAGGAGATCGCCCACCTCCCCCAAACGAGGCAACCCGGTCAGAAAATAGACATCCGTGAGAGTGATCTCTAACCTCTCACCCCCAATGATAAATGCACCCTCCGCCGGCACCCACCAATGCACAAGCTTGTTCAGGAGCCATCTCACTGAACGAATAGGTGGGATCTGAGCGAACTTCAAAAGTCCGCTCATAGCCAAAGTCTGTCACACCCCCGGATCAGTCTGAATCCTCTCCATAAGATCAGCATCGATCTCCCGCTCCCGCCACGAGGATAATGGTCTCCTCAACATCCTGCCAGAAAACAGAAGAAATTTTTAGCCCCAGCACAAAATTTTTTGAAAAAATCCCATCGCGGCTTTTCCACAAAAAGCCGCGATGACCATCGCGGCATTTCCACCAAAAGCCGCGATGACCATCGTGGCCTCCATGCAAAAACCCACGATGAACATCGCGGATTTTGGCCAGACAGTCGCAATGAACATCGCGACTATCTCCCATGAACTCGCGATGAACATCGCGGGTTCCAACCTCACAGTTGTGATGAACATCGCGGCTGTCAGCCTGAAACCCGCGTGGTTCATCGCGGGAAAAGACCCAAAACCCGCGATATTCTACGTTGGAGAGTCAACATGGAATTTCGCGGCCTTCGGGGGCCCGCCGCCAAACACAAAATACATAATTGAAAAGGCTAAGGAAAATAGAGTTACCTGAAACTCGCAGAATAAAAAACCAACGGTGAAATCTCCCGGAAATCAAGAAATAGCTCTGACAGCTCTATCAAACTCGCACGTAACAATGACAAGTCATTTGGGCCCCACGCCCTATTTATAGAAATTCCACCAATTTTCAAACAACCATTGTAGTATCATACGATGTCCATTTTTCAAACCGTTGGTACCGTTGGAATCAGCACAATGAGAACTTCATGCAGGTTCCTTCCTTTTCCCGTTTTCACGGGGTCTATTTTTTGACCATTTTTTGGCCTCTCTCGTGGCCTCGGTTTGCGTGCCACATTGGCCGTTCTCCGTTTTGGACGTGCCATATATCAACGGATTCAGTTTTCCGCGCTCGTGATGATGCTTGAGATCATTTCTCGCTGTCACGTCCTGATTTGTAGGGCATTTTTTCCATGCCCCTTGTCACCTCGGTTTGCGTGCCACATCGACCGTTCTCCATTTTCGACATGCCTTATATCACCGGATTCAGTTTTCCGTGCTTGTGATGATGCTTGAGATCATTTCTCGCTCTCACCTTTACATTTTTTGGGCATTTTTTCCATGCCCCCTCGTCACCTCGGTTTGCGTGCCACATCGGCCATTCTCCATTTTCGACATGCCTTATATCGCCGGATTCATTTTTCCGTGCTCGTGATGATGCTTGAGATCATTTCTTGCTCTCACCTTTACATTTTTCAGGCATTCTTTCCATGCCCCCTCGTCACCTCGGTTTGCATGCCACATCGACCGTTCTCCGTTTTGGACATGCCATATATCACCGGATTAAGTTTTCCGAGCTCGTGATGATGCTTGAGATCATTTCTCGCTGCCACGTCTCGATTTTCAGGGCATTTTTTCCATGCCCCCCCGTCGCCTCGGTTTGCGTGCCACATCGGCTGTTCTCTGTTTTCGACATGCCTTATATCGCCGGATTCAGTTTCTCGTGCTCGTGATGATGCTTGAGATCATTTCTCGCTCTCACCTTTACATTTTTCGGGCATTCTTTCCATGCCCCCTTGTCACCTCGGTTTGCGTGCCACATCGGCCGTTCTCCATTTTCGACGTGCCTTATATCACCGAATTCAGTTTTTCGCGCTCGTGATGATGCTTGAGATCATTTCTCGCTGTCACGTACTGATTTTCAGGGCATTTTTTTTCATGCTCCCCACGTAGCCTCGGTTTGCGTGCCACATCGACCATTCTCCATTTTCGACAATCCTTATGTCACCGGATCCAGTTTTCCGCACTGATGACGATGCTTGAGACCTTTTCTCGCCCTCATCAATCCCTTTTTGTTCGGTATAATTTTATCCCTTTTTCGGACCGAGCAACCCCTTTTACGAAAAAGGCACTTAGGGAGTTTCTGTTAAGCTCTTTTCTGACTCCTAAAAACAATAAAAAGATTGTCGAGCAACCTTGCTTCCTTTCATGCTCATTAAACGTATCTGAAAGGGTGTCTACTTGGTATAAGTTTACCCCTTTTTCAGACCTTGTAGACTAATTACGAAAAAGGAATACTCTAGTCACATCGGCTAGAAGAGTTCTCCATCTGCATCATTTTATGCTTTTTCGGGCCTTGGAGACTAAACTATGAAAAAGAACACCAATAGAGTCTACTTACAGTTTTCAGACTCTCTAAACATGAAAGCAATCATGAGCATGAGCCGTCCTGGGATCAAAAAATCCACAGGAATGTACCATTTCAGAGCACACTTTTATCCCTTCTTAAAGCTCATTAAAACTACGAAGAAGGAATCAATGGTGCCTCTTGGCGCCACGACACATCACATCTACTCATATGGCAGCTTCCCCATTTTTGTCACCTTGAAAATCCCTCGACAGCACCTATCAGCTCGTCATCCCCCCCAGAGTCAATATATACCCTTCAGTCCTTAAAACCAATGATTCCCATACCTACAAGTCAGTTCCCTACGCTGCCAGGTCAACCATGTCATCATGCTCTGAACAAAGGAAGTTTGATTCTACCCACTATATGACCACAGTTACTTACCATCCCCACAAGTATGTCAGTCCTACCATCAGTACTACCACACCTCAGCTCTACACTTCGCGCTCCTATCAAGGAAACATCATTGCCTTGTTAGTTGCAGGTCTCCCTCTATCGACGACAACCAAATTTATTCGAGAGGATAGACCTAGAGGTCCCTGTGTCTTGGACTCATCACCATTTATGATGAGTGCCTACGAATCATTTCGAGAAGAGTCCTCAATGCCTCTCCAAATGGTTGTTTCTCACATGCTCAACTTCAACACCTTGATCGCATCGTTGAGACTCGCACATGGCATTGGTCCGCTCAGTTATTAGTCGAAGACCCCGGATACCACCTGACTCCACATTTGAGAGTCTACCTATGGATACAACCAATTACATTTTTTCTATAGATATCCGGGTTGCACATGACGACAGTGTTCAGATGTACCCCAGTTTCATACTCCCTTGAGTACACAATTACATTACTTCTCAGAGATGAATCATAGTCTTTGAGTCCCTACATATGTTGGACACCTTCAGTTTCAGTAGTTCAACAGTTATTCCAGTGTATCAGTTTATTGAGATCAATCATGATCATGAGTATATCCCGCAATAATGTCCCCTCTGGACCATTATGATGTACCAATATTTCTTTATGTATTCTTGGGACTAACTGTTATGTATATGTCTTGATACGAGCATGGGAATGCCCGCCTCGTCCATTATCAAAGATTATACCTCATTCATATTGAGGCCATGTAATATGTTTTGTTTTTGCAGCTTCCAAGGGCTGTGGCTCCAGTCTCCAACCGGTCTCTTCTCTCCCCTAAAACCCCAGAAAAAAGACAAAAGAACTATGATGTCTATCGGCCATACGATGAGCTCCTGCCCTCACACATCAGGGGGCAATCTGTTAACACCTAAAAAGTGCTCACTAGCTCATTCCCTTATTCACACGACCCATTTGTCCACTTTTCCACCATCTGAGCCTTTGAAACCAACAAAAGGTCACCAAAAGACCTTAGTACACCCCTTTTTCCCACTCAAAAAGATTATTTTTCCTAAAAAAGCATAAAAAACCCTCAAAAAGGGTCCAAATTCCCAAAATATTAAAAAAGGGAATAAAAATATTAATTTTATTCAAAAAAGGAAAAAGGAGGTAAAAGTACCTAAACCATGTTGGTCAATACCATTTGGTTTCCACAAAACCACAAATGGTATTCCCCACCACCAAAACCTATAAAAAGGTGGTAGGGGCTCCTCATTTCACATCCATCCATTATCTCATCCTCATGCTGCCGAAATCTTCCTTGAGCATTTTGGCCATTGTAATCAACCTTGGAGAAGGAGACCTCTTGGAGCTTGGAGCTACTCATCTTGGGAGTTGCTCAACATCAACCTTCACCATTGAAGGTATTATCGCAAGCACTTGCTTGCCCCCCATTTTTCAATACAAATTCATTCTTTAATATTTTCTTGTTCTTGTTTTTTAAATGTTTACATTATTTGCTTATATTCTTGCATAGATCCATGATTAGTTTTGTTTAGATTAGTTTCTTGTTTAATTCTATTGAAACTGCTGCTACTAGTTAGCAGGTGCCCATAGCACTAAGCCTGGTTGCAAAACCGGGCCAACACTCTCGACTTGTTCATTATTGTCCAAGCTCCTGCCTGGTCCCTTATTCTCCAATGTGACTTGTTGGCCAATCTCCAGGGACATCGTCGATGCCTGCTCTGGTTGTGGATGATCCACATGTTGACCTGGAAATTTGTAGGTATACATGTTATATAATTTTTTGCAGGTCACTACCCCCTTTCATAATTTACCTAATTTAACACGATCTGTGAAAAATATTTTTTTACCTTCTTGTCCTGTTTTGTAGTTCTTTGTAGATTGTCTATCACCTTCAGTTTCATCATCGGATATTGTAATTCAATTGGAGGATACTTGGGTATGCTCTTTATTTGAAGCTGTAGTAGAATAGGAATTTAAAGAAGTTATTGAACATAACCGACCGAGAAAAGTAAAATAAAATCAAAGACATCTGAAAATGTTAATAGAAATACCTTGTTTGAGAAAAAAGTAAAATAAAATCAAAGTCATCTGAAAATGTTAATAGAAATACCTTGTTTTATACCCAATTCATGGTATAAACTGATCATGAATAGCTCTTGTTGTACCGTCTCCACAATAGAAATAACTATTCTTTCTGGAGACCTGGTCAACGAACGAAGAAGCCTACCTCCTGCATACAGCGAAAGAACTGTGACTTCATAAGAGACCTGTCTGGAAACTATGTGATCCCAGAATTCCCGTGTCTTTTCTTTTGGAAACACATGGCTCCTCGCACTATCGCTGTTAACATTGGGCCAAGGTAAATCAAGAATCGGTATGCCCTCGTCTTTCCAATCCATATCGATTTCAAAGGTAGATAAAATATCCTCATCATTTCCAATGCACCAACATTGTATAATAGAGAATCCTCTAAATAGGTCCCTGGAGAATTCTCTATATACTCCCATTGTAGGATTCATGGTAACATGTTTTTTTTATTTCTTGCTCCAACTTGTAAAAGATTTAGAAATCATACAAGATTTCTCCATATCAGCTAGAAAAATACAAGTACATTCCTCTTGACTTGTTTCAAGGTAGTACAAAAACATCAGCATGTCTTCTTCTGTCCATGGAATAGCACAATTACACATATCCACAACAACAAATTCACAGCTGACTGTTGCACCAAAAAATGGAATTGTTCTGAGTGTGGTGACCAAAGAATCAGGTTAACAACATTGACACACAATCTGTGAACTATTTTTGACGTCTTCAATGGACATACTCTCTTTATTGATATATAAATTCAATATTTTTTGAGCTTCAATTGGTATTTTGGTACCAATATCCACTTCAGATTCGTTCTTTCTCTTTTTACTCTGAGATTTTGGTTGCTTTCCCAAGAATAAAATACTGCATAGTTGCTTGAGATGGTTTGGTGCAATTTTATATATTTCAATGACGTTACAGTCAGTGACATTCTGTGATCGTTCAGTTTGAAAATCATTAACTTTGAAATATTCAACGATCGAATGCCTGGTTGACCTCTTGTCCTTTATTCATCTGCAATATTGACTTAAAGTTTCTACGCAAAACTTTTTATTGACTGATGTGCTCAACCAAACCGATCCGTTGATTATATTTTCTGCCACATCGGTCAATTCATCTTCATCAAGATCACGCAATGGTTTGAAAAAATTAGAGCCATAACTCTTTATTTTATTTAGAGAAAAATCATCCTGAGAGATGCTCTTTGGCGAGCAATCCAAGGTGCCACTTTTGTAAAGCTCGAATACAGACTGCCATTTGCTCCATAGTCGTTCCGATGTCAAAAAAAGAGTTAGCTTGTCTTTAAGGCTCTCCTGGTTAACAAGAAAGATATCGATATATTGAGTTTGGAAAGACTGCAAACATATAAAATTGAATATTCCAGTTAATTTCCTAATTTCGTAACATAGGAAACAATCTAAAGAATTTGATTGATAAGAAGAAAAATTCTATACCGTCCAAAAATCACTGGGAGCGTTTCCCTTTCCCGGGCGGGATGGACAACCGCACAATAACCATATCTCCCTTGTTTTTTCAACTGAAGAAATGAATGTAGTGTTTAAAAATTGTTTGTTTGACAAGTTTTGCTGTTTGCATAATTTGTTGATGATGTCCCGAGGAACGTCTCTATGTACAAGACGAGATGTTCGATGCCGATACCTTTTATGGAGAATTTTATATTGATCATCTACAATGATTATTTTCTACACAGAAATAGTATGCTGCCCATCCAATATATAAAAATTTACTGATGGCAAATCAATTTCTTTTTCATTTTCAGGAAGAAAGGGCAATCTAGTCTCCTTATTGAAAGGAATTAGAATAGCATCTCTCAATGTTGTTGTAAATGTATGGACGACTGATACCACCATATTTTCCATGACCTCCTCATCAACCTTTCGATATTGTATGTGCGGAGGCGCAACAACACATCTTGGTACGTCAATGGAAAAAAATTTCTAATCAAACAAAAAGTATTTGATTTGATGTTGTTGAACTTCTTTTGAAGTTTCAAAGCTCTTAGTCACTTTCTGCAGCATCGCTTTAGAAGGACTTCCTTTGAGTTTTTTCAAGGTAGATTTTCGCATATCTTTTACAATATTTTGGAGAAATGCTCTTCTGTAGTACATTAGAATCTTTTCATGGCATACCGTTATCGACCCCTTATTAATATTAATATAATGTAATACAGAGGCATTTTTTCTAGCCAACATTCTTTTCCCCCATACCGACAAAATTCCTTTCTTCAAGGATGTCGCGGTATCAATTCCAGAGCGATTAGAAACAACATACGAGGGAAAAACCCACCCTTGCTTAGCACAGGAAATCAGATCTGGATCGGGACCATTTTTCATTAGATCTAGTCAATAATCAGAAACCAGGAGATCACATTGTATAAGGCAATACTTTTCACCAATCATCGCTTCAGCTTGAACACGCAATTTTTTATCAGAATCAACGGGTTCGGCATATGTCAATATCGCAGCTCTAATCGGGTTTCCCTCGAAATCCAAGTAGAATAGATATATATTTGGGTACAAATTATCTGGTTCTTCCATCTCAATATACCATCCATTTGTTAATGGCGGAAGGTAGTGATCTTTCGTCAATTCAAAGCAAGGGATTTCCTGGTAGTTACCGAGGCTCAACAAATCAGCCATGCTTTATCTGCAAAATAGTCAATATTAAGTAGTCAATATAAGAATGCATACAATGTCTATAATTATAAATTAGTGTTTTAATATTAGATGTATACTTGCAAATGTTCATGCTAATGATCGATGGTTAGGGAACAACCCCTCATTTTCAAAATCAATTGATTGATTAAGATCAAATCTGCTAGCATTATCCATGAGAGATAGAATGCACATTTTATAGACTCGTTTGGGATAAGGATCGATCATAGAATGAGCGATCATCATAGAAGGGGCGACCGATCCTTCTTCTTTATGTGTAGGAGTTTATCACATGTTTTTTATTCGCGTTTATGTGAGTTTTTGTGCTTAATTTATATGTATGTGAATAGTAATTGCACATTGATTAATTGGAATACAAGTGCATTATTATGAAGAAGAAGCACATAGTTTGACGAATTCATAGCAAACTGCTGGATACATTAGAGATTCAATGTAGTTCTGTATACTGCGATAGCTTCCAAGTGTGAAGTCATTTGGTGTTCTAGTTGATGTTAAATGGAATGTTATGCAATGATGGTAATGACATATGTGCATCGCCATGGTTAAGAGAATATTGATTATTCAACCCCCATATTCGCTTCAGGTTAGACTTCAACCTGTTTACAAGGTGATGCCGAAATGTCGGCCGACCCTTATCTCAATATTCTTCCAGTGTTCACCATCCTTCATATACATGAATTGACACCCTCGCCTTCATAGGTTGAATATTTTTACAATTCCCTCGTAAATGAAGGCTAGGCCTAAACTTCTTGTACCTAGGACTCGTTTCGTAATAGTTCAATACAACAAGAAGGGTCGGTCAATCCTTCTTCTGTTCACCATTCTGGATATGGGTGAATCCAAAATTCTCTACTAAAGGAAGGGGCGACCTATCCTTCTTTCCATATGTCGGGAGTCAGGATGCGGACAGGGGCCAGATCGAAAGTTGATAATAACTACGTAAATCCAAGGTGTGAGGAAGGTAGCGTTTGAGAGATTGAAGACTGCAGAAGGCCGTGGGGCTAAGCATGGAAGGAGATCAACGGTACTAGATTGATCATGCAAGATGGACAACTCAAAGAAATTCCTTTATCCCTAGAGGTGCAAGAATGATAGGAAAGGATAGATAATATAAAAAATGGAATGCACGGGGATCTGAGTACTGTTTTATTCGGTTTCCCCCTTCCTTCCTTGGTCGAGGTCAAGGGGGAAAGTTAATTTGGATAGAATCAAATAGACTTTAGCACCTTGGTGAATGCACATTCTATCTAGGACCAAGTCCAACAAAACTAATGCAATAACTAAACAACTAGCTCAAAGAAAAATTGAAAGAATCAAGTAAGAGAGCTACAATGGAATGGCACATTACACATATGGAACAAAGTTATATTCATTTTGAATCTTTGATATAATATAAGCAAAATTAATCTAGCTAAGGGGTTTAATATTGCTCCCATGCATATTGCAAGAAAATTTCCCACTTCCATAGGTATGTTCTTCCTCCATGAGATCAAATGAGCTAAGCCTTAAAATTGGACAAAAGTATTTGCAGGCCACCCGATAATTTGAAAAGATTTATGGTATTAATAATGGAATTTAGTTGTATTGAATAGATGACAACCTTAATTAAGCTTCGACAATTATTGGACAACAAGCTCTACAAATCATAAAAATATAATAAATAAAAATTATTAAAGAGTATTGATTGGATTGTTTCTTATGTCTTTTGTCCCACCAGACCAAATCATTTTGACAGTAACTAAATGGCTACCTTTCCTTTGTTAAAAATTTCCATGCAATGAAGGGGTGGTCGTCCCTTCTTCTACCAAGTATTCTTTTCATAATAGTTCTAGATTGCAAGAAGGGTTAGCCAATCTTTCTTGTCTTCAACATTCTGGATACAGGTGAACTCCTGGATATAGGTGTTCACAATTTTATACTGAACAAAGGGTCGGCCGATCCTTCTTGTAGCCAATCTTCATTCCCCACTATTTACATCGGATGTAGGGAGTCGGGAATTGTTTTCCCATCTCGCAATTTGCATTCCGGGTTGTGGGATAGCAGTATTGATGGAACGTTTTAAGAAATCTAGGTATCCGCAATCCACAACATATTTGCATATTCGGTAAAGGCGATGGAATCCTCATGTGGGGTGCAAGAAGGGTTGGCCAACCTTTCTTGTGCCGAGTATTCTGTTCAAAATAGTTCTAGGTTGCAAGAAGGGTCAGTCGATCCTTCTATTCACCATTCTGGATATAGGTGAATTGTAACCTATAGGTGTCTACAGTTCTCTACTAAACAAATGGGCAGCCGATTCTTCTTGTCGCATGTTGGGACAAATATTCTTGATATGTTATAACTTAGACAATATACCGATCCCAACTATAATTTCATTGCGGAAGTCGGAAGTCTGGAATTGTTGTCCTCACCTAGGTGGGTTGAATATTTTTACAATTCACTCATAAATGAAGTGTCGACCAACCTTTCTTCTACCGAGTATTCTGTTCAAAATAGTTCTAGGATGCAAGAAGGGTCGGTCGATCCTTCTAGTGTTCACTATTATGGATACAGGTGAATGGTTGGATATAGTTGTTCATAATTTTATAATAAACGAAGGGGCAGCCGATCCTTTGTGTCAGAGGTTAGAAGTCGGGATAAATATTGTTTATATGTTATAACTTAGCCAATCTCAGTTCTAGGATGAATTCTGCATTAATTTGGAAGAAATAACATTGACAATATTTAAATGTGTGGATTAGAGCATATAAAATGAATTATAACCCATGTATTACAGTCAACTATGAGGCAAAGCGATAAGATGGTGTAACATGAAATATATCCACAAAAGAGAAATTAAAATACTGAAGAAAGTAAAAACATATGAATCTCTGTTTCGGATATACTTTACTTCTGTTCTTCATTAAAGTCTTCAAAAAATATTACGTCACTGTATTTTTTTCTCTTGGATCCAACCCTTATTACTCTGTAAAATCAAAAGTTATACAAAACGATCTTTGAAATCGTCGCTAAAAAAAGAAATTTCAAATAAATCTCTCTGATCCAACCCCTATTATCTTTTAAAGTTTGAATAAATTTGCCATTTATTTCAATCCTTCTACTTTTTTATGATCAAAATCCTTGTTTTCATTTAGATGTCTCATTTGCGATATAATTTGATGAGGATCATAATTGATCCTTTCAGCCTCTTGGAAAACCATAATATTCAGTAATTTTTCTACTACAGAGAGGGCTACCTTATTCTTAATGATGAATGGACCAAATTTAAGGGGGAATTTCACATTAGAAGCTCCAGTAAAACCATACACCCTAATTATACTATGTTCTCTATACAAGAACCAGTCACCTATTTGGCCTTTTGGTGTAGGCTGCAAAGTTTATTTTTCTTCTAACAATTGGGGCATTTCAGCATTAAAAATAATTCTGTAAATTTCTGCCATGATTTTATGGGTGAACTCAAACATATTGACTTGTTTATTAAGTTCATGAGAAAATTTGGTACCAAGAAAATTGGATTTCGAAATGTTTGAACAATATGAATGATACCTGAAATGGTTCAACTGGTTTAAATTCACCAACTGGACATGAATCGCTTCAGCTAGGAATTCATCAAAATTAAAACAACACACCGGACTCAACTGTGACTCTGGTGAAATTACTTGGAGAAAGAAACCTAACATAACTTTCATGATTCGACTTATCACTATCTAGACCTAATATTTGACTCAACAAGGACAAAAGTAACTGGGTATCTCGTTGAAATACATCAATACTCAATGGGAATGATAGGTTTTCATGTGACTGGCCATCTTTCAAGACTTGTAATAAAATATTGTCTTTTTTTGTAGGACTGCTGTTTCTATAAAATTTGCCAAATTTTCTTCGTTAAATGACTTAGGGATTTTGGGAAATGTTTCAGGTAAACTTAGAACCTCACGGATAGTTTGCGCATTTACTGGGCATAGAATTTTGGTTGTTTTTACATTAATGATTACCCTTTCTCCCTGCGAATAATTTGCCACACACCAACAAACAAATTCGGGGAAGTGTAGGCTTTGTTCGACACAAAAATAGTATAGAAAAGAACCAAAAACATTAAATACATCCTTTCCCTGTGAATTAAACTCCATTAATTTCTCCTTAGACTGCCAAATACTACACAGATAAAATAGGGTTGAAAACAGGGTCAAAAACAGGGTCAAATACAAGCTTCTCCTTAGACTGTGAAATACTATACACAGACAAAACAGGGTCGAAAACAGAGTCAAATACAAGCTTCTCATTTTCATTTGAACTTTTATTGAAGGGATGAAGGTCTTGGGTTTTCGCCATTTGGGACACAAAATCTAAACACTAAGGGTTTCGATCTACCTGTGAACTGTGAAGTGAGCTTCTTGGGTGCTATTCTAATTGACGAAGACAACGACGTGTTTCCCGTGGACCGTTCTTTTCCTCTAGGTAATAAGTAAGTAACAAAAACATTTTTTAAAACTTCGAACAAACGTTTATAGAACATATGCTTAGCTGGTTTTCGAACTTGCGATAAGCGGTTTAAATTTAACCGCTTTTCATAGCAGACTCCACCAACGCTTGCCACGTGGTAAGTGATTTAATTTTTGCTCTACCTTTTCCAAGTTTAACCACCGTGCACTTTCTAGCACGAGAACCCATTTCCACCATTGATTATCTAGGTGTGTCTGCCACGTTGCTACACGTTTGCAACTTTGGTGTGAGTCACCCAAATTTTTTGTGCCTTTTCCACCTCCGCCCTTGGAGTGAGAGACCTTATGTAGAGACCTTAGAATAGTGACAATATTTGCATTGTTCCTCTCTATAAACATTAATAACCCAAGAATCCATATAGAATAAAATTAAAAAAAATAAAGACAAAAATGCTAACAATATGAAGAAATCCCTTGTTTGATGAATAATACCAATTCTAGACATTGTTTGTAGATGGGTTTGTAGAAGATCTAGTGTAATATGGGAAGAATTCGATGAAGAAGAGGGAGAGATGACCATAAGAGATAAGAGAACTCTAAAAAACAAGATCAATCTTCCAAGATGGCATTGATGGCATTGAGATGAAACATTAAATTAGGAAAAGAAGGAGAGATCACATGTTGTAGCAATGACATCTAAGGTTGTGTTGTTTTTTTAAACAACCCATTTCATATTAGCTCCATAATTATATTGTTCATGTTTGACTACTAATCACTTGAATGCTTCCAAATGGCTCCAAATGCTTCTGATTTGGGTCTCAAGGTGTTTGAAAGGTATTAGGATATAAAAAGCGACAAAATTTGCATTGTTCCTCTCTACGAATTTTAATAAGCAATCTCTAACCGAGATAAACCAAGAACCCATATAGAGGAAATTTTAGAAACATAAAAAATACCTAACAATTTGAAAAATATTCATAACCGTTGCGATTGAATTGACAAGTAATCAAACTTCTAATAGAAAAACCAAGGTTGGATGCAAATGCAATACAATCTATGCAATTTCCAATGAATAAAGAGATCGATAAACACAAAAGAGGGAGTGAATCTAAAAAATATGTTCATGAATACAAAAAATATTATCTTGAATCACATCATTAGCAAATGCCACTCCTTTGAATCCCTTTGGAAACTTGAAAGTGGACGACAAAGTGCAAAGGTAACATTAACCAAAGCTAAAGCTATAGCCAATTCGTGAGCCTTTAGACAATTTTAGAAAGTGCTTTTGACAACTATGAGGTTTTATGATCTTAGTAAGCCTTACTTTCTTGTGTTTTTCAACTAGCCTTTAAGGAATTCTTTATGTTAAATTCTTGTGTAATGTCCCCAACTTGGAACTTTTCCCAATTCGGTCAATTTTCAAAACTTGGACTAGTGAAGCCTCAAAATGTCCCAAAGGATCCCAAATGCTTTGGAACTATGTCTAGAGTGGATTGATGTAATATGACACATTTATGCAGCTATTATAGGCATGGAAACTTCCAATAGAATTCAACCACTTGCATTTACAATTAGAGAATGAAAGGAAGAATCACTAGGATAATCTATGTTGAAGCCCCCAAGGGTAGTTGGCTCCAAAAGACTCTTTAAAGGATTTCAAATTGGGTCTCAAGGTATATGGAGGGTATTAAGAAATAAAAAGGAACCTCATTTGTGATTATAGACTAATATCATAATACTTCTGCAACATCCATTTAACTTCAGGAGAAGTTGGGGAATTTTACTAGTCAAATCGAGGTTCAAAATCCCCAAGGGTAGGGGACGAACATGGATTGTGATAGTGACATCAATACAATGATACATGGATAATGACATACAGGTACAAGGACATAGATACATGTATAGGTTGATGGCAACCGCGATACAATGGCAGTGGAGTATTGTTCTTCTTATTCATATTAGGGTGGCAAGGTCGAGAAAGGATAGGAGATTGAAGTCTCCTTTGGTTTGGTGCTTATGATCTCAGGGAGTTGGGGATTCCAACCAGTTGGTTCTAGTAAGACTATTGATTTGGACTTTACTGAGGTTTGGAGTCCTATCTATAGGTTGGAAATTATGAAAACCAAGGGGTTGTAGCCTCGTTTTGTTAGATTTTCATCATTTAATTCAAATTAATATGATGTAGGATCTTAATTGAGAGAACAACATGTAAAACATGTCAAACACAAGAGACAAGAGACACAAATCATTTCACCGTGGATAACCATAAAGGTGAAAAACCCCGCAACTTCCTCAGATATAGAATAAGCACCAGTACAAAAGATCACAAAAATGAAACCCCAAAAGATAGATGTCTCTAGAAGTTCTTCCTCCAGGCTCCTCCACTTGTGTGCACTCCTCTCTCTCAACTATGCAAGTTGGATGTGTGAGTGAATGAGAAAATATAGTGGTGCAACCACTCTATTTATACTTTAAATTAACTTGACTTTCCTTTTATCCTAACTGGGTAGAACCCCCAGGGGAGTCTAATAACCCTTCCACTTAACACATACTGGGCCGACCCCTCTAAGGAGGTCTAATAACCCATCAAATATAAGTTACGACACTTAGAATAAAACTTGTGACACTTGCAAATACAAATGACGACACATCCGAACAGAGGAATAAGAACATCTCCGTCAGGGATACAATAAAGTACAAATGTAATACATACAATATAAAAGTGAATAGTATCTTCTGAAGTTACAGATAGTACATTAAGACTCCCTCTTAACTAGGAAGGTATTCTCTTGACACAAGCGTCAATACATATAAGCACAAGTCTTCAATATTGGAGTTGGATCATCAACACTGGATATTTGGAGCATCATCGTAGGTCTTCATCATCTCTGCAAGCAAGCCATCAAGTAGGTACATCTCAGGACTGATTACACTGTATTTGCAAAATTTTGTGTACCCTAATGTCACCCCATAATCTTCAGATCGTACAAGGATTTCTTCAGTTTGCACACATGAGTCTCCCTGTCGTGTGTCTCAAACCTGAGTGATTGCTCCACATATACTTCCTCTTCCACTACACCATTCAAGAATCCTTTCTTGACATCCATCTGGTGTATGATATTTCTTTTCACGATCTTCATTATCTTTTGGTTTTACTTCATTCATTGTTGCACATCAATTCCTGAGTACTTCTAGTTCTTCAAAGTCTTCTTATTGACTTCATCAATCTTCTTGCTGAATCATCGTCACTTGTTCTTCGAAACAAGTCTCTATTGTAGGTGATGGTATAAGGTCTTTCCTACGGGACAAGTTCAATTGCATGATTAGAAACATCTCATAGTATTCAGAACAAATTATTGCACATAAAGACATATGTCATACAGTCATGCAATTATCTTAGCCAATCATGCTTCAATACAACATTTATTAATCCCGTAATTTTCTAGATGCCTTCCATCTCTACCAAAACATTGTTAAGAGTGTGAAAGTCTACTACAACATGTTAGCAAAGAGGTTTCATTCTAGATAAGTAGCAATGGAATGTTGTATAGTACCATCGACCACTAATACCCATTACTTGCATATAAGTAGTATCTTGTTCATTAATGCAATTTTTTCTAACATCCTAATATACTCAGGGCCGACCCCACTAGGGAGTCTGATAACCATATCACATACAATGATGACCTTTCCGATCAGAGGAATTAAACCTCTCTGTCGGAAGTATAATTCCATATGAATAAAATATAAAATATACAAGTGAAATACATTCTGAAGCTACAAATAAATCAACACTACCACTTAACTAGGAAGGTATTTCTCGACACAGTTCTTTAGCACAACTCTTCATCGTCAACTACACCATTCAAGAAAGTTGTCTTGACATCCATTTAGTGTAATTATTCCACTTCATCACTGCAGCCAGAGCAAGTACCGTTAATAATGATGGAAGTGTATCTGGCTACGGGTGCAAAAGTTTCTTCATAATCTATCCCTTATTTTCGAGAGAAGCCATGAGCCACAAACCTTGCCCTGTATTTATACTCCTCCACTTGTGCACACTAATCACTTGAGAGAATGAGTGAGTGAATGAATGAATAAATAGAGAGTCTAATAACTTTACGTACACCACTTATTTATATTTGTCTTTCAGTTGCCTTTTAAACTACCTGGGCCGACCCGTCTAGTGTTAGTCTTGGGATCTTAATTGAGAGAACAACATGTACAACATATCTATAGCATATCAATCATGCACACAATAATGCAAGCACACAGGAGACATAGAGTTTACTTGGGGAAAACCATAAAGGTGAAAAACCCCAATAACTTCCTCAGAGATAGATAGAGAAATGATACAACCCAAGCATAAGAGATAGACATCTCCTAGCAACAGCTTCTCCTCCTCCATAAGTGCGCCACACTCCAAAAGTGTGTGAGAGAATAGAATGATCAAATAGAGTGCCTCCCGCACTCTATTTATACTTGACTTGACTTCCCTAATAACCTTGACTAGGTTGGCCTTAACTTAACCTAATAACATAATGCTGACTGGGCCGACACCCAATAGGGTGGTCTAGTAACCCTTTGAACCACATGGCCGACCCCTCAATAGGGTGGTCTAATAACCCTTCGACCCACATGACTTATACAGGGCCAAACCCAACAAGGTGGTCTAATAACCCATCAAGTATAAGTTATGACACTTACAATATAAATAACGACACTTCTGTATAGAGGAATAATAACATCTCTACAGGAATACAAACACTTATGTATGGAGGAATAATACCATCTCTATAGGAGTAGAATATACATATATGAAATACATTATGAAGTTACATATACATCAACACTCCCTCTTAACTAGGAAGGTATTTCTCGACACATGTCTTCTAGCACAAGTCTTCTTCTCTGGATCATCGTCACTGGATAATCATCATCAAGTCATCGTCATCATCACTACTGCTGCTATCTCAATCAATCTCTAAATCTACTCGTCATAGGAAGTTCTACAGAGCCAATCCTTTTTCATACTGGATGTAGGCCCACCGCTTGTAGGTCTTTATCATCACTAGCCATACTGTGGAATCCTCAAGACTTATTACGTGCATCACAAAACCTTAAAAGAGTCTCTTGACTAGAAAGAACCCTAAAGAGCATCAAAGGCCTTTTTCATCCTGTCCAAATATCCAGGACTTATTACATGTGACTGTCACAAAACCTTAAAAGAGTCTCTTGACTAGCAAGAACCCTAAAGAGCATCTGAGGCCTTTTTCATCCTGTCCAGATCTCCAGGATTTATTACATGTGACCCCCACCACAAAATCTTAAAAGAGTGTCTTGCCAAGCAAGAACCCTAAAGAGCATCTGAATCCTTTTTCATCCTATCCAGATCTCCAAAACTTATTACATGTGGTCACCACAAAACCTTAAAAAAGTGTCTTGCTAAGCAAGAACCCTAAAGAGAATCTGAGGCCTTTTTCATCCTGTCCAGATCTCCAGGACTTATTACATGTGGTCATGGCAATGCCTCGAAAGAGAATCTGAGGCCTTGTTGATGTATATGTAACTTCAGAATGCATTTCACATATATGTATATAGTATTACTATAGAGATGTTATTATTCCTCTATACAGAAGTGTCGTCATTTATATTGTAAGTGTCGTAACTTATACTTGATGGGTTATGAGACCACCTTGTTGGGGTCAGCTCTGTATAAGTCATGTGGGTCAAAGGGTTATTAGACCACCCTACTAGGAGTCGGCCCAGTCAGCTTTATGTTATGTGGTTAAGTTAAGGCTGACCTAGTAAAGGTTATTAGGCAAGTCAAGCCAAGTATAAATAGAGTGCAGGAGGAACTCTATTTGATCACTCTATTCTCACACACACTCTTCAGAGAGTGGTGCACTTGTAGAGGAGGAGAAGATGCTACTAGGAGATGTCTATCTCTTATGCTTGGGTTGGATCATTGCTGTATCTATCTCTGAGGAAGTTATTGGGGTTTTTCACCTTTATGGTTTTCCCCAAGTAAACTCCGTGTCTCTTGTGTGCTTGCATTATTGTGTCCATGATTAATATGCTATAGATATGTTGTACATTTTGTTCTCTCAGTTAATATCCTTGATCAGATTGAAGTAAATTCTGAAAAACTAACATGGTATCAGAGCTAGCCTGAAAGAAGGCATGGTATGGCATGTATTACACTTGTTGCACTTGCGATGCTAGGGCTTGATATAGCAAAAACCCGTCATCATAGCACTTTCTCTATAAATCCATTTTGGAGAAATGTTCGGATCTGAAACTTTTACAGGTCGAAGATCAGATCCCCATGTACCTTGTATCCAAAGGACAAATTCTAATTCGTTGTACTTTGTGTTTTATGATCTTTACAATATAGGGTTTCTGTCTCTTCCAGGTCTGAGTCATAAAAAGGTGACCTAGGAAAAAAGGTCATAAATTGGGCTAGGAAGATCCAAATGAAATTTTATAAAAAGTGACAGGTAGTGCAATGACTGTAATTTCTTAGGTAACGTTTTTAGAGGCCGAAACTGAACCAGTGACATGTGGCACACCGTACAAGTTTGCTCTCCTGTTTTATCCCATAAACAGGTCACATTGCGACACTTGGCATAACTCTCTCTAAGAGAATCCAATTGAGGGAAGACCTGTGGGGTTGGAAATATGACAGGTCGGGATACCACAAGTAGAAGTTTCATACCCTGTGGATCGGAAAGTTTGGAGTTACACTAGAAACAATCAGGTACATATTTCTGTCAAAACATAATTATTTTTGAGCACCTTCATTCATGGCTTCAGGAATTTAGGGTTTCAGAGAAAGATGAAATTTTTATAATCGGAGACCATGGATGAATGCTACTCATGATAATCAAAATTTAGAGACCAAGATCGTAATTTTTTGTTGGGAAGAAGGCCAGGCTTGATCAGACCCTAGTTCGAGACTTTGATCGGAAAAGTGGAAAATTAGGGCTTCTACAAAAATGGGAATTTTTGAAATCTGTGACCACGGCTGGAAGTTCCTTAGAAAAATAAAAGCTTAGAGCTTTGTATCCAAACTTTTGATTGGGAAGAAGAGTGGGATTTATCAAACCCTAGTTTGGGGTCATGTCCAGTGAATCCGAAAGTTTCAAAGGAAAATTTGAGGGGTGAAACTTTGCAATTTTCAAATTCTGAGTATACTAGGTTGATCAGTTCATCAAGGTGCATCTTTCTATCCTTTGAGAAGTTTGAAGTTTTAGGGTTTCCCTGACAAACCCTAATCCAACTATAGATCCAGTTCCTGCAAATCAAGTGGATTGGGTTAATCCTAGAAGATAATGGATTGGTCACCTTCATAAGCGAAGAAGTTCCTGTTTCAGAGGGAGATGAGGCTAAGGCCTTACATAAGAATATTACAAGCAATCTCGAAAGGTATGACTTATCTAGGTATGTTTCAAGATTTGTTCATGATTAAGTTTATGGTATGTTTGTCTTCATATTATTATGGTTAGTACAATCTTGATTAAATTTAGACTTGTCGTATCACCTTAATAAAATTATGAACGCATGATAGAATATATTCATTGATTAGGGTGTTGACACTTATGATTGTACTAATGCATTATGGTGTTGTATGAGGTTTATGTTGTCCGCTAACATGAAAGGTACACCAAGAAAGACAAATCATGTTCTAGTTCAAGAACATATGATCACAATGACATGAAGACAAAGATTCATTCACTGTCATGGATCACTTAGAAGATCTATTTACGAGGTATGTATAACTTGGTTCTATAATGGTTACCCTATGAGATATGCAGGTTACTAGCACAAGTCATTGAAGAGAACAAGAAGACATCATGTGGGTATGTTAGACATAACTAGCTAACATACTAATCCAGGTATGTTTTTCCTATATCAAGTTAGAATCCTACCTTGTGATAGGATCTCTTATATAAGTATACATGGCATGATTGATAATGATTATTCATAGGTTTGAATAAACATGGGTGTATGCATATTATGTTTCTTAATTTAATTTATGATATGACTAACCATAAGAGTCCTTGAATACTAATGCTTATTATTTCTGTTTGAAATGATCATGACTATACATGATTAAGATTATTGTGTTTTGATAGTATTGAGAATATACTAATAAATGTATGATTATGTATGAGATCTCGAGGATATCACAATAATGATACTTGTAAGTATGCATAGTGATCGAGGATGGATATAATTTCAAGGACAGGTAATCCAGGAAGCAAAGATCAAGAGGGAGCACACTCCAGTAGTTTCTGCAAGGATGCAGATATTCAGAGGGAGTTTACCACTTTTCACAATCCACATTAGAATGGAGTTACATAAAGGAAGCAAAGACTGAGAGGGAGTCATCCCAACAAACAAACAAAGATAAGTATTCGAATTATCATTTCTTGCATATTTGATTGTTTAAATAATACTACTCAATAATGTATATACTGATGTTCCTAGAATTAGGTTGTGCATATTAGAATAGTTGCATTGATGAATAGTATACTACTAATATACATGGGTAAGTGGCCTATGACACTGTCCAACATTCCATTTCTACTTATCTAGAATGAAACCTCTTTGCTGACATGTTGGGTGTTGTGCACACTCTTAACAATGTTCTGGTAGAGATTGGAAGGCATCTAGAAAGTTACGGGATATGGATAAATGTTGTATTGAAGCATTGGATAAGATAATTGCATGACTGTATGACATATTTTTTTATGTATAAGAATTTGTTCTGAAAACTATGAGATGTTTTCTAATCATGCAATTTAATTTGTCTTGTAGGAAAGATCGTATACCATCACCTACAAAATAAGGACTACAACATTTGTTCAACAACAACGTTATCTATTGAAGATATTAAAAATATTGAAGAATGGATGTCAAGACAACCTTCTTGAATGGTGTAGTCGAATGGGAAGTGTATGTGGAGTAGCCACTTGGTTTTGAGACACATGTCGGGAAGTCATATATGTGTAGAACTTGGTATGGCAGGATAGATGGATTTCTATCCAGTTTGGGATTTACCAAGATTAAAGCGGATTCCAACCTTTACTACAAGGTTGAGGAAGGCAATCCAGTGATACTGCATTTGTATGAGGATAACCTGTTTGTTACAGGTGAGGATAGATTCATTGCCAACACGCAGTGGAAGCTTGTTGCGGAGTTCGAGATGAAGGACTTGGGGATGATGCACTATTTTCTAGGCATGGAGGTGTGGCAGAGTACAGATGGAATATTGCTTGGACAAGGGAAGTATGCAGTGGAGATCTTGAAGAGGTTCGAGATGATGGACTGCAAGGCCATGGCCACACCTATGGCATCGAACTTGAAAATTCTGTGTGATGCTTCATCTGATACAGTTGATGTCACTGTTTATCGTCAGATGATTGAGTCCTTGATGTACCTAATGAACATGAGACCAGATATCTGCTTTGCGGTGAACACATTGAGCCAGTTCCTGACAGATCCCAGAGGTGTTCACCTGGTTGCTGTAAAGCATATTCTGAGGTACCTAAAGGGTACAGTTGATTATGGGCTCAAGTATGATGCGAATCAAAAGTTTAACCTATAGGGTTATTTTGATTCAGATTGGGCAAGTAGTGCTGCAGATAGGAAGAGGAATTTTGAGTGCTGCTTTAGTATGGGATCAAGTGTGATCTTTTGGTTTAGCAGGAAGCAGTCTTGCGTAGCACTGAGTACAACTGAAGTAGAGTATGTTGCAGCTTGTTTGGCTAGTTGTGAGGTAGTATGGCTGAGGAAGCTACTATCGAAGTTATTTGATCTACCGTTGAGGCTATTGGTAGCTTCTGTGATAACCATAGTTGTGTGAAGCTGTATGAGAACCCGGTGTTCCCCGACAGGTCGAAACACATTGAGATCAAATATCACTATATCAGGGATATGGTGCAGAGATGAGTAGTGAAGCTCATGTATGTTGTGATGGATGAGCAAATTGCAGATGTACTTACGAAACCACTAGCCAGAGTGAAGTTTGAGTACTTCAGAGAGAGGCTTGGTGTTCTTCAGATTGACGACACTTCGAGGAAGAAGTGATGGACACATTTGCTAAAGCCATTCCAAGCATGGTGAGAGGAGGATCCTTCCATGGCTATGGATGTAAGCACTGGATGATGAGCATCAAGATGATGCTTCAGTTACTGCTCTGTATATGCGTCATGTTGGATGCTGGATATGATCAGTTGGATCATGTCCATGTATCTGTAGATGTATCAGGTGGATACATTGTATGATCAGGTAGATAATGTATGTTAATATGTATCAGGTATGATCAGGTGGATCATGTATTTGTATATGTATCAGGTGGATACATTGTATGATTAGGTAGATCATGTATGACGATATGTATCAGGAAGATACTGTGTATGCATCTGGTGGATGCATTGTATTATCAGGATGATCATGGATGACGAACTTCAGGATGTTGCTCCAGATGACATGCATCAGGACGATGCAATGACGATTATTAGGATGATCATGTGTGATGACTATCAGGACGATACTCTTGATGATATGCATCAGGATGATGCTATGATGATGATCAGGATGATCATATGTGATGACATGTATTAGGTGGATATATTACATAATCAGTTGGATTATTTGTGATGAGTTCTGAAGACATAAATGCACATGAGCTTTTCAGACATGGTTGTAGATGTGTTCTCCCATGGTCGCGATGTAATTGCTGAGCTTTTTAGACATGCTTGTAGATGTGTTCTCCCATGGTCGCGATGTAATTGTTGGGCTTTTCTGACATGGTGGAAGATGTGTTCTCCCATGGTCGTGATGTAATTTCCAGGGCCATTCGAGCATGGTTGTAGATGTGTTCTCCCATGGCTGCGATATAAGTGTTGGGGACATTCGAGCATGGTTGTAGATGTGTTCTCCCATGGCTGCGATATAAGTGTTGGGGCCATTCGAGCATGGTTGTAGATGTGATCTCCCATGGATGTGATATAAGTGTTGGGGCCATTTGAGCATGGTTGTAGATGTGTTCTCCCATGGCTGCGATATAAGTGCTGGGCCATTTGAGCATGGTTGTAGATGTGTTCTCCCATGGCTGCAATATAAGTGTTGTGCCATTCTTGGATGGTTGTAGATGTGTTCTCCCATGGCGTAGATGTAAGTGCTATGTGATGTACATCTAGGTTGTGCTTCGTGAACGATGATCATGAGTATCAAGATGATACTTTGTGGCTGTGGACAGGTTGTGATGTAGCATGTAAAATGTTAAAATTTGAGCATTAATTCACAATACTCTTGGATCTTTACTGAGAGAATAACATATACAGTATATCAATGCATAACAATCACAATAAGCATGACAAGCATCACAAGAATCAAAAGCATGAGAGACAAGAGACACAGAGTTTCCGTGGGGAAAACCCTAAGGTTAAAAACCCCATAACTTCCTCAGAGATAGAGAGAGCAATGGCTCAACCAAAGTACAACCAAAATACACTTGAGATAGTCTCCTAGAGCAGATGATACTCCTCCTCACTAGTGCGCCACTTTCTGAGTGAGAGAAGTGTGTTTTTTTTCTGAATGATTCAAATAGATATCTCCCAATCTCTATTTATACTTAACCTGTTTGCCCATTTACACTATGGGGCCGACTTGTCTATCTAGATACATCCACAATATAATATATATTTCAGGGCCGAACCCACACATGGTGGTCTAATAACCCATCGGCAAGTACACACACTTGCGACACTTGTCAATCCACATGAAGACACTTCCTTATAGAGGAATAACACATCTCTTATAAGGGTACAATAAATATATATGAAATACATTCTGAAGTTACATATACATCAACATCAACACTCCCTCTTAACTAGGAAGGTATTTCTCGACACAGTTCTGCTAGACAAGTCTTCTTCTCGGGATCATCATCATCGATGCATCATCATCGTCATCGTCACTACTGCTACTATCTCAACCAATCTCTGACTCTACTCATCATAGGAAGTTCTACAGAGCCAGTCCTTTTTCATACTAGATGTAGGCCCACCACCTGCAGGTCTTCATCATCTGTGTGAACGGTCTGATAGAGGTGGCCTCTCAAGACTAATTTTATGTGCGGATGCAATACCGAAAAGAGTATCCCAGGAACATTTATGTGCCTAAGCACGACCGGTAAGATCTCCCAGGACTGATTACATGCATCTCCTCCACAATACCTTTAAAGAGCATCCCAAGAACATTTATGTGCCATAGGATGACCGACAAGATCTCTAAAGACCATCCCAGGACTTATTACGAGCACACAGCTCAACATCTCGGATCTCCAGGACTGATTACATGTGGATAGACAAAACCTTTAAAGAGTATCCCAGGAACATTTGTGTGCCACAACACGACCGACAAGATCTCTAAAGAGCATCCCAAGAATAATTATGAGCACACAGCTCAACCTCTTGGATCTCCAAGACTGCTTACATGTCTCCATAGTAATACCTCATCCCAGGATTGATTACAAGCACACAGCTCAACCTATCGGATATCTGAGGACTGATTAAATACTACATAGAAATATCGGAAAGAGTACCCCAGGAACATTTATGTGCCATATGTTGAAATATTGTAACTTCAAAGAATATTATATTTGTACTTTATTATTCCGGAGATATTTCATTTTTCCGTAAAGATCTTATTGTATATCCGGAGATGTTTATTCCTCCGTTGGAATGTGGTAACTTGGGTTATTAGACTTCCCTAGTAGGGGTCGGTCCTGTATGTGTTATGTGGGTCAAAGGGTTGTTATACCACCCTAGTGGGGTCGGCCCAGTCAGTTATAATAGGGTATTTAACCTAATGGTTAAATACGAGCCTACATGTACTTGTGTAAAAGATATGTCAGAGTAGTGTATAAATAGAGGAGGTGTGTTCCTCATTTGATACACTCACTCACTTGAGAGAGGAGCACTTGTGGAGGAGAGGTCTGCTATGGTGGAGGAGGAGATCATGTCTTTGGTTTGCATCTTTGTATATTTCTGGTCATCTATATTGAGGAAGCTTTGTTTGGTTTTCTACCCCATGAGGGTTTCCTAGGATAAATCTGTGTCTCTTGTGTTTATGCTATGCTTGTTGTTTCTTCAGTGATCCTGTATATGCTATTATTGTGAAATGGAATGTAATTCTGCTATTTTCTATCTTAGCATATTAAATCTTAACATGGTATCAGAGCTAAACTAAAGGAAGGCAAGGTATGGCACTTACAACACTTGCTTTACTTACGACAATTTGAAGGTTAGGGTTTTATATAGCAAAAACTAGTCATCGTGAAACTTTCGCTATAAATCCATTTTGGAGAAGGTTCATGATCTGAAACCTTTACAGGTCATAGATAACATCTCCAAGTATCTTGTGCCCAAAGGGAACCCTCAGATTCGTTGTACTTTGTAAGTTATGATCAGTACAAGTTAGGGTTTCTGCCTCTTCCAGATCTCAGTCAAAATCAGGTGACCTAGGAAAAAAAGTCATAAATTGGTCTAGGAAACTCCAAATAAAATTTCGTAAAATGTGACATGTAGTACACAGACTGTACTATCTCAGGAAACTGTTTCAGAGGCCGAAGCTCAAACAGTGACATGTGGCACGCCGTACAAATTTGCTCTCCTGTATTATCCCAAAACAGGTCACGTTGCGACATTTGGCATAAATCTCTCTCAGAAAATCCAATTGAGGTCAGACCTATCAGGATGGAAAGATGACAGGTCAGGCTACTGTAAAAAAAAAATTTAGACCCTGTGGAGCAAAATTTTTGGAGTTATAGCAGAAACAATCAGGTACATATTTATGTCAAAACATAATTATTTTTGGAGCACCTTTATTCATGGCTTCCAGAATTTAGGGTTTCGGAGAAAGTTAGAATTTTTGGAATCAGAATCCAGGGCTGAATGCTACTCAAGAAAATTGAAATTTAGAGACCAAGATCGAATTTTTTGGTTGGGTAGAAGACCGGGCTTGATTAAACCCTAGCTCGGGATTTTGATTGGAAAGATGGAAAATTAGGGCTTCAGCAAAAGTTGGAATTTTTTAAGTCTGTAACCATGGCTGGAAGCTCCTCAGAAAAATAAGAGTTTAGAGCCTTGGATCAAACCTTTTGATTGAGCAGAAGGGTGGGCTTCATCAAACCCTAGTTCAGGATCCTGTCCAGAAGATCCAGAAGTTTCAAAGGCAATTTTGAGGGGTCAAATTTTGGAGATTTCAAAATTGAAGTATGCTAGTTTGATCATCTCAGCAAGACACATCCTTCCATTCATTCAGAAGTGTGAAAGTCAAAGATTGAATTTTTAGGGTTTCTCTAGCAAACCCTAATCAAGCTCTAGATCAAGTTTCAGGGGGAGTTGAGGCTAAGGCCTTACATAAGAAGACTACAAGAAGTCTCGACAGGTATGACTTAAGGAGGTTCAGGTATGTCTTGAAATCTGATTCCTGATTAAATTCATAATGTGTTTGTCTTCATATTATTTGTTAGTAGAACCTGGATTAATGTTAGACTTATCTTATCACCCTAGTAATAGTATGAATGCATGTGAATGATCGAAGACATTCATTGATTAGGGCTATATGATTGTACTAATGCATTATGGTGTTGTGTGAGGTTGATGTTGTCTGCTAACAAGATTCAGGTACATCACGAAAGACAAATCAAGTTCCACATGAAGACAAAGACTCATCCATAATCTTTGTTCTACTTATGAGGTATGTATGACCTTGATATATTATGCTTAACCTATGAAACATGCAGGTTCTAGCTTAGGATCTCTAAATCATTGAAGAGATTGTTTAGGTATGTTGTACATAACTAAGCAGGTATACTAATCCAGGTATGTTTTCCTATGTCAAGTTAGAATCTTACCTTGTGTTAGGATCCCCTATATAAGTATACTTGGTATGATTGGTTATGCTTATTAATAAAGTTAATCAAGGGTTTATGCACATTATGTCTCTTATCTTGATTGATGATTTAACTAACCAGAAGAGTACTATGATCAAACAAGAATATGCATGAGTAAAAGAAGACTTCCTTGAAACCCTGAATACTAATGATCATGACTATACATATTCAAGATTATTTAGAATTAGAATGTTTTGAGAATATACTAATGAATGTATGTTTGTGTATGAGATCATGAGGATGACACTAGTGCACACTTGAGCATGCACAGTGGTACATAATGAATAGAATTTCAAAAGACATACAGAAGATCAAGCGGGAGCCAACCACACAAACATAAAAGATAAGTATTTGAGTTGTTATTTGAAATAGTAAATGATATTTCCTATAATAGGTTGTATGCATAGAATATATGATGCTGAGTGTAAACATTCATAGAGCATTGAACAGTATACTACTAATATGCATATGATTGGTAAGTTGGACAAACATTCCATTGTTGCTTGTCTAGAATGAAACCTCTTTGCTGACATGCTGAGAGATGTGCACACTCTCGATAGTATGTTCTGGTAGAGATGGAAGGCATCTAGATAGCCACTATATGCATACATGATATGGGAAAGTGTTGTGCCAAATTATTGGTAAAAATAAGTTGCACAAATATGTAAATGATATCTGTATGCATAATATGTTATCATGTCAATATGATTTGATGATTATGAAGTATTACTAATCATGTACTTAATTTTGATTTGTAGGAAAGATCATGATGAATGATGAACACTGAACAAGCGATGGATGTTCAACAAAAGGATCTACAAATCAAACACACTATAGAAGGCTCGCGGCTAGAAGATTCTCTTAGAAAGAGGAAGAGAATCATGACAAGATGTTTGCTCCAAGTGGCTAGATAAGACCATTCTCTTAATGGTGTAATTAAAGAAGAAGTGTGAATCAGGTTCTGTATGGGTACCCAGGATCGATAATCAATTGATGAGCTTAATGATCACCATGGGTAATGTGGATCTCAACCTTTGCTACAAGGTTGAATATGGTTTCTAGACACAGATGGCATGGATGCAAGAAGGAAATCACCATAGAGTTCGAATGATATTGAGGCCCATATGAGTAACGCGAGATGGCACAGATAGATATGCAGAAGATCATTCAATGTAGAGTGTGAATGATGTTCAGTCACAAAGGGAGAATTGACAGTTTCTTGATAAGCTTGGGCTTTACCAAAAGTAAAGTTGTTCCTAACCTTTACCGTAAGGTTATGGATCATACTATTATTGTATGTAGATGATATCTTTCTGATAGGGAATGAGAATCAGATCATGAAAAGAAAGAAGAAGATGGCTGCAGAAATGAAAAATGAAAGATCTCAGATTGATGCATTACTTCCTAGGTCTGGAAGTATGGCAAGGCTCAGAAGAAATCTTTCTCAAATAGGGAAAGTATGCTGAGAAATATTAAAAGGACTTGATGTGTTGGAATGGTCACTCTCATGAATTCCAACTTGAAGTTCTTAGCAGATGACTCATTAGAATTAGTGGATATAACTTTGTACAAACAAATTATTGAGTCATTGATGTGTCTAATGAATACTAGGTCAGATATATGCCTTGCTGTAAACACCTTGAGTCAGTATCTAGTGGAAACTAGAAGTGTTCACCTGTTAGTTGCAAAGCATGAGATAAGGTTCCTAAACGATACAATAGACTTTGATCTATGGAGATCATGAATTCAGATGGCTACACAGATATTGATTGAGAAGAAAGTGTATCAGACAGGAAGAGCACATCGAGAAGATGTTATTGCCTGGGATCAGCCATGATCTTGTGGTTTAGCAGGAAGCAGTCTAGCACAAGTGGAATATATGGCTGCTTGCTCTGCTAATTGTGAAACGACATGGATTCAGAATTGTTTGACTTAGAGATGGACCCAACTGTGATCCTATGTGACAAACAGATTCATACTAAAATGGCAAAGAATCCAGTGTTCCATGATAAGTCAAAAGCACATAGAGATCTGGCATTTCTATATACGAGATATGGTGCAGATAGGAATTAAAGTTCGAATTTGTAACAAGTTACCAATGTACCAACCAAACCTCTACCAATCCGATGTACTAACCAAACCTCTACCTCAAGTAAAGTTTTCTGATACAAACTTAATATAGTCCAGAAGGACCCTCCTCAAAAGGGGGAGTGATGTGATCACTTATGATGAGATTGCCTACATCGACAGTGAGGTCGATGATGTGAATACCTATATTGGTGATGCCGACAGAGTGGTTGGTGGATGGTCCTTAGATAGGGTCTAAGGTGACAAGGGGATTGCATCATCCTTGAATACATGTTCTAAAAGAGAGCCGTACACGTATGTATTCGAAAATGAAGTCCTTGATGGACATATAGGGGATTGGATCATCCCTGGACTTCAGTCCTAAAGAGAGCCGTAGACGTATGTCTTCGAGAATGAAGTCCTTCGTGGACTTGAGGGGATCGGATCATCCCTAGACTTCAGTCCTAAAGAGATCCGTAGACGTATGTCTTCGAGAATGAAGTCCTTGGTGGACTTGAGGGGATTGGATCATCCCTGGACTTCAGTCCTAAAGAGAGCCGTAGACATGATGTCTCCAAGAAAAAAATCCTGAATGAACAGGTAACGGGATTGGATCATCTTCGAACTTTAGTCCTTTGAATTGAGCCGTAGACATGATGTCTCCGAGAACAAAATCCTGAATGAACAGGTAAGGGGATTGGATCATCCTCGGAATTTAGTCCTTTGAATTGAGCCACATACATGATGTCTCCAAGAACAAAATCCTGAACGAACAGGTAAGGGGATTGGATCGTCCTCGGACTTTAGTCCTTTGAATTGAGTCGTAGACATGATGTCTCCGAGAACAAAATCCTGAATGAAGAGGTAAGTGGATTGGATCATCCTCAGACATTAGTCCTTTGAATTAAGCCGTAGACATGATGTCTCTGAGAAAAAAATCCTGAATGAACTGGTAAAGGGATTCGATCATCCTCGGACTTTAGTCCTTTGAATTGAGCCGTAGACATGATGTCTCCGAGAACAAAATCTTGAATGAACAGGTAAGGGGATTGGATCGTCCTTGAAATTTAGTCCTGTGAATTGAACCGTAGACATGAAGTCTCCCAGAATTGAATGATAGGACTGGATCGTCCCTAAGCTTCGGTTCAAAAGATACATGATAGGACTAGATCATCCCTGAGCTTTGGTTCAAAAGGTACATGATAGGACTGGATCGTCCCTGAGCTTCGGTTCAAAAGGTACATGATAGGACTGGATCGTCCCTGAGCTTTAGTTCAAAAGGTACATGATAGGACTGGATCGTCCCTGAGCTTTGGTTCAAAAGGTACATGATAGGACTGGATCGTCCCTGAGCTTTGGTTCAAAAGGTACATGATAGGACTGGATCCTCCCTGAGCTTCGGTTCAAAAGGTACATGATAGGACTGGATCGTCCTTGAGCTTCGGTTCAAAAGGTACATGATAGGACTGGATCGTCCCTGAGCTTCGGTTCTAAAGGTACATGATAGGACTGGATCATCCCTGAGCTTCGGTTCAAAAGGTACATGATAGGACTGGATCGTCCCTGAGCTTCGGTTCTAAAGGTACATGATAGGACTGGATCGTCCCTGAGCTTCGGTTCAAAAGGTACATGATAGGACTGGATCGTCCCTGAGCTTCGGTTCAAAAGCTACATGATAGGATTGGATCGTCCCTGGACTTCGGTTCAAAAGGTACATGACTGGATTGCATCATCCATGGATCTATGTGCTAAAAGAGAGCAGGATTGATCATCATGTAAAATAATGATCGTGTGACAACGATGAGGATGATGATCGTGTGATAATGATTCTAATGATCATGTGATGACGATGTTGATGATCATGTGATGACAATGCTGATGATCGTGTGCTGACGATGCTGATGATCGTGTGCTGATGATGTTGATAATCGTGTGATGACGATGCTGATGATCATGTGATGACAATGCTGATGATCGTGTGATGATGATGCTGATGATGATGTTGATGATCGTGTGATGACGATGTTGATGATCGTGTGATGATGATGTTGATGATCATGAGATGACGATACTGATGATCGTGAGGATCCAGATGTTGATGTTGTTGTAGCTGTTCGAGTGCTGCAGAAGATAAAGACTCAGTACTGAAGATGTTGATGTTCCAGTAACTGCTTGAGTTACTGATGATGTTGAGAAATATTCCAATGATTTATAGATGTATCATGTATGATGTTGATGACTCCTTGCTCGTGCAGATACTGTTATAATATCCTTCTCGTTAAGGGGGAGCGTTGAAATATTGTAACTTCAAAGAATATTATATTTGTACTTTATTATTCTGGATATATTTCATTCCTCCGTAAAGATCTTATTGTATATCTGGAGATGTTTATTCCTCCATCGGAATGTGGTAACTTGGGTTATTAGACTTCCCTAGTAGGGGTCAGCCCTGTATGTGTTATGTGGGTCAAAGGGTTGTTAGACCACCCTAGTGGGGTCGTCCCAGTCAGTTATAGTAGGGTATTTAACCTAATGGTTAAATACGAGCCTACATGTACTTGTGTAAAAGATATGTCAGAGCAGTGTATAAATAGAGGAGGTGTGTTCCTCATTTGATACACTCACTCACTTGAGAGAGGCACACTTGTGGAGGAGAGGTTTGCTATGGTGGAGGAGATCATGTCTTTGGTTTGCATCTTTGTATATTTCTGGTCATCTATATTGAGGAAGCTTTGCTGGGTTTTCTACCCCATGAGGGTTTCCCAGGATAAATCTGTGTCTCTTGTGATTATGCTATGCTTGTTGTTTCTTCAGTGATCCTGTATATGCTATTATTTTGAAATGGAATGTAATGCTGCTATTTTCTGTCTTAGCATATTAAATCTTAACACCGTAGCACGACCGACAAGATCTCCCAGGACTGATTACATGCTATTTGCACAACCTGCCACATATCATCTCTGACCTCCAAGTATCAACCTAATACTCATAATCCAACGGATCATCATCGCACAAGGCATCATCCTGATGCCCATGATCATACTGATCATCATCACTTGTACCATCCTGATACATATCATTTGGAGAAACATCCTGAAGCTCATCATCATGATCAACCTGATCATACAATCCATCCACCTAATGCACATCAAGTATCTACCTGATACATATCATCATACATGATCCACCTGATCATACAGTGTATCCACCTAATACAAATACAAATATATGATACATATCAACATACATGATCTACCTGGTCATACAATGTATCCACTTGATACAGATACATGGTCCAAGCATCCAACATTATCCATATACAAATACATACAAATGATCCAACCGATCATATCCAACATCCAACATGATGCGTACATACATATAAATGATCCAACTGATTATATCCAACATCAACACGATGCGTACATACATATAAATGATCCAACTGATCATATCCAGCATCAACACGATGCATACATACATATAAATGATCCAACTGATCATATCCAGCATCAACACGATGCATACATACATACAAATATAAATGATCCAACTGATCATATCTAGCATCCAACATGATGCGTACATACATATACATATAAATGATCCAACTGATCATACAAAGCAGAAACCAGAACATCATCCTGATGCTCATTATCTAGCGCTTACATCCACAGCCATGTGAAGGATCCTCCTTCCAACATGCTTGAATTGGCTTCAACAAATGTGTCCATCACTTCTTCCGCGAAGTGTCCTCAATCTGAAGAACACCTAGCCTCTCCCTGAAGTACTCGAACTTCACCCTGGCTAGTGGCTTTGTCAGCACATCTGCAATCTACTCATCCGTCGCAACATACAGGAGCTTCACAGCTCCTCTCCGCACCACATCCCTGATATTGTGATATTTGATCTCTATGTGTTTCGACCTGTGATGAAACACTGGGTTCTCAGATAGCTTCACACAACTTTAGTTATCGCAGAGAATACCATTAGCATCCAATGGGAGATCAAATAACTCATACAGTAGCTTCCGTAGCCATACTGCCTCACAACTAGCTGAGTAGGATGTAACATACTCTGACTCAGCTGTACTCAGTGCTACGTAGGACTGCTTCCTACTAAATCAAGAGATAACACCTGACCCCATACTGAAGCAACACCCAGATGTGCTCTTCCTATCTGTAGCACTGCCAACGCAATCTGAATCAACATAACCCTGCAGATTAAACTTTTGATTCGCTTCATACTTGAGCCCATAATCCACTGTACCCTTCAGGTACCTCAGGACATGCTTTACAGCAACCAGGTGAACACTCCTCGGATCCATCAGGAACTGGCTCAATGTGTTCACTGCAAAGCAAATATCTCGTATCGTGTTCGTTAGGTACATAAAGGACCCAATCATCTGACAATACATAGAGACATCAACCGGTTCAGATGAAGCATCACATAGAAGCTTTACATTCGATGCCATGGGTGTGGCCATGACCTTGCAATCCATCATCCCAAATCTTTCATATCGAACTCAACAGCAAGATTTCTCTTAGTATCTGCAATCAATCTGTCATCTCCCATTACTAATAAGTCATCCACATATAGGAGTAGAATCATAGGATTCCCTTCCTCAACCTTGTAGTAGAGGTTGGAATCTGCTTTACTCTTGGTAAATCCCAAACTAGATAGGAAACTGTCCATCCTATCATACCAAGTTCTGGGAGCTTGTTTCAAGCCATACAAATCTTTCTTCAATCTGCACACATATGACTCCCTGTCATGTATTTCAAAACCAAGTGGCTGCTGCACATATACTTCCTCTTCAACTACACCATTCAATAAAGCAGTCTTGACTTCCATCTGGTGTATTTTCCATTTCATTGTTGCAGCAAAGGAAAGTACTGTTCTGATGGAAGTATACCTGGCTACAGGTGAAAAAGTTTCTTCATAATCTATTCCCTCTTTCTGAGAGAATCCATGAGCTACGAATATTGCTTTGTATTTCTCTACACTGCCATCTGCAGCATGCTTGATTTTGTAGATCCATTTTTAAGTCACAATGGACTTCTCTTTAGGTCTTGGGACAACATCCCAAACATCATTTTTCATTATTGATTGGTATTCCTCACCCATAGCATCCTTCCATTCTTTCTTTTCCGCTGCTTCTTCATAACTGGAGGGTTCTTTGTTCATAATGTCACAGAGTAAAGCAACATAGCTGGTATGCGATCTGGTTCTTTTCTTTGCTCTTGTTAACACCCAAAAAGTGCTCACTAGCTCATTTCCTTATTCACATGACCCATTTGTCCACTTTTCCACCATTTGAGCCTCTAAAGCCTTCAAAAGGTCACCAAAAGACCATAATACACCCCTTTTTCCCCTCAAAATGAATATTTTTTCTCAAAAAAAATAAAAAACCCTAAAAAAAAAGTCCAAAATTCCCAAAAATATTAAAAAGGGAATAAAAATATTCAAAATATTCAAAAAAGGAAAAAGGAGGGAAAAGGTACCTAAACCATGTTGGTCAATACCATTGGTTTCCTCAAAACCATAATGGTATTCCCCACCACCAAAAACTATAAAAAGGTGGTAGGGGCTCCTCACTTTCCATCCATCCATCATCCTATCCTCATGCTATCAAAATCTCTCATGAGTTCTTGACCATTGTAGCAATATTGGAGAAGAGACCATTGGATCTTGGAGCTACTCACCTTGGAGCTACTCAACACCACAACATCCTCACCATTTGAAGTATCATAATGCAAAAAGTCATTTTTTATTTTATTTCTTGTTCTTGTTCTTAAATATTTTCAAGTTTATTGATATATGCACATGTTAGATTCAGATCTATAATTCTTTTTTGCTTTTAATATTTGAAACTGCTATCACTTGTTGATAGGTGCCCATTGCACAAAGCTTGGTTGCAAAACCAAGCCAACAGCTCTGTGTTCTTCTTCTGAAATGCCAAATCTTTCTACATCTTGAATGAGCTCTCTATCCCATGCAAGTTTCCTCTTTTGAGAGTTATCCTCACGGGGTGGATCTACAGGTTCTTGCGGATCTTCAAATTCACGAACAACTTCTAGGATTGCTTCAGTCATGGTAGTGTCTTGAAATCTAGTTTCCTTAGGTTCTTCATAAACTTTGATAGGTGCCTTCCTTGATTTGATGAATGCCGAGTTTTCATCAAATGTTACATCTCTGCAGACATCAATCTTCTTGAACCCTAGAAAGTATATTTTGTAAGCCTTCGAGCTTTCACTATAACCCACAAAGACAACCTTCTTTCCTGAAGGATCTAGTTTGGTCCTTTTTTTTCGTTTGGGACATGAGTGTATACTAGACAACCAAATATTCTGAGATGGCTGACTTCAAGTTTCTTACCAGAAAAGACCTCTTCTGGTGTCTTGTTGTCCAATATCTTGTGGGGTGTTTTGTTATGCACATATACAGTTGTTGTAGCTGCTTTTTCCCAAAGATGCATAGGTAGATCCTGGTCATGCAGCATTGCCCTTGCTACTTCCATGATTGTTCTATTCTTCCTTTCTGCAAATTTATTCTATTGAGGATTATAAGGAGCAGTCAACTCCCTCTTAATCCCTGAATCGCTGAAAAGCTTCTTGAAGTCACCTGAGGTGAATTCTCCACCATTGTCGGATCTGAATGTTTTGATCTTCTTGTCAGTTTGATTCTCCATCAAAGTTTTGAATTCCTTGAACTTATCAAACACCTCATCTTTGTTATTCAAGAAGTATACCCAAGTCTTCCTGGAGAAGTCATCAATAAATGAGACATAGTAAACATACCCACTTAGAGAACTGAATGACATAGGACCACATACATCTGAGTGGATGATTTCTAGGATATCCTTTGCCTTGCTTTCACCACTTGGGAAAGCCTTCTTAATGTTCTTACCTTTTGCACATCTTTTGCAAACACCTTCATGTTTGGTCTTGATTTTAGGAAGACCCTCTATAGCCTTGCTTGCAAGTGGAAGTGCCCTATAGTGCATATGAGCAAGTATTCTATGCCAAAGTTCACTTGGCTCCATGGATTGATGCACCATGGCATGTTCAGGTTGTCCTTTTAATTTATACAAACCTCCCTCTTGCTCTCCAATCACAACTGCATCATCTATCGTCTTTCCCTTTGGCCACATTAGGAATTGGCCATCCACAAATGCAATCCTCATACCTTTTGGATCCAATGCAGAGATGGAGAGTAAGTTCTTCTTGAGTCTAGGTACATAAAGGACTTCTTTCATCTACAAAGATTTTCCAGAATCTAGGTTGTAGGAGGCTTCACCACTTCCTTTGATTGGGTATTGATAATCATCCCCAAGTTTCACCTTATGGGGTGATTCATGTTTAGATAGATTCACAAAAGATTCCTTAAACCCAGTCATGTGTTTGGAAGCCCCACTGTTAATTAACTAATCATTACAACCATGGGAGATAGTACCTGTGAGAGTAGAGATTAGAACATATTCTTCTTCACTTGATGAGTCATCATTACTATTATCACTTTCTTCCCTAGCCTTCTTCTTTGGAGGTTCATCATTTTCGGCAGCATGAGAATGGTACCTTCTTTTGTTACCTTTCTTCTTCTTGTTGGATTTTTTGTTGTGGTGGTTGTCCCTTTTGTTCTTGGGACATTCTGAAGCAAAGTGACCCTTCTCATTACAAGTGAAATACCTTAGATCTTTCTTGTCTTTGTGAAAATGATGAGAAGATTTCTTCTTCTGATGGGATGGATCCCTCTTGAACTTGCCCTTCTTAGTGTGAGCTATGAAAGCTTGGTCTTCATTTCCCATCTTCTCTTCTCTTGCCACAAGCCTTGCTTCTTCTTGAGAACATTCCTCCCATAATCTGCTGAAGGAGATTAACTTCTTTCTGGCACAGATCCCCTGGATTAAAGAGTCCCATGACCTAGGTAGGCCATTCAAGGTAGTCATAACAATTTCACCATTCTCCACCATTTCATCTACAACTTCAAGTTGTTCCTTGATCTGAGAGACCTTGGAGAAATATGATTGAATGGTTTCTTTATTCGACATCTTGACTCCTTTCAATTGATTCTGTAGGGTCATCTTCCGATTTATGTTCTTTCCTTCAAATAGTTTGGTCAAAGAGTCAAACATAGCCTTGGGTGTCTTTAGAGAAGACACATGGGGTATGAGATGGTCTTTGATAGAATCAGCAATGATTCTCTTTGCCTTGACCAAGTGCTTCGTATGTAATACCTTAGCCTCTTCATCCTCTGGGATAGGGATGTCTTCTTTTATATATGAGTCCAACTCATTCTCTTCCAGGATTAACCCGATCCTATACTTCCAAGCTCAGAAGTTATCAGCCCCTTCAAGATTATCCTCAAGCTTGGTGTGGTGAGACATCTTAAAGAGTACTTCGAATGGAAAAAGAAAACATTTAGGTCTTACCACTTGAAATGATGAAAACTGGATCTGGTCCCGGATTAGGGTTTGTTGGAAAAACCCTAAAAATTCAAAATGTGAATTTCAACTTTTTGAAAGGATAGAAAGATGCGCCTTGATGAGCTGATCAGCCTGGTGTATTCAGAATTTGAGATCAACAAAGTTTTGCCCTTCAGATTTTCCCTTTTGTCCTCCCAAGTTCACTAGGGAGAGCCCTGAATTAGGGTTTGAGTTTCTCAGAGATCCACCCAGCCAAAAATCTCGATCGGAAGCTCTAAACTTCAATTTTTGCAAGGCGCTTCTCGCTATGTCTTCAGATTTCAGAAATTCCTATTTTTGTGGAAACCCTATTTTTTAGGGCCAAATCTGAAAGTGCTCAGAATTGAATTATGATTGGACAGATAGATTCTCCTTGATGAGTAGAGTCAATCTACTATACTGCTTTTCCAAAACCTATGGAGAGAAACCCAATAAACAAGAAACTCAAGTTTTCGTCACTGCAACATGTCTTCTTCTCAGGTTAGCTCTGATACCATGTTAAAATTTGAGCATTAATTCACAATACTATTGGATATTTACTGAGAGAATAACATATACAATATATCAATGCATAACAATCACAATAAGCATGACAAGCATCACAAGAATCAAAAGCATGAGAGACAAGAGACACAGAGTTTCCATGGGGAAAACCCTAAGGTGAAAAACCCAACAACTTCCTCAGATATAGAGAGAGAAATGGCTCAACCAAAGTACAACCAAAATACACTTGAGATAGTCTCCTAGAGTAGATGATCCTCCTCCTGACTAGTGCGCCACTTTCTGAGTGAGAGAATTGTTTTTTTTTCGAATGATTCAAATAGAGATCTTCCGATCTCTATTTATACTTAACCTATTTTCCCAGTTACACTATGGGGCCGACTTGTCTATCTAGATACATCCACAATATAATATATATTTCAGGGTCGACCCCACACATGGTGGTCTAATAACCCATCAGCAAGTACACACACTTGCGACACTTGTCAATCCAGATGACGACACTTTCTTATAGAGGAATAACACATCTCTTATAAGGGTACAATAAATATATATGAAATACATAGATGAAATACATTCTGAAGTTACATATACATCAACATAAAAGGTCATGGGAGATTCAATAGGTTGAGCTGTGTGCTTGTAATCAATCATGGGATGCTCTTTTGAGGTTTTGTTAACTCACGTAATAAGTCCTCAGGATTCCACAGTATGGCCAGTGATGATGAAGACCTGCAGGTGGTGGGCCTACATCCAGTATGAAAAAGGACTGGCTCTATAGAACTTCCTATGACGAGTAGATCGTAGATTGATTGAGATAGCAGCAGCAGTGACGATGACGATGATTCGAGGACGATGATTCGCTGATGATGATCCAGAGAAGAAGACTTGTGCTAGAAGACCTGTGTCGAGAAATACCTTCCTAGTTAAGAGGGAGTGTTGATGTATATGTAACTTCGGAATGTATTTCACATATATGTATATTGTATTCCTATAGAGATGTTATTATTCCTCTATACGGAAGTGTCGTCATTTATATTGTAAGTGTCGTAACTTATACTTGATGGGTTATTAGACCACTTTGTTGGGGTCGGCCCTGTATAAGTCATGTGGGTCGAAGGGTTATTAGAACACCCTACTGGGGGTCGGCCCAGTTAGCTTTATGTTATGTCGTTAAGTTAAGGATGACTTAGTAAAGGTTATTAGGCAAGTCAAGTCAAGTATAAATAGAGTGCAGGAGGCACTCTATTTGATCATTCTATTCTCACACACACTCTTTGGAGAGTGGTGCACTTGTGGAGGAGGAGAATCTGCTGCTAGGAGATGTCTATCTCTTATGCTTGGGTTGTATCATTGCTCTATCTATCTCTGAGGAAGTTATTGGGGTTTTTCACCTTTATGGTTTTCCCCAAGTAAACTCCGTGTCTCTTGTGTGCTTGCATTATTGTGTCCATGATTAATATGTTGTACATATTGTTCTCTCAGTTAAGATCCTAGATCAGATTGAAGTAAATTCTAAAAAACTAACAGGCCTTTTTCATCCTGTCCAGATCTCCTAGGTCTACTTACATGCTCATCTACACAACCTGTTCCACGACCATAGAGTATCAACCTGATACTCACCATACATCATCCTGATGTACACATGATCATCCTGATCATCATCACTGCATTGTCCTGATGCATGATATCTGGAGCAACATCCTGAAGCTCATCATCCATGATCATCCTGATCATACAATGCATCTACCTGATGCATACCAAGTATCTACCTGATACATATCATCATACATGATCCACCTGATCATACAATGTATCCACCTAATACATACATCGATACATGATCCACCTAATCACACAATGTATCTATCTGATACATATCAACATACATGATCTACTTGATCATACATAGTATCCACGTGATACATATACAGATACATGGTTCGAGCATCCAACATGATGCATATACATATACATGATCCAACTGATAATATCCAGCATCCAACATGATGCATACATACATACATATAAACAATCCAACTGATCATATCAAGCATCCAACATGATGCATACACATAGCAGTAACTGGAGCATCATCCAGCGCTTACATCCATAGCCATTTCAAGGATCCTCCTTCCAACATGCTTGGAATGGCTTCAGCAAATGTGTCCATCACTTCTTCCTCAAAGTGTCGTCAATCTGAAAAACACCAAGCCTCTGTTTGAAGTACTCGAACTTCACTCTGGCTAGTGGCTTTGTCAATACATCTGCAATCTCCTCATCCATCGCAACATACAGGAGATTCATTGATCCTCTCTGCACCATATCCCTGATATAGTTATAGTTGATCTCAATGTGTTTCGACCTGTCGTGGAACACCGGATTCTTAGACAACTTTACACAACTTTGGTTGTCACAAAAGATACCAATAGCCTCCAGCGGGAGATCAAATAACTCAGACAGTAGCTTCTGAAGCCATACTACCACACAACTAGCCGAACAGGCTGCAACATACTCTGCCTCGGCTATACTCAGTGCTACGCAGGACTGCTTCCTGCTAAACCAAGAGATCACACCTGATCCCATACTGAAGCAACACCCAGAAGTGATCTTCCTATTTGCAGCACTACCTGCCCAATCTAAATCAAAATAAACCTGCAGGTTAAACTTTTGATTCTCATCATACTTGAGTCGATAATCAATTGTATCCTTCAGGTACCTTAGAATATTATTTACAACAACCAGGTGAACATGTCTCGGACTTTTCAAGTACTGGCTCAATGTGTTCACCGCAAAGCAAACATCTAGTCTCGTGTTCGTCAGGTACATCAAGGACCCAATCATCTGATGATACATTGTGACGTCAACCGGATCAGATGAAGCATCACACAGAAGCTTCAGGTTCGATGCCATAGGTGTGGCCATGGCCTTATAGTCCATCATCCCGAACCTCTTCAGGATCTCTACTGCATACTTCCCTTGTCTAAGAAAGATTCCATCTGTACTCTACCACACCTCCATGCCTAGAAAATAGTGCATCATCCCCAAGTGCTTCATCTCGAACTCAACAGCAAGCTTTCGCTGTGTGTCGGCAATCAATCTATCCTCACCTGTAACAAACAGGTTATCTGCATACAAAAGTAGTATCACTAGATTGCCTTCCTCAACCTTGTAGTAAAGGTTGGAATCCACTTTACTCTTGGTAAAGCTCAAACTCGATAAAAAGATATCTATCCTACCATACCAAGTTCGACACATATATGACTTTCCGTCATGTGTCTTAAAACCAAGTGGCTGCTCCACATACACTTCCTCTTCGACTACGCCATTCAAGAAAGCTATCTTGACATCCATCTGTTGTATCTTCCATTTCATAACTGCAGCCAGAGAAAGTACTGATCTGATGGAAGTGTGCCTGGTTATAGGTGTAGAAGTTTCTTCATACTCAATCCCTTCTTTTGGGAGAAGCCATGAGCTACAAACATTGCTTTGTGTTTCTCCATGCTACTATCTACAACATGGTTGATCTTATAGATCCATTTGGAAGTCACAACAGACTTCCATTCAGGTCTTGGGATTGCATCCCAAACATCATTCTTCATGATCGACTGGAACTCCTCGATCATGGCATTCTTCCTGAATCCTGGGAACTTCAATATATTCAATATCTTCAATAGATAACTTTGTTGCTGAAACAAATGTTGTAGTCCTTCTTTTGTAAGAGCTCGTATATGGTCTTTCCAACAAAACAAGTTAAATTGCATGATTAGAAACTTCTCATAGTTTTCCAAAAAAAATCTTACACATAAAGAAATATGTCATACAGTCATGCAATTATTTTAGCCAATGCTTCAATACAACATTCATCCATATCCTGTAACTTTCTAGATGCCTTCCAATCTCTACCAGAACATCGTTAAGAGTTTGCACTACTCCCAACATGTCAGCAAAGAGGTTTCATTCTAGATAAGTAGCAATGGAATGTTGTACAGTGCCATAGGCCACTTACCCATCACATGCATATTAGTAGTATCCTTTTCATTAATGCAATTATTCTAATATGCATAATACACAACCTAAGTCTAGGAACATAAGTATATACATCATAGAATAGTATTATTTAAACAATCAAATATATAAGAAATGACGATTTAAATACTTATCGTTGTTTGCTTGATGGGTGGACTCCCTCTTAATCTTTGTTTCCTTGTAGGAACTACTGGAGTGTGCTCCCTCTTGATCTTTGCTTCCTGGATTACCTATCCTTGAACTTATATCCATCCTTGATCACTATGCATGCTTACAAGTATCATTATTGTGATATCCTCGAGATCTCATACATAATCATACATTTATTAGTACATTCTCAATACTATCAAAAAACAATAATCTTAAGCATGTATAGTCATGATCATTTCAAACATAAATAATAAGCATTAGTATTCAAGGACTCTTATGGTTAGTCATATCATAAATTAAAGTAAGAAACATAATATGCCTAAACCCGTGATTACTCAAACCTGTACTTTCATGACTCTTCTGGTTAGTCATATAATCAATTAAGGTAAGAAACATAATATGCATACACCCATGATTATTCAAACCTATGAATAATCATTATCAATCATGCCATGTATACTTATATAAGAGATCCTATCACAAGGTAGGATTCTAACTTGATATAGGAAAAACATACCTGGATTAGTATGTTAGCTAATTATGTCTAACTTACCCACATGATGTCTTCTTGTTCTCTTCAATGACTTGTGCTAGTAACCTACATATCTCATAGGTTAATCTTTATAGAACCAAGTTATACATACCTCGTAAATAGATCTTCTATGTGATCCATGACAATGGACGAATCTTTGTCTTCATGTCACCATGATCATATGTTCTTGAACTAGAACATGATTTTGTCTTTCTTGGTGTACCTTTCATGTTAGCGGACAACATAAACCTCATACAACACCATAATGCATTAATAAAATCATAAGTGTCAACACCCTAATCAATGAATATCTTCTATAATGCATTCATAATTTTATTAAGGTGATACGACAAGTCTAAATTTAATCAAGATTGTACTAACTGTAATAATATGAAGACAAACATACCATAAACTTAATCATGAACAAATATAGAAACATACCTGGATAAGTCATACTTGTCGAGATTGCTTGTATTCTTCTTATGTAAGGCCTTGGCCTCATCTCCCTCTGAAACAAGAACTTCTTCACTTATGCAGATGACCAATCCATTCTCTTCTAGGATTAACCCAATCCACTTGATTTGCAGAAACTAGATCTGGAGCTGGATTAGGGTTTGTCAGGGAATCCCTAAAAATTCAAACTTTTAATTTCAAGCTTCTAAAATGATAGAAATATGCGCTTGGATGAGCAGATCAACCCGGTATACTCATAATTTGAAAACTGCAAAGTTTCACCCCTCACATTTGTCTTTGAAACTTCCGGATTCACTGGACATGACCCCGAACTAGGGTTTGATAAAGCCCAACCTTCTTCCCAATAAAAAAGTTTGATCCAAAGCTCTAAGATTCTATTTTTCTGAGGATCTTCCAGCCGTGGTCACAGATTTAAAAAATTCCCATTTTTGCAGAAGCCCCAATTTTCCACTTTTTCGATCAAAGTCCCGAACTAGGGTCTGGTCAAGCCCGGCCTTCTGCACAACCAAAAAATATGATCTTGGTCTCTAAATTTCGATTTTGATGAGTAGTATTCATCCGTGGTCTGTGATTACAAAAATTCCAACTTTCTCTGAAACCCTAATTCCCAGAGCCATGAATGAAGGTGCTCAAAATTCACTTATGTTTTGACAGAAATATGCACCTGATTGTTTCTTGTGTAACTCCGAAATTACGAATCCATAGGGTCTAAAACTTCTACCTGTGGTAGCATGACCTGTCATATTTCCAACCCCACATGTATGACCTCAATTGGATTCTCTTAGAGAGAGTTATGCCAAGTGTCGCAACGTGACCTATTTATGGCATAAAACATAATAGCAAACTTGTACGGCATGCCACATGTCACTGGTTCCATTTCGACCTATGCAAATGTTACCTACAAAATTATAGTCCGTGATCTACCTGTAAATTTTTATGAAATTTCATTTGGAGCTTCCTGGCCCAAGTTATGAGCTTTTTCCTAGGTCACCTATTTATGACTCAGATCTGGAAGAGGCAGAAACCCTAGCTTGTACAGATCATAAAACACAAAGTACAATGAATTAGAAGTTGTCCTTTGGACACAAGGTACAAAGGGATCTGATATTCGACCTGTAAAAGTTTCAGATCCGAAAAATTCTCCAAAATGGGTTTCTAGAGAAAGTGCTATGATGACTGGTTTTCGCTATATCAAGCCCTAGCATCGCATGTGCAACAAGTGTCATACATGCCATACCATGCCTTCTTTTAGGCTAGCTCTGATACCATGTTAGTTTTTCAGAATTTACTTCAATATGATCTAGGATCTTAACTTAGAGAACCACATGTACAACATATTTTTAGCATATCAATCATGGACACAATAATGCAAGCACATAAGAGACATAGAGTTTACTTGGGCAAAACCATAAAGGTGAAAAACCCCAATAACTTCCTTAGAGATAGATAGAGCAATGATACAACCCAAGCATAAGAGATAGACATCTCCTAGCAGCAGCTTCTCCTCCTTCACAAGTGAGCCACACTCCAAAAGTGTGAGAGAGAATAGAATGATCAAATAGAGTGCCTCCCGCACTCTATTTATACTTGACTTGACTTGCCTAATAACCTTTACTAGGTCGGCCTTAACTTAACCACATAACATAATGCTGACTGGGCCGACACCCAATAGGGTGGTCTAATAACCCTTTGACCCACATGGCCGACCCCCCAATAGGGTGGTCTAATAACCCTTTGACCCACATGACTTATACAGGGCCGACCCCAACAAGGTGGTCTAATAACCCATCAAGTATAAGTTATGACACTTACAATATAAATGACGACACTTCCGTATAGAGGAATAATAACATCTCTATAGGAATACAAACACTTCCGTATAGAGGAATAATACCATCTCTATAGGAGTACAATATACATATATGAAATACATTCCGAAGTTACATATACATCAACATCTAGGAGGGCTACAACTCAAATATGATGAATTAATAAAGCAGGTTACAGGTGAAACCTCCATGCAGGAAGCAAAGCAAGTCAATTGGGATGACATTATTGTGGATGAAGAGAAATTGAGGCCATATCTCGATTTCATTCTTGACAAAGAGGGTGTAATAAAGTTAGCTAGGAAAATCCTAACTGCAGTCAAGGAAAAGTTCAACAAGAAGCCCATGGACTATGCAAAAAAGGCCATAGAATTTCTGAATGGGTTGACAGAGGATGAGGTGAAAACAACTAGCATAAACTTAGGATAGAGTTTCGAGTATTATTTGGGCAAAGAAGGTGGTGAATAAGTATCACCATATGAACACGATTCGGGCAAGGATAGACATTTTAGCACATCAAGTAAAACTCTTCAAAGAAATGTTTGATCCATTATTCAAGAAGGGACTTCCTATCTTTTGGGAGCAGGATGGCACTACAAGGACACGGGAAGAAGAATATCAGGGCAAGTTGTGGGGATGTCGATTCAATTTGGATTATGTATAATTTAGGTAAATTTATTCTAATGTTTATGTATTGATTCATTGTAATTTTTTGCATAATTGATGAAAGTCAGTCGGTTTCTCTTGGACATCTTTTTTGGATATTAATTTGTCAAATTTCTTTGAACTATGTTTTATGTTGCCAATTTAATGAATACATCGATCTGTAGGTTGGATTTCTATTAATATACGATTCATGTGTTATTATGTGTTAAATGAATTTCTTCATTAAATTAACTCATTTTATCTATAATTTTCTATAACTGATAAACAACCACACATTTATATTGATGCTAGTAAGTGGAAAAACGCTCTTACAAAGCGAGTTGCTTGGATCTGTGTTGGATAAAGATAAGTAATCTTATGCATTTGATTCTGATGCGTTTTTATTTCATTCTTGCATGTTGTGATTGTGTTATTGAAAGGTGTTTTCCACTATGCATGTGCAGGTTGATGTGGAGAAGCCACGTGGGCAGGAAGTTTGGCGCGGAGCAGACACATTGGCAGAAGCCCCGACGTGGAAGAGTTGTGTGGGAAGAAAGTGTGATGTGGACCAGCCACATCATATCCACATGTGCCAGCGACCATGAAGGATGGGCGAAGGTGGTTTCACAAATGGAGGATGGTGGGTTTCCTTACCACCCTTCCAACTTGCGAAATCATGTGATGCTGCCACGTGGAGAATGGTTTCATATTTCGCAACCACCCATCCCCTGGTCCTATCATCCATGTTGGGGATGCAGAACAGAAGTGGGACCCTTGATATTCTGCTGCTCGATTGATCTTTTCCTTCATTTAAAATGGTTTGTACGTTGGCATGGAGGTGATCTTTTAAGCCATTTAAAATGGTTTGTACGTTCACATGGAGGTGATCTTTTTGAACATTTAAAATGGTTTGTATGTTGGAATGGAGTTGATATTTTCCTCCATTTAAAATGGTTTCTACAACGATAATGGTAAATGATGGATTGTATCACTCGTGTGAATAATCTCATCACGTTTATGAGGCACCCATTTATGATGGATTGTGTTTATGTGTCACAGCGTACAAATGATATCCCTCCACACTGTGATAATAAATGTAATGAACTTTTCTACATTGATATCCCACCACATTGCTCTTCCCGACCACTACCTACATTGAAACTTATCTCACCACACTGCTCTTCCCTCCCACTGCCTACATTGAAACTTAAAGTTCAAACTCTCTGTGTTTGACATTTTGGAGCTATGTTTTCTCTGAGGATCGAGGTTTGATTTTGGTGAGGTGGAACCGAGAAGAGTGTTGGGCGGGTAGAGCAGTAAGATTGGTTTGAAGAATCAACTGCTAGTTTTTCAATTGGAAGGTATTTATATTATTCAAATCATAAATCTAAATCTATAACAAATCATGCTTATTCAGCCTTCGGGCTAAAAATCCATATCTTCCATGGTTGTCAAAAATCAATGCAATGACAGTTTGAAGTTTACAGTAATTTAAAGTTGCTGAACATTTTAGATTCTTCAGATTTCCTTCCACCATTCAATTCCGGGTAGTTATCTTCGTACAGTCCATTAATATGAATTCACAACATTATATTTGCAAAATCGTGCGTTACTCATAACTGGGCTAAATTAATGGAATTAACAGGTTTAATGTCGATTCCCGGCAGCTTGCATACGTTTTTTGCTTGGTGATGTAGCGTATTATTTTCATATATTCCATATTGTTTTCTGCAAATCCTCTAGCATTTGGCTAGTTTGTTGGAAAAGATAACGAGAAATGAACTTAGAAAATTGCAACATGTTTTTTCTTTTTAATATCATTTTGCAGTTAATATTCACTATAGTATACTGATCTATGTAAACGTTAATACTTTATTTGAAATATTTGAAATTGATAATTTATGTCTTAATTTATATAATATTGATTACATTTATTTTAATATAAATATATATAATTTAAGTATTTAATTTAATCGAATAAAATTAAGCAATCATATACTAGCTTTAAACAATATTAATGTATAATTGTTTTCCAATACAGTATCTTGGCTAGAAAAGTCCCATGTATTGCGTAGTTGGATGCGGTGTATGACTCAAATTGTTGGATGCAATGAGAACACATGTGAGTCTTGCATACGATACCAAGGCATTTAGTTTCAGAGATAAAGCTGATAAAAATGTTCTTAAAATTTAGGCAGGAGACCATGTTGGAAAATGAATTTAACAGTGACGACAATGCAGATAGTGATGCCATTAGTTGGAAAGATTCTGATTGCGATTTAATAACCAGAAAAACATTCTTTCATACTTTTGGGCGGAGACTACGGTGAATGATATAGCAGCTTCTACTTCATCGAGTGTAGCACGGATCAATTATGGAATAATAAAAGCCACGTGGCACAATCTGAACGTTCCACGTGTCACCTTGGAGACTAGATTTCGACATTTGAACAAAAAAATTTACAGACTTTTTGCTACAAAGAGTTTTCCGTCAAGTCAAAATTTTGTCAATGAAAGTGAGGTCAGTCTATCGTAAGGTTGTTCCATTTCAGGGTGTTGGAAGTAGATGCTGAGGAGAAAGAGCCTCCGCTCCTTCCTCCAGGGATGATTTTTCGGAGTGGCTAAAGTATATATCGGCACTCTAAACACATATTTCATAGGAACATTGCTTCACACATTTTGCTGGAGAGTGGAAATATCCAAAGAGAAAGATTGACCGCTCTTTCTCCAAGTTCTATTTTTAGAATTCCCTCATAAAAGAAGGGGTGGACGATCCTCCTTCTTCCCAATATTCTTTTCATTATAGCTTGAGACTGCAAGAAGGTCAGTCGATCCTTCTTCGTCTTCACCATTTTGGATATATTTCAATTTCTAGATAAAGGTTTTGACAATTATCTACTAAACAAAGGGGTGTTTGATCCTTCTTCTAGAAAAACAAAAGTCGGGGCAAACAATTTTATATGTTATAAGTTAACCATGCTCAGTATTATTCCGGTGTTCACCATTTTAGATATAGATGAATTGATGTACTAACCTTCATAGGTTAAATAATTTTACAATTCCCTCATAAATGAACGCGCTGCCGACCCTTCTTATGCCCAGTATTGTATTTATTATAGTTCTAGAATGCAAGAAGGGTCGGTTGATCCTTCTTTCTTTCGCCATTCTGGATATAGGTGAATTGCTAGATATAGTTGTTCATAATTATATCCTAAACGAAGGGGTGGCTGATCCTTCTCTTCGGAAAATGGAAGCTGGGACAAACATTTTTATATGTTAGAATTTAGATGATGTCCGAGTCCCTACTATTTACAGCGGAAGTTGGAAGCCGAGAATTGTCGACATAGCCTTCGTAGATTAAATATATTTAAATTTATTTCATCAATGAAGTGTCGTCTGACCCTTGTTGTGCTCAGTATTCTTCCCTTGTTCACAATTTTCGAAATACATGTATTGACGGCCTAGCATTCGTAGGTTGAACATTTTTAATATTCCGTCATAAATGAACGGGTGGGAGACGCTTCTTCTACCCAGAATTCTTTTCATCATATTTCTAGACTGCAAGAAGGGTAGTTTGATCCTTCTTGTGTTCGCTTCTTCTACAAGAAGGGGTGGCCGATCCTACCATTCAGAAAATTGGAAGTCCGGACAGCCATTTTTTATATATTATAATCTATGTTATATCTTTGTTTAAAATAAATATGATTGTTAATGTGCTCCTGTTATTTTATATTTCATAAAACGCTTCTGAACTGGATTTTGGTTCTGAACAATGTGTGTTGTTATTTTATATTTCAGATATTGTTTATGAAATGGATTTTGGTACTCAACAATGTGTGGACCTACTTTTGAATGGATTGAAAGTTGCTGAAGGAATCTCGTTTCCATAAAGAAATTTTTTGCATAATATCAACATTAATGAAGGATGTATCATTGTAAATGTTACCAAGTCTTTGAATGCAAGTCTTCCATTTCCCTATTGATCAGAAGGTGCAGATACATTGTCAGAGGCTGTTGGTGGTTATATTCAATGGCCTGTATCTGAGATCGTTAACCAGATTGGGTCCGCTCTTCGCGAGAACGAGGTGAATGTTATACCAGCTTCTTCTTCAACGAGTGTAGCACATATCATAACAACTGAGAATGAGGTGAATGATATACCAGCTTCTGTTTCGACGAGTGTAGCACATATCACAACAACTGAGAATAAAACTTCTTTTATTATGAGAAAAGTTAAGTTGTTACATAAGTGTTCAGAAAGAAAGGATTGCATTTCCATAGGTTTTGTAACAAATGTGAGTGAGACTGATTTTGTCGGGGGAACACTTTTGGGTGACTTCTCCTTTTCTATTTTGGTTGATGAAGTGGTATTTTCTTGTATGGCATGTTGTCCAGGGGTGAGCAGTGGATCTTTTGTTGTATGGCCAATTAAAATAATCATCGATTTTAATACATAAACATTGATTTATGTTCCAAGCGCTTTCAACAATAATCAATCTGAATCTACTAGCTAATTGGATACATCAATGTTCTTTAAAGCCACAGTATGTTGCTCGGGGATTAGTGTCAACTGTTTTTAAGGGAGACATTGTACAATTCAAAGTACTAGATGTTGGTGAGTTTGGTATTTTAGTTCATAAAGTCTTCCACAATTGCGAGGATTGTGGTGTATTTGAAGGCTCTATTATAAGATGGCCTGGAATCACTTTGCTTGACCTCTATAATGTTCCTTTGGATGTTATACATTTGGAATGTTTTTGAAGAATGTCCTTTACATATGGTCCTTCCAGGTACTCCCCATTGTGAATATACACATGTTAAAGGTAATTAAACAAGGCCATACAATTCCGTAAATGAGGTAGCTCATATCATAACAACTGAGAATGAGGCGAATGATATACCAGCTTCTACTTCGATGAGTGTAGCACATATCACAACAATTGAGAATAAATATTCTTTTATTATGAGAAAATTGAAGTTTTTACATAAGTGTTCATAAAGAAAGGATTTCATTTCCATAGGTTTTGTAACAAATGTGAGTAAGACTGATTTTGTTGGGGGTACAATTTTGGGTGACATCTCCTTTGGTATTCTGGTCGATGAAGTGGTGTTTTCTTGTATGGCATGTTGTCCAGGGGTGAGCAGTGGATATACCAGCTTCTTCTAAAATTTTTGAATGAAATTTAAGATCATTACCTTACAGGCCTTCAATAAATCAGGGTGCACACCTTTCAAACATTGGCACCGAACATTGTTGCTCAAATTTTTGTATATAAAAAATTCCACTTCGATCAATAGTTGAATGTGCTAAGAAATTTGATAGTTGAATGTTATAAATTCTATGGGATCAAATGCTCCTGTGGCCAAAGAAGGAGATGACATAAAAAGAATCTTGTTTACAATGAGATTAGACACAATAAACGTCTGTCAAAATGCATGGTATAAATGCCATCAAATAAAAAAGAGCACTTTGGGTAAGGCGACTGGTGATATTTATCAGGAGTCAAATGCTAGTACTGTCATATTGGAACCATCATGTTAAAATGTCATGTTTTTTTACAAAACTTATTTTTGATGGGCACTTTATTCCTTAAACTGTGATTAATTTTTGTGGGTCACTCTTAACAGAATTTGGATTTACATTTTATAGCTAATCTTTCTAATTTATTTTAATTTTTTTGTCCATGATCATTAATTTTTTGATAAGTTAACATAAACAACTTGGCATTAAAATAGAAAACTCCAAATTGTTAACTTGACATGTAACCATTGGACCTTTCTATGCATATCATACCTGGAAATAAACGTACACATTGAAAATGTTTTCAGCCATGAGCATCTGCTATATAGTTAAAACTTTTATTCTCTATGTAAATGTGAAATTTTAATTAATTTTAAAATATGTATTAATAAAAAATTTACTATGGACAAGTAATTATTTTATCTGCTGAAGGGAAAAATTTAAACCAGACCATTTTTGGATAGGGAATATATATACTTAAAAAATGCTTAGATAGACAACAACAATGGGTTGTTGGTGTAGAAGAAAACATGAAGATCGATGTAAATAGAATCATATGGGCATGGTCACCAAGAAGGGCCTTGCAGTAGAAAAAATTAGAATAAACAAAAAGGGCTTGCAGCAGTCAAGGCACAACAAGAAAATGTGGGGAATAGTGTTTAGAGTGGTGGATGTTCTCACGGGTTGATAGTAGACAAAATTGGTTTCTAAATAATTTTCTCTATGTGGCAGTTTGAAGCAACAAAATTGTTGTGTTTCTAAATTTCCACTTGGTCAACAAAAAGTTGTATTTTCTCATTTTCATTAAATTTTTATAAAAGGAAATTGATACAACTTATAGCCATTGGGATTGATAATGGATGGTTATTTGTTACAAAATTGGATTTGTGATAAGTGTCGTAATTTGCGTACTAACTGTCGTTAAGTGTTGTAATTATGCTTAAGAATAATTGGTCTTTAGAAGTGGTTTATTCGTTGCACTTAAAATCAAGTAATTATCCTCAGAGTAACTACCTAAATACTAAAATATGATCCGCTATACTCAAACTGCCAAATTCAGTGGTGCTCATAGCAAAAAATATTCTATACGAGCCAATATTCTATGCGAGCCAACTATATTTCTAATAGTGAATGTGCCAAATCAAATATGCCACATGTCACAATATGATCGTTCCAGGTATCACTCCTGGATATTAGATATCAACATTTAAAAAAAAAATTATAGACGTTTTGCTTCAAAGACTATGCTGGCAAGTGGAAGTATTCTCAGAGAAAGAGCGGCCACTCTTTCCCAAAGGTGTTCTATTGTTACAATTCCCTCATAAATGTAGGGTTTGCCGACCCTTCTTATTCCAAATATTCTTTTCATAATAGTTTGATACTGCAAGAAGGGTCAGTCGATCCTTCTTGTGTTCTCTATTATGGATATAGCCGAATTGTTGGATAAAGGTTTTCACAATTAACTACGAAAAGAAAAGGCGACTGATCCTTCTTGTCGAAAAACGGAAGTCAGGAGAAACCATTTTTTATAGGTTAAAACTTCCAAGGTGTTCTATTTTAAAAATTTCCTCGTAATTGAAAGGTCGGCCGACCCTTCATATTCCCAATATTATTTTCCGCATAATAGTTCGACACTACAAGAAGGGTCGCTCGACCCTTCTTGCTCCAAATATTCTTTTCATAATAATTTGCCACTGTAAAAAGGGTTGGTCGATCCTTCTTGTGTATTCCATTATGGATATAGCTGAATTGTTGGATAAATGTTTTCACAATTCACTATGAAAGGAAGGGGTGGCCGATCCTTCTTGTTGGAAAACAGAAGTCCGGACAAATGATTTTTATATGCTATAACTTAGCCGATTGACTAGCTATTCGGAAAACAGAAATCGGGACAAACAATTTTTATATGTTATAACTTAGCTGATTGCGGAATCTTGGTTTTCAGTTTTTATATATTTTATTTCTGGAACCTGCAACCTACAATTGCGGATTGAGGATTGCGGAAAGAATGTATATAGTTATGAAATAAAACCCCGCAACCCTTCTTTTCCTTCTGGCATGTTTACGTTTTAACCGTCGATTTGTCTTGATCCTATGGATGAGATTACACCGGGTGATTAAAATGAAGTTTAGCTTTCCCATTTAGCTTGTCGGTTTTAGCACTACCGTTGTCCTAGATAAAATTGGGACGCTCACATTCTAAAAAGAACGGAGAAAGCCTCGGTGTTCTGAGCAAAATAGAATCATCGAGGTAGGTATTGACGGCCTCAAGGGTGAACTGATCAAATACCTAGCCTGAAACTTTGCAAGGAGAATTAAATTGCTGAGGTCTGCCTAAAATTACATATCTATGCAAATAAACAGTTTAGATCAACGGTGGTGAGGATCTACATTCATGATCATGCTTCGCGCAAAAAGGGTGAGGTGTTCCAGATGGAGGCGGGAGGTTTATCCCACAAGCATCTTAATTAGCAGATCAACGACCAATGGATTAGATCGATGGACTTTAACTACTTCTCCGATATGACATGCGCAGAGGAAACAAACTTTCAGATCCATGAACTTTTGGTAGAGGCCCACGGGTTTGGACGGCGTAGATCTGAGGAGGCTGAGATCTATGACCGAGGTTTTGTTCGCGAATCTAACTTGCACGAAACATTAACGCATGCCAAATCCGTAAAGTTGGTAAAATTTGCAGCATTTGATGGCCAGGATTCAAGGTGACATGTGGCGGGATTCGAGGCCACCAGGGATCAGGAAAATGGACGTCCAGGGAAGCTTCCATGTCGCAAGAGATGTAGGGGTGATAGCAAAGGATAAATAATATAAAAAACTCGCCTGCACGGAGAGTTGGATTCGTATTTTGCATATGAAAGTGACAAGAAAAATCTATGAAGAAACAGATAGGTCAACCAGGGGCCCAAGCCAACCTAAAAAAAAACAATTAGGCTATCTGCTCTACATTAAACTATTTAATGGCTGAATTGAGTGATAAAGAACCCATAGAAACATTGTTTACAGACAAAGATGTAGAGGTCTACGACACTATGATGACCGATGACCCCATGGAAATTGTAAAAAACAAGCTGAAACTGGTTAGGGAGCAAGGTATAGACGTGCACCAGGTCCACCAGTCCTATTTCCATCTGTTTACAGTTGGCCAAACCCCTGGTTTTTCCAAATTTGTTGAATGGTGAACCTCTAACTACTCTTCTACTAAGAGGGAAATCATGGACGCTTCTAAGTCCAATATCCTTTGCGAAATCGATACCCAAACCCTTAGAAAAGCCCTGTCAGTCCCAAAAGAGTTTTGCCAGAAAGCTATAGAGTATACCGAGGAAGCCCTAATCCATTTTTTTAGACAATCCCCTGTTGAAGTAAACCAGAATTTCTATAGGTCCTGTCTAAATCCTACTGTCCAAATACAAGTACAGGATTTCCTAGCTGAAGCCAGAATATTCATGGAAGAATCCAGAGGTGTTATCGCCATGATGAGCCAATTCCTAGGTCTAGACTCTGATATGTATGTCATAGAACCTCTATCAAGTTTGCTTTTTGTCCTAGCCACCTGCCCCCTGGAATCAGATGACCCAAGCTAGTCTACCCAATGTGCATGCCTCAGGTTTGATGAAGTTTTGGTTGAAAGTATACACTCCTAGCTAAAGAATTTTTGGGAAACAAGGATTTTCAGATTTCAGTCCTACTTACTAAAAATGTTGCTGGCATTCAATGAGGAAAACTTGCAAATGCCTAAGATACTACTTACTCAGGATATGTACACTGATTACACCAAGTTCCATGATGAGCTCATGTCTGAGGTTTATCAGGTCATTTTCCAAAAGAAGTTTCCTAGAGTATTGCCAGAAATGTAGGAGTTACTACAACTTTCTCTTGAGAAGAGGGTTGGAGATTGGTTCCTTTCAGAGCATGGCACAATCATCAGGGTTTATGGGTTTTCTTATGCACCCTACATGCTACCATTTTTCCTAACCCCCAGAATGTTTGCATTAGAATTCATCAGACAAAAATTGAAGGCAGAAGCTAAACACTTTCTAGATCATAGAAAGGGGTCTGATATTGTGTTTCCATGGACTATAGGTCCATTCTTAATAAAAAACAAAGGATATATTACATCCATCGAATGAAAGATAAAGGAGATGGGTTTCAAAACAGAAGTAGCCTTAAACTATGATCCCCACCACATCATTTCCAACAAGATGAAGGAAATCAACAAGAAGGATTTTGTGCATTTCGAAATTCCAGGCATGGCAGAAGCTGCAAATTTATTGGAATGTCCTAGCAAGAGCCAGATGGAAATAGACACACCTGAGAGCTCCTCCCTGCTGACACAAGGGAACACACCCACACTTCCTGGCTCTTCTAGCCTAGTCCTATTAGTGCCAGCAGCCATGCCTATGGACATCAACTTAATAAACTTCAGCAAGGAAGCTGATAGTGTCCCTAAGGACACAGAAGGGGAAGCTGAGAGAGACCCAAAGAGGCATAAAACTGACGAATCTGTGTAGCAGCTAGTACCAGTGGGGACTTGTAAAGGAAAAAAGAAACAAGTGGATAAGCTACCAGCATTTAAGATCAAATATTATGTGTTTAACCTAGCAGCCACTCATCCTGCTTCCATAGGCACGACTAAAGATGAGTTGATAGATGAATACAAGGTGGACTCACGGGCAACCTCAGAGGAGTCCAATTTATATATTGAATTAAGGAAAATTTCAAGCAAAGAAGTGTCTCTAGTGACTAGCAGGAGCCTCGCTTAGAGAACCCTGAGTTTGGCCTTGGCCACCAAGAGCAAGGCCATTGAGCTAAGGATGAATTTAGATGACATCCCTGTCCCAAATGTAATAAAATTGCACAAAGAAACCGAGGATGTTATTTATACTAAACTATTGAGGACAACTTTGGAGCTATCAAAGGTAAAGGTCAGTAAGAGTAAGGTTGCTAGCCCTCAAGCAAAAAAAGATGGAAAAATAATTCTCATAAGGCAAAGATCAAAAACTTGCAGGGTGACATAGTGGCCATTGAGGGCCAGCCTGATAAAAGAGCCATTATTCAAAACCTACTCAACGAAAAAGACAACATCATCCAATCTCTAAAAAAGGGACTAAAAATCCCCTCTACCCAATTAGTAGCAGTCTCTGAGCTAACAGAACTGGAGGAAAAGAAGGAGAATTTGTAGACTGACTTGACAGATTTTAGGGCCAAGCTATTGAAGCTTGAAGCGAAGGAAAAGAAATGGCAGATAGATATAGCCACTGTGGTGGCAAGTGAGAAAATCTCAAAGGCCAAAGTGGAAGAGCTTGAGAAGAGACTATAGCAGAAAGAGCAAGAAGTTGAAAGCATGGAAGATGTGGAAAAAGTGGTGATTTCTCCCTGGTAGGGGCTAAAGCCGAAGCTAGTCTAGAAGACATGGAAATAAGAATCTGAATCTGAAAACCTTGAAGGATAATGCAAAAAGAGAAAAGGAGGCTTGGGAAGCCAAGCACCAGGAGTTGCAGGGTAAATATGATGAGTTGGAAAGACAAGCTGCAGGGAAGACTTCCTTGCTTGAGGCCAGGCAAGTCATTTGGGATGGCATTGTTGAAGAAGCAGGGAAATTGAGGCCCTTCCTCGATTTTGTCTTGGACAAGGAAACAGTGATAAAATTAGCCAAGAGTAGTGTGACAACAACAAATGAGAAATTGAACAAAAAACCTGTAGAGTATACTGAGAATGCCATCGAATTCCTGAACGGCTTATCTGAGGAGCAGGACAAGATAACTGGTGTAACAGATAGGGTTTCCATCATCATTGGAGCCAAAAAAGTGATGCACAAGCACCAACAGGTAAAGGCTATTCAAGCTAAAATAGATGTCATGGCACAACACATCAAGTATTTCAAAGACATGTTTGACCCTTTGTTCAAGAAAGGGTTACCTCTCTTTTGGGAGGAGGATGGAACAATGCTCACAGAAGAAGAATATCAGAAGAAATTGGTAGGATGTAAAGTGCATTTCAATGATTTTACAGGTATGAATCAGTTTCTATCAGGGAAGACAGTGGTGGAGAAAATGACAAAGGATTTTCATTAAAGCATGATGTTCAAGGAGGCTAGTGCACATCTATGAAGCTACTTTTATAGGGACCATATAGGGACCACACTGATATTCGAGTCTTAATGAAGGAGTTGGCCACCTCAAAGCTTCCAGCTGCCAAGCTATGGAAGCTCATTGAGAAATATGGGAAGGGAAAGCTGATATTGAACCGCTGAAAATTCGATGATCATGAGATAGCAACATGGAGGAAATATTCACTGAAGCATTTTTTTTTTTTTTTTAGAGTCTGTTGTCTTTCGGTAAAAATGCTCAGTAATTTTGTAAAAGGAAGTTGAGCCAGTTTTACCAGTATTGTCATTTTGTTGTAACTAATTCTTGAGGGTGGCGAACCTTTTTGAATAGGTGTCACCTACATTTTAACAACTTCCTGTTGAGGCAGCTCGAGCCAGAAGGCCCTAAGCATCTATGTAAGCAATGTAATATAAGGAGAAAGGGTTGGAAACTTTTGTTGGACTCGTGAATTCCCTGTGTTATTAAGCACTCTGAGATATATTTTAATAAAATCTTTCTAGGCCGAGCAAGTTTTTCTATCAGAGATTCCTGTGTTATTCGTCTTACAGTCTATTTACTTCTTCTCTTATGTGAATGTTTCTCTCACTGTTTAATTTATACTGTTATGCTTTTTCATGCTTGGATAAGTGTTGTATCGGGACAAAAGTCATAAATATTATGCTCTGTTGCTTTCATTTCAAGAATCCACTACCATTTTCTACTAAAGTCGGTATAGAATTCATTATCATAAGCTCTATATTGATGGGTTTTTCATATCTTCTTCTTTAATCACCAAACAAAAGCTCTCTAATCAACTATTCTGCCTCTGATTAGTTTTCTTTGCATAACACTGTCATGTTTAATCATATCCTGCCTCCTGCCTATGATTAGTTTGATCTATAGTTTGGATTTTTCTTTACTCATGATCTATGTGTGTTTTACATTTTAAGTGAATTTATTTAATTAGAACATTTATCTACTTCTACAAATGATTAACATAAATTAATAAATTCAGGTTAATTTTTCAATTAGAATTCCACCTATAGGGTAATCTTGCATGTGCCTAATCCTTAAAACTACTGAGTGAATTTTCATTTCCTAATTGTGTTGTGGTTAAACCCGCATTAGTAACTTCACTATACTCAATGTGCCAAATCAAATAAAAAATAGTAACCTCCCTATACTCAGTGTGCCAAATCAAATATGCCACGTGTCATAATATGATCATTCCACGTGTCACCCTAGGATACTAGATATCAACATTTTAACAACAAAATTTGTAGACGTTTTTCTTTAAAGACTTTGCTGGCAAGTGGAAATATTCTCAGAGAAAGAGCAGCCGCTCTTTCTCCAAGGTGTTCTAATGTTACAATTCGATCCTAAATGAAGGGTCGGACGATCCTTCTTATTCCAAATATTCTTTTCATAATAGTTCAACACTCCAAGAAGGGTCGGTCGATCCTTATTGTATTATCCATTATGGCTATAGCTGAATTCCTGGATAAAGGTTTTGACAATTAACAACAAAAAGAATGGGCGACCGATCCTTCTTGTCATAAAATGGAAGTCAGGACAAACCTTTTTTATATGATAAAAATTCCAAGGTGTTCTATTTTTACAATTCCCTCGTAATTGAAGGGTCGCTTGACCCTTCTTATTCCTCGTATTATTTTCATAATAGTTGGACACTGCAAGAAGTGTCCATCGACCCTTATTACCAATATTCTTTTCATGATATTTTGACACTGCAAGAAGGGTCAATCGATCCTTCTTGTGTTCTCCATTATGGATATAACTAAATTTTTGGATACAAGTTTTCATAATTAACTACAAAAAGAAGGGGCGGCCGATCCTTGTTGTCGGAAAATGGAAGTCAGGAAAAACTATTTTTATATGTTATAGCATTTCACCTTAAAATTTTGAACAATTACAAATGAAAATTGCAATTTTGAACACTTTTCAAATCATAAATTGCATTTTTTTATTTTAAATTCACATTTGAAGGTTATATATTCATACCTCCCTTCTAGCATGAATGGATTTAATTAAAAAATAATAATAACTAACAACACTTTTCATTATTTTTATGAGATTTAATTCTATTTAGGAAAACAAAAAAAGAAATAATGCTTCGATTTAAAAAAACTAAAGTAAATAATGTTTCTATTTTAAAAAAAGAATGTTTCTATTAAAAAAAAGAAAAAGAAAGAATAGAATAGCTTTCATATAATGCTACTATGATGATACTAATGTAAATGTGTAAAGTTACTTATTTACAATTACTTCCACAAGTAAACTTCAGTTCGAGGAGCATTGTCCCTTGGCTATGGATGTCAGCATGATCTATGGGGCCATCCCCCTAGCACGTGGAGAGCACGAGGGGATGGATCCTAATCTAAGTTAGAATCTATTCTAAGGAAGACTTGTTGTTGTGCATATCGGTCTTGATGTGAAAGGAACAAGCATGTTTTCCAACTCCAACAGAAGTGTAAAAGAAGCATTTTACTTGTTTACTTAAATCATCACCAATTAATGAAAATTAAAGGAGAATAATTCAAGTCATTTAAACCTATTCAAGATCAATATGTGATCACTGTGTCAATTGAAAAATTAACATTGATCAAATAGCATGTGAATCATTTGCAGAAATCGATAAAGAAAAATATCTTAATTAAATAAATTCAACAAGATATTTTATACATAGATCAGCCATAAGAGAAATCAGTAGAACAGATCTATGCATTAATTCATACATGCAAAAGGGATCACATACTGTAGATGACAATTTGAAATACAAAATCAGGCGTTGTCAAAGAAACTTGAACAATAAACAGGAAAAGATTCAAAGAGATTACTTTACTGTATTAATGAGTTCTGCAAACAAAATTATAAAGCTCTAGTAAGATAGAGAATCCCCAGTCGTCTCCTACTGATTCCCAATCCCAAAATTATCCACCCCTTTTCAAAAGAGGCATCTGTCCAATAAGAACTACAACATGGTACAAAAATGAAGATCCACAAAAAATAGGGATTACAAAATAAAAAATAACCTAATGTCCTAAGACATCTTGCCATTTGCCCCAAATCTCTAACAGCTCATCTATCATAGGATAATTTGCTGACTTGAGTCCCAACTGGGCATTGCATTCGAACATCTCCATCTCATTCTTTGATATCTTATTCCATATACAGATGTAGACTTGGATCTTACGTCCAGGGAAACCGGCTTCCTAATCAACTGCTCCGCATCATCAACCTTGACTTCTTATAGAAGTTGAATTTGCTGTTTAACTTCATCAAACTTACGCTCAACTTCCTCAATATTCAATTTAGGTGGATAGGCATATTCGATGAGTTCCATGGCAGGCAATTGGAGAGCCAACATAACATTATTTGTTGCATACCACCGCCTGCTACAGATGGCTCAGGATTTTTTAAGAATATCTTCAACTGATTCGTTTATTTCCAACCAAGTATTCAACGCACCTCTAATCTTCTTAAATTGAAAACTGCTAAGCATGGGAAATCCTTCTGGAATGTCTTTGGTGTACTTCTGCCATTCAACAATGTTATTATATGCCTTGGAAGCCTCAAGCCTTTTACCTTCCCTCCTTTCAAAGGCACTAAGCATCTTGCCAAAAGTGATATGAGTTTCTCTAATTTCATCCAATGTGCAAAACAACTTTTTCAGGTATTTGTTATACTCTTTATTAACTTGAGAAGCCAAGTCCTTGAATTCCTGAGATGTCATCTTGAAGAAAGTAGAAGAGGCTGCACTTGCAGTTGCATCCTCACAGTGTTTTTGCAATAAAGCAATTTGTTGAACATTGGCAGAATTCTCAGCTTGTAACCTTTGAAGTTCAACCTGCAAAGATTGGATCTTGCGTTCCTCATCTCCCAACTTATCTTCCCAAATCCTTATAAGATCATCAACATAAATTTGATGTTCCTCTTTAGCCTTTGCCAGCTCTTCTTGAAGCTTCTCCACTTCTTCCCTCTTATGATCAATTTCTCTATTGAGAACCTGTATTGAATCAAGGTTTGCTCCTGCAAATGCCCCTAGGGCTGTAGCTGTCTCAATTGCCCCTGTCTGAGGGTTACTGGCTTGTTGAACCCAGACTATCTGGTTAGGAACAAACACTTCTAAGCCTTTTTTATCAATGCTTCTCTTCTTACCCCTCTTCACCACAACCTTATTATCCTTACTGTAGAAGTAATATCTAAGAGGGACTATTTCATCATCCTCCCATTCAGCTATTACTTCAAAAGTGACTGAAATAACATTTTCTATTGAAACCAATGAGGGAGTTTGAGTGGCCATGGCATCGGGCATAGGCATGGTAACTTGAGGAATAATCATAGGGGTAAAAACAATTTGAGGAATTGATGAGAGAATAGTAGGAGAAGGGATTGAAGTGATAGCTTCAGAAAGGAGAACTTGGTCGCCATTAACAGCTGATGGTAATGAAGAAGTAGTTGTGACTGAATCTCTGTCAGTGGGTAATGACGAAGTAGATGTGGGTAATTGCAGGAGGCCAATCGAAGACTGGGCTTCTGCAAGTGTAGAGGAAGGAATGGGAAAAGAAACTGAGTTACTAGGAAAAGGGGTGGCCCTATGAGTCAAAGTGTGAAAAAACTGTGAAATAGAGAGTGGTGGAATTTCCCCTGTAGGAAAAATAGAAAGATCCTAGATAGGTGCTAAAAAAAGTGATGGAACTGTGATGTCAGGGTTAGTAGAGGTAAGTTCCAAAATTGGTTGATCAAGATTAGAATGGTCCATTTCAATACTGTGCAATAGGTCTGTAAGTGACTGTGAGTTGTCTATCACTTCCCTAGTGACTTCTTCCACAGCTTTGTCAGTTACCTTTTCAGGTACTTCTTCAGTCACTTGAACTGCATCCTGTGGCTCATCTTCTACATCACTATTAGTGAGATCAACAATAGGAACTTCAAATTTGGAAACCTGAACTTTCTATCTCTTAGGAGGATTATCTTCAATCATTGTCGAGTCATCAACCAGCTTCGAAGCTGCAGCAGTTACTTGAACACTCATAGCAACCTTGGGTGATTCAACTATCTTGGTACCCAACACTAAAGTCAATTTTGCCAAATGTTGCTGAAAATTCTGAGATGCCTGCAACAAGGCTTTAACCTGCTCAGTGGTTTTAATCTGAGGAGGTTCCTCCATGGTATTTTTACCTTTGTCTCCATCTGTATAAGTAAGCATTAAGGGATAATTGGCTAGCTGAATTTGCTTTTGTTCTATGCTCCTTCTAACATATTCAATGATATTCAACTCTAAGGTTCTTTTCCCATAAACCTAAGATTTTATTTCTTTCTGAAATTCCATAATATGTCGCTGCTCATCTAAGCTCTTGGCTCTTGCTAACACTTCAGGGAAGGTGTTCACCCCTCGATAGATAGAGTCATCTGGAAAATCTTCATGGACATAGTCCATTTTCCTATGATATTGCTTGAAGTGTGCATCCAAGAATTTCTTGGGATCATGCTTTCTTTTGAATTCTTTTCCCAACTTCAAAGGAGCCAATTGATCACCAAGTACAACAGCCCAGGTTGAAGTAGGAATAACTAGTGGGCCAAGATTTAGAGAGAATTTAGGCCAACCTCTCTTTTTAGGACTAGTAAGTTTCTTGTAGACTCCAGCAGTGATATTCTAATAAGAAAATTCTTGAATAACCAACCTATCAAGTATAATTCTGGGCAACAGGTGAACAATGTCACTTCCCCAAACTTTGATATATGTAAAAGACTCATAAACATACCAGTCCCCAATGGTGTTGATGAAGGTTCTGGCATCTGCTGAGAAGGCAGGAGCTTCCTAATGAAATAATTTAAAATAAATGGTACCCATGAAGTGGTCACAAATTTCATAAAGCAAGGGTAGCTAATTGCTTTCGCATAATGCAGAATGATATATATGAACTGGTGGAGCCTCAGGGTTCCAATTCCACCCCAAGTTAGGATATTGAAAGTCAATGTAGAAGACATCAAGGATGTAGGTTGATAGATAAAAATGTGGCTTCTTTGAGGCGGGTGCCTTTTGATAGTTTTGAATTTGTGTCTTAATTTCTGATGACAGGATGAATGCCCAGGGAAAGGATTCACCTGTTGTTAACACATGATGGGCTATGGGAGCCCATTTAGCCTTGAAAATTGAACAATTGGGGAGACCAAAAAGCCTGCAAAGCATGGTTGTGAGTAAAGAGTAAGGTTCCTTGAACCAAATAATAGGATAGAGATCATCAACCTTGGGCAAAGAACTATTAGGTTTCATCATCAAACATTTCATCATCTTGTCAAAATTATTTTTGGTCTTGGAGGATTGAATAGATGTCTTGAGAGTGAAAGCTCTAATAAAAACCTCTGGGTGAAAGGTAGTGAATTGCGAACCTGCGCAATCATTGAATAACTGGTCTTTGGTTTTGGCATTTTCAATAATCCATTTTACAAGGTCTGTATAAGGTAAGATGGAAGGGCGAGCAGCAATGGCATGAATTTGGGAAGCACTAATTTTTTCATAGGCTAGCCGGTCTTGTTTGATGCCTGAAAGGTCATGGTTGTCAAATATTGAATAAATTTTCACCCATTCCATTCGATAATCCTCAGTCACCGTCTCATTGGTGTCTGAGAAAATGTCGAAATTGGGATCCTTGGTCATGTTAAATTTTGAGCATTAATTCACAATACTCTTAGATCTATACTGAGAGAATAACATATACAGTATATCAATGCATAACAATCACAATAAGCATGACAAGCATCACAAGAATCAAAAGCATGAGAGACAAGAGACACAGAGTTTCCGTAGGGAAAACCCTAAGGTGAAAAACCCCACAACTTCCTCAGAGGTAGAGAGAGCAATGGCTCAACCAAAGTACAACCAAAATACACTTGAGATAGTCTCCTAGTAGCAGATGATCCTCCTCCTCACTAGTGTGCCACTTTTTGAGTGAGAGAAGTGTGACTTTCTGAATGATCAAAATAGAGATCTATTGATCTCTATTTATACTAGCCTGTTTTCCCAGTTACACTATGGGGCTGACTTGTTTATCTAGATACATCCACAATATAATATATATTTCAGGGCCGACCCCACACATGGTGGTCTAATAACCCATCGGAAAGTACACACACTTACGACACTTGTCAATCCACATGACGACACTTCCTTATAGAGGAATAACACATCTCTTATAAGGGTACAATAAATATATATGAAATACATAGATAAAATACACTCCGAATTTACATATACATCAACACTCCCTCTTAACTAGGAAGGTATTTCTGGACACAGTTCTGCTAGACAAGTATTCTTCTCAGGATCATCGTCATCGATGCATCGTCATCATCATCATCACTGCTACTGCTATCTCAACCAATCTCTAAATCTACTCATCATAGGAATTTATACAGAGCCATACTGTGGAATCCTCAGGACTTATTACGTGCGTCACAAAACTTGGCTACAGCATCCCAGGCTATTACGAGCACACAACTCTACCTGTAGGATCTCCCAAGAGAACATTACATGTGACCCATCACAAAACCTGGCTGAAGCATCCCAGGTTGTTACGAGCACACAAATCTACTTGTCAGATCTCCTAGTAGCACATTACATGTGATCTCACCACAAAACCTCGCTGAAGCATCCCAGGATGTTACGAGCACACAGCTCTACCTGTTGGATCTCCCAGGAGCACATTACATGTGGTACACCACAAAACTTGGCTGAAGCATCTAAGTCCTTTTTCATCCTATCCAAATCTCCCAGGAGCAAATTACATGTGGTCATGGCAAAACCTGGCTGAAGCATCTGAGGCCTTTCTCATCCTGTCCAGATCTCCCAGGAGCAAATTACATGCCATAGGACAAAAACTCGCAAGAGCATCTCAGGATGTTACGAGTACACAACTCTGACCTGAAATTTCCCAGGGCACAAATTACATGTCCTCCCAGACCAATGTCTCGAAAGAGCATCCCAGGCTGTTATGGGTACATAACTCCGACCTATAGGATCTCCTAGACATGCTCATCTGCACAACTTGATCCACGGCCACAAAGTATCATCTAATACTCACCATACATCATCTTGATGTACACATGATCATCCTGATCATCATCACTGCAACATCATGTTTGATGTCATCTGGAGAAGCTCGTCATCCATGATCACCTTGGTCATACAATGCATCCATCTGATGCACACCAAGTATCTACCTAATACATATCATCATACATAGTGTATCCACCTGATACATAGATACATGATCCACACAATGTATCCATCAACATACATGATCTACATGATACATATCAATATACATGATCTACCTGATCATACAATGTATCCACCTGATACATATACAGATACATGGTCCAAGCATCCAACATGATGCATATACAAAATACATACATATTATCCAACTGATCATATCCATCATCCAACATGATGTGTACATACATATAAATGATCCAACTGATCATATCCAGCATCCAACATGATGCGTACATACATATAAATGATCCAACTGATCATATCCAGCATCCAACATGATGCGTACATACATATAAATGATCCAACTGATCATATCCAGCATCCAACATGATGCATACATACATATACATATAAATGATCCAACTGCTCATACAAAGCAGAAACTAGAGCATCATCATGATGCTCATCATCCAACGCTTACATCCACAGCCATGCGAAGGATCCTCCTTCCAACATGTTTGGAATGGCTTCAGTAAATGTGTCCATCACTTCTTCCTCGAAGTGTCCTCGATCTGAAGAACACCAAGCCTCTCCCTGAAGTACTCGAACTTCACCCTGGCTAGTGGCTTCATCAGCACATATGCAATCTGCTCGTTCGGCGCAACATACAGGAGCTTCATAGCTCCTCTTTGCACCATATCCCTGATATAGTGATATTTGAACTCTATGTGTTTCGACTTGTCATGAAACAATGGGTTCTCAGACAGCTTCACACAACTATGTATATCGTAGAAGATACTAGTAGCATCCAATGGGAGATCAAATAACTTAGACAGTAGCTTCCGTAGCCATACTACCTCACAACTAGTTGAACAACCTGAAACATACTCTGCCTTAGCTATACTCAGTGCTACACAGGACTGCTTCCTGCTAAACCAAGAGATCAAACCTAATCCCATACTGAAGCAGCATTCAGATGTGCTCTTCCTATCTGCAGCACTTCTAGCCCAATCTGAATCAACATAACCCTGCAGGTTAAACTTTTGATTCGCTTCATACTTGAACCCATAATCCACTGTACCCTTAAGGTACCTCAGAACATGCTTTACTGCAACCAGGTGAACACTCCTTGGATCTGTCAAGAACTGGCTCAATGTGTTCACAGCAAAGCAAATATCCAGTCTTGTGTTCGTTAAGTACATCAATGACCCAATCATCTGATGATACATAGAGAAATCAACCGGCTCAGATGAAGCATAACAAAGAAGCTTCAGATTCGATGCCATAGGTGTGGCCATGGCTTTGCAATCCATCGTCCCGAATCTCTTTAGGATATCTACTGTATACTTCCCTTGACCAAGGAAGATCCCACCTACACTCTGCCACACCTCCATACCTACAAAATAATGCATCATTCCCAAATTTTTCATATCGAACTCAGCAGCAAGCTTCCTCTTAGTATCTGCAATCAATCTGTCATCTCCTGTTACAAATAAGTCATCCACATACAGGAGTAGAATCACAGGATTCCCTTCTTCAACCTTGTAGTAAAGGTTGGAATCCGCTTTACTCCTCATAAAGCCCAAACTAGATAGGAAATTGTCCATCCTACCATACCAAGTTCTAGGAGCTTGCTTTAAGCCATACAAGGCTTTCTTCAATCTGCACACATATGACTCTTTGTCATGTATTTCGAAACTGAGTGGCTGCTCCACATATACGTCTTCTTCAACTACACCATTCAAGAAGGAAATATTGACATCCATCTAGTGTATTTTCCATTTCATTGCTGCAGCCAGGGCAAGTACTATTCTGATGGAAGTATACCTTGCTACAGGTGCAAAGGTTTCTTCATAATCTATTCCCTCTTTCTAAGAGAAGCCACGAGCTACGAATCTTGCTTTGTATTTCTCTACACTACCATCTGCAGCATGCTTGATTTTGTAGATCCATTTGGAAGTCACAACAAAATTTTCTTTAGGTCTTGGGACAACATCCCAAATATCATTCTTCATTATTGATTGGTATTCCTCTACCATGGCATCCTTCCATTATTTCTTTTCTGTTGCTTCTTCATAACTGGAAGGTTCTTTGTTCATAATATCACAGAGTAAAGCAACATAGCTGGTATGTGATCTGGTTCTCTTCTTTGCTCTGTGTTCTTCTTCTGGAATGCCAAATCTTTCTACATCTTGAATGAGCTCTCTATCCCATGCAGGTTTCCTATTGTGAGAGTTATCCTCAAAGGGTGGATCTATAGGTTCTTGCGGATCTTCAAACTCACGAAAAACTTCTAGAATTGCTTCAGTCATGGTAGTGTCTTGAAATTTAGTTTCCTTAGGTTCTTCATAAACTTCGATAGGTTCCTTCCTTGATTTGATGAATGCTAAGTTTTCATCAAATGTCACATCCCTGCTGACATCAATCTCCTTGAACCCTAGAAAATATATTCTGTAAGCCTTTGAGCTTTCACTGTAACCCACAAAGATACCCTTCTTTCCTGAAGGATCTAGTTTGGTCCTATTTTCCTTTGGGACATGAGTGAATACTGGACAACCAAATATTATGAGATGGTTGACTTCAAGTTTCCTACCAGAAAAGACCTCTTCTGGTGTCTTGTTGTCTAATACCTTGTGCGGTGTTCTATTCTGCACATATACAGCTATTCTAGCTGCTTCTGCCCATAGATGCATAGGTAGATCCTAGTCATGTAGCATTGCTCTTGCTGCTTCCATGATTGTTCTGTTCTTCCTTTCTGCAACTCCATTCTGTTATGGATTGTAAGGAGCAGTCAACTCCCTCTTAATCCCTGAATCACTGCAAAGCTTCTTGAAGTCACCTGAGGTGAATTCTCCACCATTGTCGGATCTGAATGTTTTGATCTTCTTGTCAGTTTGATTCTCCATCAAAGTTTTGAATTCCTTGAACTTATCAAACACCTCATCTTTGTTATTCAAGAAGTATACCCAAGTCTTCCTGGAGAAGTCATCAATAAATGAGACATAGTAAACATACCCACTTAGAGAACTGAATGACATAGGACTACATACATCTGAGTGGATGATTTCTAGGATATCCTTTGCCTTGCTTTCACTGCTTGGGAAAGCCTTCTTAATGTTCTTAACTTTTGCACATCTTTTCCAAACACCTTAATGTTTGGTCTTGATTTTAGGAAGACCCTCTACAGCCTTGCTTGCAAGTGGAAGTGCCCTATAGTGCATATGAGCAAGTCTTCTATGCTAAAGTTCACTTGGCTTCATAGATTCATGCACCATGGCATGTTCAGGTTGTCTCTTCAATTTATACAAACCTCCCTCTTTCTCTCCAATCACTACTGCATCATCTATGGTCTTTCCCTTTGGCCACATTAGGACTTGGCCATCCACAAATGCAACCCTCATACGTTTTGCATCCAATGCAGAGATGGAGAGTAAGTTCTTCTTGAGCCCAGGTACATAAAGGACTTCTTTCATCTTCAAGGATTTTCCAGAATCTAGGTTTTAGGAGGCTTCACCACTTCCTTTGATTGCGTATTGATAATCATCCCCAAGTTTCACCTTATGGGGTGATTCATGATCAGATAGGTTCAAAAAATATTCCTTAAACCCAATCATGTGTTTGGAAGCCCCACTGTCAATTAACCAATCATTACAACCATGGGAGATAGTACCTGTGAGAGCAGAGATCAGAACATACTCTTCTTCACTTGATGAGTCAGCAATACTATTATCACTTTCTTCCCTAGCCTTCTTCTTGGGTGGTTCATCATCCTCGACAACATGAGCATGAAACATTCTTTTGCTGCCCCTCTTCTTCTTGTTGAAGTTGTTGTTGTCCTTCTTGTTCTTGGGACAATTTATGGCAATATGTCCTTTCTCATTACAGGTGAAGCATATTCTTCTTTATTTGAAGTGATGTGAAGATTTCTTGGAGTGAGATGGCTCTCTCTTGGACTTTCCTTTCTTGGTGTGAGCTGTGAGAGCTTGATCTTCATTTCCCATCTTTTATTCTCGTGCCACAAGCCTTGCTTCTTCTTGTGAGCATTCTTCCCGTAGTCTACTAAAGGAAATCAACTTCTTTCTTGTGTAGATTCCTTGAATGAAGGAGTCCGATGACCTAGGTAAGCCATTCAAAGTGGTCATGACAGCTTCACCATTCTCCACCATTTCATCTACTGCTTCTAGTTGTTCCTTGATTTGGGAGACCCTTGAAAAATAAGATTGAATGGTTTCTCCATTCTAAAACTTTACTCCTTTCAATTGGTTCCGTAGGGTCATCTTCCGATTTATGTTCTTCCCTTCAAATAGCTTGGTCAAAGAGTCAAACATCTCTTTGGGTGTCTTTAGAGAAGACACATGGGGTATGAGATGGTCTTTGATAGAATCATCAATGATTCTCTTTGCCTTGACCAAGTTCTTCTTATGCAATACTTTAGCCTCTTCATCCTCTAGGATAGGGATGTCTTCTTTTATATATGAGTCCAAGTCATTCTCTTCTAGGATTAACCCAATCCTATACTTCCAAGCTCAGAAGTTATCAGCCCCTTCAAGCTTATCCTCAAGCTTGGTGTGGTGAGACATCTTAAATAGTACTTCAAATGGAAATATAAAATATTTAGGTCTTACCACTTGAAATGCTGAAAACTGGATCTGGTCCCGGATTAGGGTTTGTTGGAAAAACCCTAAAAATTCAAAATGTGAATTTCAACTTTCTGAAAGGATAGAAAGATGCGCCTTGATGAGTTGATCATCCTAGTGTATTCATAATTTGAGATCAACAAATCTTTACCCTTCATATTTTCCTTTTTGTCCTCCTGGGTTCATTGGGAGAGCCCTGAATTAGGGCTTGAGTTTCCCAGAGATATACCCAGCCAAAAATCTATATCCAAAGCTCTAAACTTCTATTTTTGCAAGGAGCTTCCAGCTATGTCTTCAGATTTCAGAAATTTCTATTTTTGTGGAAACCCTAATTTTTAGGGCCAAATCTGAAAATGCTCAGAATTGAATTCTGATTGGACAGGTGGATTCTCCTTGATGAGTAGAGTCAATCTATTATACTGCTTTTCCAAAATCTATGGAGAGAAACCCAATAAACAATAAACTCAAGTTTCTGTCACTGCAAAATGTCTTCTTCTCAGGTTAGCTCTGATACCATGTTAAATTTTGAGCATTAATTCACAATACTCTTGGATATTTATTGAGAGAATAACATATACAGTTTATCAATGCATAACAATCACAATAAGCATGACAAGCATCATAAGAATCAAAAGCATGAGAGACACGAGACACAGAGTTTCCGTGGGAAAAACCCTAAGGTGAAAAACCCCACAACTTCCTCAGAGATAGAGAGAGCAATGGCTCAACCAAAGTACAACTACAATACACTTGAGATAGTCTCCTAGTATCGGATGATCCTCCTCCTCACTAGTGCGCCACTTTCTGAGTGAGAGAAGTTTGACTTTCCGAATGATCAAAATAGAGATCTCCCGATCTCTATTTATACTAGCCTGTTTGCCCAGTTACACTATGGGGCCGACTTGTGTATCTATATAAATCCACAATATAATATATATTTCAGGGCCAACCATGGTGGTCTAATAACCCATCGGCAAGTACACACACTTGCGACACTTGTCAATCCACATGACGACACTTCCTTATAGAGGAATAACACATCTCTTATAAGGGTACAATAAATATATATGAAATACATTCCGAAGTTACATATACATCAACAGGTCAGTGAATCCCTATATAGTGCCTTGGACCGGGTAGCTCGAGACATTCTAATGAAGGTTTTCGGGAAATTCTGATAAATAAACAAACAAGAGTCAAAATCAACCCATAAACAGTAAAAGCGCGAAAAGAAGATGCAAAATTCACAACAAACCAACCTGATTTCAGCTGAAAACCGTGCAAGTGACCCTGGTAAAAACTCCACAGTAAAATCCATGTAGGAGCGTAAAAACTGACAGTAAAAATGATAGTGAAAAATCATAAAAAATCATTTATTTAAGGTTTTTTCGACTGAATGAGATCTGGACCGTAGACCTAGGAAGAAACGAACGACCTAGATTACTCCTACGGGATGCAGGATTCGGGGTAAAGTTTCAAAATATTGCTTTATTCAATGTTCCCAAAATCCACTATCTGAAAATGCGGGTTGCAGGTTTCGGGTTCTCGAAACTTTACCAAATAAGCAATCAATAATCCACACTGTCTATGAACATTGTTTACTTTTTGCAATCAATAATCCACACTGTTTAATTTTTGCAATCAATAATCCATACATTGATCTACAGTTTGGATTTGTCTTTACTAATGATCTGTGTGTCTTTTATGTTTGAAGTGAATTTATTTAATCAAAACATTTATCTATTTCTGCAAATGATTAACATACATTAATAAATTCATGTTAATTTTTCAATTAGCATTTCCAACTATAGGGTAATCTTGCATGTGCCTAATCCTTAAAACTATTATCAGTGAATTTTCATTTCCTGATTGTGTTGTGGTTAAACCAACATTAATAACCTCGCTATACTCAATCTTCCAAATCAAATATGCCATGTGTCTCAATAAGATCGTTCCACATGTCACCCTAGGATAGCAGATATCAACATTTTAACAACAAAATCTATACAATTTTTGCTTTAAAGACTTTGCTGGCAAGTAGAAATATTCTCAAAGAAAGAGTGACCACTCTTTCTCCAAGGTTTTCTATGGTTACAATTCCCTCCTAAATGAAGGGTCGTCCGATCCTTCTTATTCGTAATATTCATTTCATAATAGTTCGACACTGCAAGAAGGGTCGGTCGATCCTTCTTGCATTCTCCATTATGGCTATAGCTGAATTGTTGGATAAAGGTATTCAGAATTAACTACGAAAAGAAGGGGCGGCTGATCCTTCTTGTCGTAAAACGAAAGTTGGGACAAACCATTTTTATATGATATAACTTCCAAGGTGTTCTATTTTTACAATTCCCTCGTAATTGAAGGGTCGGTTGACCCCTCTTATTCCCAATATTATTTTCACAATAGTTCGACATTGTAGGAAGGGTCAGTCGACCCTTCTTATTCCCAATATTATTTCCATGATATTTCAACACTACAAGAAGGGTTGGTCGATCCTTCTTGTGTTCTCCATTATCCATATAGCTGAATTGCTGGATAAATGTTTTCACAATTAACTACGAAAAGAAGGGGCAACCAATCCTTCTTGTCAGAAAACGGAAGTCGGGACAAACAATTTTATATGTTATAACTTCCAATGTGCTTTATTTTTACAATTCCCTCGAAATTGAATGCTCGGACGACCCTTCTTATTTGCAATATTGTTTTCATAATAGTTTGACACTGCAAGAAGGGTCGGTCAATCCTTCTTGTGTTGTCCATTATGGATATAGTTGAATTGCTAGATAGAGGTTTTCACAATTAACTACAAAAAGAAGGGGCGGTTGATCCTTCATGTCGAAAAACAATGATCGAAGACAAAAGTCGTCAGAAACCATTTTTATATGTTATAACTTACAAGGTGTTCTATTTTTACAATTCCCTCGTAATTGAAGGGTCGACCGCCCCATCTTATTTCCAATATTATTTTCATATTAGTTCAAAACTGCAAGAAGGGTCGCTCGATCCTTCTTGTGTTATCCATTATGAGTATAGTTGAATTGTTGGATAAATGTTTTCACAACTAACTACGAAAAGAAGGGGCGACTGATCATTCTTGTCGGAAAACGGAAGTTGGGACAACCATTTTTATAACTTTTCACCTTACATTTTGAACATTTATAAATGAAAATTGCAATTTTCAAATAAAAAATTGAATTTTCTGATTTGAAATTCACACATTTCAAATAAAAAATTGCATTTTTTAATTTTAAGTTCACAGTTTCCAAATGAAAATTGTCATTTTTTTTATTTCAAATTCACCCTTTTCAAATCAAATTTTGCATTTTTTTATTTGAAATTCACACGTTTCAAATCAAAATTTGCATTTTTTGATTTGAAATTCACTCTTGCTAAATTGAAATTCATAGTTTTTTAACAAAAAACTGCAATTTTAAGGTTCATAGGTAGTCGAAAAACATAATATTGCCACTTTCAAAACCTGTTTTTGCCCTTTAGAAAGGTTGATATTGACACTTTCAAAGGCTAAAGTTGCTCAACGTTTTAGATTGTCCTTGTTAGTCGCTGAACGTTGGCGGCATCTTTTATTCAGACAGATGCAGGCTCATTTGAAAGGACGGTAGTGGAGCTATCGCATTTAATACTCTACAACTCAATGCTTAGCTTTCGCCGTCTACACCTCTATTAACCATCATTATAGTACTATTCGGACAGATGCAGGCTGGTTTGAAGGGACGCTAGTGGAGGATGACACGGGGCAGGGGTCAGCCAGACGCCCTGTAACGTCATGCCTATAATAAATTACGCCGTCAATCATTATGCTGATGCCGGTTTACACAATTCGTTTCTATCATTGCTTCCTTACGCATAACTGCCTCTGTGCTAAAGGCAATAATTCTGGTTGTACCGTGTTGCCGAGCAAGTACTACAAATTGATTTTCAATTGTACGAGATGGCCTTTTACATGGATTTTGAGTCATTCAATCTCTACAAAGCAATTAATTATGAAAATCCTCTCGTATGTGTTGGCTTCTATGAAAATATCTGGGAGTCAAGTTGGCTCTCCACCCTTCTTTCCATAGAACTTCCTATAAATATTTTCAATGAAGTAGGCGACATCCATTCGAGAGACTTATAATTGAAAGCTTGGCTAAACTTCTGGGTGGATTTCTGGTGGTTCAGTTTTTTTAATTGGTATATCATGGCTGCCCGTATGAGGGAATGTAGACGCAGGGGATCCAGCAGGGGTGTAGGGTCTTCACAAACTAGGGGGGAAATTTTCTCTCAGGAAGAAGGCTCATCTCAACAGCACACCATGGGGATGGAAGAGTCTTCCCCACAGACCTTCAATTGGGGGGCTCAGTATCTAGCAGAGATGTCTGCTCCGATAGAGGCACAGATAGCACACCGCGAATTATCCCTTCTCCGGGAATATGAAGCCCACTTGGGCCAGAAATTAATATCCAACCCCCACTGGGCAGTGAGTATCTTATTTGATCATGAAATTCAAGCAAGGAACCAGTTGGTTCATGGCCTCCGTGAATCCCTCCAAATTATAAAAAGCGGCCAACAAACTCATTCGGACGATGTTCGCTTGCTCAAGTCTGCTTTGAAAGATTACATGGATACCTCGAGGGACTTCCCTCATGAAGAACAAGTTTCCCCATGGGGGGAGCACCGTGCTCCCTGATTGGTCTTCCCGGTCTGTGTTCGTGTCAGTCTTGGTGGTCAGTGTCCGGCTCGCTGGTGGCTCACTGTTTTTTCTGTGGATTTTTCGCTTGTGGCTCACTGTTTTTTCTGTGTATTTTTCCATGTCTTTGGAAGTTTCATCTTGGTGCAGACTCCAGATATTAACATGGTTTTGTTATGGGGGATGCTCGGTCAATATTCAATTGTTAGAATCGGTCAATATGGACCATTGAATAGCATATAAATAGAAGTGAAATGTAAGCCTAAGGGAAAATTAGAAGAGAGAGAGATAGTGGAGAAATCCTCTTTTTGGTCTAATTTGGATCGGCAACATTATGTTTTGACTGTTCCTGCGACGGGTTTACCACATAGTTTAATGAATGCATGAAGATGTCCGATTATTGTTCTAATTCTTTGTCTTTGCGGTGGTGAATGTTGCATTATGTCTATTATGTTGTGGATTGAATGATAGTGGTTCATGCGATTAAGTAGAATGGATATGTTATTGTGAATGTTTACTTTATGTTGAATCTGCGAATTGCTTACATAATATGCGAATGATTAGTAAATAGTATGTTGTCAAGTTGATGATATCTGGTTAACTTTCTGTGATAAGAGATTTGTGGGTAAAGCATATTCTCAATGCCACTGCAGAAACTTGGTTCCTGCAGCACCCTCTGCAGGTGTTGCTGGGAAGGGTAACTCCTTTCCGGGCCGGTGTATAAGGGATTGTTGGTGCTTGTTGATGACAGTGAGAATCCATGTCGAGAAGAGTTGAGTCAACACGGGTTTTATCTGCATTTAGCCTGGTTGTATGCTCCTCAGTTTGATATACTCTGGATTTTTGACCATACTTAGTATGGCACGAGCTGTTGGGCGCTCGTTTGTAATTGTATTCAGTAATTGTGTCTTCCATTTTGATTCTAGGCACACGTTTGTAATTGTATTCAGTAATTAAAATTTAAGTAGGATACTGTGTTGGAAAAGGACATTCCCAGACAACAATGCAGATAGTGATGCCATTAGTTGGAATGATTCTGACTGTGATTAACCAAACATAATTTTTATTTTTATTTTTAAAATAGAAACAATATACTTTTGGGTCTGCTCAAAGTTCTAAATCAAATATGCCACATGTCACAATATGATCGTTCCATGTGTCACCCTAGGATACCAGATATCAAAATTTTAACAACAAAATTTATATAATTTTTGCTTTAAAGACTTTGCTGGTAAGTGGAAATATTCTCATAGAAAGAGTGGTCGCTCTTTCTCCAAGGTTTTCTATTGTTTCAATTCCCTCCTAAATGAAGGGTCGGCCAACACTTCTTATTCCCAATATTCGTTTCATAATAGTTCAACACTGCAAGAAGGGTTGGCTGATCCTTCTTGTATTCTCCGTTATGGCTATAGCTAAATTGTTGGATAAATATTTTCACAATTAACTATGAAAGAAGGGGCGACCAATCCTTCTTGTAGGAAAATGGAAGTCGGGACAAACCATTTTTATATTTTATAACTTTTCACCTTAAAACTTTGAACATTTAGAAATGGAAATTGCAATTTACAAATAAAAAATTCCTCGTATTATTTTCATAATATTTTGACACAACAAGAAGGGTCGGTCGACCCTTCTTGTTACCAATATTCTTTTCATAATATTTCGACACTGTAAGAAGGGTTGGTCGATCCTTCTTGCGTTCTTCATTATGGATATAACTGAATTGTTGGATAATGGTTTTCACACTTAACTACGAAAAGAAGGGGCGACCGATCCTTCTTGTTGGAAAACGAAAGTCGGGACAAACTGTTTTTATATGTTCGACCAAAACTGGTTATTCCCAGTGATGTTTTCATAATAGTTGAACACTGCAAGAAGGGTCGGTCGATCCTTCTTGTGTTCTCCATTAATATTGGGCATTGGTCATAAATGAATCCAATATCAATTTTAGCATAAGATTGGTGAATACTTAGATGCGGTAAACTAGAGCATAAACATATGAATTTTGATTTAATATTACTTTCATCCAAGCATGAAGAATAACACAATGGAAAATATCTACTGGAAATAACAATTAACAGAGAAAGGAAGGAAATTTACAGACACACATAATTTACTGGAAATACAAATTAACAAAGAAAGGAAGGAAATTTACAAACTGTCATTGCAGGAAATAAAAATTAGTAGAGAAAGGAAGGAAATTTACAGACTGTCATTACTGAGTAGTTTTTTCATCAGTGGTACAATTATATTCAACACATTCCATGTATAATTTCAAAAACAAGCAACTCATGCATGCCTTCCTAGACACACTATAATGGTAGTTACAATTTAACATTGATCGACACGACGGTTTGACATGTTCTCTGAAGTGGTCGAATGGAGGACCTAGTCAGGTGGCCGACCTAAGATCCTCCAACATCTCCCCCACGAACAATCTGTTTCTTCATCCAGAAGAAATCAGAAAATAATTGAAGTTGAATGAACAGAACGATGATGACTATGAAAGCACAGTCCTTCTACCTTCTACTTAGCACAGTAAGAAAAAGTTGACATCATGGTATGGTACTAAAACAACATTCAACGATTGCTGCAACTGTTGATGACCGCATGTGATGACATCTCCATCCCATACTTACATCCATCTATCGTAGATCTATCTCACCGGTCACAGTTTCAGGTCAAATTATTGCACGTCATCACATGTATTGTTCCATAGTTGCATATTCTTACTGGATTTCAGTAATTATAAGTTTTGCAGGCAAATTCAGATCCTTTGTTAGAAAACAATGGCTCCATTCCGTCCATATATCCATCAATGGCAGACCTACCAATCTCTTCTGGTCATGTTGTTAGATGCATAACTTCCCAAGATCAGCATTTCTGTGTACAAATGATGGTTCTTAACAGAGATGAAATGGGTTGCTTCACAACTACGTTAAGATTTTCGTTTAATGACATATCCATGTATTGGGACTTGGCTTGAAATGCCCATATATCAACTATGGGCAATAAAATAAATGAAAAGCTTAACATAGTTGTGAAGCAACCCATTGCATCTCCGTTAGGAACCATCATTTGTACACAGAACTGTTCATCTTGGAATGTTAGGAATCTGACAACATGACCAGAATAGATTGTTAGGTCTTCCATTGATGGATATATGGATGGAATGGAGCCATCGTTTTCTAACAGAGGTCCGACAAATGCTCCATCGTTCGTGGGAAAAAGTTATAATCAACTACGGGCAATAAGAACAATACATGTGACGACGTACACTAATTCGACCTGACAACGTGACCAGTGAGATAGATCTGTGATAGATGGATGTAAGGATGGGATGGAGCCATCGTCACATGCAGTCATCAATAGTTGCAGTGGTCACTGAGATATATAATTAAATGAAACACTCCATCGTTTGCGGGAAAAAATTATAATCAACTACGGGCAATAATTAAACGAAAAGGTTCGCGAGGAAAACTTATAATCAACTACGGGCAATAATTAAACGAAAAGGTTGGTGGTAAAAACTCATATATCATGAGGAGAAATGGGAAGTGATCATAAGACTCAAGCATTTCTCATAAAACAACAAAGGAAGTAAAAGAAAATTCCATGGCTTCTCGGACGATTTCAATTTGCTGTGATATGGGGCATGGTTAGTCTATATATAGTGAGTGGCCACTGTGTTGATGGATTAAAAATATTTTGCTGGATTAATCGTACACGTATCACTCCAATTGATTCCTTGAAAATCCAACGGCCAACATGCTTGCTTCCAGCGCATTAAATGGCCTATAGTAGGTTCCTACAGCAGGATGAATAATATTCATTGTAAGTTTCAGCCTATGTGAATCAAGTATACCATATATATTAAATTATGCAATTACTTCCCATGATTGTTTTTAAGAAACAAAATTTTTTATGTGAATCAAGTATACCATATATTAACCTTGGATGCAGGCATCACCATTATACAAGGGGCCACATGTCAGACATGAGGAGGGAATGTGGGGGAGGAGCCTCGACCCAAGCGCTCGTAACATGGCATGCATGCCCCATGCAATATACCACCTCCCTTGCTTCCACTTTCCTTCCCTCACATGTGTGGCTTTATGGCTCCTTCTCGATTCTTCGCTCGCAAGTCCCTTCACCGGCTAGCTGGTTGCAACTCTGGTACCTCAGCCCTCTATGCATTCAAAGAAGCCCTCACCTTGGGGAAGCTCCATGTCTGCTAGGGAGATGCCCCATTCTCTCTGCTCTGTGTACAAGGGAGCTACCCCATTCTCTCTACTCTGTCTACTGGGGAGTTTCCCCATTCTCGAGGAATAATGGGGTAGCTCAACTATTATCAGTTTAAAACTGATTTGGAGTGTATTATTTTTAAACTTCATTAAGGAACTTCTACTCAGAAACTCAACCATAAATTCCTTACACCATCTTCATCTCCAAGCACTTCTCATTTCTCCACAAACTGCAAACTATACTTCTCATTTGGACCCTGGTCCTATAACATCCTCATTGCTGGTTCAAAAAACGCAGGAGCTTAAAACAGTCCCCAAACGTTAAATGGTACCATTAATTTCCTTAATATTCATTTAAACAATCTTTAAACTAATTATAAAAATAAAAATATGCCACGTGTCACAATATAAGCATTCCATGTGTCGCAAAATTTATAGAAGTTTTGTTTTAAAGACTTTGCTGGCAAGTAGAAATATTTTCAGAGAAAGAGTGACCGATCTTTCTCCAAGGTGTTCTATTGCTACAATTCCCTCCTAAATGAAGGTCGACCGAACCTTCTTATTCCTAATATTCTTTTCATAATAGTTCGACACTGCAAGAACGATCGGTCGATCCTTCTTGTATTATCCATTATGGCTATAGTTGAATTGATGAATAAATGTTTTGAGAATTAACTATGAAAATAAGGGGCGGCCAATCCTTCTTGTCATAAAACGGAAGTCGGGACAAACCATTTTTATATGATATAACTTCTGAGGTGATCTATTTTTACAATTCCCTCATAATTGAAGGGTCGGTCGACCCTTCTTATTCCCCATATTATTTTCATAATAGTTTGACACTGAAATAAAGATCAGCCGACCCTTCTTATTATCAATATTCTCTTCATAATATTTCGACACTGCAAGAAGGGTCGTTCGATCGTTCTTGTGTTCTCCATTATGGATATAGCTGAATTCTTTGATAAATGTTTTCACAATTATCTACGATAAGAAGGGGTGACCAATCCTTCTTGTCGGAAAACGGAAGTCGGGACAAACTATTTTTAGATGTTATAAATTCCAAGGTGTTCTAATTTAACAATTCCCTCGAAATTGAAGGGTCGACCGACCCTTCTTATTCCCAATATGATTTTCATAATAGCTCGACACTGCAAGAAGGGTTGGTCGATCCTTCTTGTGTTCTCCATTATGTATATATCTGAATTGCTAGATAAATGTTTTCACAATTAACTACGAAAAGAAGGGGCGGACGATCCTTCTTGTCGGAAAATAGAAATCGGGACAAACTATTTTTATATGTTATAACTTAGTGGATTGAATTGTTATTGTAACAATCATTGGATATTTTAAACATTGAATTTTTCACATTTATAAATGAAAATTGCAATTTTCAAATAAAAAATTGCAGTTTTTTTTTTTTGAAATTCACACTTTTCAAATCAAAATTTTCATTTCTATATTTTAAATTCACACTTTTCAAATCAAAATTTGTATTTTTTTTATTTGAAATTCACTTATTTTGAACTGAAATGCATAGTTTCATAACAAAAAATTGCAATTTTAAGGTTCTTAAGTAGTAAAAAAACACACCATTCGAATGGAAAAACACACTTTTCAAATCCAATATTGCCACTTTCAAAACCCGTTTTTTCACTTTAGAAAGGTTGATATTGACACTTTCAAAGTCTAAATTCACACATTCTTAGTCCAAAATTTGTCTAATTTGTCCGAATTTAATGAAATAAGTGTTATTTATGTGTTAAATGAGTAATGGAATGTTTCAATAACATCATAGCTATCTCTGTTATCTTTATATTCGGCTGTAAATGTGCCTTTATTATTAACAGCTACCGGTGGGTTTCTTAGGTATATTTCTAGCATATTACTCATATTTCAGATTTGCTCCTTTACAGGGATAGATTAATTAGTTTAGATAGCTTTAAATCATATTTTTTTTAATCACATGCATTTAGATATGGAACTTGCACGACATCTTTAAATATAAAATACATAAACGGTGGATCGGTTCTCAACCGGTGAAAACAAATCTTTAAATCTTATACGGCAGTCGGACCGTTAACTGGATGGATTCCCCACACCAAATAGTGAGTGATCTAATTGGGCTTGCTTACCGGGGATAATCCCTAACTATTGGTGATGTAAATTTTGAGGAATCAACACAACTCTGTCTACACATTCCTCAAGCACATACCAAACAGACTGTTCCTCATGATCCACCAAATCATGAGGTTCCTCCCTTGGGACATGAAATAATTCAGCCATGTTATTGTGACTTTGTGAAAGATGGGAGGTAAAAAGTGATTCTGGCACCTTCTCATTAAGCTGCTCAATCTGATTCTGAGATTCTTGACAAGCACCATGAGTACCAATCAGAGAATCCTGGGTGGTTTCCAACATATGAGTAAGCTTGTTGATCTCCTCATCATTCCTTATTGCAGCATTATAGTACACATTCACAATCTCCAACAAGTGATCTCTATTAGAAATCAGCTGAGAGAAACTTCCTCTTAGGATTCCTACTGCTTCCCGCATGTGCAAAAAATATTCAACAGAGGGTTGCTCCTCCATTGATGCAGTTCTCCAACAAAAATGAGAGATCAAAGCATTAAGTTCATGGATATTTTTCAGTGCCTTCCTGATTTTTTCCTCATTCTTTTGAAATGGTCCAATCAGGGCAAGAAGTTACAGCTGGTGAACCTCCTCTTCTGCTTCTTGCAATTCAACCCCTCGTGATTCTTGAACCCAAATACTGGAGGAATCAACCAGACCAATCCTCCCACTAGTAGTGGCTGCCATCTAGGGCTGCAACAAAGGCCTACAAAAATCAGAATTTGAATCATGGCAGCATGCTCCTTCTGCAACTTCCTTGGATCACACCCAACTGATAAGAGCTTATCTTCTGCTTCATTATGGATTTCAAGTGGTGAATGTGATTCTGATTTATGTCCCTCTTTTGGATCTGATAAAAAATCTATCTCACCACCCTTAACCAAATCACCCTCCTTTGCATTGATCTTGAAATCACCAACAAAGAAATCTAAATGTCTTGAAGTGGAATCTCTTTCCAAATTGTCCATAACTTTGTCACTTTTTGCTTGGTCTTTGGGTGCCTCTTCTTCTTTGTCATCCTCTTCTAAGTGGATCAGTGCTTCTTCAATTTCATGGCTGCCATAATCATGCTGACTTATGCCTCCTTCATGCTCTTCTAAAGTTTGATCCCCCACTGTGGATCCTTCTTGCATTTTGGTCAACAATCTCATGATTGGTTTTTGGGTCTTGCTTCTCCCAAAATGACAAAGCTTCCTCGTTGGTTGTCTTAGGATAAAGATTCTTGTAGGATCTTCTTGAAGAGGATTCAAAAATTCTTGTGAAGTCACATGCATCAAATGAAGCTTTCATATTTTTTATTATCTCTTCCATAGAAGGTTGACCTTTGACTGTGGAACATGCAACATTTTCATGAATATGGCTATCAGAAAAACCAGTCTCTTTTTCCAATCATGATCTCATGGGAGATTCTTATGGAAGGTGATTCTTGGAAATTCCCTTCCTCATACTATCTGCAATACTCTTCATACTACTTATCATAATCATCATACTCTTCATAAAAATAATCTTCTTCTTCATACAATTCAAACTCTAAACATGACTGTAACTAATTCCACAACTGCAACTTGAAGATAGTGCTGAGCTAATTTTACACTGAGAGTTACTTTCCACAGGCTGAGCCAAGGAAAGTGCTCTGATTCCACTTTAATATTGACCAAATATCACTTAAAAATTTATCCCAAAATTAAAACTTTAAGACACTAGCTAGTAAACAGGAAAACTAGTTGTAGAACTAGTCTTGGGAAAGCTAGTCAAGGGATGACTGAGAAGGTTCTGGGGATGAGTTTAGAAAGGTTTATATTCTTGAATTTACATGGGAGATAGTGCAACATCAATTTATATATAAGGAAAAAGTTTAGTATCCTTTGTAAAAAGCACGGAGACCATTTATGCTTCGAATATCGACATCGTCGAAGTCTACAACAAGGCTTCCTGGGTACATCTGCATATACAAAATAGATCATGGAGTTGGGAAGGATTAATAAACTGATATTTTTGTTCATGGAGGTCTATGGGCATCAAAAATCAGAAATTAAATACTGGATGAAGAGTTGGGGAAAAATTGTTGTGACTTGAACTATCGCTCTAGTTTTAATGGTTGACTTACAAAACATGGTACAACCCTCCCAAATTCAGTAAATTAAGGTTTTAATGTGTTCTAAGGTCTATGCATGAACAACAACAGCTAACAAAATTGGTTTCTGACCAACATAACTCTTTTTATGCAATTTCTGCTAAAACTAGTCCTTTGAAAGTACCCGATGAGCATAGGGGGAGGAGTTAAACTTGTATTTGACCACTGCAAGATTTAATTATGTATTTACTGGACCTTCTTTTATTACGTGACTTCCCATAAGGTGTCCCTTTCCCTCCCTTTGGTCAATAGAGCATCAAAATTTACATCACATCATTACATTTCCAGAGAACTTATATGCCATAAAAACCTTTAGAGCCCCCTAGGCCTACCCAGTCCTTCAATAGAACATGTACATGGCTGAAAATATTGATGTAATGGATTAGGAGATTTATATCATAGATTCTAAATCATATAATCATCTGCATACATCTACCATTCAAAAATAAAGTGCTTGAATGGTGAAACTACTCCAAAATAAGCTAGGAAAACAATACTGAAAGTCATTATTACATCATGTGACTTTGGGGAGTATTCAAATGAGAATACAAGAAGATGTTAGAACAGAGTTCAGATGTTTATTACAAATATTTTATGGCTTCAAAATAGTATCAAACCACCCTCTCCAATGACATATAGAAAGAGGATTCAATCCTTCAGTTCTTCACTTCTTTGAGTTCAAAACATGGCACCCTTGGGGAATCTTGAACTTGAATCACTTAGACATGTTAGAAGTTGAATGAATGGCTGTAAGTTCAACTTTTGATACGAATATGGCCATCACTCATTAGATACTTCATCTCATGGTTCACTATAAATATTCCCATGGAGAAAACCTCCCACCAACACCTTGCAATACTGAAGAATGAGGGAAGAAGAGAGGGGATAATGAGAAGGATTCTTCTTGAACTATTAAACTCCTCTGAAGCAATTCAACCACATATTTATACTAGAACTTTAGTGGCTGCAAAATTATCTTCAGTGGCTGCAAATATATCTTCAATGGCTTCCCATTAGTCTCAATACCTATTAGAGAGAGTGAGGGAGAAGAAGAGAATAAACCAGACAAGATTGGCTATGGGCAGCATCACCCAAAGCAAGTTTAGGCACATCACTCAAAAAGAGAAGCTAAATCTCTCACATTCAATTACAAAATAGTCAAAATATGTGAATGGGAATTGGAATCAGGGAAATGTTTAGGGGCCAAATTTTGCCAATTAGCTATTTTTGGGGCTTTTTTTCAAAAAATAAATTCGTTATTTGGTCATTTTTAGTCTCTAATATCGCATATATTTACATAAAATATGTTTTTATATCATAATATTCGCCAAAATTTACATGTTTTAGTAGTAAATTGTATGTTTCATATTTAGTATTTGCCTAGCAATCTATATATGTGTTTTTTTAATCCAAAATAATCACCTAGAATAGTATACTTAAGTATACTTTTATCATCCTTAAAAAATACCCTGATTGGAATGATTCTTTTATAGAATTCATGTTGACCTATTGAGCAAGTTACTTAGCTTGGTGACCTGTGAGAATAGGTCACCCATGAGTGGACATACTTTCCTTGATTTTTTCTTACAAGATTTTCTCCTTTAGAAACTATGCCCTCCTTGACCGTAGATGTTTCCTTCTTGCAACAACACTTGCTTGCTTTGTGAACTAGGCATTGAAATGGAAACTACACCTTTCAGGATGTTTCCTATTTGGTAAACTGGACTATTTTTTGGCAAGTGCGCCCTCCTTAGCTTTTCTAGTTGTTTCCCTTTTCTGATTTTGGAAACATTATCTCCACCTTCCTTCTTTTCATATTTTTGCCATATATTCACCCCCAACTCCCTTTTTATCAACATCATCCACATGGGGCGCCCTATTGCTCATTGTCCATTAATTTTATTTATCAAAATTAATTTTAATAAATAAATTTTCCAATTTATGGAACTTAGGATAAAATTAACTCTAAGAAAATATAATTAATACAATTTAATTCCCTTAGGGGTTGATTTTGTCCCCTTTTCACCCATGGGGATGGATGAAACAAAATTGGGGACATGACATTTTCATATCCCTTCACCATTCATAGATATTTAAATAGTCAAGAAATATAGTTAACCCTTATTTCCCTAGTTGTTCTCTTAGGATTCAAGGCCTCACCCCATTATATGGTGTGGTTACTTATCTTTCTACTTCTATAGCAAATCATGTTTAGTTGACACCTGGGGTTGTCCCAAACGTCAACACAAAGGAGAAAGATCAGTCAAATGCTTCAGATAACTCTATGCATGAATTACCCTATCCCGAAGATGTTTGGTGTAGCTAGATACGACGGGTTTCACGGCTTCGTTAGCCGCCAAGTAAAGGTTTCATTTAAAAAATGAGACTTTTGATCAAAACTAAAACTAATTCCTAGATGCGAACTAACTTCTAGTCTATGACGCAGATTAAATCCTATTGAAACCAACTTTGTTGTAACCACTTCATATTGTTCTGCCAATGTATAATCAATGACAAAAATGCTCATCTAGATAGATTAACAAAATGAAAGCAAAAATGCACTTTTATAAACTGATCATTGGAACTATTAGTATTTAAAATATGCAATTGATGATCAAACTGATAAATCAGATCAACATCAATCAACAAGTTAGAAAAACCAAACGATATGCACTAAACAATGACCGGGAAGGCATTCGAGATCCTTTCTATCACAAATTAAAAAAGATTAGTACTACAATTGATTATTGCTTCTAAAGTCTAAACATAGCCAACATAATATGAACATATGATAACAATCAATACATTTTGGAAATATATTGCAGAATTAAATAAGAAAATGAGAATTAAGAAATGGAAAACAAACTCAATCAATTGATAAAGCTGGTGCCAACAATAGAGAAGATCTCCAAATTTGATCAACTAGCTCACAAAGAAATCATAGAGCATCATCTACAGATCCGAACAGTAGACCATCAACATAAGCATGACAAGTTTATATCACAGAGAATGAAAAACAAATCTCTAGAGGTATCGTCCTCCTTTATCCCTGCGTAGCAGATAGGTATTTATAAAAATTGAATGATTCAGAAGATAAGATCAGTTTCCCCAGTCGTTGAGCTAACTAGATGAGTTGCTTCATTTAGAAAATCCATCCATGAGAAAAATTTGGGAAAATTTGTTTTAGAAAACTAGTTGGATCTCCCAAATGAAACACTTTATGAGGATTCTACTCTCGCATGCTAGCTAATTGGGGTCATTATGCACAAAACCCATGTCTCGAATTTTCTAGATTAATCTCCATTGCTCCAGAAATCACGTTGGAAAATCATTGTTTTTATCTTGATGTTTTTTAATTATTCATGATCCGGGATGTGAATTGATCTCTTTAGATTCGAATATACACCTGTACAATTCAAAATATTAAATTAGAAGCAATAAACAACATTCTAATTCTAATGAAACAAATCCAAATCCATAAAAATCCATTTGCAAATCAAATAATAGCAAAAATAGGAAAATCTAATCCAAATCCAAAATTGATTTTTCAAGAATATTTTCATGGTGGTTAAGCTATCCATTTGGAAAAATAGATATTAGTAAATAATTTCTAATCCTCTAATCTTTCCACCGAGCCATCCCGAGATCAATTTGAACTTCTAGAACTCAAGATATTAATCCCAGAAGTTGAGACTCAATAGTCGTTAATCTCATTCTTGGGTAAAATGTGACCATTGATTTTAATATCAAAATAATTATCCCACGTGCATTGGGAAAAATAAATTTCAAGTGTTTATAATGATTTTGCCACACATAATGATTTTTAGAAAAACATAGGAGAGAAATAGATAATGGGACACACAAGAAGTCGGGGGCAAAGGAAAACTTAGGATATGAAATATATAGCACCTCTGACTCCGACTTTCCTCCATTCTGATTTTAAAAATAAACCGAAAACAAATAAAACTAGGGGGCGAGAGTTAATAAGTCGCACAAATAGATTTCCAACATAATCATTTTCTAAGAATGGAAAACCAAAAAAAAAGAATTTCCTTTTACATAATAATAAATAAAACACTTTTAATTTGGAAAAGAAAGTAAAATATATTTCAATTCAACCTTATTAAAAGAAAATGTCACCCATAATTAAATGCTTTTGTGTTGCACATTCATAAATATTAAATTTTAATCTCAATGGTTCCAAAATCATGGAAATTCAAAATCATATTAAAATCAAAGAGATTAAAATTAAATGAGGCAAAATATATGTGTTTCTTGCTAAAAATATTGATTTCATTAAATTAAATTTTGTGAGTTTAAACTATAGATTTAATGAAAGGTATTTTCAATTTCACAAATTAATTTAATCAAAACCAAAGCATGATCATAAACATTAAAAAGATTATTTGAATAAGCTTAAATTAAACATCAACGGATATTTAACTAATCTAAGCAAACAAACTTAAAAGAATACAATTATTTAGGAAATATCATGATTCTAAATATGCACAAATAAGACTCAATCAAACTCGAATATCAGATCAATAAAATATCTAGAGTCATGATGGATGAAATCAAATGATCAATCAAAATACTGAAACGAAGGTAATAACTAGCCATCATCTCGAATAATCAGTTTATGCAATGAGGACCAAATCTAGGTGGGGAATGTGAAAAATAACATGGTATCCCACCAGCAGTAAGGAACCAACTCAATCAAATCCAAAAAGAAAATACATGCTAGATAACAACAAAGAATGGCAATAATCCAAATGATTCCAAAGATGCACAAGAAGGATCATCTAAGTGATGCAACTAATCAATCATCGAAACATCATGTATAGGAGTGAAATGCCTATAATAATCATGTCTCAAGATATCATACCAGAGAGTCAAACAATACTTAGATAGATCATGTCAAATCAATGTGAAAAATGTGGACCTGAAATACCAATTAGAAAAATCATAAAAAAAGTCTTTAGGTTCACAATATCAGCACAAATCGGGATTGACAAAATTTTGAAAAATTCGGAGTAGGGAACAAGATTTCAACAACTTTTGCAAATGCACCAACTTCTGACTATCGAGTCATCCTTAAAATGTTGAATTCGAGGAGTTAATATATTTAAAACAACTTGTGGATATTGACACCGACTCCCGATTGCCGAAAAAGTAGGGGAGTCGAGGTGAACATTCCACAAAATTTTAGTGAGTGTGCTGACTTCCGAGGTTTACTTGAAATGTTTGGAAACATAACTAAACAATCAAACTTTCTTGTAATGTGTATCTCGAAGTTGTGGATATATCAAATATGATAAGTATCATTATAAAATATAAAGAGACGAGATCCCAATATATCGAAATCAATACAAAAGATCAAGAAACGAACTAAATCAAATGGATGTTGATTGCTAAGGCATAATTGTGCATCATACTAGAGATAAGCTGAAAAATATATCATACCATGATCAAATAGAAACATAATCAAAAGATATTGACCCAAGATTCGTCAAAAAAGGATAAGGGTGATTATCAATTTTGAGAATTTTAAGTGGGGAATGCTTCATTTTGATCAAAATTGTAGGGGAGTTGTTGTAGCCACAACAGAAACCAATCTACATAGGGTTTATATTTGACAAACAACTATTATGCAACAAATTTCCAAAAAGAACACGAAAAGGGAAGAAATAGATCAGAAAGATTACTCCACAACTTGAATGAAGAAAATAGATGAATAGCAAGCCTCTTCGAGGGGGAAACCTCGTTATACAATGTACTAAGTACACAAGGAAAGACAAGACAAGATACATAAATGAAAATATCTCCTTCCTATATATATGATATTATGATATATAATTACAACTCACTAATCCAAGCTGACATAACTAATATAACCATACTAATTATAGTGATCACTAATGGACCAAAGATGACATAAAAAAATTGTAATGCACCACAATATAGGGAGAAATGTGCCCCCATTTAGGGCTTAACGTACCCCTCCCCTCCAGACAAGTGTTGTCCTCAATGCTTGATTATTTGTGGATGCTTCTGTATGAAGGACTCATCTTCCTATTTCGAATATTCCACTGGCAGGTTCTTCCACTTGATAAGGTACTCGCTAATATCTCGATTTCTCAACTATTTGGTCCTTGTTTCAGTTATTTTTTCAATTTCCAATATGAATTTTCCTTCTTCATCAAGCTCGAGTAATATTGTTTGAATTGGGATCTTGTTTCCTAATACCTTCTTTAAGAAAGAAACATGGAATATTTGATGCACACTTGAAGATGAAGGGAGCTCCAATTTGTAATCCATACTACCAATCTTCTGCAAAAATTTATAAGGACCATAATACTTGGGTGCTAATTTATTGTCCTTATTTAGTTGCTTGAGGCACATCTACTTGTAAGGTTGTAGCCTCAGAAATACCCAATCCCCTTCTGTGAAACTCCTTTCACTACGATGTTGATCATCTTGTTGTTTCATCATGTTTTGTGACATAGCCAGGTTTTCCTTAAGTATCTGGAGAAATTCTTATCAGTGCTCTATGTGATCTTCCATGGCTTGAAATTTAGATTTTCCTTTAAGGTAGATTTGATAGAGGGAGGTTGGTACCCATAAAGTGCAATAAATAGAGACATTTTGGATGATGTATGTAAGGAATTATTGTACCACCATTCTGCCAAAGATGACCATTTCCCCCACTGTGTTTGTTCATCAGATGCAAAGCAACGAAGATATCCTTCCAAACATTTGTTCACTATCTCATTTTTCCCATCAGATTGAGGATGATAAGATGAACAGTGAGCCAATTGGGTACCCAAACAAGAAAAAAATTCAATCCAAAATTTTCCAGTGAAAATTGGATCTATATCACTTACAATAATCTTCAGGTTTCCATGTAACTTTTGAATTGTTTCCATAAAGGTTGTAGCTACTGTGATTGCATTAAAAGGGTGAGAGAGTGCTGAAAAATGTGCATACTTTGTGAGTCTATCAACAACCACCATAATAGCATTCTTTCCTTTTGACTTGGGTAGACCTGTGATAAAATCCATTGAGACTTCCTCCCATCACTAGAAAGGTATGTCTAATAGTTGTAGAAGTCCTAGGGTCTTAACTGTTTCAACCTTATTTTGTTGGAAAACCAAACATTTGGCCATGAAACTTTGAACATCATATTTAATACCTTCCCAAAAAAAAACCTTCTTGACCCTGTGGTAAGTTTTCAAGAATCCAAAGTGCCCACCTATAGGAGAGGTGTGTAATTCCAAGAGGATCTTTTGTTTGAGTTGTGATTTTTTGCATAAATATAAGTGATCCTTACACCATAGTGAATCATTTTTATACACAAAAGTATCTGATAAACTACAATTGTCCTACATCTTTTGAATGAGAATCCACATAGATAATTCATTTTCCCATTCTTCCCTTAATGCTACTACCCAATCGGGTTGTAGAATGGAAAGTGCACAAAGTAATGCCCGACATCTTCATCTTTTATAGAAATCGCATATTCCACCACATTATGTTTCCCTTTCATATAGATGATTTCAAATTCATATACCTATGAAATTATAAATCGCATCGGATCTAAGAGATGAGTACACCTCACAGAGAAAGAATGAGCAAAAAAGATAAATTAGAGTGAAAACTACAGTAAAAATGAGCAGACAAATAATCATGCATGAGAACTCAGATAGGAGTAGAATAATGTCACATGATCCAATAATAAGTATAATGAAAAATTATGTTTCAATGTAGATAATTAGAATCGCACAGGAGAATTCGAACCTCAGTTGGTCTAGCATAGGAATTGTCACCATTAGAGTGCTTCAGAAGACTCAAACTCAACTAAATTGAACCTAAACTCAGTTAATTGAAGACACAATTAGTTAACTTACCAAAAAGTGCGCATTTGTGAGTTTTCCATGCAAAAAAGTCAGAAAAGGGTGCATCAAGCCATAATCAATGGAATTCGGAGCTCTAACCCTCCACAAGAGTCAGCTAACTCAAGGACTAAACTGGAACACTAGTAGGTTCCTATAAAATAGGGAACCGACTAAAGTGGTCCTAAAATTATTCATGCAGGGTTCAGAAGGTGGTAGATGGATCCTAGATGACATATGCACACCACTAGGGGGGAAATGACATCATCAAGTACTAGGAAAATGAAATAATGCTAGGTAGGACAACGATGGAGTATGAAAATATCCTAACAATCCCAACATCTTGGTTACCCATTTTTGTTGCTCCTCCGAAGATAATATCTGTTCCAAGAAGTATTTAAGACTATTGTGATCTATTTTGACCTTGAAGTACCTACCTATTAGGTAAGGATGCCATTTATTAAGATCATCTAGTATTTCCAACGTTTCCTTCTCATAAATGGGCTTCTGTAAGTGATTTCCCTTGATTGGATGACTTGTGAAAGAAAGCGAGTGTCCTTCTTGCATTAGAACATCACCAATGCCATTTCCTGAAGCATTGCATTCCACAATAAAGGTTTTTGTGAAGTCTGGTGTGGTCAAAACAAGAGCTTTGCACATTTCCCCTTTCAGTTGTACAAAATCTTGAGTTGCCCTCTGGAGTCCAAAAAAATGCATCATTCTTCAATAATGTTTTTAGAGGCGTTGTTGTTCTTCCATAGTTCCAAACAAACTTGTGGTAGTACCCTGTCATACCTAGGAATCCTCGACGATTCTTCAGGGTTTTGGGAATCATCCAGTCCATCATGGATTTAATTTTTGGGGGGTCTACCTTAACACCTTCATGAGATACAATATGACCCAAATACTCTACCTCCTTTACCCAAAAGAAAACTTTGGAAGGTTTTGCATATAGTTGTTGCTCCTTTAGTAGTTGTAGTACCCTGTCAACATGTTGAACATGTTATTCTCAAGGCTTGATATAGATTAGTATATCATCAAAGAACACTAGCACAAATTTTCTAAGGAAAGGCTTGAAAATGGAATTCATCAAAACTTGAAATGTGGAAGGTGCATTTGTGAGACCAAATTCCATCACCAAAAATTCATAATGACCTTCATGAGTTTTGATTGTTGTTTTGGGGATCTCTTCATCCTTCATTCTAATATTATGATACCCGGAATGGAGATCCAACTTGGTGAAGAAAAATGGTCCATGTAATTCATCTAATAATTCATCAATGACAGGAATAAAAAACATCTTTAATGGTAATCTTGTTAAGCTCTCTATAATATGGACACATACACCATGATCCATCTGGCTTGTGTACAATTACCACTAGTGCAGAGTAATAACTTTGGCTAGGACTAATTATACCGTCCTCCAAAATTTCTTCCACCATACACTCAATCTCACTCTTCTTTCCATAGGGGTATCTGTAAGGTCTGGTTCTAGGAGGAGCACTTCTTGGAATTAAGTGAATAGCATTATAAAAACTAGAACAGGTGGAAGACCTTTGGGAATATCTTCAAATACCTTGGAATGCTTATTAATGACCTTTTAGAGATCTAGGGAAATAAGAGACTTAGATGTTTCAACATCTAATGAGCATAATTGTATAATTACACCTTGATGTCCCTTTTTTATCATTTTTTCCATACCATTAGATCTCATCACCTTGCTTGGTTTCCATGTGATACCATTTAACTCGTATTATTTTCATTCCCATAGAAATTTCATCAAAAGCTTCTGAAAATTAAAATCCATTGTTCCCAAGAATTGTAACCATCAACACCCCCCATCGGAATAAAAATCATCAGACTATTCAATACATATTCCCCCATAGTAAGATTGATATTTCGGCTTTCCCCTAAGAAATTGATAGTTCCTCCATCTGCAATCATTACTTGAAATTCTAGTGTTGGATATACAAATCAAATGAGAGCTTTGGCTAATTTACAGTGAATGAAATTATGAGTACTACCAGAATCAATCAACATTATTACCTTTTTCTTTTTGATATATCCTTCGAAATTGAGAGTTTGAGGAGTGTTAATACTAGCCAATGCATGATAGGATATGGTGGTAGTAATCTCTTCATAAGTAGTATCTTCTATTTCTGCATCTTGAGACGGTTCACGTTCTTTTGGTTCTTCCTCTTCACAATCTATGAAGAATAATTTCTTCTCACCACACTTATGCCCCTTCCTATAATTGCTGACACAATTAAAGCATAAGCCTTTTGCTCTTCTTTCCTCTAGTTTTTTAGGTGTCAACCTTTGAGGTGGGTTAGAAGAAGGAACATTATTCTCTTGGTATGTGTGGGAGGTAGCCTTTTTAGTATCCATTGTCATATTTTTACTTTCAACCTTCCTTTCCATCATGAAAGCCTTCTCCAATGATGGTGGTTCAAAGAGACGCACCTCATGTTGAATGATATATTCTTTCAAGGTTCCAATAGAGAGATCCAACAAATTATCTTTATAAATGTTCTTCTGTTAGGAACCCATGTCAACCCTTCTATTTACTTTGTTAGTATATTGTTGTTGGATGCATTTGCTTTGTAAGTCATCCCGTAGAATTTTTTGATTCATAGTTTTTTTTATTGTTGTTGGACACATATGCTTTGTAAGTCGTCTCGTAGTAATTGTTGATCCATAGTTTGTATTGGCCCATGGTTTGTATTGACACATGGTATTGACCCATGGTATTGGCGGCTAGACTTAGTATATAAGTTTGTGTTGAGACCAATAAAGGTATGGTGAAGTTATTTGTATTGAGCTTGCTCAAAGGAGGTTTCCCCTTCGAAGTGGCTTGCGATCAATAAAAGTGATTCTAAGTTCTATTATTTCTGCTATCTCGTGTATTTTCATTAATTAATTGTTGCAGGTTCTTCACATCTGGTATCAGAGCGATTTCTTGGCCTTGTTGGGTGGAATTTATGCCAAAATATTTTTCGCATCTGTTGCAGCTTTGTATCTGGGAATAATCCCTATCCGCTTAACTATGGGAAGTACTTGGGCATAAGCCCTAAAACTCATTGTGAGGAGTACCACAGGAACCCTAAAGTAGTTGGCCCATTGAGAGGACCTGCCAGCGAAAAGGGAAATGACCCCTACCTAATTGACATGAGGACCTTCCCGGAATGCAACCCAAGGATGCTACAGGGGAACCACCCCTTCAGATTCTGCATCAATTTCCACATCTAAAGCTTTGAGGACAAATCTTTTTCCAAGGGAGAGGGGATGTTAGGAATCCATGTCAACCCTTCTATTTACTTTGTTAGTATATTGTTGTTGGATGCATATGATTTGTAAGTCATCCCGTAGTATTTGTTGATCCATAGTTTGTCTTATTGTTGTTGGACACATATGCTTTGTAATTCGTCCAGTAGTAATTGTTGATCCATAGTTTGTATTGGCCCATGGTTTGTATTGACACATGGTATTGGCACCTAGACTTAGTATATAAGTTTTTGTTGAGACCAATGAAGGTATGGTGAAGTTATTTGTATTGAGCTTGCTCAAAGGAGGTTTCCCCCTCGAAGTGGCATGTGATCAATAAAAGTGATTCTAAGTTCTGTTATTTCTGCTATCTCGTGTATTTTCATTAATTAATTGTTGCAGGTTTTTCACATCTTCACTCTAATACTTAGCTTCTAAAACAAATTTCAAAACATATATGTATTTCCTCATCATACCTTATTTATGTTCTTTCCTTCAAACATCTTGGTCAAGGAATCAAACATCTCCTTTGGTGTCTTTAGAGAAGACACATGTGGTATGAGATGGTATTTGATAGAATCTGCAATGATTCTCTTGGCCTTGACCAAGTTCTTCTTATGTAAGGCCTTAGCCTCATCTCCCTCTGGAACTGGAACCTCTTCACTTATGTAGGTGTCCAATTCATTCTCTTCTAGGATTAACCCAATCCACATGAATTGCTAAAACTCGATCTGGAGCTAGCTAGGGTTTAACAAAGAAACCCTAAAAATCCAAACTTGGAATTTAAACCTTTTGTTTGGACAGGGAGATGCAATTGAATGAGGAGAGCAAGTTGGTGTGCTCATATTTTGAAAACTTCAAAAATTGACCCCTCAAAAGTGACTTGCAAATTTTGGATCTGCAACTTCTGTCAAATTCTGGTTTTCGTGTTTTCTGGGCCAAAACCCGAATTAGGGTTTGATAGATCCCAGGGTTCTACCTAACCAAAAAAATCGATCTTGGTCTCTAAATTTCGATTTTGCTGAGGAGAGAAATCTTATGCTGAGAGAACTCCAAAATTCAACTTCTGTCAAAACCCCTAATTTCTCGTATCAGTGAGAAGCCAAAAATGAAAGTGCTCAGAATCCAATTCTATTTTGACATAAATATATACCATATTGTTTCTGTTACATCTCTGAAATTATGGATTCTTGTTACAGCGTAATTTTCCACCTTGTGAGCATCATCATTGATTGGCCTTCAGGATCCATTTTATTGACTCAAATTCACATTGTGTCCCCCAAATACACATTTTTCCCTAGTTTTGTTCCTATACGCTAGTTGTTCCACTATAGCCAACGTACACCAAGTTAAATGGTAAAAACCAATAGATAATTACTTTTTACTCCCAAAAAGCAGTCTTACGGTGACCTTTGGCTCTCCATAAGCCTCGAAACAACTCGATTCGACCTTTCACTTACCTTTGGAAGGATATATATTGAGCTCTTATGGTGTATGAAAGGGGAGGAGAAAGAGAGAGCAAGATAACTCTAGTAGATTTTTTCTGTGACTTGAGTCTACACTCATTGATCCTTGTTGTTGTGAACTCCTTATGTTCACCTACAAACTCCTTTCATAGTTTGAGTTTTCCATTGCATGGGGGATTGAAGTGGTGGAGGCACAAGTGGAGAGACCTAGATCTTAGTTCAGATTGGTTGCTGGCAAGAGGTCATATATTGTACTTCTTGTTATTTATTAATGGAAATACTCATTTTCTCGTCCAATTGATGTTGTGAATGTTGTAAAATTACATTGGGTTACATTTTCTTATGATATCATGGATCATGCTATTGATTAGGCTAATGTCTTTTACATGTTATATGCACTTGCTTGTATTTGTTGTTGAGATGAATCTACAGGTTCAACTGTAGAGGTTGAAAGCTCAACGAGGATCTACTTCGAACATCCAGTTGAAGGTTGGTCTTTTCTCCATTATCTTAGCATTGCCATTTATATAGCATTGCATTGGGAATTGAGTTATTTTCTGGTAGTCAGTTGTCTGTTGTGGTCTGCCCCAAGCCATAGGAAGTTTTCTCCATAACAAAAATGGCGACTCCACTACGGAGAACCTCCATTTTTGGGTATTTTTAGGCATTTTTCCTTATTTTGAGTTGTTCTTTGTCGAGCTTTTGTATCATTGATTGGATGTCGAGATCTATAGTAGAAAACTAGATTTTTCTGGGTTGTTTGACCTTTTTTGGGCTCATTTTCCTTTCCCTATGCATGGGTAAACCTGGTTTTGACCGCATCTACCCGCAACTGTTCTTTGAATAGTTGCATACAAATCCGAGATTGTTTAATTTTTTTCCTTGGGTGGTTGTTGGGTTTATTTTTAGTGTTCCTGAGTCTTAGTTGGCCTATTTCCTCACTGTTCCATGCTCTATTTGTGACCAAAAACTCTTCTTTCTTTTAGTTTTTGAGATTTTTAATTTTTCACAATTTCTTGTTTTATAGCTCATTAGCTTGGCTGAATCTTACTGTTTGGGTTTTGTTGGGTTGTCTATTTGATATGATATGTATTTCTTTACTGAATAGTTAGATTTTGCTTGAATTTTTTCATTTCATTATATTGAAAAAATACAAAAACATTGTTTTGCATTTTCCTTGCATTTATAAGAGAAAATACAAAAATATTTGATTTATGTACTGCATTTTACATCTGAATGCTTGTGATTTCATCTAGGACTTGCTTGTGCATTGAAATTTTAAAGAGATTGCATTTTATTTCGAACCGTTGGATTGATTGTCATATTAGTGGTATGTTTTTTCTATTGAATAGTTGAGGCTAGTGTTTTTTGGTTGTGCATACCATTGAGTCTTATACATCTTCAGTTTCACAACCATATCCTTTGAGTAATTACAGCCATTAAAATCAATGCTTAATCTTAAAATTGATTAGAAACGATTTTCTTTTTATAGGGCGCACCAACTAGCTTAGGTTTAGAGCCTTGGAATAGATCATTGTGAGTTAACAATCCAAGACTATTGAACCAACATTATGTGTCTAGCCAAGGAGTGGTGAAACCCATGATATACATCAGTGTTCTCAGGAAGCTCTACTCAGACTAGAGTTAAGCACAAGGTCACAGGAGGTTAGTTGTGGAGATATCCCTCTAATAGTAGCTGAAGATGGGATACACTTACAGGATTTGTTCGTGTATGAGGACTCTTGGGGGATTTGACCCTCTTGAGTTTCGGGCTTAGCAACCCTACCCATACGACGAATCCCACCTGCGACTGTCCCCTTGAGGATTGGTTATATTGTGGTGACCTTAGTTGCTTTACCTAGGTATCACATAGGGCATTCGTTGTGGTTATTCTATGATTGTCCTGAGTCAAATAGGGGTTGGATAGCATAGTTTCCTGTTGTATAGGGATTTGACCTTGTGCACGCAGTGAAGTCTGGGAACCCTTATAACTGATTCTGTTACCTCCCGTTATAGTTTGGGAGTTTCAAGCCTCTCTTAGGAGAGAAATACCGGCTGTAGTATCGGGAGGTCCCTTGAGCCAATCCTATTTGTGTGTATTTGGTTGTAGTTTATTTAGGTGTGTGCTCTTTTATCGTTAGTTGGTCGTTAGGGGGCATTTAGATTTGTTGTTATCATGGAGGAAGATCCACCTCTCCATAGGTCTTGTCATTTGGCTAGTCTGCCGATGAGGTAGCACGTCCTTTTAATAAGAGACGCTAGAGGATCCCCTCCAATCCTTTTGATACTTTTGACGAACTTCAAGATTACATTATGACTTTTGCATCTGGAACACCGGGAAGAATTCCCATGACTCTGCAGGGTGATTTTGATGGACATCATATTCCTTCCACTCCTAGGGAAATTGGAGGGGGAGGTTCACCCCCACACGTTTCCTTTTCAAGTTTTGGGCCATACCCACCCCCGGAGCCAAACCCATCTCTTAGTACACACACTCGGGGATTCTGATATGGGATTCCAAATCTCAATGACATCACAAACCCTTCGACCACTAATCCTTGTTCACTTGGTATGCCCAGTCTTAATTTGAATGTTATATCCACTTCGTCGGGTAGTCAGGCTAATACTAGCCATGGAGTTACAAGAACTGCTCCCTCTGGGGCCAGCACAACCTCTTATGCTCCCTCTGGGGGCGGCGCATCCACTACTTCCCCATCCGGTGGTGGCACAACCTTTTCCACTCCATTTCAATTTACATCTGGTCATGTCCCTTCAGCTTCTACAACTGTTGGGGGTGGACCACATCCTAGGACTGCCCCTCATTTTAGTGGGAACACTTCACATAACATGGCTCACATTACACAACCTAACACGCATGTTTCTATGCATATACCCATGACTACGACTACGAAGGCTATCCAACATGTCCCTCCCTACAGTGGGGGTGGGCACATTCCCAGCACTGGGGGTGGGCACATTCCCAACACTGGGGGAGGAAACATTCCCAACACTAGGGATGGGAACATTCCCAATGATGGGGGTGGGAACTTACCCTATAATTACGGTCATTAATCAACTGCTCCTGCTACAGATATCACTTATATGCCTTATCAGTATGGTTGTAATCCTTCTTATAATGCATCCAGTTATGGCCCTTATTACAACCCTCATAATTATGGTGCTCATAACACATATATACCTTCGTACCCTTACACGGGTCAGGGTGGAGATGGTTATCAGCCCTATGGTCATGGTCATGGTCCATATCATCCCTACGGTATGCAAATTCATCCTCTTGTGGGAGCTTTTAATCCAGCTTCACATCCATAGCTCTCGTTTCTTGCTCAATTGAATCTACCAGAACTTTCGAAGCTCACGAATGATCCATTTTGTCATGATCTGGGTGATAATGTTATGACTTTTCACCTTTGGTGCTCCTCGAATTCATTAAATCACGATTCTATTCGTTTCAGACTATTCAATGCACCCTCACGGGTGTAGCCGTGAAGTGGTATGTCGAGTTGCCTGGGGGCACTTACAGGGGCTTTAATGAGATAGCTTTGGTTTTCTTAGATCACTTTCAGTTTCTGGTTTGCTATGATACTGGCACCAAGATTTTATCTACCTTCCTCCAAAACAAGGCCACACACATATCCGATCATATTCAGGATTGGCGTTGAGGGAAGAGGTTAGTCAAAGCCAACATTCCTCCAGAATTTCTGTTGGAATGGTTCCTCAAGTCTTTGCTTCCCTACATATCTAAGGAAATTTTGGTGTATTTCATTACAACTGAGGAGGAAGCTATATTCAAATACCATCAGCTAGATTTACTCTATGCTCAGTCGGGCATCCTGTACGATATCATTCCTGATGCACCACGCTCATGTCATGAGCCCAAGCCAGTTCCTGGACCACATGTTGATGGCATAATGGGATCCATGAGTACTCGCCCTATAGACTTGGTGACAAATCAAATGCAAAATTTGTCTATTAGCCAGTATACCCCCGGATAGGATCATGCCTTGTCCACTCCTACCCAGTCATCCGATGTCCATTCTATACAGACGACGAACCTATCATGTAACCAACAACTTGGTGGAAAGAAGAAGGGGAAAAACAACCATAAGTGTGGGAATAATTCAAATAATGGAAGTAATCGAAACACTCCTAGGAAAGAGAATGCCAACCCTCCTTAGGACGGCGGAAATACTGGTGGGGACCGTAATCCAATACGTAAGGTGAAATTCCCTTGCAAAATTTGTGGGGAGGATCACCTGACTCACTTGTGTCCTCAAATTGAGGAAGCATCGAAGCATCTTGCACAGATCCTAGCTCTGTTGAAAGATTCCCTTCCACATCATCAGAATATGGCTTTGAATGCTCCCACCACTGGTTATGAGACTAATGAAACTAAAATGTCTTCTTCTCATTCCGGTGGCTACGGATGCATGAACATGGTCCAATCTCAGGTTAGTGTTGCTACTCGTCAACGTGATTATGGTGCACCACAACCGAATATGGGTAATGAGCCTCCTCCTCCTCCTGACACTTCACTGCATATCGAGAAGCCCACTACTATGCTGTGGATACCGAAGGGTGTTCTTAAGTGCTCGATGCACAATCCCAATGCCCGAGCCGCCCAAAACTACTCTATTGTAGAATATTTGGGCCAAAATCCATGTGCTATGTCGGCTCTTGAGGTGTTATAGGAATGTCCTTCCCAAAGGCATGCTCTTTTATCTACTTTGGGAGTTTAGGATGAGAGTATCCCTAGTATCATTAAATTTGACACTATTGATGTCGAGCCTCGCTTGCCTTACCATGTGGATTTTCAAATCCACGTGAGGTGCTTGAATAAGTTCATTAAATGTATGGTGGTTGATGAAGGTGCTTCCACCTCAGTAATGTCGTTGTATTGTTGGAAAGCGCTTGGTTCTCCTCCCTTGTCAAAATATATGACCATGCTTACTGTGTTCTATGGTCGGTCGTTTAGGCCACATGGTATTCTCCCTTCCCTTGAGGTCCACTTGGGTGGAAAATTCGTGCCTATTGAATTCGAGGTGGTCGATGCGCCCATCGACTACAACCTTCTTCTGGGAAGGAATTGGATCTACGCAATGAAAGCGATCGTATCCTCCGTCTTTAGAGTTATTTTCTTTCCTCACGAAGGAAGAATCATGATAGTCGATCAACTAGATTTCCCTAGTTCTAATTTCATAGCATCGCTGGGAACTATGGTTCCCTAGATCAACAATTCTCAACTGGAAATTGGGAACATTGGTGTAGGATTGTATCCATCCTTGATGGGATCATTCAACTTTGTTGCACCAATTGCTTGTATTGGAACCATTTCTGATCGTGCGCCCTCGTCGTTGAATAATGTACCTTTTCGGACCTCATATTTTAATGATTCATAGACTTTACCATCCATGAGTACCTCACCCAAAGACATTTCGCATGTTGTAATGGCCATGCCATTATTTGTAGTTGAGCTTGCATACCATGAAATTCAACAAGCCACTGTAGAGTCAGATCTCTCCTCTTCACAGATAGAAGAGGAAGATCTCGTTATGCTGTCAGCATGGGCAGTCGAATTGTCTTGCTTGCATGATTGTCTTGATGGTAATTTTCCTTTGGATGAATCCATCATTGAGGCCATGTGCAGTAGTGAGAGGCCTTGGGAAGACTTTCATCACTACTCTTATTTTCTTCCTAACCTTGATCTCATTGAGCGAGAAGAGTTTAGGACGACTCTTATAGAAAGGGTTGGTCACCCTATGGCTCCTTTGGACTCACATGGGATTTACATGTAGGGGAATATGGCTAATATATCCCCAACCATACTGATCAATATCTCTCATACGCCTGGAAAGATAGAGAACATTTCTATCGGTGTTGATTGTTCTCCCAATGATATCATCCGTATATACACCGAACTGTTCAAGGAATTTCAGGACATTTTTGCTTGGTCATATGAGGAGATGCTAGGAATAGACCCCAGTATTGTCAAACATGAGATTAAGACATATCTCAATGCTAATCTGGTTCATTAACGACTTCGTGCTATGAATCCTTGAAAGGTAGCTGCGATTAAGGAACAGGTGGAGAAACTCCTTAAAGTCGGTTTCATCTACTCGATTCCTCTTACTCAATGGGCGTCAAATCATGTTCCTGTAGATAAGAAGCAAGGAACCATCTGTGTATGCATAGACTTTAGAGATATGAACTGTGCATGTCTGAAAGACAACTTTCCCACAACATTCATAGTTCAAATCTTGGATGTGTGTGCAGGAAGTGAGGTTTTTTCGTTTATGGACGGTTTCTCCGGATATAATCATATCTAAATAAATCCCGAGGAACAACATAAAATGGATTTTATATGTCCTTGGGGTAAATTTGCGTACAGGAAAATGCCCTTCGGCCTTAAAAACATTGGAGCTACATGATTTCAACGTGCCATGACCTATTTGTTTCATGACCTTAAGCGTATAGTGGAGGCATACTTGATGACCTTGCTGGCCATTCTTGTAAAAGAGTGGACCACCCCAAGCACCTTCGCCTCATTTTCAAAAGATGTTGGTGTTACAAGATTCAGTTGAACCCCAATTAGTGCATCTTTGTTGTGAAGACACGTCTCATTTTAGGGTTCATAGTTTCACAAGAGGGTATAAGAGTCGATCCTCTTAAGGTTGAGGAAATAATTCGGTTTCCTCCTCCACGTAACTTGATTCAACTTCAGAGCCTCCAAGGGAGAGCCACTTTTCTACGATGCTTTGTAGTGAATTCTGATATTCTTACCAAAGGTTTCGCATGACTGTTGAAGAAGGACACGCCGTTTATCTGGGATGAGCAAGCCGATCAGTCTTTCAATGTTTTGAAGAAAGATTTGGTATCGGCCCCTTGCTTAGTCAACCCGACTTTGCTAGAGATTTATTGATTTATGTGGTCGTGTCTCTTGAGATGAGTGGAATTATCTTAGTTCAGGTAGATGATGCGCTCCAAGAGCATGTCATCTATTATCGAGTCAAAATTTAGTAGACGTTGAGCTGAGATACACTCATGTGGAGAAGTTGGCACTTGCAACTATTCATGCAGTCCAACACTTACAACATTACATTATGCTTAGGAAAAACACTATCATAGCACACATCAATCCATTTCAGTTCATGTTTTCACGACGTCTAATAGGGGGAAGTATAATAAATGGATTGTTATTCTTCAGGAGTTTGATCTCGATTTTGCTTCAGCAATGTTGGTGAAATCCTTGGTTTTCGCTGATCTCATGTCATATTTTCGATGACTTGATGAGGACATCATCCATGAAGATTTCTTTGTGGATGAGAACTTATTTCTTATCTCATCGGTGGACCCTTGTTATGGGAATATCATCATATATCTCCAAACTTTGAAGTTCCCTTTGCAGTATTTATGGGATGAACGACGACGTGTGAGACACCAAGCTAAATATTATGTCATCAACAACAATTTGTATCGTCGAGGAAAGGACTCCATCCTCCATCGTTGTTTGACTCATGAAGAAGAAGAGTTAGTACTGAATGACTTCCATAGTGGGGCGTGTGGTGGTCACTTATCTGGGCTTGCGACAACCCAACGCATCATGCGAGAAGGTTACTTCTGGCCTTCGATCTTTAAATATTGTATGAGCGTTGTAAAGAGAGGTCACCCTTGCCAGGTGTTGTCTCCAAATATACACTCGCATCCCATGCCCCTTCATCCGGTCGTCATCATCGGTCCCTTCACTAAGTGGGGCGTGGATTTCATGGATTGCAAAATAACTTTGGCTTGGGGGCATCACCATATCATTATGGCCGTGGACTGACTTTTCCAAATGGGCTAAGACAATGCCTACCGTAAAAGCCGATGGTGCTACGGCAGTCCACTTTGTGTTCAATCAGATTATCGCTCGATTCGGTATCCAGAAAGAGATTGTCATTGACCACGGCAGTCACTTTTAGAACAAAATGATGGCGGATTTGTCACTCAAACTTGTGTTTCGTCAAGATCATTCATCTTCTTACTACCCCCAAGTGAATTGTCAGGTTGAGGCAATCAATAAGTCCTTAAAGACCATTCTCCAACATACCATCCAACAAAGCAAGAGCAACTGGTATATTATGTTTTACCCTACTTTGTGGGCATATTGAACCGCAGTTAAGATTGCCACTAGTTTCTCACCATTTCAGCTAGTACACAGTGTGGAGTCTGTATTACTAATTGAATGTGAAATCCCTTCATTAAAACTGGCCATAGAGATCCTTCTTGATATGTCAGATGTTGAGCAACATTTAATCCACATTGAGCATCTTGACGAGGAGCGTCGAGATTCCACGGTGGCTATAGATGCCAAAAAATGTCGTGTCAAGGTTCAATATGATAGGTCTGTCCATCCCCGACAGTAGGCTGAAGGTGACTTCATCCTCTTGTATGACCAAGCTAAGGAACCCCTGGGGGTAGGCAAGTTTAACCCCATGTGGCACGGTCCTTACATAGTGAGGCGTGTCCTTGAAAAAGGATCCTATGAATTGGAATACTATAAGGGGAACGCCTTGAAGGAGACTAGAAATGGGCTCTACCTCAAGCGGTATTATGCTTGAGCTTCTAGCTCAAGCTAATACTTTTGTATACTATTGTATAGTTGCATCTGTACATAGTTTAGATTTCTTTTGGTTTTTTGGATCTGCTAATTCACTTCTGTCTGGTTGAAGATGTCAGCAGAATATTTTATGTTTTTGGTATTCACAGATGGTGCTAGCCATCATACGCAACGACTTGCTTCTGCTGCATGGATTATTTATTCACCTGACCATCAGCTTGTGTGATCTTTGGGAGGTGCCTGTCTCAGTCCTACATCCAACAATGTGGCCGAGTACAATGTCGTAGTTGAGCTACTTCGGGATGCCATTTCGCATGGTATCCAGTATTTAGAAGTCTTCCTGGATTCACAACTAGTTGTGTCTCAATTAAATGGTCGGTGTCGTGTGAGGGATCCTACATTACTATGGAGGTTCTTAAGGGTAAGACTCTTGGAGTGTCATTTTGTTTCCATTACATACATTGATGTTCCAATGTGTTTTAATCATGTATCTGATGCAAATGCTAATTATGTCCTAGATTGGAATTTGTCACATCAATAAAGAAGCACACAATTAAAAATTCATTCACACATTTGTACATACAAATATAGTAGAACCGGAGAATCATAGTTTTTTATAAATAATATGTCCAAAAAAGGTAGTGTCACAGTACAAAACTGGAGCCCGTAGCTCTCAAAAATATACATAATCGATACAAAATATGGGACTCTAAGATATCTAATCCCTAGGAGGAGGCCTAGCTTCCTCGGGAGGATGTGTCTGATAATAATAGTGCACTCATTGGCTATGGGCTGCAGTAACCGCACCTAGGTGCCCGGTACTCCCACAACATGGCATTGCATTGTCTCTGGCAGATGCTCTACCTCGATCATGGGTACTCTAGTAGTCATACGGGATAGGTTGACCCGTACGGTCTCTAGTGTGCCCTCTACTACCGCACCAACTACCTCTCCACTCCTGCCCCATCGATGATGTCTCAGGAAACCCTCTGGTCTTCGCGGACCAGTATCTCTAAGAAAACAGTAGAATGTTAATACGTGATAGTACACCAATTTTTTTTTTCATTTTTATATATAATAAAAAATCCCAAAAAATTAAATACACAAAACAGAAAAAGAGCAACATATCAATGTCTCTGAATGTGGCCCCTGGAGTAAGCGGCATGTCGCGATCTCTGTGCGATCGCCTCCGAAGTCTATCCCTACATATGAGTAGTCATCAATGTCAATGACCTACCAATCCCACCATTGGAAGAACTCATCTGTATATGGTGATGCTTGTTGACCACCACCCTGTCGCATTAGTACCTCTGCTCACTGGGTCAGGGCTGGGTCACGGAGACTATGCAAAGGGACTTCAACCCTTGGACTGAGCCATGGAACTCTTGAAGAAGAAGAAGCTGCATAGTATACTGCCATACCCAAATTTCTTTTCCTTCCCATGCTTCCACTCCATTAACTGGGTCTCCATAGACACCAATAACGTTGTGCACCAATCATATACTACAGGCCTCATTCACTATGTTGCGTAGAACATCACCGTCCTTGAATCCTAGTGTAAAGCTGCGGAACCTATGATCCTCACAAGGTTGAGCACTATGTTATTGTTAAGATTTAATATGATAAGACAGAAAATACCAGCATTACATTTCATTTCACAATAATAGCATATACAGGATCACTGAAGAAACAACAAGCATAGCATAAACACAAGAGACACAAATTTATCTTGGTAAACCCTCATGGGGTAGAAAACCCAGTAAAGCTTCCTCAATATAGATGACCAGCAATATACAAATATGCAAACCAAAGATATGATCTCCTCCTCCACCATAGCAGACCTCTCCTCCACAAGTGCGCCTCTCTCTCAAGTGAGTGTGTGTGTCAAATGAGGAACACACCTCCTCTATTTATACACTACTCTGACATATCTTTTACACAAGTACACGTAGGCTCGTATTTAACCAGTGGGTTAAATACCCCACTACAACTGACTGGGATGACCCCTCTAGGGTGGTCTAATAACCCTTTGACCCACATAACACATATAGGGCCGACCCCCACTAGGGAAGTCTAATAACCCCAGTTACCACATTCCGACAGAGGAATAAAAATCTTCTGATATACAATAAGATCTTCACAGAGGAATGAAACATATCCGAAATAATAAAGTACAAATATAATATTCTTTGAAGTCACAATATCTCAACACTCCCCCTTAACGAAAAGGATATTATAATAGCATTTGCACGAGCAAGGAGTCATCAACATCATACATGATACATCTATAAATCATTGGAAGCTTTCTCAACATCATCAGTAACTCAATCAGTTACTGGAACATCAACATCTTCAGTACTGAGTCTTTATCTTCTGCAGCACTCGAACAACTACAATAACATCAACATCTATATCCTCACGATTGTCAGCATCATCATCATACGATCATTAGCATCGGTATCATCTCGATCTACAGCATCTGGATCATCACGATCTACAACATCTGGATCATCACGATCTATAGCACCTGGATCATCTCGATCTATAGCATCATCATCATCTCAATCTACATGATCAACATCATCGTCATCTAGATCAACTCAATCAGCATCATCGACATCTAGATCAACACGATCAGCAACATCATCATCTAGATCAATACGATCAACAGCATCGTCATCTAGATCAATATGATCAGTAGCATCATTATCACACGATCAGCAGCATCATCATCACACGATCAATCCAGTTCTATTTAGGACCTATGTCCAAGGATGATGGAATCTAGTCATGTACCTTTTGAACCGAAGTCCAGGGACAATCCAGTCCTATCATGTACCTTTTGAACCGAAGTCTAGGGACGATCCAGTCCTAACATGTACTTTTTGAACCGAAGTCCAAGGACGATCCAGTCCTAACATGTACCTTTTGAACCGAAGTCCAGGGACGATCCAACCCTATCAATTCTCGGAGACCTCATGTCTACGGCTCAGTTCACAAGACCAAAGTCCAAGGACGATCCAATCCTTACCATACATTTAGGACCGCGTCCAAGGATGACTTAATCCTCAACCGCACATTTAGGACCATGTCCAAGAATGACTTAATCCTCAATCGTACATTTAGGACCACGTCCAAGGATGACTTAATCCTCCACTGTACATTTAGGACCATGTCCAAGGATGACTTAATCCTCCACCATACATTTAGGACCACGTCCAAGGATGACTTAATCCTCCACCGTACATTTAGGACCACGTCCAAGGATGACTTAATCCTCCACGGTACATTTAGGACCACGTCCAAGGATGACTTAATCCTCAACTGTACATTTAGGACCACGTCCAAGGATGACTTAATCCTCCACCGTACATTTACGACCATGTCCAAGGATGACTTAATCCTCCACCGTACATTTAGGACCACGTCCAAGGATGACTTAATCCTCAACCGTACATTTAGGACCTACGTCCAAGGATGACTTAATCCTCCACCGTACATTTAGGACCACATCCAAGGATGACTTAATCCTCAATCGTACATTTAGGACCTACGTCCAAGGATGACTTAATCCTCAACCATCCACCAAGGACTTCATTCTCGAAGACATACGTCTACGGATCTTCTTTAGGACTGAAGTCCAGGGATGATCCAATCCCCTCACATGTTCACCAAAAACTTCATTCTCGAAGACATACGTCTATGGCTCTTCTTTAGGACTGAAGTCCAGGGATGATCCAATCCCCTCACATGTTCACCAAACACTTCATTCTCGAAGACATACGTCTACGGCTCTTCTTTAGGACTGAAGTCCAGGGATGATCCAATCCCTTCACATGTTCACCAAGAACTTCATTCTTGAATACATACGTCTGCGGATCTTCTTTAGGACTGAAGTCCAGAATGATCTAATCCCCTCACCTATTCATTCAGGATTTTGTTCTCAAAGACATACGTCTACAGCTCTCTTTAGGACTGAATTCCAGGGATGATCCAATCCCCTCAAGTCCACCAAGGACTTCATTCTCGAAGACATACGTCTACGGCTCTCTTTTGGACTGAAGTACAGGGATGATCCAATCCCCTCAAGTCCACCAAGGACTTCATTCTCGAAGACATACGTCTACGGATCTCTTTAGGACTGAAGTCCAGGGATGATCCAATCCCCTCAAGTCCACCAAGGACTTCATTCTCGAAGACATACGTCTATGGCTCTCTTTAGGACTGAAGTCCAAGGATGATCCAATCCCCTCAATTCCACGAAGGACTTCATTCTTGAAGACATACATCTATGGCTCTCTTTAGAATATATGTTCAAGGATGATGCAATCCTCTTGTCACCTTAGACCCTGTCTAAGGACCATCCACCAACCTCTCTGTCGGCATCACTAATATAGGTATCCTCATCATCGACCTCACTGTCGATGCAAGAAAATCTCATCATGAGTTATCACATCACTCCCCCTTTCGAGGAGCTCCTTCTGAACTATATTAAGTTTGTCTAAGAAAACTTTACTTGAGGTAGAGGTTAGTACACAGGATCGGTAGAGGTTTGGTTAGTACATTGTTACAAATTCAAACTTTTGGTTCCTTTCTACACCATATCTTGGAATACTAGATTCTTTGCCATCTTGATACAACTCTGCTTGTCACATAGGATCATAGTTGTGTCTATCTCTAAGTCAAACAATTCTGAATCCATACTGCTTCATAACTTAGCAGAGCAAGCAGCCATATATTCTGCTTGTTCTCACGAGAGCATGGCTGATCCCAGATAATAACATCCTCTCGATGTGTTCCTCCTGTCTGATACACTTCCTTCCCAATCAACATCTGTGTAGCCATATTAAGTCATGATCTCCAAGATAACATAGATCAAAGTCTTATTGTATCCTTTAGGTACCGCATCACATGATTTGTAGCTTATCAGGTGAACACATCTAGTTTCCACTTTAGACACATCAATGACTCAATATTTTGTCTGTACAGAGTTCTATCCACTAACTCTAATGAGTCATCTGATAACAACTTCAAGAGTGGCCATTCCAACACATCAAGTCCTTTTAATATTTCTCAGCATACTTTCCCTGGTTGAGAAAGATTCCTTCTGAGCCTTGTCATACTTCCAATCTGAGATTTTTCATTTTCATTTCTTCAGCCATCTTCTTCTTTCTTTTCATGATCTGTTTCTCATTCCTTGTCAGAAAGAGATCATCGTCATACAATAATGGTATGATAGGTTCATCATCTACAACCTTAAGGTAAAGGTTAGGAACAACTTTACTTTTGGTAAATCCCAATCTTATCAAGAAACTGCCAATTCTCCCTTTGTGACTGAACATCATTCACACTCTGCATTGAATGATCTTCTGCATATCTATCTATGCCATCTCTCGTTAGATGGCTCTACTGATAGAAAAGGTTGAGATCCTCATCACCCATGGTGATCATTAAGCTCATCAATTGATTATCGATCCTGGGTACCCATACAGAACCTGATTCACACTTCTTCTTTAATTACACCATTAAGAGAATGGTCTTATCTAGCCACTTGAAGCAAACATCTTATCATGATTCTCTTCCTCTTTCTAAGAGAATTTTCTAGCCACAAGCCTTCTATAGTGTGTTTTATTTGTAAATCCTTTTGTTTGAACATCCATCGCTTGTTCAGTGTTCATCATTCATCATGATCTTTCCTACAAATCAAAATTAAGTACATTATTAGTAATACTTCATAATCATCAAATCATATTGACATGATAACCTATTATGCATACAGATATAATTTACATAGTTATGTAACTATTTTGACCAATACTTTGGCACAACACTTTCCCATATCCTGTATGCATACAGTGTCTATCTAGATGCCTTCCATCTCTACCAGAACATACTATTGAGAGTGTGCACAGCTCTCAGCATGTCAACAAAGAGGTTTCATTCTAGACAAGCAACAATGGAATGTTTGTCCAACTTACCAATCATATGCATATTAGTAGTATACTGTTCAATGCTCTATGAATGTTTACACTCAGCATGATATATTCTAGGAATACAAATATGCATACAAGCAATATCATTTACTATTTCAAAGAACAACTCAAATACTTATCTTTTATGTTTGTGTGGTTGACTCCCGCTTGATCTTCTATATGTCTTTTGAACTTCTATTCATTCTGTACCACTATGCATGCTCAAGTGTGCACTAGTGTCATCCTCATGATCTCATACAAAAAAATACATTCATTAGTATATTCTCAAAACATTCTAATTCTAAATAATCTTGAATATGTATAGTCATGATTATAGATAATATTCAAGGTTTCAGGGAAGTCTTCTTTTACTCATGCATATTCTTGTTTGATCTAGTTAGTTAAATAATCAACCAAGATAAGAGACATAATCTGCATAAACCCTTGATTACTAACTTTATGAATAAGCATAACCAATCATACCAAGTAAACTTATATAAGGGATCCTAACATGACATAGGAAAACATACCTGGATTAGTATACCTGCTTAGTTATGTACAAAACAATCTCTTCAATGATTTAGAGATCCTGAGCTAGAACCTGCATGTCTCATAGGTTAAGCATAATATAACAAAGTCATACATACCTCGTAAGTAGAACAAATATTATGGATGAGTCTTTTTCTTCATGATGTCATGGTCATGGAACTTGATTTGTCTTTTGTGATGTACCTGTATCTTGTTAGCAGACAACATCAACCTCACACAACACCATAGTGCATTAGTACAATCATATAGCCCTAATCAATGAATGTCTTCGATCATTCACATGCATTCATACTGCTACTAGGGTAATAAGACAATTCTAACATTAATCAAGATTGTACTAATAAATAATATGAAGACAAACACACCATGAACTTAATCAAGAATCAGATTTCAAGACATACATGAACCTCCTTAAGTCATACTTGTTGAGACTTCTTGTAGTCTTCTTATGTAAGGCCTTAGCCTCAACTCCCCCTGAAACTTGATCTGGAGCTTGATTAGGGTTTGCTAGAGAAACCCTAAAAATTCAATCTTTGACTTTCACACTTCCAAATGAATGGAAGGATGTGTCTTGCTGAGCTGATCAAACTAGCATACTTCAATTTTGAAATCTCCAAAACTTGACCCCTCAAAATTGCCTTTGAAACTTCTGGATCTTCTGGACAGGATCCCGAACTAGGGTTTGATGAAGCCCACCCTTCTGATCAATCAAAAGGTTTGATCCAAGGCTCTAAACTCTTATTTTTTCTGAGGAGATTCCAGTCGTGATTACAGACTTAAAAAATTCCAACTTTTGCTGAAGTCCTAATTTTCCATCTTTCCGATCAAAATCCCGAGCTAGGGTTTAATCAAGCCCGGTCTTCTACCCAACCAAAAAATTCGATCTTGGTCTCTAAATTTCAATTTTCCTGAGTAGCATTCAGCCGTGGATTCCGATTCCAAAAATTCTAACTTTCTCCGAAACCCTAAATTTCGGAAGCCATGAATAAAGGTGCTCCAAAAATAATTATGTTTTGACAGAAATATGTACCTGACTGTTTCTGCTATAACTCTGAAATTTTTGCTCCACAGGGTCTGAAAACTTTTTCTGCAGTAGCCTGACCTGTCATCTTTCCATCTTGACAGGTCTGACCTCAATTGGATTTTCTGAGAGAGAGTTATGCCAAATGTCGCAACGTGACCTGTTTTTGGATAATACAGGAGAGCGAAATTGTATGGCGTGCCACGTGTCACTGTTTAAACTTCGGCCTCTGAAAACTTTTCCTGAGATATCTTTCCCTGTTATCTTTCCATCCTGATAGGGATGACCACATTTGGACTCTCTGAGAGAGAGTTATGCCAAGTGTCGCAACGTGACCTGTTTATGGAATAAAACAGGAGATCTAACTTGTACAGGGTGCCACGTGTCACTGGTTCAGATTCGGCCTCAAAAAATGTTTCTTGAGATATTACAGTCTGTTTATTACCTGTCACTTTTTACGAAATTTCATTTGGATCTTCCTATCCCAAGTTATGACCTTTTTTCCTAGGTCACCTGATTTTGACTGAGATCTGGAAGAGGCAGAAACCCTAACTTGTACTGATCATAACTTACAAAGTAAAATGAATCTGAGGGTGCCCTTTTGACACAAGATACCTGGAGATGTTATCTACGACCTGTAAAGGTTTCAGATCTTGAACCTTCTCTAAAATGAATTTATAGTGAAAGTTCCACGATTACCGGTTTTTTCTATGTAAAACCCTAACCTTCAAATTGTCGTAAGTAAAGCAAGTGTCGTAAGTGCCATACCTTGCCTTCCTTCAGGTTAGCTCTGATACCATGTTAAGATTTAATATGCTAAGACAGAAAATAGAAGCATTACATTCCATTTCATAATAATAGCGTATACAGGATCACTGAAGAAACAACAAGCATAGCATAAACACAAGAGACACATATTTATCCTGGGAAACTCTCATGGGGTAGAAAACCCAGTAAAGCTTCCTCAATATAGATGACCAGCAATATACAAAGATGCAAACCAAAGATATGATCTCCTCCTCCACCATAGCAGACCTCTCCTCCACAAGTGCGCCTCTCTCTCAAGTGAGTGTGTGTGTCAAATGAGGAACACACCTCCTCTATTTATACACTACTCTGACATATCTTTTACACAAGTACACATAGGATCGTATTTAACCAATGGGTTAAATACCCCACTACAACTGACTAGGCCGACCCCTCTAGGGTGGTCTAATAACCCTTTGACCCACATAACACATACAGGGCCGACCCCCACTAGGGAAGTCTAATAACCTGAGTTACCACATTCCGACGGAGGAATAAACATCTCCGGATATACAATAAGATCTTCATAGAGGAATGAAACATCTCCGGAATAATAAAGTACAAATATAATATTCTTTGAAGTTACAATATCTCAAGAGTTATTCACACTCAAACTCACTATGCCCCCAAAGGGTACCTGACTCCCCACCGTTTGGGTACTGGGAAGATAGTACCACTCTATGTAGTCGGGAATGGTGATCCCACCACCTATAGTGCGAGATCGAAGACTAGCCACCTCTCCTCGGTAGGACAACCCTATGAAATATATGTCATCCACCTCTAAGGAGAGTGTTTGACCATCCATGTTGAAGTTATGTGCGTCTACGTCTAGTTAGTCAATCAACCGACGAAGTAGTTAGTTTTGGGCCCTTAAACCCCCAACACTCTAGAATTTGTAAATCCCACACGCTTGTAATGCTTGTTGCGCAAGAAAATCTTAGCGGATAGTCTCATCGTGCTCTCTTTCCCTCCACTCTAGAACCATCCTGGAGGAAAAAAAAAGTTCCTTTTAGATTTTAACATTTAAAAAACATTCTTCACGGTCGTACCCACGGGATATTGAGTAGAAAGGGGCGTCTACCCGCAGTTAACGCATGTGTTGACCGCATCTAATAGGACCTACCTATGACCCGCAAAGTTGTAGCCCGTGTACAACATCATGGAGAAGTAGGGCCGGTCTAATAAAAACAATGGACCACTAAAAACTGAAATAAATATATCAAATGAAAGAGGGGGGATGAGACGACTAACCTGCTCCAGACGGCTCGTGAAATGGATACCCACACCTTCCAGAATCAACAAATGAACGTTGAGGTGAAAACCAACCAAAATCACTATTTGGATGAAAAATTAAAATGAATTGGTAAATAGTAATTTTTTTTACTATTTATAGTTTTGCAAACCCACTTCTCTATAGTTTTCACCATTTTAAGTTGTTTCGAACTAATATAATGTCTTGGAGTACCATTTTGAACAATTTTTTCTGATGAGAGTTGAATTTTTTACCATTTCGTGCCTACGACAGGTATATTTCACACCCGTCATAAAGGTTAGATGTCATTTTCACCTACATTATGCATTTGACCTTTGTTGGCAGGAGGTTTGATTAGTCATCATTGCAGCATTGCGAATGTTGCGATATCGTGAAAGGAGGAAAGCAACGTGCAAGGCGACAAGTACTTTTTGTAATTTTTGGTCATCTGGACCATATTATGTGGGTTTGGGGTCATAATTTTTTAGAGTTTTTTCAGAAGTAGTTAGGCGGTTGCCTAAGTGGACCATAATTGTAAAGGAACAAGCCTATAAATAGATTTAGGTTTGTAGGTGTTGATATCAATCGGTTTTAGAGAGCATGGATGTTGAATCTTGAGATCTTGATCCGAAGCGTAATACTGAGTATTTTGTTGTATCTAGGTTTTTGCAGAGATAAAATGATGTGATAGAGCTTTTGAGTAGAACCTTTTTGTCATTTCCATCTTTATGTGGTAAATGCATTATGCGATATAAAATTGTGAATGATGCGATGTTTCCTTACTACGATTAATGCTTTACTGTTATATATGTTGCAATAATGGTTCACTCTCTCTCTCAACCAGTAAGAAATACAACTTTGACACCACCGTGTGCATCAAGTCAACATAATTTAATAGCTAGTAGCTTAGTGACTATAGGAAGGAAGCCTAGGATGGCAGGCGAAGATGCAAAGTTACCGCTGTTCCACGGATATGGAACAGATAACCCCGAGCAGTACTGGTTTTTATGTGAAGCAGTATGGACTGTAAAGCAAATTACTGATGATAATGCTAAGAAAAAAAAATTGGAGACAACCCTTCAGGGTTGCGCATTAGACTGGTTCATGAAGTTTGTGCAGGTCCCTATAGGTGCTCCAGAAAAGACACTGGATGAAGTTCGAGCTAGATTGATCGCTGAGTTCAAAAAACCAAAATATGAAGCACAGTATATACAGAACTAAAAGAGGTTAAGCAGTATCCCAATGAAACTGTGTGGTATTTTGACTAGCGATTCAAAACATTGATGGTGAAGGTCAGCTTCAACATGAGCATTGTTCAACACAAAGAATGGTTCATCGTGGAATTGTTCCCCAACATTCTATTACTGCTGATGCAACAGAACATTACAAAACCAAGTTAAGCTCTGGATATTGTGATGCAGTTGGAAGAATCGCCGATTGGTGAGAACGCAGCTGGTATGTCACAGATTCAGACGCAGCTAACCAATTTGACAATACGGCTACAAGACCTTAAGAAGGGAAAAGAACAGCATGAAGAAGTATGGTGTACGCGATGTCATGGAGAGGGGCATACTAAGGATAATTTCCCAGATTTCTGCAATTATATGGTTTCAGGAGCACTGAATCCATTGAGAGGCAGAGGTATGCCGTGGTGTCACATCTGACAAGTATATGGGCATCGCCATGAGGAGTGTCAATACATGCAGAAGATGGTCACAAAAATGATGAATATGTATTGTAAATTCTGCAAATATGTGGGACATGAAGACAAATATTGTCGGGCATATGGTTTGCTTCAGGAGATAACGTACGATGCATTCTATGTGAAGGACGACCAGCGTGCCGTACAACAACTACAACTGCATCCACAGGTAGCCCAGCTGCTACCTCAACCATAGGTTCAGTTTGTACCACAATAGTTTATGCCACAACATGCTATAATGCAAATGGATCCACAGCATCCATAGTATGTTCAACAACCACAATATCTACAACAAGGGAAAGGTGTGCAACTGCAACCGAATCCTATGCAACAATAGTTCAATTAACCACAGTACCAACAACAAGGGGGATTCCATGGAGGATTCTGGGGAGGACACGGTGGAGGCTTTGGTCGCGGAGGAGGACTAGGAGGTCGGGGACCGGTCCAGTGTTATAATTGTGGAGTGTGGGGACACTACTAGCAGGATTTCCCACAATTATAGACACAGTGTACATTTTGTTTCATTGCTGATCACACTGTTGAAAACTGTCTGCAATTGATTGCGCGTTGGCAAGCAGAGAATGTTCCGTTGTTGCAGAATTAGAATTAGGTGCAGCAGCTAGTACATAATCAAATACAACAACCACCGCAGAACTAGAACCAATGTCTGAATCAGAATGCCAACCAGAATGTGAACCAACCGGTGAATCCGCCACTGAATCAGACTCAAGGTGCAACTATTGCGACAATTTATGTGGAGCTGAGGACACAAGATGTTGTTGTTTATGTTATCACCCATGGAGGCATGATGAAAATGGAAGACGGTCCACATTCTCTCATCCGATTAGCAGGGCTGAAGAAGGTGTCATTTGACATTGATTCTGACCGTGATGCATTCTTTCAAGCGCGTCGTGCGATGGAAAAATATCGCGGTAAGGCTATTATTTGTGACATGCCTCCTGTTTTTTATGCCACTTCAGAGGCAGGTCCATCCCAGTAGTCTAGGACCTTGTAGAAATTTTTTGAGAGTTTTTTATCACTGGAAAGGGATTCAGATGCTCTTGTCGAGATCGAGGGACTGTTGTAGCAACCATCCAGGGGACAGCAAGAGTCTATAGTAAACTCCTTACAAAGGTTGAAGATAGGTAAGGAGTTGCGCATGAACATTAAAATTGGAGACTACGAAGTTGATTCGGTTATTCTGGATCTTGGTTCGGCTATCAACATCTTAACCAAGCAGTCCTGGTATAAAATAAGGAGTCCCACATTGAGTTGGTCTCCTGTACAACTTCAGCTGGCTAATCAGGCCAAGGTGACATCGATTGGGAGGGTTCCATGCCTAGTTGTGGACATTGAGGGAATGAAGACATACGCTAATTTCAACATGATCGAAGTAGTTGAAGGGGGAAGATCCTATCTCACATTGCTCAGGATTGGATGGGCTAACGACAGTGTTGCAGTAATCAACTTTAAAAAGCGGATGATGAATTTTGAAAACTGTGACCTTAGAGTTGCAGCTTCATTGGATCTGGCTGAAGGACGCAGGTATATTGAACCAGTAAGGGATGAAGATCCCAGCGAATTGGACCAGGCATACAATATTTCAGAAGAATATATTCATCTGACTACCAACAATGAGCATGAGTGGCACAACTTCAGTTCTGCGTCTTTCGACTCTGATGGCGCTTTAGAAAATTGGAAGAATTGCTTGCATGAGGTGTCACTCCGCAAATGTGGGTTGATCATGCAGTCATTATGTTGTGTTGCAACTGAAACTATTGCCCTGCCAATATATGAAGGGATTCTCGGCTTGTCTGATTTTCTTGTGGCATTCGAGGAAAAGGTTTCAGAACCACAGTGATTGTTGGCATTGGAGGAAGCACTAAAGGATGCTCCAGCATGTTGGTGGATGACACACAAGAAGGCGATCATAGGGTGGCCGCAGTGTCAGAGATTGATGACGGTTCGCTTTGGCGATACCGAATTTTACCACACAGGGAAGTATGATGGTCGGAACAACCCTGGTAGTCATTTGATGGAATGTCATATGTTGTGGGAATCACGACCAAGAGATGAGTGGGTCCATGCCTTTGTCCATACTTTGGACGAGATGCCGTGATCATGGTATACTGCAGCCGAATTGCAAAGGGAAATTTCCACTTGGTTGGAGTTGACAGTGTGTTTTACTCATACCTTCAACTTTGCGGATGCCAACTTGGATGTCCATAATGCTTTGCAGCTCATCCGCGACGTGGTTCTGAATGTTGTTCCAGTGGCATATCCTATGGATCCAAATACACATTGCAAGATGCAGTCCATGATGGAATGTTATAATATCACTAGTCGGCCAGAAGATGGTGATGATCCGTGGAATGTCAATATTCCAGAATCCGAAGGAAGTCGCGATGTTGTAGCACTTGATGCACCCACTGATCCGATCAATCAGCTACTAAAGCTCCAGAAGGTCAACATTGGGATAGAGGATAGTCCCAAGTTAACAAATGTTGGGGACTGTTGGGATGATGAGATGATGGGGAAGGTCATAGACTTGTTACTCGAAGTTTTTTGAGATGAAGGGAATCTTGGGGGATTTGGGTGAAATGAAGATCCCGTTGAAATCAGATGCAAAACCGATAAGGCAGCGACCATATCGACTAAATCCGCGTCATAAGGAGAGGGTGAAGGTAGAACTTGACTATATGTTGGATGTTGGCATCAATGAACCGGTTGAGGAATCAGACTGGACTAGTCCTATGGTGGTGCAGGATAAGAAGACCGGCGAAGTGCGCATTTGTGTCGATTTGTGGAAGTTAAATGATGCATGTTTGCATGATCCCTTTCCGATCCCTTTTACTAATGAAGTGCTCAAAGGCGTGGGTGGCCAAGAGATGTATTCTTTCACGGATGGGTTCTATGGCTATCATCAGATCAGAATCATGAAAGAAGACCGCCACAAGACAACCTTTGTGATAGAATGGGGTTGTTTTCAGTACACAGTGATGCCGTTTGGACTGAAGAATGCACCTGGGATATTCTCACGAGTCGTTGTTACTGCTTTCAGGGATTTCATCCAAAAGGTTTTTGTAGGTGTACATGGATGATTGGACATTCTATGGCTTGATCAGTGATCATCTAGCTAATTTGCAGTTGATGTTAGAGCACTGTAGATGGCATCAAATATTGTTGAACTTGAAGAAGTGCATCTTCTGTGAACAATTTGGGATATTACTGGGTCACATTGTGTGCAAGCATGGATTGTTAGTCGAGCCAACAAAGATTGTGCTCATTTTGAGCTTAACACCGCCAACTAACATCAAGGAGTTAAGAGCAACGTTGGGACACACTCGGTATTATCGCAAGTTCATAAGGGGTTATGCAGCGATCATGGCCCCTATAGAGAATTTATTGAATAAAGATGTGGTATTTCAATGGAACCCTGAATGTCAAGTTGGTTTTGAGACGTTTAAGGAAAAGATGGATTCAACACCGATACTAGTATTTATGGACTAGAGCAAGGATTTCCATGTCCATGTAGATGCATCATCGATTGCGCTGGGAGTGGTGCTTGTGCAACCAGGGGAAGGGGATCTGGAACACCCCATTTCTTTTGCTAGTCGCAAGTTATCATACATAGAGAGGAACTATACAACTACAGAGAGGGAAGGTATTGCGATGGTCTATGCACTGTAGAAGTTTCGGCACTATGTTGGCTTGGTTTTGCAACCAAGCTTAGTGCTATGGGCACCTGCTAACTAGTAGCAACAGTCTCAAATATTAAAGCAAAAACAAATGTAAATCTAAAACTAAAACTAAACTAACATTTGCATATCATAATAAAATTTTGAATTGAAAACAAGAACAAGGAAATAGAATAAAGAATAACTTTGTATTAAAAATGGGGGCAAGCAAGTGCTTGCAATGATAATACCTCCAAATGATGAAGATTGTTGAGTAGCTCCAAGGGTGAGCAGCTCCAAACTCCAAAGGTTCCTTCTCCAAGGTAGCTACAATGGCCAAAAGCTCATGGGAGATTTTGGTAGCATGAGGATAGGAAGATGGATGGATGAAAAGTGAGGAGCCCCTACCACCTTTTTTATAGTTTTTGGTGGTGGGGAATACCATTATGGTTTTTGAGGAAACCAATGGTATTGACCAACATGGTTTAGGTACCTTTTCCCTCCTTTTTCCTTTTTTGAATATTTTGAATATTTTTATTCCCTTTTTAATATTTTTGGGAATTTTGGACCCCTTTTGAGGGTTTTTTATGCTTTTTGAGGAAAAATATTCATTTTGAGTGGAAAAATGGGTGTATTAAGGTCTTTTGGTGACCTTTTGGTGACTTTAGAGGCTCAAATGGTGGAAAAGTGGACAAATGGGTCATGTGAATAAGGAAATGAGCTAGTGAGCACTTTTTGGGTGTTAACAGATTACCCCCTGATGTGTGAGGGTAGGAGCTCATCGTATGGCCGATAGACATCATAGTTCTTTTGTCTTTTTTTCTGGGGTTTGAGGAGGAGAAGAGACCGATTGGAGACTGGATCCACGGACCTTGGAAGCTGCAAAAATAAACAATATTACATGGCCTCAATATGAATGAGGAATAATCTCTGATAATGGACGAGGCAGGCATACCCATGCTCGTATCAAGACATATATAAATAACTAGTCCCAAGAAGGGGAATCTGAGAAGTACATAAAAAATCTGCCGGTACATCATAATGGTCCAGAGGGGACATCATTTTGGGATGTACTCATGATCATAACATGACTGATCTCAATAACTGATACACTGGAATAAAGCATCAATCGTTCTGAATAAGGTCTCAGAAGGGTTGATGAACTGCTGAAACTGAAGGTGTCCAACATCTATAGGGACTCAATGACAGTGAGCCATCTCTGGGAAGTATATGTAATTGTATACTCGAGGGAGTATAAAAACTGGGGTACATCTGAATACTGTCGCCATGCGCAACCCGGATATCTATAGAAAAAATTGTAACTTGGTTGTTTCCATAAGTAGACTCTTGAATGTGGAAGAGTCAGGTGGTATCCGGGGTCTGCGACTGATAACTGAAAGGACCAATACCCTATGCGAGTCTCAACGATGCGATCAAGGTGTTGAAGTCGAGCATGTGAGAAACAACCATTTGGAGAAGCACTAAGGACTCTTCTCAAAAATTATTCGTAGGCACTCATCATAAATGGTGATGAGTCCAAGACACAGGGACCTCTAGGTCTATCCTCTAGAATAAATTTGGTTGTCATCGACAGAGGGAGACCAGCAACTAACAAGGTAATGATGTTTCCTTGATAGGAGCACAAGGTGTAGAACTGAAGTGTGGTAGTAATGATGGTAGGACTGACATACTTGTGGGGATGGGAAGTAACTGGGGTCATATAGTGGGTAGACTCGAACTTCCTTTGTTCAGAGCATGATGACATGGTTGACTTGGAAGAGTAGGGAACTGACTTGTAGGTGTAGGTATCATTGCTTTTTAGGACTGAAGGGTATGTATTGACTCTAGGGGGCGCCGTCTCAAGGTCCAAATTATTCATCTCATAGAGAGCTGCTCTATAATCTGGGATATCAGGAGAGTGGTGTGAGTAATGGCCATAAATACTGCATACTGCACAAGGGTTGGTACACAGTGATTTGTCACGAGGAATGGGGTTTGATTCGATTTTGACAACCGGGATGTTGGGGTCGTCATCAAGCATTTGCATGTGTTCCTGTAATGCAGGTAACTATGGACACTGATGGGTTGGATGGCCTAACTCATCACACAATGAGCATTTAGGAGGAGCACGGAACACGGGGGGAGGTTTAACTACCTTGGGTGGGGGTACTGCAGTGTATGGTTATGGGCCTCTGCCCCTAGTGGGCCTGATGAGAGGAGGGGGATTCGTAGATGACGGAGGGGTAGTGATACTGGGAGGTGGTTGAGTAGAAGTGACAATGGATTGCACCGGTTGCAGGATGACATTCGATGTCGACGGGGGAACGGGAGGCGAAATATACCACACGGGTAATCCCAATGTTAACCCGGGGAGACTGAGGGTAGCCATAACCGGAGCGCTTACTATGCCCAAGGGAGGGAATAGAAAGGGGATTGTGTGGATGGGTGTAACCCCAATGTGACTAGGGACCAATGGTGGTTTAGGTAACAAGGATGGTTGATTGTTGGTCATTTGTGTATTGTGGGAAATGTTGAATATTGTAACTTCTAAGAATATTATATTTGTATATTATTTATTCCGGAGATGTTCCATACCTATGATGTGATTATACTATGAATCCGGAGATGTTTATTCCTTTGAATTGGTTGTGGTAACTAGGGTTATTAGACCCACCATGTGGGGGTCGGCCCAGTCAGTTATAATAGGGTATTTAACCTAATGGTTAAATACGAGCCTACATGTACTTGTGTAAAATACATGTCAGTGTAGTGTATAAATAGAGGAGGTATGTTCCTCATTTGACACACTCACTCACTTAAGAGAGGCGCACTTGTGGAGGAGAGGTCTGCTATGGTGGAGGTGGAGATCATGTCTTTGGTTTGCATCTTTGTATATTGCTGGTCATCTATATTTAGGAAGCTTTACTGGGTTTTCTACCCCATGAGGGTTTCCCAGGATAAATCTGTGTCTCTTGTGTTTATGCTATGCTTGTTATTTCTTCAGTGATCCTGTATATGCCATTATTGTGAAATGGAATGTAATGCTGCTATTTTCTGTCTTAGCATATTGAATTTTAACATGGTATCAGAGCTAACTTGAAGGAAGGCAATGTATGGCACTTACGACACTTGCTTCTCTTGCGACAATTTGAAGGTTAGGGTTTTATATATAAAAAACCAGTCATCGTGGAACTTTCGCTATAAATACATTTATGAAAAGTTTCAGGATCTGAAAAGTTTACAAGTCGTAGATAACATCCCCAGGTACCTTGTGTCCAAAGGGCACCCTCAGATTCGTTGTACTTTATGAGTTATGATCAATACAAGTTAGGGTTTTGGCCTCTTCCAGATATCAGTCAAAATCAAGTGACCTTGGAAAAAAGGTCATAACTTGGGATAGGAAGCTCCAAATGAAATTTTGTAAAATGTGACAGGTAGTAAACAGACTGTACTATCTCAAGAAACTTTTTAAGAGTCCGAAGGTGAACCAGTGACACGTGGAACACCGTACAAGTTCGCTCTCCTGTTTTATCGCATAAACAGGTCACGTTGCTACACTTGGCATAACTCTCTCTCAGAGAGTCCAATTGAGGTCAGACCTATCAGGATGGAAAGATAACAGGGCAAGCTATCGCAGGAAAAGTGTTCAGAGGCCGAAGTTCAAACAGTGACACGTGGCACGCCGTACAAGTTCGCTCTCCTGTTTTATCCCATAAATAGGTCACGTTGCGACACTTGGCATAACTCTTTCTCAGAAAATCCAATTGAGGTCAGACCTGTCAGGATGGAAAGATGACAGGTCAGGATACTGCAAAAAAGGTTTTCAGACCCTGTGGAGCAGAAATTTCAGAGTTATAGCAGAAACAATCAGGTGCATATTTATGTCAAAACAGAATTATTTTTGGAGCACCTTTATTCATGGCTTCCGGAATTTAGGGTTTCGGAGAAAGTTAGAATTTTTGGAATCGGAGTCCACGGATGGAAGCTCCTCAGAAAAATAAGAGTTTAGAGCCTTGGATCAAACCTTTTGATTGGACAGCAGGGTGGGCTTCATCAAACCCTAGTTCGGGTTCCTGTCCAGAAGATCCAGAAGTTTCGAAGGCAATTTTGAGGGGTCAAATTTTGGAGATTTCAAAATTGAAGAATGCTAGGTTGATCAGCTCAGCAAGACACATTCTTCCATCCATTCAGAAGTGTGAAAGTCAAAGATTGAATTTTTAGGGTTTCTCTAGCAAACCCTAATCAAGCTCCAGATCAAGTTTCAGGGGGAGTTGAGGCTAAGGCCTTACATAAGAAGACTACAAAAAGTCTCGACAGGTATGAATTAAGGAGGTTCAGGTATGCCTTGAAATCTGATTCTTGATTAAGTTCATAATGTGTTTGTCTTCATGTTATTTATTAGTACAATCTTGATTAATGTTATTAATTGTCTTATCACCCTAGTAACAATATGAATGCATGTGAATGATCGAAGACATTCATTGATTAGGGATATATGATTGTACTTATGCATTATGGTGTTGTGTGAGGTTGATGTTGTCTGCTAACAAGACACAGGTACATCACAAAAGACAAATCAAGTTCCATGACCATGACAACATGAAGACAAAGACTCATGAGGCATGTATGACTTTGTTATATCATGTTTAACCTATGAGACATGCAGGTTCTAGCTCAAGATCTCTAAATCATTGAAGAGATTGTTTAGGTATGTTGTACATAACTAAGCAGGTATACTAATCTAGGTATGTTTTCCTATGTCATGTTAGAATCTTACCTTGTGTAAGTATACTTGGTATGATTGGTTAGTAATCAAGGGTTTATGCATATTATGTCTCTTATCTTGGTTGATGATTTAACTAACTAGATCAAACAAGAATATGCATGAGTAAAAGAAGACTTCCTTGAAACCCTGAATACTAATGATCATGACTGTACATATTCAAGATTATTTAGAATTAGAATGTTTTGATAATATTGAGAATATACTAATGAATGTATGTTTGTGTATGAGATCATGAGGATGACACTAGTGTACACTTGAGCATGCACAGTGGTACAGAATGAATAGAAGTTCAGAAGACATTGTTGGCCCGGTTTTGCAACCAGGCTTAGTGCTATGGGCACCTGCTAACTAGTAGCAGCAGTTTCAATTGAAATAAATAACAATAAACTAATTAAACAAGACTATTCATGGATCTAAGCAAAGATATTAAGCAAATAACAAAGATAATTTAAAATCAAGAACAAGAACATATAAGAATAATAAATTTGTATTGAAAGAATGGGGCAAGCAAGTGCTTGCGGAATCAATACCTCTAATGGTGAGGTTGAATGGCTCCAAGGATGAGCAAATCCAATCTCCAATGGTCTCTTCTCCAATGTGGTTTGCAATGGCTAAAATGCTCAGGGGAGATTTCAACAGCATAAGGATGAGATAATGGATGGATGTGAAATGAGGAGCCCCTACCACCTTTTTATAGGTTTTGGTGGTGGGAAATACCATTTGTGGTTTTGTGGAAACCAAATGGTATTGACCAACATGGTTTAGGTACTTTTCCCTCCTTTTTCCTTTTTTGAATAAAAATAATATTTTAATTCCCTTTTTAATATTTTTGGGAATTTGGACCCTTTTTGAGGGTTTTTTATGATTTTCTTGGAAAAATAATCTTTTTTAATGGAAAAAGGGGTGTACTGAGGTCTTTTGGTGACCTTTTGTTGGTTTCAGAGGCTCAGATGGTGAAAAAGTGGACAAATGGGTCATGTGAGTAAGGGAGTGAGCTAGTGAGCACTTTTTAGGTGTTAACAGATTGCCCCCTGATGTGTGAGGGCAGGAGCTCATCGTATGGCCGATAGACATCATAGTTCATTTGTCTTTTTCTGGGGTTTAGGGGAGAGAAGAGATCGGTTGTAGACTGGAGCCACGGCCCTTGGAAGCTGCAAAAACAAAAAATATTACATGGCCTCAATATGAATGAGGTATAATCTCTGATAAAGGACGAGGCGGGCATTCCCATGCTCGTATCAAGACTTATACAAAACAATTAGTCCCAAGAAGGGGGATCTAATACATAAAGAAATATATTGGTACATCATAATGGTCCAGGGGGGACATTATTTTGGGATGTACGCCTGATGATAACGGATCTCAATGACTGATACACTAGAATAACTGAGGAACTGCTGAAACTGAAGGTGTCCAACATCTGTAGGGACTCAAAGACTATGAGTTATTTCTGAGAAATAATGTAACTGTATACTCAAGGGAGTATGAAACTGGGGTAAATCTGAATACTATCGCCATGCGCAACCCTGATCTCTATAGAAGAAGTGTAACTGGTGTTATCCATAGGTAGACTCTCAAATGTGGAGGAGTCAGGTGGTATCCGGGGTCTTCGACTAATAAGTGAACGGACCAATACCCTGTGCGAGTCTCAACGATGCGATCAAGGTGTTGAAGTCGAGCATGTGAGAAACAACCATTCGGAGGGGCACTGAGGATTCCTCTCGAAATGATTCGTAGGCACTCATCATAAATGGTAATGAGTCCAAGACACAGGGACCTCTAGGTCTATCCTCTGGAATGAATGTGGTTGTTGTCGACAGAGGGAGACCAGCAACTAACAAGGCAATGATGTTTCCTTGATAGGAGCACGAGGTGTAAAACTGAAGTGTTGTAGTACTGATGGTAGGACCGACATACTTGTGGGGATGGGAAATAACTGGGTCAAAAAATGGGTAGACTCAAACTTCCTTTGTTCAGAGCATGATGACATGGTTGACCTTGCAGCGTAGGGAACTGACTTATAGGTGTGGGGATCATTGCTTTGACTGAATGGTATATATTGACTCTAGGGGGGAGGACGAGCTGATAGGTGCTGTCGAGGGATTATCAAGGTGACATACTTCAGAATACTCTGAACAAAGGAGACCAGTATGGGGAAGCTGCCTGATGAGTATATTTGATCTGTCGTGGTGCCAAGAGGCACCATTGATTCCTTCTTCGTAGTTTTAATGAGCTCCAAGAAGAGATAAAAGTGTGCTCTGAAATGGTACGGTCCTGTGGATTTTGTGAGCCCAGGACGGCTCATGCTCATGGTTGCTTTCATGTTTAGAGAGTCTGAAAACGGTAAGCGGACTCTATTGGTGTTTCTTTTTCGTAAGTTTAGTCTCCAAGGCCCGAAAAAGCATAAAATGATGCGGATGGAGAACTCTTCTAGCCGATGTGACTAGAGTATACCTTTTTCGTAATTAGTCTACAAGGTCCGGAAAAGGGGTAAACTTATACCATGTAGACGCCCTTTCAGATACGTTTAACGAGCATGAAAGGAAGCAAGGTTGCTCGGCAATCTTTTCATTGTTTTTAAGAGTCATAAAAGAGCTTACAGAAACTCCCTAAGTGCCTTTTTCGTAAAAGGGGTTGCTCGGCCCGAAAAAGGGGTAAAATTATACCGAACAAAAGTGGAATTGATGGGAGCGAGAAAAAGGGCTCAAGCATCGTCATCAGTGCGAAAAACTGGATCCGGTGACATAAGGATTGTCGAAAACGGAGAACGGCCGATGTGGCACGCAAACCGAGGCTGTGTGGCGGGCATGGAAAAAATGCCCGAAAACTTTAAAGGTGAGAGCGAGAAATGATCTCAAGCATCATCACGAGCGCAGAAAATTGAATCCGGCGATATAAGGCACATCGAAAAATGGAGAACGGCCGATGTGGCACGCAAACCGAGGTGACGAGGGGGCATGGAAAAAATGTCCAAAAAATCTAAAGGTGAGAGCGAGAAATGATCTCAAGCATCATCACGAGCGCGGAAAACTGAATCCGATGATATAAGGCACATCGAAAACGGAGAACGACCGATGTGGCACGCAAACCGAGGTGACGAGGGGGCATGGAAAAAATGCCCTGAAAATCGAGACGTGACAGCGAGAAATGATCTCAAGCATCATCATGAGCGCGGAAAACTGAATCCGGTGATATAAGACTTGTCCAAAATGGAGAACGGCCGATGTGGCACGCAAACCAAGGTGACGAGGGGGCATGGAAAAAATGCCCGAAAAATCTAAAGGTGAGTTCGAGAAATGATCTCAAGCATCATCACGAGCGCGGAAATATGAATCCGGCGGTGCAAATGGTGCGAAAAAAGGAGGTCATAAGGACTCCGGAATGGTCAAAGGAAATAATTAGGTTAAAAAATGGCTACAAATAAAGGTGATCCCACCAAGCGAAGGATGCAGTGGTGGGGAGAAATGATGACCCGTGGGGGCAAAATACTAGGTGTATCAAATCAACTGAAATATACAAGTGACACATGACCTCAAAAATGGTTGAGATCACAAATATGAAAAAGTGAGCAGGGTTAATGACCTGCCCCCATGCTATGTGCATGGGGATTGTGATTGTGGATCACATATGTGTTGGTTTGAACGATGGGCTCATTGAGGTGTTGAGATAGAGATGATGGGGAAAGTTCAAAATGATTGATCATGCCCCCTATCCTAGGGTCGAGGTAATCTATTATGCCCCCTAACTCAGAGGTGTCAATGTGGTGCAGATGTTGTCTCAGAGAGAGATCAATAGGGCATTGAGCAACTGCTGGCGGGGTGTTATACCATGAGGCTGTGGGTCGTGGTGGCATACTGAAGTGATGATATGATGATCGTGGATTCCCTTTGTGGGGTGGATGTCCCTAGTATCTCCGACGAGGATCACGATGATGACGAGTAAGCAAGGTTTTGGGCCTGCCCCCATGTTGTGGACATGTGGTTTCCTCATCGATTTGAAAGGGTTGAACATGTGTGTCTAAGGTATCAATTGAAGGGGCCGACGAGACAGAGGGGTATCCAGTGGAAACCATGTAAATGGTGTGGTCAAGGCCAGGCATTTCGGTATTTGACCAAGTAAAGACATCAGTGAATTCTTGGAACAGTCGTTGGTATTCTCCGATCTCATGCTCACTGTGGGAGGTTCCTAATGTGATGGTATGAAGGGCACCAAGTGGGTCAGAGATGTCAATGTGGATGACGGGAGAAATATCGGCCATGGGATCTGTTAACCAGTCGATTTTAGTAGGAAGGAAATCCTTGGACTCAACCACAGATTGGGTAGCGGTGGTGGATGAAGTCTCTTCCAGGAGGAAGTATGAACGATGGTGCATGTCTTCCCCGGGATAATCAAAGGTAGTAGGAATCTCGAGAACCTCTTCATCATTGTGGGAGCTTTGAGTGGTCAAATCGAGTGATGAGGTAGTGGTAGTCGAAGAGATCATGTAGATGGTGTTAATCTCTCTGGATGAGGATGATGCGGGAGGGTAGATCTCCTCGATAGTAGGGGGTGCCATCTCTAGGTCCAAATTGTTCATCTCGTAGAGAGCTGCTCTGTAGTCTAGGATGTCAGGACAGTTGTGGGAGTAGTGGCCGTAAATACCGCATATCGCACATGGGTGGTTGGTATGTAGTGATTTATCATGAGGCTGTAGAGGTGGCTCTAGTCTAACTACTGGGATGTTGATGTCATCGTCCAACATATTCATATGCTCTTAAAGTGCCGGTAAGTGTGGGCATTGATGAGTTGGATGGCCTATCTCATCGCACAACGAGCATTTAGGGGGGGCTCGAAACACCGGTGGGGGTTTAACTGCCTTAGGAGGTGGTATAGCAGTGTATGGTTGTGGACCTCTGCCCCCAGTGGGCTTGATAGGAGGGGGAGGATTTGTTGACGACGAAGGGATATTGAGGTTAGGAGGAGGTTTCGTTGACGACGAAGGGATTGCGACACCAGGAGGAGGTTGATTTGTGGTAACAATAGGTTGTACCGGTTGGAGGATGACGTTTGGTGTCGGCGGTCGAACAGGAGGCGGAATATACCACACGGGTAATCTCAATGTTAACCCGGGTAGACTAAGGGTAGCCATAACCGGGGCGCTTACTACACCCGAAGGAAGACATAGGAAAGGGATGGTGTGGATGGGTGTAACACCAATGTGACTGGGGATCAATGGTGGTTGACTACCGGATGTTTGTGTATTCTATGAAAGAGTACAGAGGTTTGCGACATGGGTCTCCGGTGACGGTGGTGGAATGGCCTGGAATATAGAGGTCATTGGTGTATCCGAATAAAGTTCGGGTCCCACGGAAGACACAAAGGAGGTAGTTGCACTAGAAGTGGGTTGTTCAATCATGGGAAGAACATTCTCGGGTGCTGCAGGGGCGTTGGGATCATAGTAAGTGAGTTGGTGGATTTTGACCATGCGTCCCTCATGGGGGAACATCATGGTACGAAAAACGGATGAGGCAACAGCTTTCATGGCGTACATGTAACTGCGGCCAAGTAAAAGGTTATAATCGAGCTGGGTGTTAATGACCTCTATGTCGATGAGCACAGTTTTCCCACCTAATTGGACGGGGACCTTGGGTAGTAAACCTTGAGGTTGAGCTGACCGGCCATCGTAGGCCTGCAATGCAGTGGTGGATTGCTGGAGAGTAGGGGATCCCAACTTCTGCCAAACAAATGTGGACATGACGCATGTGGAGGCACCCTCGTCGATGATACATCGATGGATGACAAGATTCCGGATAGAAACGGAAACTTGTACTGCTATGGTGGAAGTCAGACGTGGTTCAGACTGGTCTAAATCAAAGGTCATCAATTTCGAATCATTTGGGTCAATCGCCCCAATGGCGGAAAGTAAAGTCTTGCGCTGCGTAGGATAGTTTTTTAAGACTTCTAACGCAGACATGGCTGCGGGAGATTGAGCTAAGTCATCTACAATGTTGTAATTGGACGCAGCCCGTGCATTGGGGTTGTTGTTGATACGGCAGAGTGGGAAACGAGGTGCTTTAGATGCGCCATCAAGTGGAAGAGGTGGTATCCGTAACGACTGATCGGTGGGATGAGCGTTAGTATCTTTGTCGGCGGGGGGAGCTTCGGAGGTAGGGCCATACTGGTTTCGGTGGGTTTGGATATTGACGTCGGCAGTGGACATCATCAATAAGTGGTGAGTCCCTGAATCAAACATGGGTTGATCAGGAGCGGCGTAAGTGATTTGTTGTGGTTATACGTTGCCCTGTGGGGGGGCTAACGGCTGAGTGTTCACCACCCCTTGTGTTGGAAAAGGGTTTTGTAGCACCAAAGGCTGTTGTTGAGGTGGTGGAGGGTTGGGTGGCGGCTGAGGAGCCGCCTGCCCTTGACGATGGGCATCATCTGTCCATAGTTGTCGAGCTCGCTCCAGATGTGGGCAAGCGTGGGTATAGTGGCCATAGACACCGCAAATGGAGCAAGGATGGTTTGTTCGTAAATTAGCATTTTTGGCTTGCTTAGGTGGCCGATCAGGATTCTGATGAGCAGGCGCCGCATTATTGTTTTGCGGAGGATGGGTAGGTTGTGGAGCTTGGTTATGGTTTTGGTTGTTTCCACGGTTACGTCCTCTTCCGCGGTTTGGTTGCCCACCCTGGTTGCGTTGGTTATTTTGGTATTGGGGCTGATGTTGTTGTGCGTACACATGCCCTTGATCATTGGGGGGATTCTGGGGAGCCGCAGGTGCGGGAGCAGGTTGCGGTGGGTAGTATGCAGGTGGAGCTAGAAGTGGTCCAACTGCCTGTTGGGGTTGTTGGTACCCCTGAGCTGTTGGAGGTGCAATATTAGCTGGTGCAGCCGGTTGTGGGTAATGCATCTGCTGTTGTGGGAACTGCATGGGGGTATGTGTGGTAGGTTGATTATAATATGTAGGAGGTACATATGCTGATGGCGCTTGCCCATAGCAATGTTGTGGACAAGAGGGCCCATGAATGTGATGGGTCTGGTTTGTTGGAGCATAAGAAGTTGTCGCTTCGGAACCGGATGTAGCCCTAGAGAGGTCTGGGGCAGGCATGGTGCTCACCATGCTGAAAGGTTTAGATTGGGGTGTGATTTGGCCAATAATGCCATCGGCGGCATGAGATGCCCCCGGCGCGTCGCTACGTGAAGAGTCGCATCGTGGGGCATCTGGTATGTTTGTGTATAGATAACCTGAATGGGCGTAGATGAGATCAAACTGTTGGGCTTTGAGGATGGCCTCTTCTTCAGACTGGGGTCTTTCAGATGCCACATCCTTCGCGATGAGTGGGAGGAGGGATTTTAGAAACCAATCTAAAAAGATACGGTCATCTAACTTAATTTTGCAGAGGCTCCGGCGTCGACGCCACTCATGAATGTGGTCAGTGATGTGGGTGGCCGTATTCTGTCTGCAAGACAGTAGGATCTCGACGCCCGCATCATAGCGGACAGGTAACTGAAAGAACTGTAGGAAGGTCGAGGCCAGGGAGGTAAAGGTGGCATGCATCCCATGGGGCTGCTCGATATACCACTTGGCTGCAGAGCCAGTGAAGGTGCGTTGTAAGAGCCGGAGGCGGACAGAGTCGTCCACTATGGAGTTGGAGGAACACCATAGATGGAAATACATGATATGGTTTTGGGGATCTTCACCCTTCTTACCCTCAAACTTAGGGATGTCAGAGGGGAGTTTGGTGGGCATGTGAGGCCACGCAGGATCATGTCTGATGGGGTCATTTGTGAGCCTAGCTAAGTCTAGCAGGTTCAGACTTGCCATGTATGGTAAGCTAGTAGATGTGGTGACTAGAACTGGGATATGCCTAGTCATTGTGGTGTGGGGTCCAGTAGCACCTAAAGGTATGCTAGGTATGGAGGGTATGTGCCCTCCAATAGGTGTAGTCTGGTATGGGCCAGCGCCTCCAAGTGCAACATGGGTTACACTTGGGGTAGGAATAGCAGTGGGGATTCCTGGGATAGGGTTTGTGGGAACCAAAGGGGGTGTGACCCCTATGTTGGGTATGCCCATAACAGGTGGTGGCCCTGTGTTAGGCATTCCTAAATGTGGAGGGTTACCCGTATTGGGCATACCCAGAGGGGTGGTTGTTGCCGTGGATGGTACTACAGCAGAAGGGTCTGCGGATGTCTGACCTATGGTAGTTGTAAATAGTGGATCAAATGGTGTTCCAGACATAATGGTGGTTGGTGGTAACTCTGTGGGGTTTTTGGATTCTACCTCCAAATCAAAGGTGAAGTGAGGTGTGTCAGAATCGGATGACTGCCTAATTGATTGACGATGTGTCGAATCAAGGGATAAGGATCTGCGTCCGTGATGTGGAGAGCCAAGTGGACTAAACTCTGGGAGTTCGCCCTGTAGATGACGAGAGCGTCTAAAATTCTCAATGGTGAGAATATGTGTTTGGGTAAAAAAAAATTTATTTAAGTATCAGGTGGTGATATATATAAAAGACTCAAAACCCTAATGCAACCAAGGGTGCAAGAATGGGAGTGAAAAAAGAAGGCTCTCAGGCCAAAAATCAATCCTCAAAAAGGGCACTTATTCTAGCAGCTGTGCTACAATAAGTGGAGGAATGCAACAACTGGTCAGAATACCAACATGCAAGCGGCTCCTAGAAAAAATAGGTGTAACTAGACCACAGGTAGGTTGAAATCATGCAAACACCTAATCTAAAAGTATTGTGACTCAAACAGACGATATCCTCTGCAAGGTGATGAAATCCAAGTCAGACAATATGAATGTTGAGACAACGGCTAGATATCCCCCTACCGGGAGGGACACCGGGTAATCAATCCTAAAGACAGGCTACTAGGATACTCCGTTCATGACGCGTCGAGAAAAGGTAAATCTGCCATTTGGTCCTTTGATCGCAATATCCCAATACAGGGATATCCCGAGAACTGCGAATGGTAGCCCTTCGGTTACTGAATGGATTTCGGTATTCCACTCAGGCTTCCGAAACCATCCTCGCGACTTCAACCCTCCTAAGGGAGAGGCCTTCCCACAAACCGGTTGTGACCGCGCCAAAAAGTACTAAGAGATTTTAGCTCCCTAATTGGACAACTTCTATGTCTCAGATGTAAGAACTGAGGGGTGTTATTGGAACACCTATCCCCCCAATACTACCTAGCTACAAGAATTCTTTTAGTGTTCCCCAAGTGGGGTTAAAAGTGTGTTCAAATTAGGGTACGTTTTAAGGCTTAGTTCAATTAAGTGATCGTGTGAGTGCACGTGAGGTGTTGTAAACTGAACTTGAAAAAATTAAATGCTTTACAGGAAATTTTCAAAAAATAAAGGATTTTTTGAAAATAAAAAGCAAATATTTATGACTTTTTTCACTAAAAGGAATTTAAATGCCTTTCAAAAAATAGCTCAAAAAACAAAGGATTTTTTGGATTTATGAAAGCAAATAATAGACTTCTTTTTAAAAGAAATAAATGGATTTCTTCGTTTCAAGAAAAAATTGCTAAGGGCAAGATGTTTAAAGAAGTAAACAGGAAAAAATTTGAATTTAGATGAAAATGCAAAATGAGTCTTTCTTTCACTTTCTTGAAAATTTTTAAAAAGATTTCTAGATATGCACTTTAAATAGTAAAAAAAATTTCAAAGCTGTCAAATATGCAGAATTTAATACTGTAAAAAATGTGCTATGGGCAGAAAGTACAGTAAAAAAAAAAATTTCAAAATCGGGATGGCCGAATGAAAAATTCAGCCGCGCGGGTTTTGACAGAAAAGCCGCGATGGACCGCGCGGGTTTTGGTCGCACAGTCGCGCTGGACCGCGCGGGTTTTGGCCGCACAGTCGCGATGGACCGCGCGGGTTTTAACCTCACAGTCGCGATGAGCAGCGCGGAAATCGGCCGCGACGCCGCGGTGTGCAGCACGGAAAAACGCAGAAAGGTCGCGATGGACCGCGCGACTGTCTGGCAAAAAGCCGCAATGGACCGCGCGGAAAAACGCAGAAAAGTCGCGATGGACCGCGCGATTGTCTGGCAAAAAACCGCGATGCGGAAGCCGTGCACGGAAACCGAGAAACGAACCCAAAAATTGAAACTTTTGGGCTGTTTATGGGGCCAAACCTCAGAGCAGCAATGGATCTGCTGTCTAAGATGGCAGATCTATGGATCTAAAGGTTAAAAACTCATAAAAAACTAAGATTAAAGGCAAAACTAGAGATCTATAGTTCAAACCAAAGTGGAGTCGCCAAAAACTGTTGGCCCGGTTTTGCAACCAGGCTTAGTGCTATGGGCACCTGCTAACTAGTAGCAGCAGTTTCAATTGAAATAAATAACAATAAACTAATTAAACAAGACTATTCATGGATCTAAGCAAAGATATTAAGCAAATAACAAAGATAATTTAAAATCAAGAACAAGAACATATAAGAATAATAAATTTGTATTGAAAGAATGGGGCAAGCAAGTGCTTGCGGAATCAATACCTCTAATGGTGAGGTTGAATGGCTCCAAGGATGAGCAAATCCAATCTCCAATGGTCTCTTCTCCAATGTGGTTTGCAATGGCTAAAATGCTCAGGGGAGATTTCAGCAGCATAAGGATGAGATAATGGATGGATGTGAAATGAGGAGCCCCTACCACCTTTTTATAGGTTTTGGTGGTGGGAAATACCATTTGTGGTTTTGTGGAAACCAAATGGTATTGACCAACATGGTTTAGGTACTTTTCCCTCCTTTTTCATTTTTTGAATAAAAATAATATTTTAATTCCCTTTTTAATATTTTTGGGAATTTGGACCCTTTTTGAGGGTTTTTTATGATTTTCTTGGAAAAATAATCTTTTTTAATGGAAAAAGGGGTGTACTGAGGTCTTTTGGTGACCTTTTGTTGGTTTCAGAGGCTCGGATGGTGAAAAAGTGGACAAATGGGTCATGTGAGTAAGGGAGTGAGCTAGTGAGCACTTTTTAGGTGTTAACAGACATACAGAAGATCAAGCGAGAGGCAACCACACAAACATAAAAGATAAGTATTTGGGTTGTTATTAGAAATAGTAAATGATATTGCTTGTATGCATATTTGTATTCCTAGAATATATCATGCTGAGTATAAACATTAATAAAGCATTAAACAGTATACTACTAATATGCATATGATTGGTAAATTGGACAAACATTCCATTGTTGCTTTTCTAGAATGAAACCTCTTTGCTAACATGCTGAGAGCTGTGCACACTCTCGATAGTATGTTCTGGTAGAGATGGAAGGCATCTAGATAGCCACTGTATGCATACAGGATATGGGAAAGTGTTGTGCCAAAGTATTGGTCAAAATAGTTGCATAACTATGTAAATGATATTTGTATGCATAATAGGTTATCATGTCAATATGATTTGCTGATTATGAAGTATTACTAATCATGTACTTAATTTTGATTTGTAGGAAAGATCATGATGAATGAAGAACTCTGAACAAGCGATGGATGTTCAACAAAAGATTTACAAATCAAACACACTATAGAAAGATTGTGGTTAAGAGATTCTCTTAGAAAGAGGAAGAGAATCATGATGAGATGTTTTGCTCCAAGGGACTAGATAAGACCATTCTCTTAATAATGTAATCAGGTTTTGTATGGGTTCCCATGATCGGTAGTCAATTGATGAGCTTAATGATCATCATGAGTGATGTGGATCTCAACCTTTGCTACAAGGTTGAATATGGGTTCTATACACATATGACATGGATGCAAGAAGGAACTCACCATAGAGTTCGAATGATTTTGAGGCTCATTTTAGTAGACCCATCTGACGAGAGATGGAACAGATAGATATGCAAAAGATCACTCAATGTTGAGTGTGAATAATGGACAATTGACAACTTCATGACAAAGCTTGGGCTTTACTAGAAGTAAAGTTGTTCCTAACCTTTACCTTAAGGTTGTGGATGATGAACCTATCATACCATTATTGTATGAAGATGATCTCTTTCTGACAAGGAATGAGAAACAGGTCATGAAAATGGCTGTAGAAATGAAAATGAAAGATCTCGGATTAATGCACTACTTCTTAGGTATAGAAGTATGGCACGATCCAAAAGGAATATTTTGAATCAAGGTAAGTATGCTGTGAAGTTTCTAAAAAGATTTGATATGTTGGAGTATAAAGCCATGGCCACTCCCATGGAATCCAACTTGAAGTTGTTAGTTAATGACTCATCGTATTTAGTGGACCTAAACCTACTTAGACAAATCATTGGGTCATTGATGTATTTAACAAATACTAGGCCAGATATATGCTTTGTTGTAAATACCCTAAGTCAGTATCTAGTAGAACCTAGAAAGGTGCACTTAATAGCTACAAAGCATGTAGTGAGGTACCTAAAAGGTACATTAGATTTTTGGTCTATATTATCTTGGAGGTCATGAACTCCATTTACATGGTTACTCAGATTCTGATTGGGTACGAAGTGACTCAGATAGAAAGAGTACATCAGGTGGATGTTATAGTCTCGAATCTGCCATGATCTCATGGTTCAGCAAGGAACAATCTAGTGTGGCTCTCAGTACTGCTGAAGCAGAATATATATATATAGCTATCTGCTCTGCCAGCTGTGAAGCAGTATGGCTTCAGAAGATTTTATATGGAGTGTTTGACTTAGAAATGAATTCCACTATGATTATGTGTGACATTCAAAACTGCATCAAGATAGAAAATCTTGTATTCCATGATAAGTCAAAAACACATAGAGATCCAATACTTCTATATACGAGATATGGTGCAGAGAGGAGCTATCAAGCTCGAGTATATAAGCACTGAGGATCAGATTGCTGATATCTTGACTAAACCTCTATCTCGATTAAAGTTGGAATACTTCCGAGACAAGCTTGGTATAGTCCAGAAGGACCCTCCTCGAAAGGGGGAGTAGCATAGTATGTGATAACAAGTCTGTCTCATCAATGATGAGGTTACCTTTTTACTGCACCTAGTTACTTAAAATTATTTAGATTTAGGAATCTTATATTTTTTCTTTTGATGATAGATGTATACATGCTTTTGATGATAGATGTATACATGCTTTTGATGTTAGATATACAAGCTTTTGATGATAGATGTATACATACTTTTGATGATAGATGTTATGCATGTTTTGATGATGAGGATACATGTTTTGTTATAGATGTTTTGATGATGAGGATACATGTTTTGTTGTACATGTTTTGATAATGAGGTTACATGATGCCTTGATGTATTGATACGTGTTTGTACTTGTATGGATGAAGATACTTGTACCCATAGTGATGTGGGGATTGGATCATCCCTGGACTTCAGTCCTAAAGAGAGTCGTAGACGTATGTCTTCGAGAATGAAGTCCTCGATGGACTTGAGGGGATTGGATCATCCCTGGACTTCAGTCCTAAAGAGATCCATAGACGTATGTCTTCAAGAATGAAGTCCTTGGTGGACTTGAGGGGATTGGATCATCCCTGGACTTCAGTCCTAAAGAGAACCATAGACATATGTCTTCAAGAATGAAGTCCTTGGTGGACTTGAGGGAATTGGATCATCCCTGGACTTCAGTCCTAAAGAGAGCCATAGACGTATGTCTTCGAGAATGAAGTCCTTGGTGGACTTGAGGGGATTGGATCATCCCTGGACTTCAATCCTAAAGAGAGCCGTAGACGTATGTCTTCGAGAATGAATTCCTTGGTGGACTTGAGGGGATTGGATCATCCCTGGACTTCAGTCCTAAAGAGAGTCGTAGACGTATGCCTTTGAGAACAAAATCCTGAATGAACAGGTAAGGGGATTGGATCTTCCTCGGACTTTAGTCCTTTGAATTGAGTCGTAGACATGATGTTTCCGAGAACTAAATCCTGAATGAACAGGTAAGGGGATTGGATCGTCCTCTGACTATGGTCATTTGAATTGAGTCGTAGACATGAGGTCTCCGAGAATTGAATGATAGGACTGGATCATCCCTGGACTTCGGTTCAAAAGGTACATGATAGGGCTGGATCGTCCCTGGACTTCGCTTCAAAAGGTACATGATAGGACTAGATCGTCCCTGGACTTCGCTTCAAAAGGTACATGATAGGACTAGATCGTCCCTGGACTTTGGTTCAAAAGGTACATGATAGGACTGGATCGTCCCTGGACCTCGGTTCAAAATGTACGTGACAAATCCTATAATTGTTCTAGGTTACATCCAGCATGAAACAAGGTTGGCTCTATAGATGTGATACATCCAGCATAAAACAGGGTTGGCTCTATAGATGTGATACATCCAACATGAAACAGGGATGGCTCTGTAGATGTGATACATCCAGCATGAAACAGGGTTGGCTCTGTTAATATTTAATATGCTAAGACTGAAAATAGCAGCATTACATTCCATTTCACAATAATAGCATATACAGGATCACTGAAGAAACAACAAGCATAGCATAAACACAAGAGACACAGATTTATCCTGGGAAACCCTCATGGGGTAGAAAACCCAGTAAAGCTTCCTCAATATAGATGACCAGCAATACACAAAGATGCAAACCAAAGATATGATCTCCTCCTCCACCATAGCAGACCTCTCCTCCACAAGTGCTCCTTTCTCAAGTGAGTGTATGTGTCAAATGAGGAACACACCTCCTCTATTTATACACTACACTGACATGTATTTTACACAGGTACACGTAGGCTCGTATTTAACCAATGGGTTAAATACCCCACTACAACTGACTGGGCCGACCCCTCTAGGGTGGTCTAATAACCCTTTGACCCACATAACATATACAGGGCCGACCCCCACTAGGGAAGTCTAATAACCCGAGTTACCACATTCCGACGGAGGAATAAACATCTCCGGATATACAATAAGATCTTCACGGAGGAATGAAACATCTCGAGAATAATAAAGTACAAATATAATATTCTTTGAAGTTACAATATCTCAACACTCCCCCTTAACGAGAAGGATATTATAACAACATCTGCACGAGCAAGGAGTCATCAACATCATACATGATACATCTATAAATCATTGGAAGCTTTCTCAACATCATCAGTAACTCAAGCAGTTACTGGAAGCAGTTACTGGAACATCTTCAATACTGGAACATCGACATCTTCAGTATTGAGTCTTTATCTTCTGTAGCACTTGAACAGCTACAACAATATCATCATCTGGATCCTCACGATTATCGTCATCACACGATCATCAGCATCGTCATCGCACGATCATCAGCATCGTCATCGCACGATCATCAGCATCGTCATCGCACGATCATCAGCATCGTCATCTCACGATCATTAGCATCATCATCTCACGATCATCAGCATCATCATCACACGATCATCAGCATCGTCATCACACGATCATCAGCATCGTCATCACACGATCATCAGCATCGTCATCACACGATCATTAGCATCGTCATCACACAATCATCAGCATCGTCATCACACGATCAACAACATCGTCATCTAGATCATCACGATCAGCAGCATCGTCATCTAGATCATCACGATCAGCAGCATCGTCATCTAGATCATCACGATCAGTAGCATCGTCATCTAGATCATCACGATCAATAACATCGTCATCTAGATCATCACGATCAACAACATCATCAATACAAGTATACATATCATTAATACAAGTATCCTCATCAATACAAGTATACACATCATCAATACAAGTATCCTCATCAATACAAGTATACACATCATCAATACAAGTATCCTCATCAATACAAGTATACACATCATCAATACAAGTATCCTCATCAATACAAGTATACACATCATCAATACAAGTATCCTCATCATCAATACAAGTATCCTCATCAATACAAGTATACACAATAGCAACATACCCTGCAACACACAAGATCCAATTACGGGATGATCAATCCCTCTCACTTTAGGACATAGGTCCAAGGATGATACAATCCTGCTCCGCTTACGGGATGATCAGTCCCTCTCAGTTTAAGACAACTCTCATGTCCATGGATGATGCAATCCAGATCAACTTACAGGATGATCAATCCTTATCACTTTAAGACACCTCACCATGTCTAGGGATGAGGCAATCCCAATCTATTTATTGGATGATTAGTCCTTATCACTTAAGACATCTCACCATGTCTAGGGATGAGGCAATCCCAATCTATTTACAGGATGATTAGTCCTTATCACTTTAAGACATCTCACCATGTCTAGGGACGAGGCAATCCCAATCTATTTACAGGATGATTAGTCCACTCAATCTCATTTAGGACTATCCTTCCTTTCAAAATTACTGGATTTACTGTCCAAGGATGATTTAATCCATTCAATTCATTTAGGACTATCCTTTCTTTCGGAATTACTGGATTTATTGTCCAAGGATGATTTAATCCACTCAATTCATTTAGGACTATCCTTCCTTTCGGAATTACTGGATTTACTATCCAAGGATGATTTAATCCACTCAATTCATTTAGGACTATCCTTCCTTTAGGAATTACTGGATTTACTGTCCAAGGATGATTTAATCCACTCAATTCATTTAGGACTATCCTTCCTTTCGGAATTACTGGATTTACTGTCCAAGGATGATTTAATCCACTCAATTCATTTAGGACTATCCTTCCTTTCGGAATTACTGGATTTACTGTCCAAGGATGATTTAATCCACTCAATTCATTTAGGACTATCCTTCCTTTCGGAATTACTGGATTTACTGTCCAAGGATGATTTAATCCACTCAATTCATTTAGGACTATCCTTCCTTTCGGAATTACTGGATTTACTGTCCAAGGATGATTTAATCCACTCAATTCATTTAGGACTATCCTTCCTTTCAGAATTACTGGATTTACTGTCCAAGGATGATTTAATCCACAACCGTACATTTAGGACCACGTCCAAGGATGACTTAATCCTCCACCGTACATTTAGGACCACATCCAAGGATGACTTAATCCTCCACCGTACATTTAGGACCACGTCCAAGGATGACTTAATCCTCCACCGTACATTTAGGACTACGTCCAAGGATGACTTAATCCTCCACCGTACATTTAGGATCCAAGGATGACTTAATCCTCAACCGTACATTTAGGACCACGTCCAAGGATGACTTAATCCTCAACCGTACATTTAGGACCACGTCCAAGGATGACTTAATCCTCCACCGTACATTTAGGACCACGTCCAAGGATGACTTAATCCTCAACCGTGCATTTAGGACCTACGTCCAAGGATGACTTAATCCTCAACCGTACATTTAGGACCTACGTCCAAGGATGACTTAATCCTCCACCGTACATTTAGGACCATGTCCAAGGATGACTTAATCCTCAACCGTACATTTAGGACCTACGTCCAAGGATGACTTAATCCTCAACCGTGCATTTAGGACCTACGTCCAAAGATGACTTAATCCTCAACCATCCATCAAGGACTTCATTCTCGAAGACATATGTCTACGGCTCTTCTTTCGGACTGAAGTCCAGGGATGATCCAATCCCCTCACATGTTCACCAAGAACTTCATTCACGAAGACATACGTCTACGGCTCTTCTTTCGGACTGAAGTCGAGGGATGATCCAATCCCCTCACATGTTCACCAAGAAATTCATTCACGAAGACATACGTCTACGGCTCTCTTTAGGACTGAAAGTCCAGGGATGATCCAATCCCCTCAAGTCCACCGAGGACTTCATTCTCGGAGACCTTACGTCTACGGATCTCTTTAGGATTGAAAGTCCAGGGATGATCCAATCCCCTCAAGTCCACCAAGGACTTCATTCTCGGATACCTCACGTCTACGGCTCTCTTTAGGACTGAAAGTCCAGGGATGATCCAATCCCCTCAATTCCATCGAGGACTTCATTCTCGGAGACCTTACATCTACGGCTCTCTTTAGGACTGAAAGTCCAAGGATGATGCAATCCTCACATGTATTCTCATCAATTACTATCGATCCTGGGAACCCATACAGAACCTGATTCACACTTCTTCTTTAATTACACCATTAAGCGAATGGTCTTATCTAGCCACTTGGAGCAAACATCTCATCATGATTCTCTTCTTCTTTCTAAGAGAATCTTCTAGCCACAAGCCTTCTATAGTGTGTTTGATTTGAAATTTTTTTTTTTTTTTTTAACATCCATCGCTTGTTCAGTGTTCATCATTCATCATGATCTTTCCTACAAATCAAAATTAAGTACATGATTAGTAATACTTCATAATCATCAAATCATATTGAGATGATAACCTATTATGCATACAGATATCATTTACATAGTTATGCAACTATTTTGACCAATACTTTGGCACAACACTTTCCCATATCCTGTATGCATACAGTGGCTATCTAGATGCCTTCCATCTCTACCAGAACATACTATCGAGAGTGTGCACAGCTCTCAGCATGTCAGCAAAGAGGTTTCATTCTAGACAAGCAACAATGGAATGTTTGTCCAACTTACCAATCATATGCATATTAGTAGTATACTGTTCAATGCTCTATGAATGTTTACACTCAACATCATATATTCTAGGAATACAAATATGCATACAACCTATTACAGGCAATATCATTTACTATTTCAAATAACAACTCGAATACTTATCTTTTATGTTTGTGTGGTTGCCTCCCGCTTGATTTTCTGTATGTCTTTTGAACTTCTATTCATTCTGTACCACTGTGCATGTTCAAGTGTCATCCTCATGATCTCATACACAAACATACACCCATTAGTATGTTCTAAATGTTATCAAAACATTATAGTTCTAAATAATCTTGAAAATGTATAGTCATGATTATAGTTAATAAACATTAGTATTCAAGATTTCAGGGAAGTCTTCTTTTACTCATGCATATCATCAATCAAGATAAAATACATAATATGCATAATCCCTTGATTACTAACTTTATGAATAAGCATAACCAATCATACCAAGTATACTTACATAAGGGATCCCAACACAAGGTAAGATTCATGGGAAACATACTTGGATTAGTATACCTACTTGGTTATGTACAACATACCTAAACAATCTCTTCAATGATTTAGAGATCCTGAGCTAGAACCTGCATGTCTCATAGGTTAAGCATAATATAACAAAGTCATACATACCTCATAAGTAGAACAAATATTATGGATGAGTCTTTGTCTTCATGTTTTCATGGTCATGGAACCTGATTTGTCTTTTGTGATGTACCTGTATCTTGTTAGCAGACAACATCAACCTCACAAAACATCATAATGCATTAGTACAATCATATAGCCCTAATAAATGAATGTCTTTGATCATTCACATGCATTCATACTGTTACTAGGGTGATAAGACAATTCTAACATTAATCAAGATTGTACTAATAAATAATATGAAGACAAACACGTCATGAACTTAATCAAGAATTAGATTTCAAGACATACCTGAGCCTCCTTAAGTCATACCTGTCGAGACTTCTTGTAGTCTTCTTATGTAAGGCCTTAGCCTCAACTCCCCCTGAAACTTGATCTGGAGCTTGATTAGGGTTTGCTAGAGAAACCCTAAAAATTCAATCTTTGACTTTCATACTTCTGAATGGATGAAAGAATATGTCTTGCTGAGCTGATCAAACTAGCATACTTCAATTTTGGAATTTCCAAAATTTGACCCCTCAAAATTGCCTTTGAAACTTCTGGATCTTCTAGATAGGATCCCGAACTAGGGTTTGATGAAGCCCACCCTTCTGCCCAAAAAAAAGGTTCGATCCAAAGCTCTAAACTCTTATTTTTCTTAGGAGCTTCCAGCCGTGTTTACAGACTTCAAAAATTCCAACTTTTGCTGAAGCCCTAATTTTCCATCTTTCCGATCAAAATCCCGAACTGGGGTTTGATCAAGCCCGGTCTTCCACCCAACCAAAAAATTCGATCTTGGTCTCTAAATTTTGATTTTCCTGAGTAGCATTCAGCCGTGGACTCCGATTCCAAAAATTCTAACTTTCTCCGAAACCCTAAATTCCGGAAGCCATGAATAAAGGTGCTCCAAAAATAATTCTGTTTTGACAGAAATATGCACCTGATTGTTTCTGCTATAAATCTGAAATTTTTGCTCCACAGGGTCTGAAACCCTTTTTTTGTAGTATCCTGACCTGTCATCTTTCCATCCTGATAGGTCTGACCTCAATTGGGTTTTCTGAGAGAGAGTTATGCCAAGTGTCGCAACATGACCTGTTTATGGGATAAAATAGGAGAGCGAACTTGTACGGCATGCCACGTGTCACTGTTTGAACTTCGGCCTCTGAAAACTTTTTCTGAGATATCTTGACCTGTTATCTTTCCATCCTGACAGGTCTTACCTCAATTGGATTCTCTGAGAGAGAGTTATGCCAAGTGTCGCAATGTGACCTGTTTATGGGAGAAAACAGGAGAGAGAACTTGTACGGCGTGCCACGTGTCACTGGTTCACCTTCGGCCTCTGAAAACGTTTTCTGAGATAGTACAGTCTGTGTACTACCTGTCTCTTTTTACTAAATTTCATTTGGAGCTTCCTAGCCCAAGTTATGACCTTTTTTTTCCAAGGTCACCTGATTTTGACTGAGATCTGGAAGAGGCAGAAACCCTAACTTGTACTGATCATAACTCACAAAGTACAACGAATATGAGGATGCCGTTTGGACACAAGGTACCTGGGGATGTCATCTTTGACCTGTAAACTTTTCAGACCCTGAACCTTCACCAAAATGGATTTATAGCGAAAGTGCCACGATGACTGTTTTTTGCTATGTAAAACCCTAACCTTCAAATTGTCGTAAGTAAAGCAAGTGTCGTAAGTGCCATACCTTGTCTTCCTTCAAGTTAGCTCTGATACCATGTTAATATTTAATATGCTAAGACTGAAAATAGCAGCATTACATTCCATTTCACAATAATAGCATATACAGGATCACTGAAGAAACAATAAGCATAGCATAAACACAAGAGACACAGATTTATCCTGGGAAACCCTCATGGGGTAGAAAACCCAGTAAAGCTTCCTCAATATAGATGACCAGCAATACACAAAGATGCAAACCAAAGATATGATCTCCTCCTCCACCATAGCAGACCTCTCCTCCACAAGTGCTCCTTTCTCAAGTGAGTGTATGTGTCAAATGAGGAACACACCTCCTCTATTTATACACTACACTGACATGTATTTTACACAGGTACACGTAGGCTCGTATTTAACCAATGGGTTAAATACCCCACTACAACTGACTGGGCCGACCCCTCTAGGGTGGTCTAATAACCCTTTGACCCACATAACATATACAGGGCCGACCCCCACTAGGGAAGTCTAATAACCCGAGTTACCACATTTCGACGGAGGAATAAACATCTCCGGATATACAATAAGATCTTCACGGAGGAATGAAACATCTCCAGAATAATAAAGTACAAATATAATATTCTTTGAAGTTACAATATCTCAATAGGATCTCTAGATGTGATACATCCAGCATGAAACAGGGCTGGCTCTGTAGATGTGATACATCCAGCATGAAACAGGGTTGGCTCTGTAGATGTGATACATCCAGCATGAAACAGGGCTGGCTCTGTAGATGTGATACATCCAGCATGAAACAGGGCTGGCTCTATAGATGTGATACATCCAGCATGAAACAGGGCTGGCTCTGTAGACGTGACATATCCAGTATGAAAGAGGACTGGCTCTGTGGTGGTAAATCCTAGATCTTATCTAGGTCACATCCAATATGAAAAAGGACTGGCACTGTGGTTGGGATTAGATCGTCCCTAGACATGAGACTTGTCTTAAAGAGATAAGGATTGATCATCCTGGAACTTGATCTGGATTGTATCATCCATGGACTTATGTCCTAAAGAGAGCAGGATTGATCATCCTGTAATATGATCGTGTGATGACGATGTTGATCATGTGATGACGATGCTGATGATCATATGATGACGATGCTGATGATCGTATGATGAAGATGTTGATTATCGTGTGATGACGATGCTGATCGTGTGATGTCGATGTTGATGATCATGTGATGATGATGTTGATCGTGTGATGGCGATGCTGATGATCGTGTGATGACGATGCTGATGATCGTATGATGACGATGCTGATGATCGATGCTGATGATCGTGTGATGACGATGCTGATCATGCAATGTCGATGTTGATGATCATGTGATGACGATGTTGATCATGTGATGACGATGTTGATGATCGTGTGATGACGATGCTGATGATCGTATGATGATGTTGCTGATGATCGTGTGATGACGATGCTAATGATCGAGTGATGTCGATGTTCCAATAACTAGTTGAGTTACTGATGATGATGAAGTGAAGAAAGATTTCGATGATATATAGATGTATCATGTATGATGTATGACTCATTTCTCCTGCGGATGTTGTTATAATATCCTTCTCGTTATGGGGGAGTGTTGAATATTGTAACTTCTAAGAATATTATATTTGTATATTATTTATTCCGGAGATGTTCCATACCTCCGATGTGATTATACTATGAATCCAGAGATGTTTATTCCTCCGAATTGGTTGTGGTAACTAGGGTTATTAGACCCACCATGTGGGGGTCGGCCCAGTCAGTTATAATAGGGTATTTAACCTAATGGTTAAATACGAGCCTACATGTACTTGTGTGAAATACATGTCAGTGTAGTGTATAAATAGAGGAGGTATATTCCTCATTTGACACACTCACTCACTTAAGAGAGGTGCACTTGTGGAGGAGGAGATCATGTCTTTGGTTTGCATCTTTGTATATTGTTGGTCATCTATATTGAGGAAGCTTTACTGGGTTTTCTACCCCATGAGGATTTCCCAGGATAAATCTGTGTCTCTTGTGTTTATGCTATGCTTGTTGTTTCTTCAGTGATCCTGTATATGCCATTATTATGAAATGGAATGTAATGCTGCTATTTTCTGTCTTAGCATATTGAATTTTAACAAGAAAGAGTACAGAGGTTAGCGACATGGGTCTCCGGTGACGGTGGTGGAATGGATTGGAATGTATAAGTCATCGACGCGTCGGAGTAAAGTGCGGGTCCCACGGAGGACACAAACGAGGTAATTGGACCACCAACCGGTTGTTCAACCATGGGGAGAACATTTTCGAGTGCAGCGGGGGCCTTAGGATCGTAATAGGTGAGTTGGTCGACTTTGACCACGCGTCCCTCATGGGGGAACATCATGGTACGAAAAATGGATGAGGCAACCGCCCGCATGGCATACATGTAGCTGCGGCCAATTAAGAGGTTAAAATCGAGTTGGGAATTGATGACCTCTATGTCAATGAGCACGGTTTTACCAGCTAGATGGACGGGGACATTAGCTCATAGACCTTGGGGTTGAGCCGAACGGCTGTCGTAGGCTCGCAACGTAGTGGTGGACTGCTGGAGAGTAGGAGATCCCAACTTATGCCAAACGAATGTGGACTCAACGCATGTAGAGGCCCCTTCATCGATAATGCACTGATGGATGACAAGATTCCGAATGGAAACGGAAACTTGGAATGCTAAAGTGGAAGGCAAGCGTGGTTCGGACTGGTCTGAATCGAATGCCATCAGTTGTGAATCATTGCGGTCAATAGCGCCAATGGCAGAGAGTAAAGTCTTGCGCTGTGAAGGATAGTTCTTTAAGACTTCTAAAGCAGACATGGCTGCAAGAGACTGGGCTAAGTCATCTACAATGTTGTAATTTGATGCAGTGCGATCATTGGGATTATTGTTGATGCGATGAAGTGGAAAGCAAGGTGCTTTAGAAGCACCATCGAGTGGAGCCAGAGGTATACGTAACGTCTGATCTGTGGGATGAACGTTAGTGTTCTTGTCGGCAGGAGGGGCTTCAGGGGTGGAGCCATATTGGTTCCGGCGGGTTTGGAGGTTGGCATCTGCGGATGACATCATCAACAAGTGGTGAGTATCTGAATCGAACATGGGTTGATCAGGAGCAGCATAAGTGATTTGTTATGGTGGCGCGTTGCCCTGAGGGGGAGCTAACGGCTGAGTGTTCACTACGCCTTGGGTTGGAAAGGGGTTTTGTAGCACCAAAGGTTGGTGTTGAGGTGGTGGAGGGTTGGGTGGCACATGAGGAGCTGCTTGCCCTTGACAATGGGCATCGTCAGTCCAGAGTTTCCGAGCTCGCTCCAAATGTGGGCAAGCATGTGTGTAATGGCCATAGACCCCGCAGATAGAACAAGGATGGTTTGTTCTGAGGTTATTGTTTTTAGGCTGCTTGGGATGACGATCTAGGTTCTGGTTGGGAGGAGCAGCATTGTTGTTATTTGGGGGATTGGGAGGTGGTGGACCTTGCTGATGTTGTTGGTTGTTTCTGCGGTTACGTTCTCTTCCATGGTTTTGTTGCCCACCCTGGTTGCACTGGTTTTTTTGATGTTGAGGCTGATTGTGTTGTGTGTATACTTGCCCTTGAGAATTGGGAGGATTTTGGTTTGCTGCAGGTGCGGGAGCAGGTTGTGGTGGATAATAAGCTGGTGGGGCTGGAGGTGGTCCAGTTACTTGCTGGGGTTGTTGATAACCCTGAGCTATTGGAGGTGTTGGGTTAGCTGTCGCAGCTTGCTGCGGGTAATACATTGGTTGAGGTGTGGCTGCGGGGGCGTATGTGGGTGGTGCATGACCAAAGCAATGAGGTGGACATGAGGGTCCATGGGTATGGTGGTGATGTTCCATGGGAGCATATGAATTGGTTGCTCCATATTGAGATGTAGCCCACGAAAGGTCGGGGCCTTCCCTAGAATGTGCAATGGAAAAAGGTTGGGGATGCGAGGCCATACGACCAATGATGCCATCTTCGGCATGGGATGCCCCCGGCACATCGTGTTGGGATGAATCACCCCGAGGGACATTTGGTATAATGGTATACAGATAACCTGACTGAGCGTAAATGAGGTCAAACTGTTGGGCTTTGAGGATGGCCTCTTCTTCAGACTGGGGTCGTTCGGATGCGACATCCTTGGCAATGAGAGGGAGGAGGGATTTTAAAAACCAATCTAAGAAGATACGGTCATCTAACTTGATTTTGCAGAGGCTTCAGCGTCGACGCCACTCATGGATGTGGTCAGTGATTTGGGTGGTCGTGTTCTGTCTGCAAGACAGTAGGATCTTGACTCCCGCATCATAGCGGCCAGGTAACTGAAATAACTGCAGGAAGGTTGAGGCAAGGGACATAAAGGTGGCATGGGTCCCATGGGGCTGCTCGATATACCACTTAGCTCTAGAGCCAGTGAAGGTGCGCTGTAATAGACGGAGGCGGACAGAGTCGTCCACTATGCAGTTGGAGGAACACCATAGATGGAAGGACATGATATGGTTCTGGGGGTCCTCACCTGCCTTGCCCTCAAACTTAGGGATGTCGGAGGGGAGTTTGTTGGGCATGTGAGGCCACGTAGGGTCGTGTCTAATAGGATCATTGGTTAGCCTGGCTAAGTTTGGTAAGTTCAGACTCTCCATGTACGATAAACTAGCGGACGGATGTGGCGTAATGACTGGGACATGACTATTCATGGTGGCATGGTGTAGTGGTCCTGTAGCCCCTAAGGGTATGTGTCCTCCAACAGTTGTGGTTTGGTATGGTCTAGCGCTTCCAAGTGCAACATGGGTTACACCGGGGTTAGGAATAGTAGTAGGAATTCCTGGAATTTGGGTTGTGGTAATGAGAGGGGGTGTGACCCCTATGTTTGGCATACCCATAATAGGAGGTAGTCCTATGTTGGGAATTCCTAAAGGTGGAGTGTCCCCCATATCAGGCATACCTAGGGGGGTGGTTGTTTCCATGGATGGCACCGTAGTAGAAGGGTTTGTGGATGTATCTCCTATGGTACTAGTAAAAAGTGGGTCGAATTGTGTTCCAGCCATAAGGTTGGTTAGAAATAACGCAGTAGGGTTTTCAGATTCTGCCTCAAAATAAGATGTGAAGTGAGGCGTGTCAGAATCAGATGACTGTCTATTTGACTGATGATGTATCGAGTCAAGGGATAAGGCTCGACGTCAGTGACGTGGAGAGCCAAGTAGACTGAACTCTGGGAGTTCGCCCTGAAGACGACGAGATCGTCTAAAATTCTCAATGGTGAGAAATATGTTTTTGTGTAAAAATCGTTTAGTGTAAGGTGGTAATGTATAAAAAACTCGAAACCTTAATGCAACCAAGGGTGCAAGAAGGGGAGTGAAAATAAAGGCTCTCGGGCCAAAAAATCAACCTCAAAAAGCACTTATTATAGCAGTTGTGCTATAATAAGTGGAGGGATACAACAAACATGGTCAGAATACCAACAGTCAAACAGCTTCTAGAAAAAAGAGGTGCTACTAGACCAAAGGTGGATTATATCATGCAAACACCTAACTAAAAGTATTGTGAATCAACAAACGATATTCTCTGCAAGGTGATGAAATCCAAGTCAGACAATATTGAGTGTTAAATCAATGGCTAGATATCCCCCTACTGGGAGGGACACCGGGTAATCAATCCTAAAGAATGGCAACTAGGATACTCTGTTCATGACACGTTTAGAAAAGGTAAATCTTCCATTTGGTCCTTTTATAGCAATACCCCCATACAGGGATATCCCGTGAACTCCGAATGGTAGCCTTCGGTTACTGAATGGATTTCAGTATTCCACTTAGGCTTCCGGAACTATCCTCGCGACTTCAACCCTCCTAGGGGAGAGGCCTTCTGATAAACTAGTTGTGACCCTGCCAAAAAATACTAGAAGATTTTGGTTCCCTAATGGACAACAACTATGTCTCAAATGTAATAAATGAGGGGTGTTATTGGAACACCTATCCCCTCAATACTACCTAGCTACAAAGTTCTTTTAAGTGCTCCCCAAGTGGGGTTAAAAGTTGGTTGGAGTTAGGTTAAATTTTAAAGCTCAGTTTAAATTATGTGTTTGAGTGGGTGCACGTGTGGTATTTTAAACTGAAATTAAATGCTTTCCAAAAACTATTCAAAAAACAAAGGATCTTTGAAATAGGAAAGCAAATAATATGAATTCTTCAAGAAATAAATGGATTTCTTTTTAAAAATTTCTATGGGCAAAATATCAAGGAAGTAAATAGTAAAATTTTTTATCTAGATAAAATGAAAATAAATCCTTCTTTCAATTTCTGAAATTTTTTAAAAAGATTTTTTAAAGGAGAATTCTAAATAGTAAAAAGATTTCTATGGCTGTAAAAAATGCAGGAATTTTAATACTGTAAAATGTGCTAATTGGGCAGAAAATATAGCAAAAAATTAATTTTTTAAATGGATTGGCCGAATGGAAAAAATTGGCATCGCGGGTTTTGACAGAACAGCCGCGATGGACCACGCGGGTTTTTGTCACACAGTCGCGATGGGAAGCATGGGTTTCAACCACGAAGCCACGATGTGCAGTGCGGGATTTGGTCACACAGTCGCGATGTGCAGCGTGGAAAATGTCCACGAAGCCACGATGTGAAGTGCGAAAAAAGAGCCGCGCAGTCGCGATGAGCCGCACGACTGTTGGGAAAAAAGCCACAAGGCGAAAGCCGTACACGGATGCCGAAAAACGAACCCAAAAATTGAAAATTTCGGGCTGTTAATGGAAATGTTATGAGCCAAGATCTAGCACATCAATGGATATGCTGTCTAGGGTGGCAGATCTATGAATTAAACTGACTAATACTAACAAAAACTAAGATCTAAAGCAAAATTTGAGATCTAAGAGTTCTAATTCAGCGGAGTCGCCAAAAAACTGTTGGCTTGGTTTTGCAACCAAGCTTAGTGCTATGGGCACCTTCTAACTAGTAGCAGCAGTCTCAACTATTAAAGAAAAAAAAATGTAAATCTAAAACTAAAACTAAACTAACATGTGCAATTTATAATAAACTTTTGAATTGAAAACAAGAACAAGGAAATAGAATAAAGAATAACTTTGTATTAAAAATGGGGGCAAGCAAGTGCTTGCAATGATAATACCACCAAATGATGAAGATTGTTGACTAGCTCCAAGGGTGAGTAGCTCCAAACTCCAAAGGTTCCTTCTCCAAGGTAGCTACAATGGCCAAAAGCTCATGGGAGATTTTGGCAGCATGAAGATAGGAAGATGGATGGATGAAAAGTGAGGAGCACCTACCACCTTTTTATAGTTTTTGGTGGTGGGGAATACCATTATGGTTTTTGAGGAAACCGATGGTATTGACCAACATGGTTTAGGTACCTTTTTATTCCTTTTTCCTTTTTTGAATATTTTGAATATTTTTATTCCCTTTTTAATATTTTTGGGAATTTTGGACCCTTTTTTAGGGTTTTTTATGCTTTTTGAGGAAAAATATTCATTTTGAGTGGAAAAAGGGGTGTATTAAGGTATTTTAGTGACCTTTTGGTGATTTTAGAGGCTCAAATGGTGGAAGAGTGGACAAATGGGTCATGTGAATAAGGAAATGAGCTAGTGAGCACTTTTTGGGTGTTAACACACTACTTATTAGGACGACACTTTAAGATGTTTTACAGACCATTATGCATTAAAATATCTGGTCAATAAGCCTGTGTTGGGGGGGAATATATGTCACTGGCTACTTCTTTTTCAGGAATTCGATTTTGAGGTGATTGTGAAGCCCAGACATTTGAATGCAGGGCCAGATCATCTGTCGCGGATTGAGACAGGAGAGGAACCCACCAACATTGAAGACGGGTTTCTCGATGTGCAACTGTTTAAGGTTGAAGTAACAGATGACTATTATGAAGAAATCATTCAGTTTATGGCAACAAGTACCGCACCAGAGGGGTTCACTACCACTCAGAAGAAACAGTTGGTGGTCAAGGCCACAGATTTCTAGCTGATTGCAGGTGAGTTGCACAAATTGGGAACATACGATTTCTTTAGGCACTGTGTCCTACCTCATGAGAAAGGGAATATCCTATCAAAAGAACATGCATGGGTGGATGGTGGGCACTATGGTGGTCGTGCGACTGCTAGGAAGGTGCTTCACGTAGGGATTTGTTGGCCCACACTTCACAATGATGCGACAGATTATGCGCGGACCTGTGATGTCTGTCAAAGAACTAGGAATCCCTCTAGGAGGGATGAGATGCTGCAGATACCTCAAGTGACATTGCAGCCATTTGAAAAATGGGTTGTGGATTTCATGGGCCCTATCAACCCACCTGGGAAGCACACTAGTGCACGATACATAATCATAGCAACATATTATTTGACAAGATGGGCGGAGGCTGCACCAATCATAGATTGCATCGCTGCGACAGCAGCGCGCTTCTTATTTGACAAAATTGTCACTCGATTTGGATGCCTGAAGGTGTTGATGAGCGATTAGGGCAGTCATTTCATCAATCGCACCGTCAGGGCATTGACAGCAAAACTGCAGATACAACATAAGAAGAGAATGCCATATCATCCACAAGCAAATGGGACACTAGAAGCTTTCAACAAGGTCTTAGAGCAAGCGCTAACCAAGGTGTGTAATGAAAAACACGATGAATAGGATCTGAAAATTCGAGCAATTTTGTGGGCGTATCGCACCATGTGTAAAAGATTGACGGGATAGACACCATTCAAGTTTGTATATGGGCAAGAAGTGATTATGCCTATGGAGTACATTGTTTTGATTCTGTGCATAGTAGCAGCAATAGGTATGGATGATGCAGCGACATTAGGAGAAAGTTTGGCACAGCTCGTATAGCTTGAGGAAGATCGCTTTATCATCGGCTTCCACTAAAGTGTGGAGAAGGATCGGAAAAAGGCTTGGCATGATTGCCATATCAAGAACAAACAGTTTCAACAAGGTGACTTAGTGTTGTTGTACGACAACAAGTTTATGAAGCACCCAGGGAAATTGTAGATGCATTGGCTTGGTCCATATCGCATTAGTAGCATAACTTCAGGAGGAGCAGTACAACTGTAGTAGTTAGATGGAGAGATGCTCCCAAAGTTGGTAAATGGTAGTAGGTTGAATCCCTATAGGTTGGCCTCGAAGCAGTGTGATGCCTGAGTCACATCATGGGGGGGGGGGGAATACAAGATGCTCGGTGGTAGGATGGCACACTAGCAGGGATAGGATATGCAAGCAGGAGTTCTTGTATTGCATTTTGGGACTAGGTTCACGACAGCGGCAAGGTCACAACTGGGTCAAATCAACAATAAATGCATAAAGTTAAAAACATTTAATTAGTGCCACGTGATGGAATGATCGACATTTATGACAGATCCGACCGTTGGATTGATTGAATCAATGGCATATTCGGGTAATTAAGGCATGATTTGGTCATGATGCATGGTTTGATTTGATAATAATGGTTAACGGAATAATTTGGCACTATAATAAGGGGTCGCCTCTGGTCGGAAGGAACCAGTGTGCTAATTGTAAGGATAGTTCCATGTTGCATTTTTTTAGTTGAATTTCCAATTTAAGGGTTGAGTGTTTGTTAGCGGCAAGTGGGGTTGGTGAGTGAGGAACTATTGAGCCACAAGGAGCCCTGTTGCGGCATGCTAAGCACACCCATGGTTGAAGTTTCCAGTGGGGTTGAGTCACCAGCTCAAGGGGTAAGCATTGAAGAAGAGGTTTTCATCATGCTGGGTGGATCGGCGTTTACAGGAATCCCAAAGAAGCGGAGGGGTGGTCAGCATTCTGAGTCCCCGCAAAGAAAACGGCAGTTACACTCATCCGTAGTGGTAATTGAGGAGGTCCAAGCGGAAGTAGGATAGTCCAGCCACAAAATTGACGGTTCACCTAATTGGGAAGGGTTGTCTGCTGTGGATATCCCTGGGTATGTCCCCGGCTTATCACCCTGCCATACCACTCCAGAAGATAATGAAGAATTAGAAATACCCTGTTCGGATGACAGCGCTCCCAGTAGGTATGGAGTGCTCCGTTGATATTGTGTCGGCGTTGATGTGCTTGAAGTATGATGACTATGACATGGTGGCCTATAAGGAGATTACGTCAGACCCTTACGTGCCGAGGATGAAGCTTAGAGGTACATCGGTTCCGCAAGATTGGGCGCGCAGGTTGGACCAAGTAGGATTGCTTAGAATCATTAATACGCCACACTTCGGGCGACTGTAAGAGGTTAATGCATGTGTGAAGTAGCTGCTGTCCTACTTCCACAACAACACATTGAGGCTATAAATATTTGTTCCAGTCACTGTTGAATTGATTGTTGAGATCACCGGGTTGCCGAAGGATGGGGTAGATCCTTCGCAATACTTCCGTGGGAAGGAGAATGACAAAAAGAGGGTAGCACAGCTGGTCTAACACTACGCCTTGGAACGTGAAGGTCATGCTTACAAAACCAGCAGTATCAATGATAAGGTGGTCCTCACTGGTGCAAAGATATTGAGTTGCAAAGTGGTTCGAAAGAATCGGCCCAACCAATGCAATTCAGGGGTCGTTGTGTGTGTAGCACAGTGTGCAGAAGGTATGCAGATGAACTGGTCCTTATTCTTGTTGAACCAGTTAGTAGGGGATGCCGCAGCCATCCAAGATGGGAAAGGATCATTCACTTACAATTGGCTCCTCATTTTGATCGCACTAGTTTCCCGGAAGGAGCCTGACACTTACCAAAGCATGGAAGTTGAGGCTGCGAAAAGCCGCAGGGGTGCCTGCTATCAGAACTTGTGGTGGGTGCAAGTGTAAAATTAGTTGTAACAGATCTAATGAACAAGTAAATCAATCACAATACATGAAACTCAGAAAATATGGTGTAAAATGTGCAAAAACATGCATCAGTGCTTTGTAATCCCAATAAGGGTGAAAATACAATACAATACTATCACAATGAGTGAGCAATTCGAATTAGCCAAGGAGGTCATTCGAATATACTGCATGGCATAGTTTGGCTCTAACTAGGAGTCCTCATCATCAATCAGTGGTAGTCATCAATGCACAAGTCACTATCAAACAGGTGTCAAACTGAGTCTAAATGAGTCTAACTGATGCTAAGTGGCACTAATATAGGGATGGAGGCTTAGTGGAGGGCACATGAGGAGTTAAATGCACTCAAAATAGGTATTCATGTCTAATCAAAGGTTAATCGGAGTGATAACTACAGTGAGGAGTCAGTCTAGCCTCAAATCAAGGAAAGACTGGTGGCTAATTGAAGTAAACTAGACTAGTAGGTGAGAAAGGCGCCCTTCTTCAGTGGAAGGTGAGAATAGGGATAGGCTAGGAGGGATAAATCTAAGTGGAAAGTAGCTCCTGAGTGCTGGGAGACTAGGGACTAGGTGCTGGAGGTACCATACTGATGACTGGGCAGCATGCGGATGCATGCATGCATGCAAAGTACATAAGTGAATGATGAGATATCCTAACACCCCCCCTTAGGCTATACTATGATTTAAAAAATAAAATGTAGGGCCCTGGTTACTGAGACCAAAGGTCACCCCAATACAATAATAATCCAAATAAAGAACAATCCATGAACCGAGGAAATGGAGAAAACCTCATGGGAAAACCCCCCCTCAAAATGGACTGTAACACATCAAAAGATTTAACTACCCCAAACTCAAGTAGATATGTCTGGAGGTATATTACTCTTGGGAGTAAATGGATCATGCTCCAAAAACATGTGCTTGAATTCTCCATCAGTGGATGCAAGCGAATGTGGAGACTTTATGAACTTGCTCTTCATACCGAAAATAGTGAGAACAAATCTGAAAATATGAGGATGATCCTGGAACCTGCGATTCAAACCAAGTGAGGTAGGAATAGTTCCAATCAGATCCAATAGATCTTGAAACTTGAACCTCTTATTAGTGGAAGTTAAATCAGCTCCAAGATTTGACAAAGGGTTTCTTGAGATCTCCTTTGAACCAACAGGGGTGAGATCAAAACCAAAATCAGTAAAAATTGCATGAGAATTGCACTCAAGCGAATGGTAGTGCTCTTCATCTTCAATAAAACTTTGAGAAATTGTGGAAATTATATAAAAAAAGTTTATAGGAGGCATGCAATCAAGGAGGAAGAATGCTTCACCTCCAAAATCAGATTTTACCTCCAAAACATCAAGTAGATCATTATTTTGCATGCCGACAAACTCATGTGAAAGAGAGGATTCAAGAACCTCTTCAGAATCTAGAGTATGAGTTGGTTTATCTTGCTTAGAATTCGAAATAGAAGATTTTGAGAGAATGAGTGTTGAATCTATAGTTTCTTCTTCATCTTGAACAATGAATGAACCCAAGACATAATCAGAGAGAGCACATAAGGAGATCTCACTGGGCTTGTTCTCCAAAAGGCTAGCATGATCGTCTTCTTCCTGCTTTCCAAATTCTCTATTGAGTTGGGCCCATAGATCTCTTGGATTTTCAGCAATAGTACTGAGGTAGCGCATACAAGGAGACATAGAAAGACATATTGTCCCAAAAGCTCTGTCACAATTGTTAAAGCTTAAAATGACACCTCTCCGTCCGTGACGACATTTGCATTCCTTAGTTTCATGACGACACTTCCTGAGATCAAGTTCAGTCACACAACAGGACACTTGTGGATTGAGGGGTCATTTGGGACACTAAAAATGGTTGAAATTAACTCATTCTTGACCCATTAGATGATTGAAACCCTTGGGAACATTTTTCTAGACCAAACCATCTCCTGAAAATGAGCAAAAAAGCCTGTTTTTGGCCATTTTTCCACATGGGCGCTGGTACACAGGCATGATAGTAGTGCATATGCCCTACTCTGCTTCATTAAAGTAGCACCCACCTCCACATGTGCGCTAGTTTGTCTACTATAGAGTAGAGCACAATCCTGTACTAGTCAAAATATCAAAATTTGGGGAAGTTAAGTTGGTTGGGGAACCTCCTACTCGGTTATAACTTCTTTTCCTCTCCTTCACTGACTATATAAGGAGGGTAGAAGGGCCATGGGAGGGACCAAGTCTTTAACATTGTTGTGCTGGAGGAATGGAGACCCTCATCCCTCTCTCTTGTGCTTAGTTTCTGATAAACCCTAGCATAGCTAATTAGAGGTTGGGATCCTTGGAGAACAGAAGCAGGAGACCTTGAATCTAGGTTTCGTGAAGTGCCAAGCTCGAAAGAAGGTATAAATTTATGTACTTGCTTTCATTCATTAATAAAGATCAAACGTTCTTCTCTTTCCAAATATGATCTATTGAGTGTGTCTTAGATTTGATTACTGTTTGATTATAGTCTGATGTCTTCTTCTATCATGAATATCAGTCTTATATAAGTAGTCAAATGTATTTGAGAAAGGTATCAAGTCATTTTGCAGGTCTGGGCATTGCGACGTTGGATAAGCATTGAAGAGCGAGGGAGGCAAAGCTAGGATCAACCTTCTGAATAAGCTGCATACATTTCTAAACCCTAATCTCTTCACTTATTTGTTGTACTTGCAGAATGCTTGTAAGTCTATCTTAATCACCGTAAGTTGGTAGTTTTTCCCCTGAACTATAGGTGCATTTTCCTCACAACAGAATGGCGACTCCGTTGGGGAAAGCCTATCTACTAAGGGGCATCCAAGGTCATTTCTTTAGTCTTGTTTGATTTTATTTCTTCATTTTCTTGATTAGAATAAGTTATTAGGCTCTATTTGACCCTCCTGGGATTTTACAGACCCTTCCCAACCCTTGCAAACCCTTGTGGACCCAGGTGTGGGGGGTTTTAACCCCATTTTTCCAACTTTTTCCACCTATGCGCTACTTTTGTACAGTACAATAGCGCCCTCCCCTATTATGGGCGTTGGCTTCCTTCATACATAGTAGTGCACACAATCTGGGTTTCAAATTTTTGAGTTTTTGGGTTGTGGACCCAAATTTGGGGGCTGTGGCTGCATTTTTGGGGTCCCCGATGACCCTAGGTCTGAGTTAAACCACTGTAAGCGGTCTCCCATCCTTGTACTGATCCTACATTCATGATTTGAACCTCTTTTGATCAATTTGGGCTTATTTGGAAAGTTTTGGGGCTTGTGGACCCAAGTTGGGGGGTTGTGGACCAATTTGGTGTTTTGTACCCTAATTTGAGTCTAACTGAACCTACTTGCTCCATTTCCGCTAGATTGAAACCTAATGAGTCTACTTGACCCTATTTGTATCTATTTGAGTTAAATTTCTCTTTAGATTGGTTTCTTATCCTCACTAATGCTTTTAGTTTTCTTTTGTAGTGAAAGCTCAAGTGTTTTGGCTGTTGTTCAAGACCTTGTTTGCATTGTTTATATGTAGACCTGACTTTACCAAACCATACTTCTTTGTAGTTCACTTGCTGCATTTGGGTCTAAAAGTAGTTTTCGTACTCTTTTCCCAATGGTTGGCATGCTTACATCAATAAGAATCTGAAAGTCGTATTGGTAGCTTTTACTGTTTCAATAAGGAAACCTGAAAGTTCTTTGTTTTTGCTTTGATAGTAGGTTAGTTTCAGTTTTGTTTCTTACCATTGAAAAGCATAAAAAAACTTTGATTTATTTTCTGAGTAGAGTACCTTGCAAGTGGCTTAAAGGATTTAAGAGTGCTTTGCATTAAAAAAGAACAAGTTTTCTTTTGCATACCTATTTGCTTGAGTAGCTGCATTCTTAGGTTTTGAGTTTAATTTTGTACATTTAGGATTTGGTTTTACCTTTTTGCATTCGAAAGATTAAAAATTGCATTTGCATATGCATTCTAGATCGTAATTTTAAGACTTGCATTGAAAAGAAAAGATTTGTTTAGTGGTAAGCATTTCATTTCAGTATTCTATTTCTGTTATAACCACTCTCACACACCCACTACCTTTTTGAGTAAACAAGTAACCTTTAAAATGAACCCTAATAAAATGTACTAGCAACATTTTCTTTTATAGCTTACACTATACACCAACTAGTATTGGTTAGGATCTTGGGTTTAAAACACCTTAAACCACCCAAGATCACACATTACACAAAAATCATAGTTCGACTATCACAAGTAAACCCACTTCATTCAAAAGTTGCTTGGGATCTATGCAATAGGTCTTGTGAGATCAGATTGTTGGGAATAAACCTCCTACTTTCTTTTTCGAGCATATACAAGGATTGGATCGTGTTTGGGGACTCTTTTGAGTTTTGGGCTCAGTTACCCTGCCCACGCCTTCTGATTCGACCAGAGAATGTTCCCACAGGAGTTTTCGGTGTGGTGGTATCCTTAGTATCTGACCATAGGTTCATACACAGGTGACGGTGGAGGGTTATACCTATTGTACCTAGGACAGATGTGAGAGGAAATCCCTTGCAGGGCTTTGGGAGGGCGGTTGGGTGATTCCAGCACTTGCACCGTTAGTCATTGTATTGTGGACCCCGGGTAACTGTTCTTCATTCTTCGTTGATCTGTTCTGGTCCCTCATCATCCCAGACTCTTCTCCGGAAGGCATCTATTTTCTTGGTTTGATTTACCTATGACCTTTTTTAGTGGTGTTCTCTTTGTGCTACTTGTCTTAGTTTTCCTTAGAGAACTTCTTGTTCATTTGAGCAAGAAACTATTTCTAGCGTTCCGGTGAGTGCCAATCAAGGTACCCTTGTTTCAGGGGATCCTTATGTTGTTCCATTCATTGGAAACATTGGCACTCCCTTAATGGCTACTCTGAATCTTCCTGGATTCACCATAGGGCTATCGGTTTGGTTGTTTTCCACTCCGAATGCCTTGCATGCTCCTGAAGCTTCTTTTGTAAGCACCTCAAATCAAGAGCATTAGAACCCTGTGCCTCCCTTTCTAGTAACATCTTCTCCTCCTCCTTCTACCTCATGTGGCGAAAGTAGCAATACTAGTAACCAACAGTCTAAAAGGAATAGATGGAGGAAGAATGGGAAGAAGATTCCAAAACAAGGGGGCAGCAACCCAGCCTCTGTAAGTCATGCTGGGGGAAAGCACCCTCCCTCTGGAAATCATGTAGGGGGAACCTACCTAGCCTCTGGAGGTCATGCTAGGATAAAAATTTTGGTCGCTGAAAATCATACTAAAAGTTTGTCTTCAACCACTGTCAGTCATGTTGAGGACACGTCATTGATCACTGCTAGTCATATTAATGACAAGTCACTAGTTCCTGTGAGTCATACTGGAGACACCATATCAGCCACGGCATGTCATGATGAGGGAGTTCACATTGTCGACAAACACAACAAATAGAAGCTTAAGTTCCCTTGTATTTTTGCGAGGGAGATCACCTTACTTACTTGTTCCCTGTACTTCTAGAAGTGCAAAAAGTGTGGTCCTTAGTTCAAAAGTCTTTTTCTTCTGAGCAACCAGCCACTGCAAGTCATGCTGGGGGAAAGATGTCAGCCAATGCTAGTCATGCTGAGAATACCAACGTTGTAAAGGCATCTTGACCTATAGGATGGAAACCAAAGTTCCCTTGTAAACTTTGTAAGGGAGATCACCTTACTCACCGATGCCCTACCATTCCAGAGGCACGAAGAGTGTGGTCCATGTTTGAAGGAACCTCTGTTCCTGAGTTGTCTATAGATTCCCTATAGTCAGATAAACCTTTGGTTGATAAAGTGGTTGAACCAATGCAATCTTTGGTTGACCCCACTCTTCCTTCGGAGAGTGAAGTGATCAAATAGATGCAATCTTCGACCGATCCCATCAGTCCTTTGGAGACTGATGCACCTACCCCTGAAGTCTTCTGCATTACCAGTTTGGATGTTCTTGAAAAAGGGGGCACTTCATCTGTGCCATGTGAACCCCTACCAAGCCCTAGGACCGTTTCCTTTGATCGGAATAATCTAGCCGAGCTTCGTCTTCCTTCTTCGACACCTTTCCAGATAAAGGTTGATATCGGGAACCATACGATTAACTGATGCATTGTTGATGAAGGAGCTTTTGTTAGTATCATGTCTGCTTATGCTTGGAGAAATTTGGGTTTCCCTAATAGCTGTTGACCTTTGATAGAAGACCTAGTGAACCGTTCGGATTCCTCTGTCAGGCACCTATTACTTTGGGTGGAAAATTAGTCTTAGTTGATTTTATGGTTTTAAAGGACCCTGTGGATTTTGATATGATGCTCGGGTGTGATTACATTTATGCTATGCTTGTTGTGGTGTCTACGCTCTTTTGTGTGATGCATTTCCCTCGTAACGAAAGCATCGTCACTATCGACCAGCTTGCATTCGTTGATCCTCCTTATTACCCAACTATAGACCAGTTAGATCCCTCGTCATTAGGCACTACTATGTCACATGAAAGTTATGTGGCATATTGTTCCTTGAGTTCAACTGCTACTGAGAAGAAGTCACTGAGTTCATGCTTACCTTCTCGGGATTTAGTCCCAGCTTTTGACCAAGTGACACCTCCATCTGAATGTTTAGATATGTGTTCTATCTGGGATGATATACTTCCTTCCAATGAATTTTTCTTATAGTCCATAGTACAGTTTGCCATTCATTTGGATGTTGATCCAGTCGCAGTTATGTCTAGCCCCAGTTTGAACTTAAAGTCTGATCTTTCTACTGTTGAGCCTTTGGACTCTCCTATCGATCCGCAAATCGGTGTTCCTGCTAAGTTTGATTTCGCTTCTAGAATTTTCAACTCCCGTGATGATGAATTTGTTTCTGCAGATTCCATCATGTCCTTCAACTTTGATCTTGTTGATTGTAAGTCCTCGGGCTTAGGTACCATAGAGTCTTCATTTGAAAACTCTTCCTTGTTTATGCCTGTTGTTGATGATAGTGAAGTTGAAAGTATTTCTACCATAGTGACTTGTATCAGGTCTTTCTTTACATATGTTTTAGATATGATCTTGGTATTGATGTTTCTTGGAGACATGATTCTTAGCTGGATGTATACTTGCTTACTGGTCCTTTTCGACACCTTGTGCGACCATGTCAAGTATATTCAGAACCTTGCATATAGGTTTAGGCTTCCCCGCTATTATGTTGCATTTGAACCTTTTGCCATCCGAATTCGCCATAGGGTCGAACCTGTTGGATATTGGTGTGTTAGCCATCTCTTTATGCATTGTGCACCAGTCCGATAGAAGAGCCTACCTAACATGGGTCACCCTAGTCAGCACCTTTATGCCATTTTGGTACCCATGTTGAGTTTTTCTCATAGGCTCGAGAGCCTTTTTAGATTTACCATGACTTTGAGAAGAAGCCTCATATCTTTCTTCCTCATCTATTTCTGGCCATCCCTGATAAGGCTCCCATCTTTATGTTCAAGTTGCATATGCATCTGTTATGATCTCGTTTGCACTAATGAGCCTGATACTAGCTTCCATGCTTTTAGCTCGTTATATAAGCCTCCATCTCTGATCTCATTTCCGCTAAGCCCTGTATCATTTTGCCTTCGCAATTTGACACCTTTTACCTCGAGGAGACACATCCTGACTGTCCTTATCTTTCTCATGTTCCTTGCATTAGGCATAGCTTTGTTCCATGCGCTTGGAGTTAGTTTCACATGTCCCTGACACTCGTCTCCTCCCATTTCAAGCATTCTTCTACCTTTACTTCGAGCTTGTTAAAAGTAGTAAGTAGGTTATGAGCATTCTTCTACCTTTCCTTCGAGCTCGTTAAAAACAGTAAGGAGGCTATGGGCATTTATTTCATATTCACTTCGAGCTCATTAAAAATAGTAAGGAAGTTATGAGCATTTTTCTGTATCTCTTTTGAGCTCGTTAAAAACAGTAAGGAGGTCATGAGTTTACTTTTTCAGACTCGTTAAACCTTTACAGAAAAGATCCCTATGGAGTTCTTTTAATCCCTTTTTAGACTCCTTAAATAGGAAAAGTTTGCCGAGCATAGTTGTCTTTTCGGGCTCGTTAAAATAACTGAACTGACATCCACTTAGGTATAGAATTACCCCTTTTCCGGGCCTTGGTGGATAAATTACGGAAAAGGTATACTCTAGGTATACTCTGGTATGCGCTATAAGAGTTCTTCTTCCTTTGTTTTACACTTTTTCGGGGGAGGAGACTAACTTTACAAAAAAGGACCTTTCGGAGCCTTCTTTAGGGTTTTCGGGATCTCTAAACATGAAAACACCAAGTGAGCACTCACCTACTCAGGCTCGATGTGAAATCCACGAGAGGGTAAAAAGAGGATTGTTTAAGTTTTTCAACTCTATAAACAAGAAAACACCGATGAGCATAGACCAATCCAGGCTCGATATAAAATCCACAGATAGGTGTATGGAGTTTTCTTCTAGGTTTTTCAGACTCCTTAAATATGAAAATACTGTCGAGCATGCTTTAGTTCTTTGTCAAGCTCGTTAAAAAATGAAAAAGGAAAGGGAAGGGAAGAGTATTAAAATATCTTTCAATACGATGGCAGCAAGTCTACTATCTCCTTGAACAAAGCACCTATTTTGAGTCTATCAAACAAGTTGGGTTCTAGTGTTGGCCTTAGGATAAACCTGATCTCAGAGTTCTTACTCCTCCATTTGGTTAGTCTTCCAATCATATGGAGAATCTGTTAATGTCTCCTACATTGCAGATTTGTATCATGGTCTCTTTGTGTTAAACACTTCCTAAGGTAGTCTTGTGTCGTGCTCACTGTTCAAGGATATAACCTATGTCGGCCATTCTGCAGTTGCCTTGACCTCATGCGTCGGCTATTCCTTGGTGTCAGTATGTTTCATCATGTGTTCAATCATACTCCAAATCAGCTCATACATGTCGAGTGTCCCTCGTGTTGGATGATGGACGATGCCTTAAGGCCTCCCTTCCAACGGACTTCTTCCCATTGACTTCAACTCATTGTGCTCTAGGAATGAATTTTAGAGTTTTGGTTAGTACCTTGGGGATTGCAGTCATTAGTGACAGTTTCCCTCGCTATTGGATAGATGGGAATACATCAATGTCTCCTATCCGATGGATTCTTCAAGTGTTCGATGGCAAGACCATTTATTCGCACTTGTTTGAATGTACTAGTTACCTTGGGTTCTTACTTCACCGTCCATTGACACATAAATCCTACTTTAGATAGACTACCCATGGAGGGAACATCTGTAAGAGTGTGCACAACTAGCTCATCCCTTGTTTGCAATATGATTCTTTTCCTTGGCCTAAACCGTGCCCTTGAATAATAGGTGTACGCCCATGCAACACTCGTTCCCTCCCATGTATTATAGCATTCTTTATTCTTTTCAACATGATAAAATGAAAAAGCATAAAAAAAAACACAAAAATCCAAAAAGGAAAGACTTGAATCATTTCATAGTATAATATTGAAGAAAATGGCAACAGTCAATCCTTGTCGCCCTTGAACATGGTACATAATTTGGTCTCCGCTGTCAGTACACCATCTACATTTTCCTTGGAAATTGTACTAGTATTTTGAGCAATCATCCACCGATGGGTTATCCTTCCCATCACCTATGGAGATTCCATTAATGCATCTGGCATTGGCGGATTTCATTAAAGTCAGTTACTCAAAGTCTTATGTTTCCAAGTATCTATTCTGTGTTGTGTCATGTGCTCAAGGGAAGTTCAAACAGATTCAACCATTCCTCAAATATTTCTGACCAATCATGTCGACCTTCCTTGTGTCAGTATATAGTGTTGGATCTCGCAGTTCTACCAAATTATATCAAACTGTTGATCTTTGTTTCGTATCGGTTGATGTGGGATGCATTAATGCCCTCCTTTCGATGGATATATTCCTATCGACACCAAATCATCATCTAGGAAATGGGTCTAGAAACCCAGGAGTACCTTGGATCTTGCAGTCATTAGTGGCAGTTTTCCTCACAAATGACAGTGGGTATACATCAATGACCCCTGATTGTTTGATTCTACAAGTGTTTGACTTCAGGACATCTATTCACAATTGCTAGTTTGTACTCAGTACCTTAGAGTCCATTATCATTATTGGTGGGTCTCTTCGCATATGTTAACGGTATACATCAATGACTGGTAATCAGATGGTGTTTTATTATGCTCGACATCATCTCATTTATTCACATGATATAAACTTGTACTATCGTCGATTCGTATTGAAGACCTTGGGAAAAACAGTTGTATCACTCATCGATGCACTACTCGAGCTGCGCAAGATTAAACTACCATGTCAAAAGTCCGATGAATACCTTGGTCTCGCACTCACCAAAGTGCATGTTTACACTTCTAAAATTTTTACTTTTGACATGGATCCACTATCTATTGTTCGTGGCCATGCTTGTTTACTGATTAGCATGGGTATGCTTGCCTCAGGAATATATTATATATATTTGAGAAATTGCTATGTTTGACTTGCAGATGTGATCCTAAATCCTACGTTAGTGAACTATCCTTTCCTCATCCTTGCTTTGATCGATAAAGAGTATCAGTATAAAAAAAAAAATGTAATGTATTTCGGCCCTTAGCTCTACTTCGGACCTCACACGTTAGGGGGCATATGTTAACAATCAAATTAACACCCTTAACCAGGTTAGGGTGGAAGCATACTTTTACCATTCGCCTGCAAGATAAAGACAAAAACAAGTACTAGAGAGAACATTCCTCTCCGATCTGATCATTACCTCTATAACTGGAAAGATTGAGTAAAGAATGAAGGAGCTTAATAGAGACAAAGTTCAATGATTGAATTTCTCACCAAAAGCTCAAATCAAAGCTCTAACAGTCATATAGTGAGAAGAAATGCACAAAAATGCATTAAAAGGTACTTAAATATGCTAAGTTGTGAAAAAAGCCTATAAACTATGGAAAGTGGGTTTTTTAAGAGAAAATAATCAAAACTGATTATCCCACATTGAGAAGAGTAACTTGAAATCCCATTTCCCAATGCTATAAAAGAAAGGCATGTGGGGCATCGTAAAGAGGAGGCAAAGAGGAGAAAAGGCATGCTGGAGAGATTCTGAAGAAAGGAGAGCTCATCTTCATCAAAGGCAAGGGTGGAGAAAGGATAGTTCATGGCAATGGAGAGAGGATGCACACCAAGATCCATGGTAAATATGTATCTTCTTCCTTGTTTTAATATAAAATGATTCAATTTTTTTTTTCCATTCAAGGGTTTGAATTTTTCTTATTGTGCTTCATTTGAATCCTCAAATGGTTTTAGATCTTAATGAATGTTTAATGGCTGAATATACATCTTAAGAAATTTGTAATAATCATTTCATTTCTGACATAGAAACTCACCACTTCTTAGTAAGATAGCATGTTTAGAGTAGACATGTCCCTACACTATTCGCTATTATCAGAGACTGGTTTACTAATTAGGGTATGAAACACATTTAGGTGATGTGCTACAGATGTTCCCTCCTTCATCCTCAAATGGTAAAGTTTACTTTTCAAGAAAATTTTATTAGTTTCCAATTTAGTCTCATATAGATTCTCAATTTTATCCCAAGAGGCTTCCACGATATTTTCTTCATTAACATTGAATAAGTCAAAGTTTGATAGGAAAAAATGAATTGTAGAAACCACATTCCTTCCTACTTTTTCAACTCGTCATCTATCATTGTCGGAAAATTTAATTACTTAAATTGTTGATTACTAAATTATCAATATGGGAACTTGCAAACTTGTGAGACACGTGAACTGAATATGCAAGAGTAGGCATCTAGCTACTTCAACAAAATTTAGAATGAAATTCACTTAATAAATCATTTACAAGAGTCAAGAACTAACAAATCTTGTAGCTTTACAAAGCATAAAACCAAATCAAATAAATATTGTGATATAAAACCAAAAATAAAAATCTCATAGGCATAGATTGTCACGTCCCCATTTGGACCCCCTTTTTGCATTAAATCGTAAATGATGTAAATATTGTAACTTAATCATGGTGAGGAGCTCAAGGCCAAGGCCCCGCCATTGATTTGTCGTTTTATGAATCGGCAATTAGAGTAGATGCATAGATTTCTTGTGCTAGGGGTGCACAATGTAAAATCGGACATCATGTAAATATGCAATTTTAATGAAAAACCCACAATCAGCTACACAATGCAACAAAGAGATGGGGGCATGATCTTTACAAGGAATAGGGAGGGAAAAATAACCAAACTCTTGAGCCATGGTGTTAAGCCATTTCATTGAGGAAACCCATGAACTCTCAACTACCCATTTGGTCTCATGCACCCAATCATTTAATCCTTCCAAGAATTGGTTGAGACAATAAATGCCTTGGGATGGGAGAGGTATGGCTGTCAATTTTCGTGCATGGGAAACCCATCAACTTGGAAAATCGTGTTTTGTTTGTGGGGCAAGAAAACCCCCACGAAATTGGCCCAAAAGCCATTCTTCACCCATGGCATTCACTCTCTCACGCAGTCTGAGCCTGTGGGGGTTCTATCCTTCACGTTTTTCACCATTTCCTGTTTTTTTTCCATGCCCATAGACTCGTTTTTGGTTAGCTCATTGGCTGGGGAGAAGAGAGCCACGATTTTGGGGTTATGGAGGCCGTTTTTTGCCCACGAAATGCCCATGAGTATTCTTCTGAAAACGAATCTGCTCTCCTGGGGTTGATTTCCCATTTCTCCTTTTCGTTTTGGTTGCCCACGTTTTCCTGGAACTGTTAGAAACCCAACTGCTGGTTGGTATAGCTGATTCTGGTGTATCTATGGCTATGTGAGACCCTGTTGTTCCCTAGCTCCTTGTGGAGATCATGCCCAACTCGGGGGTGGCAGTGGTGCTGAGAAATTGAAGAGCACACTGGCCTATGGTTGGGTGGAACGTTGCAGAAGCGTAGCTGGTTGTTTGGGACTGCTTCATTAAGATAAGTATTCTCTTATGCTATCTCTCAATTGTTAATTGATGAATATCTTGAATGTATGATGGATGTGTCAAACGAATTTACTTCCGCTGTGTATTCAAATGTTTATGCAATTGCATATGTTCATCTTCTTCTCAAACCGAATGTTTAATTACTGATTTATGGGGCTAGATGCCCGGTTTAACCTCACGATCCTCTCCACCTAGCTGGTAGAATGGGAGGGGACGTGACATAGATCCGAGTCTTGTGGTTTCACAATCGTTTCAAGATCTCAAGGTTAACAACTTCCTAAAATTTCAGGAAGTACACTCCACACATGGAATTCGGGTAGTACACTTGATAGAAATTAAAGAGCAAAATAAATGAGAAGTAAATAATAAATGAATTACAAACTTGAGAAAAAAATAAAAATAATAAATTAATCTATGTAAATGATAGAACAATCGAATCTACAAATTAAAGATGATAAGACTAAATCTGTAAATGCATAACTAAACTAATTAAGTAACAATATAGTGCATTCCCAAAACCAGGAGCCCAGTCGGATGGGGATGCATTGTAGAGAAAAATACAGTGCTTAAATCATAATCACAACATTATCAAACATCAACAGCAATTGTATTCATCATTAGAAAAATGAAGGTTCATCAAAATACAATAACAGAGTACCATTAACCCATCAATGTTTCTCCTCTATGTAAGACTAGAAATTGAGATATCGGTAGCAATAATTCTTCCTTAGAACCATTATCGTGTCCAATCCCATTCATAATTATCAACAAACCTCTACAACACTAATATATCCCCATTTATTTATACACACAAGTGAGAAAGAAAGAGGTTACCACAATATGAGATCAATCCCTAAATATGTGGATCTCACAACCATCACATCTTGGGTACTAAACATGTGGATCTCGCAACCATCAGATCTTGGATTTAGCTTAAGGTTGTTTGAATAACATAACAACATCATTTTAAACAAAATATATGTTCCCACAATTTCCCATAAGAATTGCATTTGGTCAAAGCATGGACACACTACCAGAATTCTTGCAGCTATCGGAATTATGGGAATAACATAATACATGAATTTTGAAACCACACCCTTACATCCTTTTTTGTGAGTTTTGAGAATTTTGCTCGAATGACACCTATATGTCCATATTTTGCACAAAACCCATGTCTTTGAATTTCTACATTTTTCCCTATTTGCTTGAAAATGACATGGAAAAACTGCCTCTGAAAACTATATTTTTTAGGACATCTGGTAGCAAATATGCGTTTTGGTTACATTGCAGTGCTACTGGATTTCTAGAAAGCACCAAAATCTGCTACAAATTTTAGAAGCAAGTTAGGAAAAGATAATATACATTCCAAGTAACCATGAAAACATGGGAAATCAAGCAAATAAATGCTCACATGTCTCATGAAGCTTGCATAGTGTGAAAGCGGAAAATGTGTGATGATATATGGTAACAAAACTATCAAATGATAAAAGAGAATGAATAAATGAAGGAATAATAGGCTAAATTACCACTGTAAAAATGTTGAAAATAAGGCTCAATAGTCATTCTACTTGGTTTTTGCAATCCCTTTCAAGTTTCATGTTCCTATTTTGTAGCACCATGAAGTAGATCAAACCCCATGGATCCTAATGACAGATTTAATTAATTAGTTAATGAGGGGTTCAGTTGAGACATTTAATTAATTAGGAGTTTGAATTAATTTGTATCCAAAGTTTATTATGCACTTGAAATATTGATTTTACATGCATTTAATATTTTTATGTGGAATAAATGAGGATAATGCTCCACTAGGGTGCATGAGAGGATAACGTTGACTTGGAGTTAGCTTGAGGAAGAAGCAAAGAGAAAGATTCCAAAGCTATGAAAATCAGAGAAAAGGAAAGAAAGTGGAGCAAATCAGAAAAGCAGCAAAATCTCAGTAGAAAGAAGGAAAAATCAGAAAGCAGGAAAGTTCAGAAGAGAAGGAAATTTCAGAAAAGCAGGAAAGTCCAGAAAAGCCAAAAAAAGTAGAAAAAGCAAAGGCAGAAAGTGGAAAAGTAAGGAAAAGCAAACAAAAGCATAAAAGAATGAAAGCAAGGTAAAAAAGGAAAAAGATGGAAAGATAGTTTTCCTCATCCATTCAAGGAAGGTGCATTATCTTGGTTTACTTGTTCATCAAGTCACCCACTCTCCATAAATAACCCAGTGCGCACCACATTAATGCTTCTTGATAGTTTGTGAATTGGTATGAGAGCAATGTTTCCTCAGAGACTTGGGAGATGTGCCCCATCTTTCTCTGAGAGGATGATGGAATTCATCCATTTTCATTGATTTTATTTTCAGTTCCTATAGCTGATCAAGTCGAATTTTAATTTCAAAAGAAGTCGCATTCAGTCTATGGTTCGAATCTCCATGCTTCTTTTGGATTTCTAGAGCTAGATTGTTTTGTAGGAGAGAATGAATTTTTATCCAATTATTTGAACGGCCTCATGGATCTTATATGATGTAATAATAGTAAATAATAATCTCTGATATCATTCAATACGTTTGAGTTTGCAGAACTCTGATATTTTCTTCATTTTCTACACCCTCTCTAGATTTGCCTAGATTTTGACTAGTTTTCAAACTAACTAGTTTTAATGATGAAGTATAGATCCAAATGAGTTTATTCTTGTTCTAGTATTTAATTAAAATGTTATATTAACCCATCCATGTCGGATATTTATAATTTGTGAGCCTTCTCTACCTATTTGGGAGCTTCTGAATCTTACTAGTCAAGCAATCCTGAGAGACCAATTTTCTTATATATTTTCCAAACTTCCTCATAGATTTATTAAACTTTCTGGTTCAACCCCTGACTATTTTTTGACTAATATTTAATTTTATTTAACCTATGTAAGTCAGAAACACCCATCCACAGCCTCTAGTTAAATATCTCATCCATACTAGTCTACATATGTTGAAAGGCCCAAGAGCGTTGGATTAAATTGCAGATTGATTCTCTTGAAACATCAATGGTATCAGTACATTGTGCAGAGATATCAGCCAAAAATAAGAACCACACTTTCATCCCAAGCCTTTGATCCAGTCCATATTTAGTCCATCTAGTTCCTACAACTACTGTTTTAATTAATTCTGAGTGTTGGAGATTTTTTGTATCAACATACTGAGTTGGTACATTAAAGTGGTATTAGAGAACTTTCCTCCACCCCCGTCAAAAGAAAGAATCTCACTATTGAAGAATATTAAAGAATCTCACTATTGAAGAATATTGCAAATCATAACTCAAATGTACAACTATGAGACTAGTTCCAGTCATTGAAGATGAAGAGTTCGAGCCATATGAGGAAGCAAAAATCCATTACATTGATGGAGGACTACCAAGAGATGATGATAGTTACATTGGTGACCATATGTGCATATATCAATGGGATTAACCACTAATGGCTAATCCTAAGAATGATTTAGCAAGGAGGATATCAACATGTAAAAATTTGTCCTGCCACTACTAGGAGTATCTGGCTTTAAGAGAAGAGATTCGCAAAGCCATTTCTTTCAAAGATTATTTTTATTACAGATTTGGATTTGAGATCCAAGATAAATCTTTTAAATTAATAGAGAGCATCAAACGACCCATAGAGGAAACAAGTTGTTCCACCTATATGAGCAAAGAAGAAGAAACAAGAATTTAATTGAAGCCTCAATGGATGCCATTGTTTCTAGCATGAAGAGACTTTTCGGACTCTCTTCCAAAAAGGTTTCCAATACTATTGATTCTAAGGTTACCAAGGAGAAATATGCATCAGCTATCTTGAATTATCAAAATCATAGTGACCATCAGTCATTAAAAGAGAGGAGCAGTAATCTCCCAAGAGAAGAGTCATGTGCTTCCTCCAATGAATGCATCAATCTGGAGAATGTCCCAATAATTTAATCACAAAAGAGAAAGGATCAACCCTTCAAGCATTCTTAGAACATCATTATGGAGAAATATACAACCACACTCTAGTTGAGAGTGAACCGGGAGAATTGGAGGGGGAGCATGCCATCGCCACTCCACATCATGAAGATATAGAGATGTCACAAAGGTATTACAACCATTCTGATTTTTGCATTCACCAAGTTCCTTTTTTCATCTTGATATGGCAGCCATTTCTAGTGATAAGGTTGGCAGAAAATATCCTTCTGGTACTGAGATCCAAATTGTTGGGAAGGATGAATTTTTAAAAGAGAGTTTGCATGATTCTCAAGAGTGGCATGAACACACATGTGATCATATGTGTGTGTCTAATAGTACATATGACATTATAGAGCAGCATCATTTCCAAGTAAACATAAGGAGTCCTCATATTTACAAGTGCTTCAAGGAAGCATTGACTTGCAGGATGATTTCCAGGAACCTGTTTCACTCCAGAGATATTAAGAGCCTCTTTCATGTAAGGAAGGCTTATCCTTGATGAATATGGCTGATTAAATTCCATTCAGATCATCAAGCAAAGAATCCTATTCATCATTGAATTGGATGGATAACTACATCATCGGGATGGAGACTAAAGATTGTGGAAGACTAGCCCACATGGGTAAGAGTGATTTTTGCATTAGTAATGGATCTATTGTTGCATTCAAATATGTTATGACCAACGAGTAGCATGCAAGGCATATGTAGCTGCAACATGATGCTTACCATACATATCCATTCATACCTGGGAGTAAAAATTACATAGCAGATGAAGAGTTATCCCATGGCATGATATCCATAGTAAAGCTTGGTGACATTGTGGGGGCTACTGAGGGCCTTTCCACCATTCAAGGCACAAGTAGGGATTACTTACATCATATTGATTTCATATGGAAGTCACCACAACAACATGATAATATTCTTGAAGAAAACCCACCGAGTAGACCACCTGACAAGGTGAAGAAGCATGAGGTTGAATTGATGATGGATGTGCCCTCCATCAATATCTTTCATTACAAGCAGTTGAAAAGGTTCAAGGAAGGATATGAAAGGGACCTGAAGGGTTTCTTTGACTGGAGGCACATAAAACCAAGTCCTCTTTCATTTCTTAAGGGATTAGTGAAGATGAATTTCAGAATAGAGTAATGCAACATAATAAATGGGACCCTGGGATAAATCTTGAAGATCCAAATATAATCAAATTGGTGCAACAAAAACATGATGGACTTTTGGTATTTTGCTTGGAAATGAGGATTTTGATTCTAGGTAGCCAACAACATATTTTGAGGAGTGAGGTCACTGGTTGGATTCATAGGTGGTTGTAGTTGTTTTCTTGCTTGAGGAGAAGCAATCTTGGGAGGGGGGGACCGTCATGTTCCTATTTTGTCAGCACCATGAAGCATATCAAACCCCATGGATCCTAGTGACATATTGAATTAATTAATTAATGAGGGGTTAAGTTGAGGCATTTAATTAATTAGGAGTTTGAATTAATTTGTATCCAAAGTTTATTATGCACTTGGAATATTTATTTTACATGCATTTAATATTTTTATGTGGAATAAATGAGGATAATGTTCCACTAGGGTGCATGAGAGGATAAGGTTGACTTGGGGTTAGCTTGAGGAAGAAGCAAAGAGAAATATTCAAAATCTAGGAAAATCAAAGAAAAGGAAAGAAAGTGGAGCAAATCAGAAAAGCAACATAAATAAAAAAGCAGACAAAATCAGTAAAGCATGAAATTTCAAAAAAGAAGGAATGTCTAGAAAAGCAGGAAAGTCCATAAAATCCATTAAAAAAAAAAGCAGAAAAAGCAAAGGCATAAAGTGGAAAAGCAAACAAAAGCATAAAAGAAGGAAAGCAAGGCAAAAAGGGAAAAAGAAGGAAAGCTAGCTTTCTTCATCCACTCAAGGAGGGTGCATTAGCTTGGTTTACTTGTTCATAAAGTCACCCACTCTCAATAATAACCCAGTGCACACCACATTAATGCTTCTTGATAATTTGTGAATTAGTATGAGAGCAAATTTTCCTCAAAGACTTGGGAGATGTGCCCTTAGTCAAGTTTGGGATATGTGCCCCAACTTTTTGTGAGAGGATGGTGGAATTAATCTATTTTAATTGATTTTATTTGCATTTTTTTTAGTTGATCAAGTCGAATTTGAAGTTCAGAAAAAGTCTCATTCAGTCTATGGTTTGAATCTCCATGCTTCTTTTGGATTTGTAGAGATAGACTGTTGTGTAGGAGAGGAGGAATGTTTATCCGATGATCTGAGCGGCCTCATTGATCTGATATGATGTAGTAATAGTAAATAATAATATTTTATATCATTCAATACATTTCAGTTTGCACTAGAAGTCTGATATTTTCTTCATTTTCTACACCCTCTCTAGATTTTCCTAGATTTAGACTAGTTTTAATGATGAAGTATATATCCAAATTAGTTGCTTCCTATTATAGGAGTTAATTATCATGTTATATTAACCCATCCATGTATTATATTAATAATTCATGAGCCTTCTCTATCTGTTTGGGAGATCCTGAATTGTACTAGTCAAGCAATCCTGAGAGACCAATTTTCTTATATCTTTGCCAAACTTCCACAAAGCTTTATTAAAATTTCTGGTTCTACCCTTGAATTTTTTTTTACTGATATTTAATTTTATTTAACCTATGTAAGTCAGAAACACCCATCCCCTTCCTCCAGTTAAATATCTCACCCATACTAGTCTGCATATGCTGAAGGGCCTAGGAGCATTGGAGTAAATTGCAGCTTGCTTATATTGAAACATCAATGGTATCAGTACATTTTGCAGAGGTATCAGCCAAAAATCAAAACCATACTTCCATACCAATCCTTTGATCTAGTCCATATTCAGTCCATCTAGTTCCTACAACTATTGTTTTAATTAATTCTGAGTATTTGAGAGTTTTTGTATCACAATCCTAAGTTGGTACATTACATCAAGGCTACAGATCTGTAATTTTGAACCAAAAAATACTCTACATTCATCTTCCATAGGGAGAAACTATTTCCATTAAACTTCTCAATCTCAAACTTGGGTAAACCTCCTATCATTGTTGTAGCTACCACTCACAAAAAACCCTAATCCGATGAGTTTTCTAAGAACCCATATCTGATATGTTAGAGAAAATAAAAATAAAAGGGAACAACAATTAAAAAAAAAACGATATTCACATGGAAACCCTATTGTGTGTAGGTAAAACCATGAGGCGATGGAAGCTTTTACTTTTTATTATTACTCGACAAAAACCTCACAAATATTTTATGTTCAAAACTTCCATGGGCCACATAAGAGGGTTCCAGAAGGAACCAAAATAGATTTGAAAGTTTTGGAAATTTTCACCTTAAGGGATCTGCCCTTGAACCCTTGGTGCATACAAATCACACATGAGGATAACCATGTACCACTCTATATGAAAATATTGGAGATCTAGATATTTACTTCACCTCCTAATAAATACTCTTGATTGAACATAAGGATCAAGCTTATTCAATACTAACTACCCTAACCTAAATAGGGTAGACAATATTTGATAAAATCAAATTTATAGTGTAAAAAAGACATGATTAATTTTACAACAAAAGGCCTTATTTTATGCTTATTGGTCATCTAGATCAAGGAGATTGGAAATCTTGACCAAAACTATGATGGTATTTGAGTCATATTTCTCCAATGAACCATGAATTGAAATTCATACCAATTTCAAAATTCAATGCTAAGCGTGGATTATGAGAATTTTTGTTTCTAATAAATGATTGCATCCTAGATTCAACAGGGTATTCATATCTTTTAGATTCAATGGAAATAACATTAGGATTAACTCAAGCATATATCACTAAAGAATAATTCTAGTAGATTTCAAAACCTTCATATCCCTATCACTGCTAGACAATAAGTTATTTTTCCCATATACAATACTATATGATAGAGGCAAGGACCCCAGTTTTGAAACATGGCACTCTCTCTTACATCTATTCATGTCACGGTGTTTCTCATTAATAATAAGCTATAAATGCTCAATATTTCTTATTAAAAGCATAATTTCCTCTAATAACTCTTCATTCTTACCCTGTAAAATAGGAATATGTTACATCTTTTTCCATCCATAATACTAGTTATGGAGTTTATATCTGCCAATGTTTTTTGGAAGAGTTGATGCATTCATTCACAATTGTCTAATTTTCTATATAGACCTTCATTTTCTACATCAAACATATCATATTCCAATGTATAGGACCACAAACTTGCATCATCCTTATTTTGATTATGATGTATGAAACTAAGTGTATGATCTAGATTGTTAAAAGAAAAAACACAATGTTCAACATTTAATATCAGAGCATGCCCCAAATTCAATTCCAAACAGTTACTATCATCTATATACATTGTATCCCCATCAAATACGTTAAAAAAAAAAACCTATAGGTTAAGAAAAGTATGTTTTTAATGGAAAAAAATATAGCACTATAAAATCCCAAAATCCAAAGGTGGAGAGTTTCTCATAATAACATGGTGTACCAAACCTTCACGATATTCTTATATATATCCATTCTTTAGGTTAAACCTATAACTCAACATATTTATAGGTTTATGATCCATTTTCGTAGATGTTTTCATCAAAATCTATACTCATATTATCTTTAGTTGGCTTAGAAATTTAATATAAACAATTGCTTAGCTCCAAGTTTGTTCAAATAGTGAAAGAACATATCCTTGTATTTCATTAATATCATGTTCCTTATTCTTTTCATATGATGTTTTCTTTTATGAATAGGAAGAGAATGTAATACTACTAAACACATAGAATTTCCAGACATTATATTTACATCATGTCTTCCCCATATATTTTCCTTGTTACTATCAACCATCTCAAGTGCATGTTCACATCCCTATTCATTCCATGTAAATTGTTGGTCAACAAACAATGATCTTGATATGACCCAATGGGGGTTATTTATGGAATTAAATGTATAATATATGAACCCAAGAGGGGAATATATGGTAAGGATTTGGTTCATAACAGATCTGGTTTTGGATTCACAAACTTTGAGGTACACCTCTTATTCATTATTTGACACACATAAAGGGTGAAGCTTGTCTTTTTCCAATTGTTCATCAAATTGGCCTTAATATTTGTGTCTTCTACTAAATTCTCACATTCATCCCATAATTGGTAAAGCCTTGGTAAATATTGATACATTTACATGTTGTACAAGATATGTCTCCTCATTATCTTCCTCTTCAATCTCTTAAGTTCGTTCTAGAGATTGAACAAAAAATTGATCTATATGCCTTGAAAAAAATGGTATTCACCATAATTTACACTCACTTGATTCATGTTGATTTAACAATTAACAATCACCATGCTGACCTTCTGTCATATTCATCATTGTGCTACAAAGGTTTTGTACTTTAGCAACCATCTCATTGAATTCCTTTGTCATATCATCATCTTCAAGATTTAGATCTAAAGATGAGGCTTATTCTATGGATTATTCTCTTGATATTGTTTCTATGTATGACACAAGGAATTCAAATTTATCAATAGTAAAAGATATCATAAATATGGAACAATACAAGAGATATTCAATAGGCTCAAACTTTAGTATTATAGAAATGATGATTCTTTTGATGCAATGAATCAAACCATGTTCACTTTCATCTATAAGGTGTCTTCCTCCTAATGATATAAGCTCAACGTAGACAATATTCTTCTCCACATTACTTAAGGAGGACTCCATCCTGATCTATAGATTTACCATACAATAGTAACCTCCTAACCTCTTAACCATCTAGTGGACCCTCTTTAGTGAGGTCCCAATACATTTATATACTAACTTAGTGGGACTTATTTAATAATATAAATATAGTGTACCTAGTCCACTTTAAATTGAATGGCCTCCACTTCTACTCTAATGGGCCCTTTGGGCCCCCCGTTATCCCCTAGGGAGTGTCATAACACTCCACCCCCCTTAGGAAATCATCATCCTTGACACTTTTTGTAAATCTATACAACCATAATCTAGGGCGCCATGGGAAATTGTTATCTTCCATGTTGAAGTAGGAACCAAGGTCCCATGAATCATTTTGAGCCACCATGATGATGTCATCGAACAAACTCTAGATTAATCATGGGTCCCATGTATGAGTGTTGATGACCACAATGAAGTAGTTCAAGGGACTCGTCCAAAAACCTGGAGATAATGTCCATGTGTTATAGATGGAACCCCATCTATGGAATTGAATATCCACAAACGGTTGATTGTTATGTCTCATATACCCAAGCGGTTCATATGGATCCAAATAACTATAAGAAAATCAATCCTCCATATAGAAGTAAATTGATGGATCGATGAGAATCTCTACGATTGAAGAAGAAGCATCTTGGAAATTGGTAGGCACGACCTATTGTTGGTGTGCTTCACATGAAGGAGAAGATTCCTCAAAAAGAATATGGAAATAGTTGTCATCCCAAAAATTACAACTATACATATACCACTTGTCACAAACATCATCTAATTCACACCATACACCTCTTTCTTGTGTATACTCTTCAATGATGAGAGGATTAGTAACAACAATCTCCACAAATTTAGTAATACCCTCTTTGATTTCATGATACAGCAAGCGCATAAAGTTCAACACGATCTATGTATTCTTAAATTTATTTTACCTTGTTTGGTGCTTAATGTGTTCCTTTGCATGGAACACTTTTGGCCCCCAATTCTCACCTTGTATGGGTCCCACTTTGCCATGCTTCAATGGAGGGAAATATTATTTTTAGGGATATATCATAGGAAAGAAACGTAGTTGGAACAATGGAATATAATATATTACGTTTCCATAAAAATTATATTTCCAACATCATTAGTATTGCTGCAACTTGATGACTTTGTCAAAATATATGACCTATACAAGGTTCACACAGCCATCTCATAAAACCCTATAAAAATGTATAGATTTCAAATCATGATATCTCCCTCTCTCATACTTAGATTTGAGTAGATTTTTTTTAATCACCTAATTTTATAAGAGGAAATCATATCTACAATTATTTTTTGGAGATTCTACTAGAAAAATCTCGGAAATGCATATGAGGGTCGCAACTCTCTTTTTCTCTTTTAGAAAACCTACAAAAAAAGAGAAAAACGATTTCCAAAGTTGTGGCCAAGGAAAGTTTCTCTGATACCAATATTGAATTTAGATTATACACAAGATATATCAACAACATACAAAAATACAAGACATATTCAATAAGCTGAGATTTTATTATTATGGAAATTATTCTTTTGATGGGATGATTCAACCCTGTTCACTTACCTCTTCGATAGGGCTACCCCCTAATGAGCTAAGATTAACATACAATATTCTTATCCACTTCACATAAGGAGGACCCCATCCTTATTTATAGAATCACCATACAATACTAACCTCCTAACCACCTAGCGGATCCTCTTTAATGAGGTCCCATTACATTGATTTACTAACTTAATGAGCCTTATTTAATAATAACAATATAGTGGACCTAGTCCACTTTACATTGAATGGCCTCCATTTCTACTCTAATGGGACCTCTGGGTCCTCGTTTTTCCCATAGGGAGTTACATAAAAATAAGATACTCTACAAATAAATCATAGCTACCAATGTGGCATTTAGATCAAAATATTCCTTATTCTTATTAGGAAGCCAAAATTTTCTTCAAATGACTTTTCATAATTATACTAGTTCTTTCTCATTAGCGGGATTAATATATTGAGGAACATTATCATACATATTGTCAAATATTTGATTGAATTCGTTCACAAACTCATCCTCTTCTTTTTTAATCTAAATTAATAGTATCAACAATGACCCATCATCATTTTTATCAACCCATCGGTCAACAAAGGCATCCTTAAAATCATATCATCCCTTTATACACTTCTTTCCAAGAGTATCATACCGTAGTGTAGAATCTATTCCAAGGTATTTATAGAGGGATTCAATAGAATATCTCCATATTCAACATCCATGTTATCTATGAAGTATGAAAACATGCCAAAATGTTCTCATCTGATATGGCATTGTTCCCCTATATTTTTGGTAGACCCTTCACTATGTTTTGGTATAGCATGAGGTTCCCATATTATTTTTTATAAAATCTAAGGGCTCATACCATTTAGGGTATCATCTTATCAAAGCCATATTTTTACTAGGGGAATCAGAAACTAGGACATGGCTCATACTCGTGTGACACAAGGTCGGTTCCCATCTTCTACCACTATAAACCTAGGTGCACTTAAAAAATCACACAACATGGGGCGTGATCTAGCTGTGAAATTCTATGTCACAGCAGATCTAAAGAGTTGAGGATACCTCACAAAGAAATAATGAGCAAAAAATTTGAATAGGATTGAAAACTGCAATAAAAAAGAGGAGAAGAATAATAAAGCAACAGAACTCAGATAGTAGCAGAATAATGTCACACTATCTAATAATCAGTATAATGAACAATTATAATACAATTTATATCATTCGAATCACATGGGATAATTCGAACCTCATTTGGTCTAGTATAGGGATTATCATCACTGGAGTGCTCCGGAAGACTCAAACTCAACCAAACTGAACCTAAACTCAGCTAATTGAAGTCACAATCAATTAACTGACTAAGGAGGGACCAAAAGTGAATTTTACATGGATTTCAATAAAAAATGGGCACATGAGGCCACAATCAGTGGTATCCGGAGCTCTAGCCCCCCAAAAGAGTCAACTAAGTTAGGTGGTGAACACTCAATTGGTTCCTATAAAATAGGGAACTAACTGAAGTGGTCCTAAAATGATGCATGCAGGGCTCGAAAGGTGGTAGATGGATACCAAATGACACCTACACACCACTAGGGGGGAAATGACATCATCAACAACTAGGAAAAATAAATAATGTTAGGTATGACAAGGATGGATTATTGAAATATCCTAAAACCCCCCTTAATCCATACTTTTTCATCCCAGCTCCTAGTTACTAAGACCAATGGTCACCCATACAATCAAATAAATGATAAAAAATAAAGAACAATCCATGAGCCAAGGAAATGGGGAAAACCTCATGGGAAAACCCCCCCTAAAAATAGACTGAAACACACCAAAAGATTAATTGCTCCAAACTCAAGTCGGTGTGATGCTTGATCATATGTCTGGAGGTATCTTCCTCTTGGGAAGAAGTGGATCATGATCCAAAAACATGTTCTTGTATTCTACTTCATTTGATGCAAGCGAATATGGAGGCTTTTTGAACTTTCTCTTCAGACCGAACATGGTCAGAAAAAATCCAAAAATATGAAGATCATCTTGGAACCTGTAATTCAAACTAGCTGAGGTAGGATCAACTCCGGGAATGTGTAGATAGTTCTTTGATATCTCCTTTGAACCAACATAGGTGAGATCACAATCAAATGAACTATGACATGATGGTGGTGGCTTGGACTTCAAATCAGATCCAAGAATTGATAGATGGTTTCTTGTGATCTCCTTTGAACCAGCAAGGGTGATATCAAAACCAAAATCACCAACATATTCCTGAGACTTGAACCCAAGCGAATGTTGATTTCCTCCATATTCAATGAAACTCTGAGAACATGTACCGGTAATCGAATAGAAGTACATAGGAAGCATGTGATCAAGGAGGGCGAATGCATCACCTCCAAACTCTGATTTAACCTCCAAAATATTCAATAGATCATCATTCTGCACACTAGCAGACTCATGTGAAAGAGAGGATTTAAGAACCTCTTCAGATTCTAGAGTATGATGTAATGTCCCTTGTTAGGAATTTTATTAAAATGGCAACTTTCCACTTTTTTTCCCTAGTTCGACCTTTGACTAGTTTTGATCTCTAGGTCCCAAATTTGCCCCAAATGATCCCAAATATTTCGAGAAGGTATATGAATGATATTAGAACATAAATATGTGTTTCAGGGATTCCTTTGGACCTTTAAAACACTTCTTCAAATACTCTTTCAATTCTGGTCAATGTAGGTAACTTTACTAGTGATTTTCCTTTGACTAGTATTGGTCTCTAGGTCTCAAATTGACTCCAAATGCCTTCAAATATTCAAGGAAGGTGTATGAATGATATTAGAACTTGAATATGATGTTTATGGATGAAATATGTCCACCAAAATACCTCTACAAACTCTCTTAATATTCTGGACCAATTATGCAATTTTATTAGTAATTTGGGGTTCAAATCCCCCTGGGGTAAATACTGAAAATGGCTTCCCAAATGCCTCCAAACCCACTCAAATTTATGAAAAAAGGTATGTAATGTGTTAAGTATTTTATTAAATTCTCATATGCACCATTAATGGATTATTACAACTGTTCTCACCCTCTCCCATTCAACTGCAAAAATCCCCAATTCGACCCTTGGGAAAATGGCACTATTTCACCTCTCAATACAACTAAACTGAGTAAAAATGCTTCAAATGCTCAAGTATAGTACATGAAACTTGTATAAGACATCCATGGAAGTATATTTATCACAAATATATCAGAGAATCATCCATTCATTCGAAATAATCATCAATACATTGTCTCACAACAAGGTAGTGGGGAAATGGCATTGTTCTTCCATTAAAAATGAGATTTATACATTTCTACTTGGAATTTCGACCTGAAAAGTTTTGGAGGTGAAGAAAAGAGTATTTAATTCATATTACAAAATAAATGGGGCATTAAAAGTGTCCCCAAAGAGTACAATATCTCACCAAAAACACCCTCCCTCAAGGATCAAGAATATGCCATCAAAACTGGAAATGGTTGAAGGAGTGAGCTGTAATAGAAGAAACCATGAGCTGCCCTGTAGCTTACACATGCAAATAAAGACTCCATTAAAGCTCCAAATGAAAGGTCTGAATGGCCTTTCCAATTACCAACTTGGATGGGAATCTTTCACCGTTGAAATTGGCTAAGGCAAGAAACTATTCATCCACTAGCTCTCCCTCTTCACAAATGCAATTGCAAATTCTACAAATGATAAAAAGCTGGTTTCATTATTTTTTATTGACATTTATAAAGTTCTAATTTCCTCCATGGGTTGAATTCCTTCCAAGAGACTCATGCCAACTCAAGTTGGGAAGAGATTCCAAAGAACGCCACTTGTACAACAATTCCTGGTTTCCCACTTCCACCAAATCACATGTGGAAGCATCTTAGCTGCCCTAACACCCTTGAGCGCCCTCTTGGAGTCTATTTTTAGCCCTGACATGTCATATATGTCATATGTCAGCCTTCATGTCTGATTTGTGTCATAGGTGTCATAGCATCTTCATCATTGTTGTCATAGAGCTAGGGAATCTAGCCCAAGTGTCTCACTAACTCCAAATTGCCTCTTCCTCTTCCATGGGAGTTACTCTTCCTCTATATTTAGACCTTGGATGATTCATTCCATGAATAATATCTTTTGGACTCCCCCAAGTATGTTACCATTCACCTTGAATTCAAATTGGTGAGAGAATGATTCCAAGTGTAGTGGGGAAATCTAGCCATATGTGGGTCCCACTTCCTCCATGTGTCTTCATGATCAAATGCCACTTTGATTTTCACTTGTATATATTTATTCAGATCCTTTATTAAATATTTATTCCACACTAATGTTAAAACATCATTTATTATCCCCATTATTCCAAATCCCAAAGCTTCCACCCCAAACCTAGGAAACTAGTAATTTTCCTCCTTGGCAATTATTTGACCTTTAACATCAATTTTACAAACTCTAATGAATATGTCCAATGTGATTAGGCCATTGTGACCCAATTCCAAATTTGGGATATGAAAAATCCTCCCTTCCCAATATTGCTTGTCCTCAAGCAATTTCAAACATGGGTGTTGAAGAACTTGCTTCCTGTATAATTCTTTGAAGTTGCCATTGAATTGCCCAACCTTGAGTCTTTGAGTTTCCTTGAAGATTTTAGAGAGGAACCACCATGCTTGCTGCTGCACTACTCTGATAAAATTCACTTTATTAAGTGGGAAATCCATCTCCCATACTGCTTGTTTCCCCCAAAAAAATTCAAACCAATGAGACAAAAATTATTCCAAGGTCCCATTGCTTGTATTGCACCCCAACAATTAAAAGTGCTCTCCAACCCATACCATCAGATACGAGGATTCCTGGATCCCATTTTCTTGTATGCATTCTTCCAAACATCATGAGTGCAAAATAGATATCATCAAAGTACATAACAACATAATGAAAATTTACATCAAGAAGATGCTTCATCAAAGAATCATGAAAGTGTTTATACCTCCAAGTAAGTAGACCACTATTTGCTAGGTGCATACAATCTTCAAGTGAGCAATCAAATCTGCTCCAATGACATAGGTGAGGATCCCATGTCTGATAGTGCTGCTCCAAAAGAACGTGATATGCATCAAAATATTCAGCCATGCATTCTTTCATCCAAGAAGTGAATGAAGAATCTCCACTAAAATCTGAACCAAATAATGAGCAGGAAACACAAGGAGACTTCAAAGGACTCAAAGAAGTCTCATCCATACATCCATGAGGATATGTATCATCATAAGGTAAAGCAATATGCTGCTACAATTCTAAATAATGAGGTGCTCTATTCATGTCATCATCAAAAGGAGAGGTTGGAGTTTCATACCCCTCATGTGGCACCACTAGAAAAAAAACTTTCACCCAATTTTCATCCCAAAGTGATGTGGTTGGAAAAGAAGTGTGGGGTGAGGAATCATGAACCAAATTTAATTCTTTACAACTCTTACCCATTGAAATATTTAATTCATCTTCTCCATAATTGGTTGGTCCAACTATTGTGAGATCATGTACCTCTTCCAAGGCTTTGCAACTCTCTCCATGAGGAAACTCATAATCCCTTTGAAAAAGGACAAGTGCTTGTCCTTCTTCTTGTTTTAGTGTAGCATCTTCAAGAACCTGCATATCAACATTTAACTCATGTTCCACAATTACATTAGGTTCCTCTTTTGTGGCATAAATTGTTTCATCCTTTTCCTTGAAAAGAGAACCATTGCTCATTATTTTTTCCGAGTTGCTTCCAATTTCACTAAGCAACAATTTGAACTCTTGAAAGTATTGCCTCCACTCGTCTTCAAAGGAAGGTTTCAGTAATTTTCTAAACTCCTCATTCTCCTCTAAGGTTCCTTTCTCATCCTTAGTCATGGTGACCAATGAATGCTCTTCTTCTCCTATTTCTTCCCTTTCACCAAAGTACATCCAGTTTCAATTTCTAAGGGTGGTGGCTTATTCCTTTGACTCCTGGTCTTCATTAATGTTCTACCACATCAGGTTCCAAGACCATGCTCTGATACCACTATAATGTCCCTTGTTAGGAATTTTATTAAAATGGCAACTTTCCACTTTTTTTCCCTAGTTCGACCTTTGACTAGTTTTGATCTCTAGGTCCCAAATTTGCCCCAAATGATCCAAAATATTCTGAGAAGGTATATGAATGATATTAGAACATAAATATGTGTTTCAGGGATGCCTTTGGACCTTTAAAACACTTCTGCAAATACTCTTTCAATTCTGGTCAATGTAGGTAACTTTACTAGTGATTTCTGAAAATGGCTTCCCAAATGCCTCCAAACCCACTCAAATTTATGAACAGATGTATGTAATGTGTTAAGTATTTTATTAAATTCTCATATGCACCATTAATGGATTATTACAACTGTTCTCACCCTCTCCCATTCAACTGCAAAAATCCCCAATTCGACCCTTGGGAAAATGGCACTATTTCACCTCCCAATACAACTAAACTGAGTAAAAATGCTTCAAATGCTCAAGTACAATACATGAAACTTGTAGAAGACATCCATGGCAGTATATTGATCACAAATATATCAGAGAATCATCCATTTATTCGAAATCATAATCAATACATTGTCTCACAACAAGGTAGTGGGGAAATGGCATTGTTCTTCCATTAAAAATGAGATTTATACATTTCTACTTGGAATTTTGACCTGAAACTTTTTGGAGGTGAAGAACAGAGTATTTAATTCATATTAAAAAAGAAATGGGGCATTCAAATCTTCCCCAAAGAGTATAATAGCTCACCAAAAACGCCCTCCCTCAAGGATCAAGAATATGCCATCAAAACTGGAAATGGTTGAAGGAGTGAGATGTAATAGAAGAAACCATGAGCTGCCCTATAGCTTACACCTGCAAATAAAGACTCCATTAAATCTCCAAATGAAATTTCTGAATGGCCTTTCCAATTACCAACTTGGATGGGAATCTTTCACCCTCAAAATTGGCTAAGGCAAGAAACTATTCATCCACTAGCTCTCCCTCTTCACAAATGCAATTGCAAATTCTACAAATGATCAAAAGCTGGTTTCATTCTTTTTTATTGACATTTATAAAGTTCTAATTTCCTCCATGGGTTGAATTCCTTCCAAGAGACTCATGCCAACTCAAGTTGGGAAGAGATTCCAAAGAATGCCACTTGTTCAACAATTCCTAGTTTCCCACTTCCACCAATTCACATGTGGAAGCATCTTAGCTGCCCTAACACCCTTGAGTGCCCTCTTGGAGTATATTTTTAGCCCTGACATGTCATATATGTCATATGTCATCCTTCAGGTCTGATTTGTGTCATAGGTGTCATAGCATCTTCATCATTGTTGTCATAGAGCTAGGGAATCTAGCCCAACTGTCTCACTAACTCCAAATTACCTCTTCCTCTTCCATGGGAGTTACTCTTCCTCTATATTTCGACCTTGGATGATTCATGCCATGAATAATATCTTTTGGACTCCCCCAAGTATGTTACCATTCACCTTGAATTCAAATTGGTGAGAGAATGATTCCAAGTGTAGTGGGGAAATCTAGCCATATGTGGGTCCCACTTCCTCCATGTGTCTTCATGATCAAATGCCAATTTGATTTTCACTTGTATATATTTATTCAGATCCTTTATTAAATATTTATTCCACACTAATGTTAAAACATCATTTATTATCCCCATTATTCCAAATCCCAAAGCTTCCACCCCAAACCTAGGAAACTAGTAATTTTCCTCCTTGGCAATTATTTGACCTTTAACATCAATTTTACAAACTCTAATGAATATGGCCAATGTGATTAGGCCATTGTGACCCAATTCCAAATTTGGGACATGAAATATGAACTGGCTTATATTGCTCATAATTTGAAATAGAAGACATTGAGAACATGAGTGTTGAATCTGCGGCTTCTTCTTCATCTTTAACAAATTAATCATGAGATATGATTCAGTCCGAGACATAATTAGAGAGAACACTTAAGGAGGTATCATTGGGATTGTTCTCCAAATAACTTGCACCAATCTCTTCATTTTGCTTTCCAGATGCTTTGTCCAGTTGGGCCCATAGATCACTTGGATTTTCAATAGTTTCCTTGAGGTAGCGCATAATAGGAGACATAGAAATACACATTGCTCCAAAGGCTCTGTCACAATCATTTAGCCAATCATTCTCTTCTTCATAGGAAGAAAAATCTATCATAACACCAATACACATGTCAAAAAGACCTTGTCTCTTCAGATATGTTATCATCTTTGGTTTACACTCATCATAGTTGAATGGAGAGAGAGGAGGAATTGCTTTCAGATTCATGGAAGGTACTGTAGAATACCTGCAAAAACAATAGAAAATATATGCTACTGCTACTAGAACAAAATTGTTGCGACTGCAGAAAACTACTGCAACTATAGAAACTGCTGCAACTGCACAAGACTGTTGCAACTACTGTTGCAATCAAAAAAATTGAATAACTTGCAAAAACTCTCAATTTTTTGAGATAGACTACTACTGAGCATTGTTTTTGGATAGTAGGCACATTTTTTCGGATTCTTTACACTTGGATAGACCTCATTGGATTTCTTCAATGAATTCAATACAATGGCACCAAGATTTGTTGTGGAAATCCAAAGACTTCTGGTGCACTAACGAAAGCAGTTGCTCAACCTATTCTCTCATGGGCTCTGATGTTAAGATTTAATATGCTAAGACAGAAAATAACAGCATTACATTCCATTTCACAATAATAGCATATACAGGATCACTGAAGAAACAACAAGCATAGCATAAACACAAGAGACACAGATTTATCCTGGGAAACCCTCATGGGGTAGAAAACCCAGTAAAGCTTCCTCAATATAGATGACCAGCAATATACAAAGATGAAACCCTGAGACATGGTCTCCTCCTCCATAATAGCAGACCTCTCCTCCACAAGTGCACTATCCTCAAGTGAGTGAGTGTGTCAAATGAGGAACACACCTCCTCTATTTATACACTACTCTGACATATATTTTACACAAGTACACGTAGGCTCGTATTTAACCAATGGGTTAAATACCCCACTACAACTGACTGGGCCGACCCCTCTAGGGTGGTCTAATAACCCTTTGACCCACATAACACATACAGGGCCGACCCCCCACTAGGGAAGTCTAATAACTCGAGTTACCATATTCCGACGGAGGAATAACCATCTCCGGATATACAATAAGATCTTCACAGAGGAATGAAACATATCCAGAATAATAACGTACAAATATAATATTCTTTGAAGTTACAATATCTCAACACTCCCCCTTAACGAGAAGGATATTATAATAGTATCTGCACGAGCAAGGAGTCATCAACATCATACATGATACATCTATAAATCATTGGAAGCTTTCTCATCATCATCAGTAACTCAAGCAGTTACTGGAACATCTTCAATACTGGAACATCAACATCTTCAGTACTGAGTCTTTATCTTCTGCAGCACTCGAACAGCTACAACAACATCAACATTTGGATCCTCACGATCATCAGTATCGTCATCTCACGATCATCAACATCGTCATCACACGATCATCAACATCGTCAGCATCGTCATCACACGATCATCAGCATCGTCATCACATGATCATCAGCATCGTCATCACATGATCATCAGCATCGTCATCACACGATCATCAGCATCGTCATCACACGATCATCAGCATCGTCGTCACACGATCATCAGTATCATCATCACACGATCATCAGTATCGTCATCACACGATCATCAGCATTGTCATCACACGATCATCAGTATCGTCATCACATGATCATTAGCATCGGGATCATCTCGATCTACAGCATCTGGATCATCTCGATCTACAACATCTGGATCATCACGATCTACAACATCTGGATCATCTTGATCTACAGCACATATGGATCATCTCGATCTACAACATCTAGATCATCTCAATCTACAGCATCTGGATCATCTCGATCTACAACATCTGGATCATCTCGATCTACAGCATCTGTATCATCACGATCTACAGCATCAGCATCTGGATCATCTGGATCATCTCGATCTACAGCATCAGTATCCTCAACCATACAAGTACATTAATCAATACATGTATCATCAAAAGTATGTATTCTCACCAATACATCTATCATCAAAACATGTATTCTTACTAATACATCTATCATCAAAAACATGTATTCTCACTAATACATCCATCATCAAAAGCATGTATTCTCTCTAATACATCTATCATCAAAAGCATGTATTCTCACTAATAGATCTATCAATACAAGTATCCACACCGATACAAGTATACACAACAGTAGCATACCCTACAATACACATGATCCAATTACGAGATGATCAATCCCTCTCACTTTAGACCTTAGGTCCAAGGATGATACAATCCTAATCCACTTACGGGATGATCAGTCCCTCTCACTTTAAGACATCTCACCATGTCTAGGGACGATGCAATCCCAATCTGTTTACAAGATGATTATTCCTTATCACTTTAAGACATCTCACCATGTCTAGGGACGAGGCAATCCCAATCTATTTACAGGATGATTAGTCCTTATCGCTTTAAGACATCTCACCATGTCTAGGGATGAGTAAATCCCAATCTATTTACAGTATGATTAGTCCTTATCACTTTAAGACATCTCACCATGTCTAGGGATGAGGAAATCCCAATCTATTTACAGGATGATTAGTCCTTATCACAATCAGCATTTAAGACTATCCTTCCTTTCGAAATCTGGATTTACTGTCTAAGGATGATTAGTCCAATCAATCTCATTTAGGACTATCCTTCCTTTCGGAATTACTGGATTTACTGTGCAAGGATGATTTAATCCATTCAATTCATTTAGGACTATCCTTCTTTTCGGAATTACTGGATTTACTGTCCAAGGATGATTTAATGCACTCAATTCATTTAGGACTATCCTTCCTTTCGAAATTACTAGATTTACTGTCCAAGGATGATTTAATCCACTCAATTCATTCAGGACTATCCTTCCTTTCAGAATTACTGGATTTACTATCCAAGGATGATTTAATCCACTCAATTCATTTAGGACTATCCTTCCTTTCATAATTACTGGATTTACTGTCCAAGGATGATTTAATCCACAACCATACATTTAGGACCACGTCCAAGGATGACTCAATCCTCAACCGTACATTTAGGACCACGTCCAAGGATGACTCAATCCTCAACCGTACATTTAGGACCACGTCCAAGGATGACTCAATCCTCAACCGTACATTTAGGACCACGTCCAAGGATGACTCAATCCTCAACTGTACATTTAGGACCACATCCAAGGATGACTCAATCCTCAACTGTACATTTAGGACCATGTCCAAGGATGACTCAATCCTCAACCGTACATTTAGGACCACGTCCAAGGATGACTTAATCCTCAACTGTACATTTAGGACCATGTCCAAGGATGACTCAATTCTCAACCGTCCACCAAGGACTTCATTCTCGAAGACATACGTCTACGGCTCTTCTTTAGGACTGAAGTCCAGGGATGATCCAATCCCGTCACATGTTCACCAAAAACTTCATTCTCGAATACATACGTCTACGGCTCTTCTTTAGGACTGAAGTCCAGGGATGATCCAATCCCCTCACATGTTCACCAAAAACTTCATTATCAAAGACATACGTCTACGGCTCTTCTTTAGGACTAAAGTCCAGGGATGATCCAATCCCCTCACATGTTCACCAAAAAATTCATTCTTGAAGACATACATCTATGGCTCTTCTTTAGGACTGAAGTCTAGGGATGATCCAATCCCCTCAAGTCCACCAAGGACTTCATTCTCGAAGACATACATCTACGGATCTCTTTAGGATGATGCAATCCTATATGTCCACCAAGGACTTCATCTTCGGAGACATCATGTCTACGGCCTCTTTTAGAATATATGTTCAAGGATGATGCAATCCTCTTGTCACCTTAGACCCTGTCTAAGGACCATCCACCAACCTCTCTGTCGGCATCACTAATATAGGTATCCTCATCATCGACCTCACTGTCGATGCAGGCAATCTCATCATGAGTTATCACATCACTCCCCCTTTCGAGGAGGGTCCTTTTGAACTATATTAAGTTTGTCTCAGAAAACTTTACTTGAGGTAGAGGTTTGGTTAGTACATTGTTACAAATTCGAACTTTTGGTTCCTTTCTGCACCATATCGTTTGTGTATAGAAACAATATTCAACCTTGTAGCAAAAGTTGAGATCTTCATCACCCATGGTGATCATTAAGCTCATCAATTGATTATCGATCCTGGGTACCCATACAGAACCTGATTCACACTTCTTCTTTAATTACACCATTAAGAGAATGGTCTTATCTAGCCACTTGGAGCAAACATCTTATCATGATTCTCTTCCTCTTTCTAAGAGAATTTTCTAGCCACAAGCCTTCTATAGTGTGTTTGATTTGTAAATCCTTTTGTTTGAACATCCATCGCTTGTTCAGTGTTCATCATTCATTGTGATCTTTCCTACAAATCAAAATTAAGTACATGATTAGTAATACTTCATAATCATCAAATCATATTGACATGATAACCTATTATGCATACATATATCATTTACATAGTTATGTAACTATTTTGACCAATACTTTGGCACAACACTTTCCCATATCCTGTATGCATACAGTGGCTATCTAGATTCCTTCCATCTCTACCAGAACATACTATTGAGAGTGTGCACAGCTCTCAGCATGTCGGCAAAGAGGTTTCATTCTAGACAAGCAACAATGGAATGTTTGTCCAACTTACCAATCATATGCATATTAGTAGTATACTGTTCAATGCTCTATGAATGTTTACACTCAGCATGATATATTCTAGGAATACAAATATGCATACAAGCAATATCATTTACTATTTCAAATAACAACTCAAATACTTATCTTTTATGTTTGTGTGGTTGCCTCCTGCTTGATCTTCTATATGTCTTTTGAACTTCTATTCATTCTGTACCACTGTGCATGCTCAAGTGTGCACTAGTGTCATCCTCATGATCTCATACACAAACATACATTCATTAGTATATTCTCAATATTATCAAAACATTCTAGTTCTAAATAATCTTTGAAAATGTATAGTCATGATTATAGATAATATTCAAGGTTTCAAGGAAGTCTTCTTTTACTTCTGCATATTCTTGTTTGATCATAGTACTCTTCTGGTTAATTAGATCATCAAGATAAGAGACATAATATGCATAAACCCTTGATTACTAACTTTATGAATAAGCATAACCAATCATACCAAGTATACTTATATAAGGGATCCTAAGGTAAGATTTTAACTTGTCATAGGAAAACATACCTAGATTAGTATACCTGCTTAGTTATGTACAACATACCTAAACAATCTCTTTAATGATTTAGAGATCCTGAGCTAGAACCTGCATGTCTCATAGGTTAAGCATAATATAACAAAGTCATACATACCTCGTAAGTAGAACAAAGATTATGGATGAGTCTTTGTCTTCATGTTGTAATGTTTTAAGGAGCTTGATTTGTCTTTTGTAATGTACCTGTATCTTGTTAGCAAATGACATCAACCTCATACAACACCATAATGCATTAGTACAATCATATAGCCCTAATCAATGAATGTCTTCGATCATTCACATGCATTCATACTGTTACTAAGGTGATAAGACAATTATAACATTAATCAAGATTGTACTAATAAATAACATGAATACAAACACATTATGAACTTAATCAAGAATCAGATTTCAAGACATACCTGAACCTCCTTAAGTCATACCTGTCGAGACTTCTTGTAGTCTTCTTATGTAAGGCCTTAGCCTCAACTCCCCCTAAAACTTGATTTGGAGCTTGATTAGGGCTTGCTAGAGAAACCCTAAAAATTCAATCCTTGACTTTCATGCTTCCGAATGGATGGAAGGATGTGTCTTGCTGAGCTGATCAAACTAGCATACTTCACTTTTGAAATCTCTAAAATTTGACCTCTCAAAATTGCCTTCGAAACTTCTGGATCTTCTGGACAGGAACCCGAACTAGGGTTTGATGAAGCCCACCCTTCTGTCCAATCAAAAGGTTCGATCCAAGGCTCTAAACTCTTATTTTTCTGAGGAGCTTCCAGCCATGGTTACAGACTTCAAAAATTCCAACTTTTGCTGAAGCCCTAATTTTCCATCTTTCTGATCAAAATCCTGAACTAGGGTTTGATCAATCCCGGTCTTCTACCCAACTAAAAAAATTGATATTGGTATCTACATTTCGATTTTCCTGAGTAGCATTCAGTTGTGGACTCCGATTCCAAAAATTCTAACTTTCTCCAAAACCCTAAATTCCGGAAGCCATGAATAAAGGTGCTCCAAAAATAATTCTTTTTTGACAGAAATATGCACCTGCTTGTTTCTGCTATAACTCTGAAATTTTTGCTCCACAGGGTCTGAAAACGTTTTTTGCAGTAGCCTGACCTGTCATCTTTCCATCCTGACAGGTCTGACCTCAATTGGATTTTCTAGAGAGAGTTATGCCAAGTGTCGCAACGTGACCTGTTTATGGGATAAAACAGGAGAGCGAACTTGTATGGCATGCCACGTGTCACTGTTTGAACTTCGGCCTCTGAAAAATTTTCCTGAGATATCTCACCCTGTTATCTTTCTATATTGACAGTTCTGACCGCAATTGGACTCTCTGAGAGAGAGTTATTCCAAGTGTCGCAACGTGACATGTTTATGGGATAAAACAGGAGAGCGAACTTGTACAGCGTGCCACATGTCACTGGTTCACCTTCAGCTGCTGAAAAAGTTTCCTGAGATATTAAAGTCTGTGTACTACCTGTCACTTTTTACGAAATTTAATTTGGAGCTTCCTAGCCCAAGTTATGACCTTTTTTCCAAGGTTACCTGATTTTGACTGAGATCTGGAAGAGGCAGAAACCCTAACTTGTACTGATCATAACTCATAAAGTACAACGAATCTGAGGGTTCCCTTTTGACACAAGGTACCTGGGGATGTTATATTCGACCTGTAAACGTTTCAAACCCTGAAACTTTGCAGAAATGGATTTATAGCGAAAGTTCCACTATGACTGGTTTTTGCTATGTAAAACCCTAACCTTCAAATTGTCGTAAGTAAAGCAAGTGTCGTAAGTGCCATACCTTGCCTTCCTTCAGGTTAGCTCTGATACCATGTTAATATTTAATATGCTAAGACAGAAAATAGTAGCATTACATTCCATTTCACAATAATAGCATATACAATATCACTGAAGAAACAACAAGCATAGCATAAACACAAGAGACACAGATTTATCTTGGGAAACCCTCATGGGGTAGAAAACCCAGTGAAGCTTCCTCAATATAGATGACCAGCAATATACAAAGATGAAACCCTAAGACATGATCTCCTCCTCCATAATATCAGACCTCTCCTCCACAAGTGCACTATCCTCAAGTGAGTGAGTGTGTCAAATGAGGAACACACCTCCTCTATTTATACACTACTCTGACATATATTTTACACAAGTACACGTAGGCTCGTATTTAACCAATGGGTTAAATACCCCACTACAATTGACTGGGCCGACCCCTCTAGGGTGGTCTAATAACCCTTTGACCCACATCACACATACAGGGCCGACCCCCCACTAGGGAAGTCTAATAACCCCAGTTACCATATTTCGACGGAGGAATAACCATCTCCGGATATACAATAAGATCTTCACAGAGGAATGAAACATCTCTGGAATAATAAAGTACAAATATAATATTCTTTGAAGTTACAATATCTCAACATCTAATACCATGTGAAATTCTATGTCACGGAAGATGTAAAGAGTTGAGGATACCTCACAAAGAAAGAATGAACAGAAAATTTGAATAAGAGTGAAAACTGTAGTAAAAAAGAGGAGAAGAATAATAATGCATCAGAACTCAAATAGGAGCAGAATAATGTCACACTATACAATAATCAATATAATGAACAATTATAATACAATGGAGAGAATTTGAATCACATAGGATAATTTGAACCTCAGTTGATCTAGCATAGGGATTATCACAAATAGAGTGCTCCAGAAGACTCAAACTCAACTGAACTAAACCTAAACTCAGCTAACTAAAGTCACAATCAGTTAACTGACTAAGGAGGGTGCAATAGTGAGTTTTTCGTGCATGTCAATCATAAATGGGCGCATGAGGCCACAATCAGTGGCATCCGGAGCTCCAACCCCCCACAAGAGTCATCTAACTCAGGTGGAATTCACTAGAACACTCAGTTGGTTCCTATAAAATAGGGAACTGGCTGAAGTGGTCCTAAAATGATGCATGCAGGGCTTAGAAGGTGGTAGATGGATCATGGATGAAATATGTAGTGTTAAATTTTCAGAATTTACTTCAATCTAATCTAGGATCTTAATTGAGAGAACAACATGTACAACAAATCTACAACATATCAATCATGGGCACAATAATGCAAGCACACAAGAGATACAGAGTTTACTTGGGGAAAATCATAAAGGTGAAAAACCCCAATAACTTCCTCAGAGATAGATAGAGCAATGATACAACCAGAATATAAGAGATAGTCTTCTCCTAGTAGCAGAGCCTCCTCCTCCACAAGTGCGCCACTCTCCCAAGTGTGAGTGAGAGAATAGAATGTGTAAAATGAGAGAGACACACTCTCTATTTATACACTAACTTGACTTGACCTTTACTCAACTAGGTCGGCCTCAACTTAACCACTTAACATAATGCTGACTGGGTCGACCCCCACTAGGGTGGTCTAATAACCCTTTGACCCACATGGCCGACCCCCAATAGGGTGGTCTAATAACCCTTTGGCCCACATGACTTATACAGGGCCGACCCCAACAAGGTGGTCTAATAATCCATCATGTATAAGTTACGACACTTACAATATAAATGACGACACTTCCGTATAGAGGAATAGTAACATCTCTATAGGAATACAATATACATATATGTGAAATACATTTCAAAGTTACATATACATCAACACTCCCTATTAACTAAGAACGTATTTCTCGACACAGGTCTTCTAGCACAAGTCTTCTTCTCTGGATCATCGTCACTGGATAATCGTCATCAAGTCATCATCATCGTCACTGCTACTGCTATCTCAATCAATCTATGAATCTACTCGTCATAAGAAGTTCTACAGAGCCAGTCCTTTTTCATACTGTATGTAGGCCCACCACCTGCAGGTCTTCATCATCTGTGTGAACGGTCTGATAGAGGTGGCCTCTCAAGACTACTTTTATGTGCGGATGCAATAACGGAAAGAGTATCCCAGGAACATTTATGTGCCTAAGCACAACCGCCAAGATCTCCCAGGACTGATTACATGCATCTCCTCCACAATACCTTTAAAGAGCATCCTAGGAACATTTATGTGCCGCAGCATGACCGGCAAGATCTCTAAAGAGCATCCCAGGACTTATTACAAGCACATAGCTCAACCTCTCGGATCTCCAGGACTGATTACATGTGGATAGACAAAACCTTTAAAGATCATCCCAGGAACATTTATGTGCCGCAGCACAACCGAAAATATCTCTAAAGAGCATCCCAGGACTAATTACAAGCACACAGCTCAATCTCTCGGATCTCCAGGACTGATTACATGTCTTCGTAGTAATACCTCATCCCATGACTGATTACGAGCACATGGCTCAAACTATCAGATATCTGAGGACTTATTACATACTACATAACAATACTGGAAAGAGTATCCCAAGAACATTTATGTGCTGCAGCACGACCAGCAAGATCTCCCAGGACTGATTACATGTTATTTGCACAACCTGCCACATATCATCTTTGACCTCCAAGTATCAACCTGATACTCATGATCCAACTGATCATCATCACACAAAGCATCATCCTGATGCTCATGATCACACTGATCATCATCACTGTACCGTCCTGGTACATATCATCTGGAGCAACATCCTGAATCTCATCATCATGATCATCCTGATCATACAATGCATCCACCTGATGCATACCAAGTATCTACCTGATACATATCATTATACATGATCCACCTGATCATACAGTGTATCCACCTGATACAAATACAAATACATGATACATATCAACATACATGATCTACCTGATCATACAATGTATCCACCTGATACATATACAGATACATGGTCCAAGCATCCAACATGATGCATATACAAAATACATACAAATGATCCAACCGATCATATCCAGCATCCAACATGATGCGTACATACATATACATATAAATGATCCAACTGATCATATCCAACATCCAACATGATGTGTACATATACATATAGAGCAGTAACTAGAGCATCGTCCTGATGCTCATCATCCATGATCCTCCTGATCATCATAGCATCGCCCTCTTCAGATCATCTCATTGTCCACGAAGCACATCCCAGATGCACATCATCCAGCACTTACACCACCGACATGGGAGAACACATCTACGACCATTCAAGGAAGGCTCCAACCCTTAATTTTTCACCATGGAAGAACACATCTACCACCATTTGAAAAATGACCCAGCAATTACATCGTGACAAAGGGAGAACACATCAACCATGTCAGAAAATCTCATGTGCATCTGCATCTTCCGGACTCATCACTTCCCTTTGGAAGGAACCTTGATCTGAAGTGCACCAAGCCTCTCTCTGAAGTACTCAAAAGTGCACTCTATCCAATGGCTTGGTCAATACATCTACAACCTGCTCATCCGTCACAACATACTCTACTTTGGCTATACTCAATGCTACACAGGACTGATTCCTGCTAAACCAAGAGATCACACCTGATCCCATACTGAAGCAGCACCCAGGAGTTCTCTTCTTATCTGCAGCACTTCCTGCCCAATTTGAATCAACATAACCCTGTGGCTTAAACTTTTGATTCGCATCATACTTGAGCCCATAGTCAACCATACCCTTCAGGTACCTCAGAATATGATTTACAACAACCAGGTGAACACTCCTCGGATCTGTCAGGAACTAGCTCAATGTGTTCACCACAAAGCAAATATCTGGTCTCGTGTTCATCAGGTACATCAAGGACCCAATCATCTGATGATACACAGTGACATCAACCAGATCAGATGAAGCATCACACAGAAGCTTCATGTTCGATTCCATAGGTGTAGTCGTGGCCTTGCATTCCATCATCCAGAACCTCTTCAAGATCTCTACTGCATACTTCCCTTGTCCAAGGAAGATTCCATCTACACTCTGCCACACCTCCATACCTAGAAAGTGGTGCATCATACCCAAGTTATGCACATATATGACTCCTTGTCATGTGTCTCAGAACCAAGTGGCTGCTCCACATACACTTCTTCTTCAACTACACCATTCAAGAAAGCTATCTTGAAATCCATCTGGTGTATCTTCCACTTCATCACTGCAACCAGAGCAAGTACTGATCTAATGGAAATGTATTTGGCTACAGGGAGCAAGAGTCTCTATGCTACCACCTGCAACATGCTTGATCTTGTAGATCCTCTTGGAAGTCACTACAGACTCCCCTTCAGGTGTTGGGACTGCATCCCAAACATCTTCATGATCAACTAATACTCCTCGATCATGGCATTCTTCCCAGATCCTTGGAACTTCAATATCTTCAATATTTTCAATAGATAACTTTGTTGCTGAACAAATGTTGTAGTCCTTCTTTTGTAGGTGATGGTATACAATCTTTCCTACACAACAAGTTAAATTGCATGATTAGAAAACATCTCATAGTTTTCAGAACAAATTCTTACACATAAAGAAATATGTCATATAGTCATGCAATTATCTTTAGCCAATGCTTCAATACAACATTTATCCATATCCCGTAACTTTCTAAATGCCTTCCAATCTCTACCAGAACATTGTTAAGAGTGTGCACAACTCCCAACATGTCAGCAAAGAGGTTTCATTCTAGATAAGTAGCAATGGAATGTTGTACAATGCCATATGCCACTTACCCATGTATATTAGTAGCATACTGTTCATCAATGCAACTATTCTAATATGCATTATACACAACCTAATTGTAGGAATAAGATTATTTAAACAAACAACTATGTAAGAAATGACAATTCAAATACTTATCTTTGTTTGATTGGTAGGTGGACTCCCTCTGAATCTTTGCAACTCCATTCTGATGTGGATTGTGAGAAGTGGTCAACTCCCTCTGAATATCTACATCCTTGCAGAAACTACTGAAGTGTGCTCCTTTGCTTTCTTGCAGGAACAACTGGAGTGTGCTCCCTCTTGATCTTTTCTTCCTGGATTACCTATCCTTGAACTTACATCCATCCTTAATCACTATGCATGCTTATTAGTATCATCATTGTGTTATCCTTGAGGTCTCAAACATAATCACACATTTATTAGTATAATCTTAATACTATCAAAACAAAATAGTCTTAAACATGTATAGTCATGATCATTCACAGATAATAAACATTAGTATTCAAGGTTTCAAAGAAGTCTTCTTTTACTCATGCATATTCTTATTTGATCATAGGACTCTTATGATTAGTTAAATCATCAATGCATAAACCTGTGATTACTCAAACCTATACCTTCATGATTCTTCTGGTTAGTCATATCATCAATTATGGTAAGAAACATAATATGCATATAGCCATGACTATTCAAACATATGACTTCATGAATAATAATTATCAACAACACAACAATATAAGATCCTAACACAAAGTAGGATTCTAGCTTGATATAGGAAAAACATATCTGGATTCGCATGTTAGCTAGATATGTCTAACATACCTGCATAATGTCTTCTGGTTCTCTTTAGTGACTTGTGATAGTAACCTGCATGTCTCATAAGTTAACCATTGTAGAACCAAGTTATACATACCTCGTAAGTAGATATTCTATGTGATCCATGACAATGGATGAATCTTTGTCTTCATGTCACCATGATCATATGTTCTTGAAGTAGAACATGATTTGTCTTTCTTGGTGTACCTTTTATGTTAGCAGACAACATAAACCTCATACAACACCATAATGCATTAGTACAATCATAAGTGTCAACACCATAACCAATGAATATCTTATATCATGCATTCATAATTTTGTTAAGGTGATACGACAAATCTCAAATCAAGATTGTACTAACCATAATAATCATGAAGACAAACATACCATAAAATTAAACATGAACAAATCTTGAAACATACCTCGATGAGTCATACCTGTCGAGATCACTTGTAATCTTCTTATGTAAGGCCTTAGCCTCATCTCCCTCTGAAACAGGAACTTCTTCACTTATGCAGGTGACCAATCCAACTTCTTCTAGGATTAACCCAATCCACTTGATTTGCAAGAACTGGACCTGGAGCTGGATTAGGGTTTGTCAGAGAAACCCCCAAAATTCAAACTTTGAATTTCAAACTTCCGAATGGATATAAATATGCGCCTTGATGAGCTGATGAAGCTGGTATATTCAGAATTTGAAAACTGCAAAGTTTCACTCCTCAATTTTTCCTTTGAAACTTCCGGATTCACTAGATGTGACCTCGAATTGGGGTTTGATCAATCCCACTCTTCTACCCAATCAAAAAGTTTGATCCAAATCTCTAAGATACTATTTTTATGAGGATCTTCCAGCCGTGGTCACAGATTTCAAAAATTCCCACTTTTGCGGAAGCCCTAATTTTCCACTTTTCTGATCAAAGTCCCGAACTAGGGTCTGATCAAGCCCGGCCTTCTTCCCAACCAAAAATTCTGATCTTGGTCTCTAAATTTTGATTTTGATGAGTAGCATTCAACCGTGGTCTCCGATTACAAAAATTCCAACTTTATCCGAAACCCTAAATTCTGGAAGCCATGAATGAAGGTGTTCAAAAATAATTCTGTTTTGACATAAATATGTACCTGATTGTTTCTAGTGTAACTTTGAACTTTTCGATCCAAAGGGTCCAAAATGTTTTCCTGAGATAGTCTGACCTATCATCTTTCCATCCCGACAGGTCTGAACTCAATTGGATTCTCTGAGAGAGAGTTATGCCAAGTGTCGCAACGTAACCTGTTTATGGGATAAATAGGAGATCAAACTTGTACAGCGTTCCACGTGTCACTGGTTGAACTTCGGCCTCTGAAAATGTTTCCTGAGATAGTGCAGTCTATGTACTACCTGTCACTTTTTATGAAATTTCATTTGGAGCTTCCTAGCCCACGTTATGACCTTTTTTCCAAGGTCACCTATTTTTGACTCAGATCTGGAAGAGGCAGAAACCCTATATTGTACAGATCATAAATCACAAAGTACAACGAATTAGAGGTTTTCCTTTGGACACAAGGTACATGGGGATTGTATCTTCGACCTGTAAAATTTTCAGACCCGAAAACGTTTCCAAAACGGATTTATAGTGAATGTTCTACGATTACTGGTTTTTTCTATATCAAGCCCTAGAATCGTAAGTGCAACAAGTGTCATACATGCCATATCATGCCTTCTTTCAGGCTAGCTCTGATACCATGTTAAATTTTCAGAATTTACTTCAATCTGATCTAGGATCTTAACTGAGAGAACAACATGTACAGCAAATCTACAGCATATCAATCATGGACACAATAATGCAAGAACACAAGAGACACAAAGTTTACTTGGGGAAAACCATAAAGGTGAAAAACCCCAATAAATTCCTCGGAGATAGAGCAATGATACAACTAGAATACAAGAGATAGTCTTCTCCTAGAAACAGAGCCTCCTACTCCACAAGTGCGCCACTCTCCCAAGTGTGAGTGAGAGAATAGAATGTGTAAAATGAGAGAGACACACTCTCTATTTATAGACTAACTTGACTTGAACTTTACTCAACTAGGTCGGCCTCAACTTAACAACTTAACATAATGCTGACTGGGTCGACCCCCACTAGGGTGGTCTAATAACCCTTTGACCCACATGGATAACCCCCAATAGGGTGGTCTAATAACCCTTTGACCCACATGAATTATACAGGGCCGACCCCAACAAGGTGGTCTAATAACCCATCATGTATAAGTTACGACACTTACAATATAAATGATGACACTTCCGTATAGAGGAATAATAACATCTCTATAGGAATACAATATACATATATGTGAAATACATTCTGAAGTTACATATACATCAACATGTAGACCACTAGGGGGGAAATGACATCATCAAAAACTAGGAAAAATAAATAATGCTAGCTGTGACAAGGATGGAGTATTAAAATATCCTAACACTATCCAATGTTTGAACCCATGATGTCACAAGGAGTCCCTTAACACTACACTCTATCACCACTTGGTCTACACCCCTTGGGGATTTAATATTTTTATTTTTTTACTAGGAGAATCGGTAACTAGGATAGGTCTTACACTCACATGACATGGGGTTGATTCCTGTCTGCTACCACTATACCCCTAGGTGCACCCACAAAACCCCACGACATGGGGCATGATCTAGTTGAGGTTTGAATCTATGATGTCACAAGGAGTGATATAATAATACACTCTATCGCCACTTGGTCTACACCCCGGGGGGAACTATATTGGAATACTTAAGGTACATACTATACATGTTTTTATTTTTTCATTAAACAATAGTCTAACAAATCCTATAATAAATCCATCTTTTATGTATCTGGAATTTGAACTTGGTTATCAATCTATATCCTAATGATATTTTATGGGTTTTTTAATGGTGGAGAAATGAGTTAGAAATAATACAAGCAATTTTCACTTCTAGGGACATTAATGTCTTCCATTCTTCACTTGTGGAGTTTCCAAATGAGCTATATGATCTTCAATGGCCTTTGACTCATCAATGCAATTGTATCATGTACTATTAATTATCCAGGAATTGGACTTTGTCCTTGGAAAATGTGCAAATTGTTAGTTACCAAACCTATTGCACCTTGAAATATTATGTTAAGGCCAATATATTGTGATGTTGCATTTCTCTTATTATATTAGCATTGTCTTTATTGGTCATCTAGGACCTTAATCATAATTGTATGGTCAAGTAAAATTGTAATTGTACCCATTGTCTGCTATATATACCAAGTAGACCTAGTTTTAGAATGATCTCATCTTGTCTTGTGCATTTGATACATTTTAGAAGGAGGTTTCCCCCTTCAAGAGGATTCTATTCATCTCTTTCTTTTGTTCTCAAGGCATTGTGTTACTCTTTATTTCTATTTTTATGCTATATTGGGAATTTGTTGCATAAAATTTGGTATTAGAGTGATCATGGAAAGATGATTTCTTCAAGTAAAAACATCCAAAGTTAATCAAGTGTTGAGGACAACACTTGTTTGAAGGGGAGGGGCATGTTAATCCCTATATATTGTGACATTACAATTCTATCATTATATCACTATTGTCTCTATCGGTAGACTAGGACCTTAATTGTAATTGTATGGTTGAATAGAATTATAATTGTACTCTTTGTCTCCTATGTATATACCAAGTAGACCTAGTTTTATGATGATTTCGTCTTGTCTTATGCATTTGATACATTGTAATTGGATATTCTTCTTCGAATATGATTCTTATTTATCTCTTTATTTAATTATCAAGGTATTAGGTTACTCTTTCTTTCTACTTTTATGATATTTTGGGAATTTGGTGCATAACATATTAACCCCCTAACACCAATTAGGGAAAGTCTGGTTCTACTCTAGGATGTCACCCATTGTCACTTCAGTAACTCTTGTCTCACTTTAGGCCTACTATTTTCCATCAAAAAGGGGAATCCCTAAGTAATGTAGTATGATTTTCCAATTAAGTGCAAAATATATGTTTATTAGATTGCATGGACAATAGAATATATTCATTAAGATTGCAATGGAAAGATTCAATTAGGTCAGTGCCTTATCCTAGGGGCAATGGAGTCGTATGTGTTGTTAAGGCATGAATGACCAAATGAAGAACACAACAAATTAATGGTAGATTCGTGTTATTAACTAAATCATCCAAATACTCCACTTTGAGAAAACAAAGCGACCTTGTAAGAAACTCTTTAAACCAAAATAACCAATAAATCATGTCATAGGTAATGACATTAGATATATAACTTGTCATAGAATGTTTTATAACATAATATGAAAATAGCAATTGATAATCAATCATTACAATGATGGTAGTGGTCAGTATAAAAGACCCAAGATAATATAGCATATTCATACCCAACCCTCCTATGAGGTAAAGTATCTCACATGTAGCATGATAGCATGCACTAACTCAATAACAAATTCTAATTGCAACTCTGAGACAACAGGATGACCTACAGAATAAGAGAAGAAATGAAACACATATTACATCAATATAATCACATCACCAAAATATTTAATGTCTTCTAACCTTGGTATTTTCTATTTAAGAATCGACCATGGTTTTTTTCTTAAATAGAGAACAAACGAATTAATCATGTTTGACCATATCAAAGAGGATCAATTTAGTTACAAATAAATTATTGATTATTCTTTGATCAAAACAAAGTATATTGATCTGTAATTTACCCCAACCAGAATTTAGGCACACTAACTCAAAATATCTAATGTATTGCTGATGTACTATTGCTACAACTCTGATAAATCTGAAGCAAGGTTATGATCCACTTCTACGATTCCAAAATGGCATACTATCTCCAAAGGTTCTCCAATAGGTACTAGGAGGCTTGTGGATTGACTCTGAAAGGATTGTGATGGATTGGAGATACTTGGAGTGGTTATAGACTTTGTTTGTGAAGAGTATGAAGACTTCAGAATAACAATTGCAGAGTGTTGGAGGGGTTCGGGGGAGGTTTGGAGGGACTTGAAGTGGAATTGGGAGTTCAGGACAGCACAAGGTAATGATTTTGAAATAGATGGAAGGGGTATCTAGAAAGTTCAATTATCTCCAAAAACACTTGGGATGGATTATATAGAGTCTCGAGTTACTAAAACAACTCATACAATGTGAATTGGATCTCCTAAGACGAATATATGGTTGTTTTACCGGGAGCTATTCAAAATTGACTAGTGAATGAGCAAGGGTGTGGAAATTGGGGATGGATGGAATGGATTTCAATAGGTAGGATAGAGGATCTCCAATATGTGGTCATAGGTGGTATGGATAAATGAAATAGAGGCCAATAATCACAATTGATGTGCTTATTTAGGATTTGATGAGTGTTTTGTCCAATTTTTCCTAGGGAGAGACTAGACTGTAATGTACCAACCAGGATTGGTGATACAAAAACTCATTGTCTTGGAAACTCAATTAAAAACAATGGATGCAGGGATCTAGTTTGACTGTGGGTAAGAAAAATCAATTTCTATGGATAGGAGGAGGATTATGTTAGTTGATAATACCTTTGCATAAATAAATGGGACCATTGATGTTTCAAATTCACCCAGGATGAAATATACTCCAATTCTCTTGGGAACCCTAGCATATGCAAACTAGTACTTCAACTATACATGGAGTGGAATCTATGGGTGAAGGATTCTGAATTAGGGATGATAATTAACATCAAATATAATTCAATATGCAGTCATTTTATGCTCCATTAAGTTTGCGGAGGTTATGATAATTACTCACAAATATACAAGCAAAATGGCCTTCTAGGATTGCACAACTAGACAATTTCAGGATCTCCCAAACAGTCAATGAAGGATCACGGAATTATGATATCAGTCATGGATTGATTCATTTAACATATTAACTAACATCAGAAATAGAAATCATCTCATTTGGATCAATACTCATTCATTTATTAAAGACAATCTGGAAACTAGCTCCAATCTATGCAAATCTATCAGGGGTATGGAAAAACTCAGAACAATTCAGATTTATGCATTACAAAATTTCATGACTGATATCATAGGATCAATATAACATCATGTACATCATATGGTATCCATTATTCTTCTCATAAAAGTTAAAATATTCAATCCTCTCCAATACAATAGACTAGCACTGGAAATCACTGGAAAACTAGAGAATTCAAACCATAGGATTGATGACACTTTCTATGAGATTCAATCCATACTTTAATAGGCTACAGGACCTGCGATAAAATTGTATTCCTCTTATAGGAAGCAGGGTCACATCACCCATCTTGGACTAGGGGCACATATCCCAAGTCTCTGAGGCACAACTGAACTCAAACCAATACTCAAACTGACAAAAGATGTGAAGGGGGTGCGCACTCATTTATTTATAGATGTAGGATTAACTAAGGAGCAATTATCCTTGGCTAATTATCCCTCATGAGTGGATAAGCAAAGCTTTTTTTCCTTCTTTTTCCTTTTCTGCTTTTCCTCATTTTTCCTTTTCTACTTTGCTTTCTGCTTTCTGCTTTAGCTTTTTCTGGATTTTCTGCCTTATCCTGATTTTATGAACTTTCCTGCTTCTTTGATTTGATCCTGCTTTCTAATTTTGTATTGCTTTATGCTGCTTTTCCTGCTTTTTTGTTGCTTTTCTGATTTGCACCATCTTTTTTTCCTTTTTTGTGATTTTATTTGGATGTTTTCTCCTAACTTCTTATGCAAGTCATCTCTCAAGTCAACCTTATCCACTAAGGCATACTTGTGGAGCATTATCTTATTTTATTTAAGATAAAATTATTTAATGGATGAAAAATAATTATTTCAAGTTCATAATAAACTTTAGGCACTAAAGATAAAGTTATAAAAGATTATGAACCCTTTCATAATGCATGGCTTCACTTTCTTCTCCAAGTGCTTCCTCTTCTTCTTTTTCTTCTTCACAACCCTCGTCAGTAAGGATTGTATCTCCAAATTTTTCAGAGTCACCTTGGGGTGACATTCTCTCTTTATGGAACTCATCCCTAAATTCAGTTTGCATCCATTTCTCAGTTTGGGTTAAGATTCCTAGATTAGTTATTGAATTATAAACAAAGGATGGTTTAAAGGTGATAGGGGACACATTGGGTGAGTACATTTATGTGGATGAAAGTTTTCATAACAATATTTCTCGCTTGATGGGATGTATCTTGGTGGAAATAGACTTGAAGCAAGGACTCTATGAATTGATGAATATGGTGCTTGGGGGAAGGCAATATACCTTTCCATTGGATTACATCAATATTGTCTTTCACTGTGCTCAATGTCACATCTATGGTCATGTGCTAGCAAATTACGAGAAGTCCTTTTAGAAGAAAATATGGAAGCCTAAAAGTTCATAGGTGTCTGTTGGGGATACTAATCTACAAGCATGTTCATATGGTCGTTCTACCTCTGTTGAGGTTTTGGTGATATCGAGTGAATCACTGGGCATGGGTTTCAAGGGATGCATCACGAAAATATGGCAAGGTGTAGCTTAAAGGAATTGGTGGTAGGTGACTTGTCAATCTCATTGATTGTTGAGAATCAACATCCCGAGGCTTGTAGAGAGATTACAAGGTAAGTGTTTGGTGATCTTCATATTTCCTTAGTGCAACTAGAGCATATGATGTCTATCGGGGAAGCATACAACATCGTTAACAAATATTCGAGTAAGAACATAGATCATACTTGGTACTTACATATTTTTGGTGCTCGCTCCATGTGTTATGGGGAGGATGGGTCAGTTTACAGTGGGTTTGTATGCAAACTTGAACTCTTATCTTTGCTCCTTTATTCCTCCTAATTCTTATAATATTGGACATATTAGATCCTCTTGAGGGTGTGTTCATTATCATCTAAGACATATCCCACATTCTCTAGATTCAATGATCTTTGAGGGGATAGGATTTGGCCTTAAGAAGGAGTCTGGTGCATCTAAGGTGGGTAGAAAATCTGCTATCAAACATGCACAAGAAAAGGCAGCTAAGGAAGCTGGACATGGTAGACATAAATTGATCTTCGGCGTTCTTAGAGCAATAAAAACCCCTATGTCGACCTCATAATGAATATTTTATCAATTAATATTTGGTCCTAGGAGAGAATCCTAAAAGACTCTCCCTTAAGCGGTTAGTGGAATTGGATAATCCTTATATGCTATTGATTCAAGAGACTATGGGTAAAGGAGAGCCCCCAATCTCTAAACTTAGGAAGATTTTTTAGGGTTGGGAATTCATTGCTTTGGACTCGATGGGTTACTTAGGGGGTGTTATTACAAGCTTTAATGGCAATATTATGTTGGTTAATTGTTTTGCAATGTGCTCAGGGTTGTGTATAGTTGTCCATAGTAAGAGCTTGGATTGCACACTTTCAATCCTCAATCTATATGGGCCATAAGAGGGTAAGCAAGCATTTCCCACTTTGGGAATAATTGTTTTCATTTTAATGTTTTAAGGTGGATAACTTCGTTATTGGTGGGGACTTGAATTTGGGAGTGAACTGAGATGAAATATTGAGCACCACTATTTGGGAGGATCAAGCAGTATAGCTTTTTTCTTGATGGTTTTGAGAAGGTAGGTTGGGTTGATGTGGAAACTATTCAACTCTAACCAACATGGTGCAATAATCCCTTTGGTTCTAGTGGCATGGAGAAAATACTTGACCGATTTCTTATGTATAATAATATTCTTTAATCGATGGAACAATATTGATCATGGGTTGGCAATATTCAGTGCTCCAATCATTTTCGCATTCTTCTTAAACTAGGTTATAATGGGGACAAACCTGATGCTCCATTAATTAAGTATAATTCATGTTGGTTTGTGGAGGAAGAACTACAACAAATTGTCATAACTAATTGGAAGCATGTTGAGGAGTCCTAAATTGATAATTCATGTACACATTTTACTCAAAACGTTAATACTTCTCAAAGGAAAGATATCCCTATGGGATCGAGAGGGACATAGGAAGTGCGATGGGTTGAACAAGGAGGTAGAGAGTGAGCTCAAACTAATATTTTTTTCTCTACCTAGCAAAATCCTTTACAAGGACATCCAGGATAAGATTGTTGGTCTTGAACAAAAGAAGAACAAATTACTATTGGATTTAGAAACCGAATGGACGATTAAGAGTCAGGGCTCTTTGGATCTCATATGGGGATTATAATACTATTTTTTTAGAAATTTTCTAAACACAGGTGAAATTATAATACTATTTGGGAAATAAAGGATACTGATGATCACTAGGTTTGCAGATTTTGTGAACTTGTTGGGTTGGGGGTAAATCACTTTCAAGCTATCTACTCGAAACTTGCTTACTCGAGTTTGGGAGATATTATGAAGCTGGTGGATTTTTTTCATGGATTGGTTGAAGAAGAAGAGAATGCATAATTTACAATTGGTGACAAAGGAAAAACTTTAGACCTTTCTCTATTTGTTTTATAAGGATAAGAGTCATGGTCCGATGGATGAATAATCGAGTTTTGTTATTGATAATTTTGATGTCAATGGTGATGACTTATTAAAGGTTGCGGGGGAGGTTGAATTGATAGGGAAGATACCTTGGAGCTTCAATACAACATTTCTGGTGCTAACCCATAAGGTGACGTACCCAAGCACTTTTTATGATTTTAGACCAATTTCATTGTGTAATGGCTTATATAAGATCCTTCCAAAGATGATTGTTGTTCATATCAAGCCTCTCCTTTCCAGGGTTTTTTCTTTGGAATAATTTTGGATTTTTGAGGGGGAAAATGATTCATGAGGCTATTGGCTCAGATTTGGAGGGTATGCACTATGCAAAGACTTCACATCTTCCTGCTTTTGTCATTAAATTGGATTTGTCTAAAGCTTGTGATTGGGTTTCCTAGCTTTACCTAAGACTTTTACTCCTTCATGTTGCTTTTAATCTTCCTATTGTTAACTAGATCAAGGGTTGTGTGACTTCTTCATCGTTTTTTGTTTTAATTAATGGATCTGTTTCTGAGTTCTTTAACCCCACTGGGGGATTGAAATAGGGGTGTCCATAGCCCCCCTATTGTTTCTTACTAGTCGTCAAAGGAATGAGTAGGGATATTATTGCAGCTTGAAGTCAGAGGAAGATTCAAGGAATTTTGTTTGGAGGAAGAGAACAATTGACTCACATGTTATTTGTGGAGAATCTTCTTCTTTTACACCTTAGTTATAAGGATGAATGTAGGAAATATAAAGAAATTTTAGATCTCTTATTCTTGGCCACGAGCATGGAAATGAATGTAGTTAAGCCTTCCGTGTATGTCTCCGAGGAGGTCTCACATTTGAGACACATTTGACATAGGTTCTTTACTTATCCCTCTCATGTTTTGGAGGATGGTGTTAAATACACTCTCAAGCCCAATAAATACGGGAAAGATGACTAGTTTTGGATTATTTCTAAGATTGACAAAAGAGTGAAATTTTGGTGCAATCATTGGTTGCTTGGGGGGAGACTTGTCCCCATTAAGTATATTCTGGAAGCAATTATGGTCTATTGGCATTGCATGATTCACATTCCAAAAGGAACTTTAAAGAGTATTTCGAATATTTTTTCAACTATATTTGGAAGGGAAACAATGAGTATAAGGGTTTTCTCTTGGCTAATTGGAAATTTATTGCTTCTCCAAAGGATTAGGGTTGTTGGGGTGTCAAAAATATAGTTTGATTCAACCAAGCCCTTGCTGCAAAATCACTGTGGAACTTTATGACTTAGGACAATTTATGGAGAATGATCCCAATCACCAAATATATTTCTTTTGGTACTGTAGTTGATTGTATTAGAAGACACAACAAGGGTATTCAAATATTTCGAACCAGTTGAAGGCCCTATTCTTGACTTTATCAGTTATTAGTCAGTATTTGGCATGGAAGGTTGGTTCTGGAGTTATGACCGAGGTGAGTGTTGATGTTATTTTGGATTACGGTGACGATATATTTCATCATGATGACATGATATACCATTTTCAAGAGTGAGGTAGATGTACATTGCATAAATTTATTATCCCCTTAACTAAGGATGTGTGGTGGCAAGGCTAGCTTTAGGCCCAAGACTTGTGCTTGGATGATCAATGGGATATTTGTTGGGATATACTATTGTTCAAACTTAGGAAGGCCCACATAAGAACATTAGATGAGGAGAACGAGATTGTTTGGGATTTCAATTGGTTAAGGGGAATGATATCCCCAAACATGGATACTCGACTTTAAATGATAGGGAAACTTTGGAGCCACTATGATGGTGGAAAAAATTATGGAAGGTGGCAACCACACCTAATTGAGTAGGAAGGTTCTTACTTGGGACATACTTCAAATAAGGAATAAAATTGGCCCAGGAATTCATACTCTCTATAGAGGTAATGGAGAAACAAATGATAATCCTTTCCTCAATTTCCCTTCTACTCGACAAGTCTAGAAAGAGGGTGAGAACGAATTATCTCTAAAGAATTTGTGGGATAAAGATACTTTGGTAAAATTCTTTTCTAGGTACATGATCACTTGTGGGGAACTCTAGGGTTTTTGCTTGATCCCCTTTTTTATCAGTTGGGGTATTTGGTTGGCTAGGAATTCCCATCTCTTTGAAGAGAAACATATTCCCACTTTAAAGGTTACTACACAAGCAATTATTATGCTATATTATTATAAATTGTCCATTGTTTCCAAGACTAGACTTATTCTTGAAGAAGTAGTTGTGAATAAAGAGTTTAACTGGAACTTCTTTGATGGGGTTGTCAGGGGCCTAGGCATCTCAACAATCTTGGATTTGTGCTTTATATTTTAGATAAGCACTATTATACAAGAAAGGCTTGTTTGGGGGTAGGGACAAACAATGTTGGTGAATTCAATGATTTATTTTATTTATTGAAATTTACTATGGAGAAGGATATTTAATAAATTTAGGTTTGTAGAAACTTGACTATGATTTGTAGCATAGGGATTCGTTACTTGGAAATACATTTCAAGGAAATGAGTGACTAATTTTAGTCGATGAGTTATACCCATGTATATCATGGAATGGATACATTTGCATACTCACTTTCTAAGGAATCTTTACTTCTAGATCTTGGTCTTCTATTAGTTGAAGAATACATGGAAGGGAAAGAGGTCTATACAAGGACAAATGACACTTTAAATTTTGTTAGATAAATAAAGATTTTAGTATAAATATTATGGTCTCACAAGAAATTTGCTTCAGCAGTTAATGTAGGAAACTGTCATCTTCTTGGGGATCTCTGTTGTAAAGAGAGTTGAGTTGTAAAGCCGGTCTTTTATCTGTAGAAGTTCCAGTTCTCATTGTTTTACGAGGGAAACCCAATTGAGTCTAGAGTCTTTGATATCGATGAATTCTTATTAGTATTTTGTCTCAAATGTTATGTAATATGACAATTTTGTATATTTTACTCAACCTATTGTGGCATATTAGGATTTGATAGAGTATGTACAACTTATGCTTAGTTATTTTGAAGATTTGTAGAGTTCATCTGTTGAGTAAGGAGTCATTGGTCCATCTTTTTTACTTTGCCATGAGCACCTTCTGATTCTATTTTTGGTTCATCTTCAATAAAAAAATACATTTTTTTCGTGGAAAAAAAATATAGGTCCATCGAATATAGTAGTTGAAAAAAAACAAGTGAACATGCCACAAAGTGGCTAGTCCATGCCAAAGATACAATTTGATAAAGTAAATAAGTTATAGGTTGAATATAGAAATTGAGAAAGATAGGGGAAAACATAAAAACATAATGAGTTTATAGAACCTCTCACATAAATCAAGTATTTGTCCTCATACAAACATTAAAATAAAATTATATAGAATTTGTCAAATGAAAATCAAAACATCATATCGAAAGTGACACCAATTTTTTTTTAGTATACAAAAGTCAACAATGACATGTGAAAGTTTCCACATGCCACTCTTAGAAAATCCCATATTGAATGTTTTTATTTTTATTTTTTGTGTTTTAAAAATGAATTCGCATTCTCAGGGATTTATTTACCATCGATAACCTCTTTAACTAATGAGAAAATGTGATGAGAAAAATTTAAATATTCTGAAATTTAATTTTAATTAAAAAACAATTTAATAAACTGTATTTTATAAACATTACAAAATTTTATAAAAAATCTAACATGAAATTGAACTAATGTTAAGTTAAAACAATTTGACTTGCAAATGAAAAGTATAGTCCATGCTTTGTCATGGATTAATAATCAGTTCAATATATATATATATATATATATATATATATATATATATATATATATATATATATATATATATATATATATATATATATATATATATATATATATATATATCATGAGGTTGTCAATTAGGTCTAGCTCGAGTGGTTGTGGGATGGAGTGTTATCCTCCCTACCTAGGTTCTATTCTCGTAAATGACATGTTGAGTTAAAAATGGGTATATTGTTGTAATGGATTTGAGCCATGTTGTTGAATTGACATTGTACCCTAAAGAATTTAGGGTTTACTGCCTTCAGTACCATCCTTGAAATGAGGGAAGTGCCCAAGGGTTTTTCGTGGGATAATATATAGATAGATAGATAGATAGATAGATATCATGAGGTAAAAGTATGACCAAATTTAAAATGGAATAATATCCCCTAGGCATCAGGTAAAAATGTGATCATGTTTCTATAGTTAGAGCTCATGTATGTGCTTAAAGCTATGAATAGTTTTAAATACAACATGACCCTTCATTTGGTGGACTTTGGCAATGACCATATATGGATACTAGGTATTTAGTAGATACTATCAATGATATGAAATTGCTCTTTTAGTTCTAGGGTAAGACTTAAAACGATTGTTGATTGGCTAAGAGCTCGTCTTCCTTGGATGCAAGGATACATGTTAAAGGATTGAAACCTAGAGACATGTGACATGAGTGGAAGTTTTCCCCCTTATGGAACAAGTCTAGTGGGTTATTACAAGTGGCGAGGTTTTCCTATAATATAATGATGTGTTTACATGTTTTGTAATTGAGATGAGAATCAATAGACTACAAAGTTGGTAAAACTATGTAGTGAAAGGATTTTCCTTCTTTAGAATAAAATGAAATAATACATAATACCAATTGACATCCATCTTAACCTTGGATATATCAATCATCAAGATGGACCAAAACCCTATAATTGCAAACCTTTCGATAGGGATGGAATAAATATTTAGAAGGAGAACATTTTTTCTTTTATCCATCTCTGTAAAGGTGTGCACTTGTAGGGATTTGATCCATCTAAATGCTTAATAGATATGAGATTAATATGGATCTATACTGGTTAGGATGGCTAATCATCCCAAGTGTACTAGAAAACTTTATGTAGGTATTCAATCACCCTTGATACTTGATAGTTATGAGATTAAGATGGAGTTAGATTGGTTAGGATGGCTAAACATCCCAAGTGATTTATATCAAATTCAAAATCATGTTTATGTAATTAACTTATTTAGTTACCATAGGTAGCTCAATCAACAAGCTTGGTGCAATAACCTGGGTGGTTGAGTGACTTGAGCTTAATGCAAGAGGTCTCAAGGTCAATTCCCAAGCTAGTTTCCTTTGTTGCATTCCTCAATTAGTGTGTCAAATGTGTTAGGTGTCATAGTTAAAATCAATGGGTTTACATTGGGTAAGTTCCCGAGGGTTTACCTACGAGGTTTTCCGTGGAGAAAAAAAGAGGAAAAAAGGTAGCTTGATATGTTAATCTACTTTAAGTGTTAGGCAACGTTAGTTCAAAATTTTGACTCCTTGGGAAACCACATGTGAATTTGTTGTACAATTATCTTTGTGTGTGCATGTTCTATAACATACCCTACTGAGGAGTGGGAAATATCATAATATTATTCTCAAGGTGTGGGATTTCCACCATCATAATGGGAAAATACTAACTTATTAAAGATTATGTGATTTTCTTAAGAGAATATATCTGTGGTGTGAATATATTTGACAATGGGATCATGGTTCACTAATGAGGTTAATGAAGGAATAAATTCTTCATTTGATTTCATATTGATCCAAAATGGATCAATATATAATATGTCACCTATTGGAGATATCCGGGGTTGTAATATTAGATGAATTGGTGTAGGGGCCATTTTAGGGGCATATCTTACTTTTCAGATTTGGGGTAAAAAATCATCCAAAACCTTACGGGGCCATTTTGAGGGCTTAAATGACATTTTTTGATGCAAAAACCAAGAAGGTTAGGAATTGTATATTCTACACTTGGATACCTTTCTAATGGTCCAAAGCTAGTCTCAATCGAAGTCTGTATGAAGAAGTTATGCCTCCCGCAAGTTGACCCATCCAGTTGACCACCATAATTTTGAGTGGATTCCACGTCATCTCTCATTTCTCGCGCATGTTGTTATACCTCAAATTGTCACATTGTGTACCATTGAGAGTCTTCATCTCATATCACCATGAGAAACATGATTTTTTTCCTCCTAGGGGTGTTAGGACCCTTTGTCATCATGTTGGTCCCTTCCCTAGTCACACTTGGAAGCAAATCCAACAACTTAGAGGTCGAATGCCACTTCACCAAACCTAGTTTTTGGCCTCCTAGAGATATTTTCACGCCCTGCTAGTGGTGCAAGGCGTAAAAATTCCTTATTTTTGCATTCTACATACCTACGGGGGCACGAAAATTAAAAAAATTTCGCGCTTTGCTCAGTTATGGGGGCGCAAAAATACCTAAATAGCCATTTTCCTTAGATTTTGGATCTTGGATCTCAAGGAGATTTTCATGGGATGAGGTCCCCCTTCGAATCCCATCTCACATTCCCTCCTTGGCATGATTTAGATCATTGATCCACATCTTCCTCACTTAGATCCATAATATCCTCTTAATGGTTGGCCTCCCAAATCCTATAAGAAGAAGGCCATCCATGAGCTAAGGGGGGAAGAGTGATCTTGGAAGCATCGAACCTATGATCCTAAGAGTCTTGCAAGGGTGACTGATGTAAATATATTCATGGATTTCCTATTAATATAACTTAGCCTATTCCTCCCATTTTCATGTCTTTATGATAAGTGCATGAAACTGTCTCTATTTTCATAGTTATATCTTTGTTTATACATATATTGCTTTGGAGAAGGTGTTGTCTTTCTTTCGTGAACAGGTCCATAAGCCCATGACCAAAGGTTGGAGCTGGAGAAACATAGGAATATAGAGGACAACCATCAAAACAAGGTACACCATCTACCTACTTTGTCTTTCATAACTTGCTAATTTTTGTATGGACTAGATCTAGGAGGAATTTAGTGTCTATTTGTTTCCTTTCTGTCTTGGGTAGGTGTTGTAGCTGCAACCCGATCCCCAAAATTTTGTAAATTTGTAGGGCCCCTCCTTCTTTTTGAATTTACTTCGAGTGTTGATTTATTTTATCTGCTTAATTTTTGTCTGACACTTAGAATTTTTTGGAATTAAAAAGAAAAAAAACATTTTCTGGATCGGAAGAGTTGTCAATTTTCCGCCAAAATGGTCGGAGCACAATCCAATGTTGCACCAAAACAGTCGTAGAGGTTTTGATTTTAACATCGAAACACTTACATTTTTTGGATAAGAATTGTGTTTCGGAGAAAAATAGAATGATCCACCGAAATGGTTGGAGAACAAAGGGAACAGGCCTCATCAGAGGACATTTCGATTTCACGCTGAAACGATCGGTGGAGTTTATTATTTAGCACCGAAACAGTCAGTGGAGTTTATTATTTAGCACCGAAATAGTCGGAGCATAATCTTGTTTTGCACCGACACGGTCAAACAAAAGTGAGTCTCGAAACGATCGGAATAAGTTGGATTTTTACACCAATGCAACCATGAGAGTTCGCCTGATCCTTGATTGTTTGAGAAGCTCTTTGGATCGGAGCAAAGTCCTTTTTGCATTTAAATATTCAAAACAAAACTAAAATGCACACCAAGGCAATCTAGCGTAGAATGAGAAGTTGTGCTGATCGAAGAGATGGAGTGGATCGACATCAAATAGATTTCTTCCCCGAAGTATTTCGACACAAAACTAGTTTCACCCTGAAACACATTGGTGCCAAAAGAACTGGTTTGCGAAACTGGATTGGTTCTGAAGGAGTGTTGCTCTGAAACATGCCCAAATGCTTTTCGACGCAAATTTAAAATTGGTCCGAAACATTTTCGGCGTAAGTGTATCGATGCCCAAATATATTTCGCCCGACAAATTTCATCGGTGCAAAAATAAAAGGCTCATCTGAAACAAATCAGTGCCAAATGAAAATTGAGCCAAAACTGGATCGACGGAAAAGATGAAAGTGCTCCGAAATGTTTCGCTGTCGAATGGTAAAGTGATCCGAAAAGGTGTGATTTGACCCCGTTTAACGCATTTAATGCTAGGGTTATTTTTGGTATATAGAAGGTTTCAAATTCTTTCTTGCCATATTGTTTGTAACGACGTTTTGGAGCACTCACCGGATGATAGGAAAGCACCTGTAACTCCTTTGGAGAGCTTATTCGGACCACTTGCACATTGCCAGATAGGCCATTTTTTGATAGTTTACCTTTTATCCTTAAACAACATTTTCTCCATTGTATTTTATGTTTTTCAAAGCATTTTACCACTTCATTAGCTTTTAATTTGAATAAGCGTATAAAGCTAGACCTTCCATTGTGCTTTCCACCAACCTAGGGTTTTGGTTCTTCATGGAGTAACCATGTGCTCTAATTTCCATAGCCTAGAAATCCTAGGGTTCATAAGGCCTTTTCAGGATCATCACTTGGTCAGTACCATTTCCCTCAATAACACTAGTCTACCGATATAACGTTGGTGGTTGCGGTTCGATTCGTGTTTGTGCTTACTCTACTCCCTTCAACTAGTGCCAATTGATCGTTGACTATCAATGAATGATAAATTACATTTCTCCATTGCTTATGCAAGTGAATTGAAAGGGAAGGGCCAACCCTACACACACCTGGAACGAGAGGCCTTACCTAGGGACCAACACCATAACTTAGGCGGACGGGCATTTCAGTAAAATACTTTATTGGCAACATGCGAGCCGGATTAATTTCCATTTTGTCACCTCGGGTGTTGGCTATTTGCATTAATAGGACCATTTAATGGTATTTTCCCTAAATGATCCAACACCAGTCTTCGTACTTGGAGGATCGTTATCTTGGAAGGTTGATGCACTTACAATCTACGGTTTTTCTCTTGTGTGTTTTTTATTCACAGGGTGTATTGTTGTATCCTTTATTGGACCTAGGGTTTTTGGCATGCTTATGGCTGTAGTTTTATGGAAGACACTCTCTAGAAGATTCACAGAGTGATCATATGCTTATGGGTGTAGTTTTCCATTTATTATCTGTGTGTGTCACGCAACAAATATTCCGATAATCATGTGACTTGTTCCAAAACCTATGTACATTGATTAATTCTGTTTAGTCTTCCAACATGGCCACTTCCTACTCGATTGTCTCAGATAATTAGTACCAAGAAGATGCTTACAATGATGAAGATGATAACGTAGATCAATAAGTCACACCGCCCTGCTTAAAATAGATTAATAAGCAAATATGTATATAATCCCTAAGGAATGGATGTTTGTGGTTTTGGTAGATCAGATATCCTGCTTAAATAGTGAACATGAGTGCTTAAATTGATAGTTAGTGTGGCACAAGAGGATTTGGGAGATAAGAACAATTGTTTGGACAATTTGGTGTCAAGAATAAGATAGTAGTTGCATTCCAGTCCAAATAATCCATGCATATGACACTAAGTAAGATAAAATTTTAAGTTCCTGACTCAGAATTCGATTAAACAGACTTGCTAATAGTGGAATGAAGAAAATCATCTAATAGTGCATTAGGGAATCATCAAGACAGTCATTCAGAACCAAACACAATTAACATTATGGAAGTATGAATCTCATGTTTTAGTTCTTTTGTAAATAATACTAACAAATCATACATATGCAATTCATTTTCAGGATATTATGTTTGATATTATTGCATTTACATTTGATTTTTGTACATTAAATTTCTTTTTGCCTTAGGACTCGGAAATGCAAAGAAGAAGTTCTAAGCATAAAAACCAAGGTAGCAGAATCTGATTATGATATTGAAGTTGTCCCAGAGACCACGATGGAAACCTTATATGAGGATACCAGAACAGTAATAGGGATCGCTCCTGAGTATAAATGGGGTGAACTATACCACCTCATTCGGGACCTAAACATACCAGATGCATCTACTAAGGAAATGATGGTGTACCGGAATATAAAAATTCAGGTATTCATAAGGCTGCCACCCGCCCAAAAAATTTTACGTGTTCGGAAGTAATCAGGTGAATTTTACCCCATGTGGATGTAGGCTCAAGAATTATAGCTAGTGCAAATGGAGGAGGATTAGCATCATTTCAACCAACCCATATCAGTGCAGCATATAAGCTACCATCTCCTAAATTTATGATGATGGATGATTGGATCAAAGTATTGAACATAGATCAATCTGAGTATGCTAAGAAAATGTTGGTTCCGGTAATGCAGTTGAGGCAAAGGGTAAGCGGGGAGCACGACACACAAAATCTAATAACACCATTCAAAATTATAGCATTAATGCTGGATAGAATATTCAGAAGAGAAAATGTGAATATCTACAAGCTTGGCTAGGTCCCTCTCATGTACCATGTGGCCTCACATGGCACCGTATTCAATTGGGTGGATATCATCTTAGAAAGTATGGCGTCATCTATAGCAGCAACCCAAGGAGGAATGACACTGAAAAAAGTAGAATTATTTATGTCCTCCTATGAGAGCTTCTACAAGCTTATATGTGAGGAGTTTATAATTCCCCTATACTGGTTAATCTTTAATGTAGAGCCCAATTTCTTGTCGGACAACACACTGGCAGTGATAAATGATTACATGGATTATTACTTTACTCCTGAAGGCACCTATATCTGGATGTATGGAGGAACCAAACCCCCATCTCTGCTGCCAAGATATGCCACAAACTATGTAGTACACAAAGAGGCCGTAAGACAAGTTTTTATCAACGAGGTGGGGCATTTTATGAATGAGCACAAGAAGCCTTCCTACCCACCACTTCTAGTTGTCATTAGAGCATACAAGTTCCTTAAGGTGAAAGGATCAAAATCTTTCATAAAATACTTGGAAGCTTTCCATTTTGGAGAGAAGATTTTTACTAGAAATGACAAACTACAAAATGCTGCCCAACATTGTGCATCGTGTAAGATCCATTTAGAGTATACAGATCACTTCTTAAGAGATGAAGAGGTGTACCTAAGAGAAAATAATATGATTCATTTGAATAAAATATTTGGCCATATATATGGAGCAGGTGCTAGCCAAACCAAAGACACAGCTACAGAAGCAGAGCAATAGAAGGCCCAAGAAGAAGACATAGTTGTAGAAGAAGCAAGGCTAAACCAAGAAGAAGAAGAAGCAAAGCGAAGGAAAGAGGAAGAATAAAAACATGAGAGGCTAAGAAAGGAAAGGCAAGAAGCGGTAGAGAAAGCAACAGAGTTAGAGAGACAAAAGGAAGAGGAATCCAAATTCAAGAAAGTTGTGGAAGACAAAAGTGTCCATGAAGAAGATCATAGTCTTCAAGACATGGACATAGATCTACCCGACATCTCCAGAATTCCACTTACGGGAGGCCATTTTTCATGTTCCAAACTTGGAATTGGGTCACAATGGCCTAATCACATTAGCCATATTCATTAGAGTTTGCAAAGTTGATGTTAAGGGTCAAATAATTGCCAAGGAGGAAAATTACTAGTTTCCTAGGTTTGGGGTGGAAGCTTTGGGATTTGGAATAAGGGGGATAATAAATGATGTTTAGACATTAGAAGGGTCCAAGTATTTAATAAATAGAGTGAATAAAGAAATTCAAGAGAAATCCTAGATGACAAATGGTTTTGGAGACATATGGAGGATGTGGGACCCACACTAGCTTGATTTTTCATAATACATGGTATCTCTCTTTTGCAAATTCGAATTAATGGGAATGTGAACAATATTGGGTGAGTTGGTAAGTCATAACACATGTCATTGAGCATCTTAGTTCAAATTGGGAAGGATTGGTAACCTCCATGGAAGATAAAGAGTCAAAGTGGAAGTTTGTGGACACTTGGGCTAGATTCCCTAGCCCCTATGACACCAATGATGGAGCATCTATGACAACTATGACAAATTGCAGACATGACCTCTAACATCTGACCACTATGACATGTCAGCCCCAAAAATAGGCTCAAAGAAGGCGAATTTGGGATTTGGAGAAGCCAAAGAGACTCAAAATCGAATTTGGGAGAAGATGGAAGGTTGGAACTAGGAGACAAGTGGCAAATGTGGAATATTTCCTAAATGGAAATCTATTGAATCTATTGAGAGGATTTCGACCCTTAGAAGGCTAATTTTGGTTATAAAATGTAGAAATGAAGTATGAGAATGGCTTTTGATCATTTGTAGAATTTGCAATTGCATTTGTGAAGAGGGAGAGCTAGTGGATGACTAGTTTCTTGCCTTAGCCAATTTCGAGGGTGAAAGATTCCCATCCAAGTTGGCAATTGGAAAGGCCATTCAGACCTTTCGTTTGGAGCTTTAATGGAGTCTTTATTTGCAGGTGTAAGCTACAGGGCAGCTCATGGTTTCTTCTATTGCAGCTCACTCCTTCAACCATTTCCAGTTTTGATGGCATATTCTTGATCCTTGAGGGAGGGCGTTTTTGGTGAGCTATTGTACTCTTTGGTGGAGCTTCTAATGCCCCATTTATTTTGTAATATGAATTAAATAATATTTTCTTCATCTCCAAAAATTTTTAGGTCGAAAATCCAAGTAGAAATGTATAAATCTCATTTTTAATGGAAGAACAATGCCATTTCCCCACTACCTTGTTGTGAGCCAATGTATTGATGATGATTTCGAATGAATGGATGATTCTCTGATATATTTGTGATAAATATACTTCCATGGATGTATTATACAATTTTCATGTACTGTACTTGAGCATTTGAAGCATTTTTACTCAGTTTAATTGCATTGGGAGAAGAAATAGTGCCATTTCCCCAAGGGTCGAATTGGGGATTTTTGCAGTTGAATGGGAGAGGGTGAGAACAGTTGTAATAAACCATTAATGGTGCATATGAGACCTTAATAATATACTTAACACATTACATACCTATGTTCATAAATTTGAGTGGGTTTGGAGGCATTTGGGAAGCCATTTTCAATACTTACCTTAGGGGGATTTGAACCCCAAATTACTAGTAAAATTGCATACTTGGTCCAGAATCTTAAGAGAGTTTAAAGAGGTCTTTTGGTGGCCATATGTTATCCCTGAACATCATATTCAATTCCTAATATCATTCATAAACCTTCCTTGAATATTTGAAGGCATTTGGAGTCAATTTGAGACCTAGAGACCAATACTAGTCAAAGGGATATCACTAGTAAAGTTACCTACATTGACCAGAATTGAAAGAGTATTTGCAGAAGTGTTTTAAAGGTACAAAGGCATCCATGAAACACATATTTATGTTCTAATATCATTCATATACCTTCTCAGAAGATTTGGGATCATTTGGGGCAAATTTGGGACCTAGAGATCGAAACTAGTCAAAGGTCAAACCAAGGAAAAAAGTGGAAAATTGCAATTTTAATAAAATTCCTAACAAGGGACATTACAGTGGTATCAGAGCATGGTCCTTGCACCTGTGTATTAGGTACATACATTCAATAATAATTGGCAGCCATGTCTTACTATTATGATGAATCCTATGAGTACAATTCTTATGAGGAATATGCAGATGCTTATGAGCAATATGAAGCAGAATGTGAATGGTATGAGGAAGAGGTGCCATCATGCAACACTTCTTACAATTTCAAGAGAAATGAAGATTATTCTTATGACTTTAAATCTGATGAATATGAGTGTGTCACACCAACCAAGGATAATTCTATGAGTGAGTTCCAAAGATGGAGAGCAAAATATAAAACCTTGCCCCAACAATATCAAAAATATCAAGAATATCTTGCTTTTAGCAAAAATACACAAAATGCCATGTCTTTTGAGTACTATGCTGAACATGTTTTTGAAAATAGGCCCAAAAAAGAAGATGTGGAGTTAGTGAAGAAAGGTTTATGCCCTTCTTGTAAAAACCCTTGGACAGAGAATCACATATGTGTGCATGAAATGATGTCCTCCTTGAGGAGAGCTTTTGAGATTTATTCAAGAAGAGATTCCAAATATATTGATCCTAAGGAAAACAAGGGGCAAAATGCATCATCTTTCTTTAAGGAGCAAAAGGAAGAGACATCACAAGAGCATGAAGAAGATTCTATTGAAAATATGGAAGATCATTTTGAGACACCTTCTAGCTTAGACATGAACCAAAGAGCATCTACTGATGGATGCTTAAACTATGAAGGAGTACCTATTGATGGGTGCTCACACCTCTATGTTGGTGACATAGAGATCACTTTTGAAAGTGTTTCTACAAGTACAAGTTTCATTAAGCATGATAATGAAGACCTTGTAGCAGTTGAAGAAGAACCAAGATCAACTTCCCCATCACCACTTGAGCTTCATGAAGTTGGTCCAAGCAAAATTGAAGAAGATGAGGAGGTTCATTTGCAAGAGCCTCATTTTCTTGAAGGGTCCTTAAAGATGAATAAAAATAAGATCCAAGAGTCCCTCAGCATTCTCCATGACACTCAAGCATTGGTGTCAAATTCTTGTTGGAGAGCTACTTCATTGGAGGAAACATCCTTCCTTGAAAACATGGAGAAGATTCAAAGAGCAATGTGCCACATCAAAGGTAATTTCATGTCTTTGCTTTTTGATAGAAACCATTTGTTTGAGCTTAATGAATTGTTACATGATGCATACTTGAAGAATAATGAGGATATTCGTAAGCTCACAATTCAAAATGAGCAACTTCTTGAAAAGTTGCAAGATACTTGTTTTTCCTCCTATGTTTCAGATTGTCAAATGGTAGATTGATTGGAGGATTCTCATGACATGGTGAATCATGAGAAATGTGAAAATTTGAATGTTCTTGATGTGTTTGAAGATAAACTTGAAGAGATCCAAACACTTGATGTGGTGGAAGAGGAATTTGAATTGCTTCTTGATGAAGGTTATGCAATTTTTAAAGAAGAGCATGATTCCTCTACATTGGAACCAAACTATGACAAAGAGTTCACACTTTTGAAGGAGCTGCATGATACTACCCATATGGATCCTTCCCATGATGAAACTTCTGTACTTTTTGATCATTTGGGTGATTTGGTTCATTCTCCTACATCCTACAATTCCATGTTTTGCAACATTAGTCTCAATGAAGTATGGGTGAAAGGGTTCTTTTTGATGGTGCCACATGAGGAGTATGGAACTCCTAGATTTAACTTTTATGATGACATGGTTGGAGCACATTCTTATTCACATTTGCAGCAGCATAATTTGTCACTTTATGATGATTCACATCTACATGGATGCACCTATGATATGGATTTGAGTCACTTGAAGACTCATGGTTTTTCTTGCTCAACACTGGGTTCATTTGATGTTAGAGGAACTTCATCCAACACTTGGGTGAATAGATTTATGATGGGAGAACATTTTTGTTGGCAGCCACATACTTTGTTACATCTTTATGATTCTCACATTCATGGATGTATGGGTGAGACTTCTTTGAGTCATTTAAAGTCTCCTTGTTTTTTCTGCTCATTATTTGGTTCAGATTTTAGTGGAGATTCTTCATTCACTTCTTGGATGAAAGAATACATGGTTGAATATTTTGATGCATATCACATCCTTTTGGAGCAGCATTATAGGACATGGGATCCTCACCTATGTCATTGGAGCATATTTGATTGTTCACTTGAAGATTGTATGCACTTGGAAAATCGTGGTCTACTTGCTTGGAGGTACAAGCACTTTCATGATTCTTTGATGAAGCACCTCCTTGATGTACATTTTCATTATGTAGTTATGTACTTTGATGATATATATTTTGTACTCATGATGTTTGGAAGAATGCATACAAGAAAATGGGATCCAGGAATCATCTTATCTGATGGTATGGGTTGGAGAGCACTCTTCATTGTTGGGGTGCAATACAAGCAATGGGACCCTGGAACAATTTTTATCTCATTGGTTTCAATTTTTGGGGGGAAACAAGAAGTATGGGAGATGGATTTCCCACTTAATAAAGTGATTTTTATCAGATTAGTGCAGCAGCAAGCATGGTGGTTCCTCTCTAAAATCTTCATGGAAACTCAAAGACTCAAGGTTTGGCAATTCAATGGCACTTCAAAGAATTATATAGAAAGCAGGTTCTTCAACACCCATGTTTGAAATTGCTTGAGGACAAGCAATATTGGGAAGGGAGGATTTGTCATGTCCCAAATTTGGAATTGGGTCACAATGGCCTAATCACATTAGCCATATTCATTAGAGTTTGCAAAGTTGATGTTAAGGGTCAAATAATTGCCAAGGAGGAAAATTACTAGTTTCCTAGGTTTGGGGTGGAAGCTTTGGGATTTGGAATAAGGGGGATAATAAATGTTGTTTAGACATTAGAAGGGTTAAAGTATTTAATAAATAGAGTGAATAAAGAAATTCAAGAGAAATCCTAGATGACAAATGGTTTTGGAGACATATGGAGGATGTGGGACCCACACTAGCTTGATTTTTCATAATACATGGTATCTCTCTTTTGCAAATTCGAATTAATGGGAATGTGAACACTCTTAGGTGAGTTGGTAAGTCATAACACATGTCATTGAGCATCTTAGGTCGAATTGGGAAGGATTGGTAACCTCCATGGAAGATAAATATTCAAAGTGGAAGTTTGTGGACACTTGGGCTAGATTCCCTAGCCCCTATGACACCAATGATGGAGCATCTATGACAACTATGACAAATTGAAAACCTGACCTCTGACATATGACCACTATGACATGTCAGCCCCAAAAATAGTCTCAAATAAGGCGAATTTGGGAGTTGGAGAAGCCAAAGAGACTCAAAATCGAATTTGGGAGAAGATGGAAGGTTGGAACTAGGAGACAAGTGGCAAATGTGGAATATTTCCTAAATGGAAATCTATTGAATCTATTGAGAGGATTTAGACCCTTATAAGGCTAATGTTGGTTATAAAATGTAGAAATGAAGTATGAGAATGGCTTTTGATCATTTGTAGAATTTGCAATTGCATTTGTGAAGAGGGAGAGCTAGTGGATGACTAGTTTCTTGCCTTAGCCAATTTCGAGGGTGAAAGATTCCCATCCAAGTTGGCAATTGGAAAGGCCATTCAGACCTTTCATTTGGAGATTTAATGGAGTCTTTATTTGCAGGTGTAAGCTACAGGGCAGCTCATGGTTTCTTCTATTGCAGCTCACTCCTTCAACCATTTTCAGTTTTGATGGCATATTCTTGATCCTTGAGGGAGGGCGTTTTTGGTGAGTTATTGTACTCTTTGGGGGAGCTTCTAATGCCCCATTTCTTTTGTAATATGAATTAAATAATCTGTTCTTCATCTCCAAAAAGTTTCAGGTCGAAATTCCAAGTAGAAATGTATAAATCTCATTTTTAATGGAAGAACAATGACATTTCCCCACTACCTTGTTGTGAGCCAATGTATTGATGATGATTTCGAATGAATGGATGATTCTATGATATATTTGTGATAAATATACTGCCATGGATGTTTTATACAAGTTTCATGTACTGTACTTGAGCATTTGAAGCATTTTTACTCAGTTTAATTGCATTGGGAGAAGAAATAGTGCCATTTCCCCAAGGGTCGAATTGGGGATTTTTGCAGTTGAATGGGAGAGGGTGAGAACAGTTGTAATAAACCATTAATGGTGCATATGATACCTTAATAATATACTTAACACATTACATACCTCATTTCATAAATTTGAGTGGGTTTGGAGGCATTTGGGAAGCCATTTTCAATACTTACCTTAGGGGGATTTGAACCCCAAATTACTAGTAAAATTGCATACTTGGTCCAGAATCTTAAGAGAGTTTACAGAGGTCTTTTGGTGGCCATATTTTATCCCTGAACATCATATTCAATTCCTAATATCATTCATAAACCTTCCTTGAAGATTTGAAGGCATTTGGAGTCAATTTGAGACCTAGAGACCAATACTAGTCAAAGGGAAATCACTAGTAAAGTTACCTACATTGACCAGAATTGAAAGAGTATTTGCAGAAGTGTTTTAAAGGTACAAAGGAATCCATGAAACACATATTTATGTTCTAATATCATTCATATACCTTCTCAAAATATTTGGGATCATTTGGGGCAAATTTGGGACCTAGAGATCGAAACTAGTCAAAGGTCGAACCAAGGAAAAAAGTGGAAAATTACAATTTTAATAAAATTCCTAACAAGGGACATTACACCATCTTCCATTTGTTGAGCTCGGGACCACCCCCTTTACTCCTTCAAAGAAGCATTCAGTAGCAAATCTAGATACTATAGTTTTTGATCCCGAGCGGAAGACTATCGTGAGAAGAACGAAGCAAAGAAAAAATGTTAAAGCTGAAAGATAACTTAGTGAAATCAAGAGGAGAAGGTATTGAGATGAACAGGAATCAGGATGCAGTAGAATGTGAAAAGAACAAATTACTGTTGGATTATCAAAACTTGGAAAATGAAAAGGATGCTTTGAATGTGCAACTTGTGATTATGGAAGGCGAGCGAAGCGACTTCTGCTCTCGCATAAATGAGTTGGAAGAAAACAAAATAAAGACAAATCAACAGATGGAATTGTTAATAAGTGAAAAGGAGTCTTTACAAGCACACATAAATGAAATGATAATTGAAAAGGAATTTTTACAAGTTCAGATTGATGGGTTAATAAGCGAGAAGGGATCCCTGATCGAGCAAGTTCAAGTGGCTCAAAACCGAAAGCAAGACCTCACCCCTTTCTATGAGCATGCTTGCAAGATACAAGAATAGATATGCCATTTGCAGGAATTGTTGGTTGGAGAAATTTATAAAATGCGGAAGATGATAGACAGGATGAGGGAGATTTCTGCAAGCGCCTTTGCTGTAAGACCGAAATTGAACAATACGTTTCCCAAAATAAATAAAAAATTATCACTTAGAAAAGAGAACATCCATATTTTCCAGATCATTTGCCAAACAAATTGGATGCACAACTCAAGCTAGATATAGCTCTTTTGGATAGTTGCAGAAAAACAACCAGAAGGAACAAGTAGAAGTGCCAAATCTATCACAAAGTGTGAAGGAATCTACAAATATATTTGGCAAGGGCATGAGAGATGCCATGTACCAATTTCCCAGGATATGTACGAGTTACCCATCCAGGACCAGCGCATAGCAGAATTGAAAGATAGCATGAAGGAAGACCTGGAGTATATAAGGAAGCTGGATGTACTAAATTAATAATATCTCAAACATCACATAGGACAAGCATATATGGATGCTTATTTTTTGGAAGAAAATTATAGAGAAACTTCTAGGGGAATAATAAGTGTGGGAAAAGATTTATCCACTCATGAGATTTCTTTAAAGTTATTAGAACCTTTACAAGATGATATAATATTTCATGAAACTGAAGTATGGGATAGTTATATTTCCAATTTAGACACCCCATAAGCTGAAGAATATAATTTGTAAATAATTATTTGTTTTATTTGTGCAAACACAAGAGACAAAATTTTGGGCATCCTAAGAGTCAGGGTAGGTGAAACGGTTAGTCATATGAAGACAAATTATCTTGTAATTTAAATAGGGGGAAGAGGGATGAGAAAGGGGTGCTTTTCTTTGGTGAAATAGATGTTGAAGACATTTTGTAAGAGAACTACTTTTCTGCTAGTGATCAAGACCTATTTGCTGGGTAAAGCTTGCATGGATTTTTGCATGGAATGTGTTGAATGAAAAATCAAAATGATTTCTTCCTGTGTTAATAATCATGCTGTGAGATCTTTCTAACTTCATTGAATTATTTCGGTGGTGATGAATGATTTTAATTGTCTATGCAAATGTTTGTGTTATACTAGAGTAATAAATGGATATAAATATTAACAAAACTATCTTTGTATCTTTTTTTATGTGAATGTAAATACTTTATCTTAATAGCTATCTATTGGATTTGTATGAGAATTCTAAGATATTACTCTCATTAAATTTTGGTCCTTTCAAGGATAGATTAGTTAATTTAGAATAGGGTTAGCTGATTGATAAGGTAGAAGTGATAAGAGGGGAGGTAAGAACCTATGCATCACTTGTGAGGCTTTTGCCTTTCAATTGTAGGTTTTGCCTCAATTAGTTTAGAAGCACTTGCATAATCATACTTTAAACATAAATATAAATGGTAGGACGAGTCGCAATCGGTAAACATTTAACAAACATATCTATGGTAGTCGAACTGTTAACCGGATGGATTCGCCATTCCAAACAGTGAATGATCTAGTTGGGATTATTCATTGGGTAGAATCCCTACTGTCGATGCTAGGATTTTCAAGGCATCAACAATAGGAATCTAGGGGCCTTTTATAATACCAAGGGGATATCTACCTATCAGTAGGAAGATTTTCTTAGCACATAAGCTGGCGACCATACTGGGGAGATATTTCCCTTGTTTGTTTAGCCATTGAATCTTTGAGATTTGGATCTTTTTCCACTGCAAACTACTTAGTCTTGACTTGTTCCATCATCTTGGTCTTCACTGCTAATCTCTCTGAGTCTTAGACCTAATATATTGGCAAATTTAATCTCATATCTTCACCCTTCCCACTCTACAGGATATTTTCATGCCCCCATTGTGTATTACAGAGCGAAAATTTTGCACCCCCACAGTAGTAGTACAAACCCATTATTTCAAGATGAAATTTCATCTACTTCCTTCTTCTTGAAAGTTCAAACGAAGAACAAGATCATAGATATAGAGTACTATTTGGTGTGTGAGTCATATTTGAGTTTGGAAAGCCTCCCATATCTTGAAGGCACGCGAATAGTCTGCCCATGTCAAATTTCACCGCATACATAAACAATTTGAGGAAATTTTAACAGTGGCCCCATTCAAAGGTCACTGTTTCCCATGTCTACTCATAGTAGAATGTATTTTAGCTATTTCTTTTGAAGTTGGTTCGAGATGCACATTCCCACATCTAGTGCAAGGGAAAAAATGTTGATAAACAAGTACTTCATGATAAATTGCACAAGCTTCATCAATTGTTTTTTGTCTTTGTTTTTTGCTCCCATCTATTTCTTTTTATCCATATAGAATAGTACAAACCCATTATTTCAAGGTGAAATGTAGTCTACCACCTTCTTCTCGAAAGTTCAAAAGAAACTAGGACGAGATTATAGATATAGAGTAATACTGGGTATGTGAGTCAATTTTGAGTCCGGAAAGCCTCCCATATTGTGAAGGCATGCGAACACTATGTCCATGTCAAATTTTAGTGCATACAGAAATAGTTTGAGGAAATTTCAACATTGGCCCCATTCAGAGGTCAATGTTGGCCATGTCTACTCACAATATAATGTATTTTAGCTGTTTCTTTTAAAGTTGGTTTGAGATGCACATTATCGAATCTAGTGCAAGGGAAATAATGTCAACAAACAGGTACTTGATGATAAATTGCACAAGATTCATTAGTTATTTCTTGTCTTTGTTTTTTGCTCTCATCTAAGTTTTTTGCTCCATATAGAGTAGTAAGAACCCATTATTTGAAGATGAAATGTCATCTACCGCCTTCTTCTTGAAAGTTCAAACAAAACTATGACGAGATCATATATTTAGAGTGCTAATGGGTGTGTGAGTTATCTTTGAGTCCGGAAAGCCTCCCATATCGTGAATGCATGAGAATAGTTTTCCATGTCAAATTTCAGTGCATACATAAACAGTTTGAAGAAATTTCAATGTTGACCTGATTTAGAGGTCACTGTTGCCCATGTCTACTCACAGTATAATGTCTTTTAGATGTTTCTTTTAAAGTTGGTCCGAGATGCATATTCTCACGTCTAGTTCAAGGGAAATAATGTCAATAAAAAAGTACTTCATGATAAATTGCACAAGATTTATTAGTTATTTCTTGTCTTTGTTTTTTGCTCTCGTCTAAGTTTTTTGCTCCATATAGAGTAGTATGAACGCATTATTTCAAGATGAAACATCATCTACCTCCAAATATGAATGGTATAAGGATGAATGAGCTTATCTTGGTTGTGAGAATAATTTATCCTCTACAGAACAAGACCAACCACATGAAGGTGGAAGCTCATATGGCCCCTCCCCTCCGCCTCACATCATTCTCAATTCCTCAATACCTAATCTACAAAATAGAAAATAATCGAAATTAACATACTAATTATATTCAGGCATAGAAACTACAGAAACAAAAATTAATTAAGGTAAAGTAAATTATCACGTTGTAATGTTTCCATTCCAATAAATTCATGACAGGAAAATTCCACCAATCCTACTAGTTCCCTAGGTTGGATGGAGACATTGGGATTTGAAATAAGGGGGCTAATAAATGATGTTTGGAAATTAGAATGGAATAAATATTTAATAAAAGATCTAAATAAATAAATACAAGGTAAAATCAAAGTGGCAATTGATCATGAAGACACATGGAGGATGTGGGACCCACACAAGCTAGATTTTCTATGCCACATGGCATCCTCCTCTTGTCAATTCGAATCCATAAGAATTCCAATGTTATTGGGATGAGTTGGAAGGATCATACACTTGGAAATATGCATCATAGGTCGAATTTGTATGGAGGTGTAACTCCCATGGAATAGGAAGAGTCAAATGAGAGGTTCTTGGACACTTGGGCTAGATTCCCTAACCTCTATGACAACAATGATGAAGATGCTATGACACCTATGACAAATTGCAGACCTGATTGCTGAAATATTACCAATATGACATGTCATGCCTAAAAATATCCTCCAAGGGAGTGCTCATGGGATTTAGAGAAGTACAAGAGATTCATACTCGAATTGACGGAAGGTGGAAGGCTAGGAAGTGGAAGACAAGTGGCAAATCTTGAATCCCTCCCTAATTTGAATTTGCTTGGATTTCATGGATGAAATTCGAACATTAGAAGGATAAGGATTTTTATAAAATATATGAATCAAGTAAGAGAAGGTATTTTGATCATTTTCAGAATTTGCATTTGAGAGGAGAGCTAGTGGAGTGCTACTCTACTTGCCTTAGCACCAATTTCGAGGGTGAAAGATTCCCATCCTAGTTGGTAATTGGAAAGGCCATTCATACCTTTAATTTGGAGCTTCAATGGAGTCTTATAATTCATATGCAATCTACAGGGCAGCTCGTGGTCACTTCTAGTTCAACTTGTTTCTCCAACCATTTCCAGTTTTCTCAACATATTCATGATCCTTGAGGTGGGGCACAATTGGTGAGATGTTGTTCTCTTTGAGGGAGCTTCTAATTCCACTTTATTTTATCATATAATGTAAATGATATTTTCTTCATACTCAGAATAAATTTAAGTCAAGATTCCAAGTTGAACTATGTAAATCTGATCATCAATGAGCAAACGGTGCCATTTTCCCCACTATGTTGATGTATGCCAATGATATGTTAGTATATACGAATGGACAAGTGAACCACTAATGAATTTATGATGTACGTACTATTAATAATTTTTTATACAAGTTTCATGTTTAGTGCATAAGATTTTGGAGTCATATTGTTCAATTTCATAACATTTGGATAAGATTGCCTATCATTTCCCCCGAGGTCGAAACTAGTCTTTTTGTATCTGATTTGAGAGGGTTGTAGCATACTTAATAAACTGAATGGTGATGCATATGAGACCAAATTTATTTACCCTATATATCCCCTACTTCTGTTCTTAAATTCGAGAGGGTCCAATAGCATTTGGAGAGCCATATCCAACACCTACCCAGGAGGGAATTGAACCCCAAATTGCTAGTCAAATGCCCTACCTTGGCCAGAATTCAAAGGAGAGTTGAAAAATCCTTATGAATACTCTAAAGAATCCATAAAACTCATAATAATTTCCTAATACCATCCATATACCTTCTGCGACAAGTTGTGAGAATTTGGAGTCAATTGGAGACCAAGAAACCAATACTAGTTAAGGGTCGAACTAGTGGAAAAATTGAAATTTTCACCATTTTAATAAATTTCTAAAAAGGGACATTACAAGTGGTATCAGAGCATGATCCTTGCACCTGATTTGGTTTGACATTCATGAGGACAAGAATTCAGGGACCACCCTTAGACATTGAAACCAAAAGTACTTTTGTTGAAGAGGAGGATGTACGAAAATAAGTGCATTTTGGGGAAACTATGGCTAATGAGAAGGGAACCTCAGATGATAGTGAGAATTTTAGGAATCACGAAACCACTCTTTGAAGACATCACCAAACAAATTATGAAAGGATTCGAATTGTTGGCTATCCAACTTGGAAGCAAAGAGGAAAAAGGAGGAAATAGTACTTCACCTTTCGAGAAAAAGAAGGCAATGGGTGAAAGTATCTTCTCAAAGACAGGACCTCATAATAGACCTCATGAATTTCATAGTTCAACAAGGCCTACCACACCTAAATTTATTGATTCCAAAGAAAATATTAATACTCCATATGATATGCAAGATATTCTAATCGAATGGAAAAAATTGAGTGAAGATTGTAGAAGTACCCTACCATTTGATCAATACTTTGTTGTCTCAAACAAGCTCAAAATGAGGGAAGGTAATAGGAATCACTTTCAAAATAGAGAATTGAATTATGCCATAAGTAAAATGCCACTTCCCACGTTTTATGTCTCATCTCAAAGTTCTACAAATACTTGGGTGCAAAAAACTAGATGTGTATTTTTAGCTGAATCCAATGGTGGAAGAGGACGCTTTAAAAATGGCCATTTTGCATCTTGAAGGGGAATCCAATGATTGGTGGCTCCATGGTATGAAAACCTTGGGACATGATCAAGTTACAACATATGTAGAATTTTTTGACAGGGTATTAGAAATATTTGAGCAAAAGACCCAGAATTTCCTTTCAAAGAACTAGCCCAATTGAAGCAAGTTGGAACCCCTACTGAATATATGTTGGAATTCCAAAAATTATCAGTTAAGGTGGCTGATATATATATGGTGAGGTTAGTATTACTCTTTTCTAAAGGTTTGGATGAACCCTTAAAATTTTTAGTTAAGGCCCACAAACCGAATTCATTGAAGGATACCATGAACTTGACAAGAGATCTACAAAATGTGCTACCTAGGACAAGGTTTCCTCCCAAGCCTAACTTCCCTTCCAATTTCAGATTTGGAAAGAATCCTTGGAAAAGAGATGCATTTGAAAATAATAAGAAAGAGGGACTAAACAGGGAAGAACTTAGAAGAAATAAATTGTGTTACACATGCTTTCAACCATGGGCACCAGGGCATAAATGTACTAAGGGAAAAGCACAATACATTGAAGTATTTTATGATAATCATTAGTATGAAGGGGGTATGGAGGAAGAAGGACATATTTCAGATCAAGAAGAGGGAGTGGTACAAGGAAAAATGACCTCGGTATTGGTAGATGGAGGAGACACACATAACTTCATTGATGCAGACATGGTAGAGAGAAGTAATATACCTACTAAACCATTCGATGGCTTCACATTCATCATTCCAAGTCACGACACCTTGGAGTACAAAACATGGGTTCCAAAGCTGCAAATCACCATAGGTAATTACACTTTTTCTGATAGCTTTTATGTGGTTGATGTTTCTGATACCAATGTGGTTTTTGGAGTGCAATGGATGTACTCTATAGGGGAGCATACATTGAACTATCAAATTCTTGAAATGAGATTCCAAGATTCGGAAGGAATACTAAGGGTTGTAAGAGGAAAACACACCTATCTGAATCAAATAGTGACCTCCCACAGTATGAGATCCATATTGAGGCATGGAGACATAGAATGGGATGATGAATGTTTCATCACCTCTCCCAATCCAAACATAAAGGTTGTTGAACACCCAAAGAAGATAGAGAAACTACTACAAAAGTATGAAATTATTTTTGGAGACGTTCCACATGGTAGACCACCTGATAGGGGGGTTGAGCACAACATTGTTTTGGAGGAGGGTACTTCACCCATCCAAATACCACCCTATAGACATCCAAAAAAATTCAGAGATGAAATTGAAAAGGCCATCCAAGAAATCCTAGATTTGGGACTCATTAGACCAAGCTCTAGCCCTTATGCCTCTTCAATAGTGTTGGTGAAGAAAACATATTGAAGCTTAAGGATGTGCATAGACTTTAGAGATTTGAACAAGAAGACAATAACAAATAGGTATCATATCCATAGAATTGATGAGCTCATGGATGAGCTATTTGGGGAAAAATATTTCTCCAAAATTGATCTTATATCAGGTTACCATCAAATTCAAATGAAGGAAGAAGATGTGCAAAAGACTACTTTTAAATGTCACTATGGCCACTTTGAGTTTCTTGTTATCCCTTTTGGATTAACTAATGCTCCAGCCACATTTCAAGCATGCATGAGTAGGATAATTTGCACTAAGCTTAGAAAGTTTGTTTTGGTTTTCTTTGGTGACATTCTCATTTACAAGAAAACTTGGGAAGAGCATTTGTATCATTTAGAGGCTGTGCTGAAAATTTTGCATGAACAGTCCTTGTTTGCTAAGTTGTCTAAATGTGAATTTGGGATAATGAAATTTTATATCTTGGGTAAATTATTGGACAATAAGGAGTGAAAGTGCACATGGAAAAAGTAAGGGCTATCCTTGCATGGCCACCACCAAAAATCATCACAGAATTAAGAGGCTTCATTGGAATATGCACCTATTATAGGAAGTTTGTGAAAGGGTTCTCCAAATTGAATTATCCACTCACTGATTTGACCAAGAAAGATGCTTTCAAGTGGGATGAAGAGGCTGAAAAGGCCTTCAAAAAAATGAAAGAGGTAATGAGTAGTTGTCCAGTACTTGCATTACTTGATTTTTCTAAACCTTTTGTTTTGGAATGTGATGCTTCACGTGAAGGGAGAGGGGTTGTCCTAAAGAAAATCAACACCCTATAGCCTTTGAGAGCAGAAAGTTGCACCCACATGAGAAGATTTAATCCATCTATGACAAAGAAATGTTGGCCATCATGCATTCCTTGGCCAAGTTTAGACAATACTTGGTGGGAAACAAGTTTGTGGTGAAAACCGTTCACAACAGTCTAAAGCACTTCCTCACCCAAAAGGATCTTAATGAAAGGAAACAAAAGTGGGTAAGCAAGATCTAGGATTTTTATTTTGATATTCAATATGTAAAAGGGAAGAATAACATTGTAGCATAATCATTATCTATAAGACCTTTGTTTTCTCTCATGGACATTTCAAAATATTGGAAAAACATGGTAATGGTTGAATATGCCAAAGATAGTTTTGCTTGTGATGTGTTAGATGGGGTCAAAGGGGATGATAACTACAAGATTTTTAATGGGATGATATATTATAAGGGAATAATTTATTTGGTTCAAAATTAAAAACTCAAGTACAATATTTTGCAAGAAGCACATGATTCCCCCCTAGATGGCCATCCAGGGATCTTCAAAACTTATAGGAAATTAAGGAATTTTTTTTTTGGGAAAGGCCTGAAGAAAGATGTTTTAAAACATGTGAATGAATTTAAGGTATGTCAACAAAACAAATATGAACTCACATGCCCAGTTGGTTTATTGCAACCATTGCCCATTCCAGAACAAAAATGGGAGAGTATCTCAATGGACTTCATCACAGGTTTGCCCAAATCTTTGGGAAAGGATTGAATATATGTGGTAGTGGACAAGCTGACCAAATTTGCTCATTTCTTTGCTATTACATCATATTTTAGTGCTGCACAAGTGGCTGATATTTTTTTAAAATAAATCTTCAGATTACATGGGCTCCCCAAGAACATTGTTAGTGATAGAGATAGAAGATTCATGGGTGTTTTTTGGCAAGAAGTTTTCAGATTGGTGGGAACTCAATTGACTCCAATCACAAGCTATCATCCACAAACTTATGGCCAAATAAAGAGAGTGAATCAATGGTTGGAAGGGTACTTAAGGAACTACGTGGGAGAGCAACAAAAAACATGGGTAAAATGGCTACATTTGGGTGAGTTTTGCCACAACACCACTTTTAATATGTCAATAGGAATGTCTCCTTTCAAAGCATTATATAGTTATGAAGCACTCAAATTTGTTGGGCATATCTTTGTTGATAGTATATCCCTAAAAGCTAAAGATTGGGTGGAAGAGAGCCAATAAATTTTAAAGCTTTTGAAAGACAACTTGTAGGTTGCCCAAAATCAACAAAAAAAATATGAAGATCAACATAGGGAAGAAAGGAACTTTCAAATCAATGATTTGGTATATTTGAGTTTGTAACCATATAAACAAACATTTTGAAAAAGAAGGGAGCATAGAATCTAAAACCAAGATACTATGGCCCATACAAGGTAGTCTGGAAGGTTGGGGAGGTAGCATATGAGTTAGAAATTCCAAAAGGAAGTAAAATCCACAATGTATTTCATGTTTCATGTCTCAAGAAGGTTATTGGTCATCAAATTTTCATTTCAGAAACACTTCCTCCTTTGGATGATGAAGGTCAGCTCATACTTGTTCCAAAAAAAAATTTGAAGACAAGGGAAAGAAGATTAAGGAGCAGAACTATCAAAGAGTACTTGGTACAATGGAAGGATCTACCAAGTGAAGATACCACATGGGAAGAGGAACAAATTTTGCAGCATCCAAATTTGAAATTGTTTTAGGGAAAGCAATCTTGGGTGGGGAGGACTGTAATGCCCCCATTCCAATAAATTCATGACAAGAAACTTCCACCAATCCTATTAGTTCCCTAGGTTGGATGGAGACATTGGGATTTGAAATAAGGGGGATAATAAATGATGTTTGGATATTAGAATGGCATAAATATTTAATAAAGGAGCGAAATAAATAAATACAAGGTAAAATCAAAGTGGCAATTGATCATTAAGACACATGGAGGATGTGGGACCCACACAAGTTAGATTTTCTATGCCACATGGCATCCTCCTCTTGTCAATTCGAATCCATAAGAAGTCCAACGTTATTGGGATGAGTTGGAAGGATCATACACTTGGAAATATGCATCATATGTCGAATTGGGATGGAGGTGTAACTCCCATGGAAGAGGAAGAGTCAAATGAGAGGTTCTTGAACACTTGGGCTAGATTCCCTAACCTCTATGACAACAATGATAAGATGCTATGACACCTATGACAAATTGCAGACCTGATTGCTGACATTTGACCAATATGACATGTCATGCCTAAAAATATCTACCAAGGGAGTGCTCATGGGATTCAAAGAAGTCCAAGAGATTCCTACTTGAAATGGTGGAAGGTGGAAGGATAGGAAGTGGAAGACAAGTGGCAAGTCTTGAATTCCTCCCTAATTTGAATTGGCTTGGAGTTAATGGATGGAATTCGAACCTTATAAGGATAAGGATGTTTATAAAATATAGCGATCATGTAATAGAAGGTATTTTGGTCATTTTTAGAATTTGCATTTGAGAGGAGAGCTAGTGGAGTGCTACTCTACTTGCCGTAGCACCAATTTTGAGGGTGAAAGATTCCCATCCTAGTTGGTAATTGGAAAGGGAATTCAAACCTTTCATTTGGAGCTTCAATGGAGTCTTATGTTGCATATGAAAGCTACAGGGAATCTTGTGGTCACATCTAATTCAGCTTGTTTCTCCAACCATTTCCAATTTTCTCAACATATTCATGATCCTTGAGGTGGGGCACACTTGGTTAGTTGTTGTTCTCTTCGGGGGAGCTTATAATGCCCCATTATTTTATAATATTATTCAAATTCTCTGTTATTCATACTCATAATATATTCAAGCCGAGATTCCAAGTGGAACTATGTAAATCTAATCATTACTGAGCAAATGGTGCCATTTTTCCCACTATGTTGATGTATGCCAATGATATGTTAGTATATTCGAATGGAAAAGTGAACCACTGATGAATTAATGATGTATGGACTGTTAATAATGTGTTATACAAGTTTCATGTTCAGTGCATAAAATTTTGGAGTCATGTTGTTCAATCTCATAGCATTTGGAGAAGATTGCCTATCATTTCCCCCAAGGTCAAAACTAGTGTTTTTCTATTTGATTTGAGATTGTTGTAGTATACTTAATAAATTGAATGGTGATGCATATGAGACCAAATTTATGTACCCTAGATATCCCCTACTTCTGTTTTCTGAAATTTGAGAGGGTCCCATAGCATTTGGAGAGCCATCTCCAACACCTGCCTAGGAGGGAATTGAACCCCAAATTGCTAGTTAAATCCCCTACCTTGGATAGAATTCAAAGGAGTGTTTAATAAGCCTTTTAAGACTATAAAGCATCCATAAACCTAATAATCATGTCCTAATACCATCCATGTACCTTCCGTGACAAGTTGGGAGCATTTGGAGTCATATGGAGACCAAGAAACCAATACTAGTTAAGGGTCGAACTAGTGAAAAATTGAAATTTTCACCATTTTAATAAATTTCTAAAAAGGGACATTACACATGTGTTTGTAAATGATAATTTTTCTTTAGCATGATGCTGTACACTATGGACACTATTTTCGAGTTTGACATGATAAACAAAAGTAACGTAGGATATAAAAAAGTGGCATTAACTTAAAAACATGTAAGAAGCCCACATAAGTAAATTATTTAAAGAGAATAATTCATACAAATTAAAATATATAGTTGTGCGTACCTCATCCAAGTCAAAATCTGTATCATACTTCTTCTATATCTTCTTCTTCATCCAACTTGACATCTGTATCTTCATCTGATTCAGAAAAAATGTTGAAATGAATGACGATATCATCATTGTCATCACTTTCATTTTCAAGCATATCTTCGTCGATATCATCAGCAAGAATTGGTACATTGTCTCCTACGCCTGGTTCATCTTCTCCATATTCTTCGTCTTTCAACCCATCTTCCTAATCCGACTGATCTGCATCATATTATTCTTCAATATCATCATCTTCCTCTACAATATACTTTACTAGCATTCCTCTTGGATCATATCTAACAACAAATGACCAATCCCTCTTACCTAGAACCTTTGAGTAAAAGACCTATTCACATTGGCTTGGAAAAGCGTAGCGCTCATTTTATTTTCAAACATTGTTGTTTTAATCATCAGAAACCCATTGGCATGCTTAATAACAGTTCTATCCTCATAACCTCCATGCAGTAGTAACCTATACCATTTGACACCAAAAAAAACTAATTTGAAGGCATTAAAGTCACACTCAATTATATCATCCAAATACCCATAGTATTTATTTTTAGTTTCTCTGGGATGTATGTATCTGCTAGAGGAAACATTAGTGACCTAGAATACTGCAGTTATCCCACTATCAAAAATTTTCCTGGTTTCATACAACTGTTTGATGTGGAATTTATGGCCATTGCACCACATATCCTTGTGGTGTTTCAACTGCAATATGAGAGACATGTAAAATATGGATTGAAAATTAATAAACACATTTATATAACTTGAAAACTATATGAAAAAAACACACCTGTAGTCACATTAATATACTATAAAATAACTGAATAAAATGGGTGAATTTTCTTTCCTTTCTATCTTTCAAACCATCTGCTAAATATATTTCCCTCTGTGTAACATCGACATCTCCATTATGATGAACTTCTCTAACTAATTTAGATAGTTGTTTCCATGATAACCTACCACCATGGAATTCTTTAAATATTTCCACACATACCTTCATCCAATAGAGATTGTTTGCAATGTATAAATGTAGTGCCTCCCAATCTCGATGATCCGACTCAAAAATCATAATTCAACAATATTAGATATTAGTTATAACCATGGTAAATATTAATAAATGATGAAAGAATAAGTATTAAATGAGTATGAACATATACACAAAAAATGAAAAAGTTATATATATCATAAATCTCCACAGTTTAATTACCTCTCACTTTATTCATTCTAACTTTCCCCAATAGGTGCTCCCCTTCAAACATTTTGATGGAGTTCACATCCCAAATACGATCCACTACATGCATAGATCGCGCTGTTAACTTATGAAGATACTGAATAATATACACCATGCATTGATATACCATATATCCATTCACCATAGAACCCCCGGGATGTGCTCTTTGTCTAACCAAAGCCTTCAATGATTTCAAAACCCTCTCCACCATCCACATTGACCTTGTGTGTATAGGTCCACACATTTCAATCTCCTAAACATGATGTATGAGGTAGTTTTCTTGTGCATTGAAAAATGTCGGAGGTAGATGCTTTTGCATTTCGCACATGAGACGAGGAATTTCTCTCTTCCAATACTTTATATCATCTTGATGGATTTATTTTAATGACAACCATATATAGATAATGATGCAAGAAAATAACATGTTTCAACAAAAACATAATATATATTATAATACAAGTAAAACACATGTCATTAAGTACAACAACAAATTGAAAAAAAAAATTGCATATAAATCAATTACAACTACTTACCTCGTGTATTTTCCAAGATCATAAATAACTTGTTTTACATTGTTGTCAAAGTCGTTTGGGAGAGATAGAGGTAGAACATATTGTAACAATACAAAAAATCATTATTTGTTTCAAAACCAGACCAAAAAAAACCTAAAATATATATACAACCAATATATAAATATGGATACCAAAATTATTACCTTAATGAAGGTATGCCAGTCATGGGTTTTTAACCCACCAAATTCACCTTTCTTCGTTAAGATATTATTTATGTTTCAAAAAAAATCTGTGGGAAATTTAATTCTTTGAATGGCCTCTTTTACATCATTGATTTGTTGCTCTGTTAATAACCATGGAAGGTTATTTCTCTCTCCATCGCTATTTGATCGGATCACACTTCGCATTGCATGATTGGATTCCTGAATGTCAGTACAAATTTTGAAATTTTTTTCTTTATCCCTCCTGCCATCTATGATTCACCATAATGTTTCTATCACATTCTTCCCAATATGCATTGTATCAAACAAATGATCTATTTTTAGTTGCTCATAGTAGGGCAACCTCATGGATTGAGTGGGATAACATTTCATTCCTCGTGGAAGCCCATTATTACTAACTTCACAATGATGGCCTTGATGAATCATAAAATAAATCACAACAATAATTATAAAACACGGTAAAATAAATGTAATAATTAAAATAGAATTTCAAATTCAAAACATTACATATACGATACATAAACAAATTGCATACCTTGACAATTTATGTTATATTCCAACCTCCATAGATGAGGTATCATTCTTCGTGGTTTTAATCTAGTCTCTTCTTTCCCATTGAAAAGATATTTTTTAGTAGTACAAAACCTACGGGTCTTTACGAGGAAGTTCCTATACTCATCAAACACCATATTTCCTAAAGTTTTTGAATAACTATACTTAATCTTAGGACCACAAACTGGACATGCAAATTTACCCTTTGTTTGAAGACTTGAAACACATGGATTATTGTTAATTATATGATGGATTATTAAAAAAGCATGCATGATATCTTCAAAATAATGATATAGTATTAAAGTGCAACAGAACGTTACATACCACAAAAATGTGTTAGTCTTGGGGCATCATGAATTTTCCATACAAGCATTTCACGGAATTGAAATATCTTCTTCTCGATTGGTTTATAGATTTCATACATAGTGATTCCATTCCATAACTGTATTAGCTCATCGATAAGAGGCTTGATATATACATTCATATATTTAACTTGGTACTTACCTAATTGTTTGAAATTACACATAATTACTACCATGATATGTATATATAAGTAAGTAAATAAATAAATAATATTATGCAAAAAGCGACACAAATAAAAATGTTACATTCGAAAAATTAACGTAGACAGATACCTGGAACAATCATTGTCATCATTATGTGCTCCCTCTTTATTGACATCCAAGGAGGAATGTTATTGTTGATAACATAAAAAGGCCACACTAATTAAATAAACTTAAGCTTTGCAAATGGATTAACAATGTTAGCTTCCAATGAAAGCCTAATTTTACAAGGTTCATCTTTAAAATATGTCCATTTTCCCTTAATTACCCTAAACGCATAACCATCTATAGGAATTCGAAGAACACCATCTCCACTTTTGTTCCATGCATGGAAAACTGTACTATGATTTTGCACCTGGAGAGGCACTGCAAACGTGGAATTATGGAAATATGACGAAGAACCTTTTGAGGCACCATTTTTGTTACTTGATCGATTCGATATATACTAATATGACATTTCGAGCATTCAATTTTCCATCTATGTTTCCCATAATATATAATATGATCATTAGGACATGCATCTATACTTTGATACTCCATTCCAATGTCTTTCATAATGGCAAGTAAATATCGATATGTGTGAGGTAAAATATTTGATGATGGTAACAAAAATTCACCTAACAATATACAACATAAAAAATAACTAGTTAATGGAAATAATATTAATCGTAAATATTTCATTCTTATTTAACACATTAATTAACACTAAAAAAGGGGAAAATGTCAACCTTTATGTATATCTGATGAAACATATTACATACTTTAGGATCTGTGTCATACAAGTGTTCGACAAATGATTCATAACCTTTAATTTTATCAGAAGCAATGTATTAGAGATAAGATTTTCTCTTGACCATTTATAAAGTCGTTATTTTACCTTTTTCATCAAAGGTTCATCATAAATACCATCATTGTCCCCATCCTCATCTGGCCAACCGAACAAGTCTTGGATCATTTGATTTGTCCCATCATATTGAACTATGTTATGGTCCTCATCTATTTCCATGGATCATTAACTTGATATTCATTATTCGCTTCATGTTCTTCAGCTTGCAGAACATCATTTCTACTACTACTTGGGGCATTCTGTAGAAAGTTAGGGGACAACTCTAACTTTATAATTACAAACAATCATGCAAAATTATTGCTTGTATAATAAATACTAAAACAATATAAAATTTTACAAATATAATCAATATTAAGACATATAATGAATATATATAGAGCTAATTACCATGGGATGTTATTCATTCACTCCCCTATCCATGTGCCCATATTTCCTAGAATGTTTCTAGCTATTGCTATTAAAATTCTATTGGGATGTCTCATAAAACAATTATTGCAAGGGAAAAAACATCTACCGTCACCCTTTTCACCCTCTTCATTCTTTCCCCACCTATAATATTTTATGATATTATTCCCACAAAAATACAGTGATGATTATAAAAATAAATCTTCTTTTCGCTTTAACAAGAATACCTTATACCCTTTCCAAATCATCGTTGTTATAGAAAACGTTTTTGCAACATATTTAAAATGGAACATATTTATAATTGTTATGTTGTTGGACTTCTGATGAATGTTGACCAAGTCAAAGTTGACTTTGCAAACAACGGGTGACCGTTTGGAAAGGGAAACGACTACTATTTGGTTTAGCACAATTGCAACCCATTGTCCCATAATGTCCAAATTGTGACACAATTTCACGTATTGTCGTGCTTGTGACAGTATGTGACACGTTGCAGAAATTGTGATGAAAAGAGATCCATCGTCGCAAGACCGACAATATCGGGTGGGATAGAAAAAAATTTGAAAATTTAACATTTATCTTGAATTTTTCGACAGTATGACCAATTTAGTTCGTACCGTTGGAATCCTTTCATTGGATTTTTTCCAATATGTACTAGTGAGAATTCAGTAAATCAAAGGAGAACTCGAATTGATTACTACAGTGATGTTAGCAAGAAAGAATGAGTTAAGAGAGTTAACTCAGTGCTAACAAATAAGGTCTAGTTAACTAAGTGTTATTGCATGATGACACTTATATTAAACTAAAAGACGACACTTGAGTTATGAAACTTGCATGGCGACACTTAAGTTAGCTACCTAACTAAGTAGGCACAATTTCAATTAAGGTGCGAGTTAATCCTTAGAATAAGTTCAATCAGTTAATGCACTAGATGAGAAGTGGGGTACATTTTCTTCATGCAAGATTGATGCATCTAGATGGAGGGCGAGTTCATTATGAAGTCATAAGATAAAAATAGAAGCCAATGCATGTGAATAATATATAAATATGTTCTAAAAGACTAATGAATTCAATGTGAAGCGAATTCTCTTCTGTCTTGAAGGAATTGCGCTTATCTTTGGGTAGGATATTATTATGAGTCTATCTTCTTTATCTTTCTCTTGCTCTGTAATTGCACCGAGGGTGCTTGATGTAAAAGAAATTCTCTACTTCTATCAATATACTAAGGGATTTTCTCCCTCAAGTCATAAAGGGATTCCCCAAGGTAAATTCATGTGTCGAATGTGATTTCTTATGTGTATGATTCAGGTATTTTTGCAACTCTGAAGTAAAGATAAAAAATTAACAATTGAAACATAAAAAGTGTTTTGAATGCATTGAAGCATTGGAAGGTGATGACTGTGGCCTTTTATAATATCCCCATTATTGACCCTTATGATATTTGGGTTGTAATGTAAATAATGTATGCATATTATGTATGATTCCTAGTGTGGAGCTCAAGGCCAAGGCCCCGCTAGTGAACGCTCGATCTAGAAGAGGTAAGTATTTGATATTATGCTACCCATGTGCTAGTGAACCATGGGAATTGTAAATATGCATTTTTATATAAAAGCCCACAACTAGGTATGCAATGCACAAGAGATAAGGGCATGATATTGCAAGGAATTGGGAGGGAAAAAATTCAAACCCTTGAGCCAATTAATCTAAGCCAAGTGTCAATGAGAGAACCCATAAAATCTCAACTACCCATGTTGACTTTTGTACCCAACCATTGATTTCTCCCAAGAGTTGGTTGAGGAAGTTAATGCCTTGGGGAAAGGGAGGTATGGCTGTCCAAAATCGGGTATGGGCAAACCACCCTGCATGGAAAATCACATTTTGCTTCTTGGGCAAGAAAGAGCCATACATTTTCCTCCTAAACCATAACCCATCAAGAAGTTTGGTCTCCCTCACGTTTTCTAGGCTACCTGGGCATTTTTCTGCAGGAATTTCGGGTGTTTTCCATCATCTTCCAAGCTGGGAATGGCGTTTTTGCTTGGGTTACTAGTGGGGAAGAGAGCAGAACGATTTGGACTGTGATGGAGGTCATTTTTCCCTCTCTCACGCAGCTCTAGCTTGCTAGTCATTTTTCCCTTCTCATTCTTCCTGTGCATCCTTATTTTCTTTAGCTGGGGAAGGGCGTTTTTGTGTAGAGTAATTGTGGGGAAGAGGGGAAATGGATTTCGAGTCTTCCTGGGGACCATTTAAGCCATTATAAAGGATCATAACCAGTGGGAGAAATCGATTTTTCTCCTTGGGGATGAATTCTAAATTCCACAGTTCGTTTTGGGTGAACCGCAAGTTGGGAGAGCCAATGTGGACCCTGTTCTGTGAACACCTCTATTGTAAATGTGTATCCCTACCTAATGAAAATTTTTGTTGTATGTAGAAAGAGTGTTTTGGGGTATGGGTAATGGGTATCCATTGTTTTGGCTTGGGTTGACTGCAAGCACCCAGGGTTTTGATGTAGCCTGATAAACCCAGCTATGGACAGGCTTGGCTTAAAAGAGATGCTTAATTGGTTGTGTATGAGTTGAATGTCCCCTTTCCTTGTAGATAACATGCCTAGCTCAGGGGTGGCCTTTGGACAGACTCAGTATATGCTTTCAAAGAGCCTACGGTTGGGTGGAACGTCGCAGCGACATAGCTAGTTGCTTGGGGCAATTGTGAAAGGAAGATAAGTGTACTCTATCTCTGTATTTTACTTCTGCAATGCATTAATTTGATGACTGTTTTGATATGCTGGATGGGCATGAATTGTGTGTGGATTAGTTTAAATTATGCTGTGCATATTTCCTAATTTGTATCTGCACACCAATTTTTTTATTCATATGATGTTAATGACTGGGCTGAGTCTTATGGAAAGCCCCACAAATTGCTATCATGTTCCCTCTCTTATTGGGTCAACAGGCGGGTACATTACAGTTTGGTATCAGAGCTTCTAGTTACAGCATTGGGCCTTCATGGGCTACCTATTACAGTTGCAGAGGTAAGTACTCCTCCTACTCAAGCTGATCCTTAAGAAAATTTTGAAAATTTGAAAATTTTCTAAGTATTTTTAGCTTTCTGCTAAGTCTGTATCAACGGCGAGACTCGGCGAGTTCATCTGCAAGGCGGAAGGAACTTGCGAGTAATTGTCGAAACGGGAAAATTTTGGCGAGTTTGTCTGCAATGATAGCGAAACTCAATGACTTCCTCCGCAACGAGTCAGAAGAGGACGATGAAGTCCGCTGAAACTACGGAAAGACTTGGCAAAATTTCTCTACAACGGATCACCTGAAAAAAAATTTCCAAGTTTGAAACAGCGGCAAAAACCTGGTGAGTTGGTTCAAATTTGCGGAAGGATTTGGTGAGTCTCCGCCGCAACACCGGAAGAACTCGACGAATTCATCCGCAATATCGGAGGAGGCCGGTGAAGTTGGCGGAGTGGCGTTGAATGAGCTGGCGAAGTCGGCTGAGTTGTAGTGACGAAGGGAAGAAAGAAAAAAAAAATCGTGAAATTTTCTAAGTTTTTTTTTACATCAAGAAGGAAGTTTCGGAAAAGATGGATGAGTTGCTCCGCAAAGGGATCAGCAAGTCTATGCCGCAGCTTCGGAAGGAATTGGTGAGTTTCTCTGCAGTACCGAAGGAGAATGGGAGAGTTTCCCCACAGTGTCGGAAGAACTCAGCAAGTTCATCCGCATCGGTGGAAAGAGTTGGTGAGTTTCTGTCGAAGCGGCGGAAATAATTGACGAATGGTGCCGAAGTTGTCGGAAGGGGGAAAAGCTGAGTTTTAAGTGGAGAAACTCGGCAAACTCATCCACATGGCGGAAAAACTCAGCAAGTTCATCCGCAATGCTCGGAAGAGAATTGCCAAGTCTACTGAAACAGGAAATTTCATTGGCTTTCCAGGGTGAATTTCAGGCACCAAAAGTTGATAGTGTGGAAGGCATTTTGCATGCTTGGAATGTGCACTATGGATTGCATAAAGGGATTGTGGAATCCTCAATAAGAGAAATTGGTTGTGATATCCATTATGGAATATAAAAGGGAAATTCCTCACCTTAAAACTAATTCTGTTTGTAGCATAAGAATTGCACATTTGAAAAATAGCAGGAATCAATGATTACACATATGTATATGTTGAATTGCTAATTCATGATAATATCATAGCTAATGATTTCTTGTATGCTTGGTAGGGAAGCCAAGGAAAGGATTAGCTACGATGTGGATGAGAAACTCATGTCAGAATGAGGAATTGGGAAGAATTTCTTAACTCCTCTCTTTCTATTTTGGAAATTATGGCATAGGGATGCTGGAAATACAAGAGAATAATGCATATGAATTAGTGGGCATGATTAGAGAGTCATTGCATAATGCATGTGAATTGCTTATGCATGAGCATGATGTTCCATATTGATAAAATAGTGAAGCTACACATGCAATATCTCATTAATGGTATTTAATGTTGTTGATAATGGTTGTGTGAATCGGACCATAAAAGCATGATTGAAAACGCAAAAAAAATAGATTGATGAAGTGAATATGCATTTGTTGGAATACTAATTTCCATTGCACAATGCATGTGAAAATGTTTATGCATATATGATATTGCATCTTGGTAAAATAGTGAGGTTTTACATATGCAATGATCCACTTGAGATAATCATTGTGGCTGTTGATAAGTAGTTGTGTTCGCATTGGTTGTAGGATCAAAGACAACTGAAGCATGGCTAAAGATGTGGATTATGATTGTTGCATATGACCAACAACCTTATGAGGAAAGGCTGGTGCAACAAATCTATGTGATCATGAGGTTGGAAAAAGGACTGTGTAGCCCTGGTAAGAGGCCAACTGATCAGGTAACATCAAGCGATGTTAATAATAGCCATGCAGGTAATGGTTATTTATGCTTAAATTGCATGAATGTTGAAAGAGGATTTGGTAATATCCCTTCAACTATGTTTAAAGTATGTTGATTTGGTTTGCATGTGGTGTTGAGTGCCTGAATGTGAATGTCAACCTACCAATTATAGTGAGGTGTGGGTAAGTGAAGGCAGTGAGCCTTACACCCTATAATTGCTTAGAAATCTCAATGCATTCATATGAAATCATACCATGCCATTTGTGGATGTTGGTCGTGAAGTTTAACAACCCAAGCTCATGGTCCTATTATAATGTAAGCCATATGAGAGAGGCATGGTTAGGCCATAATATGTTTGAATGCATAATACTCATAAATTAATGCAGGTTTGCATTGAGGAGATGTGCATTAAAATATTAAGTACAATCTTGTGATTATATTCTGTGAGTGATGTAAAAGAGCATGCATATGTATAGGTGCACATGTTGAGATGCATTGTGTGAATGCATGATTGTGGTGTATGTTTCATTACCACTAGATAATAGATGAAATGGCATTATCAATCCTGAGAGCATTTCATGAGCTACTATGAATGCAAGAGAAGGATTGCATAAAATGATGTAATTAAACCACACAACTCTAGTATGGTAATGATTCACATGAAGTAGATGATTTTGGTAATATTAAAATGCTTGAGTGAATGTGGCAGCAATGAAATATTATATGCATAGAGACTTACAGAGCGTTTGGCTGATTGAAGTTTCAGATTTCAGGTAGATTGTTTTGGGCATGGAAAATGTGGGTTAGTACATGATGAAGATTGGAATCTACCATGAGAAAGAGCCAAACGATATGAGAACGGACTCATGGATAAGAAAATCAATTTCTGTAGAGGATAGAATTGCAAATTCATACTTGAATTTAATTATTAATGCCATTGACTGATTAGAAAAATCAGATTTGAATTCTATTGTTAAATGTTGCTAACTGTTTAGCTATTTGATAAATTTGCTAGGAAGACACATTGCAGGAAGACCAGGAGTGATGGCCTGCAAAATCCAAACTAGATGGGAAAGAACCCATGCTTTGGAAATGGGTTTCGGGTGAAACGCCATTGATAATGTCTCAGCCAAACCGCATGTCGATAAACCATGAGAGTGAGATGGTAAAGATATGCCAAGAAGGCATGTGAGACACCTGCAAAATGAATGAGTATTTTGTGACCCTAGACAAGAACATGCATGTCTAAATTATTAGGGTTAATATGTAGAGCATGCTCTATCTTATTATATCATTTCAGACTACTTGAGTATGATTAGGGCCTACATGGCGCACATCGGAAAGGGGGTGCACACCTTTTCTAGTGCTGGGTCATGATAGGGTTTTCAATATTGACTACACTCTAAGGGAATGGACGCATTCCTGGTGTTTCAATACTTGATAGTGAATAATATGAAATGTGGTTAAGAATTTGAACAGCAATACTAATGAGCTTGCTTATCCTTCTTGTGTTGTCATCCTACACAGATGCAGATTGATACTGCACATTAAGAGGCAAAGTGAAGAAGGGTACGTAAAAGGACTGTAAAGGAATTGGTAACCTTTTTATGCTCACATGAAATATTACCAGAAGGGATGGACAGGCACGAAGAGCCATGTAATAATAAGAGGTATCATCCTTGTCTAAGTGGGTTCATGTTAACCTGCAGTCAAGAAAGTCACCTATAAAGTTCCAAAAAGGAACCACCGATTTGCACAATAGAAGGAGTGGCGTCCTTGTATGAATGAAAAGTTGATGTGTGTGTGAAGGGTTGTGGTGCAAGAAGGTGTGGTGATATTGGTGAAGGCATAAAATATCTACTGGGATAGCAGTGGGAGGGAGGGCACCGAAGACTGACTGAAAACTCTAAGATTCCTATGGCTCCATAGTAGAGCCTTGACCTATAATGGTCATGTGGTGCAAGAAGGTGTGGTGACATTGGTGAAGGCATAAAATCTCTATTGGGACAGCAGTGGGAGGGTGGGCACCGAAGACTGACCAAAAACCTTGAGATGCCTATGGCTCCATAGTAGAGCCTTGACCTATAATGGTCAGGCGGCGCAATTTCCTTCCATTAGTCGATGACCCAGACGAATGTGCTGGCTCAGCACTGGAGAGGGCCAACCAGGTATGGGACTGGTTGGGCACCACCAAATGCTTGGTAAATCCAGTTGGCGTGAAGGTGTACTGGTGAAGCATTAACTACATCAACGTCCATAGGTGATCCCAAGGCTTGCAAAGCGAAGCAGGACCCTATGGACCAAAGGGGAAACGCACAATATAGATAAGTATTCGTTTTCATTTATGTCTTGTTTGGAATAATGAAGATTTCAGGTATAAATATTTTAACAGTTAAGCTGATACACTATTGTTTTCCTTGTTGGAAACCTTGGTCATTGCAGGAAGGTAAGACCCTGGAAGACTATATATTGCTAGTAAATCTAGAGAGTAAATGAGTAGGCGATATGAAATTTTTGATAAATCCAGAGAGTAAATGAGTAGGCGATATGAAATTTTTGATAAATCCAGAGAGTAACTGGTTGGGCATTCACTACTTAATATTGTGAAACAATGTGTATGCTGGCCCAATACCCCTTAAACAATTGATAAAACAAATCAGCATATTGGCATGGCATTGCCTATTCGAATGATTGAGGAGTAGCCTACGTGCTGGCCCAACATTCATAATTATGTCCACGGGAAATCCAAGGCTCGTAAGGAAAAGAAGGATCCCGTGGAATAAATTGAAGACATCCAATATAGATAAGTATTTGGTTACCTTGCAGTTCTTGCTTATGAATATACGCGTGTATATGATTTGGTTAAGATTTCTCAGAATCTTGTTTAGAAAAAAACCTTATGAAATAAACTAAACATGTGAATTGATTCAATGTTTGAGTGTAGGTATTGTTGGAAGCAAATACCAGGAAGGCATCATAGGGATGCATATGGAAATATGACCATCCTATAGAGCTCAATATGAGCAATAATAAAAGATGGTGCTAGCGGACATGAGTGGGTCCTAGCAGCCAAAGGTTCTGTAAGCAACAATGGGAAGGGGTACCCAAGTTGAAAAGCATTAGACAAACTTTAGACACTAAGTGTCATAGCCAATAAAGGGTAATTCAAGCATTCACATTAAAGTGAAAGAGACTAAGGAGCATGAAACCACAGTGATGGCATAGCTTCGTAATAAAACAAGACTAAGAGGGAGAAACTCTTACTCTTCTCTTTCCTTTTTATTGATGCATTTATAAAACAAATAATTGTTGAATGCATGCCATGACTAGAAGAAGAATGTGTTTATTTGCTTGAATTAAATTGTGAATGCTAAAATAGTTATTTCACTATGAAAGGATGAACATGAAAGAGATCATGTGTATGTTGGGAAAGCATGAAAAATTTGGAGGTCGCATGAGTGAAGCATGGAAGTTCCATGTCAATTGGGAAATGATTGACTGATTTTAATGTTTATATTATGCTTGTCCTAACAAAGAGTTTCCATGATAAATTTCACAGGGGGAAATTGAAACAATTGGTTGCAGCCGACACAAGCCAGTGTTGCTAGTGAGTAAAGAGTGGTCAGCTGTGCACATTGACCATGGCAGCAGACCAAGGGCTACTAGAGTTGGTTGAAAGTCTTCTTCAAACAATTGCAAAAGCCCAAGAAAATATTGGAGAGATGCTCAAGCTACAGAGGCAACATAATGAGATGAACCACGAGGTTCTGTAGGACTCTATTCATCTGCAAAAAGAGGTAAAAATCATTCTGGGAGCAATCAGTAAGGGAAAGGAAAGTGGATCAGTGAAGAAGCATTCATCCAATCGACCGATTAAGAAATGTTCCCGATGGGTAGCAATCGTAAATTCTCCAGGTTCGTGGACTAGTTGGAGGGAAAAAGAAAAGGAAGGAATTGTTTTGGAACAATGTCCTCATACAGAGCTAGAATGTTCCAGCCAGCAGGAGCAGTTTGTGAAGACCAAAGGACTTGGTTCTGAAAACCCAAGTAAAGGGTGAAATGCACGACAGGCCTGCCATATTTCGTGAATTTTGGACATGTATAAAGTGTGTATGAATTCCTAGGTATTGGAACACCGTGGACGGTGTTATTCCAAGGGGGAGGGGAATGTAATATCCCCATTCTTGAACCTTATGATATTTGGGCTGTAATGTAAATAATGTATGCATATTATGTATGATTCCTAGTGTGGAGCTCAAGGCCAAGGCCCCGCTAGTGAACGCTCGATCTAGAAGAGGCAAGTATTTGATATTATGCTACCCATGTGCTAGTGAACCATGGGAATTGTAAATATTCATTTTTATATAAAATCCCACAACTAGCTATGCAATGCAACAAGAGATAGGGGCATGATATTGCAAGGAATTGGGAGGGAAAACATTCAAACCCTTGAGTCAATTAAGCCAAGCCAAGTGCCAATGAGAGAACCCATAAAATCTCAACTACCCATGTTGACTTTTGTACCCAACCATTGATTTCTCCCAAGAGTTGGTTGAGGAAGTTAATGCCTTGGAGAAAAGGAGGTATGGCTATCTAAATTCGGGTATGGGCAAGCCACCCTGAATGGGAAATCACTTTTTTCTTCTTGGGCAAGAAAGAGCCATAAATTTTCCTCCCAAGCCATAACCCATCAAGAAGTTTGGTCTCCCTCACGTTTTTTAGGATACCTAGGCGTTTTTCTGCAGCAATTTCGGGTGTTTTCCATCATCTTCCAAGCTGGGAATGGAATTTTTGCTCGGGTTACCAGTGGGGAAGAGAGCAGAACAATTTGGACTGTGATGGAGGTCGTTTTGCCCTCTCTCACACAGCTCTAGCTTGCTAGGTGTTTTCCCCTTCTCATTCTTCCTATGCATCCTTATTTTCTTTAGCTAGGGAAGGGCGTTTTTGTGTAGAGTAACTGTGGGGAAGAGGGGAAATGGATTTCGAGTCTTCTTGGGGTTCGTTTAAGCCATTGGAAAGGATCATAACTAGTGGAAGAAATCAATTTTTCTCCCTGGGGATGAATTCTAAATTCCACAGTTCGTTTTGGGTGAACCGCGAGTTGGGAGAGCCAATGTGGACCCTTCTGTGAACACCTCTGTTGTAAATGTGTATCCCTACCCAATGAACATTTTTGTTGTGTGTAGAAAGAGTGTTTTGGGGTGTGGGTAATGGGTATCCATTGCTTTGGCTTGGGTTGAGTGCAAGCACCCAGGGTTCTGATGTAGCCTGATAAATACAGCTATGGACTGGCTTGGCTTAAAAGAGATGTTTAATTGGTTATGTATGAGCTGAATGTCCTTTTTCCTTGTAGGTATCATGCCCAGCTCGGGGCAGGCCTTTAGACGGACTCAGTATATGCTGTCAAAGAGCCTACAGTTCGGTGGAACGTTGCAGTGACATAGCTAGTTGCATAGGGAATTACGAAAGGAAGATAAGTGTACTATGTCTCTATTTTTACTTCTGCAATGCATTAATTTGATGACTGTTTTGATATGCTAGATGGGCATGAATTGTGTGTGGATTAGTTTAAATTCCGCTATGCATATTGCCTAATTTGTATTTGCACACCAATGTTTTTATTCATATGATGTTAATGACTGGGATGAGTCTTATGGAAAGCCCCACAGATGGTTATCATTTTCCCTCTCTTATTGGGTCAGCAGGTGGGTACATTACACCTTTGTAGTGACTGGAGATCATTTAACATGGAAAGAATATAACGAAAATCAAACGCGGGTGGGTGATGACAGAATAATTGGGTGTTACAATAGGATTTTTCTGTCGAATGATATGGTTCATCATCTTCAAGAAAGAGGGCGGGAAACCCTAAAATATATTGCAAATATTGACACTCCCACAATTTGTGTAATGTCCCTTTTTCAATTTTTATAAAAAATGCCCAATTTTTCACTTTTTTTCCAATTTCGACCCTTGACTAGTTTTGATGCCTAGGTCCTAGTTTTGCACCAAATGATCCCAAATCGTCTAAGAAGGTATGTGAATGATGTTAGGAATTGAATATGGTGTTCAGGGATGATATATGGCCACCAAAATATCTTTGCAAACTCTCTTAATATTTTGGACCAAGTATGCAATTTTACTAGTAAATTGGGGTTCAAATCCCCCTGGGGTAAGTACTGAAAATGGCTTCCCAAATGCCTTTCAACCCACTCAAATTTATGAACAGAGGTAGGGGATGTCTCAAGGATTTTATTAAGGTCCAAAATGAACCATTCATTAGTTATTAATTTTGTTCCAAACCAACAACAAGAACCACTAATTCAACCCTTGGAGAAATGGCACCAAATCATCTTCAAATGCAAATAAACTAAGTATAATGGCTTCAAATGCTCAAGTACTGAATATGAAACTTTTCATACACATAAATGGAAGTCCATTCATCACAAATATATCAGATAAACATTCCTTTATTCGAAATCATCATCATTATAATGGCATACATCAATGTAGTGGGGAAATGGACATTGTTTGCTCAATAATCTTCATTTTTACATATAACCACTTGGTATTTCGACCTGAGACTTTCTAAATATGAATAAAAGAGTATATAATTATTATTACAATCATAAATACATCAATATAATATCTCCCAAGAAGCACAAGAGCTCACAAAAAATGCCCTCCCTCAAGGAGCATGAATATGCCTTCAAAACTTGAAATGGTTGAGAGATGGTGCTGCACTAAAAAAAACCACGAGCTTCCCAGTAGCCGATACCTGCAAATAAAAATCCATTAAAGCTCCATTAAATACCTGAGTGGCCTCTCCAAACACCAACTTGGATGGGAATCTTTCACCCTCGAAATTGGCTAAGGCAAGAAACTAGTCATCCACTAGCTCTCTCTTCACAAATGCAATTTTTCTCAAATCATCCAAAATCCATTCTCTTGGTTTATCCCTGTATTTTATAAACATCCTTAGCCTTCTAAGGTTCCCAATCCATCCATAAACTAAATCCAATTCAAATTAGGGTAAGAAATGAATATTTGCCATGTGTCTAACCTTTCCTATCCTTCCACCTTCCACCAATTCGAGTGGGGGTCTCTTTGGCTTATCCAACTCCCATGAGCACCCTCTTGGAGCCTATTTTTGGGGCTGACATGTCATAATGGTCAGATGTCAGAGGTCAGAGCTGTAATTTTTCATATATGTCATAGATGCTCCATCATTGTTGTTAACACCCAAAAAGTGTTCACTACCTCATCTACCTCATTACATGGCTCATTTATCCATTTTCCTACCATATTTCCCTTGAAAACCCTGAAAATCCCACTAAAAAGCCTCCAAAAGGCTACAAAACCATCAAAAAAGCCTCAAAAAGGCTAAAAACCCCCCTTTTCCCTCCAAAAATATCCAAAATTCCTCTAAAATAGCAAAAACCCTCTAAAAAGGGAATAAAAAATATAAAATAATGAGGAAAAAGGAGGAAAAAACCGTATACAGCTGACCTAAACCATATGGTTCCCAAAACCATGGGCTAGCACTCCACCACCAAAAAACTATAAATAGGTGATGGAGACCCCTTATTTCATATCCGCAATCAAGTATACCCTTACTCTGCCAAAATCTCTCTTGAAACCCTAGCTCACCCTTGAGCTACTTTCACCTTGAGAGCCCCTTTTGGCCCATTCCCATCATTTGGAGAAAGAGAAGGAGCAAGTTGGAGCTTGGAGCAACCCTCTTGAGCCATTGCAAGAGCTTCACCAACCTTCACATTGGAGGTAAAATTAATACAAAAGCCATTGTTTACATCTTGTTTCTTCTGTTTCATGCACATGTTTAGAGTAATTTACATTTCTATTTTAGCACTTTAATTTACAATTTACTAAACTGCTACTAAGGAGTCCCTTCTCCTTAGTAGGTGCTCATTTGCACAAGCTAGGGTGAAAACCCTAGCTACAGTTTTGGCGACTCCCCTAGGTTTGAATTTCTGGTTACAATTTTTAAATATTTTTTTCTGTTCGGCTGTCCCTTTTGGACGCCGTAAACCGCATTTTCTCCCCCTACAGTCGCGTTCCGACCGTGTCTTTCAGGCACTTACTTGCGATCCGACCGCGGCTCTCATACTGTTTCCGGCAACCTGCCGGACGTTTTCAGTCTGTTACCTGCGATCCGATCACGGCTATTAGCCTGTTTGGGACGGTCTGACTGCAGCTATTACCCTATTTTCTACGTCCCTCCTGCGGTTCTCAGCCATTTTCCCGCAACCCGCCGGTGTCTTTCCTGCATCCCTCCTGCGGCTTTCGGCCAGTTTCCCGCAACCCGCCGGTGCCTTTTGGTGTTTTTCCTGCATCTCGACTGCGGCTTTCAGCCATTTTGCCGCGACCCACCTGCGACTTTCAACGTTTTTCCTACGTTTCGACTGCATTTTTCAGCCCAAAACCCGCAACCCACCTGCGACTGTTTAGCTGTTTTCCGCGGTCCGACCGCTCAGATTTGTCAAAAACCTGGGGTCTGATTTCTGCAATTTTTCCCTATTTTGAACCCAGCCCCTTTGCTGCAGTATTTTCTGCATCTGCACATCCATCTGTCCTACCTGCAGCCCTACTTCCCTACAACCTTTTCTGCAACATAATTTTTGTACCATTTACAAAATCTTTTTAAAATTTCAGCATTTTAATTCAGAAAATTTTGCATGTTAAAGTTTCAAATTCATTATTATTGTTAGTTAGAAAGTCGCCCCCCTTGTGGCACTTTTATTTTGAGTTCATCACCTCACACGCACACACTCTGTCACATAATTCAAGTGAGCCTTAAAAACTACTTAACTCAACCAATATTCTAACCCCACTTGGGGAACACAAAAGAATTTTTGTAGCTAGGTAGGATCGGGGGGATAGGCTTCCAATAACACCCCTCGGTTACTTACACTTGAGACATAGTTGTTGTCCAATTAGGGAACCAAAATCCCCTAGTATTTTTTGGCATGGCCACGACCAGTTTATCAGATGGCCTCTCCCCTAGGAGGGTTGAATTCGCCAAACTGGTTCCGGAGGCCTGAGTGGAATACCGCACTCCATTTAGTAACCGAAGGGCTACCTTTTGTAGTTCTCGGGATATCCCTATATAGGGGTATTGCGGTAAAAGGACCAAATGGTAGATTCACCTTTCTGGATGTGTCATGAACGAGGTATCTTAGTTTCCATTCTTCTAGGATTGACTACCCGGTGTCCCACCCGGTAGGGGGATATCTTAGCCACTTGGATTTCCTATTCATATTGTCTAACTTGGATTTCATCACCTTGCAGAGGATATGTCTAGTTGAGTCAGAATACTTTTTAGTTAGGTGTTTGCATGCTCCCTTACCTCCTTTTAGTCTAGTGAGTCCACCATTTTTTATTTTTAGGAAACCTGCTGCTTGTTGGTATTCTGACCATTTCTGTTGACACTCCACCTATTGTAGCACAGCTGTTACGGTGGGTGTTTTGAGTTGGTTGTTGGCCTGAGTGCCCTATTTTTTGAGCTCTCCTTCTGCACACTTGGTTTCATTAGGGTTTTTGAGTTGTTTTTTGCTCACCTCAACCCACAGAGATTTGACACCATCTGTCACCATTGAGTCCCCGAGACATTCTCGGCGCCCCAGGGGTGATCCCCCACAGCACGGTTCACTTGACACCACCCGTCAGAGACACAGATATTCCTCACTTGATACCACTTATCGTAGATCTTGAGCCTTGTCCCTTGACTCCACTCGTCAGCGGCATAGGACTCCGTCACCAGATATTGACGCCCCTTACTTTACCTCCGATTCTGAGGCAGAGTCTAAGAACCCCATTTACACTGCCCCTACTAGCCCCATGGATGGCGTGACTTCAACTCCTTTCTTGGTAGGGACCATTGGTGGCACATCCACCACTACACGAGTTACCACACCTGCTTTGGGTATGCCCTCAATGGGGCCCCCATCTACCATTCCCCTCACTGCACCTATTCCCACAGCTGGAATACCTATTCCCACTCCACCAGTGACTCACACTACCCATGGTGGCGCATGCCCATCCTATACCACCTTAGTTCCCCCACTTGGGGGAAACATCCCAAACCCTTCCCCTCCACTTGGGGGCCTTGGCCCCAACTTGGTCCAACCCACTACTGTGTCACATCCTTCTTCTAGTTTTCCATTCATGGCTAGCCTCAACTTGTCTGACCTAGCCAGATTGACCAACGATCCTATCCGACACGACCTTGCGTGGCCTCACATGCCCACCAAGCTCCCCTCTGACATCCTTAAGTTTAAGGGCAAGGCAGGTGAGGACCCTCAAAACCATATTATGTCCTTCCATCTATGGTGTTCCTCCAACTCCATAGTGGACGACTCTGTTCACCTCCGTCTATTACAGTGCACCTTCACTGGCTCTGCCGCTAAGTGGTATATCGAGCAACCCCATGGGACCCATGCCACCTTTGCTTCCCTTGCCTCGACCTTCCTGTAGTTTTTCCAGTTACCTGACCGCTATGACGCGGGTGTTGAGATTCTCCTGTCTTGCAGACAAAACACGGCTACCCACATCATGGACCACATTCATGAGTGGCGTCGATGACGTAGCTTATGCAAGATCAAATTAGACGACCATATCTTTTTAGATTGGTTCCTCAAATCCCTTCTTCTTGTCATTGCTAAGGATGTGGCATCCGAAAGACCCCAGTCTGGAGAAGAGGCCATCCTTAAGGCCCAACAATTCGACCTCATTTATGCTCAGTCGGGTTATCTCTATACCATTATACCTGATGCCCCTCGCGGTGATTCCTCCCAGCACGATGCACCAGGGGCATCCCATGCTGTCAACGGCATCATTGGTTGTGTTTCCTCGCATCCTCAGCCCTTTTCCATAGCACGTCCTAACCCTGGCCCCGACCTTTCGCGAGCTACCTCACAGTCTGGAGCAAGCAATTCGTATGCTCCCATGACCCATCACCACCATTCCCATGGACCCACCTGTCCACCTCAGTGCTTCGGTCATGCGACTCCCGCTTACGCCCCCCCGGTCGCACCTCATCCCTATTACCACCAACCGGCTACACCAGCCCCTACGCCTTCCCAAGCCCAACCTGCTTATTACCTGCCACAGGCAGCCCCTGCGGCAAACACACAACCTGCTCCGCAGCCATATCAGCAACCTCCTCAAGTTGTTGTACCTGCGTAGCCTCCACCTACATATCATCCACCGCAGCCTACTCTAGCACTTGTGCAACCCCAGAATCCACCTGTTTCCCAAGGGCAAGTCTACACCCAACAAAACCCATAGCAAAACCAAAACAACCAACGTAACCAAGGCCAGCAAAACCGTGGCAAGGGACAACCCTCCTCCTGAATAAGGTGGTCAACCTGCTAATCCCCCAGATAATAATAATGCGACCCCTACTAACCAAAACCCTGATCGCCCGCCCAAGCAGGCTAAAAACCCCAATTTGTGAACAAACCATCCTTGTTCTATTTGCGGGGTCTATGGACACTACACACATGCTTTCCCACACTTGGAGTGAGCTCGGCAACTCTAGGTTGACGATACCCATCGCTAAGGGCATGCGGCTCCTCAAGAACCACCCAACCCCCCACAACCTCAGCAGCCAGCTTTGGTGCTGCAAAACCCCTTACCAAACCAAGGCATAGTGAACACTCAGTTGTTGTCTCCCCCTCAAGCCAACGTGCCACCCCAACAACAGATCACTTACGCCGCTCCTGATCAACCCATGTTTGACTCAGGTACCCACCACTTGTTGATGATGTCATCTGCTGATGTCAACCTCCAAACCCGTCGGAACCAATATGGCTCCACCTCTGAAGCCCCTCCCGTCGATAAAACCACTAATGCTCATCCCACTGATCAGGCATTATGTATCCCTCCACCCCCAATAGATGGCACTTCCAAAGGACCTCGTTTCCCACTTCGCCGTATCAACAATAACCCCAATGTGCGGGCTACATCAAACTACAACATTGTAGACGACTTAGCCCAATCCCCCGCAGCCATGTCTGCGTTAGAAGTCTTGAAAAACTGCCCTTCCCAGCACAAGACTTTACTCTCATCCATTGGGGCTATTGACCCAAATGATTTGAATTTGATGGCAATTGATTTGGACCAGTCCGAACCCTGCTTGCCTTCCACTTTAGCATTCCAAGTTTGTGTTTTCGTTCGGAATCTTGTCATCCATCGGTGCATCATCGATGAGGGTTCCTCCACATGCATTACGTCCACATTCGTATGGAAGAAATTGGGATCCCCTACCCTTCAGCAGTCCACCACTGCATTACGCGCTTACGACGGTCGTTCGGCTCAGCCCCAAGGTCTCCTAGCCAATGTCCCCATCCAATTAGGTGGTAAAACCATCCTCATTGACATAGAGGTCATCAACGCCCAGCTTGATTACAACCTCTTACTTGGTCGCAACTACATGTATGCTATGCAGGCAGTAGCTTCCTCTGTCTTTTGTACCATGATGTTCCCCCATGATGGACGTGTGGTCAATATTGACCAACTCACCTACTACGACCCAAATGCCCCTGCTCCACCCGAAAACGTTCTCCCCATGGTTGAACAACCTGTTAGTGGTACCGCTACCTCATTTGTTTCCTCCTTGGGACTTGGAGTTTACTCAGATCCGCCGATGACATCCACCTTCCACTCCATTCCTCCTCCGTCATCTGCGCTCGAAGTGTCTGACTTATGTACCCTTTCCCACAATACATAAACACCTAATAATCAACCGCCTTTGTTGCGTAAACCACCGTTGGTACCTAGCCACATTGGTGTTACACCTATCCACACAATCCCCTTCCTAGTCCCTCCATTGGGAGTAGTAAGTGCCCCAATTATGGCTACCCTTAGCCTCCCTGGGTTAACCTTGGGATTACCCGTATGGTATCTTTCGCCTCCCGTTCCCACGCCGACACCAAGCGTTGTCCTACAACCGGTGCAACCCATGGCTACTACCACTCAGCCACGCCCCGGTGTCACTACCCCTTCGTCCTCCACGAATCCCCCTCCTCCTCCCAAACCTACTAGGGGCAGTGGCCCCCAACCTTACACCGCTATACCACCTCCCAAGACAGTCAAAAACCCCCTCGTGTTTCGTGCTCCTCCCAAACGCTCATTGTGCGATGAGTTAGGTCATGCGACTCATCAATGTCCACAGTTACCGGCATTACAGGAACACATGCAGATGCTTGACGATGACCCCAATATCCCGGTTGTCAAACTAGATCCAACCCCTAAGCCTCGTGATAAATCATTACGCACTAACCACCCCTGTTCCATATGCGGTGTTTACAGGCATTACTCACATCACTGTCCCGATCTCCCAGATTAGAGAGCAGCTCTCTATGAGATGAACAATCTGGATCTTGAGACGGCACCACCCACCATTGAGGAGATCCACCCCCCGATCTCACCCCCATCCGTGGAGATCAACACCATTTACATGATCTCTTCAACTACCATTCCCTCGTCAACCGATTTGACGGCCCACACTTTTCGTACTGATGAGGAGATTCTTGAGGCACTCACTGCCCCGGAGTATCCCTGGGATGACATGCACCATCGTTCGTATTTCCTCCCAGAAGCATCTTCCTCTAGCACCGCTACCCAATTTGCGTTTGAATCCAAAGACTTCCTTCCTACCAAGGTCGATTGGTTTAAGGACCCTATTCCTGCTCGGGATGCCTTTGAGGAAGGTAACATGGCCAATATTTCACCCATCATCCAAATTGATATCGCGGCCCCAGGAGGTACACCTGAACTCATAACTTTAGGAGCCTCCTGCAGTGAGCATGAGATTGAGGAGTACAAACACCTCTTCCAGGAATTTCGTGATGTATTTGCCTGGTCCTATACCGAAATGCCTGGTCTGGACCCTGCCATTATAGAGCACCACATTGACACATGACCTGATGTACCCCTTGTTCGTCAGAAACATCATCCCATTCATCCCTCAAAGCTCCTAGCTGTCAAAGCAGAGATTGAGAAACTTCGCAAGACAAGATTCATTTATCCTATTGCTTATAGCACCTGGGTTTCAAACCCCGTTCCCGTTAACAAAAAACAAGGCACCATTCGAGTATGCACTGACTTCCGATATTTAAACCGCGCCTGTCCCAAAGACAATTTCCCCACGCCATTTATTGACCAGCTCATCGATGCTTGTGCGAGGAATGAAGTCCTGTCTTTCATGGATGGTTTTCCCGGATACAATCAGATTCAGATCCGAAACGAGGATCACTACAAAACTGCCTTTACCACCCCATGGGGCACCTTTGCCTATCGCGTCATGCCTTTTAGCCTCAAAAATGCTGGTGCCACCTTCCAGCGGGCCATGACCTATTGCTTTCACGACTTGGTCCATATCTTTCTAGTCTACCTTGATGACCTTACAGCTTGTTCCCGGAAACGATTAGACCACCTTAATGACCTTCAGCAAGTTTTTCTGCGTTGTCGCAAATACCAAATCCGCTTGAACCCACATAAGTGTGTCTTTTGCGTTTCGGCAAGCTGATTGTTGGGTTTCATTGTTTCCCAGAAAGGAATTGTTGTTGACCCCGCGAAAGTCCAAGCCATCTTAGACCTTCCCTCTCCTCGTACGCTCTGACAACTCCAAAGTCTGCAGGGGCGATCCAATTTCCTCCGTCATTTCGTTCCTAATTACGCTACCACTGTTCATTGTTTCTTGCGCCTGCTCCGTACCCACATACCCTTTGTCTTGAATGAGCAAGCAGAAGCTGCATTCGGAGCCCTCAAGAAAGCTCTCACACAAGCCCCCTTGATCTCCCCTCTGGATTTCTCTCAAGACTTCATCCTCTACGTCTTGGCATCCGAGCATGCTGTGTCCGGAGTCTTGGTTCAAGAATATGCCTCTCACCAAGAGCATGTCATTTATTACGTCATCCAGTCCTTGTCTGGTCCACCCCTACGTTACCCATATGAGGAGAGACTATCCCTAGCTGTGGTCTTTTCCATCCAAAAACTGCGACACTACATCTTACTTAGTCATACCACAGTCGTTGTCGACTCCAACCCCATGGTCTATCTCTTAAATTGGTGACTACTGCAAGGTCATGTTGCTAAATGGGTCATTATCCTCCAGGAATATGACCTTACTTTCAAAACCCCTAAGAGCACCAAAGCCCTTGCACTTTCCCAGCTCATCACCGATCTCCCCTCCCTTCTACCGTCCCCCCAAATCTCTGATGAGTTACCTGACAATCATTTGTTCACCATCTCATCAGATGACCCATGGTACGGTGATATTTTTCTATACCTGTGCACGCAAAAGTTCAGACCCAAATTCACCCGTAATGGACGTCGTCGTATCTGTCACCAGGCCTCTCGATATCTCCTCTTAGGAGATGTCCTTTACCAGTGGGGGGTTGACACAATTCTTCGTCGTTGACTTACACACGAGGAAGCTGAGCACGTCCTCAATGACTGTCATAGCGGTGCCTACGGCGGCCATTTCTCTGGAATGGCCACTGACCAGAAGGTCATCCACGCCGGATATTTCTGGCCCACACACTTTACCGACTGCATCACAGTGGTCAAGCATTGCCATAACTGCCAACCTGTCGCCCCCAAGGCCCGAACACCTCCTTCTCCTTTACACCCAGTCGTCACCATTGGTCCCTTTTGTAAGTGGGCCATTGACTTCATGGAGTGTAGACCCCCGTCTGCCAACGGCCACAAATACATCGTTGTCGCTGTCGATTACTTCACCAAATGGGCCGAAGCCATGCCTACCATCAATTGTATCGCTGACACCGCTACCCATTTCTTTCTTAACCACGTTATCACTCGATTCAGGGTTCCTAAACAGTTGGTCTCAGACCATGGTTACCACTTCGAAGATTTCATTTGGCGCGAGTTATCCACCCTCCTCAAGTTTGAACATCAATTTTCCTCTGCTTACTACCCCCAAGGGAACGGCCAAGTAGAGGCCATTAACAAAATCTTAAAGACCATCCTCCAACGCACTGTTGATCGACATAAGTCTAATTGGCACCACATGCTCTTCCCCGCCTTATGGGCTTACCGTACATCCACTAAAACCGCCATTGGTTTTACCCTATTTCATTTAGTTCACGGTGTCGAATCTGTCCTCCCCATTGAGTGTCAGATACCTGCCTTACATATCATCGTTGAGCTTCTCCCCGATACCTCCCCACTTGAGCAATGTCTGCTATCCCTCGAACAAGCCGATGAAGACCGTTGTGCCGCTCTCCAGACCATTGAAGCTGCCAAGAACCGCTCCAAAGCTGGTTACGACAAACACGTACACCCTCGAACTTTCCACAAAGGGGACCTTGTCCTCGCCTATGACCAAGCCCATGACAAAACCGGCAAAGGGAAGTTCGAATCCATGTGGCAAGGCCCTAACATCGTGTAGACTTGTCTCAGCAAGGGGCAAACATTTTAGCCGACTCCGAAGGTCAGCTTTGCGCAACCCTCGTAATGGATTGTATCTTAAACGCTTTTATCCCTAAATAAATTGCGGCCCCATTGGTCCGCATTGTACAGTTTGCTCTCTTTTTTGTTTTTCACCTTTTTTACCGCAATCTTACATTCCTCATTTTTGCATGACCACAGATGGACTATCTTCCACCTTATTACATTGGCTTTGTCGATGGAGCAAGCCACTGGTCTCCCAACCTGGCTTCTGCAGCGTGGGTCTTATATTCCCCTTCCCATGAAATGATTCACCTTGACGGAATCTGCATAGGAGCTGCTACCAATAACCAGGCGGAGTATGATGCTGTGACTGGTCTCCTGACTGTTGCCCTCCAGATAGGCATACGTCACCTTCATGTGTTCCTTGACTCCCAGCTGCTTGTCTCCTGGCTCAACAACTGCTACCAGGTGCGTGATCCCTGCCTCTTTAGAAAATTCATGCGCACAAAACAACTCAGCTGACAGTTTGAATCCATAACATTCACCCATGTCCCAAGAGCTCAAAATAGTGTCGCAGATCAAATGGCTAACAACATCCTAGATTGGCACATCAATCACACCACGTAAAAACCTCCATCATGCATTATCACCTCATAGCATCTCATAAAAATATATAAAAACCCAAAAAGATTGCAAGGGGCATCCACATGCCTATCATCACATAAACATTTGCATCCATGTGCAATAAAAAATACAAACACATTCACATACAGGGGCATCCACGTGCCTAGTCCTACATACATAGTGTTGCATCCATATGCAATACATCACATAACATACACAAGGGGCATCCATGTTCCCAACATCCTATACTACTTGCATCCACGTGCAGTACAAATATACAATACACCATAAGCGCATCCACGTGCATACAACTAAAACAGCATCGCAAAAAGGTGCATCCACGTGCATATATATATATCAAAAAATACATGTTCATCAGCTATACATGTCCTAAGTACCCCCGTACTCATCTATACACAAAAAATATCTATACATCTCATAAGATACATGTCGGAGCTACAAAACTCGGGGGGAGTCCCCTGTACTCCCTAATGAGAGTCATAACCTGCATCACTACCTGCATCTGTTGCCTCTGAGTCCTCCCCTTGCTCCTCCTCTGGAAAATCCTCATCCCCTGCGGGCTCCTGTGCCCGAGCCCTGTCTGCCAAGATAGCCACCCGAATTGCAATCGACCGGAACTCCTGGGGTGCCCTCATACAATCCTGAACTACATCGGGATCCACATCCCGCCATCCCTCGTCGGTCACTCCAACTAGTAACCGATCCAGCAACACTCGTACAGACTCCAAAGTCCCCTCTGCGTCCCGCCGACACACCTCACCTCGGCCAGGCAAAACTGGCACCGCCACATGTCCCATACGCACCACGTGCCTTGGCAATGGTCTCGAACCCACATCTATAGATCACACATCAGTCAGTCACAGTATATATCATAACACACATCATACATAAATCTAGACATCCTTAACATGCAAGAAAATCAATATGTACCGTCTAGTCCCCATGCCTGTCCTGGTGCCCGCGGTGCCTCTAGGTCGCTCATGTAGTTTATATCCCTATACGGATAGTCGTCCAGTGGCAGTGGCATCTGTAGCCACTACAGGTATAACTCCTGGGTAAATTACCTACCCACCTCACCGCCACCCCAGCGGCGCATCATCTCCCCCCACTGCACCATCCGCGGCTCCCTCAACCCTCCTACCCTGATCGGTACCCGCGGCTGCAAGGTGGGTACCCTCTCCATGAAGAACGCACATAGGAAGGAACCATAGAAAAACCCCTTGCCAGATTCCTTCACTGCTATCAGCTGTCGCTGTACATAGGTAAGGAACATCTGGCCCCACGCATAATAAACCCCATCCAGTACATGCTCCACTAGCTGCATCTGGCCCCCACACACCTTCTCCAGTGACTGAGACCCCAACACACGAACCACACATGCTACAATCGCCTGTATCGCCGGCTCCTGTAGGTCTATCACCTGGAGTGCATTCCTATGCACCCTAACCTCTAGAGCACAGTATCGCTCCAGCATGTCCTCCATATCCACATCGACGGATACTCACGGCTGCATATCCGCCACCCTACCCAAACAAGGAAACCCCGTCAGGAAGTATACATCTGTCAAGGTGAGGTCCACCCTCTCACCCTACACCCTGAAAGCTTGTATGTCTGGCTCCCAAAAACTCACTAGCCGGTTCAGCAGCAACCCTGCCGAATGCATCATAGGTACCTGCGCGAACTTCAGCAATCCGCACAATCCCAACACCGCCCGCACATGACCATCGTCCCGGATGTAAGCCACTATCTCATCTGGGATCTCCAGCTCTCTCCATAGTACCAACGGCATCCTGTCAAACACGCAAGGCAAACTCATCAGACTCATATCACAGAAATAAACCTTGCCCCCCGGGGAAGTCCTAACAGCTTGCTCCAAAACACATCTTTAGGCCCCCTTTCCACGGTGTCCGACCGCAGCTGTTTGGCCCACAGTCGCGGTCCAAAACCACGACTGTTAGTCCCGAACACGCGGTACCAAACCACGTGTTCAGCCTCGGAATACGCGGTCCCAGACCGTGTGTTCCGCATCGAACCCCGCGGTCTCCATGCGCGTCATTCGTCGTGGAACCCGCGGTCTCCGACCACAGCTCCCTCCTGAAAACCCGTGTTCCACCCCACGTGGACCGTACAAAGAACCCCTGGGACCCACTACCCCCCCCTAGAACCCAAAAAATGTGCAGGTATGAGTTTGACGGAATACCTGTATCTCCCGGATCTGAAATTGGCCGGTCGGATCATCCAGAAATGCCACCTCAGCTCTGGCCCACTCTGATCACTAGTCAAAGTCAAATATACAAATGACACTTGTCATATTGGACCCACTCACTATTTATAGTCCGTTGACTTTTTCTTGTTTTGGCCATTCTGAACCCATACAGAGTCTGTTTTTCGAACTGTTTCCACCACTGGAATCAGTACGACAAGACCGTCATGATGGTCAACTCGTTGCGTTATTTTTTCCACGTCATTTTTTTTGCACATTTTTTAGACGCCACTAGTTGCCTCGGTTTGTGTGCCACTTCGACTGCTCTCCATTTTTTGCATATTTTATATCATCGGATTCATTTTTCTGAGCCGGGTGATGGTGCTTGATATCATTTCTCGCTCTCACCCCAATATTTTTTGTGTATTTTTTCCAAAATGTCCCCCGTTGCCTTGGTTTGCGTGCCACATTGGTCGTTATCCATTTTTGACACTCTTTATATTGTCGGAATCATTTTTTCGGGCTTGTGATGATGCTTAAGATAATTTCTCGCTCTCACTTGGTACAGTTTCAACATTGTGTCCCGACACCTTGCTACCTCGATTTGCGTGCCACATCGACCACCATCAGATTGTTCCACATTTTTACATGAGCCATTCACTCCTGTCATACTGCAAATATTTTGTTATTTTGCCACCATTCATTACCCCGCAAGGAGGCCCACCAATGTTCCCTCCCACCCTCGTTCTTGGTCATCATAAATGTTCCTTGATTGAGCACTTCCTCCTTGCCTGGCCATTCCTTTTATTCGGTATAATTTTATCCCTTTTTCGGGTCGGACAAGTCCTTTACGAAAAATGCACTTAGGGAGTTTCTGTTAAGCTCTTTTCTAACTCCTAAAAAATGAAAATATCGCTGAGCAATCTTGCTTCCTTTCATGCTCGTTAAAGTACCTAAAAGGGCGTCTATCCGATATAAGTTTACCCCTTTTCTGGACCTGGTAGACTAATTACGAAAAATGAATACTCTAGTCACACCGGCTAGAAGAGTTCTTCATTGCATCCTTTTATGCTTCTTCGGGCCTTGGAGACTAACACACGAAAAAGCAACCCCCTGGAGTCTTCTTATTTGCTTTCAAACTCTCTAAAATTGAAAGCAACCACGAGCATGAACTGTCCTGGGCTCGTAAAATCCACACGACAGTACCATTCCATCATTTCAGAGTCTTCTTATCGCTTTCAGACTCCTTAAAATTGAAAGCAATCACGAGCATGAACTGTCCTGGGCTCGTATAAATCCACACGACAGTATCATCTTATACACACTTCTTCTAGTTCCCTAACCCATGAAGAAGTCCCCCGTGCCTCTTCGCACTATGATTGATCATCTCAACAGCACCCCCAATCAAGTCGCCTTTGTTCAGAGTATTCTGCAGTCTCCTGCCATTTTACACCAACTTGAGTCTCCCTCATCCTAGTCACTTCCCATTACAGCTATGATCCCTTTCCCCTCAGTCAGTTTCATAGGCTGCTCGATCATCTCTGCCATCATACTCTGAACAAAGGAAGTTTGAGTCCACCCACTCTACTTGCCCATTTATACCCCCAGTTTGTCAGTCCTACCATCAGTACTATCACACTTCGGTTCTCCACCTCGCGCTCCTGTCAAGGAAACATCATTGCCTTGGAAGTTGCAGGTCTCCCTTTGTCAACGACAGCCCCTCTATTCTAGAGGGTAGACCCAGAGGTCCCTGCGCCTTGGACTCATCACCATCTATGGTACCTACGGACCATTTTAAGAGGAGTCATCATTGCCTCTCTGAATGGTTGTTTCTCACATGCTCAACTTCAACACCTTGATCGCATCGTTGAGAATCGCGCAGGATTTACATTCCTTCCATTATGTGTCAAAGACCCTGGATTTCCCCCGACTCTAGCACATTGGTGAGTCACTCCGGAACAACCAGTTATATGTTCCCGTGGATGTCCGGGCTGTGTTGGTGATTGTATTCAGAAGCCGTCCAGTTATATGCTTCCTTGAGTACCCAGTTCAGTCCCAGGTCCGTCCCAGTTCAGCGTACCATTGAGAGTATGACCCCTTTTCACTCTGATCCAACACCTCATCAGTTCCTTTGGTACCACACTCAGTAGCACTGTTGTCATTCCAGTGTATCAGTACTTCAGCTCCGACATGGTCAGCCCAGCAGTATATCCCAGATTTGGTGTCCCCTCTGGACTCTTATGATGTACACAATGGTTCTCTATGTATCTTACAGGTCCCTCTTTTCGGGCCTCACAGTTCTTTTTATGTATCTTGATACGAGCATGGGTATGCCTGCCTCGTCCATATATTGAGATTCTTCCTCATTCAGTATTTGAGGTCATATATATGTCAGGTCCCCCTTTTTTGGACCCCATTGTTATTATTATATTATATCCTGATACGAGCATGGGAATGCCCACCTCGTCCATATGATCAGATGATTCCTCATCCATTATTGAGGTTATGTACTTTTAATTCTTGCAGTTTGTTCGGGATCGTTGTTCCGGGCTTCAATTTGTTTCTTCTGTTATCCACACCCCAGGAAAACCTTACATGACTTATGATGTCCATCGGCCATACGATGAGCTCCTGCCCTCACACATCAGGGGGCAATCTGTTAACACCCAAAAAGTGTTCACTACCTCATCTACCTCATTACATGGCTCATTTGTCCATTTTCCTACCATATTTCCCTTGAAAACCCTGAAAATCCCACTAAAAAGCCTCCAAAAGGCCTAAAATGCCTCCAAAAGGCCACAAAACCATCAAAAAAGCCTCAAAAAGGCTAAAAAACCCCTTTTCCCTCCAAAAATATCCAAAATTCCTCTAAAATAGCAAAAACCCTCTGAAAAGGGAATTAAAAATATAAAATAATGAGGAAAAATGAGGAAAAAACCCTATACAGCTGACCTAAACCATATGGTTCCCAAAACCATGGGCTAACACTCCACCACCAAAAAACTATAAATAGGTGATGGAGACCCCTTATTTCATATCCACAATCAAGTATACCCTTACTCTGCCAAAATCTCTCTTGAAACCCTAGCTCACCCTTGAGCTACTTTCACCTTGAGAGCCCCTTTTGGTGCATTCCCATCATTTGGAGAAAGAGAAGGAGCAAGTTGGAGCTTGGAGCAACCCTCTTGGGCCATTGCAATAGCTTCACCAACCTTCACATTGGGGGTAAAATTAATACAAAAGCCATTGTTTACATCTTGTTTTTTCTGTTTCATGCACATGTTTAGATTAATTTACATTTATGTTTTAGCACTTTAATTTACAATTTACGGAACTGCTACTAAGGAGTCCCTTCTCCTTAGTAGGTGCTCATTTGCACAAGCTAGGGTGAAAACCCTAGCTACAATTGTTGTCATAAGAGCTAAGGAATCTAGCCCAAGTGTCCACAAGCTTCCAATTTGACTCTTCCTCTTCCATGGAGGTTACCAATCCATCCCAATTCGACCTAAGATGATCAATGCCATGTGTATGACTTACCAACTCACCTAAGAATGTTCACCTTCTCATGAATTCGAATTGGCAAGAGAGAGATGCCATGTGTCCTTGAGAAATCAAGCTAGTGTGGGTCCCACATCCTCCATATGTATTCAAAACCACTTGCCACCTAGAATTTCTCTTGAATTTCTTTATTCAACTTATTTATTAAATACTTGAACACTTCTAATGTCTAAACATCATTTATTAGCTTCCTTATTGGAATTCCAAATGTGCCCATCCAACCTAGGAAACTAGTAGGATTGATGGGATTGTCTTCTATGCAATTATTTGAATGGGGACATTACAATCCTCCCCACCCAAGGTTTCTTTCCCTCAAGCAATCTCAATTTCCCATGCTGCAAACTTGTTCCTCCTCTATCAGGTGGACTTCTATGAGGAATGTCTCCCAAAACCTTTCTATTCCAGTGCTTTATGCTATGGGAAGAAACTACCTGATTCGGATAGGTGTGTTGGCCTCTCACAACCCTTAGTACCCCTTTTGAATATTGGAATTTCATTCCAGGAGTTTGATAATTTACTATATGCTCTCCTATTTAATATAACCATTTCACTCCCAAAACCACATTAGTATCAGCAACATCAACCACATCAAAAATATAAACATAAGTATAATTACCTACGGTGACTTGCAGTTGTGGAATCCATGTTTTGCACTCCATTGTGTTGTGACGGGGAATGACAACTATGAATCCATCGAATGGTTTAGTAGGTATCTTCCTCCTCTCCACCATGTATGCATCAATGAAGTTATATGTGGTTCCTCCATCCACCAAAACTTAATTTCTTTGTCCTAGTACCACACCCTTGCATCGAATAGTGTGATATCGAGGTACTGCAGAAAGTACCGCCATTCTTACTTTGGTGGGGGAGGGATGCTTCACCTCTTGTTTCCCTTCTTCTGCTGTAATATATCCCTCTTCTTGGGATGAATTATGTCCTTCTTCCTCCATGCCCCCTGCATATCAATCATCACAAAATAATTCAATGAATTGGGCCTTTCCCTCAGCACATTTATGTCCTAGTGCCCACGGTTGGAAGCATGAGTAACACAATTTCTTCCTTCTGAGATCTTCAATGCTTAGTTCCTCTTTCTTATCCTTTCCCTATTCATCTTCTTTCCATGGCTTCTTATCAGATGCATCTCTTTTCCAAGGTTTCTTTTCAATTCTGAAGTCAGGATTGGGAGGAAATCTCATTCTAGGAAGCACATTTTGGAGATCCCTAGTCAAGTTCATTGCATCTTTTAATGTAGTTGGCTTGTGGGATTTTACCAAACCTTTTAAGGGTTCAACCAAACCTTCAGTGAACAACAATACCAACCTTCCCATAGATATATCATCCACCTTGACTAATAATTTTTGAAAGTCCAACATATATTCAGTAGGGGTCCCAGTTTGCTTAAATTGAGCTAGTTATTTGAAAGGCAATTCTGGATCTTTTTGTTCAAATCTCTTTAGTACCCTGTCAAAAAATTCTCCATATGTTCTAACCTGATCATGACCCAAGGTTTTGAGGCCATGGAACCACCATTCATTGGCATCTCCTTCCAAGTGCGATATAGCCATTTTTAATGCATCTTCTTCCAACATGGGATTCGACTGAAAATACACATCTAATTTTTGCACCCAAGTATTAGCAGAATTTTGAGAGGAACCATCAAAAGTAGGAACTGGCATTTTACTAATAGCACCATTTAATTCTCTTTTTTGGAATGGAATCCTATTGTTATCCTTCCTTTTCATTTTATATATATCATCAATGTATTGACTAAATAGTAGACCTCTTTTACATTCTTCACTCAATGCATTCCATTCGTTTACTAGTTTACTATTATCCAACTGGACATCAGGCTCTTCTTTGGGTTTGAGGAATTTAGCTGCAATATGCCTTTGCATGCTTTGAAATTCATCAGTCCTATTATGTGGTCTTGTGCTTTAGAAAAAATGCTCACCCATGTTCTTCTTTTCTCCTGAGTGTGAACCACTATGATCTCCTGTCATCCCCTTGCTTGCAAGTTGGCTACCCAACAATTCCAATCCTTTCATCAATTGTCTACTCATCTCTTGCATACCTGTGGTAATCCCCTGCACACCCATGGAAATCCCATCAAAACATGGTTTTAAGGCTTCAACAAGTTCCTCCTTATGTCTTAAGTTTTCATCCTCCTCTCTACCCATGGTTTTAAACCCCCATTTTTTCATGAAGTAGAGGAAGACAAAGAGTTTGCAGCAAGGCATAAGGCATCAGAGAGGCAAAAAAACAAAGAAAGATTGTGGAAGATGTACTTTGATGGTTCACTAAACAAAAATGGAGCTGGGGCTAGGGTTTGGATCATACCTCTAGACTAAGAATCGAGAGCCCTTTCCTATAAATTGACTTTTGAGTGCACAAAGAATGTGGCTGAATATGAAGCTCTACTTTTAGGACTGAGAGCTCTGAAAGATCTGGGAGCCAGGAGAGTACACGTATTCGGATATTCAGAACTGGTGGTGAATCAGGTGAACGATAGTTATCAGGAAAAGCACCCCAGAATGAGATATTATAGAAACGAACTTTGGGACATGTTTGGAAATTTTTTCAATGAACATAAGATCTGGGCAATCCCAAGATGTGACAATCAAGTGGATGACTCCTTGGCCACTACTGTAGGTGATTTTAAAACACCCATTTTTTCCCAAGATAAATACGAGGTTGAAGTGGTAAACAGGCCATCCATCCCAGATAATTCCAAGTATTGGCAAGTGTTTGAAGATGACCTACAAATTAGAAGGTTTTTAGAATTGTCTCATGAGTTTGCTAATGTTCAGATCGATACAGAGAATGAGAATGTAGAAGGTCTAGTGGACCAAGAGCAGTCAGATGGCGAAGAGAATGGAAATAGGGGTTGGAGGAACACTCTGGGAGGAAAAGACATTGTCCAATTAAAAAACAACTATATTCCCAAAGGACTGATACCTCTAGAAAAGCTCTTCGACCAAAACGATGTGGCAAAGAATCCTAAATTTGAACCTCCCAGGGGTACAGTAGAAGATCAGAATTTGGGTTCTGTTGGGGAACCTCGGATGGTAAAGTTGTCTAAAAAATTCGAGACCAGGAGGAAAAAGCAGTATGTTGATCTGATGAAAAAGTATGTTGTTGCTTTCACCTGGAGCTATGAAGAGTTAAAGGAGTATGATACTTCAATAATCCAGCATTCCATCCCAATAGAAGTTGAGAAGAATTAATCCTAGGTTGGTTCCAGTGGTAGAAAAGGAGATCAAGAGGTTGTTCAACGCAAATATTATTGTCACTTTGAGATTCTCTCAATGGGTGGCTAACCTAGTTTCTGTAAGAAAAAAGAATGGGGAAATTAGAATCTGTATAGACTTCAGGAATTTGAACGAGCATCCTTAAAGGACAATTACCCTATACCCAAAATGGAGCACATCCTGCAGAAGGTAGTAGGGGCAGAAAGGATTTCTACAATGGATGGTTTCTCAAGGTATAAGTAGATCAAAGTCAGTCCAGAAGATCAAGAAAATACTGCTTTCACCACACCATGGGGAAATTTCATGTATGCTAAGATGCCTTTTGGATTGATGAACGCTGGAGCTACCTTCTAGAGAGCGATGGACATTGCCTTTGCTGAAGAAAAAGATAAGTTTATGGTGGTGTACATGGACGATATAACAGTATACTCAAAGTTTGATGACGAGCATCTAAAACATCTAGAACAAATTTTTAAGAAGTGCATAAAATATGGTATCTCCCTCAACCCAAAGAAATCCCACTTTTCTCTAGAAGAGGCTAAACTCTTGGGACATAATATTTCCAAGGAAGGTATTAGGATTGACCCTGAGAGGGTTAGTGCGATCCAGAAAGTTGGAGAGCCCAGAAGTAAAAAGGAGGTTCAATCTTTTATTGGACAAGTGGGTTTTTTGAGAAGGTTCATACCTAGCTTTGTTGAGATTATGATGAGCATTACCAATATGCTGAGAAAGGAAAACCAGATAAGGTGGATGGAGGAAACAAGAGATTCTTTCAAGGGCATCAGAAACGCTATTTCTGAGGCCTCGGTATTAGAAAGCCCCGATTTTTTTAAAGATTTCCTGATTTTTTCCTATGCTTCTGAGCATACAGTAGCGGGAGTATTGCTGCAAAGGAATGATCAGAATGCCAAATAGCCAATTTCTTTTTTCAGCAGAGTATTGAGAGATGCAGAATTAAAATACGATATCATGGAGAAACAGGCTTATGCTTTAATCAAGTCATTGAAAGATTTCAGGGTCTATATTCTCCATTCACACATCATTGATCATGTCCCAAACAGTGTAGTAAAAGGTATCCTCACCTAGGCTGATCCAGAAGGAAGAAGAGCAAAATGGATCGTTGTACTGCTAGAATACGACCTGGAAATAAATCCTACCAAACTGATAAATGGGCAAGGGTTAACAAAATTGATGACCAAAGCTAACTATGACTCTTTGCAACTAAATTTTTTGCAAGAATTTTTATGTCAACTGGACGTAGGATTACAAATAAAGCCCAAATTTTCTGTGTCTCCTTGGTACTCTGACAATGTTTATGTATTGCAAACTCTATAGGCTCCAGCAGGATTAAGTAAGAGAAGGGCCAGAGCTGTAAAATTAAAGGTCGCAAAATACTGTATCATGAATCAGTTCTTGTATTGGAAGGATCCTGGAGGCGTACTGCTAAATTGCATGTTAGATGACGAAGCCAAACATACTAAGAGAGAATTTCATAAGGGGGATTTTGGTGGTCACCATTCTTGGAAGGTCACAGTGAACAAGATCCTGAGGGTTGGTCTCTATTGGCCCACCATGTTCACAAATGTGTATAAAGAAACAGTAACCTATCACCAATGTCAAATTTTTGAAGGAAAGAAGAAATTTGTATCACTACCCCTTCACCTAGTCATAGTAGAAGCTCCTTTTCAACAATGGAGACTGGATTTCATTGGGGAGATAAAACCTAACTCTTCTGGGAAGCACAGGTGGATATTGACAGCCACTGATTACTTCACTAAGTGGATAGAAGCTATACCTACCAGGAATGCAACAGAAAATGCTATTATGGACTTTCTGGAAGATAATATCCTATATAGGTTTGGTTGCCCCAAAAGGATTGTGACTGATAATGCGCCTGCATTTTGTTCTAAGAAGATGGTTAATTTTTGCCATAAATATCATATCAGTCTGAACCACTCTACAGCCTATTACCCCCAAGGAAACGGTTTGCCGCCAAGGAAACGGTCTGCCGCCAAGGAAACGATCTGGCAGAATCCTCCAATAAAAGCTTAGCAAAGATCATAAAGAAATTATTGGAAGAGAATAAGAGGGCATGGCACACTAAGCTGAAGTATGCCTTGTGGGATGATAGAATAAGCACTAAAAGGGCCATTGAAATGTCTCCATTCCAGTTGGTGTACGGAGTTGAAGTGGTTTTTCCAGCTTCTTTGGGGTTACTAGTTATGAGGTTGCTGCAAGGGTTAGAAGAAGAACCGAATCATATGCAGAGGAGAGTGAACCCGATAATTGAGTTAAATGAGTTTAGAACTAAAGCCTATGACAGGGTACAAGGACACCAGGAAAAGATGAAAGAGGCATTTGATAAGAAGACCAAGGAAGATAAATTTTAGATGAATGACCTGGTTCTGAAATGGGATTACCCAAGAGAATATAGACACAGTAAATTTGACCACATGTGGATGGGTCCATACATCATTGCTGCACCCAGAGGAACCAACTCTTTTATACTGGAAGAGCAAGATGGGTCTGCCTGGTCGGGAGGACCAGTCAATGGCAGATTTTTAAAGCATTATCTGTCTTAGACGAGCCAGGTAATTCATGTACCATAACTTGTACATGTTTTTCCTTTTGTTTAGTTGTTTGAAGGTTTAACGGCAAACCAGAAGACTTGAAGCCTGAAGTGAACGCCCTAAGGTCTGAAAGGGGAGGCCATGCAATTTTTGTTTTCTTTTTTGTTTTTTTTTAAGTATTCTACCCGGAGGTGAAGGGAAGCGCAGTTCCCAGCGTCAGGTTTTGAGAAAATATTTCAGTCTAAGGCCACAAGGAAAACTGCCCAATGGATCAGGCACTTAGTCTATGGAGTTCTTTGCTACCTCGCAGGGAGGATAGCATCCTCGAGTTGGAGCCAGTTGTTAACACCTAATTTTTACACCTCCTAAATATCAAGTGTAAAAGGAATAGGGTTGGAGAAACATACCTAATGAAGGCTTGAAGCCCCAGTCTTCCTCCATGGTTGAGGGTCGGAATAGGGAATACCCCATAGTAAATTCACAAAGAAGTATGTGAAGGAGCCTTCTAAGCGAATAAATAACCCCAAGTCCTAAGTCCAACATACTAAAGTATTATAAGGACTAAGTCTCGGCAAGAGAACCACCGTAGATGCAAAGCGAAGCCAGATCCATGGTCCAAGATTCATCTTGTCGAGAAGCTGCGTGATGGATAACCAAAAAGGTGGTAGCGATGGATGATACCGTTGGATAGATGGCAGCTGGAGGGATCATCGCGAGAAGAAAAGCGGTAAAAAAAACCACCATAAGGGCGCGAGATACCGGGGTGGTAGAGGCATAAAGCAATCCACAGTGTGGAGAGTGGGTAGCCTAGATCGACGGTGCGGAGATGAAGGAAGATGCACGAAAGAACAGACAGTGGGCCCCGTCGTCGGGGAAAGGTTGAACATTAAATGTGTCGCTCATCTCCACCGTAGATGCAAAGTGAAGCAAGATCCACGGTCCAAGGTTAATCTCATCGAGAAGTAACACGATAGATACCTAAGAAGGTGGTCGCGATGGAGAAAACCGTTGGACAAGTGTCAAAGCCAAAGGCGATCGCAGGAAGGAAAGTGGTATCTAAAACCACTCTAGGAAAACATCGATGATGCTCCGTGGACAGGTGGTAATAGTGGAATGACACAGAGTGGGTCCTACCTAGGATCCGATGGAGGGCAGGCATAAAATGTCACATCAAAAGATTAAATAAAGGTCTAGATCCGACGGTCGAAAAACACACATGAAAAATCAGTAGCCGAGATCGTCGGACAAGTGGCGGATAAGACCGATGGTTAAGTAAAGAAGATTTATATATAAAACCCTCAGCATGTGTTGTAGACATTTGTTCATTTGGAAAATTGTCAAAGTCCAGAGGCTTCTCGGCGGGTGGGAGATGGCAAGGGCGACGGGGCTTTCGATAGAAGCATTCCAGAGGATTTGCTGGCAACAGTTACCCGACTTCCCGTGATTGACCCTTTCGAGGCCTGTCTGAACAGAAGGGGTTTTTTCCAGAAAAGTGATTTTTTAGCACCGGTACAAGAGTTTGATGGGTGGTTGCTAGGAATTTGGGTCGAAACACAAAATTCATGCGGTTGTTCCCTAGCAGGGAAGTCTTCAGAAAACCCTGTGTCAGTTTCGGTCCGGACTATAATGGCCTACAAAGAATCTATCCTTCAAGACCTCGGCCTTGTGGGCCCAGAGGTCATCTCAATAATAACAGTGGTTTCCTTGTTTTTCCAAAGTTCATCCAAAGGTCGTTGGGCCTTTGTAATTCCCCGCCTCGGGCCCGACCTGGGCATTAAAGATAATTTCCATGATTTCCCGAACATCCAAAGTAGCGGTTGGTCTGTCCGAAAACATAGGTGGGTCGAGATTAAACCCCGATATGGGAGAATTTCTTGCTAAAGATATCCTTCCACAAGTAACATTCTTCCCTGGTATTAATAGCTTCTGGCCCAGTTTCCGGATAAAGGGGAAGGGTTGGAACAAGCAGGCAGAGAAGATCTAGATCCCAACCTTACTAAAATGAAGAATGAAGTTTTCAAAGGATTATATGCATCACAGAGGTGCTGGATGCTTATGACTGAGAAGCTGGAAAATAGGAGGAGACCAGAGAAAGTTTGTAAAGGAGGAGTGAAAAGGGAAAAAGTCCCTTGCATAGATTGGAGGTTGGCTCAGAAGATGATAGAGGTAATGTGACCAATGTCTTTCAGAGCATGTGGGAGAGCATGATATTAAGTGTTTTCACACGAGAGACGTCAGAAGGAAGGACCCGCAAAGCCGTCTATCTGAGACGACATCGCTGAGCATGTGGAAGCTGTCATCATCATCACAACAGTTATGGATAAGTTTTTCACATCTTTTATCTACAGTTGGTACAACAAAAAGATGGTGCACCTGGCGGTTCGACCATCTTCTCGGTTAATATTGGCTCATGGAGAAAAGGCAGAAATGTGAGGTGGTATTCATGCCAGAACAAGTGTGGGATGAGATGGAGGAAAATTCTACTCCTCCACCTCTTATGGTATTTGACCTCAAAGAATCCAGTTCTTCCAACGAAGATGGGAAGCCTGATGGACGACAAGTGTCCAAAGGAAACCGACAAAGAACGAAGAAGGAGAAACATGAAATCAAGTAGAGCGGCCAACCGGGTGTAGAAATAGTTCACGATTTTGTACTCTCCACTAAGGAAACAACACCTATCCTACCAGAGGGCACATCAAAGGCCGACAAATCATTGAAAGTGGAAGATTTTTTTGACTCACAAGGTCATTTGCAAACCCAGGGTTAAAACTATCCTCTGTCTATAATATTCCATTCCTTATCTTAATCAGTATGTTTGATACATGACTCATATGTAATATTTTTTGAGGCGGCTAAATGAATAGCAAGTTGGAACTTTTATACTTACTATGTTTACTTTACTATGATGTTAATTCCATTCAGTAATAATACCGACAAATGTAAGAATAGTTAGGATGGCTCTACTTTTTTTTGTTTGAAAACAATTATGGCAAACCAATTTTTGATGAGATGGCATATGGTTGTAACTATTTTCTATTTTGGAGGAGCTGAGCCTAGAGCTCAAAGGTATCTATATATACATGTGTAATCGAAGGCACACGGGTTGGAAATCTTATGAAAAAGCTATTTTTGTTTTGATGATCAGTTTGTAATACTTTGTCTTGGAGTTTTGTTTAATAGAAATTGCAGAGCTGAAGCCTACATTTTGATAAGGATTCTTGTGTAATCGGTCTGGTAGTCTTTACCTTCCTTTTTTCCCATGTGCAAATGTGTTTCTCTCTTTGTTATGCCATTCTTTGTTATTTCTTTAATGCTTGGATCAGGGTAACAGTTAAGTAGAATTCATAGAGATTATGCTATGCTTAGCTTATTCCAAGTATTTCACCAAATATATTCTGCTAAAGTTGATGTAGGATTCATCTTGTTAGATTCCTTACATTGATGGACTGTTTCTTTTCTCTTCTATTCCACAAATTAAAGCTCTTTGACTATTAGTTGCTTGCTACCTCGCCCTTGTGAATGCATTTGCAGAATCTTTGTGAATACTGCTTTCCAGAACTTGTTAAAGGTGACTCCATCGCCCAAATGAAATTCATGTGTTTTCAACCAAATGGTTCCTGAATCCTTTTTCTTCGTTCCGAAACAGAAATCTGATCTTCTGTACAATTGTTGTAATTGAATATCTTAGCCATGAATGCTGGTGTTCCTTTTTCATTATTGAAAATATTAATTATTCCATTTGTTTCATGAGGTCGTAGAGACATCCCTCCTTGTTTATGTTTGATCAGAAGCGTAAACCAAATATTGGTTAGTGGTTACCCGAGATTACCCTCTTTCAGCCTTTGGGGTCAGTTTGGGTGTTAACACACTGAAAAAAAACCACGAGATTCCCTGTAGTTGATACCTGAAAATAAAACTCCATTAAAGCTCCATGAAAGAACTGAGTGGCCTCTCCAAACACTAACTTGGATGGGAATCTTTCACCCTCGAAATTGGCTAAGGCAAGAAACTAGTCATCCACTAGCTCTCTCTTCACAAATGCATTTTTTCTCAAATCATCCAAAAGACATTATATTGGTTTATCCCTGTATTTTATAAACATCCTTAGCCTTCTAAGGTTCCCAATCCATCCATAAAATCAATCCAATTCTAATTAGGTTAAGGGATGAAGATTTTCCATGTGTCACACCTTTCCTAGCCTTCCACCTTCCACCAATTCGAGTGGGGGTCTCTTTGGCTTCTCCAACTCCCGTGAGCGCCCTCTTGGAGCATATTTTTTGGGATGACATGTCATAATGGTAAGATGTCAGAGGTAAGACCTTCAATTTTTCATAGATTTCATAGATGCTCCATCATTGTTGTCATAGGAGCTAAGGAATCTAGCCCAAGTGTCCACAAGCTTCCAATTTGACTCTTCCTCTTCCATGGAGGTTACCAATCCATCCCAATTCGACCTAAGATGCTCAATGCCATGTGTATGACTTACCAACTCATCCAAGAATGTTTACCTTCTCATGAATTTGAATTGGCAAGAGAGAGATACCATGTGTCCTTGAGAAATCAAGCTAGTGTGGGTCCCACATCCTCCATATGTCTTCAAAACCACTTGCCACCTAGAATTTCTCTTGAATTTCTTTATTCAACTTATTTATTAAATACTTGAACCCTTCTAATGTCTAAACATAATTTATATATTCCTCATTTCAATCCCAAATGTGCCCATCCAACGTAGGAACTAGTAGGATTGATGGGATTGTCTTCTATGCAATTATTTGAATGGGTACATTACAATTTGGGCATAGGGTTGGTTAAGTGCTGAGAACCTCAGACTTACAAGATGTTGGATTGAGGATTCAAGAATGGGGTGAATTTACCACTTCTTTATACAGAGTTCATATTAGTATTGGAATGGAAAAAAATGAATTATTATGGGGAAGGAACATGACTGGTGGTACTTTTTCAACAAAGCTGGGTTACATTGCTATTTTTTATCGTGAACAGAGGGAGAATGTTTGGTGGTGGAATCAAATATGAAAATTCACAGTGTTCCTCCTAAAGTAGTGATGTAGATGTGTCTTTCTATGAAAAATAGAGTTTTAATGTGGGATTAGTTACACAAGAGAACGAGGGAGGGCACATGAATTTGCTTACTTTGTAGGGAAAGTGAAGAAACAAATCATCATTTATTTTTTGGCATGTTCTTATGCCCGACAAATTTGGAATGGAGTTGAGGGTGACTTGGGTCAGACTAATCTATGGGGGGGGAATCCATACAAGAATGTTTCCCGATCTAGTTTGTAAATACATATTTAAAAGGTTTTAGGGTGCTTCCTTTTTCAATTATGTGGGGGATATGGTTAGCATGGAATTCAGATGTGTTTGAGAAAAAAATTGTGTCTAGGGTCAAAACTACAACTTCGATTCTTGGTCTTCTCCAACACTATATTTAGGAGATCATGCAAAAACAAAAACTCATTCTTGGTGAGTTAAGTTTTGAACATTCAAAGCCATGGTTTTTCTTTGATGGAGAGAGCCAAATGCGATTGGAGGTTGTGGAAATTTTCTCCATGTTTCTGATTTCAAGTATTTTCATGTTAGTGCAAACATTGGTCAAGGGACCAATAACTGCAATGAGTTCATGGATTTACTCTTGGGGCTATGATTAACTAATAGGTTGAGGTGTTCATCTATACAAGTATTCATGTATTCAAGTCCTGTCATTGATGTTCTTGTCAGATAATTTCACATCAATAAAATTAATATGCAACCATTGGTTGAGCAGGTTAAGTAAATATCTAGATTATTTGATCAGATTGATTTTCATCATAGCTATAGATTATAATCAATGTGTTGCTAAATTGTCAAAGGAGGCCATCTTCTTATTTCTACAAATTAAATTATGGTAAGGGAGTTGGAAACTGGTCAACAATTGAGTTGAGCTCAGTTTTCGACTCAAGAATTCTAAGTTTATGATATATGTATTTAAGGTATAAATGGTTGATGTTTTTTGTTTTGTTTGAAGAATGCGACAATTTTTGATGTACAAGGTGTGAAGGATGATATAACTCTTGAAAATATCCACATGGTGGATTTTGTTTTTTTGGTCATGTATAGGCACCTGAAGAATGCATTTGCTTTCTACTTGAATATAAATATGAATTTTTCAGATTTGAGTTTTCAATCAAATTTACATTTTTTCCAACCCAACTCAATGGAAATATTCCAACATTTTTATGGATCATTATTCTAAAATTTGACTTATCTCCAAAATATATCTATACATAAAGTAAACATAAAATGTTGCACAATTAGAATTCATTTATAATATTCAATGTTATATGTATAAGTCTATAGCAATCATTTACAAACTTATGTAAATAGACAATGAAATAGAGCACAATTAAAAACCTCTAGTAAATCAAAAAGTATTTAATACATAGAAATCAGCTTATTCGAGAGAAAAATCCAAAATGGGGCAATGCTATTCCCTTTATTTTAATAATAAAAATGACTACTTCCGTCGGCACCCGAGTTTTGGCACATGTGGTCGTGTGCCAACTAGTCTAGGTGTCAAGGAAGGGTGCACTCAAGAGACAATGTGAGGACAGTACGCGTTGTGCGTCAACAACAACCTACATGTGGAATTTTGCATGCCTATCAAGCCACACACAAGATAAAGGCTAGAAAGGAGAACATTTGCCTAGTTAAAGACTTCTTTTGTAATTGGTGGGGGCTCTGTTCTCTCTAGTTTTGTTATATTGTTCATGGGTTTTGATGTTAATGAGTTATTGTTGGGTAATACTGAGAAGCCTAAGCTATTGAGTGGAATATGAAGCCTTTGATATGTCCAACCAAGGGCTGTGGAATGTATGCAATATTGTTTTGATGAATAATAGAAAATCCTATTTTCCATATTCTGCGCAGTGTATATTTTCCTATCATGTATTATGTTGAATGTATGCTTAGTCTCCATATATAAGTGATAAACTGTTTATTGTCTAGAATGCATGTGTAATGTCCCTAGTTTGACCCCATGGAATTAACATTATAACTGATGTAATATTGTTATGAAATCATGGTGAGGAGCTCAAGGCCAAGGTCTCACCATCGATTTAGTGATGCATATGGTTTGCGTGCTAGCAATGCACATTGGAAATTCAAATATCATGTAATATGCATTTTAATAAAAATACCCACAAATAGCTATGCAATGCAACAAAGAGATGGGGGCATGATTTCACGAGGAATTGGGAGGGAGAACATTGAAACCATTGAGCCAATCAGGTCAATCCAAGTGTCAATGAGAGAACCCATCAAACCCTCAACTACCCATGTTGACTTTTGTACCCAACCATTGATTTCTCCCAAGAGTTGGTTGAGGTAGTTAATGCCTTGGGAATGGAGAGGTATGGCTGCCCAAATTTGGGTATGGACAAGCCACCCTTTATGGAAAAACGTGTTGGTCTCCTTGGGCAAGAGGAGAGCCATGAATTTCTCCCCCAAGCCATGATCCATGGTCATTCCTCCTCCCTCACAAGTTTAGAGCTACCTGGGCGTTTTCCAGATGGAATGATGAATTGGTTGTGAGAGAGTGAATGTCCCCTTTCCTTGTGAGAATCATGCCCAACTCGGGGGTGGCCTTCGGATGGACTCAGTATAAGCTGTCGAAGAGCCTATGGCTGGGTGGAACGTTGCAGCGACATAGCTAGTTGCTTGGGACAATTGCACAATGAAGATACGTGTTTTCTGTCTATGTATTTACTTCTGCAATGCATCAATTTGATGACTGTTTTGATATGCTGGATGGGCATGAATTATGTGTGTGGATTAGATTTAAATTCCACTGTGCATATTGCCTTATTTGTATCTTCACACCAATGTTTAAATTCTTAGGATTCTAATTAGTGGGATGATTCTTATGAAATGCCCATATTTTAGTGCCATGTTCCCTTTCTTGAATTGGGTCAGCAGGTGGGAACATTACAATTTGGTATCAGAGCTGTCGGTTGCAGCATTGGGCCTATATGAGCTACCTATCATAGTTGCAGAGGTAAGTATGCTTCCTGCTCAGCACTGATAGTTAAGAAAATTTTCAAAAATTTTCTAAGTTTCTATGAGTTCTGCCCGAAATTTTCAGAAGGAATTCGCTTCCGAAATTGCGGAAGGAATTCTCTTCCGAAATTGCGGAAGGAATTCTCTTCCGAAACTGTGAAAGGATTCCACGAGTTGTTCCGCAAGGCAGAAGAGTTCAGGAAGTTGTCCCGAAACTGCGGAAGGATTCCACGAGTTGTTCTGCAAAGCAGAAGAGTTCGAGATGGAGAAGTTGTTCCGAAACTGCGGAAGGATTTCGTGAGTTGTTCCGCAACACAGAAGAATTCGGTGAACTGCTCCAAAACAGCGGAAAATTTTTCTAATTGTTCGGTGTCGAAAGGAAATTTTCGGAAGGAATTCTCTTCCAAAACTACGGAAGTATTCCACAAGTCATCCTGCAATCACGAAAGAGTTCTGCGAATCCTCCCGAAATTGCAGAAGAGTTCAAGGAATCGTTCCGCAACTGCGGAAGAGTTCAGCCAATCATCCCGCAACTACGGAAGACTTCGGCGAATCGTCCCGCAACTGCGGAAGACTTCGTCAAACCACCCCGAAATTGCGGAAGGAATTTTCTTTTGAAACCGCAGAAGGAATTCTCTTCCGAAACTGTGGAAAGAATTTCCCAATGTCCTCCGAAACTGAGGAAGCATTCGGCGAATTGCTCCGCAACTACGGAAGCATTCGACGAATTGCTCCGCAACTGCGAAAGCATTCGGCAAGCCCCCTTGACCCCCATTCTTCCCTGGAGACAGTCATTGAAAGTGTGAAATGCACTCTTGGGATGAGGAGCACAGATTGCATAAAGGATGAAATTCTCAGCAAGAGAAATTGGTTGTGATATCCATTATGGAAGATGAAAGGGAGAATGCCTCACCTTAAACTATTTCTGTTCATAGCATAAGAATTGCATCTTTGGGAATTAGCAAGAATGAATGATTGCACACATGTATATGTTTAATTGCTAATTCATGATAATGTCATAGCTAATGATTGCTTGTATGCTTGGTAGGGAAGCCAAGGAAAGGATTAGCTATGATGTGGATGAGGAACTCCATGATGGAATGAGGAATTGAGAAGAATTCCTTAACTCATCTCTTGCTATTGTATTTATATTCTGAAAAATTATGGCATAGGGATGCTGGAAATGCAAGAGGATAGATAGATGAAGTGAATATGTACTAGATGGCATATTGCATAGTGCATGTGAAATTTTTTTTGTATACATATGATATTGCATATTGGTAAAATAGTGAGGTTTTACATATGCAATGAGCCACTTAAGATACTGATTGTGGTTGCTAATAATAAGTCATGTTCACATTGGTTGTAGGACCAAAGACAACCGAAGCATGGCTAAGGATGTGGATGATGATTGTTGCATCCAACCTCATGAAGAGAGGATGGTGCAACAAATCCATGATCATGATGTTGGCAAAAGGACTGAGTAGCCTTGGTAAGAGGAAGACTGATCAGGTAACATCAAGTGATATTAATAACAACCATGCAGGTAAGGGTTATGGTGCTTAATTGCATGAATGTTGAAAGAGGATTTGGTAAGATCCCTTCAACTACAGTTAAACTATGATGATTTGGTTTGCATGTGGTATTGAGTGCCTAAATGTGAATGTTAACCTACCAAGTATGGTCAGGTGCGGGTAGGTGAAGGCAGGGAGCCTCACACCCTATAGTTTCGAGAAACCTCAATGCATTCATATGAATTCATATCATGCCATTTGTGAATATTGGTTGTGATTTTAACAACCAAAGCAACTGAGGACTTATGGACCTATCATGGTTAGGCCATAGTATGTTTGAATGCATAGTATTCATGAAAATCATGCAAGATGGCATTTAGGAGATGTGCATTGAAATATTCGGTAAATGTTGTAAATATGCATGCATATGTAGGTGCACATGTTGAAATGCATTGTGTGAATGCATGGGTGTGACATATATATGTTAAATGCAGTCAGATAATAGATGAAATGGTGGACTATTTCTAATCCTGAGACCATTCCATAAGCTGCTATGAATGCAGGAGAAGGACTGCATGAAGAAGGTAGACATGTGATGGGCTACCAGAGCACTCTGTTGGAAGGATAGAGCTGCATGGAATATGAAGTAATGAGTATTTACAGTATTTAAATTGCATGGATAGTGTGACTATGTCTTGCAATTCTATTGAGATAATGATGCATATATAGAAATGTATATATATTTCATTGCATTTCAAATGTTAAGCAGCTAAAGGTGTTTGAATTATTGAGTATTATAATTCTGAGATCACTTCAGTGACTGTTATGGCAATGAATGATTATGTGCATAGACACTCACAATGTGTTTGGCTGATTGAAGTTTCAGTTTTCAGGTAGAAAATTCTTGCGTATGGAAATGAGGATAAGTCCATAGTAAAGAGCGATATCTACCATGTGCAAAAGTCAAAGGTTATGAGAAGGTTCTCATGGTTGTAAATTATGCATGAAACAAATCTAAAAATTGTCTGGTTTAAGTTTATGAGAATAGTCTCATAGTTGCAAATCTAAATTCTGTAGGAAAACAGATTTACAAATTTCAGATTTGAAAATTTGCTTATAATTGCTAATGATTGTTTGGCTTATATAGAATTGTGTCAGGAGGACATGTTGTAGGTGGATGTTCAGGTATGGTAGCAAGGGTGCAACCATAATGGACAGAGTGATACCACTTACGAGATCCAAACAATATGAGGAGGGCCTCATTGCTAAGAAAATCCATTTTTGTAGGAGACAGAATTATAAATTCATATTGAATTTAATTATTAATGTTATTGATTGGTTATGGAACAATCATATTTGAAGCTTATTGCTAAATGTTGCTGATTGTTTGGCTATTGATAAAGTGTTCCAGGACGACACATTGCAGGAAGACCATGTGTGATGGCCTGCAAAATCCAAACTAGATGGGAAGGATCCCATGCTTTGGAAATGGGTTTCGGGTGAAACGCCATTGTAAATGTTGATAATGTCTCAGCCGAACTGCATGTTGGTAAAGCATGTGAGTGAGATAGTAAATTATGCCAAGAAGGCATGTGTGGGTTATGGCATGTGAAAAGATTGGGGTGGCAAACTGAAGGACTATTGACTCAGAGAAGGGAGCCCCCATTCTTCGCAAATGAAGAAAATATACATCTGTGAAACGAATGAGTATGCGGTAACCCTAACCAAGGATATATATGTATGGTTATTAGAATTAATATGCAGAGCATGTTTTTTTATTTCATTATTGTTCTAGACTGCTTGAGTATGACTAAGGCCTACATGGCTCACATCGAAAAGGGATGCATACCTTTCAGGTGATGGGTTATGTTAGGGTTTCAATATTGACTACACCCTAAGGGAATGGACGCATTCCTGGTGTTTCAATACTTGATAGTGAATGTTATAAAATGTGGTTACAATTTTAGAGCAGCAATACTGATGAGTCTGCTTATCCTTCTTGTGCTATCAATGTACACAGATGCAATTTGGTGTTGCACGTAAGAAGTAAAGTGAAGAGAGGGTGCTCAAGAGGACTGTATGGATAGTGGTAACCATTCTACGCTCACACTAAAGGACACTAGAAGAGATGGATAGGCCCGAGGAGCTGTGTTGCAGAAAAGGGGTAGCATCCTTGTGTAGTGTGAGTGGGTATTGTGGGGCCATGCTAGCTTGCAGTCAAGTGAGTCACCTATGGAGTTCCAAGAGGCAACCACTGGATGCATAAGAAAAGGAGCCACATAATCATATTATGTTGCTCATATTGCCTGATAAACCCAGTCGATGTACTGGCTTGGAAATGGTTGGTGTATGCCTGATAAACCCAGTCGGTGTGCTGGCTTGGCATTGGTTATTTGGGAGTTGTGGCGAAAGGTTGCTGGATGCCCGATAAACCCAGTTGGTGTACTGGCTTGGCATGTTGTTAAATTAATTCCTGACAAACCCAGTCGATGTACTGGCTTGGCATTGGTTATTTGCATGTTATGGAGGTATTGGTTATTTGGGTGTTATTTCCTGACAAACCTAGTCGAAGAACTGGCTTGCAAATGGTTTTTGAAATGCTTGATAAACCCAGTCAGCGTACTAGCTTAGCATACTGATTTTTGAAATGCTTGATAAACACGGTCAGCGTACTAGCTTAGCATACTGATTTTTGAAATGCTTGATAAACCCAGTCGGCGTACTGGCTTAGCATACTAGTTTTTTGGGATGCCTGATAAACCCAGTCGGTGCACTGGCTTGGCATTTCCTATTCGAATGATTTTGTGGAGCAGTAGGTGTGCTGGCCAAGCATCCACCCCACAGGTGATCCAAGGCTTGTAAAGCAAAGAAGGACACCTGTGGAGTAGCGAGGAAAATGAACAATACAGATAAGTATTCATTTTCATTTATTTATTGTTTGGAATAATGAAGACTTCAGGTATAAGTCTTATAACAACCAAGCTAATACACTGTTGTTTCTTGCTGGAAACCTTGGCCACTATAGGAAGCAAGGACCCTGAAAGAGATATAAATGCTTGGTAAATCCAGAGAGTAACTGGTGGGAGCTATAAATTCTTGGTAGAGCCACAGAGTAATTGGTTGGAGCTATAAATGCTTGGTAGAGCGAGAGAGTAACTAGTTGGAGCTATAAATGCTTGGTAAATCCAGAGAGTAACTGGTTGGGAACTATAAAATTCTTGGTAAAACCAGAGAGTAACTGGTTGGGCGCTATAAAATTCTTGGTAAATTCAAAGAATAGTTGGTGGGAACATTAACCACTTGATGTTGTGGAGTAGCCGGCGTACTGGCCAAACATTCCCTTAAAAATTTGATAAAACCGGTCAACATACTGGCCTGACATTGCCTATTTGAATGGTTGAGGAGTAGCTTGCGTGTTGGCCCAACATTCATTGTTGTATCCACGAGAAATCCAATGCTTGGAAAGCGAAGAAGGATCCTGTGGAGTAAAGTGAAGACATCCGATACAGATAAGTGTTTGGTTATCTTGCAACTTTTTGCTTATGAATATACGTATGTATATGATTTGATCATGATTTTCTCAAACTCTTGTCTAGAGATGGACCCCATGAAAATACACTAAACATGTGAATTAATTCAATGTTTGAGTGTAGGTATTGCTGGAAGCAAGGATTATGAGAGCATATGGAGGATGCATGTGGACATATGACTATCCTAAATAGCTCAGTACGAGCAATAATGAAAGATGGTGCTAGTGGAACTGTGTGGGTCCTAGCAGCCAAAGGTTCTATAAGCAACAACAGGGAAGGGTTCCCTAGTTGAAAAGCATTAGATAGACCTTAGACACTACAATGTCATAGCCAAGAAACGACACGCCAAGCATTCACATTGAAGTGAAAGAGGCTAAGGAGCATAGAACCACAAGTGATGGTGTGTCTCCGGATTGGAACGAGACTAAGAGGGGGAAACTCTTACTCCTCTCTTTCCTTTTGACTGATGCATCTCAGAAACAAAAGACTATTGGGTGCATGTCATAAATGAAAACAATTTATGTTCAATTGCTTGAAATGAATTGTGAATGCTGAAATAGTTATTTTCTTGTGAAAGGATGAACATGAATGAGTTCATGTGTGTGTGAGAAAGCATGAAATGTGTGGAAGTCTCATGAGTAAAGCATGGACGTTCCAAGTCAATTAGGAAAATAATTGACTAATTTTTATTATTGTGTTATGATTGTCCTAACAGGAATTGACATGATAAGTTTCACAGCAGAGACAGTGAAAGCCATTGTTGCAGCTATTACCAGCCAAATGATTGCTAGTGAGAAAAGTGAGAGCTAGTTGTACACTTTGATCATGGAAGCATACCAAAAGCTATTTGTTTTGGCTGGAAATATTCCTCAAATAGTTTCCGGGACAACAAGAAAAATGGCATCCATGGAATTCTAGACGTGTAGAACAGCTGGAAGGTAAATAAAAGAAAGGGATCGTTGTAGGGCAATGCCCACCTGCAGAGATAGCCGATCAAAGCCAACAGGAACGATTGTGGAAGCCAAAGGAATTGGTACCGAAAGCTCAAAGTAAAGGGATGAAACACATGACAGACATATCACATTTTGTGAATTTTGAATCATGTGTAAAGTGGGTATATAGTCCGAAGTGTTGGAACACCGAGGACGGTGTTATTCAAAGGGGAGGGGAATGTAATGTCCCTAGTTTGACCCCATGGCATTAACATTATAACTGATGTAATATTGTTATGAAATCATGGTGAGGAGCTCAAGGCCAAGGCCCTGCCATCTGTTAACACCTAAAAAGTGCTCACTAGCTCATTCCCTTACTCACATGACCCATTTGTCCACTTTTCCACCATCTGAGCCTCTGAAACCAACAAAAGGTCACCAAAAGACCTTAGTACACCCCTTTTTCCATTAAAAAAGATTATTTTTCCAAGAAAATCATAAAAAACCCTCAAAAAGGGTCCAAATTCCCAAAAATATTAAAAAGGGAATTAAAATATTATTTTTATTCAAAAAAGGAAAAAGGAGGGAAAATTACCTAAACTATGTTGGTCAATACCATTGGTTTCCACAAAACCACAAATGGTATTCCTCACCACCAAAACCTATAAAAAGGTGGTAGGGGCTCCTCATTTCACATCCTTCCATTATCTCATCCTTATGCTGCTGAAATCTCCCCTGAGCACTTTTAGCCATTGGAGCAACCTTGGAGAAAGAGACCTATTGGAGTTTGGAGCTACTCATCTTGGGAGTTGCTCAACATCAACCTTCACCATTGGAGGTAATATCGCAAGCACTTGCTTGCCCCCCACTTTTCAATACAAAAATTATTTCTTATGTTTCTTGTTCTTGATTTTTGAAATATTTAAATTATTTGCTTAGATTCTTGCTTAGATCCATGAAAAGTATTGTTTATTTAGTTTATTGTTTTTATTTCTATTGAAACTGCTACTACTAGTTAGTAGGTGCCCATAGCACTAAGCTTGGTTGCAAAACCGAGCCAACAGTTTTTGGCGACTCCGCTTTGGTTTGAACTATAGATCTCTAGTTTTGCCTTTAATCTTAGTTTTTTATGAGTTTTTAGTCTTTAGATCCATAGATCTACCATCTTAGACAGCAGATCCATTGCTGTTCTGAGATTTGGCCCCTTAAACAGCCCGAAATTTTCAATTTTCGGGTTCGTTTCTCGGTTTCCGTGCACGGCTTCCACCTCGCGGCTTTTTTCCAGACAGTCGCGCGGCCCATCGCGACTTTTCTGCGTTTTTCCGCGCGGTCCATCGCGGATTTTTTACAGACAGTCGCGCGGTCCATCGCGACTTTTCTGCATTTTTCCGCGCTGCTCATCGCGGCTACGCGGCTCATCGCGACTGTGTGGCCCAAACCTGCGCGGCTCATCGCGACTGTGCGTCCAAAACCCGCGCGGTCCATCGCGACTGTGCGTCCAAAACCCGCGCGGTCCATCGCGACTGTGCGTCCAAAACCCGCGCGGCCCATCGCGGCTGTTCGTCCAAAACCCGCGCGGCTGAATTTTTTCATTCGGCCATCCCGATTTTGAAAAATATTTTTTATTGTACTTTCTGCCCATAGCACATTTTTTACAGTACTAAATTCTGCATAGTTTACAGATTTGAAAAAAAAAAAAAAAAAAAAAATTTACTATTTAAAAAGTGCATACCTAGAAATCTTGTTAAAAATTTTCAAGAAAGTGAAAGAAAGACTCATTTTGCATTCTTTATCTAGATTCAAATTTTATTTTTTTTCTTGTTTACTTCTTTAGAATATTGCCCTTAGCAATTTTTATTGAAACAAAGAAATCCATTTATTTCTTTATTTGCTTTCATAAAATCCAAGAAATCCTTTATTTTTTGAGTCATTTTTTGAAAAAGCATATTAATTCCTTTTCGTGAAAAAAGTCTTAAATATTTGCTTTGTATTTTCGAAAAGTCCTTTATTTTTTGAAAATTTCCCTTAAAGCATTTAATTTTTTCAAGTTCAGTTTACAACACCTCACGTGCACTCACACGATCACTTAATTGAACAAAGACTTAAAAAGTACCCTAATTTGAACACATTCTTAACCCCACTTGGGGAACACTAAAAGAATTCTTGTAGCTAGGTAGTATTAGGGAGATAGGTGTTCCAATAACACCCCTCAGTTCATACATCTGAGACATAGAAGTTGTCCAATTAGGGAGCTAAAATCTCTTAGTACTTTTTGGCGCGGTCACAACCGGTTTGTGGGAAGGCCTCTCCCTTAGGAGGGTTGAAGTCGCGAGGATGGTTCCGGAAGCCTGAGTGGGATACCGAAACCCATTCAGTAACCGAAGGGCTACCATTCGCAGTTCTCGGGATATCCCTGTATTGGGATATTGCGATCAAAGGACCAAACGGCAGATTTACCTTTTCTCGACGCGTCATGAACGGAGTATCCTAGTAGCCTGTCTTTTTAGGATTGATTACCCGGTGTCCCTCCTGGTAGGGGGATATCTAGCCGTTGTCTCTACATTCATATTGTCTGACTTGGATTTCATCACCTTGCAGGGGATATCGTCTGTTTGAGTCACAATACTTTTAGATTAGGTGTTTGCATGATCTTTACCACCTATTGAGTCTAGTTACACCTATTTTTTCTAGGAGCCGCTTGCATGTTGGTATTCTGACCGGTTGTTGCATTCCTCCACTTATTGTAGCACAGCTGCTGGGATAAGTGCATTTTTGAGGATTGATTTTTTGGCCTGTGAGCCTTCTTTTTTCACTCCCCTTTTTATGCACCCTTGGTTGCATTAGGGTTTTGAGTCTTTTACATATATATCACCACCTGATACCTAAAACAATCTTTTAAATAAAAAAACATATTCTCACCATTGAGAATTCTAGACGTTCTCGTCGTCTACAGGGCGAACTCCCAGAGTTTAGTCCACTTGGCTCTCCACGTCACGGACGCAGAGCATTATCCCTTGATTCGACACATCGTCGATCATCTAGACGGTCATCCGATTCTGACATACCCCACTTCACCTTTGATTTGGAGGTAGAATCCGAAAACCCCACAGAGTTACCACCAACCACAATTATGTCTGGAACACCAGTTGATCCACTATATACATTAACCATAGGTCAGACATCCGCAAACCCTTCTGCGGGAGTACCATCAACGGCAACAGCCACCCCCTTGGGTATGCCCAATATGGGTAACACTCCACATTCAGGAATGCCTAGCACAGGACCACCACCTGTCATGGGCATGCCCAACATGGGGGTCATACCCCCTTCGGTTTCCACAAACCCTATCCCAGGAATCCCTAGTGCGATTCCTAACCCAAGTGTAACCCATGTTGCACTCGGTAGTGCTATACCAGGAATCCCTACTGCGATTCCTAACCCAAGTTGCACTTGGGAGCGCTAACCCATATCAGGCCACACCTTTTGGAGGGCACATACACTCCATACCTAGCATACCTATAGGCGCTACTGGACCCCTACACCATACCACAATGGCTAGGCAGGTTCCGGTTCCGGTCACCACATCCGCTAGTCTACCATACATGGCAAGTCTCAACCTGCCAGATTTAGCTAGGCTCACAAATGACCCCATCAGGCATGATCCTGCTTGGCCCCATATGCCCACTAAGCTTCCCTCTGACATCCCTAAGTTTGAGGGAAAGGCCGGAGAAGACCCCCAAAACCACATCATGTCCTTCCATTTATGGTGTTCCTCCAACTCCATAGTGGACGACTCTGTCCGACTCCGTTTATTACAGCGCACCTTCACTGGCTCTGCAGCCAAATGGTATATCGAGCAACCCCATGGGACGCATTCCACATTTACCTCCCTTGCCTCGACCTTCCTGCAGTTCTTTCAGCTACCAGTCCGCTATGATGCGGGCGTCGAGATCCTACTGTCTTGCAGACAAAACACGGCCACGCATATCACGGACCATATTCATGATTGGCGGCGGCGCCGAAGCCTATGCAAGATCAAATTAGACGACCGAATCTTTCTAGACTGGTTCCTTAAATCCCTCCTTCCTCTCATTGCGAAGGATGTAGCATCTGAAAGACCCCAGTCTGAGGAGGAGGCCATCCTTAAGGCCCAACAGTTTGATCTTATCTATGCCCAATCAGGTTACCTATACACCATCATACCTGACGCACCACGAGGTGACTCCGCACGTGGTGACACACCGGGGGCATCACATGCCGCTGATGGCATTATTGGCCAAATCACACCGCAAGCCAAACCTTTCAGTATGGTGAGCACCATGCCCGCCCCAGACCTTTCTAGGGCTACATCCAGTTCCGGAGCGACAACTTCTCATGCTCCAACAAACCAGACCCATCATGTTCATGGACCCTCTTGTCCACAACATTGTTATGGCCAAGCACCATCAGCATATGTACCTCCTACATACTATGCTCAACCTACGGTACAGAACCCCATGCAGTTTCCACAACAGCCCATGCATTACCCACAGCAGGTTGCACCGGCTAACCTCACACCTCCACTAGCTCAGGGGTACCAACAACCCCAACAGGCAACTGGACCACCTCCAGCTCCACCTGCATACTATCCACCGCAACCTGCTCCCGCACCTGCGGCTCCTCAGAATCCCCCCAATGCTCAAGGACATGTCTACGCACAACAACAGCAGCCCCAATACCAAAATAACCAACGCAACCAGGGTGGGCAACCAAACCGAGGAAGAGGACAAAACCGTGGAAACAATCAAAACCGTAACCAAGCTCCACAACCTACCCATCCTCCGCAAAACAATAACGCGGCGCCCGCTCATCAGAATCCTGATCGGCCACCTAAGCAACCCAAAAATGCTAATTTACGAACAAACCATCCTTGTTCCATTTGCGGTGTCTATGGCCACTATACCCACGCTTGCCCACATCTGGAGCGAGCTCGACAACTATGCACAAATGACGCCCATCGTCAAGGGCAGGCGGCTCCTCAGCCACCACCCAACCCCCCACCACCCCCACAACAACCTTTGGTCCTCCAAAACCCTTTTCCAACACAGGGAGTGGTAAACACTCAGCCGTTAGCCCCCCAACAGGGCAACGTGCAACCACAACAAATAACTTATACGGCTCCGGACCAACCCATGTTTGATTCAGGAACCCACCACTTATTGATGATGTCCACCGCTGACGTCAATATCCAAACCCGTCGGAATCAATACGGACCGACTTCTGAAGCCCCCCCCGCCGAAAAGGATACTAATGCTAATCAAACTGATCAGACATTGCGTATACCTCAGGTTCCACTTGATGGCGCTTCTAAAGCACCTCGCTTCCCCCTTCGCCGAATCAACAACAACCCCAATGCACGGGATGCGTCCAATTACAACATTGTAGATGACTTAGCTCAATCTCCCGCAGCCATGTCTGCGTTAGAAGTCTTAAAAACCTGTCCTACTCAGCGCAAGACTTTACTTTCCGCCATTGGGGCGATTGACCCAAATGATTCGAACTTGATGACCTTTGATTTAGACCAATCTGAACCACGACTGCCTTCTACCATAGCAGTCCAAGTTTCCGTTTCTATTCAGAATCTTGTCATCCATCGATGTATCATCGACGAAGGTGCCTCCACATGTGTCATGTCCACTTTTGTCTGGCAAAAGTTGGGATCCCCTGCTCTCCAGCAATCCACCACTGCATTGCGGGCCTACGACGGCCGGTCAGCTCAACCTCAAGGTTTATTACCCAAGGTACCCATCCAATTAGGTGGGAAGACTGTACTCATCGACATAGAGGTCATTAACGCCCAGCTTGACTATAACCTTTTACTTGGCCGCAGTTACATGTACGCCATGAAAGCGGTCTCCTCCTCCGTCTTCCGCACCATGATGTTCCCCCACGAGGGCCGCGTGGTCAAAATTGACCAACTCACCTACTATGATCCCAACGCCCCTGCAGCACCAGAGAATGTTCTCCCCATGATTGAACAACCCGCTTCTAGTGCAGTTACCTCTTTTGTGTCTTCTGTGGCACCCGGACTTTATTCGGATACACCCATGACCTCTACATTCCAGGCCATCCCACCACCATCACCGGAGACCCAAGTCGCAAACCTCTGTACTGTTTCGCAGAATACGCAAACATCCGGCGGTCAACCACCATTGATCCCCAGACACATTGGTGTCACACCCATCCACACCATCCCCTTCCTATTTCCTCCTTCGGGTGTAGTAAGCGCCCCGGTTATGGCTACCCTTAGCCTACCCGGGCTAACATTGGGATTGCCCGTGTGGTATATTCCGCCTCCCGTTCGACTACCGACACCAGACGTCATCCTCCAACCGGTACAACCTATTGTTACCACAAATCAACCTCCTCCTGGCGTCGCGATCCCTTCGTCGGCAACGACACCTCCTCCTAACCTCAATATTCCTTCGTCGTCAATGAAACCTCCTACGGGTCTCACGATTGCTTCGACGTCAAAGGATCCCCCTCTCCTTGCTAAGCCCACTGGGGGCAGAAGTCCACAACCCTACACTGCTATACCACCTCCTAAGGCAGCCAAACCCCCACCGGTGTTTCGAGCTCCCCCCAAATGTTCATTATGCGATGAAATTGGCCATCCAACTCACCAATGCCCACATTTACCGGCACTCCAAGAGCATATGAATATGTTAGACGATGACATCGGCATCCCAGTAGTCAGATTAGAGCCACCTCTACAGCCTCACGACAAATCACTGCGCACGAACCATCCTTGTGCTATATGCAGCGTTTACGGCCACTACTCTCACCATTGCCCTGATCTACCTGACTATAGAGCAGCATTGTACGAGTTAAACAATGCCGACTTAGAGATATCTCCTCCCCTTATCGAGGAGATTCACCCTCCACCATCATCCTCGTCAGAAGAAGTCAATACGATATATATGATTTCGACAACCTTCAAACCAGAACCCCTCGATTTATGGTCTGATTACTTCAGTACTGACGAGCAGATTTTGGAGACACTCACTGCACCCGACTACCCTTGGGATGATATGCATCATCGCTCGTACTTCCTACCGGAGACATCTACCTCCACCGCATCCGACCAGCTATCAGTCGAGTCGAAAGACTTCATACCCGCTAAGGTCGATTGGTTAAAGGACCCCATCCCAGCACCAGATGCCTTTGAAGAAGGGAACATGTCCAACATTTCCCCCACTATCCAGATAGACATTTCCACAACACCAGGGAAACCTGAGCTCATCTCGCTGGGCGCATCTTGCACTCAAGCAGAAACTCAGGCGTACAGAAAGCTCTTTCAGGAGTTCCGCGATGTCTTCGCCTGGTCCTATACCGAGATGCCTGGTCTCGACCCCGCCATTATTGAACACCACATCGATACATGGCCCGAAGTACCCCCTGTTCGTCAGAAACAGCGACCTATTCACCCTGCCAAGCTCCCCGCTGTTAAGGCTGAAGTCGAAAAACTTCGAAAAGCAGGTTTCATCTACCCTATTCCGTACACCACATGGGTGTCGAACCCCGTTCCTGTCAACAAAAAACAAGGCACCCTTAGAGTATGCACCGATTTCCGCGATCTAAACCACGCTTGTCCAAAAGACAATTTTCCCACGCCATTCATTGACCAACTCATTGATGAGTGTGCGGGCCATGAGGTCCTATCCTTCATGGACGGTTTTTCCGGATATAACCAGATCCACATCCGCAAGGAGGATCAGTACAAGACTGCCTTTACCACCCCATGGGGCACCTTTGCCTATCGCGTCATGCCATTTGGCCTTAAAAATGCTGGTGCCACTTTCCAGCGAGCCATGACCTATTGCTTTCACGACTTAGTCCATATCCTGCGAGTCTATCTTGATGACCTCACAGCGCGTTCCCGAAAACGATCAGACCACCTTAGCGACCTCCGGCAAGTTTTCCTGCGTTGTCGCAAATATAAAATCCGCTTGAACCCACACAAGTGTGTCTTTTGCGTCCCAGCGGGCCGGTTGTTGGGTTTCATTGTTTCCCAAGATGGGATCACTGTCGACTCCCTGAAGGTCAAAGCCATCTTAGAACTCCCCCCTCCTCGCACGCTTCGACAGCTTCAGAGCTTGCAAGGGCGGTCCAATTTTCTTAGGCGCTTTGTCCCTGATTATGCCACCAAAGTCCACGGGTTCTTACGCTTGCTTCGTACCCACATACCCTTTGTTTGGGACGAACAAGCAGACACGGCATTTGAAGCCCTCAAGAAAGCTCTCACACAAGCCCCCTTGATATCCCCACCGGATTTCTCCCAAGACTTCACCCTTTACGTCTCGGCATCCGAATATGCCGTGTCCGGAGTTTTGGTCCAAGAAGATGCTTCCCACAAAGAGCATGTGATTTATTACGTCAGCCAGACCTTGTCTGGCCCACCTCTACGTTACCCCTATGAGGAAAGATTAGCACTAGCTGTAGTCTTTTCCGTGCAAAAACTGCGACACTATATTTTGCTTAGTCATACCACGGTTGTCGCCGACTCCAACCCCATGGTCTACCTCCTTACCCGGCGGCTCCTTCAGGGTCGTGTCGCTAAATGGGTCATTATCCTCCAGGAATATGACCTTACTTTCAAGACCCCCAAGAGAACCAAAGCCCTCGCGCTTGCTCACCTCATTACAGATCTCCCATCCTCTTCAACATCACCCGTCATCCAAACGGACTTGATTGACGAGCAGATATTCGTCATTTCGTCTGACGACCCTTGGTATGGAGACATATTGATTTACCTGCGTACGCAAAAATTCCGACCACACATCAATCGTGATGGACGCCGTCGCATAAGACACCACGCCCCCCGATACCTGCTTATTGGGGATGTACTTTATCGACGAGGCGTTGATACTATCTTACGCCGCTGCCTATCCCATAGCGAGGCAGAACAAGTCCTCAATGATTGTCATAGCGGTGCCTGTGGAGGCCATTTCTCCGGCATGGCTACCGCCCAGAAAATCATTCGCGCCGGTTATTTTTGGCCATCATTGTTTACTGATTGCATCACCGCAGTCAAGCATTGCCAGAACTGCCAGCTATTTGCCCCCAAGGCAAGAACCCCCCCTGCCCCCCTTCATCCAGTCATCACTGTTGGACCATTCTGCAAATGGGCCATAGACTTCCTCGACTGCAATCCCCCGTCAGCCGGCGGTCACAAACACATCATTGTGGCCGTAGATTATTTCACCAAATGGGCAGAAGCCATGCCAACATATAATTGCAAAGCCGACACTGCGGCACGATTTTTCTTCAACCATGTTATCGCTCGTTTCGGAATACCACAGCAGCTAGTTTCTGACCACGGCTCTCACTTCGAAGATGCCGTCTGGAAGGAATTATCAACCATGTTGAAGTTTGAACACCATTTCTCTTCCGCTTACTACCCCCAAGGAAACGGCCAAGTCGAAGCGATCAATAAAATCTTGAAGACCATTCTCCAACGTACTGTAGACAATCACAAATCCAATTGGCATCACATGCTTTTCCCTGCACTCTGGGCCTACCGCACATCAACCAAAACCGCCACCGGTTTTACCCCTTTCCATTTAGTTCACGGTGTCGAATCTGTCCTCCCTATTGAGTGCCAGATCCCTGCTCTAACCATCGCCGTTGAACTCCTACCGGATACTTCCCCGATCGAGCAACGTTTACTGCTCCTAGAGCAGGCCGATGAAGATCGGCGCACCGCCATTCAAAACATGGAAGCTGCTAAACAACGATCGAAACTAAGTTACGACAAACGCGTCCACCCAAGAACCTTTTCAGAGGGAGACCTTGTCCTCGCTTACGATCAAGCTCATGATAAAACCGGAAAGGGAAAGTTCGTGTCTATGTGGCAAGGCCCCTACATCATACACACCTGCCTCGGGCAGGGGGCATACATTCTGACCGATTCAGAAGGCAACACCTTACGCAACCCACGCAACGGGTTGTACCTTAAAAGATTTTACCCATAGAAAATCTCATGGACACCATCGTCCATTTTAGTATAGGCATACATTTTTTCCCAAAAAATTTTCAAAAAACCTAAATATTTGTTTTCTCTGCATGACCACAGATGGAGCCTCTTCCACTCTGCCATGTCGGTTTCGCTGATGGTGCAAGCCGTTGGTCTCCCAATCTCGCCTCCGCAGCTTGGGTAATATACTCCCCTTCACATGAGTTAATTCACATTGATGGAGTGTGTTTAGGTGCCGCCACCAATAATCAAGCTGAATATGATGCCGTGACCGGTCTCCTAGCCGCTGCTCTCCAGATGAGCATACGTCACCTCAATGTTTTCTTGGACTCACAGCTCCTAGTCTCCCAGCTCAACAACGATTACCAGGTACGCGATCCCTGTCTATTCAGAAAATTCCTGCGCACTAAACAAATGGTTAGACAGTTTGAATCCATCACATTCACACATGTCCCAAGACACCTCAATGGTGTAGCAGATAATATGGCCAACAGTGTCCTCGACTGGCACACCAATCACATCATGTCATCTCCATAAACAAAAATGCATCCATGTGCGAACATGTGCCTCCATGGGCATATACAAAACCAATATTGCATCCACGTGCATAACATGTGCCTCCACGGGCATAAAAACAACCAAAATAATGCATCCATGTGCATAACAAGTGCCTCCACGGGCATACATAAATCAATAAATACGCTGCATCCACGTGCATAACATGTGCCTCCACGGGCATATAAAAAAGACAATGTGCATCCACGTGCATACACGACAATATATCCAAAATATATATCCACATATATATACAAACCAAATAGTCTACATGTCATAAGTGCCCTCAGCACTCGACATACAAAAAATACATCTGTCATACAAAAAAAAAAAAATGCTTCCCCATATGCTCATAAGCATTTGGGGGCAACAATGACGTCTACTCATCTGGATCCTGCGGATCCTCGGGCTCCTCCTCCGGCTCCTCCTCCGACTCCGACTCCACCTCCGCCGGCCCAGCCGGGTCAGGCCGACCCCGAACTCGCCGCTCTGCTGGCCCTGCTGGATCGTCCCTCAGACGTATCCTCCCCTGAGCCGGCCCTGCCGGAGCATCTCCTCTACCACCCCCGTGTCTCGCAACAAACACCGCTGCCCTCAACAGAAGTGACTGCCACTCAGGCGGCGCACCTAGACATCCCTGCAAAATGTCCCGATCAAGGTCCCTCCAGCCATCCTCGGGGAGCCCATCTACGATCCGGGCTAGAGTCCGCCGGACACCATCTATAGCATCGTCATGAGGGCCAACCCCTCGCCCACGGGCTGCATACCCTCCACCACGAGGAGGACGTACAGGTACTGGGGGACGAGCAACCACCATCGCCCGCCCCTGCCGACCCACATAGTCAGGTGGTGGTACTGGACCTATATCTGCACAAAGAAAATAAAACCATCAGATACTATACAACAGATATCATCATGATCAATCATAATACATATGATATAACATAACATAAAAACAAAAACATACCGTCTAAGCTCCAGGCCTGTCCTGGGGCACGTGGCATCTCTGGATCTCCCCGGTAGTCCATGCCAGCGTATGGATAGTCCTCGATCACCAGTGGCATCTGCTCCCACTGCTGGTAAAAGTCCTCTGTGAAGAAGCCACGGATACCACCGCCAGCACGGGGCATCATCTGCCCCCACCTCATCATACGAGGCTCACTAGGAAGACCAGCACGAACGGGTACATGTGGCCGTAAGGTCGGCACCCGCTCAAAGAAAAAACAGCATAAAAAGGAGGCGTAACAGAACTCACCTCCCTCTCTCACGGCCTTGTCCAGATCTCTCCGGACACCGGCCAAGAACATCTGAGCCCAAGCGTAGTAAGTACCCCGTAGAACGGAGTCCACCATCATCGTCTGCCCCCCAGACATACGATGTGGTGCAGCAGCACCCAAAACCCTCAGAACACAGGCACCAACAGCCCGCATATCCCACTCACGTAGGAACTTCAGGCTAATAGAGCTGTTTACCAAAACAGCGTCATCCACATAGAAGGTCTGCAAGAGGTCCTCCATGTCCACACCTGGAGGCAACCTCGGAGAAATATCACCCACCTCACCCAAGCGAGGCAAACCGGTCAAAAAATACACATCAGTGAGAGTAATCTCCAACCTCTCACCACCAATAATAAAGGCACCCTCTGCCGGCACCCACCACTGCACAAGCTGGTTCAGGAGTCTCTTCACTGAACGGATAGGAGGTATCTGAGCGAACTTCAAGAGTCCGCTCATGGCTAAGGTCTGTCGCACCCCTCCATCATTCTCGATCCTCAACATAATCTCGGCATCGATCTCTCTCTCCCGCCATACGGACTGACCCCTCCGCAACATCCTGCCAAGAAAACACAGAAAATTTTTAGCCCAAGCATAAAAATTTTAGAAAAATCCCATCGCGGCTTTTACACAAAAAGCCGCGATGCCCATCGCGGCTTTTCCACAAAAAGCCGCGATGACCATCGCGGGATCCATGCAAAAACCCGCGATGAACATCGCGAGTTTTGTCCAGACAGTCGCGATGAACATCGCGACTGTCACCCATGAACACGCGATGAACATCGCGGGTTCCGACCTCACAGTCGCGCTGAACATCGCGACTGTGAGTCTAAAACCCGCGCGGTTCATCGCGGGTTCAGACCCGAAACCCGCGCGGTTCCACGTTGGAGAGTCAACGTGGAGTTTCACGGCCTTCGGGGGCCCACCGCCAAATAAAAAAGACATAATTGACTAGGTTAAGGCGAATAGAGTTACCTGCAACTCGCTAAATCGAAAACCAACGGTGAAATCTCCCGGAAATCGAGAAATAGCTCTGACTGCTCTATCAAACTCGCCCGTAACAATGACATGTCATATTGGGCCCCACGTCCTATTTATAGAAATTCCACAAATTTCAAACAACCATTACGGTGTCATATGAAGTCCATTTCTCAAACCGTTGGTACCGTTGGTATCAGCACAGCAAGAACTTCATAAAGGTTCCTTCCGTTTCCCGTTTTTCACGGGGTCATTTTTTGACCATTTTTTAGCCCCTCTCGTGGCCTCGGTTTGCGTGCCACATCGGCCGTTCACCGTTTTCGATGAGTCTTATATCACCGGATTCAGTTTTCCGCGCTCGTGATAATGCTTGAGACCATTTCTCGCTCTCACCCTTAGATTTTCCGGGCGTTTTTTCCACGCCCCCCCCGTCGCCTCGGTTTGCGTGCCACATCGGCCGTTCTCCGTTTTCGACAATCCTTATGTCACCGGATCCAGTTTTCCGCACAGATGACGATGCTTGAGACCTTTTCTCGCCCTCATCAATCCATTTTTGTTCGGTATAATTTTATCCCTTTTTCGGGCTGAGCAACCCCTCTTACGAAAAAGGCACTTAGGGAGTTTCTGTTAAGCTCTTTTCTGACTCCTAAAACAATGAAAAGATCGCCGAGCAATCTTGCTTCCTTTCATGCTCGCTAAACGTATCTGAAAGGGCGTCTACCTGGTATAAGTTTACCCCTTTTCCGGACCTCGTAGACTAATTACGAAAAAGGTATACTCTAGTCACATCGGCTAGAAGAGTTCTCCATCCGCATCATTTTATGCTTTTTCGGGCCTTGGAGACTAAACTTACGAAAAAAAAACACCAACAGAGTCCACTTACCGTTTTCAGACTCTCTAAACATGAAAGCAACCATGAGCATGCGCCGTCCTGGGCTCACAAAATCCACAGGACCGTACCATTTCAGAGCACACTTTTATCCCTTCTTGGAGCTCATTAAAACTACGAAGAAGGAAGAATGGTGCCTCTTGGCGCCACGACAGATCATGTCTACTCACATAGCAGCTTCCCCATTCTGGTCGCCTTTGTTCAGAGTATTCTGCAGTATGTCACCCGGAAACCCCCTCGACAGCTACCATCAGCTTCACCCCCCCGGAGTCAGTACATACCCTTCAGTCCCTAAAAGATGATCCCCACACCTACAAGTCAGTTCCCTATGCTGCCAGGTCAACCATGTCATCATGCTCTGAACGAAGGAAGTTTGAGTCTACCCATTTTTTTTTTTTTTTTTTAACCCAGTTATTTCCCATCCCCACAAGTATGTCAGTCCTACCAGCAGTACTACATCACTTCAGTTTACACCTCGCGCTCCCAGCAAGGAAACATCATTGCCTTGTTAGTTGCTGGTCTCCCTCTGTCGACGACAACCATATTGATTCCAGAGGATAGACCTAGAGGCCCCTGTGTCTTGGACTCATTACCATTTACGATGAGTGCCTACGAATCATTTCGAGAGGAATCCTCAGTGCCTCTCCCAATGGTTGTTTCTCACATGCTCGACTTCAACACCTTGATCGCATCGTTGAGACTCGCACAGGGTATTGGTCCATTCAGTTATTGGTCGAAGACCCCGGATACCTCCTGACTCCTCCACATTTGAGAGTCTTCCTATGGATAACACCAGTTACACTTTTTCTATAGATATCCGGGCTGCGCATGGCGACAGTATTCAGATTTACCCAGGTTTCATACTCCCTTGAGTATACAGTTACAATAATCCCTAAGAGATGGCTCACAGTCATTGAATCCATACAGATGTTGGACACCTTCAGTTTCAGCAGTTCAACAGTTATTCCAGTGTATCAGTTATTGAGATCAGCCATGATCATGAGTATATCCCACAATCATGTCCCCTCTGGACCATTATGATGTACCAGTATATTTCTTTACGTATTAGATCCCCCTTCTTGGGACTAATTGTTTTGTATATGTCTTGATACGAGCATGGGAATGCCCGCCTCGTCCTTTATCAGAGATTATACCTCATTCATATTGAGGCAATGTAATATTTTTTGTTTTTGCAGCTTCCAAGGGCCGTGGCTCCAGTCTCCAACCGGTCTCTTCTCTCCCCTAAAAACCCAGAAAAAGGACAAAAGAACTATGATGTCTATCGGCCATACGATGAGCTCCTACCCTCACACATCAGGGGGCAATCTGTTAACACCTAAAAAGTGCTCACTAGCTCATTCCCTTACTCACATGACCCATTTGTCCACTTTTCCACCATCTGAGCCTCTGAAACCAACAAAAGGTCACCAAAAGACCTTAGTACACCCCTTTTTCCATTAAAAAAGATTATTTTTCCAAGAAAATCATAAAAAACCCTCAAAAAGGGTCCAAATTCCCAAAAATATTAAAAAGGGAATTAAAATATTATTTTTATTCAAAAAAGGAAAAAGGAGGGAAAATTACCTAAACTATGTTGGTCAATACCATTGGTTTCCACAAAACCACAAATGGTATTCCTCACCACCAAAACCTATAAAAAGGTGGTAGGGGCTCCTCATTTCACATCCTTCCATTATCTCATCCTTATGCTGCTGAAATCTCCCCTAAGCACTTTTAGCCATTGGAGCAACCTTGGAGAAAGAGACCTATTGGAGTTTGGAGCTACTCATCTTGGGAGTTGCTCAACATCAACCTTCACCATTGGAGGTAATATCGCAAGCACTTGCTTGCCCCCCACTTTTCAATACAAAAATTATTTCTTATGTTTCTTGTTCTTGATTTTTGAAATATTTAAATTATTTGCTTAGATTCTTGCTTAGATCCATGAAAAGTATTGTTTATTTAGTTTATTGTTTTTATTTCTATTGAAACTGCTACTACTAGTTAGTAGGTGCCCATAGCACTAAGCTTGGTTGCAAAACCGAGCCAACACCATCAATTTAGTGATGCATATGGTTTGCGTGCTAGCAATGCACATTGGAAATTCAAATATCATGTAATATGCATTTTAATAAAAATACCCACAACTAGCTATGCAATGCAACAAAGAGATGGGGGCATGATTTCACAAGGAATTGGGAGGGAGAACATTCAAACCATTGAGCCAATCAGGTCAAGCCAAGTGTCAATGAGAGAACCCATCAAACCCTCAACTACCCATGTTGACTTTTGTATCAAACCATTGATTTCTCCCAAGAGTTGGTTGAGGTAGTTAATGCCTTGGGAATGGAGAGGTATGGATGTCCAAATTCGGGTATGGGAAAGCCACCCTTTATGGAAAAACGTGTTGGTCTCCTTGGGCAAGAGGAGAGCCATGAATTTCTCCCCCAATCCATGATCCATGATCATTCCTCCTCCCTCACGAATTTAGAGCTACCTGGGCGTTTTCCAGATGGAATGATGAATTGGTTGTGAGAGAGTGAATGTCCCCTTTCCTTGTGAGAATCATGCCCAACTCAGGGGTGGCCTTCGGATGGAATCAGTATAAGCTGTCAAAGAGCCTATGGTTGGGTGGAACGTTGCAGCGACATAGCTAGTTGCTTGGGACAATTGCACAATGAAGATAAGTGTTTTATGTCTATGTATTTACTTCTGCAATGCATCAATTTGATGACTATTTTGATATGCTGGATGGGCATGAATTGTGTGTGTGGATTAGATTTAAATTCCGTTGTGCATATTCTCTAATTTGTATCTTCACACCAATGTTTAAATTCTTAGGATTCTAATTAGTGGGTTGATTCTTATGAAATGCCCAGATTTTAGTGCCATGTTCGCATCCTTGCATTGGGTCAGCAGGTGGGAACATTACAGCATGCATAAGTAGCTGAATGGATAGGTGAATGGAGAGTAACTCCCATCCTCCTTTATGCATCCCATATGACGATATCTATGATTCCTATGTGTGTCTTGGGTGAGACCTTATAATATCTTCATGATATTGAATATACCGACACCTGTAGGGTACTGGTGTAGCTATTTGAACCCTGGGTCTGACTGATGCCAACCAAGAATTGATTCCATTGTCAGGACCTGCATTGGGATTGTAGAGGAGGGATGGAAAAATGATGTGGAAACCCACCAATGGTTAAATCGAGGAATGGTTGGAGATCAAAGAGGAAACATTCACATAGAAGGAGACTAGAGGCCTACCAATAGATCCAACGCAATGGAAAGAAAGGTACATATATTCTGATTTACACAAAATTTTCTTTGGTGAATTTCCTTATCTGTTATAGGAAGGGGTGGAAAGGAAAACCGAAATCAATAGTACCTGGAGAAGACCTGAGCCAATAGTCTAGACTCAAAAGAGGGTAGAAGAGTTGACAAATCTAGACAATAAATGGTATAGGGTAGTGGATTTATGGTTTCGACGGGCGACAGAAGGATAAATTGTATAGTTTTCCATAGAGTGTAGTGAATCCTACAATTGCGCAGAGGCTAGGTTTGAAGCGAGTCCCAAAATAAGTTTTCTAGAAGAAATGTAGGTATGGATCAAGATGTTGTTCATTGAGAAAAGGTTGATGACCATGGAACCTGACACTATGGTAGTGTAAACCCCATGCTGAAGGGGTAGGGCATGAATAAGTGGGGGAAGTAGGTAATACAATGATGGATTTAGAAGAGAAACAAATCTAGAGAGAGGAAAGGTATGAAAGAAGAGTTGAGATAATGCAGTCAATTAGAACAGAGAGAAGAGGAAATAATTCAAAGGGGGAGACTAGTCATGATAGGAGAGGAAATAAGAAAGCCAGAGAAGAGACTATGCCAATAGGATGCACAAGAGGGTTGGATGTGTCAGAAGGGTGCAGAGTTATGAAGAGTTCGTAGTAGATGAAAGACCCCCAAAGAGGTGTGCGATATAAGACATAGAAAGATTAGAAGAGGACGATGAGATTGGACCCTGACGACAGAGAAAAAGAGGAAACCCTGAGGATGTAGAAGAAGATGAAGTACAGTTAGATAAAGGAATTTAGATGACTGTAATAGAGACTGCACAACTAGAATTGTCATCACTTGAATTCAACAATGTGAGAAGGAACATACCTAGAAGAAACCCACTCTTCATCTCAACCCCCTTGCACCCTTCAGATGATCAAGAAGCTAGTTTGTTAAACAAGTTTGATCAGGAATAAATCCCCGAAGCAGATAGAGAAGCAACCAGAGGTGTAGAATCTAGTTTTACCCTAGAACCTTATAATTCAAAATAAAATACTATAGTGACAACTACAACAATCTCGAAAAGAAGAACGAGTTCGCCAATACATAACAAAATTTCAATGACATTAAAATCCACCTTGAGACTTCTTGTCTTCCATGGGATAAGAAAGATGATGTCGAGCAACACTGGTTCACCTGTGAAGCTATTTGGTCAGTGAAGTAGATCATTGATGAAGCTTCCAAGATTGTGCATCTAGAGACTACGTTCAAATACAACGTTCTGACTTGGTATATAAAATACAAGACAACACTAGCCTTGGGCCAAATAAGACCGCTAGCGACCATTAAGAAGTATCTCCTGAAGGATTTTATGAAGCCAAAATTAGAGTCTCAATGTATCAGTGAGATAAAGGAAATCAAATAGAGGTTTGATGAGTCCGTGTGGGACTATGACCAATGGTTCAAGATCCCCCTAAATAACCTCAAATTTCCAATTCAGGACCTTCAACACTGGGAGTGATTTATCGCAGACCTACTATCAAACATCATAGTCCCCCTTACGCAACAGAAGGTGGACACCTAGTCAGAATATTTGGAGATTGCAATGTGCTTAGAAGCCACTCCATGAGGAGATTCTTTATCCATAATGGTGCATGTGCAGTCACAGCTTGATGCGTTTACTGTGTAGTTACAAAATATGTCAACAGGAAAAGTGATTTGCAAGAATATGTGGTGCAATTTCTGTACGATAGAAAGCCACCACAATACCAAGTGCACGACCTTGAACAATTACATGGATATCGGTGTGTCGAGCCCATTCCTAGTAGGATCCAAAGTGGAATGTTGTGAGATCTGCTGAACATGGGGACACTTTCCTATGAAATGATTGAACTTGCAGAAGTATTGGAGTTCTACGCATGCCCCGTTCTGTGAATTTTGCAAGTTAGTAGGGCATGATGGTAACAACTGCTAGGAACTATAGTTGATGAAGGATCATACTATGGTTGTGTTATGTGTTCAAGGCACATAATAAAATAAGGGGACTGACCAGGGAGTAAATCAGGGAGTAGCACATAGTGGATATCGAGGTTGTTGGCACTCCATAAAATTTTGTGCTTAAATGTCTTCTGACGGCGCTAATCATCTTCCAACAACACTGGCGGTGCAAAATAGAACATTTTTCATGGCGGGAGGTTTTCAAGCTTGGTCGATAAAAAGAACATTTGTCCTCAGTTGCAAACACCATGGTCGCAAAAGAAAAATGCTCCTAAATGTTGATGAACTAATTCTTTTTGAGGGGCTGAATTTTTTCTTAACCTAAGTCAAAAATGAAGAAAATCTTTGATTTAGCCAAAGAGTAAACTTTATGAAGGTTTTTTTTATAAAGCCTAAGTCAAAATGGAACGAAAGGATTTTGTTTTTATGAAGCCAAAGTATCAACTTTATGAAGAGATAGCATTTATTTTTCTATCCTAAGTTTTGGTTGTATGATGGAAAAGGTTATGTTTTTATGCCAAGTGGAGTAAAAGGAAAACGCCCAACACCTAGGGCTCACCATGGGATCGAGCCCCAAGCCAAGAGGGCCAACATATCACCTATTCTCCAAGGCTTTTATCATTTGTTACTTGAGATATGATATAATACAATATATAAGGAGTGGGGTATTATTTATGGTTTGCATATGGGATATATGAATGATATTCCAACCAATGTTTTAAACACTGACCGACAAGTCAACATCGAGCAGCATTAAGCTGACACGATGGAATTGTTGAGGCGAATGAAGTGGCTTTATGCAAATCACAAGTGCAGCACAATCTAGTGGCAAATAAAATCGACGGTCATCGCATCACCAAGTTGCTCGGGAGATAGTAGATGGGTCAGTCGCGAGAAAGAAAACCACTATTAAACGTGTCACTCTAAGAACTCCTCGCATATGCATGAAATGGTATTGAAAACTGCTTCGAGCCCATGCGATACTACCTCTCAAACAAAAGTTGTTTCCGGGTTATAAAAGGAAAAGCAGTTCTATTTTTTCACGTCTAATTTGACCGAGGCGCCAAAACTCCCAAACCCTAACGTCGAATGAGATGAGAAAACACTTTTCATCCTGGTGGGAGATATTCAATGAAGGTTGGAGAACACGGAATGCAAATCCATGCATGCCGAATGGCCATACAGCAGCTGAAGTATTCATGGAGGATTCGACAAGATTGGCATCTAGAGTCGATGTTGGTTCCATTCGATGTAGCAGAAGAAGAAAATACCATTCGTCCAGAAGGTGCAAAATATCATGGAGGTCGCATGCATATGCTCAGGTGATGTTGTTTCTATTCTCTGTAGCAGAGGATCGATAGAGATGGTTTCTCTTCCCCACGATATGATGGCCATATAGCCTATATTCAAACGTTACACTCAGTGATTGTTCCCAACATTGGGGGTATCTTTCCATGGCGCCCATTTTAGAGTTTTCTGTCAGTACAGTCAGCACGTCGAATATTGTCATTTTGGTTAAAAGCCCTCTCAGATGTGTAAGTTGCAATGACATTTCTTTTCTTTGCTAGCCCAAAGGCATCACTTATTGATCCCAATTTTGTGTTGCTTCACCATCAAAGTATGAGCAGATTGTGCGTGTTACCCAGGGACTAAAGGACCTCGCTCCATCCAGATTTAGGTATTGTTTGCTAGTTGGAGAATTTCAGGGATTGTAATGAGACTTATTTTGTGCTCTTAAAAACTAGAGGCCATATCCATGGTTTACTTTCTGGTGGAGCCCCTCTTCTAGGAGATACACAACAATTCATCAACGTTTGCTTTGGGGCTCCAATTAGACAGGGATATGGTCTCGCTGAAACTTGTGCTGGTGAAACCTTTTCTGACTGTGATAACACGACTAATGGCCATGTTGGTCCTTCATTTCCCTATTCCTATGTTAAATTGATTGATAGAGGGATGCATTGGTTCTATACTAGTGACATAAGGAGGTTTCATCCTGATGGCTGCGTTGAAATTATTGACCATAAAAATGGCATAGTTAAGCTTCAACATGGAGAATATGTTTCTCTGTAAAAGGTGGAAGTAGCTTTGGCAGTGAACCATTATCTGGACAATGTCATGATGCACGCAAGTCCATTTCACAGTTATTGTGGGTCTCTTGGTATTCCATCCCATCAAACTCTTGAAAGTTGGGCTCAGAAAGAAGGATTCATTTTCAAGGATTTTCGCAGACTTGTATTAGAAAAGTGAAAGCATTAAATAAGTTCGGAGTTTCAATTTTAAGAGATTGCAAAGAGTGCAAGGCTTGATAAATTTGAAATTCCTTCAAAGATCAAGTTGTTTCCCGATCCATAGACACCGGAAACTGGTCTTGTGACAGCAACACTAAAGTTGAACCAAGAAGTTATTAAGAAGGCCTTTGCTAAAGAAATGAACTATTGAGCATGGATAGTTGGAAAATAGGGTCGCTACAATCGTTGCCATTTCCAAAATTATGAGAGATATTTTTTAGGGTTTCGATGCAGACATTAAATAGCGTCAATTTCACTGAGGAAGCTACTGTAGCTGCCACTATTTTCAAAAAAATTATCCAGAAGTCTTGGAGATGTTCTCACGCAAGTATCAAGAAGGTCATTTATCACAATGGAAAGGCTTAATCAATTTTTGCAGCTGTTATAACACCACTTGAAGTGGAGCTCAACGAAGTCTTCGAGCATAATTTTAGAAGAATAAATAATGTAACACTTGGCATGATGAGAAGGCTGGAAAGAAGGGTTCCAGAGCTAACTGGGGCAGCCACTTAGAGAGCATAACAAAATATCTTCTGTCTATTTTTAATAAATTCCGTCATTTAGGAAAAACTGCTGCGAGATGTAAAAAGTAGTTAGGATATCTCTTAATTTTTGTTCTCAAAGGATAGGTGGCAGAGTTGTATTGATGAGTTGTCACTGAATTTGTAACTATTTTCTGTTAGGATTAGGTCGACTATGAGTCTCAGAATACCTATATATTCATGGCAATAGAAGATCTAAAAGGGGGGGGGATTTTCAGAGAGAAAAAGAATTCCCGTTCTGGGTTTTTGAGGTTTATTCTAGAAATTAATAAAGATTTCAGAGTTGAGCATATTTTATCAAAGATTCATGTGTTGTTTCAAAATTACAGTCTGTACTTTCCCTTTCTCTACATGTGCATGTTACCTTCTTTGTTATGCCTTTCATCATGTCATTTTCTTCTATGCTTAGATGAACGTTTATATAGAATTGAGATTCATGTCATATGCCTCGATTTATTCGCATCTGAGTATCCATTTATTTCTCCAAAGTTAACAGTGGATTCATCTGAAAATCGATGCCCGTTGTTAATGGACTGTCTTTATTTCTTTCCTTGTCACCTGCAAAATCTTATTGACTGTAATAAAACAGCTATCTTGCCTTTGTATGAAACATTTGTTTGGCTGTTGATCTATTATTTTTCTGTTTCTTGACTCCATTGCCCAATGATATCTTATTTCCTGTTTATCTAACCACTTCATTAAAAATCCTTAAGTTTTTATTTATTTTACAAATTGGCCCTTGAGTTTCATTGTCAAACTACTGTCGTGGTGACATTGGATGGCGGATTTGCTGAGAGAGCCCTCTCTAGCTGAAAGAGGCCAACTTTTCAGTCTAAAGATTGGTTTGAAATAGGTTACCTCGAGGTTTCTTTGATACAGCCCAAGGAAAATCCAAGTGCTAACAGAGGCCAAGGACGAGGTTATGGAGTCGGAGGCATACATACAATATATTTCAATTGTGGGGATCTAGGTCACTTGTCAATATTTTGTAACAAACCTTGTGCCCTTTTTGGGTATTGCCACAACACCGAGCACTTAACAAAATATTGTCCTAATCTGGTGGCAAATTGGGAAGAAAAGAAGGGTCATTGCAATATGGTGATGATCGAACCACGATAGGAGGATGGCAAGAAGGAATCGACCTATGTTAACATAGTGACCCGAGGAGGTGCAAAGAAAAGAGAAGAAATTTTTGGAGCACACGGTGTAGAGTAACCAGTCGATTCGAAGATAAATAAAGTTGTGCATGATTTGTTGAAGTTTGATTTTGTGCACCAGCGACAGTTCCCATGCAACGCACAGAAGGAAGTCGAAGAAGTAGCCCTGCGGGAAGAGGAGTTGCACTAAGAGCAACTGTGTAAGGAGGAACAACTACATAGAATGTGAGAAGAGGAGGATCGTTGGAGGAGACTGCGTGAGGAGGAAATGCTACATAGTTTGTGCAACAAGGAGTAACAAAGAATTGAGTGGCAGGAGGAAGAACAACGCAAAAGGGTTTAGAGCCAGAAATCTAAGGACCAAGTAAGTGGACTCTTGAAGTATTTTCTAAAAGTATTAAATAATACTCAGGATGCTAGTAAATTGACCAACCTGCTCACAAAGAAGGTTACTTTAAGAGAAATGGAGGATCCCATCTTGAGACCGCTACATGAGCAGAATGTGTGACAGGTGAGTAAGAAAAGGCACACAGGAAAAGATTTTAAGTTAACACTTGAGTTAGGGTATGAAATGAAAGACATGATGCTTGTCCTGGGGTCAAACCTCAACATTTTTCCCAAAAATTCATGGGAATTGATGGGTAAACCAAAGCTAGTATGGTCCCCTCTGCAACTCAAGTTGGTGAACTAGTATAAAATTGATCCCATTGGTAGGATGGCAAATGTGGAGGTGGATATTGATGGAGTAAATACAGTCACCAATTTTGAATTCATAGAAATATTGGAAGAGACTGATCCTTATCTAGTGTTGTTAGGGATCAACTGAGCATCATCCAGAAGGTGTCTGCGATCCCGTGAAAATTGATGATCTTGCAGAGGTCATTGAAAATTCCTCCATAGATGAGGTCTATAGAAAGTTTCACACTCATTGGGGAACAACATAATGGTAATTTATGCTATCGTAGAGCATAGGGTCCAGTTAGCAACCCAACTCCTTGCATGCAAGGTCATGCACAAGTGTCGTAAGTATGAATTACTAGTATGGGTCATGTTGGAAGCTAGAATATGTTCCATAGGGCACAAGATGGCAAGGCTCTAGTACCTCAAGCACAAGTTCTTGAAAGAATACCTCTATGTGTGGGACAAAGGAACCGAGTTCCACTTCAGTTGGGTCCTAATACTTGTCGACATGACTGTTTGGAAACCACCACCTGGTTACACCTATGACCACCCCATGCTAGAAGGATTCCTAGAAACAAATTTCCTCATACTCTAACATAAAAAAACCATGGAGACCAGGTACCCATCAACACCACCTTACAGTAGTGGTACACGAACATGCTCACAACTACGCCATAAGAATTCAGAATTCCACATTCCATTGTGGACAGGTACAAGGAAACAATGATTTTTTAAATTGATAATCATAATGTTCTGATAACCCCTCTCTTAGAGACACAATCATATGCATATGTTATTCATTATACATCACCTTATATGATATCAAGTCCACAATCAAAGAATGGCCCTAGCACCTACAAGCCTTCACAAATTCAATGCTGGAGATTCTGGAGGATTAAGACCTGTGCAAGAAGTCCAAGAGTGACTACGCTGACTCTAGTGTTCACAGAGCCTCACCCTGATTATTGGAGAAGCATGAGTGAGATTCAACATCCACTACAAGGAAAAATGCCTTTAGAGGAGGCTATAGCGTTTGCTCCTCATGGTGCGTTCATTAACAATAACCACCCCAGTGCGTTTCATCAAACCCTAACGCACCGAACATTATTTTATAATCTATTTTCCTAAAAAAAAATAGCGAAATTCTAACAATGGTGCATCCTTAGTGAAACACACCGGTGGGCTCCCAAGACTGCACCGCACCACCATTCGATTTATCGAAAATAAAAAAATAATTTATAACCGAAAAAATATTTTAAAACTATTCCTAGTGTGCTAAATGCTCTTTGCACACCAGTGCGTGTTGATAAACACAATGCACCAAAAATCATTTTATTAAAAAAAATTATTTTATTTTAGCATCAGCTAATTCCGGTGCATGCAACTTTGGATCATACCGGTGCATCGTAACTTTGAGCACACCGGTTTAGTGTTTAATAAAAAAAATAACCACGGAAGAAAAATCATTTTTACCCCACTTCAGTGCGTTTGAGCCCCTCTACACCGGTGCCACCCTTCACCCACCTGTACGCCCTGACATCCGTGGTCCACGTGGACACATCGTTGTATTATATTTGTAGTTCGGTTAATTTGAATTTTTCTCAACCATTTTGGAAAAATTCAATTTTACCATACATCGCCAATATGCCTCCCCTACGCATCATTCACTAGGTAAAATGTTTGTTACTTCACAAAATAATTTTTTAGTGTTTTAGTTTTTAAAATTCACCCTTAAATTTACCTTTTTCTATAAAAAAATTTAAAATTTTGCACGATGCATTCGAAACATTCGACTCACACCACTAAACAGTGTTCCTTGTAAAATTTTATAGAGCGCACCATTTAGTGGTGCGAGCCGAAGGACTTGAACGCACCACTCAACATGGAAAAAAATAAAACCCATAAATGGTCATCGATGAGTTACACATTTAAGGGCACCGGCATTCCGGTTCCCTTAAGTGTAATACATGCACTAGTAACTATGCCATTTATAAAAGAAACATTCGTTTAACGATGCACTTATGCTACTCATGCGTACTAGATATCAGTGCAATGACGTGGCGTAAGAACACCATTGATACACCTCCTAAAACACTAAATTCTCATAGATACCAGTGCGTTTAGTACAATAAATGGCACCAAAGTTCCAATGCTTGTTATTGTCTAGCGCACCAGTATTGGTACAATAAAACCATAATAATTTAAATGGTGCATGTATGTCCCATCATCGCATCGGCAACGGTGCAATTGCGTGAAATAGGCGCACCGATGACATTTCTGATAAACTTGTGAAAACACAATTAACGGTGCTCCTATGTCACGTCAAGGCATTGGTGATACGGTGTGTTGACATGGCATAGGTGCACCGTAAATATATTTAAAATAATTTATAATTTTTAAATTCGGTGCATTTTCATAACGGTGCACTAATAATATTTAAGAGCACTGTCAAATTCAATTTAAAGTTTTTGATATATAACCCGCGATGTGGCATATATATTGTAGCGCACCACTCGTCAGTGCTTCTAGTATATAAGTGCGCCTCTTATAAACCCGTGAACACACAACTATTGGTGCTCCTATGTCACGTCAAGGCACCGGTTCGCGACGTGGAATAGGCACACCTTAAATATATTTAAAATAATTTATAATTTTTAAATTCGGTGTGTTTGCATAACAATGTGCTAATAAGATTTAAGCGCGCAATCAAATTCAATTTAAATTTTTTGATATATAAGCGGTGCATCATAGATATTGTAACGCACTACTTCTCGGTGCTTCTAGTATATAAACGCACCGGGGCAATGTATTTCTAATATTTATGGCGCACCAGGTTTTTTTTTGGAAAAACTTTTAATACTTGATTTTGGTAGATATAATATTGTTATAATTCTTTTATATGTATGCTTATTAGACTGATTTATATTATATGTTAAATAGAGACGTGATCGCCATGAGGCACAACAGTAGCGCGAGGCAGAGTTTGATCAATACAACTTTCTTAGAGAATGGGAGGCCAGGGACAGGGAGAGAGATTTATTCCCTCGTCTCATTATGCCTCAGAATAGACACCTCTTGAGAATTGTCAGCCTCCTCAAGTTCTATGAGGAGGCGACATCACTCAAGGGGAACAATACACTATTGACACAATTGATCGCACGTTGGGATCATTTTAGGCAGACCTTTCGAGTTGTTCCCAATGAGTGGTTCCATTCCACTAAGGGGGACATTTAATTTATCACCAGGCTCTCTAGGAGAGGTGAGGACCTTCCTCAATTCCCTAAGGTTTTAGTTGGAGCTGTAGCAGCGACTGAGTTGGTATATGTTCAGATATATGTTGATGACAACATCCTCGAGCCTTCTTAGTTTTAGGTGCATAGTGGGCAGCTTTCCATTGCTGCTTTTGGTAGAGAGGCTGTGAGGTGCCTCTCTTTGTTGGTGATGACTATCGTACATTACACCACTGATGGAAAGAGCATTAGGTGGTCTGCTATTTTTTTACGACAGTTTTGTTATGCTCTCAGTCGATGTCATGCGTGTATTGTCGGGAGGGTGAGCTTCCCCTTCAGTTCAGAGTTGTTTTGTTTTTTTTTTAGAGATTTCTAGTGACTAGTCCATCTTTTGACCCGTGCCCTCCTAGGTTGATGACATATGTGCGTATGCACATGTGGGGGAATATGATTCCCAAGAGGGGGAAACCAGATTTTCCTACAAGGATCACTACTGATGTGCTTGGCATGCTAGGCGACAAGGACCAACCTTGATTAGATATGGTTGCATATCCACATGCGGGGTTGGATTGGAGAGGGTGTACCAACATCTTCTTCTCCTGGGACAAGCAGCCCGATCTCAGAGGTAAATTTAGCATTATGTTTAATTTAATCTATTTTCATTTTATTCTCATTATACTTATTTCAAATGAAATATTTTTTAAATTGTTATATTAAATTCATGTTTAATGAAATTGTCTAATTATTATTGTGTATTATATATTTTATAGATATTGGCACATTTGATGGTGATGTGGGGCCTCCTCCGATGTAGGATGATGAGGATGAGGACATACACATGCAGGATCAACCGAAGGTGCCTCATCTAGATGGACCTGGCCTTCGACAAAGGCCTGACCAGAGGTTCAGACATGATATTGTAGATAAGCTATCCAGATTATTAGCAGATTGAGGGGTTCGACCTATTCCTGTCAGGGATATTTAGAGGAAGGACCGATACATTGATATATGGAGGATGATTCATTTTGATATGAGGAGCTTGATGTATCACATTTTTTGTGCTTGAATTCTTTTGGATGCCATCCCTCATGGTAGTTCATCATCTGATGAGGGCGGAGATCCTCGGCCTACTATTCCACCTCCTTCTCCATTAGATGCTTTGACTGGTGGGGGAGCCTCCAAATCCATTGCACCTCCTCCTCTACATACACCTCCTATTGTTACTCAACCTCCACCTCCTACTCCTCCATCTTCTACTCCATCACCTCCTTCATCATCTCCTCCACCTCCCCCTCCTTCGAAAAATCCAACATCTAATATTTTATACCTATCTGACCAACCAACCTCTATTGATCCATCACCTCCTTCATCATTTCCTCCACCTCCCCCTCCTTTGACGGATCCACTAGTCCCCTTAGCCATGGATAGGATACTCAAATCGAGTGGGTTGATCCAAATTCCTAGAGATCATGTCTTTGTTATTAATCTACATGATAGATTATTTCCTAGCAAAGGTACTGATCATGCTTGTATCTCTACCGCTGGAGGTGTCGATACATCTGGTGGGTTGACAAATAGTGATGATGATATAGTTCCGAGGGTGGACTAGACATGTATATCTGACATTTATCATCATTTTGATGTTATTGTGTGTGTGTGTGTGTGTGTGTGTGTGTGTGTGTGTGTGTACATCATTTGCCATTTTGCAGATGTTGATGTTGATGATTATGCTGATGTTTATTTATATGTTGATGGCCATGCTGTTATGTTAGGTCAGGTTTGATGATGTTCATTAGATGTTTGTGTTTTCCATTTTACATACGTTGATGTAGATGATTACGTTGATGCTTATTTATATGTTGATGGTAATGTACTTGTGTATGTTAGGTCAATTTCAATTATGTTCATTATGTTAGAAACTGGAACTCGTGTTTTGTTACATGTTAATGTTAGATCATATGTGTGTTAGATGATGTTTAAATCTATAATATGTATATGTTAGATTATTATGTAGTAAATGGAAATGGAAATGGAAAGTTGATTACTAGATGTAGTGTTTAAACAATTTCATTTGGTTAAGAACCAATTATATGATGTGAAATATGGTTTATGTCTATGAAGTAATTTATGATTGTATAAAATGGTTATATGTCATTGTCCAAATTACTCATATTTTGTTTTCTGTATATATATATATACACCATGAAAAACAACTTACATGATTCAATTTTATTTTTGTGAACGTAAAGGCTAACATATTTATTAATTCTTGACTTGAAGGTGGTCAGAAATTTCTATATTGATATTTCAGTGCTTGTATTTTATGATGATTTTGTTATAAATAATGTTAAGAATTATAATTTCATTATTAATTTATGACATGTCTGTTAGACAGTAATGCTTTTTTTCATTATATGATTTGATTAAATTGAATTAATGTTATAATGTAATGTTTTTCGATGTTTTTATTGTATTTATAATGTTAACTCCAACATAGAAAATGATGCATTTGTAACCTTGATGGCGATTGAAAATTCAACAATTTTTTTAGTAGTGTTGAGCTCTAAAATTACTTAATTTATGGCATTGATAACAATGAAATTTACAACAAAATTTAAGGTGCTCTCTAATTTCTTTATCAATATTTGAATGTTTGTATTTCATGATGTTTTTGTTATAAATAATGCTAAGAATTAAAATTGCATTAATTTATGACATTTATGTTAGAATGTAATGGTTTTTTATTATATGATTCGGTTAAATTGAATTTTTGTTATAATGTAATGTTTTTCGATTTTTTGATTGTATTTATAATGTTAACTCCAACATAGAAAATGACACGTTTGCAACCTCAATGGAGAATGAAAATCTAACACTTTTTTTAGTAGGGTTGAGCTCTACAATGACTTCATTTATGGCCTTGATTGAATGTACAACAAATTATAAGGTGCTCTCTGATATCTCCATCAATATTTGAATGCTTGTATTTCTTGATTTTTTGGTTATAAATAATGCTAAGAAATATAATTGCATTAATTTATGGCATTTCTGTTAGAATGTAATGTTTTTTAATTATATGATTCGATTAAATTGATTTTTTTTATAATGTAATGTTTTTGGATTTTTAGATTGTATTTATAATGTTAATCCAACATAGAAAATGGCACGTTTGAAACCTTGGTGGAGAATGAAAATCCAACAATTTTTTTAGTAGTGTTGAGCTCTACAATGACTTCATTTATGGCCTTGGTAACAATTAAATGTACAACAAATCCTAAGGTGCTCACTGATATCTCCATCAATATTTAAATGCTTGTATTTCTTGATTTTTTTGTTATAAATAATGCTAAGAAATATAATTGCATTAATTTATGATATTTATGTTAGAATGTAATGTATTTCAATTATATGATTTGATTAAATTGAATTTTTATTATAATGTAATGTTTTTGGATTTTTTGATTGTATTCATAATGTTAACTCCAACATAGGCAACGACACGTTTGAAACCTTGGTGGAGAATGAAAATCCAACAATTTTTTTAGTAGTGTTAAGCTCTACAATGACTTCATTTATGGCCTTGATAACAATGAAATGTAAAACAAATTCTAAGGTGCTCTCGGATATCTCCATCAATATTTGAATTCTTGTATTTGCTATTTTTTTTTTATAAATAATGCTAAGAATTATAATTGCATTAATTTATGACATTTATGTTAGAATGTAATGTTTTTTAATTATATGATTCTATTAAATTGAATTTTTGTTATAATGAAATTATTTTGGATTTTTTGTTAGAGCAATATTATACCTTAGTACCTTAATCATTAATTAAATTATGATTATTAGGTTCTAAACTGGTTAATAATTCCTCCCTAGGTGTGAAACTGGTTATTATTAAGTTGCTAGGACTTGTATGGGGTAGTGTGAACAAGATTACATGGTTTGGGCCAAAGTATGGGCCAAGGAGGTGGTCAAACTAGCTGTTAAGCATGATTATCCATGCATTTATTGCCCAGCATGCCTAAGGTGCCTCCATCCCATATTTTAAGGGATATGTTTTGACCAAGGGCGCCGATACATTGAACCTAGTCTTTTATGCCATTTTTGGCTATTTTTGGCCTATTCTATCCTACCTAACTTCCACCCAACCAAATTCTTCACATGTGTGAGATCCATATTGGTTTCCCATGCTTACTCAATGTTCACATGCATATTTTGAACCTGTTTGGGTTATTTTGGAAACCATTTGGTTAACCTAGGGGGGATTGGGATAAATCTAAGCTAGCTAAGTGTGGACACCCCAAGTGGATATTTTTCCTACTATTTCTATATAAGGATGATCCAAACTCATTGTAATATTGGACAAGTTAATAATATCTCATCTTTCGATCATTTGTGCATTTTTGGAATTTGATCATTTGTTCATTTCTGTAATAGTTTGCACTTGCCTCTTGCTTAATGAATTTAATCTTTCAGCTGTGAGGAATCCATGGTAGCTAGATCCTACTGTGACATAGATTTTACATTTTTTTATTGTATTTATAATGTTAACTCCAACATAGAAAATGACACGTTTGAAACCTTGGTGGATAATGAAAATCCAATAGTTTTCTTAGTAGTCTTGATCTCTACAATGACTTCATTTATGGTCTTGATAACAATGAAATGTACAACAAATTCTAAGGTGCTCTCTGATATCTCCATCAATATTTGAATGCTTGTATTTCTTGATTTTTTTGTTATAAATAATGCTAAGAATTGTAATTGCATTAATTTATGAAATTTATGTTCTAATGTAATGTTTTTTAATTATATGCTTCGATTAAATTGAATTTTTGTTATAATGTAATGCTTTGGGATTTTTTTATTGTATTTATAATGTTAACTCCAACATAGAAAATGACACGTTTGAAAACTTGGTGGAGATTGTAAATCCAACATTTTTTTTGCTAGTGTAATTGACCTCTACAATGACTTACTTTATGGCCTTGATAACAATGAAATTTATAACAACAAAATTTGATGTGATCTCTAATTTATACATTATCAATATTTGAATGTTTGTATTTCATGATGTTTTTGTCATAAATAAAGTGAAGCATTATAACTGCAAATGTTTGCAAATGTTTTTGAATGAGAATGAGAGATAAAAAACAGCTTGAAGATCATCAAATCGACTTAATGATTAATAATAATAACATATTTTGAGAATCCAAGTTGTGGGTTTACATTAGTTGAGAGAAAAATGGTGTTCTTTTAATTAACAATTTGTTTTTCTTCCTATTAAAGATTTGATATTTGTCATTGTAAATTGAGTTATTGTCAACAAATTAAAAATATTGAATGACACATTGATAGGTCATATTCATGTTCATATAATTTAGATTTTTTATATTCATAAACATGATACTATGAGAAATTATACAACCATATTCAACATAAATCATATAGCTAGTTGTCACAAGTTCATCCATTATAAATATAAAATTCATAAACATATTTAATTCAATTATATTATGTAAACATAAACATATCATTATTAATATCATTGAATTTTACATTGATTCTTACAATTTGCTTGCAAGTGATAGAATCGAAGGTGGGATGGCTCTGATTAGGGTTTTGCAGCCCGAAGGGGATGCACACAACAAACCCTGACTGGTTTACTGATGGAGACGGCACAGATCCCGACGATCCACACAGGACACATTGATGACGATTGCATGAAATATCACACCATGGATGAGATGGATTATTCCTCGAACCCATCGGAAGGTAAAAATATATTTTATTCTTTTACTGACTTCCTTCCTATGCACACATCCAACATTCCTGTAACAGTTTCCACGCCGGATTTACCCTCTCTGCAGCTTAGCGACAACAATCCCGACGGTTACCTGCCAACTAGAAGCGAGTTACTGGGAGGCACCTTACTCCCCTAACGACATGTCTCTTCCGAAGGGTGGTTTCTCCCTCAATGTTTTTCCTATCAACTAGATCCGGGGCTTCGGGGTCCTCCCTACTCTCTTTTCGATATCCCGACTAGTTGTGCTCTGGAAGTCTCTACACCCACTGTTTCTACGATCATCCATACTGTATCCCTGTCAGATGTTTGACTGTTGGATATCACCCCCTCTTCTGATTTTGGGGACAGTGACTGGCCTCCTCTTGAAAACCCTTCACAGATCCCCATCACCCTTCCTACGATAGAACCTTTATCAAAGACCCTTGATGACTTCATTAACTCCATTTTATGCACACCACCACACTCCGGCTTCTACCCAACCGCACCCTGTGTTGATGTCCCTGGCCTATGCACCCACACAACCCTTCCGAGACATCAAGATATCTCACCTTCTCGTAAGCAGAAAGGAAATTTTTTAAAAAGTGCACAGGACTCCATAAACCTGATCTGTGGCAAAAATGTGTTTGTTGCAAACTCCCTGCACATGGAAGAGACTGCCATTGTTGGCCATGATCATGGGAAGTACCCGCGTTTGAAGATCCTGGACCGGTGGGTATCTAAAAATTGGAATCTCTTTTTTGACTACAAGCCCACGATAATGGTCTTGTCTAGAGTATGGTTTGTATTCAAGTTCAAATCACATGCGGATGCATGGTGGGTTCTTGTAGCACATTGGAGCTTGGGAAACACTCCTATTTTTTTTAAGAGTTGGACCCCGATGTTTGATGCAAACACTGAAAAATTTGATGTCATCCCTATCTGGGTTCGACTACCGGGTTTACCTTGGGAATTCTGGAACCCTGATTCCTTCCAGGACATTGGAAATGCACTGGGTGCCTACATTGATGTAAATATGTCCTTCCAACATACTCGGATCTACTATGTGGCTCGTATTCTGGTTTCTTTTAATGTTCGTGAGGGGCTCCACCCTCATATCAACTTATCCTAGGGCCTTGCACAACAAGTACAAAAGTTGGATTACGAGGGTATACCCTTCCACTGTCATAGGTGCCATGGCATTGGGAACCTTGAAAAGCATTGCTGACTCTCTTTCTAGCTGAAGCAGGACAACACCCGTAAATGGACTGATGGAATGAACCCTAGGTTGGGGGAGGGCACTCTGAAAGAAGGCAGACTGGATCCATCTTTGGATGAACAATAATTGAACACTAACCATCGGGACCTTGATGGGTCACGATAGGAATCTACAGCTAGAACTGCAACCTACACACATTCGTCTCCATGGGACTTGGAGGGCACTGCACAGGATCCACCGCTTGACAACCCTTTGGGAACTTCTTCCGCAACTTTACCTGGTATGAATAAAAACATAGCCTCTATTTACAACACTGTTGTTTCTAATTTTTTCTCTCTACATTTGGATACAAGTGTTACTGTTGGCACTACAACCCCTTTTCCATCATTGGTTCATACCTCTCCTACCACATCCACCCTCTCCCCTACTAAAAATTTGCACTGCTCCATGCCCCCCCCCCTCCCCATTTTCACCCTGCTAATCCCCCCATCCGTTTCCACCTCCTCTCTCGTGACGTACCCACTCTAAACACCCTCTCCATGGGTTCCAGTTTGGGCCAAAACCCTTTTCCTCGTAAGCATTCTCGTGGTCGTGGTCTACCCTCACACTTTGCCTCGGCTCAACAACATGCAACCTTGGACCTTGGGGATGGCGAAGAAAATTCCATCGTTGGGGAACTTAGAGTGGTGCATGCCCATTCAGGGGTTCCCCCATGAAAATCCTGTCTCTAAGTTGTAGGGGTTTGACAAGAAAAACCCAAAAAACTTGCCCTCAACCGGCTGATTTCTCTTCAACAGCGACATATTCTTGCTTCAAGAAACTATGGGGTCAGAATCGGACATTCTGGCTTTTCTCACCACTACCTTCCTTGCCTTCGATTTTGTGGCTATTAGTGTGAATGGAATTTCCAGGGGACTCACCACCAGCTGGAAAAAATCCACAATCAAAGTACACAACACCTGGAGTTTCTTTTCAGGCTTGGGTGTTGAATATTTTCATGTTGGACCCAACAGGAACTACAAGGTAATCAACATCTACGGGCCCTATGTTGACCATGAGTTATACTGGAATTCCTTTCGACGGAACACCATGCTCACTGGGGATAATATCACCATTGGTGGTGACTTAAACTTCACTCTTGGCACCCATGAGATCTGGGGGCACCTTTCTAGGGTCGATGTTCTTACAGGATACTTTGACCAACTATTAATTGGCACTCACCTCATTGACTACCAACCACCCATATTGAAACCAAATTGGAACAACCACCAAACCGGGGAGGATTGTATCACTAAGAGACTGGATCGTTTCTTAATTTCTGAGGCTATGTTGAGACAACCATTAAGGATGCATCAATGGGTCGACTCCGGTGGCATCTCGGATCACCATCCCATTTGCTTCGAGATACAGGGTAACACCAACAAACCGCCCAGCCCATACAAATTGTGTGCTTCCTGGCTTAAGGAGGAGGAGGTTGCTAACATCATAAAAAAAATTGGATACCCTACCAGCCTAGAGAGGGTATACATGTTTCAACACACTTTGTCAAAAATCTCACTTTGGTAAAAACCCTCCTGAAAGATTGGGCGCACAAAAAATGTGAAAGGGATACTGTGGAATTGACAAGGGTTGAATTGGAACTAGCCACTCTACAGGACCAGGTTGGGGGTGAATATGACTCTCTAGAATCAACCACACATATCAAAACATTGGAAAGCATAAGGAAAAAACTACTCTCTAAACAGGAAGAAGTCTAGAGACTTAAAAACAGAGCTATTTGGCTGGAAAGCGATGATGAAAACACAAAACTCTTTCATGCATATGCCAAGGGAAAAAATGCACAAAACACTATCTGGGACCTAAAGAATGAACTCGGAGAGACCTTCTCCTCGTTTGATGACTTGGCACTCTCGGCTCATCTCATTTCAAATCACTCTTCTCAAATGGTTATAGAGCCACTATTGCCGAAGTAATCAAACTATCACAATTCTTCCCTGGAGCTGTCACTAAGGAGGACAATCAGAACCTCATGGAAGAAACCACTGAGGAGGAACTCAATGCTACTCTACATAGCTTCCAAAAGGACAAGATCCCTGGCCCGGATGGATAGACCATTGAATTCTTCATAGAATTTTTTGACACTATTGGAGCCAATCTACTACACCTGGCTGAAGAATCCCACTGTGGGGGACACATCCATCCCCCCTGAATGCTACTTTCATAGCCCTCATCCCTACAACTGATAAACCATCTACCTTGGATGAATTCTGCCCCATCTCTCTCTGCAATATCACCTACAAGGTAGTGGAAAAGATTATGGCAAAGAAACTCAAACTGGTACTCTCCAACTTCATCTCTAAAGAACAATTTGGCTTTCTGGAGGGTCGACAGATTCATGAAGCTATGGGGGTCGCTCAGGAAATTCTACACTCACAAAAGTTAAAGGGTCTCAAAGGTGTTGTTATCAAAATAGATCTATCAAAATATTTTGATAGAGTCAGCTGGCTCTATCTTCGTCTTCTCATGACACATCTTGGTTTTGATTACCCTTTCATCAAATGGACCATGAGTTGCATCACAACTGCCTCCTTTGCAGTTCTCATCAATGGCTCACCATCACACTTTTTATGTGCTGAAAGAGGTCTTCAGTAAGGTTTCCCCCTTTCCCCATTACATTTCCTCTTGGTGGCTGAGGGTCTCAGCTGTGCTATCAATGAGGCTATATGTTAGGGCTTTTTCCATGGTTTACACATCACAAATACTCTACGCCTCTCACATCTCCTTTTTGTTGATGACATACTTATCTTTTGTGATGGTACCATTGGAGATGCTGAACATCTCAACAATATTCTTACTCTCTTTCAAGATTCCAATGGGATGGTTATTGATATCCACAAATCCACCATCTCTCTTTATGGACTGACAGCTATTGAACATCACAAGTATATCACTCTCTTCCCTTTCAACATTTTGCATCTGGATGAAGGACTCAAATACCCGGGTTTCCATTTGAAACCAAATAGCTACAAGAAGAGTGTATGGAATTGGCTCATTGCAAAATTGGAACATCGTCTAATGATCTAGAGTCATCGGTGGCTCTCTAGAGCTGGACGCCTGGTCCTCGTTAAATCAGTTTTGGAATCCATTCCTCTCTATTGGATGTCATTGGCATGGATTGATTCCCAAGGGAATTTTGGAAAGGCCAGGAAACTATGCTTTTGCTTCCTATGGTCTGGACATTCAGAAACAACTACAACTCCTTGGGTCAAGTGGGAACGCATTGCTCTATCGAAATCTCTAGGGGGATGGGGTCTAAAACACATTCATACCTTTGCCACCTCATTGGCTGCAAAGGATGGATGGAGAATCATCACTTCGACAAACCTATACATAGAGGTGGTAGTACAGAAATATATAGTTCCCTCAACAATACTCAATTGGATCCAAAAACCCACAAAACCCTGTGCTGGGATATCTGTCATCTAGAAAGTATTTTGGAATCAATATCTCTCATCACCAGGAGGCTCGCATGGAAAGTTGGTTTCGGTTCTCAGATTCGCATTGGCTCTGATCTGTGGCTTGGATGTCAAAACAAACATATCCTACCTGAACCTCTCACTCCTCATCTGCAATAGAACGAATATTTCCACCTCTCACAAATTGTAGATCCTGCTTCAACAGATGTATTGCAATAGGGATGGATTTCTACTGAGACTCTAAACCTTTCGGCTGATCTACATATTATTTAGGAGAACTATATCCATGCTCTCCGAATTTCACATGCCTGCATTACTGATAATGTTGATGAACTCCTGTGGATGCCAGCCTCAAATGGCAAGTATGCCCCAAAATTGGGGGATACAAATACTTAATGGAACTCAAACACCGACAGGATGAACTGAAATGGTGGTGGAAAACTATTTGGAAATCAAATTTCCCTTCAAAGGCTAAAATATTCATGTGGTGCACTCTAGCTAATCGTATTCCCACTTGGGATCATATCAAGAACAAACATATTGAAGGCCCTGGATGGTGCATTCTCTGCAAACAGGCAGACGAAACCATCACACATCTCTTTCTTGATTGTTATTTCATTGTTAATATATGGTCGGAGCTTAAATCGTTTCATGCTGTAGCTGGAAAGTGGAGGGGGCTTACTTTAGAAGAGGCTTGGAAATTTTGGTATGACTCCCTGGACACCACATCCATCAAATCCCTCCCATTGATCGTCATCTGGGGCATTTGGCTCGCCCGTAATCAACTGATCTTCTGTGGGAAAAAAATCCACCCCTTCCTTATTGATCAGCCACTGCCTCTCCATCCTATCACATTTCCCATAGGAAAATTCCACCCCAAAACACCGGGCACCGATTGCTGAAATCATCATTCCCAATACTCCTTGGGCCTACTTTGATGGTGCGTCTCAAAACTACATCTGCGGGGGAGGAGGGTGCCATTTTATACATCACAGACACACACTTCTATAAGATCCACATAGGTTTGGGCAGAGGCACAAACAACTACGCAGAGCTCCATGCTTTAAAACTTCTGCTCCTTTTTGCTTTGGAAACATAGTGCACTCATCTCCAAGTTTTTGGAGGCTCCTTGATCATAATAAATTGGATCAACAAAATACAACGCTGCCACCACTTGGTCTTGAGAACAATTCTTGAATACACACAGAGAATTATCAGTTTGTTTGACAATTTCACTTGTAAACATGTCTACAAGGAAAGAAATGTGGATGCGGACCTCCTATCAAAACAAGGGTTGACACTTCCACATGGTCAATAGAGGATTTCCGAGCAACACAATGATCATTTTCATGAATACTACCACAGACCCTTTATAGAGGGTCCTGATCCTCAAAATCTTCATCATTTTTCAGCGGCTCTATCTCTTCAGAAACTATTTATTGGGCACTGGTTAACTCATTATAGCACTTATTATTTTTGGACTATGTAATGGATGTATATCCGGATCTATGAGACAAAAACTCATATATTAATACACATTTTTTGATACTCAAAGATGAAAAGCTTACTTATCTGAAAGAGCTCACAAAAGCTCTTATACAATATGTAATTTGATTATACTTTAATGAAATTACGCTTTTTTCCAAGGAAAAAAAATCATTATTAATATCATTGTCACCATCTAACAAACATAAAAATAAACACCATCATAGCTGTAGGACCCCAATTCCAAAATTACTAAGTTTTAATAATAACTCCATGTTTACTTCGTTTTCACAATGTTTCATATTTCTGTTTTCATTTCTAGTTTTGTTTAAATTTTGGCTATAAAAAAAAATAACAGTTACAATTTGAAACAAATATATATTTACTAATTATATGTTTGTTACATTTACTATTTTGCAGGTTCAACAATCATATATGTACATGTGCCTATTTACAATAAATTTAAAGAAATTTCATTAACATCATAACCTGAAATAGTAAAATTTACAGGGTTGAAATGAATTTTATAACTGTAGGAAAATACCTCAAAATAGCTAGTAGATTCCCCTTTAGTTTTTTTGTTACTCCCTTTTGTTCCCTACTTGTTGTATGTCCTGCAGTAGCATGCAACCAAAGCTTTTCCCCAAACCTTATGAAACTCAACCAGCCCAAACAAGTGTGCCACCTTGTCAACTGGTGAGGTCTCACCGAACACCCAGCCCAAACAAGTGTGCCACCCTGTCAACTGGTGAGGTCTCACCAAACACCCAGCTCCAAAGGTACCCCTTTGGACCCCCGAGCCCAAACCGAGTACAAGCCAACCACAGTTCTATCCCTCTTCGAATTCTCCAACAATAACCCCTCTGTTATTCTGCTCTCCAAATCCTATCTCTTCTCTATAAAATTCTCCCAAAAATATCCTAAGGTAAAGATCCCTTATTTTCCTCCTCTTCTCCCCCTTATTCTCCCTTTGCCCACTCTCTTTCAAGCAATCACTACCCTTATCCCAAAATTAATGTTTTTCCCCTTCCCCCATTTTTTTCTCGAGCCCAACAATTCCCCCCATCAATTGGTAATTAATATTTTATTTTAATGTATGGGTTGGGGTCACCCACCAACCACAAGTTTCACATTAAATACGAACTTATCCTCATTATATACCATTCTTCATTCGTTGACTAATACAACACACAAATTCATATTTTTATTAATAATTTTTATTAATAAATCTCAAAGTCGACATTATTAACATTAATCGACAATAATTAATTATTAATTGACAATAATTACATTTTTATTCAACATTATTTCACGAAATTTATAAATATGTAGGCGAGTTATGTAAGCGTAGCTATTGCTTACATACCTCACGTAAGTACTCTAACAGTAATAAATCACACACATCAATCATAATCACGAAAATTATTGTTCATTGACACATGTTTAACATAGTTTGCAAGGTACAATATTTTACCTAACTACATCTTATTAACTTATGACAATTCATACGTTACTAAGTTACAACACATAATCAATAAAGTGTTTTACATGCATACAGTTAGATCTTGTTTTCATCCCGACTTCAAACTACACCTATCTACCTACATCATCTACCTAAATCACAACTAACTTCCACATCCTATCCTTTCCTCTGCTGGACTACCCTGAAGTGTCAATCCATGACCGACTCCAGCTAGAACCCGTAAGTGGAAGTGTCGACTACATCGGCCAAGCTTCCCCAATAGGCAATTGTTGGCTTGGTTTTGCAACCAAGCTTAGTGCTATGGGCACCTGCTAACTAGTAGCAGCAGTTTCAATAGAAATAAATAACAATAAACTAAATCTAAACTAAACTAAACTAGCATGTGCATTTTTTAATTAAAAAACAAGAACAAGAAAATATAGAAAATAAATTTGTATTGAAAATGGGGGCAAGCAAGTGCTTGCAATAACAATACCTCCAAGTGATGAAGGTTGTTGAATAACCCCAATGGTGAGCAGCTCCAATCTCCAATGGGTCCTTTCTCTAAGGTTGCTACAATGGCCAAATACTCAAGGGAGATTTTGGCAGCATGAGGATAGGAAGATGGATGGATCTGAAATGAGGAGCCCCTACCACCTTTTTATAGGTTTTGGTGGTGGGGAATACCATTTGTGGTTTTGTGGAAACCAATGGTATTGACCAACATGGTTTAGGTACTTTTCCCTCCTTTTTTCCTTTTTTGAATAAAATTAATATTTTTATTCCCTTTTTAATGTTTTGGGAATTTGGACCCTTTTTTAGGGTTTTTTATGCTTTTTTAGGAAAAATAATCTTTTTGAGTGGGAAAAAGGGGTGTACTAAGGTCTTTTGGGTGACCTTTTGTTGGCTTCAGAGGCTCAGATGGTGGAAAAGTGGACAAATGGGTCATGTGAATAAGGGAGTGAGCTAGTGAGCACTTTTTAGGTGTTAACAGATTGCCCCCTGATGTGTGAGGGCAGGAGCTCATCGTATGGCCGATAGACATCATAGTTATTTTGTCTTTTTTCTCGGGTTTAGGGAGGAGAAGAGACCGTTTGGAGATTGGATCCGTGGACCTTGGAAGCTGAAAAAACAAAAAATATTACATGGCCTCAATATGAATGAGGAATAATCTCTGATAATGGACGAGGCGGGCATACCCATGCTCATATCAAGACATATACATAACAATTAGTCCCAAGAAGGGGGATCTAATACATAAAAAATATACTGGTACATCATAATGGTCCAGAGGGGACATGAGTTTGGGATGTACTCATGATCATGGCATGACTGATCTCAATAACTGATACATTGGAATGACTGTTGAACTGCTGAAACTGAAGGTGTCCAACATCTATAGGGACTCAAAAAGTGTGAGTCATCTCTGAGAATTAATGTAACTGTATACTCAAGGGAGTATGAAAATGGGGTATATCTGAATACTGTCGCCATGTGCAACCCGGATATCTATAGAAAAATTGGTAACAGGTTGTATCCATAGGTAGACTCTCAAATGTGGAGGAGTCGGGAGGTATCCGGGGTCTTCGACTAATAACTGAGCGGACCAATACCCTGTGCGAGGCTCAACGATGCGATCAAGGTGTTGAAGTCGAGCATGTGAGAAACAACCATTTGGAAAGGCACTGAGGACTCTTCTCGAAATGATTCGTAGGCACTCATCATAAATGGTGATGAGTCCAAGACACAGGGACCTATAGGTCTATCCTCTGGAATAAATAAGGTTGTCGTCGACAGCGGGAGACCGGCAACTAACAAGGAAATGATGTTTCCTTGATAGAAGCGCGAGGTGTAGAACTGAAGTGTGGTAGTACTGATGGTAGGACTGGCATACTTGTGGGGATGGGAAGTAACTGGGGTCATATAGTGGGTAGACTCAAACTTCCTTTGTTCAGAGCATGATGACATGGTTGACCTGGCAACGTAGGGAACTGACTTGTAGGTGTGGGTATCATTGCTTTTTAAGGACTAAAGGGTATGTATTGACTCTGGGGGGGGTCAAGCTAATGGGTGTTGTCGAGGGATTCTCAGGGTGACATACTACAGAATACTCTGAACAAAGGCGACCAAATGGGGAAGCTTCCCTATGAGTAGACGTGATCTGTTGTGGCACCGAGAAGCACCATTGGGTCCTTCTTTGTAGTTTTAATGAGCTCCAAGAAGGGATAAAAGTGTGCTCTGAAATGGTACTGTCCTGTGGATTTGTGAGCCCAGGACTGTTCGTGCTCATTGGTGCTTTCATTTTTAAGGAGTCTGAAAGCGATAAGAAGACTGTGTAGTGGTTGTGACTACTGTCCTGTTGGTTTTACGAGCACAGGATGGTGATTGCTCATGGTCGCTTTCATTTTTAGAGAGTCTGAAAGCGGTAAGTGGACTCCATTGGTGTTTCTTTTTCGTAAGTTAGTCTCCAAATCCCGAAAAAGCATAAAATGATGCAAATGGAGAACTCTTCTAGCCGGTGTGACTAGAGTATACATTTTTCGTAATTAGTCTACAAGGTCCGGAAAAGGGGTAAACTTATACCAGGTAGATGCCCTTTCAGATACGTGTATCGAACATGAAAGGAAGAAAGGTTGCTCGGCGATCTTTTCATTGTTTTAGGAGTCAGAAAAGAGCTTAACAGAAACTCCCTAAGTGCCTTTTTCGTGAAAGGGATTGCTCGGCCCGAAAAAGGGATAAAATCATACCGAACATCGAGGGATTGATGGGGGCGAGAAAAGGCCTCAAGCGTCATTATGTGTGCAGGATATTGGATCTGGTGACATAAACATTGTCACAAAGGGGGTTACGGTCATTGTGGCATGCAAACTGAGGTAATAAGAGGGCATTTTGAAAAAATTGCCGAAAAGTATGGGCGTGAGAGCGAGAAATGGTCTCAAGCATCGTCACAAGCGCGAAAAACTGAATCCGGCGATACAAAGTTTGTCGAAAATGGAGAACGGCCGATGTGGCACGCAAACCGAGGCGACCAGGGGGCATGGAAAAAATGCCCAAAAAATCTGGAGGTGAGAGCGAGAAATGAGCTCAAGCATCATCACGAGCGCGGAAAACTGAATCCGACGATATAAAACATGTCAAAAACGGAGAACGACCGATGTGGCACGCAAATCGAGGTGACGAGGGGGCATGGTAAAAATGCCTGAAAAATCTGGGCGTGAGAGCGAGAAATGATCTCAAGCATCATCACGAGCGCGGAAAACTGAATCCGACGATATAAAACACGTCAAAAATGGAGAACGGTCGATGTGGCACGCAAACCGAGGTGACGAGGGGGCATGGTAAAAATGCCCAAAAAATCTGGGCGTGAGAGCGAGAAATGATCTCAAGCATCATCACGAGCGCGGAAAACTAAATCCGACGATATAAAACACGTCAAAAATGGAGAACAGCCGATGTGGCATGCAAACCGAGGTGACAAGGGGGCATGGTAAAAATGCCCGAAAAATCTGGAGGTGAGTTCTGTTATGCCTCTTTTCTATGTTGTTTTCTCTTCGAGCGGGTGCCGACCTTGCGACCATGGGTGCCCATTCGTGATGGTCTGGTGAGTCAGCCTCGCATGATGTGGTGGGGGCAGATGATGCCTCGTGGCAGCGGTGGTGTCTGCGGTTTCTTTACGGAGGAGGTCTATGAGCAGTGGGAGCAGATGCCCCCTGCTGATTGAGGATTTCCCATATGCCGGTATGGACTATCGAGGCGACCCCAGAGATGCCTCGTGCCTCGGGACAGGCCTGGAGTTTAGACGGTATGTTTTGTGTTTTTTGATTTATACTATATCATGTGTTGTTTGATTTATCTGTCTATGATTATAGTTAGATATGCATATGATGGCTTACTTGCATTGTGCAGATGTTGGTCCAGTGCCGTCGGCCGACTACGTGGCTCGTCGGGGGGCGGGCGATGGTCGTTGCAGCAGTACCGCCTCCACGCGATGGAGGGTTTGCGGCTCGTGGGCGAGGGGTTGGCCCTCGAGATGACGCCATAGAGGGTGTCAAAGAAACATTTGACATGATTCTAGCTAGACTCCCCGAGGATGGCTGGAGAGACTTGGACCGGGATATTGTGGAGCGTTGCTTTGGTGCGCCACCTGAGTGGCGGTTGCTCTTGTTGAGGACAGCGGTTTTTGTGGCTGAGCATAGGGATGGTGCTCGAGATGCCCCAGCAGGGCCGCTTGAGAGGAGGATCCGTCTACGGGATGATCCGGCAGGGGCCAGCAGAGCGGAGAGTTCGGGCTCGCCATGATCCGGAGGGGGCCCACGAAGGAGGCGCCAGAGGAGCCCAGGGACCCTGATGACTAGATGAGATGTATCTTCCCCCAAATGCTGATGAGCATATGGGGAAGCACCTTTTTGTACGGCTGATGTATTTTTGTATATTTGGTGTTGGGGGCACCTATGACATGTTGACTATCACGGTTTATATATATATATATGTATATATATGTTTGGATATATAGTCGTGTATGCACATGGATGCACTTGTTGTCTTTATGTTCGCCCGTGGAGGCATTTTGTTATGCACGTGGATGCACATTTTGTTATATGCCCGTGGAGGCACATGTTATGCACGTGGATGCACATTTTGGTTTTTTGTATATGCCCGTGGAGGCACATGGTATGCACTTTGATGCACATTTTGTTTTGGTATATGCCCGTGGAGGCACATGTTATGCACATGGATGCATTATTTGTTTATGGTATGATGCGATTGGTGTGCCAGTCAAGTACATTGTTGGCCATATGGTCTGCTACACTATTGAGGTTTCTTAAAACATGTGTGAATTAAATGGATTCAAACTGTCGAATCATTTGTTTAGTGCGCAAAAATTTTCTGAACAGACAGGGATCACGTACCTGGTAATCATTGTTGAGTTGGGAAACTAGGAGTTGTGAGTCCAAGAAAACGTTAAGGTGACGTATGCTCATTTGGAGAGTTGTGGCCAAGAGATCGGTCACGGCATCATATTCATCCTGGTTGTTGGTAGCGGCACCCAAACACACTCTGTCAATGTGGATCAACTCATGTGAAGGGGAATATATTACCCAAGCTGCGGAGGCCAGATTGGGGGACCAACGGCTTGCACCATCGGCGAAACCGAGGTAATAGAGTGGAACAGATGTGTGAACATGAGCATTGGAGGGGGCCGACCGGACAAAGGGGTATCTAGTGGAGATCGTATAAATGGCGGGGTCAAGGCCAGGTATTTTGGTATTTGACCAAGTAAAGACATTAGTGAATTCCTGGAACAGTTGGTGGTATTCTCCAATCTCATGCTCACTGTCGGAAGCTCCTAATATAATGGTATGAAGGGCACCAAGTGGGTCAGAGATGTCAATGTGGATGACGGGAGAAATATCAGCCATGGGATCCATTAACCAGTCGACATTAGTAGGAAGGAAATATTTGGACTCAACCGCAGATTAGGTAGTGGTGGTGGATGAAGTCTCTTCCGGGATGAAGTATGGATGATGGTGCATGTCTTCCCCTGGATAATCAAGGGCAGTAGGAGTCTTGAGAACCTCTTCATCATTGCGGGAGCTTTGAGTGGTCAAATCAAGTGATGAGGTAGTGGTAGTCGAAGATATCATGTATATGGTGTTAATCTCTCTGGATGAGGATGATGCGGGAGGGTAGATCTCCTCGATAGTATGGGGTGCCATCTCAAGGTCCAAATTGTTCATCTTGTAGAGAGCTACTCTGTAATCTGGGATGTCAGGACAGTTGTGGGAATAGTGGCCGTAAATATCGCATATCGCACACAGGTGGTTGGTACGCAGTGATTTATCACGAGGCATGGGGTTTGGATCTAGTTTGACCACCTGGATGTTGGGGTCATCGTCCAACATTTGCATGTGTTCCTGCAATGCAGTTAACTGTGGACACTGATGGGTTGGATGGCCTAACTCATCACACAGCGAGCATTTTGGAGGAGCATGAAATACGGGGGGAGGTTTAACTGCCTTGGGTGGGGGTACCGCAGTGTATGGTTGTGGGCCTCTGCCCCCAATGGGCCTGATGAGTGGAGGGGGATTCGTCGATGACGAAGGAGTAGTGATACCGGGAGGTGGTTGAGTAGAAGTAATAATGGGTTGCACCAGTTGCAGGATGACATTTGGTGTCGGCGGGGGAACGGGAGGCGTAATATACCACACAGGTAATCCCAATGTTAACCCGGGGAGACTAATGGTAGCCATAATCGGGGTGCTTACTACACCCGAATGAGGAAATAGAAAGGGGATTGTGTGGATGGGTGTAACCCCAATGTGACTAGGGACCAATGGTGGTTTGAGTAATAAGGAGGGTTGATTACTGGGTGTTTGTGAAAGAGTGCAGAGGTTAGCGACCTGGGTCTCCGGTGACGGTGGTGGAATGGCCTGGAAGGTAGAAGTCATCGGCGCGTCGGAGTATAGTCCAAGTCCCACTAAGGAAATGAATGAGGTATTTACACCACAAACAGATTGTTCAACCATGGGGAGAACATTTTCAGGTGTGGCAGGGGCCTTGGGATCGTAGTAGGTGAGTTGGTCGACCTTGACACACGCGTCCCTCATCGGGGGGAACTGCATGGTACGAAACACTGATGAGGCGACCGCCCCGCATGGCATACATGTAGCTGCGACCAAGTAAAAGGTTATAGTCCAGTTGGGCATTGATGACCTTAGTGTCAATGAGTACGGTTTTCCTAGCCAGTTGGATGGGGGACATTAGGTAAGAGACCTTGGGGTTGTGCCGAACGGCCGTTCATAGGCTCGCAACGCAGTGGTGGACTGCTGGAGAGTAGGGGATCCCAACTTCTGCCAAATGAATGTGGAAATGATGCATGTAGAAGCCCTTTCATCGATGATGCACCGATGGATGACAAGATTCCGAACAGAAATGAAAACTTAGAATGCTAAAGAGGAAGGCAGTCATGGTTCAGACTGGTCTGAATCGAATGCGATCAGCTGTGAATCATTGGGGTCAATGGCGCCAATGGCAAAGAGAAAAGTCTTACACTGCGAAGGATAGTTTTTCAAAACTTCTAAAGTAGACATGGTTGCAGGAGACTGGACTAAGTCGTCGACAATGTTGTAATTCGACGCAGCGCGAGCATTGGGATTACTGTTGATGCGATGAAGTGGGGAAGCGAGGTGCTTTGGAAGTGCCATCAAATGGAGCTGGAGGTATACATAACGTTTGATATGTGGGATTAACGTTAGTGTTCTTGTCGGCGGGAGGGGCTTCAGAAGTGGAGCCATATTGGTTTCGACGGGTTTGGAGGTTGGCATCGGCAGTTGACATCATCAACAAATGGTGAGTACCTGAATCGAACATGGGTTGATCAGGGGATGCATAAGTGATCTGTTGTGGTGGCACGTTTCCCCTGAGGGGGAGCTAATGGCTGAGTGTTCACTACACCCTGGTTTGGAAAGGGGTTTTGCAGCACTAACAGTTGATGTTGAGGTGATGGAGGGTTGGGTGGCGGCTGAGGAACCGCTTGCCCTTGACGATGGGCATCGTCAGTCCAGAGTTGCCGAGCTCATTCCAAATGTGGGCAAGAATGTGTGTAATGACCATAGACCCCTCAGATAGAACAAGGGTGGTTTGTTCGGCAGGTTATTATTTCTAGGCTGCTTGGGATTCCGATCCGGATTGCGGTTGGGAGGAGCAGCATTGTTATTTTGCGGAGGATTGGGAGGTGGAGGACCTTGCTGAGGTTGTTGGTTATTACCGCGGTTACGACCTCTACCACGGTTCTGTTTCGCACATTGGTTGCGCGGGTTGGTTTGGTTCTGGGGCTGGTTGTGCTGTGTGTACACTTTCCCTTGAGCAGTGGGAGGATTTTGGTTCGCCGCAGGTGCGGGAGCAGTTTGTGGTGGATAATACACCGGTGGGGTTGGAAGTGGACCAGATACCTGCTGGGGTTGTTGGTAACCCTGAGCTATTGGAGGTGTTGGGTTAGCTGTCGCAGCTTGCTACGGGTAATACATTGGTTGAGGTGCAGCTGGGGGGGTGTATGCAGGTGGTGCATGACCAAAGCACTGAGGTGGACATGAAGGTCCATGGGTATGGTGGTGTTGTGCCATGGGAGCATAAGAACTGGTTGCTCCAGACTGAGATGTATCCCGCGAAAGTTCAGGACCATTCCTAGGATGTGCAATGGAAAAGGGTTGGGGATGCGAGGCCATACGACCAATGATGCCCATCAGCGGCATGGGATGCCCCCGGCGCATCATGTTGGGATGACGCGCCCCGCGGGGGCATCTGGTATAATGGTATACAGATAACCTGACTGGGCTTAAATGAGATCAAACTGTTGGGCTTTGAGGATGGCCTCTTCTTCAGACTAGGGTCTTTCGGATGCCACATCCTTCGCAATGAGAGGGAGAAGGGATTTTAGAAACCAATCTAGGAAGATACGGTCGTCTAACTTGATTTTGCAGAGGCTTCGGCGTCGACGCCACTCATGAATGTGGTCAGTGATGTGGGTGGCCGTGTTCTGTCTGCAAGACAGTAGGATCTCAACGCCCGCATCGTAGCGGACAGGTAACTGGAATAACTACAGGAAGGTCGAGGCAAGGGAGGTAAATGTGGCATGCATCCCATGGGGTTGCTTGATATACCACTTAGCTGTAGAGCCAGTGAAGGTGTGCTGTAACAGACGGAGGCGGATAGAGTCATCCACTATGGATTTGGAGGAACACCATAGATGGAAGGACATGATATGGTTCTGGGGGTCTTCACCTATCTTGCCCTCAAACTTAGGGATGTCGGAGGGGAGTTTGGTGGGCATGTGAGGCCACGCAGGGTCATGTCTGATAGGATCATTGGTGAGCCTGGCTAGGTCTGGCAAGTTCAGACTTGCCATGTACGGTAAGCTAGCAGATGTAGTGACTGGGACTGGGACATGCCTAGTCATGGTGGTATGATGTAGGGGTCCAGTAGCACCTAAAGGTATGCTAGGTATTGAAGGTATGTGTCCTCCAATAGGTGTGGTCTGGTATGGGCCAGCGCTTCCAAGTGCAACATGGGTTACACTTGGGTTAGGAATAGCAGTGGTGATTCCTGGAATCTGGGTTGTGGGAATCAGAGGGGGTATGACCTTGATGTTGAGCATACCCATAACAGGTGGTGGTCCTGTGTTGGGGATTCCTATAACAGGAGGTGGCCCTGTGTTGGGAATTTCTAAGGGTGGAGTGTTTCCCATATTAGGCATACCCAAGGGGGTGGTTGCTACCATGGATGGCACCGCAGTAGCAGGGTCTGTGGATGTCTCACCTATGGTGCTGGTAAAGAGTGGGTCAAAAGGTGTTCCAGCCATAAGGTTGGTTGGAAATAACGCAGTGGGGTTTTCGGATTCTGCCTCAGAATCAGATGTGAAGTGAGGCGTGTCAGAATCGGATGACTGTCTGGATGACCGACGATGTGTCGAATCAAGGGATAAGGCTCGGCGTCGGTGACGTGGCGAGCCAAGTAGATTGAACTCTGGGAGTTCGCCCTGTAGACGACGAGAGGGTCTAAAATTCTCAATGGTGAGAAAATAAGTTTTTGTGTAAAAATATGTATGTGTAAAATGGTAATGTATAAAAAACTCAAAACCCTAATGCAAATGAAGGCTCTCATGCCAAAAAATCAACCTCAAAAAAAGGCACTTATTCTAGCAGTTGTGCTACAATAAGTGGAGAGATGTAAAAAATGGTCAGAGTACCAACATGCAAACAGCTTCTAGAAAAAATAGGTGTAACTAGACCAAAGGTGGGTTGAATCATGCAAACACCTAGCTAAAAGTATTGTGAATCAACAATCTATATTCTCCGCAAGGTGATGAAATCCAAGTCAGACAATATTGAGTGTTGAGTCAACGGCTAGATATCCCCCTACCGGGAGGGACACCGGGTAATCAATCCTAAAGAATGGCTACTAGAATACTCCGTTCATGACACGTCGAGAAAAGGTAAATCTGCCGTTTGGTCCTTGATCGCAATATCCCAATACAGGGATATCCCGAGAACTGCGAATGGTATCCCTTTGGTTACTGAATGGATTTCGGTATTCCACTCAGGCTTCCAGAACCATCCTCGCGACTTCAACCCTCCTAGGGGAGAGGCCTTCCCATAAACTGGTTGTGACCATGCCAATAAATACTAAGAGATTTTAGCTCCCTAAAGGACAACAACTATGTCTTAGATGTAATAACTGAGCGGTGTTATTAGAACACCTATCCCCCTCAATACTACCTAGCTACAAAGTTCTTTTAGTGTTCCCCAAGTGGGGTTAAAAGTGGGTTGAATTTAGGGTAAGTTTTAAGGATCAGTTTAAAATTAGCGTTTGAGTGGGTGCACGTGTGATATTTTAAACTGAAATTGAAAAAGTAAATGCTAAGTATTCAAAAAACAATGGATCTTTTGAAATAAAAAGCAAATATTATGACTTTTTCAATAAATGGAAATTAAATGCTTTTCAAGGACTATTCAAAAAACAACGGATCTTTTGATAAGGAAAGCAAATAATGTAACTTCTTTCAGAAATAAATGGATTTCGTTTTCAACAATTGCTATGGGAAAAATATTAAAGAAGCAAACATCAAAAAACTTTAATCTAGATAAAATGCAAAAATAGATCCTTCTTTCAATTTCTGAAAATTTTTAAAAAGACTTTTCACATGTGCATTCTAAATAGTAAAATTTTCTATGGCTGTAAAATAAGCAGGATTTCTAATACTGGAAAATGTGCTATGTGGGCAGAAAATACAGTAATAAATTAACTTTTTAAACGATTCAGCCGAATGAAAAAATTAGCATCGCGGGTTCTGACAAAAATGCCGCGATGGACCGCGTGGGTTTCTGTCGCACAGTCGTGATGGGCAGCGCGGGTTGTGGCCGCGAAGCCGCGATGTGCAGCGCGGGTTTTCTGTCGCACAGTCACGATGTGCAGCGCGGAAAAGGTCTGCGAAGCCGCGATGTGCAGTGCGCTAAATGGCCGCGAAGCCATGGTGAACCGCGCGGAAAAAAGCCGCGCAGTCGCGATGAGCCGCGCGACCTGTTGGGCGAAAAGCTGCGAGGCGAAAGCCGTACGCGGATGCCGAAAAACGAAGCCAAAAATTGAGAATTTCGGGCTGTTAATGGCTAAAAAATGGGCCAAGATCTAGAACAGCAATGGATCTGCTGTCTAGGGTGGCAGATCTATGATTTAAACTAACAAATACAATCAAAAAACTAAGATCTAAAGCAAAAGTGAGATCTAAAGATTCAAAAAGCAGCGGAGTCGCCAAAAAACTGTTGGCTTGGTTTTGCAACCAAGCTTAGTGCTATGGGCACCTACTAACTAGTAGCAGCAATTTCAATAGAAATAAATAACAATAAACTAAATCTAAACTAAACTAAACTAGCATGTGCATTTTTGAATTAAAAAACAAGAACAAGAAAATATAGAAAATAAATTTGTATTGAAAATGGGGGCAAGCAAGTGCTTGCAATAACAATACCTCCAAGTGATGAAGGTTGTTGAATAGCTCCAATGGTGAGCAGCTCCAATATCCAATGGGTCCTTTCTCCAAGGTTGCTACAATGGCCAAATACTCAAGGGATATTTTGGCAGCATGAGGATAGGAATATGGATGGATCTGAAATGAGGAGCCCCTGCCACCTTTTTATAGGTTTTGGTGGTGGGGAATACCATTTGTGGTTTTGTGGAAACCAATGGTATTGACCAACATGGTTTAGGTACTTTTCCCTCCTTTTTTCTTTTTCTTGAATAAAATTAATATTTTTATTCCCTTTTTAATATTTTGGGAATTTGGACCCTTTTTGAGGGTTTTTTATGCTTTTTTAGGAAAACTAATCTTTTTGAGTGGGAAAAAGGGGTGTACTAAGGTCTTTTGGTGACCTTTTGTTGGCTTCAGAGGCTCAGATGGTGGAAAAGTGGACAAATGGGTCATGTGAATAAGGGAGTGAGCTAATGAGCCACTTTTTAGGTGTTAACAGCAATCACTAGTATCATCACACACCTTGGGGAGCGCGTCGTAGCACAGCCCTCCCATGACTCCGGGTTTCGGGGATAAACGGTGGGTAAGCCTCCACCCCCACTAATGGAACAAGGGACTATTTGTACCCAAAATAATAACTGCATTGCACCTGTACTTGGTTTGTCATCGTATAACCAATCTGGGCAGTTGAGTTTCCTGAAACCCTACCCCACCCATGTCATAATATACATCATAAAAATAATCATGCGAAAGTAAATAATGCATCACTCGCATACCATTTATCTTTTGAAGTCCATGTCCCCGAGGCTCTCCCACCTCATAGGATCCAGCTATTACGAAGCCTTTTAACCTATAAGTTAGTTTCTGACATACAGTCTAGAATATTGTGCATAAATCCTCAACATGTACACATACATTTTCATCTAACATAACAACAATAAATTCATTTATTCGCCATGCACCTGGCATAACATTCATTTATTCAAAATGTAACTGTAATGGTATCCACATACCCATCATTAAGTAATTTCCATATATAATTAACACATGATACATATCTAAACATGACTACCGATCATAATACTAACATCACACACACACATATATATATCGGTAAAATAATAGAACCATATGTCCACAGTGTCATCAAATCGACGAAGTCTCACAATCAAACAAATACAACATATAATAGTAGTTTAGGTAGTAATGTCAAAATGGGGCGTTACAAGGATCATATAGCGAAAACCATGCACTCACGAATTAATACTTTTCTAAAGCTTGAGGAAGCACGACAAAAGGCCAAAGATAGGTTCAACCGTCACCAAGACATTGTTAAAAAATGGTTTGGTAAATGAAAATCTAGCAAGAAATTTTTTGAGGTAGGAGACCTAGTTCTAAAGTGGGATCATCCTCATGAAGAAAAGGGAAAACATACAAAATTTCAATAATTGTGGCTTGGTCCTTATCAGATTATGGAGAATCTTGTCCCAATAACTTATAAGTTACAAGATTTACAAGGGGAGAAAGAAAACCTCCCTGTCAACAGCCTAACACTCAAACACTACTTTTCTTAGATTTAGGGAAACCTGTTGTACATAAATAAATTTGTTGATTTTATCCTTTTGTTTGATTTCATTTGTTTTCATCTTAGGATAGTTAGCTTCAGCCTTATCTCATGTTGTGCTGATTTTTCTTTACTTGCTTGATTTTTTTTAATAAAACTTAGCTCATCTTTTAGAATGATATGCATAAATGTTGATAATCACCAAAATGATTAGAATTAGCTTCATAAAAAAATAAATTCTTTTTGTAAAAACAATGTCATTAGTGGTTTTAATTGCTGCTTTGTATTAAAACGGGAAACCTGCTTCATGTTTTATGTTGTGTCAATGTAAACCCCGTGAAATAACAGTGATCTATCAATTCTAAATTACTATCTTGGGGCTCCACTCACTTACACATAAATAACCCATCTCAGGTAGCCTAATATAATCAACCCATGGAAAGGAAGCAAGTCGTGCAGATGTATGGCAATTAAAATGATCCCTTGCTATGAAAAAATTACAGCCAAAAGGCATATAATGAGGAGTCCAAATTTCTGAAATTTTTCATCTCCATCCAAGAAATGGTTTTGAAAATAAATACATCCAAATCAAGGAAGATTTCCCAGATGATAATTCCAAAAATTTCTTCTCCCGTCCGTGAGTATGACAAACAAAGAAAAGTCATCACTCACACAAAAGGACATTATGGATGGAAGAAACCACATCAAATGTTGAAGATTGAATAAATCTATTTGTGAAAGACTCGGACAATAAAACTCGTCAAAAGAAAGCATCTAAAGAAATGTTGATAGCATGGGAATGAAGAACAAATGAATACATCTCTTTGATTTTGTTATGATCCCATGGAGTCATATTTAGAGGTAATAAAAATATGAGACTAATAATGAATTCCATATTATGGCCTCAGGAGAGTGGCCAGGAAATCTGGTCCAGGTTTCCCTATTTCCCAAAATGAATGACCAATATGATTCAAGAAATCTCCTCTCCCTACATAAAACTTTAGCCTTTTAAAACCCTGGTAAAATGATAAGGGCACAATTTTACAATAAGAATTAATCACAGACAAGCAATTGTGATACTAAAACAAGTTTGTTTAGAGACATGTGTTCACCAACTAGTTTCCAATTATTGCAGCTGCAACCTGATCCCCAATTTTTTTTATAAAATTGTAGGGCCCCTCTTTTATTTTTGGATTTCACTCAGAGTTTATTTTCATCCTGGATATACTAACCCCTGACACTTAGATTTTTATTGAAAAACCAAAGAAAAGCATTCCCGCATGTTAAATTGTGGGTTGCAGAAGTGCAGATTTCCTTTCTGATTGTTTAAAATTGTTTTCGCAATCTCGCATGCCCACATGTCCAAGTGCGGATTGCGGATTGCATTTCTGACTTTCTAAAACTAATTCCGCAATACCGCAATTATGCATCCCACATCTCGGCGTTCCCCGCATTTTCGATTGCGGATTGCAAATTGATTTTCTAGTTTTTTTAATTGGTCTCCCGCATTCCCTATGTCCGCATCCCACTTTTCTGCATTCCACAGTTTCGAAATCCGCAGTTCTGATTGTGGATTGCAGATGGATTTTATGATTTATTGGAATTGTATTCCCTAATTCCGCACTCCCACATTTTCGCATGACCTCATTGCGGAATGCAGAAGGTTGATTTTTGGTCATTTTCAAAGGCCTTTTCCGACCATCCGCCTATGCGTTAGTTATCATTTTCACGCTGAAAAAATATCATGGAAGGATGAATATTTTGTTTTGTAAATAATATTGATAAATCATACCTCTGAATTTTGTATAATCTTCATTAACACTTTCTTTAACAGTAAAATGTTCTTATGCATTGATTGTGAATTATTCCTATGCATTGATCTTGTTGTTTCCCCAGGACGCAAAGGAAGTTGAAAGGCTGTGAGTAGAAGGAGCGACAAACACAAAAGAAAAATTGGGTAATCCAAAGGACGCAGAGGAAGCCGAATTGATCATTCATAATGCATAGGGAGCCAAAATATTGTGCGTCGAAGAAATGGCAGACACAAGAGCCAAATTTGGAAAGCCAAAGGACACAAAGGGAGCCGAAAGACCGTGCCAAAAGAAATGGTAGAAACAAGAGCCAAATTGGAAAGCCAAAGGACGCAGACGGAGCTGAAATGATCAGTCATTCAAGACAAATTCTCTTGTAATATACATATGGGGAAAGGTTACTAGACAAGAGGAATTTTGCTAGTGAAATAGAGACGAGATACATTGTTTAAGAGCTATTTTTCCTGCTAATGAGGAAGGACCTATTCGTTGGGAAAAGCTTTCACATATTTTTGCGTGGGGTGTGTGACTAACATATTAGAACTATTTCTTGTTTTTTTCATGTTCATGCTGTGAGATATTTCTAATTTTGTTGAACTATTTCAATGGTGATGCATGATTTTACTTATAATATGTAAATGTCCGTGTGATAACAGAGTAATAAACTGGTTTAATCATAATCAAATATATCTTTGTAATTTTCTGTTGTGAGTGTGCATACTTTATCTTAATAGTTATCTGTTGGATTTCTATAAAGCATTCTCATATTATTACTCTTATTTAAACTCGCTCCTCACAATGATAGATTAGTTAGTGTAGAATAGGGTTAGATAATTGATAAGGTAGAAGTGATAAGACGAGAGGTAAGAACCTACGCATCACTTGTGAGGCTTTTTCCTGTCAATTTTAGGTTAGATGCATTAGTTAGATTAGAAGCACTTGCATAATCATACTCTAAACATAAAATATAAACAGTGGGACAGGCCGCAACCAATACATAAATCAAGCATATACACCTACGGTAGCCGGACCATTAACCAGATGGATTCCCCATACCAAACAATGAGTGATCTAATTGGGATTATTCATTGGGGAGAATCCCTACCATCGATGCTAGGATTTTCTAGGAATCAACACATTCGTGTATGAAATGAACCAGTGTGGTCGGATAAATGTACGACACTGTTAAATCTAAATATAATGGAAAAATGTACAGTGCGTATGATATAAAATATCACACCAGTGCGTTTATTTTGTACAGATGCATCAGTGCGTATTTAATATACTCAAGCACTGGTGCGGTGTTGAAATTTGATTCTTTCCAGTGCTTGTTCTGGTTGAGTGCACCGGTGCTTCTGTTCTAATTATAACACACCAGTGCATCATAGTTGAAAACCCATCGGTGCGCTTAATTTCTGTTGTGCGCACCGATAAACTAACCTCCACTAAAACCTCTGGATGTCAATTATTTTTTAGTTATAAATTTTATCCGTTATGTCCTCCTTAAAAACATCCGCTACCATTGGCAGAGGTCGTAACTAAGGTTTTTTTGAGAATTTTTGCCAATATTGTAACACTAAAAACATCCACTATGACCTCCGATATAGGGACTTTTCCTTGTATCGATAGACTCAGCAGATATAGGAATATAAGAAGAAACATAGGAAATCTCCATCCCCATCACCGCACCTAGATCCTTACACCGAAGAAGAAGAAGAAGGGAAAACCCCACCAGCAATGACCCTTGGAACAATGCCACCCACCTCAGTAAGAAAAAATCATTTTTTAGAAGTTTGGGACTGATATGGCACAAGAACAAGAGAAAGTAGCAGAGCAAACAGACACAAGAGATGAAAAAGGAGACAAAGAGCACACTACACTGGCACAACAAAGCACAAGAGGCTTAACACTGATTTCTACAATCATGGAGTAGCTGTAGTCCAACTAGGAGGTAATCCATATCCTTCATAAATATAGTAAGGAACAACTGAGGGAAATCAAGATGGTCCTACACATAGACCTCCTAGTGTCAGTTGTGTAGATGTCTAAAGGTCCAAGAACTCGTAGAGCACATGAGCTGCAACAACAAGTGAAAGAGGCCTTTTTTGTGTATGACTCTTTGGATAAACCCCTTGGACATCATATAAGTTTAGTCTCCAGTGGAATCAAATACACAACCTCTTCCTTACAATGAGTTGAACCTAGAGCTAGTACCAACAAAGGACCTACAGTACTATGCTACCCAGATCTTCACTGAACTGGGTGACTGCCACTCTCAACTGAGCCATTTGTATACTGGGTTGAATCAGATACATGCTGAGATGGTGAAAGAGGGCGCCGAGTTAGATTCAGTTGTGGATACAACCTATTCTACACTACCAAACAGAAGTTCCTGAACTAAAATATAGCTACCACATGTGCATAAAGTGGGGCAAATAAAGAACATAGTCGTTGAGCTGCAGTATAAAAAGGCGGAGCTAAGGGATTAAATCAAGACAACTCTGATACTAGAGAAGATCGAGCTAGCATAGAAGATTTAAGAGATTGCATAGAATCTACATCAAGAAGAGGAAGGAGTTGCAACCTTAGCAACGATCATAGAATATAGTTTCAACATCTGGAATCATTAGTAGGATGTACATGAGTTACAAGAATCTGACAAGCAAATGAGGGAGTGCAAGGCACATGTGAGTGTGAAGAAACAAAGTTTGGTACAAATTGTACCTTCCACGCGTAAAGAATCCATCAAAGAGAGATATGGCCTAACTCGAAAGATCACCACCAGCAAGATCAAACAACAAACTATTTCATGTATTGTTGTAGAGGCATAAGAAAAGGCACAAAAACATTTTGACAGTTTTTCGTAGCTCCAAACTAGAGCCACCAAAGTCATCACCCTAACAAAACAAGGAAAAATGAGATGGCAAAGAGTACAAAAGAGGTTGCGGACAAATACAACAACCAACTCAATGACATTACGGGTGACTTTGAAGGCATCAAGCCAGAATTCCAAAAGTTTGTTAGTTGGTTGTGCACACAACTACCATCAGTGGCAGCCTTGGAACCTTGAGGTTTGTGGCTCAGGACGAGCCACATCATAGTGGTTGGGGCTTGTTGGCACCTAATTTTTGGTACAAGTGGTCGTGCGTCAACAATTCCAGGTGGAAAGGGAGAGTGCACTCAGGAAACAACACGAGGATATTTCATGTCGTGCATCAGTAGCAATCTACGAGTGGAATTTTGCATGCCTATCAAATCGCGCACAGGCTAATGACCAGAAAGGAGAACATGATCCTAGTTAAATGCTTCTTTTGTAATGGGTGGGGGTTTTGATGTTAATGAGTTATTATTGGGTAATACCAGGAAACCTAAGCTATTGAGTGGAATATGAAGCCTTTGAGATGTCCATTTGAGGGCTGTGGAATGTATACAATAATGTTTTGATGAATAATAGAAAATCCTATTTTCTATATTCTGTGTAGTGTGTATTTTTCTATCATGTATTATGTTGAATGTATTATTAATATCCATATATGAGTGATACATTGTTTAATATATTGAATGCATACATAAGTATATGAATTAATATATGAATTGGGAGTAACCCCCAATCCTCCTTTTTGCACCTCGTATGATGGTCTATGTGATTTGTACGCATGTCTTGGGTGAGACCTTATCCCATCTTCAGGATATTGAATATGATGAAACCTATAGGGTACTTGTTGGCATGGCCATTTGAACTCTAGGTCTGACTGGGGCCAACCAACAAATTCTTAAATGCACTATAGTATTGCTATCCTCCAATTCCTCTCTCTTACAATCAAAGTCATAAAAATCATGAATCCAATGAAGAGCTTGACTCTCTTGGGATAGGTGTGTCATAGACCTTGTATTCCTATAGCACAACATGTACTCATTGCTATGTTGTAGTAGAGAATAAATGTTGTGCAATGGTAGGGAAAACATGCTAAGTAGTGGCAAAGTATAAATGAAAATAACTAGCAGGAAATGAATTCTAAGCAGTAGTAGTTAGCCAATTAATTGAAATACCAACTGAATTGAAATTTGTTCACGAGTTTTTAACTTATAGCTTTATCTATAAATCTATTCTATCTATAAATTGAAAGGTGTACATGAGTTTTTAGCTTACTATAATATTTCCAAAATGTTTCTCCATAATTCTTATGCTACTAAATACTCTTGTTGAGAGCACTAAGACTCTTTATTGTATTGTAACCATTAGATATTCATTGATTAATGCATTTCAGTGTGCTTTAGAATGTGTTTTTTTTTCTTCTAGAAGGGTTTCCTCTGGAAATCATTGTCTAATGGTTGTATTTTTTTGTATTGTTCATTACTACAATTTTGTTTATCTAAATATTTGCACATTATTTTCTTTGATTAGTGTAAGAAGCATATTATGAACTTTTGCTTCCTTACATTTATTATCAGATACTAATCACCTTAGATCCAAGGTGTTAGAAACAAGTTTTTTATTATCTAATCTTGGTTTGATTGGGAGTTTGCATAGAAGAAAATCTTGTTGCAAGGAAATCACAAGCACACCTAGAATATAAATGTATAAGTTTAATGCATGCACCAACTTCAAGCCATGGAATATCAAGATGGAGGATTTGCTCGCAGATTAATATATATGGCCTACTATACCTAGAACTAAACTTACTTGTATGAAAGATGAAGAGTGGGAAGTGTTGGAGAGAAAATTGAGAATCCTTATCAGTATCTATTTGGACGATTAAGTGTTATTGGATGTTTTTGAAGAGAAAACTATAGAAAACCGTTGGAAGAAGTTAGAGAATTTATACTAGGATAAATCCCTAGTCAATAAACTTTTTTTTCGAAACAAGTTGTTCATATTGAAAATGGGTGAGGGTGATTATGTTGTTGAGCATCTAAATTCCTTTAATACTGTTGTGACCTAGTTGATCTCACTTCGAGTGAATATGGATGTGGAGCATCATTGTATGATCCGTTTGTGTTTATTTCCATATTCATGGGAGAACCTGGTAATGGCCATTGGAAGCACTATAAAGACATTGGTACTTGATAATATTGTGGTTGCTTAAATACTCTCATAGGAGGTGGGGTGAAAATATTCTGAATCCACCAATGAGGCCTTAGTTGTTTGTGAAGGATTAAAAGAGAAAGGAAATGTTGGTTGCTAAAGGATATTCCTAGGTTGAGGGGTGTTAAATATACAACATTAGGAGACATTGTCCAAACCAATCTTGTGTAGCACAGATTGATCCTCCCGTATAGAGGTGAGCACTTTGATTGCCTTCCGTGTAAAGGTTATTCCTCCAATATAGAGGTAATTGATCAAAGTAATGATGTTGTAAAGTCTTGTTGGACAAGGCTCCAGACTTGTGTGTTTCAAGTCATGATTATCATGTGAGCCTTCCGTATAAAGGTATCCATGAGATGGACCTCCTGTATAGAGGTGGACCTTCCATATAAAAGTCATGCTTTACTTGTTAAAAAAATTTAATGTTGTGTGATGTATTATTAACCATGTGATCACCAAATTGATATTAAGTCCCCTTTAGAGATAGATCACCTCTAAAGTGAATTACTTTAGCATATGATCATTTGGTCTGAAATAATATAATATGATCACAACATCCGATAATTATTCTTAGTATAATGTAATGTGATGGATAATTAAAGTTAGCACATATTGACCATGAGAATTCAAAATTGCCCATGCAGACACTTCATCTAATTAAAGAGAACTCGAATTGTTAAAGCTTCAATTATAAAGCTTCATTTATAAAGATTCATTTATAAAGCTTCATTTAAGTATCAATGCTTCAGTTCAAGCATCAGTTAAAGACCTTAGTTAAATAAACTTAATTCATAGTGGTCACTTCAATTAAATCAATCAGCATGATTCTAGTTAACTGTGTTAAATATAAAGGACTAGTTAACTAAAGTGTTTTCACTTTAGTTAAACTAAAAGATGACACTTCAGTTAAAGAGAGTTAACTAAGTGACAACAAAGATCTAGTTAACTAAGTGTTATTGCATGACGACACTTATGTTAAACTAAAATATGACACGTGAGTTGTGACACTTGCATGTCGACACTTAAGTTAGCCACATAACTAAGTGGGCAAGATTTCAGTTAAGAGGTGAGATCACCCTAAGTGACAACTCAGTGAGATAAAGCACTGCATGAGAAGTGGGGCACACCTCTGCATGAAAGATTAATACATCCAGTTTGAGGGTGAGTTCATCCTGAAGTTAGAAGTTAAAAATAGAAGAGAAGAATGTATAAATATGTTATACGAGATTGATGAATCCAATGTGAAGCGAATTCTCTTCTCCATTGAAGGCAAGGTGCTTCTCTTGTGCAGGATATTGTTCGTACTTGTTATTATTGTGCTGGGCACACATCCGATTGATCTCTATCATCTATTGCTTATGTATCTTCATCAAGAGTGTTTGGTGATCTCTTATCTTCTGAAAGTAATCTGCTATGTTGTAAAAGAAATCATTCTATGCTATCCATTACATTATACTGAGAAGAATTGTTGGGTTTTTTTTTCTCATAATTTTGAGGATTTTCCCCAGGGTATATCTTGTGTTATGTTTGTATTAATTTCATGGATTGAATTGTCTCATTGCTTCAAGTCTTTGCATCTAAAAGAATTAAATATCAAATCTCAACCAAATTTCAACAAGGGGATCGACTTTGGTGATATTTTTTTCCCTAGTTGCTAAGTTAACATCTATAATATTTTTTTTATCTATAGCAACAAATATTGATTTAGAGATAGAATAGATGGATGCAAAAACAACATTCCCGCATGACAACTTGAGGGAGGATATCTATATGACTCAACTATAGAACTATAATGAAAAAGGTAAAGAGTCACTGATTTTCAAATTTAAAATGTCTTTATATATCTCAAACTATCTCCCACAATGAGGTACTACAATTTTGATTCCTTTTTCTTAGGATTGGGATTTATGAAATCCAAATCATGTCACTATGTGTATTACAAATAAGATGGTGGCCATTTCCTTGGTATCACTTTGTATGTTGATGATTTGTTATTTCTTTAACAATAGGGATGTAATTTGTAACTTGAAGTCTCATTTTTAGGTTGATGTGACAGGAATAAATTGGGGGATGCAAAATATGTATTAGGAATGGAGATTGGGAGAGATAGAGAAAACATAAAGGTTTGGTTGAACCAGATTAAGTATGTGATCTTTTTGCTACAACATTTCCACGTAGTAGATTGCATACCACTGTGTGTTCAAATTTCTATGGAACTAAGATTTCTGTTGAATGATTTTTTAGAACACCCATAGAGATGGAGGATATGGCTTATGTTCTATATGCTATTGCAGTTGGTAGTTTAAAGTATGCTATGGTACATACTAGACCATACATTCCCCAAAGTGGGAGTTTTGAGTCTATTCATGGCTAACCTTGGGCTACTATGAAGAGGGGTCTTTAGGTATTTGTGAGGTACTTTTAGGTATTCCATTTGTTATCATAGTAATATTTATGAGACCCACACATAGAGGACATACATGGTTATCTAAATTCTAATTAGGAAATGGATGTAGACATAAGAAGACCTATAAGTGCATATGTGTTCTATTTTTTGGTGGAGCAGTGAGTTGGATGAGAAAGATAAAATCTATAGCCACTTTTTCCACTATATAGGAAGAGTATTTGGTAGATACTCATGCCTAAAAGGAGGCCATTTGGTTTATGGAAGTGTATTAATATGCAAAGCTAACTTATAGATCTATTGTAGTTTAATGTGAAGTAGTAATGTAATTTTTTTAGCTAAGTATCCAACCTTTCAAGAAAATATAATATATTGACATCCAATACCATTTTCTTCAAGACATGGCAGAGGGTGGAAAGGTGATATTAGAAAAGTTAACACTTAGAAAAATATTGCAGTCGTGTTGACAAAATTAGTGAGCACAAGTAAATTCAAGTGTTGTTGTTAGCCTATGGACCTTATGCCCCTTATAAGTTAGTTCATAGTTTGATGCATTTTACCTTATACTCTTACAAGGTATATGAGGGTGCTTTCATGAATTTGATGGCCTCAAAAGTGGCGATGGGGATTTCACGAACATGCTCACGTAGGAATGTGTGTGCATTCATAAGAATGTGCACATGTTCCTTTTTTCTACAGGTTCAATACCTTCTGAACCAACAGGTAGACTGCCACATATTTTTCCAAGTAGGCATGCACAAGAATGCTAAAATTGCATACATACTCTAAAAGTGTGCACGTGATTTTATTTTTAATATAAAAATATGCTTTACTATTTTGTCGATATATTTCTATATAGGAATAAATTTTTGGATTTCTTTAGCTCATTGGAAAGGTATTGAAAAGATATACACGATTATACCATTATTATTTTGTGCTTATAAAAAAATTATTGCTTATTTTGAAAAAGAATAGAAAATAAATGTTTAGTTCATGATTGATACCTAAAACCACTACGTAGCCCCTCTAATGATGATATTTGTGTTCAATGGTATTTGGCTGCTCTTATGAGGTTTTTTGAATGAGGGATAGGTTTTAGGAAAATTCCTATTGTAAGGGAAGGAAAAATAGGTACTTAGGTTCTCAATGAAGCACTGGGGTCCTTACGCCATGAACAAGGACTGAAACCATCACACGAGCCCTTTAAAGGGAATGTTTGGCCTCCAAGATGAGTATGATGGATCCGATAATTCCTTGGACAATAGATATGGGTTTCAGGCCTTAACAATGGGTGTGAGAGGAAAATTAGACCCGCAAGTCCTATATGAAGTGTCTAGGAACCAAGGATTATAAACAAGGGCTCAAACCAAAAGACATGCATTGTATAAGAGATCATATTCCTTAAAGTGGGATATGGATGGTATTATGTGATTTTGTGCATTAGGGATGGGCCTTAGACCATACATTGAGAAGAAATTGAGGGAATTATACCCTAAAATGATATTCTTGAGTTAATGGGCAATGATTAAGGACCTGGACCATAACATACACCCATTAAAGTGGACCTTTGGCATAAGAGTTGGATATGGACACAATCGAGATTTTTTGCATAGTGGGATGGGTCTCAGAGCCATGAATATAGTCATAAAAGGAAATAAATATCCTTCTATAGGTGTCTTAGGGCCTTGGGAATGATGTTCTAGGAAATAAGACTATGCTTTTGGATTTAAATAAACCATTAAGGCATCTAGATCCATGAACAATGCGTCGAAGCACCACACATGAATTCTTAGGGGTATCCATGGTGCTGTGTATTAAGGTCTTGTGGACTTAGACATGGTTAATGGAGGAATCCTAAACAACGATCCATAAAGGAATTGTCTAGCCATCTAGGGCTAAGAAGCTTACCTCCACTAAACACACATGGTCTCCTAAGAGTATCATTGGTCTATGATTGAGGATGTTGATGTTGTTAGGTGTTTTTGAGTAATATGTATGTGTCTTAGGGCCATGGGAATGATGTTCTAGGGAAAATGAACATACCTTTATCTCTAAACAAACCCTTGAGGCATACAAATCGATGAACAATGCCTCAAAGCACCATCCATGAATTTGTAGGGGTATCCATGGCACTATGTATCTAGGTATTATGGCCTTATGGTATTTGACAAGGTCAATGGACCATGCCTTTATCCCTAATTTTTTTGTTGAGGCATCCAAAGCCATGAAAAATTCCTTGAATCACCACACTTGACTTCAAAGGGGTATCCACGGCACTATGTTTCTAGGTCTTATGGCCTTGGGACTTTTGACATGGTCAATAGAGGATAACCAAACCTTGAGACATAAAGGAAGCTTCTAGCCATCCATGGTTAAGAAGGTTTCCTCCACCAACCACATATGGTATCCTAAGGGTATCATTGACCTATAATTGAGGATGATGGTTCCATTAGGTGTTTTTTAGAAATATGTACATAGCTTATGGCATTGTGAATGATGTTATGTTGAATACCATGCCTTTGGCCATAAAGAAACCATTAAGGCATCTAGAGCCATTAATAATGCCTCAAAACACTACACATGATTTGGCATTGGTATCCATGGTGCTATGTATCCAAGTTTTGGGGACTTGGGGCCTTAGACATGGTTAGGGGAGGATATTTGAACTCCAGAACCTAAAGGAATATTCTATCCATATAGGGATAAGAGAGTTTCCTCCACCAAGCACACATGGCCGCTTGATAGTATCATTGAGTTACGATTGAAGATATCAGTTCCATTAGGTGGTTTTGAGTAGTATTTACATGTATTAGGGACTTGGGAATGATGTTCCAAGGAATAATACCATGTGTTTGTACTTGAAGAAATTATTGAGGCATCCAAATCCATGAAGAATTCCCCAAAGCACCACACATGACTTCATAGGGGTATCGACAATACTATGCATATAGATTTTGTATCATTAGGTCCTTAGACATGGTCAATGGAGGAGACCTAAAGTATGGCCCCTAATGGAATATTCTATCCATTCAAGGATAATAAGGCTTACTCTACCAACCATACATGGACTATTGAGCCTATGATTCACGATGTTGGTGCCATTATGTGGTTTTAAGAAGCAATGTGCCATTTTAAGAAGTTTGTAGGCGATTCATGACCTTGGGAATGATGTTCCAAGGAATAACACCATGTCTTTTCCCCTAAAGAAACCATGGAGGCATATAATTATATAAATAATGCCATGAGGCACAACACATGACTTTTTAATCGCATCCATGGAACTATGTATAAAAGTTGGCGACTTCTACCCACATACATGGTGAGTGGAGGAGACTTGAATCTTGGTCCCTAAATGAATCTTCTATCCATCTAGGATTAATAAGGTTTCCTCCACCAACCACACATGGCATCTTGATGTTATCATTAGCCTTTGATTTAGGATGTTGGTGCCATTAGGTAGTTTTGGGAAATATGTGCATGTTTCAAGGAAATAGGAATGATGTTCTGATGAAGAATACCATTCCCTTGGTCCTAATGAAACCATTGAGGCATCCAAATCCATTAATAATGCCTCAGAGCACCACACATGACTCCGTAGGGGGATCCATGCTTCTATGTACCTAAGTATTGGAGACATAGGGCCTTTGACATGTTCATGGCCTGAGGATACTTGAACCTTGGGCCCTAAAGTAATCTTCTAGCGATCCAAGGCTAAGAAGGTTGAATCCATCTACCATGCATGGCCTATTGATTATGATTAAGGATGTTAATGCCGCTAGGTGGTTTTGAGTAGTATGTACATGTATTACAACCTTGAGAATGGTGTTCCAAGCAATAAATCCATGCCTTTGGCCCTAAATAATTCATTGAGTTATTTAGATCAATGAACAATGCCTCGAATCACCATGGATGACTTCGTATGGATATCCACGACACTATGGATCTAGGTTTTTTGGCCTTGGGGCCTTAGACATGGATAGTGGAAGATACCTGAATCTCAAGTCCTAAATGAATCTTCTAGCCATCCAAGCCTAAGAAGGTTTCCTCCACCAACCACACATGTCCTACTAAGGGTATCATTGGCCTATGATTGAGGATTTCAATTCCATTAGGTAGTTTTGAGTAGTATCTAGGTGTCTCAGGATCTTAGGAATTAAATTCCAAGGAATAAGACCATTCCTTTGGGCCTAAATAAACCATTGAGGCATTTATAACCATGAATAATTCCATGCAACTTCACAATGCTATCCTTGGCACTATGTATCCAAGTTGGGGACTTGGGGACTTGGACATGGTTAGTTGAGTAGACTTGAACCTTGGTCCCTAAAGGAATCTTGTACCCATCAAGGGATAAGGAGATTTACTTAACCAACCACACATGGCCTCTTGAGGATACCATTAGCCTATTATTAAGGATGTCAATGCCATTAGGTGGATTTGAGCAATATGCACATGTCTCGAGGCCTTAGGAATGATGTTCTGTGGAAGAAGACCATGCCTTTGGCACTTAAGAAATCATTGAGGAATCTAGAGTCATTAACAATGCCTCAAATAATTGCACATGATTTTGAAGGGGTATCCATGGTGTTATCTATCCAATTCTTGGGGACTTGGGGCTCTAGACATGGTCAGGGGAGGAGAGTTGAACCTTAGTCCATAAAGGAATATTCTAGCCATATAGGGCTAAGAATGTTTCTTCCACCAAACACACATGGCCTCCTGAGGGTATAATTAGCCTATGATTGAGTATGTCGATTCCATTAATTGGTTTTGAGTAGTATGAACATGTATTGAAACCTTGAAAATGATGTTCCAAGGAAGAAATCCATGCTTTTGGCCATAAATAAATCATTGAGGCATTTAGAGCCATGAAAAATGCCTCAAATCACCATCCATGACTTCGTATGGGTATCCACGACACTATGGATCTAGGTTTTGTGGCCTTGGGGCCTTAGACATGGTCAATGGAGGAGACTTGAAGCTCAATCCATAAATGAATCTTCTAGCCATCAAGGTCTAAGAAGGTGGAAGAAGACCATGAATTTGGCCCTAAAGAAACCATTGGGGCATATATATCCATTAAAAATGCCTCAAAACACCACACATGATTTCATATGGGTATCTATGGTGCTATCTATCCAATTCTTGTGGACATGGGGCCTTGGACATGGCCATGGGAGAATAATTGAACATAAATCCATAAAGGGATATTCTAGCCATCTAGGGATAAGAAGGTTTCTACCATCAAGCACATATGGCCTCCTAATGGTATCATTGGCTTACGATTGAGAATGTCAGTTCCATTAGGTAGTTTTGAGTAGAATTTGCATGTCTTAGGGACTTGGGAATGAGGTTCTAGGGAAGAATACCAATCATTTGGCCCTAAAGAAATCAATGAGGTGTCCAAATCCATGAATAATGCCTCAAAGAACCACACATGAATTCATATGGGTATTAATGACACTATGTATCTATCTTTTGTGGCCTCGGGGACTTAGACATGGTTAGTGGAGGAGATCTAAAGTTTGGGCACTAATGGAATATTCTATCCATATAAGGATAATAAGGTTACCTCTACTAACCACAGATGGCCTCCTGAGGGTATTATTAGCTTATGATTGAGGATGTTGGTGCCATTATGTGGATTTAAGAATTCTATAAGTGTCTTTGGACCTTGGGAATAATGTTCCAAGGAAGAAGATGATGCCTTTGTCCTTGAAGAAAATATTGAGACATATAAAACCATGAACAATGCCTTGAGGCATGATGCATGACTTCACAAGGCTATCCATGGCATTATGTATAAAATATTGGGACTTGTGTTCTTGGACATGGTGAGTGGAGGAGACTTGAATCTCTAGCCCTAAAAAAATATTATAGACATCTAGGTATAAGTAGGTTTCCTCCACCAACCATACATGGCATTTTGAGGGTATCATTGGCTTATGATTGAGGATGTCAATGTCATTAGGTTATATTGAGCAATATGTATTTGTGTCAAGGACATGGGAATGAAGTTATGATGAAGAATATAACCATGCTTTTTTCCCTGAAGAAACCATTGTGGAATCCAAATCCATTAATAATGCCTCAAAGTACCATGGATGACTTTGATGCTATGTGCCCAAGTCTTTGGAACTTGGGGCCTTGTACATGTTTAGGGGAGGAGACCTAAATCTCAAGCCTTAAAGTAATCTTCTAATGATCCAAGGATAAGAAGCTTGAATTTTCTAACCACACATGGGATTTTGAAGGTATCATTGGATTATGATTAAGGATGTCAGTTCCATCAGGTGGTTTTGAGTAGCATGTATGTGTCTTATGGCCTTGGGAATGTTGTTCCAAGGAAGAAGTCCGTGCCTTTGGCCCTAAAGAAATAATTGAGGAATCTAGAACCATGAATAATTCCTTGAATCACCATGCATGACTTCGTATGGGTATCCATGACATTATGGATCTAGGTTTTGTGGCCTTCATGCCTTAAACATGGTTAGTTGAGGAGACCTAAAGCTCGAGCCCTAAATGAATCTTCTAGCCATCTAGGTCTACGAAGGTTTCCTCAACCAACCACACATAGCCTCCTGAGCGTATCATTAGCCCATGATTGAGGATGTTGGTGCCATTAGGATGTTTTGAGTAGTATGTAGGTGTCTCATGGACTTGGGAATGACGTTCCAATGAAGGATACCGTGCCTTTATCCCTAAAGAAATCATTGAGGTTATAACCATGAATAATTCCTTGAAGAATGATGCATGAATTTGCAAGGGTATCCCCGTCACTATGTATCCAAGTTGAGGACTTGGGGCCTTGGACATGGTTAGTGGAGGAGACTTGAATCTTGGGCCCTAAAGGAATCTTGTACCCATCCAGGGCTAAGTTGGTTACCTTTACCAACCACAAATGGCCTCTTTAGGGTATCATTAGCATATGATTGGGGATGTTTGTGACATTATGCAATTTTGAACAATATGTACATGTATTAGGGCCTTGGGAATGACGTTCTACGGAATAATATAATCTCTTCGGCCCTAAAGAATATGTTGAGGCATCTATATCCATTAACAATGCCTCTAAGAGTTGCACATGATTTCATAAGGGTATCAATGGTGCTATGTATACAAATCTTGGGGACTTGCAGCCTTGTATATAGTAAAAGGAGGAGACTTGAACCTCAGGAACTAAAGGAATCTTCTAACATCTAGGGACAAGAATTTTTCCTCCACCAAACACACATGGCCTCTTGAGGGTATCATGAGCATGTGATTGATGATGTATGTTCCGCCAAGTGGTTTTGAGAAATATGTACATGTTCTAGGGCCTTGGAAATGACTTTATAGGGAAGAAGACTATGCATTTGGAGCTAAAGAAACCATTGGGGCATTCCAAGCCATGAATAATGCTTTGAAGCACTAGGCATGAGTTTGTCGGGGTGTCCATGCCACTATGTATCCAAGTATTAGAGACTAGGGGCCTTGAACATGGTTAGTAGAGGAGTGGTAGAGGAGATCTAATCCTTAGGACCTAAAGGAATATTCTATCCATCTAAGGCAAAGTAGGAATATTATATCCATATAAGGAAGAGTAGGTTAGTTCCACCAACCACACATGGTCTCCTAAGGGTATCATTGTCCTATGAATGAGGATATCAGTGACATTAGGTGGTTTTTAGTAGTATGTACATGTCTAAGGGACTTGGAAATGATGTTCCAAGGAAGGAGACCATTCCTTTATCCCTATATAAATCGTTGAGGCATCCAAATCCATGAAAAATTCCTTGAATCACCATGCATGGATTCACAGGGGTATCCATGGCACTATGTATCTAGGTGTTGTGGCCTTGGGGCATTGGACATGATCAATGGAGGAGACCTTAATGTTGGTCCCTAAAGGAATATTTTATCCATATAGGGATAAGAAGGTTTCCTCCACCAACCACACATGGGATCCTATGGGTATCATTGAATTATGATTGAGGATGTCGATGCCATTAGGTGGTTTTGAGTAATATGTAGGTGCCTTAAATCCTTGGCAATGGAATTCCAAGTAAATTGACCATGCCTTTAGACCTAAAGAAACCAATGAGGCATCTAGAGCCATGAATAATGCTTTGAAGCATGATGCATGACTTCACATGGGTATCCATGGCACTATGTATTCAAGTCTGAGGGCCTTGGTGCCTTTGGCATGGCTAGTGGAGCAGACTTGAACCTTGGGCCCTAAATGAATCTTCTAGCCATCCAGGGCTAAGAAGGTTTCCTCCACCAACCACACATGAAGGGTATAACTGACCTATGATTGAGGATTTTGGTATCATTATGTGGTTTTATGTAGTATGTAGGTGTCTTAGGGCCTTGGGAACGATGTTCTAAGGAAGAAGACCATGTCTTAGGCCCTAAAGAAACCATTAAGGCATCCAGACCGATGTATTCATGAAGCAATAGGAAGTGCCCAAGAATGCATCCATACCTTGAAAATGAGGAAAATACCTGCAAAGGTTCTGAAAGTAGATCTTTCTAAAGCCTATGGCCAAACCTATTGGCAGTATATAAGGTTGGTTTTGTCACAAACTGGGTTTGGTTTAACCTTTGTTAATTGGGTATGGTCATGCATAACTACGGTCAGTTTTGTTGTTTTAATTAATGGGGCAACTTCTAGTTTTTTTTCTCCTACTCGTGGGCTGAGGCAGGGCTATCCGTTATCACCGTATTTGTTCTTACTGGTGATGGATGGTCTGAGCCAACTTTTAAAAGAGGCATTGGACAACAATTTAATCAATGGATTAAGATTTGGTGAAATAAGGGTTACTCATATCTTCTTTGTGGATGACGATTTGTTCTTCTTTGGGAATTCGGTAGGTGAGACCAGAGTCATCAAAGATATATTTTGGTTATTTAGTGCTGCAACTGGGATGCAAGTGAACTTCGGGAAGACAACTTGTTATTATAATGAAATCGATCAATCAGATCTGAACAACTTTCTAGAGTTAATGCCGATGGAATTTTATCCTTTATTTGAAGGTTTTAAGTATCTGGGATTCCATCTGAAACCAAACTGCTATGGTTTAGCCGCTTGGAACTGGCTCCTTACGAAGGTGGAATGACGCATACACTTCTGGTGTAATCTCGTTTTGTCTAAGGGAGGTAAAGCAATTCTTATCAAGAGCATTTTAAGTGCCATACTGGTTTACTGGATGACAAATGCCAAGATTCCTTAGGGGGTATTTCACTCTCTTAGAATTTTTTTTTCATGTTTCTTTGGCTTGGTAAAGCGGATAGAGGTCTATATTGGACGTCCTGGGAGTCCATATCAAAACCGAAAGAGGCTGGAGGGTGGGGTTTCAAATATTTATCAACTTTCGGAGTGGTGTTGGCTTCAAAATCGACGTGGCAGTTCATCTCTAAGGCTAAAAAATGATAGTCTATACTTCGTTACAAATACCTGGGAAATGGAACCCTGATAGATTGGACCAGAATGCCTAGCAAGAGTAGTCGAGGTGGGTCTCTATTATGGAAGGGGATAGTGGCAACAATTCCCATTATAGGGGAGCAACTAGTCTGGGAAGTGGGAGACGGACTCAAGGCCCGCATAGGTAGAGACAACTATAAGGGAGTAAAAAAATACCTCTCTTTCCTCAGGAATTATTGATTTATTTGGAGGACAAGGGCCTATTCGTTTTAGCAGACGTGGCAGAAGTTGGTAACAATTTAGTGCAGAAGTGGAAATCGGCAGAAGAGTTGCAGATACTAGAGAGAACTGAGTGTTGGAATGTGTGGAAAGGGGAGATGACTAAAGGTTTCATTAAATTGGGAAATTATCCTGATACGCTTTAGTGGAAGGGCAGTGAGGAAGGAGGAACTTTTTCAGTAAAGGAAGCTTACTCATCGATCTAGAGAAATTGGTTACAGGAAAATCCCTGGTGGGGTAAAAAGATATGGTCTACATGGGCGACACACAAAAGCAAGATCTTGATTTGGCTCATCATAAAAGGCAAGGTGTTAACTTGGGACAAGTTGAAAAGGAGAAACATTGAAGGTCCAGGAAGATGCAGTTTGTGCAGGATGGCCAACGAAGATGATGAACACCTTTTTTTGCTTTGTCCATTTATGCAATAGGGCTAGAAAGGCATGAGTATGAATCTACAACTGAGTTTCATGGGAGAAGGTAACTCTTTTGTTAGTTTTTTAAAATCTTGGTTTGATGAACCCAAATTGAAAGTGTTGAGATGCTTACCTTTTTTGGTGGCCTGGTTTGTATGGGTAGCTAGAAATTAGTCTGCTTTTGAATATACTCATCTTCCCAGTTTTATTGTTATCTCCCAGACTCTTTCTATCTACAAACTTTTTTTGGGACAGGAAAGACAACCAAAAGCTACAATATATGAAGAGGGAGATATAGTGGGGTATTTCAATGGGGCATGTGTTAACAATAGCTGTGGGCTGGGAGGATACTTGAGATTATCAGAGTCGGTCACGATAAGCTTTCAAGCTAACGGAGGAGAAGGAACAAATAATAGAGCAGAAGGACTAGTGTTGAGATTTCTCTTGCAATTGGCCAAAGAGCATTCGGTAGAATCATTCAAAACATATGGGGATTCAGAGATGTGGATTAAACATATGAACCGGGAATTAACCATAAATAATCATGATCTTCATAATCTTGGTAACAATCTGGACACTTTGGTGTCTTTTTTCAGAAAGGTAGAATTTGTTCATGTTTACAGAGAACAAAATGAGCTAGCAGATGGTCTGTCTAAATTTGGATTACTACTGGAAGAGGGAAAATGAAAAATGATCACAAAAAGTCATGAAATATAGGATATCAGTTGGACATTATTGGACTTTATTTTGTAGTGTTTAAACATTTTGAATTTGGAAATATCCAATCAGATAAATTTAAAAATCAGTTAACATTTGCATAGAATTTTTTATGCAAAGTAAGACAAGTATAGGACTTATACAGAGTTTACAATCGTGTTGTAGTGCACCTCTCGAATGTATTCTATGCTCATTATGATCAATGAATATGATTTTTTCTTGGAAAAAAAAAGGTTAAAGAGAGTTATTATCTTAATGATTTTGTATGGTCATGAAATGAAAATCAATAAGAATTTTAATACCATCAAATTTAGTTATAGGTTAAAGAGAGTTGGATTAGAGATGGTATTTTTTTGGGTTTGTTATTAGGCAATATTAATATTATTTTAAAGGAAAAGTATGGTACTATACAATTAAGAGTAAAATTTTATGAATTTCATAGTGAAATTGAGAGGTGGACCACACCTAAAATATATTGGGAATAAATAATATGTAAAATTTATTATTCTAACAATGTAGAATATGAAACAAATTTTCTTGGAATGGAAACCTATACAAAAATTACACCTCATTTCAAAATATTTGTAATACCCATAATATTTATAATGTGTTAACCAATAAAAACCAAAATGAACTTAGTAATTAAAACAAAATAATTAACTTTTCTTTGCTAAGGTTCAATAATTCAATGTTGGTCTCAATAGACATCATCACCATCATAACCTAGCATCAAACTTCAACTAACATATATAATTTTTTATAATTTATTAAATTAAAAAAATTAAAAAAATTATCTAATGCATTTTTTTATTATTAAAAGTTTTTATTCATTTCTAAGATGATACCCACAATAAACAAAATTCCTCATGATTCCAATGCCAACATCTAAAATAAACATCTGAAATAATATAATCTCTATACAAAACATAATATAATTGTATAATCCCATAGCACAATAATTCTAAAATATGATGAAATGAATCCATAAATCATAACCATAAAATTGCCTATATGGAATCATGTTACATAAAAACAAAGGTAGAGATAAACACTCCATCCCACACTCACTTGGACTAATCCCAATTGACAACATAATCTTATGAAACTTATAATATAGAAATAACATTATAACATCTCAAATAATATAATCTCAACACAAAACATAATATAATCATATAATCCCAAAAGCACAATAATTCCAAAATATAAATGAATCCATAAATCATAAACATAAAAATTCCAACATGGAATCACATTACAATCACATTACATAAAGGTAAGATGGACCCATTTGGGCTAAATCCAATTGAAAACTTATCAAACCTACAATATAGAAATGAAGTTATAACATAAATTCATGAGTTTATATTTATTAAATACACATTTTTTTGATAAAATTGAATAATATTAAAAAAAAAGACATGCTTTGCACTAAAAAAGATATATTGGTTGTGATCCTTCTTTTATATGTTGATGATATTGTTTTCTGTGTAAATATTAGTGAAGATCTTCACAAGTAATTGAAAATTCTCCAATAATCCTGCAAAAAAATAAAAATTAACATTAATATAGATAAAACAAAGATTATAAGATTATTAAATCTAAAAAAAATTATCTTTCAATTCGGTATCCAATAACACCCTTTAATAGAAGCTTACTTAAAAAAATTACATTATATTTTTTAAATTAAAATAATATTTCTTATAACATTAAATATAAAATTAAAATAAATTGAAATTATATTTCTTATAATAATAAATATGAAAATATTGTTTACCTATAAGTAGCCAAGTGATTGATACATAGAAATCCAAATGGTATAATCACAAGTGGCAAGATTACACATGGTAAACTGTATTTATATAGTTATAAATGTCTGTATAAATATATACAGTATTTTAAAAAGATGATGCGGTTATAAATGGTATTTAAAAAATAACTTAGTGATAACATTAAATAAATAAATGTAATATTAAAATAAATTAAAATTAGGGTTGCCAAGTATTTATTGGGTCCATTCCCTACACGTTAAAGTTTTAGTATTTCTATTAGAGATTGGAAAACTGTACCTGCAGCAGTCCCTGTGGTCGAGGGGTTTACTTTTGCCTTGATCTCATGCAGAAACGTCTTCATTTCACAGAATTTCTTAGCTAATTCTACCCTGAACTTGTTCAACGTCTTATGGTAGCCAGACTGACAAAAACATATTACAAATATAAGATGAATGTGTGAACCTTAACAAAATCATTTTTTTTTTCAAACAGGAATATTGGTTTCACTTTCTACTAATCATCACCAACCAGATACAGATTATTTGGTACTCAGTAGTATCCGATCAAAAGCTTTATGTAGTTGCAGATTATGTATTACTTAACAAAACATTAAACTGCATCAAAATTACCATGACTTTATCAAACTTCCGATCGTCTGCTATGTCAATTGTAGTAGAATACTGGCCCATATAACGTCCATGATTATACTCGTGGATAATCTGGTCCAGACCTTTGAATTTTTCAGGTGGAGCTCCAATCTCATCATACAACATCTGAAAATAGAACATAATAACATACACAGTTAACCCTATCATTTTCAATTCAAAATAAATACACAGTTAACCCTATCATTTTCAATTCAAAATACACGGTTAACCCTATCATTTTCAATTCAAAATACACAGTTAACCCAAAAGTTAAAACAATCCATGGATCTGATATAAAAAAACACGTTTTCATTTATTTTTAGTTTTTAGTTTTAATCTTATCCCTATACATTTCTGACCATCGACAACTCTATCCCAACGTGGAACTTCATGCAGAAAACGAATTGACGTCTGTTGATTTCTTGTCCTTCTTTCGTGGAAGAAAATTGGCCTATTATATGGGATTATTTTCTGTTGGGAAGGAGATAGTGTTGAATAACTTTATTTACTTGGATATTCAAAGCCTTCAAAGCTCTCCTTCTTACAATCTCTTAGGTATTTGGTTGATGTCCAATAAAAAAAACTTGTTTGAAGACAAAACTCTTTAAGGTCTGTAGACTTAACAGTTTGGCTATATTAAATTTTTGAGGAGGAATCAAGTCTAGATATATAATTTCAGAATTAATAAACAAATATGGGGCTTAGGCTTACTTTGATGGAGCTGCTCAAGGAAATCCTCTAGAGGATGAAGCTTGAGGGTTAATTTATTTAAGTGATACTGAATTTCACAGTTTCAAAGCTAATTTAGGATCTTGCTGTAACAAAGACAATCTCTTCTTGTTCTCAAGCTGGCTTCCCACTTACATGTTTAGAATTTACAGATTTTTGGTGATTCCTTATGGGTTATTGAATGGATGAAAAAAGAAAAAATAGTTCATAATATATTTTTAAGACCATTATATAATGAATTGACTACACTTGCAAATTCTTTTCAAAAGATCTATTTTCTTCATCTACACAGGGAAAGGAATGTTGCAGCAGACTCTCTCTCAAAGGAAGGTCTTCAACTAGATCCAGGTACTTGCAGCAAAGAAGTCATCATTATCCAGATATTCATACTGTATTTGATCTAGGACCTATGGTATTATGATGCCTCTTTGGAGGTGCTTTTTGTCTTTCAACAATTGCTGGATAGTTGAGATTGTTTGATTTAGTGAGATAGGTTCATGGTTATGGATGACTGTACATATCTACTTTTAGAACAAAATTGTTGTTTCTTTGTTTTTCAAAAGATAAATATGGATATATTATATTCTAAGAGATAATTGCTATGAAAATAAATGTAATGTTGTTCCCAAAAATCAGTATTGATGGTCTTTATAAAAGATTTTATGGGTGTTTAGCTGTAGTTTTTCTTTTGTGTCATCACTATAAAATTATGATTTTTTTCAATAGAAAAAAAAAACATTAAACATAAAGTCATAAAATACATTAAACATAACATAATTCAAATCTCTTATAGCATAAAGCTATTCATCTTTCTCTGCTCTAACCAGGTATCTCCAAATATATGAAAAAACCATCTTGATTGAGGTTAACTTTGGATTAATAAGGTTTTTTTTTTTGCTCTTACAAAGTATCTCCAAATGTATGAAAAAACCATAAATTGATGTTATATTTGGACTATTTTGAAGTGCTTTGCCAATCTTACCTTCAGACAATCGATGTGAGCTCTCACCAAAAGACCAAACCGAGGATGACCAGCTATATTAGTTTTTAGTGAACCAGAGTTGCCCAATATCCCTATCTTGTTAACTTCTCCTTTATGTGGATAAATAAACACTGTTAGTTGAAACCTTCAAATTTCAAATCGATATTAGCGCTACCCAAAGAATGCAGATCAATGAAATATTTTCTAATAAAAGTCAAGTGAAAACCATACCTGCCATTCTTCCATTGGTGAGAAGGTTTAGTTCTACTTCGATATCGTTCAGAAAGGTCCTCATTTGATTGAATTTCTTAGTTATCTCTAACCTGAACTTCAACAACTTCTGGAAGTAGAACTCCTGTCAAATTCATTTTCATTATTCAATCACAATTAAATACAAATAGAAGGTGTTCATGTGAATCGAGAGTAAACCCTTAAGCACAGGTTTAGTATACAAAATTGTAGCGTTTGTGTCCTGCGGGAATATCAGTTTCTACTAACATGCAAGAACCAAAACAACCGAAGAATTTACTCAGTTCGAGAGTGCCCATAAAATGGAAACAAAATATTAGAATGCGTTAAAATCACCATGAATTTATCTGTTGCGGGATCCTCTCCTTTGTTTACAGCAGACAAACACCGCCGTCGATTCTTGCACTCTCGACTAATCGGGTCCAGCTCTGCCACCTTTTCAGGTGGAGCCCCAATTTCTTTATAGAGCATCTGAAATAGATACAATATATAAGTAAAAGCATAAACTAACTATTTTTTAGAGCCGTTAATATCATTTGATTACCAGATGAACAGCTCAACTAGAAATAATGGATGGACCGAACATACATTTCAATCATATGTTTACTTACCTCTAGACACTCGATATGAGCTGCAACCACTCGATGAAAGTGAGGATGACGAGCTATTTTGTTTTTCAGTGTATCATTGGATCCTTCAAGGTTGCTCGAACCAGCATTGATGGCCATATTGTTAGATTCTTGGTATTGCTGTGGATAGGATCTCGCAACCCAGGATGGCTTGGCGCAGCATGACCTTCCTTGCCCACTCTTTCTGTCAAATTCCAGCTGATTGGAGTTTTTCTCTCAGCACCAACTCTTCATAAGGCAAATAATGGCGACGAGATGTTACTGTGATCAAAATGATCGATAAGAATTCAACGAATGAAAATATGTGGACTAGGGTTCCTTTTATAGAAATGCTCCGGAGATGATCTTAAAATAATATTGAAATCTTAATTACTTTGATCCAGATTGTGTGCGTGTTTCACTATTTTATTTTTTTTCAAATCTAATTGGAATGGTTAGATTTGCACATATAAGTTATTAAATTTGCATAAGAGATATTTCGATGATATTAAATCCATTTTTACAATAAAATTTAAATTTAAATAATGTACTCTTTTAAATAATGCTGGTATGAATGGGCTCTTCATAAGATGTCTTTTCCCTAACATGGATACATGACCCTAATTTCAAAGTTTTGGTGATACAAAAATAAAAATGAAATTTAAATAATGTACTCCCTGACCCTAATTTCAAAGTTTTGGTGGTACAAAAATAAAAATGAAATTTAAATAATGTACTCCCTTAAATAATGCTGGTATGAATGGGCTCTTCATAAGATGTCTTTTACCTAACATGGATAGGTGCCCCTAATTTCAAAGTTTTGGTGGTACAAAATAGGGGATTCGAATCTTTGATTCTAGGCTATGCACATGCCTCAATTATGTGAAAGACCTCCCATAAGGGATCTTTACCCTACAACTAGCATATGTTCTTGATTCCAAGGATTAACACATTGGGATGGGTTTCCTCATGGAAGACAATGTTATGTCACGGGGGCTTCACTAGAAGGCAATATAATACCACGTTCATTCATATTGCGGTATTAAATATTCATGAAAACCTAAAAATTGTATTGCTTACATATTAAGGGGCAAAGGGTTTTTTTTATTTAATGTAACAATAAAAAAATACTTTGGGGTCTTTTTATATGGGCGAGTTGACAAATATCCGCCAAATGGATATGGTGGAATCACGACCGGATGAGAAATCAGGTTAAGGCAAGGCTCAGGCTTACCAGTACGCAGGGAAATCGCATCTTGAGGCATGCTTGAGGCCAGGGGTTTCATGGTGAAGTGGGTTCCAGTCAATCATAGTCTAGATATAGTGTTCATTGACAACCAATTGCTACCAATAGCACTCAAACAGTTGTTACCAATAGCCTTGGGAGGGTCTAAGCCTCCAGGGCCCATTATAGGCCCTTGATAGGCCTTGGGGCTTGAATACCCAACCACTCGTTCCTATTACAGGCCTTGGGTGGTTTAGTTAGCCTCCTAAAGCTTGTTACAGGCCCTGGGGGATTGGATACCTATCCCACAACAGGCTTAGTCAGCGATTGGGGAACTGCAACATGCAATCTAAATGTTGTACTATGTGCATTGGATCTAGTGACATACAAGAAGTGATCTCCTATATCTTCATTAGACCATTAGATGTTGCAAATCATAATAATATGTGGTTGAGTAATTGCATTGTGGGTGAAGTAATGTGTATCCACAATATACATCGAAAGAAGCAAGGTGCATTGTAGAATGCATGTGGGGTCATAAGAGGGGTATCATATCAATATACTAGGTAGAAATATAAAGGGGTATAAAAAATGTTAATGAAAAAATTGATACATACAATATCTAGTGAAAATAAGGGTTTTTTGAAATTGGGAAGGCATGTTGGGAGGGGGTTAAAAAAAATGATTTTGGAAGGTATTTTCCAATATTTAGTGAAATTAGGGGTATTGTTTCATATGCCACGAACGAACGTGCTATGATAGCGGTTTATTAAGTGAAGCCCCCATGTGTTATGTATACTTGATTTAGTTGTTTAGTGCACCAAGGGTGGTTCATGTTTCCTAGAAATGCTCTCAAGGAAAAATCTAGGGGTTTGAACCCTTAAGGAGTTATTCTGAGGAACACAAGTCATATGTTAGGAACCCGTGTTAACCCTTCTCTTTACTTTGTTAGTATATTGTTGTTGGATGCATATGCTTTGTAAGTCATCCCATGAGTATATTTTGTTATCCCACATTGTTAGTATATTGTTGTTGGACGTGCATATGATTTGTAAGTCATCCCGTGAGTATATTGTGTTATCCCACATTCATGGGGAGTAATAGTTGATTAGCTTAGACTTAGTATATAAATACGTGTTGAGGCCAGTGAATGTATCCACGAAATATTTTGTATTGAGCTTGATCAAAGGAGGTTTCCCCCTCGAAGTGGCCTGTGATCAATAAATATCTTGTGTTCTGCTATATTGTGCATTTTCATCATTTATTTGCTGTAGGTTCATCACATCTGGTATCAGAACACTTTCTTGGGCTCGTTTGGTGGAATTTCTGCCAATTTTTTTCGTATCTGTATTTGTTCCTATCAATTGCAGGTTTGGATCCGGGAATAATCCCTATCCGCTTAACTATGGGAAGTACTTGGGCATAATCCCTAAAACTCATTGTGAGGAGTACCATAGGAACCCCGAAGTAGTTGTCCCATTGAGAGGACCTACCACTGAAAAGGGCAATGAACCCTACCTGATTGACTAGTTCCCACCCGTGAGGTAAACCAAGAGATGTCGTTTGTGGCAAAGCGGTTATTAGTTTTACCTGAGCCTTGGAGTGAGGGGTACTACCCCAATACGCAAGTCGTTAGACAACATTGGTGTCCGAGTGAATCCCCTTAACCATTAGGAAGCCGAGCATACTTGGGCTCCATATCTATTGCCAGCTGATAAATCACAGATCAATATGTCCAGAGTTGTTTCAAATCCATTCTGAAAGTCGTTTCAAATCCAGTTGTTTTAGATACATTCCGAGTCATTTCAAATCTACTCATTTTAGATCCATTCCAAGCCTTTTCAGATTCAACCATTTCAGATCCATTCCGAAAGTCATTTTAGAACCATTCCAAAATATGTGTGTGTGTGTGTGTGTGTGTGTGTGTGTGTGTGTGTGTGTGTGGTTTTTCACCATATCTTCCTTGTTTTAACTCTGCTTCCCTTGAAACTTCACTGACACCTCTGAAATCCCATTCTGCATATTTCATTCCTGAGGACCCTATCCCAAATTTCACTTCTCGAAGCCCAAAATCCAACATATGTCTATTTTTAGGGATTGGCATAACTTCTTTGATTTTCACCCAATCACCTTCAAATTTTGCCACCGTGTTCATTTCCTCTTTCTACTTCTTTGTCCCTCTCTGACAAATTTCCCCATTCTTTCACCCCATTTCTGAAATCCTCATTTCCTGCTTCCCTATCCATTAGAAAGTGTCCAAAACCTAGTCAAACCCCCATTATCCCTCATATTTTTTCCCATATCCAAATTTTCCTTTACTAAAATAGTTTTTGTTTTTGTTTTTCTACCCATTCAAAAAAAAAACTCTTGGTTATGGTTGTCACCCATGCAAGAGAAAAAACCATGGAGGAAGAACTTGCAGCCCTCAAAACCAAACTCCAGGATCTGGATGAAAAATTTCTCAGCCTCTGTCTTGAGCATTCATCCATGAGCAATAAACGATAGTCATAATCTTATTCTGACACTGGGTTCTCTTCTTTCAGCAATTTTCATGGTCCAAAGCTTGATTTTCCTCGCTTCAATGGTAATGATCCGACTCGATGGATATACCGAGCAGAACAATATTTCAATCTGCATAATACTTTTGATGTCAACAAAGTTCCACTAGAATCCTTTCATTTCGAACAAGAAACCCTTCAATGGTACCGTTGGTACATCAATGCTCATGAAGAGCTAAAATGGATAGATTTTTGCCAACTCCTTTTGCAATGATTTGGTCTTAGTGCTTTTGATGACTTCACATGAGCACTCACTAAACTTCGCCAAATTGCCATTGTGAGAGAGTATCAGACAAAATTAGAGAAACTAGCCAATCACACAGAAGCATTTCCTGATGAATTCTACAGGAGTTGTTTTTATCAATGGTCTAAAGGATGCAATCCGATATGAGGTCAAAATGTTTTATCCAAACACAATGATGGAAGCCCTGGGGTTGGATAAGTTGGCATAGGACAAGATCGCCGCTCAACAGCGCTCCAAACTCACTCGTGTTCCCTTCAGAAATGTGGGTTTCCAACGACCTCCCATCACGCCAGCTCCTCGACCAACTCTTATCAAGCATTTGTCTGAAGCTGAGATGAGGGCACGTAGAGGAAAAGGGATTTGTTATAATTGTTATGAGAAATTCACTCGGGGACATAGATGTGTTGAGCAAAATCTCTATCTCTTGGATGTAGATTCTCTGCCTGCCTTTGAAATTGGTGAAGAAGCTCCAGATACAATAGATGATTAGGTAGACATTCAGCAGTAGCCTATTGACCCTATGTCTTAGGATGACCACCTAGAGATATTTATCCATGCTTTAGCTGGAGTCACCACCCCCCAAACAATGCGGGTCAGGGGTTACTTCAAGAAGCTCCCTCTTACAATACTCAGTGATTCTGGCAGCACTCATAAGTTCATTGACCTTCAGATTTTCAAATAGGCTGATTGTTTTGTCCATCCTTGCTCCAACTTTGAATTCATGATTGCCAATGGGGGCACCTTACCTTACAAGGGGAAGTGTCGTAATGTGCGAATCTCTATGGGATATTATAACCTATGCTCCGACATGTTTGATTTTCCCTTAGGCGGATGTGATGTGGTTTTGGGCGCTCAATGGTTACGCACACTTGGCCTCATCTTATGGTATTTTGCCAAACTTTGGATGCATTTTTCAGTCAATGGGAAAAAATACACCTTGACGGGCTTACAACCAGGGTCTCTTAGCATCATCAATTCACATCGCATGGAAAATATCCTTAAGAAGAGTTCACATGGTGTCATCACTCAGATCCATTCCATTCAGATGCACCCATCTGTGGTCTCCTCTACTCCTTTGGATCCACATCAAATTTTGGATAGCTATGCAGGTGTCTTTGATGAACCAGTGGGATTTCCACCTTTAAGATGAGAGGACCATCATATTCAACTCTTTCCTATAAGCATTCCTTCCAACATCAGGCCCTATCGCTACCCATTTCACCAAAAAACAGAGATTGAGATGCTCATTCGGGACTTACTGAAGCAAGGTATTATTTGCCCTAGTACAAGTTCCTTTTCCTCACCAGTTCTTCTTGTCCACAAAAAAGAGGGGTCATGGAGCCTTTGAATTGAATTTCGAGCACTTAATCACCTCACAATCAAGGATAAGTTTCCAATTCTTGTTGTTGATGAGATTCTTGATGAGCTTCATGGTGCTCAATTTTTCTCCCAAGTTGGATCTTCGTTCTGGGTATCATCAAATCCGGGTTCATGAGGATGATATCCCTAAAACAACTTTCCGCACACATGATGGGCACTATGAGTTTTTGGTCATGCCCTTTAGCCTCACTAATTCTCCTTTCACATTCCAGGCATTGATGACTAAAATATTTCGACCCTACTTGCGGAAATTCATTTTGGTCTTCTTTGATGATATCCTCATCTATAATAAAACATGGGATGAGCATCTCCAAGATCTGGATCTTATACTACAATTTTTCTCTGATCATTATCTCCACACCAAACAATCTAAATTTGTTTCTGGATAGGAGGAAGTAGAGTATATTGGGCATATTATTTCTTCACAAGGGGTTCGCGTGGATCCTTCCAAAATAGATGCCATGAAAAATTGGTTGCACCCTCAGACACTCAAGAGCCTTCATGGTTTTTTGGGATTGACTGGATACTACCGCAAGTTTTTCAAGGATTATGGGAAGATTGCAGCTCCATTAAATGCTCTATTGAAAAGGGATGGTTTTACATGGATACATGCTACTGATTGTGCATTTGAAAAACTGAAACAAGCTGTGTGTACTACCCCTGTTCTAGCTATGCCTGATTTTTCCAATCCCTTCACTATTGAGAGTGATGCTTGCGGAAATGGACTTGGTGTTTTTCTCCTTCAATATGAACATTCCATTGCGTTCACCAGCAAATCTCTTTCTGATAAGAATTTATCCGCCTCTACATATGAGAAGGAAATGATGGCTATTTTGCACAGAGTGCAAAAGTGGCGGCCATACCTTTTAGGGAATCATTTCTACATCAAGGATGATCACCGGAGTCTGAAATATTTCCTGGAACAATGGGTCTCCTCCCTAGCACAACATAAATGGGTTATAAAACTCATGTGTTATGATTATGAGATCACTTACAAGAAGGGTAAGGACAATCTTGTGGCGGATTCTCTTTCTCGCACATTTGATGACCAAGTTTCTCTTTCATCTATTTCTATGCCTGTTCCAAATTGGTTGCAATCTATTCAACAGGGCTATGTCAATGAATCATCATTATCTCAAATCATCCAACGGTTTTCCAGCAACCCTTCTATTGTTCCGCACTACTCTTGGGATGGTGCTTCCCTTAGATACAAGGCTCGTCTGGTGCTTCCCCAGAGCACAGATCTTCAACAGGATGTCTTCTATGAACTCCATGCTTTCCCATCGACAGGGAACTCTGGGTTCCTCAAAAATTATGAGCAGGAATGGCGTAACTTATTTTGGCATGGCATGAAAAATACAATTCAACAGATGATGTTCGAATGTGATACCTGACAGCACAGCAAGGGTGAAACGACACTCCTTCTAGGATTACGCGAACCCTTTCCCATCCCTACATGGATTTGGACAAATATTTCTATGGATTTCATTGAAGGGATTCCTAAATATGGAATGAAGACAGTGATTTTGGTTCTAGTTGATCGCCTCTCCAAATATAGTCATTTTTGTGCCCTCAACCATCCCTATACCTCCTCCTCATGCGCACAAATTTTCATGGACCAGATCTTCCGTCTTCATGGAATCCCTTCTTCCATTGTGTCGGATCGTGGTGCAACTTTCACCAATCATTTTTGGACAGAACTGTTTCTCCACACTAGCACCAATTTGAAGATGAGTTTAGGGTATCACCCACAAACCGATGGTCAGACTGAAATTATCAATAAATGTTTCTAAACTTATCTTCGTTGCTTCACCTCTGAACAACAACATCAATGGGAAAAGTGGCTTCCTCTTGCTGAATGGTGGTACAATACCTCCTACCACATTGCATCTAAATGACTCCATATGAAGCAGTCTATGGTGAGGCACCGCTAGTTCTTATTCCATACACGCCCAACAGCTCACCAGTTCTGGAAGTTGACACAGTTCTTCACAACCACGATCATATTCTTTGCATTTTGCAGGAAAATATTCACATGGAAAGAAATCGAATGAAACAACAAGCCGATCAACACCCTTCTAAGCGCACTTTTCAAGCAAGTGATATGGTTTTTCTTCGTCTACAACCTTACAAGCAATCCTCCCTGAAACTCAAAGGGTGTCATAAGCTCGCTCCAAATTTCTATGGGCCATATAAGGTTCTTCAGAATATTGGGTCTGTTTTTTATAAGTTGGAACTTCCTCCTTCTTCCCGCATTCATCCAGTATTTCATGTCTCTTGTTAAAGAAAGTTCCTGGAACCAACATAAGAGGACAAAATATTTTATGAGAACTGGATAATGAAGGATCCATCCTTTTGGAGCTGGAGGCCATCCTCAATAGGCACACTCGTCAGCTATGCTCTCGATCTATCACAGAGGTATTAATTCAGTGGCATGGAATGCAACCCGAGGATGCTACATGGTAATCACTTCTTCAGATTCAACAACAATTTCCACATCTAAAGCTTTGAGGACAAATTTTATTCTAAGGGGGAGGGGATGTTAGGAACCCGTGTTAACCCTTCTTTTTACTTTGTTAGTATATTGTTGTTGGACGCATATGCTTTGTAAGTCATCCCATGAGTATATTGTGTTATCCCACATTGCTAGTATATTGTTGTTGGACACATATATTGCTTTGTGAGTCGTCCCGTGTATATTTTGTTCTCCCACATTCATGGGGAGTAATAGTTGTTTAGCTTAGACTTAGTATATAAATATGTGGTGAGGCCAGGGAAGGAATCCATGAGTTATTTTTTATTGAACTTGCTCGAATGAGGTCGCCCCCTCGAAGTGGCCTGCGATCAATAAATATCTTCTGTGTTCTGCTATATTGTGCATTCTCATCATTTATTTGCTGCAGGTTCATCACATCATGACCATGGACCCAAACCATGATTAATTTGCTACATCTCACATTTCATAATTAATACATATTACAATTTAGTTGTAATCCAATAAATGCAACAAGGTATTTGATCATCGTGCAATTTTTATTTATTTAAATGTTGGCTAGTTAATGTTTATTATGTCAAATAAAACTAGATTTATCCTTTGTAAAAAAATTTAAATACATTGTTGGAGAAATAAAGGATAATAAATATGTTTGAGACCACTACTTATTACATATTTTCTATTTTTGCATCTCTCTCTATATGTACATCTCAACATTTGGTATAAGAGCCTTCTATAAATGCCTCATCTACAATCAAATCTTGGTTTATTTGGCCCACTCACACACCTAGAGTTCATTTTTTTCACTTGATAGGTTTCTTTGAGGCCTACTCCTCCACCCTAAGCACTTTTGTTTACGGGTCTAGTTCCTTAGGCTCCCACACCCACCCAAAACCTTCTTTCACCTTCACTCTATGTTTTAGTTTGAGGTTTTCACCTCCACATCAAATATATTCGACACTCTTTATAGGCACAACCACTCTTTTTCTCAATCCTTCATGGAACCTCGTCACAATTCATCTCTAGAAAAAAGTAATTCATCTCATTCCAACTTCACACTTGTGTCCCAACCTATCATTTAGTCTCTTGGTTAAACCTATCTCTCTCCTTAAGTATGGAATATCCTCATGTAGGGATAACTACTCGAGAAACAAATTTGTAGTCTCACTACATATTTCAAGTCCCACCTCGTCATGGAAAGCAATGCATTCATTACATTCATTAGGATCCAGTCGGAAAGTGTGGTATACATGACCATTAAATTCTAAGCTATGTATCAAAATTATTGACAATGATTTTGGAGTATCTACATCTAATTGGACCATGACTTGGGATGCCTTTTGTGAGGCCATCTACCACATTCTATCCTCCTAGGTATTGGTAGAACTTAATGAGTTAGAAGTTGCAACTTTGACAAGATCTAGGTTAATCAATTTAACAATTTTTTGATCTATTCCCCAAGCTATAGTTAAATCTCCAAACATGAAGAGATACTCATTTTGAAATTTATTACTAGCTATTCATTATTTTTAGACATGAAGTTTCCTTATTTCAAAGTACCACACTAGAAAAATGATTTCTCCTTGCCTTCACTATGGAATGTAAGTTGGACAAGTGGCCCCATTTCCCTAATCCTACTCCTTTACTTGATTTGAATCCTCTGGGTTCCTCGTTTTATGCATGTAGTTTTTCTCCCTCCTCTCGTTATCACTTTTGGTGCCACTATCATAAGACTTGGCCACATTATTCTAGAGAATGTAAGGTTGTTCAACAACAAACCACCATTAAGGAATTATATGCAAAGCAACAATATACACACCCATCAGACCTTTCCTTGCACCTAGAGCCACATCTCAACATTGATGTCATTTCTCTTTAAAACCCTACCTCTCTTAACGCCATGCTCGTGATTACTCTCTCCATTCCTATGGAATTTTATTTAACCACACATTTACTATTAAGGATCAAATTGCCACTATGATTCTTGATAATCATATATAGAAGAACCCCATATCACATGCCTTCGTCACCTCTCTCCAACTTCCCACCACTGCTCACCCTTCCCCTTATCACCTTAGTTGGGTTAAAAATGAAGGACCTTGATTGTTGGTTGATAAGTGTTATGCCACTGCATTCACTATTGTTTCTTTCCAAGACATGGTTGAATGTGACGCAACCCCCCTCAATTGTTATGATTTACTTTTGGGGATACCTTCTAAAAATCATCATAACACCATATATCATGCTTATTGCAATAGTTATAAACTCCTTAACAATGGAGAAACCTATGAGCTCAAATATTCTATCGTGCCTCCTCCCCGACTTCTTTAATACTTGAGGAGTTTTCTTATGTTTTTCAACATTTAGAGGGGGTTCCTCCTATCCATTTTATACTACATTCCATTGACTTAATTGTTGGGGATTCTCTTCCATATTCCCAAGCCCATCAGTTATCTCCCCTTCAATGTAATGTCCCCTCCCGTGGACCCAATTCGAGGAAGGGAACATGATACCATGATCTGGGCTTTTACATAAACTTAGTCCATTCATTAGATTCATACAAATAAAATCAAAAGTGTGCAGATGCAAATTAAGCAAATATGCACAGCGAAATAAAACATCATCCACACACATTTCATACTCATCCAACATATCAAAATAATCATCAAATTAATCATTGCAGAGGTAAATACACATAGAGAATACTTATCTTCATTGTGCAATTGTCCCAAGCAACTAGCTATGTCGCTGCAACGTTCCACCCAACCATAGGCCAGTTGTGTTCATCAATCTCTCAACACAACTGCCACCCCCGAGCTGGTCATGATTCCTACAAGGAAAAGGGGACATTCAAGCTCATGCACAACCAAAGCAATAGATACCCACAACCCATACCCCAACATACTCTTTTCTCACAAAGAAAGCACAATCATTGGTCATGGATGCACATTTTTAACAATGGGATTTATAACAAGATGGCCATGGTTTTTCCCCAAATCATTTCCAGCCAAAAGCGTATTGTGGGATGGGGAAAAACAATCACAGGGAGGAAAACGATTTCTCCCCCAACTATCTAAGCATTCAACAGCCAAAACTTTCTCTATGGAACCCCAGTTCGATTCCCCTCCTTCCCCACTGGTATATAACACAAAAATGCCCTTCTCCCAGCTGAGAATGAAGGAAAACACATAATTTTGATGGAGAAAAACGCCCAGGCAGCTCTCAACTTGTGAGAGAGCCAAAACTGGTTGATGGGTAATGGCTTGGAGATCAATTCATGGCTCTTTTATTGCCCACGAAGCCAAACATGATTTTCCATGAAGGGTGGCTTTCCCATACCCGAATTTGGACAGCCATATCTCTCCATTCCCCAAGGCAATAACTACTTCACCCAACTCTTGGGAGAAATGAATGATTGGGTACAAAAGTCAACATGAGTAGTTGAGGGTTTTATGGATTCTCTCATTGGCACTTGGCTTGACTTGATTGGCTCAAGGGTTTGAATATTTTCCCCTCACAATTCTTTGTAAGATCATGCCCCCATCTCTTGTTGCATTGCATAGCTAGTTGTGTGTATTTTATTAAAATGCATATTTACATGATATTTTCAATTCCAATGTGTCTAGCTAGCACGTAAACCATATGCATCACTAAATCGATGGCGAGGCCTTGGCCTTGAGCTCCTCAACATGATTTTATAACAATATTACATCATTTACATTTGAATGCAATGGGGTCAAAATGGGGACATTACATTCCCCTCCCCCTAGGAATAACATCGTCCTTGGTGTTCCAACACTTAGGAGTAAATACCCACTTTGCACATGCCTCAAAATTCACAAAAGGTGGCAAGTCTGTCCTTTGTTTCATATCTTTAATTTGAACTTTCAGGACCAAGTCCTTTGGCTTCCACAAGCTGCTCATGTTGGCTTTGATCTTCCATCTCTGCAGGTGGGCATTGCTTCACAATAATCCCTTCCTTTTATTTACCTTCCAGCTGATCTACAAGTTTGGAATTTTCATGGATGTCATCTTTTTTGTTGTCCTGGCAACTATTTGAGGAATATTTTCAGCTAGAACAAATAGCTTTTGGCCTGGGACCATGATCAATGTGCACAACTGTCTCCCACTTTTCTCACTAGCAACACTTGGCTAGTAACAGCTGCAAACAATGGCTTCCAATTTCTCACCTGTGAGATTCATCATGGCGATTTCCTGTTAGGACAAGCATAACGCAATATTAAAATTAGTCAATTATTTTTCAAATTGACATGGAAAGTCCATTCTTCACTCATGAGACTTCCACACTTTTCATGCTTTCCCAACATACACATGAACTCATTCATGTTCATCCTTTCACAGGGCAATAACTATTTCAACATTCACAATTCATTTCAAGCAATTAAACACGATCTATTTTCAGCCATGACATGCACTCAACAATCCTTTGTTTCTGAAATGCATCAATCAAAAAGGAAAGAGAAGAGTAATATTTTCCCCCTCTTAGTCTTGTTCCAATCCGAAGCCACACTTCCACTATGGTTTCATTCCCTTCAACCTCTTTTTATTCAATGTGAATGCTTGACTTGCCCTTTATTGGCTATGACACTTAGTGTCTAGGGTCTGTCTAAGGATTTTCAACTAGGGAACCCTTCTCCATTGTTGCCTACAGAACCTTTGGCTGCTAGGACCCACTCATGTCCACTAGCACCATTTTTCATTACTACTCATACTGAGCTCTTTAGGACGGTCACATGTCCACATGCATCCCTATGATGCCTTCATAGTCCTTTATTCCAGCAATGCCTACACTCAAACATTGAATCAATTCACATGTTTAGTTTATTTTCATAGGGTCTATCCCTAAACAAGAGTTTGAGAAAATCATAACCAAATCATATACACACGTATATTCATAAGCAAGAAGCTACAAGGTAACCAAATACTTATCTACATTGGATGTCTTCACTTTATTCCACAGGCTCCTTCTTTGCTTTACAAGCATTGGATTACCCGTGGATACAATAACGAATGTTGGGCTGGCACGTAGGCTACTCCATAATCATTCGAATAGGAAATCCCAAGACAGTACATCGACTGGGTTTATCAAACATCCCATTTAGCAATATTCTAGGCCAGTACTCTGAATAGTTTTATTAATTAATTAAGGAAGGTTTGGCTAGCACGCTAGCTTCTCCACAACATCAAGTAGTTAATTCCCAACTAGTTACTATTTGGATTTACCAAGAATTTATAGATCCAACCAGTTACTCTCTGGATTTACCAAGAATTTATAGCTCCAACCAGTTACTCTTTGGATTTACCAAGAATTTATAGCTCCAACTAGTTACTCTCTCGATTTACCAAGAATTTATATCTCCAACCAGTTACTCTCTGGATTTACCATTGAAAGTCCATTCTTCACTCATGAGACTTCCACCCTCTGGTTTTACTAAGCGTTTGTAGCGCCCAACCAGTTACTCTCTGGTTTTACCAAGCATTTGCAGTTCTTTCAGGGACCTTACTTCCTGCAATGGCCAAGTTTTCCAACAAAGAAACAACAGTGTATTAACTTGGCTGTCATAAGACTTGTTCATGAAATTTTTCATTATTCGAAAATGAATGAAAATCAAATACTTATCTGCATTGTGCATTTCCTCACTACTCCACAGGTTTCCTTCTCTGCTTTATGAGCCTTGGATCACCTGTGGGGTGGATGCTTGGTCAGCACACATGCTGCTCCACAACGTCATCCAAATAGGAAATGCCAAGCCAGTACGCCAACTAGGTTTATCAAGGATCCCAAAAATCAGTATGTTAATCCAATACGCCGACTAGGTTTATCAAGCATTTCAAAAATCAGTATGCTAAGCCAGTACGATGACTGGGTTTATTAAGCATTTCAAAAATCAGTATGCTAAGCCAGTACGATGACTGGGTTTATCAAGCATTTCAACAACCATTTCCAAGCTAGTTCTCTGACTATGTTTGTCAGGAAATAACACCCTTCACCAATATCGTCACAACATCCAAATAACCAATGCCAAGCCAGTACACTGACTGGGTTTATCAGGCATACAACAACCCTTCACCACAACTTCCAAATAACCAATGCCAAGCCAATACTCCAACTGGGTTTATCAGGAAACCAATTTAACAACATGCCAAGCCAGTACGCCGACTAGGTTTATTAGGCATATGTGTAAGCTAACAACACAAGAAGGATAAGAAAGCTCATCAGTATTGTTGTCCCAAAATTGCAACCACATTCATAACATTCACTATCAACTATTGAAACACTAGGAATGCATCCATTCCCTTAGGGTGTAATCAATATCGACAACCCTATCATAACCCAACACCAGAAAGGTGTGCACTCCCTTTCGGATGTGAGCTATGTGGGCCCTAATCATACTCAAGCAGTTTGGAATAATAATGAAATAATAAAACATGCTCTACATATTAAATCTAATAACTAGACATGTATATTCTTAGTTAGGGTTACATAATACTCATCCATTTTATAGATGTATCTTTCCTTCATTTGCGAAGAATGGGGGCTCCCTTCTCTTATTCAACAGTCCTTCAGTTCACCACCCCAATCTTTTCATGTTCCATAACCCACACATGCCTTCTTGGAATAGTTCCACCATTTCACTCACATGGTTTTCCAACATGCAGTGTAGTTGGGATATTATCAAAATTTACTATGGCGTTTCACCTAAAACCCATTTCCAAAGCATGGGGTCCTTCCCATGGAGTTTGGCTTCTGTAGGCCATCACACATGGTCTTCCTGCAATGTGTCTTACTGGCACACTTATCAAATAGCGAAACAGTCAGCAACATTTTGACAATCCAATTCAAATCTGATTTCTCTAATCAGTCAATGGCATTAATAATTAAATTCAACATGAATTTACAATTTTGTCTCATACATAAATCGATTTGTTTAATCATGAGGCCATCCTCATATGGTTTGTCTCTCGTAAGTGGTATCACTCTGTCCATTATGGTTTTACACTTGCTACCATACATGAAAATCCACCTACAACATGTCCTCCTTCTCATAACTTTTGGCTTCTGCACATGGTACATCCCGATATTTACTATGGACTTATCCTCATTGCCATATGCAAGAATTTTCTACCTGAAATCTGAAACTTCAATCAGCCAAACATGTTGTGAGTATCTATGCATATAATCCTTTCATTGCTATAGCAGTCACTGAAGTGATCTCAAAATTATAACACTCAATAATTCAAACACATTCAACTATTAACACTTGAAATGCAATGAAATATATATATATATATCATTATCATAATAAAATTGCAAGACACAGGTGCACTATTCATGCAATTTAAATAAACTATAAATACTCATTACTTCACATTTCATGCAACTCTGTCCTTTCAACAGAGCACTCTAGTAGCCCATCAACATGTCTACCTTCTTCATGCAATCTTTCTCCTACATTCTTAGCAACTCATGGAATGGTCTCAGGATTAACAATAGTTCACCATTTCATCTATTATCTAATTGCATTGAAACATATATATATCACAACCATGCATTCACACAATGCGTCTCAACATGTGCACCCGCACATATGCATGCACATTCACAACATTTACATAATATTTTAATGTGCACTCACTCAATGCATAACCCCTCAATATGACCTTGCATTAATCCATGAATACTATGCATTCCAACATACTATGGCCTGATTTCGAGATACTGTGCGTTCTGCTGAAGCCTGCGTGCTAGGGTTCGAGCTGAAAGAGAGCAGGAATGGCGGCGCCTGGGGGAGGGGAGGCCGTCCCCCCCCCCTTCGAGCTCTGAGGAGGAGGCCTTCAGAAGGCTCCTCTCTTACAGAGGAAAGAAACCCACGGACCCGGTGATCCCGAAATTCATAAAAAAGCTAGAGGAAATTCCTGAAATCGCCCTTCCTGAAGAAAAACCAATGAAAATCGCCTTGGCTCTGTCCAAGCGGAGCTTAGTGGGTCAATTCATGGGCCTTTGGCCATCCACCAAGACCACAGATGACTGGATACAGAGGAACTGGAAGCCCAACCTAAAAAATGGAGTAACTTGCTACCCAGTTGGGAGAGGGTTCTTCGTCTTCGAATTCATAGCTGAAGAAGACCGGGACTTGATTTTTAGAAATGGCCCCTACTTCATGGGAACGCAGGGGCTCTACTTGAACAAATGGACGCCGGACTTCGACCCCACGGTGGATCTTCCCAAAGAGGTGCCGTTGTGGGTCAGGCTCCCCAACCTCCCGATGCACTGCTGGGACTTCGAATCACTGCAGAGAATAGGGAACGGAATTGGCCGCTTCATTGACAAAGCAGATAACAAAGGACAATACACATGCGCTAGAATCTGTGTTGAAGTGGATCTTGAAGCCGGCCTCCCGGAGGCAGTAAAGTTAAAAGTTGGATCTTGGATCCATTACCAGAAATTGGACTATGAGCACCTGCCATTCAAGTGCAGAAACTGTCAAGAGCACGGCCATTTCCAAAGGTACTGCCCCAAGCTAGCCGAGGAGAAAGAAGATGCGGAAGGCTGGCAGAAAGTCAGGAAAGGGAAAACCACCAACAACACCAAAAGCAAGGAAAAAGTGATCCAGGAACCAACAAAGGGAGGCAACTCAAACCCCAGCACTCAAGGAAGCCCCAATGAAGCCCAAACTCCTACCAATGCTCCAGAAAAGGAAGAAGTTAGGGCAACTCAAGGGCCAACCAGGTCATCCACCCACCCTGCCATTCCTAGCCCGTCAAAAGAACCAATAAGCTTGGGATCTGAAACAGGAGATGAATCATCTGAGGAAGGAGACACTGAAGTAAGCAGCCCATCAGGCACCCCGAATCAATCAAAGCGGGGACGGAATACTGAGAAGAAAAGAAGGGAAGAACAGTCCTATAAGGATGTGGTTCAAGGCTCACAGCACACCATACCAGAAATGATGAACACCAGATCCGGATTGAAAATAGGGAAAACCCCGAAAGGGGGCCATCCCCCCCACCAAGGCAAATAATGCAGTACGTCTCCTGGAATTGCAGAGGACTAGGCAGCACCATAAAAGAAGAAGCCATAAGAGATTTAGTAAGAGCAATGATGTCGGAAGTCCTCCTAATCCAGGAGACGAAGTTGGGGGAGGAGGCTCTCCTCCAAGCTAGTAATACATTCTGGAAGAAAGGCCCGGGAAGGGCTGTGAGTGCACGAGGAGCATCGGGAGGCCTGGCAACGTTCTGGGACTCAACAAAGCTCGATCTCGTAAATGAAGGAAGAACCACTCACTGGATATTCACAAAGCTGCTCCACAAAGACTCAGGCCATCTGGTAAGTATTTTTAATTTGTATGTTCCTGTCTTGCATGCAGAAAAAAAAGAGCGCTGGGACTCCCTAAAGCTCTATCTAAACCTGCATAAACCTGAAAACTTAATAGTAGCCAGGGATCTAAATGTTACTCTCGCCTTGGTCGAGAAAAGAGGGGGTTCGATTGTCCGAGACCCTTCCAGAGAATGGGTAGAAGACTTGATGCTGGATTGGGATCTTGAGGATATCATCCCAGACAGAGGGAAATTTACTTGGTCCAACAAAAGATTTGGGCCCGGACATATTGCTGCTCGACTTGACCGTTTCCTCATCCATTCCTCTTTCCTTACTCTCGGGCTCATGGCAAATTCCAAGATCCTCCCGCACTATACCTCTGACCACAAGCCTATTTCACTCTCCCTCTCCCCCGTGAAAAGGTTAGGTCCCATTCCCTTTAGGTTCAGCCCACTCTGGGTAAACCTGGAAGGCTTCCATAATTTGGTGTCCAACTCCTGGAAAGTGCCTGCTTATGGCTCCCCCTTCTTTGTTTGGGAGAGCAAACTCAGAAGACTCAAAGCTGATCTGAAAGATTGGGCCAAAGGACTAAGTTCACCTACGGATGAAAGGAAAAGAGCTCAGAAGGCTCTGGAACGGCATCAACTTGCACTGGAAGAGACCCCGGTCACCCTTGCCTTGCTTAACCGGGAGGTGGAACTTCAAAAAAATTCTCATAAAGCTTGCAGAAATGAGGAAATTTATTGGAGAACCAAGTCAAGAACACTTTGGCTCCAAGCTGGAGATAAAAACACAACTTTTTTCCATAAGCAAGCGCAGGCCAGGCAAATCTATAACTCCATCAATGAAATACAAACGCAAGACCATGCTCTAACAGACTTCAATGAAATCAAGGAGGCTGCCCACAACTTCTTCAAAAACCTCTATTCTGCTCCGGCTACAGATCCAGTAGACCCAAAGTCCTACCCTCTTTCAGAGATTCCAAACTTAATCAATGATGATGACAATTAGCTGCTGAATAGCCCTGTAAGCATTAGTGAAATTAAGAAATCCCTTCTTAAGATGAATCCGGACAAAGCTCCTAGGCCGGATGGTTTCACAGCCCGCTTTTACACATCTTGCTGGGACATCATCAAATCAGATTTGTACAGAATGGTCAAGAAAGCTCAGAACTGCTCTAAGCTAGGGGGCAGCACCAACTCCTCATTTTTGGCCCTTATCCCAAAAGAAAAAGGTGCTAGGAACTTCAGCAGATTTAGGCCCATATCCCTCTGCAACACAGGGTATAAAATCATCACCAAAATTATAGCTAACAGACTAAAAAAACTCCTGCCAAAATTGATCCCGGAAAACCAAGGAGGGTTTGTGAAAGGAAGACAAATTCTGGATAACATCATACTTGTACAGGAAGTTATTCACACCAGCTATAAAAGAAAGGAGAAGGGCATGGTTGTTAAGCTAGATCTGGCAAGCGCCTTTGATAGAGTCAGGCATGACTTCCTTTTTGCAGCCATGAGCAACTTTGGATTTAATCAGAAATTTATCGACTGGATTAAAGCCTGCATTTCAGCCCCTTGGATTGCTCCGTTGGTCAATGGACGACCCACCAGCTTCTTCAGGGCCTCAAGAGGACTGAGGCAAGGTTGCCCCCTTTCCCCAGTTCTCTTTGTTCTCCAAGCTGCTGTTCTAAGCTTCCAACTGAACAGAAAACTCCAAAACAGATCTCTTTCAGGCATCAGAATTGTCCAAAAGGTTAAGGAGGTCAATCACGCCCAGTTCGCGGATGATACCCTGTTATTGGGTGCTGCCAATCTCAATACAGCCAGCAATTTCAAAGCAGAACTGGATTTCTACAAGAACAGCTCCGGAAGTGAAATAAATTATCATAAAAGCAAGATTTACGGGTGGAACTGCACCCCCCGGGAAATGTTGGAGATATCCCGGATTCTTGAAATGGATGGGCTCTCAGCTTGGGACACCTTTACTTACTTGGGCATTCCAATTTTTAGAGCCTCACCTAAAGTCACTCATTGGTTGCCCATGCTTGACAAGTTAAAGAACAAAATCCATGCGTGGGGAGCAAAATGGCTAAATAAAGCTGGAAAAGTAATCCTCATGAACTCTGTCCTGACCAGTCTCCCTATCTACCAATGCTCTGTTATTTTAGCTCCCAAATCCATAACAAACAAGATCAATGAGCTGCTCTGTCGATTTCTCTGGGAGGGCGGCAGAAACAATGAAAAGAAGATGCATCTGGTGAGCTGGGACAAGGTCACGAAGTCAAAAATGGAGGGGGGTCTTCAAATCAGGGATGTGTCCATCCAAAACCTTGCCATGGGCAGCAAAATTCTCTGGAATATGATCACCAGGAAGAGAACATGGAGCAAACAAATTCTCAAGAAAAAATACTTCACCGGAGATAAGGAAAGATGTTTGGAAAGAACCACCAAAGTGCAGAAAGGATCTCCGATCTTCTCGCTGTGCAAGAAAGCTATCCCACACTTCACCTCAAAGCTCACCTGGATCTCGGGAAATGGTGCAAAAATCCACATTTGGGATGACTCTATTCTTGGGGACATGCCACTTAATGGAGTCAGCAATCTGGGGAAAATTAAAGATTGGCTCACAGCCAATAATCGCAGTACCCTGTGGGATATTTCATCTTGGGAAAATGATGACAATAAAGCATGGGCAAGCTGGAACTTGGGTGACTACCCAATCGAGCTTCAGGAGGAAGCGCTGAATCTGTTGCATCACCTGCAAGGAAAATCGCCTTCAAATTCCAGAGCAAAAGATAAACGTGGATGGGGCTCTCGATCTGGGGCTTATACTGCTGCTGCTGGCTACGCTGCAATTATGGAAATCCCTTGGGTGCCTCCAAATCCTGCACCGTGGAAAGGCCTCTAGAATCATCATTCAATCCCAAAAATTGATATTTTCATTTGGACCATGCTCCATAAAGGAATGTTGACCACCGACAACCTCAGGAGAAAGGGATGGGCGCTGCCATCAAGATGCCCACTCTGCTGTTGCGCTGAGGAGAATGCTGAGCATCTCTTTCTCTACTGCGATTTCACCAAGGAAGTCTGGGAAAACGTGTTGTGTCCAATCCCTGTCAGCTTACCGGATTCTATCAGCGAACTCATCAGCTGCTGGTCTTCCCTCTCTCCTTTCGACCTGAGCAAAAAAAACCTCCTTAAAACCATGTGGATGTGGATACCGAAATTTGTCTGCTGGAAAGTGTGGTTGGAGAGGAACATTAGAGTTTTCAAAGAGACCAGAAGACTTCCTATTCAAGTAGCTGTAAAAGCTAAGATCATGCTTGCTGAAGCGCTAAATGCTAAGCCTGAGTTAAGGAATACGGCCACCATCTCCGCAGAAGAAGCTCGCTGGATGAAGGAGTTTCACCTAAATCCTCCAAGCCACGCTATCAGCAAAGCTCCTCAAAAGGCGAATTGGGAAATTAGACTGGAAGAACAGGAATTCATTAAGTGGAGATCAGCTCTCGACAAATGGTGTCTCTTCTTTGACGGGGCCTCGAAAGGGAATCCCGGTCATGCTGGGGGAGGAGGCATCATCCTTGAACCTTCCGGCAATTGCCACCTGTCTTATGCCTGGGGAATTGGTCTCGCCTCCAACAACCAAGCGAAGTATTTGGCATTGTGGCAGGGTCTACGACAAGCAAGGAAGCTGAATATTCAAAGGCTGATTATCTTCGGTGATTCCAGACTGATTATTAAAGCTCTTCGCTTCAAGAAAATGCCAAAAGATATCAATCTCGCCCATACTTACAGGAAAATTTTCCTTCTCCTTTCTCATTTCAGATCTGTCAAAGTCTATCATATACTGAGGCATTTAAATGGTCTGGCGGATGCTGAAGCCAATCGGGGAGTCCGGCTGAACAAAAGCCAGCTGATAATTAATGAAGAAATCTCCATAGACATGATCCCTTAAGACATTTTAGATGAGGTTAAACACAGCCTTTGCATACAACAGCAAGTTAAAGAGGAAGCCCAGGAAAGATCACTGGAACAAGCATTGTAAGAGCCAGGCAGCCTTTTTGCCAACTTATCAATAAAATTCTATCCGTTTGCGTAAAAAAAAAACATACTATGGCCTAACCATGGTTGTCTCATATGGCATACACTACAATAGGACCATAAGTCATCACTTGCTTTGGTTGTTAAAATCACAACCAACATTCACAAATAGCATGGTATAATTTCACATGAATGCATTGAGGTTTCTAAGAAACTATAGGGTGTAAGGCTTCTTGCCTTTTCTTGCCCACACCTCACCATACTCGATAGGATGACATTAACATTTAGGCACTCAATGCCACATGCAAATCAATCAACGTAGTTAAACATATTTGAAGCGGTCTTACCAAATCATCTTTCAACATTCATGCAATTAAGCACAAATAACCATTACCTGCATGGCTGTCATTAACATCGCTTGATGTTACCTGATCAGTTGGCCTCTTACCAAGGATTCAAAGTCATTTTTCCAACCTCATGATCATAGATTTGCTACCCCAACCTTTCTTCATAAGGTTGTTGGTCATATGTAACAACATCATCCACATCTTTAGCCATGCTTCGGTTGTCTTTGGTCCTACAACCAATGCGAACACAACTAATTATTAGCAACCACAATAATTATCTTAAGTGGCCCATTACATATGTAAAACATCACTATTTTAGCAATATGCAATATCATATATATATGCACAAACATTTTCACATGCACTGTGCAATTTCTATTAGTATTCCATCTAGTGCATGTTCACTTCATCTATCTAATCCCTTGCATTTTCAATCATGCTTCTATGGTCTGATTCGTACAACCATTATCAACAATATTAATTTTCATCAACCATAGGCAATACCATTAATGGGCTATTGCATGTGTAACTTCACTACCTTTACCCATATGCAACATCATGCTCATGCATAAGCAATTCACATGCACTATGCAATGACTCTTTAATCATGCCCACTAATTCATATTTAATCTGCTACTCTCTTCCACTTCCAGCATCCCTATGCCATAATATTCAGCATATAAAAAAATGAAATATAGATACAATAGCAAGAGAGGAGTTAAGGAATCTTCCCTTTCCAATTCCCCATTATAGCATGGAGTTTCCTCTTCCACATCATAGTTGATCCAATTTTCTACCATGCACACAAGCAATCATTAGCTATGATCTTCTCACCAATTAGCAATTCAATATATACATACGTGTATAACATTCATTCTTGATACTTTCCAAGCATACAATTATTATGTTATAAACATAAATAGTTTAAGGTTGGAGATTTTCCTTTCATCCTCCATAATGGATATTACAACCAATTACCCTTACTGAGAATTCCACACCCCCTTTATGCAATTCATAGTGCACATTCCAAGCATAGAGAATGGCTTCATACATTCAATGACTGTCTCCAGGGAATGACGGAGGTCAAGGGGGCTTTCCCCCTTGTGGCTTCCCCTGCAGGGCGGGTCGAGGGCAGCGCCCTCGTTGTTTTTTATAAATCTTTCCATTTCACGCAATCTGGTGCATAAGTTCAAGGCCATTTTTCACTTTTTGGCACCTGAAATTCATCCTGGAAAACAACTCAATTTTCCCTGCATTGGCGGACTTATCGTTTTTCCTCCGACCATTTCGGTTATTTTAAGCTCTTCATCGCTGACCGTGTCACAGAAAAATAGCTTAATTTTCGTTAACTGTGTCGCAGCAAAAATGGCTAATTTTCGCCGACCATGTCCCAACAAAATAGCTTAATTTTCGCTGACTGTGCCTTAAACATCCAACCGCCGACCGAGTCTTAAACCTCTGACTGTCGACCGAGCCTTAAACCTCCGACCGTCGACTGAGCCTTACACCTCCGACCGCCGACCACCGACCGAGTCTTAAACCTTTGATCATTTCGGCGATTTTAAGCTTATCTCCTTCGACCGTTTCGGCGATTTTAAGCTTATCTCCTCCAACCATTTCGACGATTTTAATCTTATCTCCTTCGACTATTTCAGTGATTTTAAGCTCTTCATCATCGACCATTTCATAGAAGATAAGCGATTGTTCATCTACCATTTCACAAAAAATAAGCAATTGGTCACTGACCTTGTCGCTGCGATCTCAACAAAACTTGTTGATTATGTTGTACAAAAACTCCCAAAATTTCGTCGACATAGACTTGGCATAAATTCTTAAAACACTTAGAAAATTTTTGAAATTTTGAAATTTTCTTAATGATCAATGTTGAACATGAAGCATACTTACCTCTGCAACTGTGATAGGTATCCCATGAAGGCCCAATTGTTGCAACCTTTTCTCTCATACCAATCTATAACATCCCCTCTTATGGACCCAATTCGAGGAAGGGAACATGATACCAGGATCTGGGCTTTTACATAAACTCATTCCATTCATTAGATTCATACAAATAAAATCAAAAGTGTGCAGATGCAGATTAAGCAAATATGCACAGCGAAATAAAACACCATCCACACACATTTCATACTCATCCAGCATATCAAAATAATCATCAAATTAATCATTGCAGAGGTAAATACACATAAAGAATACTTATCTTCATTGTGAAATTGTCCCAAGCAACTAGCTATGTCGCTACAATGTTCCACCCAACCATAGGCCAGTTGTATTCATCAATCTCTCAACACAACTGCCACCCTCGAGATGGGCATGATTCCTACAAGGAAAAGGGGACATTCAAGCTCATGCACAGCCAAAGAAATAGATACCCACAACCCATACCCCAACACACTCTTTTCTCACAAAGCAAGCACAGTCATTGGGCATGGATGCACATTTTTAACAATGGGATTTACAACAAGATGGCCATGGGTTTTCCCCAAATCGTTTCCAGCCAAAAACGGATTGTGGGATGGGGAAAAACAATCACAGGGAGGAAAACAATTTCTCCCCCAATTATCTAAGCATTCAACAGCCAAAACTTTCTCTATGGAACCCCAGTTTGATTTCCCTCCTTCCCCACTGGTATATAACACAAAAGAGCCCTTCTCCCAGATGAGAATGAAGGAAAACACATAATTTTGATGGATAAAAACACCCAGCTAGCTCCCAACTCGTGAGAGAGCCAAAACTGATTGATGGGTAATGGCTTGGAGATCAATTCATGGATCTTTTCTTGCCCAAGAATCCAAACACGATTTTCCATGAAGGGTGTCTTTCCTGTACCCAAATTTGGACAGCCATATCTCTCCATTCCCCAAGGCATTAACTACTTCACCCAACTCTTGGGAGAAATGAATGATTGGGTACAAAAGTCAACATGGGTAGTTTAGGGTTTTGTGGGTTCTCTCATTGACACTTGGCTTGACTTGATTGGCTCAAGGGTTTGAATATTTTCCCCTCCCATTCCTTGTAAGATCGTGCCCCCATCTCTTGTTGCATTGCATAGCTAGTTGTGGGTATTTTATTAAAATGCATATTTACATAATATTTGCAATTCCAATGTGCTTAGCTAGCACGTAAACCATATGCATCACTAAATCGATGGCGGGGCCTTGGCCTTGAGATCCTCACCATGATTTTATAATAATATTACATCATTTACATTTGAATGCAATGGGGTCAAAATGGGGACATTACATTCAAACAGTCAAAGTTGAATGCTAGATTCATACTCTCCTTGATTCTAGGCATATCTAGATTAGTGCTTCACCTTGTGGCTCCATTTCCTTCATTCTTCTTGAGAAAGAAGTGTAGGAATGGCACCTTGTCACATATTATCATGATCTCAATAATATCACAGTAAAATATTCCTATCCATTACAACATATTAATGATTTATTGGACCAAATTAAGGGTGCCAAATACTTTACCAAGATGGACTTAATGACAACTATAATCAAGTTCACATGAATCCCAATGACATTATGAAATTTTCCTTCAAGGCTAATTCTAGCATGTATGAATGGTTGGTGATGTTGTTTGGATTTACCAAGAATATTGATACCTTCATGCATCTCATTAATGATATTTTATTTTTTCATCTTGGGTGTTTTATTGTGATGTATCTTGATGAAATTCTCATTTTTATCCAAACATGGCAGTAGAACATACAACATGTGCACTTGGTGCTGGAGCTACTTTGGACACATAAATTAGAGGTTAAGTGAAAAAAATATTATTTTAGATAGAGCTATGTTCACTATCTAGGATTTTTTAATGATCATATTGTTGTACATGTTGATCTTGGAAAAGTCCAAGCACTTGTGTATTGGCCAATCCCCTCCACTATTGTTGCGTTGATGAGGTTTGATAGGGGCTTGCAATTTTATCGATGATATATTCCTCATTTACCCAACATTTCCTACCCCCTGCATCAACACTCCAATCAATTTGTTTTGCTTGGATCAAGACAATAAGGTTTTTATAAGTTAAAACAACATTGTGTTCTAAGCTAGTTCTACATTTTCCTTATTTTCAATATCCCTATGAGATAGAGATTGATGCTTCATAATATGTTATTAAGGACATACTAAAATAAGGATTCCACCTATTGGATCAAGGGGTCCACTCTATGATCCCATGACTTATCACCTGCATTCAAAGATATTAAATAATACCCATAATTTCATTAGATATAAAGGAATTCCTCCAAAAACCCTTTTGTTGAACCCCCCTCCCAATACACCTTTCCAATTAAAAAAACCCTATTTTCACTAAACATACCAAGTATCCATTTTCTCCATGACATTTTTAATGCCCCTTTTTTTTTATTTTTACCCTTAGTATGGTGACATGGAAAAACTCTTATAATGCTTAGAAACCTTGTAATGTGAAATATGAAATCTTAGTGAAAGAAAATATTTCAATATGGGGAACAACACCCGAACATAAATCAATTTCATACACATTCATTCCAATCGAATTCGCACCACATTCACTCACAAATCATACATTGACTCCAAACACAATTGGATTCACACAAAATTAACACACAAATCATACCTATTCAAACATTAATCTGGCTTCATACTCCACTAGACTCAACAAATTTAGACATAGAGTACCTATTCAAAACTTTTAATACCCTATTCAAGCCCCTGTATACATAATTATAAAGACTTATAATATCTATATGTCTTTAATATATTAAAAAAAACCTTTGGCCCTTATATACTAGGAAATATATTGCTTCCATTTTTAGAGTATTAAATCTCCCAAAATGAACTCATGTGATATAATATTACCTACTTAGTGAACCCCTTGTTCCTGGTGGCCTATCTATTTGATATTGTGATCACTGTTGTGGTGTACTTAACCCTAAAACTTAGAAAAACATAGAATATACAGAGATTTATGATGCAAGAAACTATAATTTAATGTGAAAAATAACCAAACACAAGACAATGTAGAAGAGATATGTTGCAGAAATAACCCTTGTCTTATGATAATCAATTTATAAAGTAATTTTCACTCTCATGTTAATGTTGGGTGACCTTTCACTTGATCAAAAATCCAAATACAACAATTCTTGACAAAATAATGCATAGCCTCCTAACTCTTTAAATAATATTTCAATATCCTAAAACCCTAAATACTTGACTTGGTCCTATAATTAATGAGTACCAACTACCTAGTGGGACTTAATTAATAGAGAGGACATTTTTACATTAAAATTAATTTTCCAATACTAACTACTCAACCTTATTAAAAGGATATTGTCGCCTGCATTTCTTAACTAACTCCTAAAGCAAGGGGGTTAGGGTAGGACCCTATCAAATGCTATGTTTAAGTACAACACATATAACATATAAATTTATGCTCTTCTATAGGACTTTGAAGCAATGGTGTCATTACATTTAGTTTAAGCAAACCATATTTCACATTGATAATCATTCCTTAAATATTTTTGGATTCTTAGTCTAAAATTCAGGACCAACGCCATCTTAAATGGGCCTATTATCTATAGCAGTTTCACTAGGTTATTAAATATATGAAAGGGAGTTTGAATTGGGATCTAAACATGTTGATTCATCCTCCCACTTGGATACTAAACATTTAATAGGTATGTTAAATTGCCTATAAAGCATGGAAACAATTGTATGATACCGGCTCCTTTTTTGGGCCAGTTTAGAATGCCTTACAGTGTCCCTCCAATATTAGCCATACACTCTTTTTGGATTAGTCTTTCCAATATGGTTGGTTGATAGGCTAAATCTATCATCAATCCCGAACACTCTAGACCACTTACTTCTCATTTAGGAGGCACATTCCTCTTCATATGGTCCTCTATGCAATGTTGGATTGAGGCTTTTGTTAGGTGTTTCCCTCTTTGCAACTAGAATAAACCTTCCAATCACAAATAGGGGTTGTAATGGCCACTTCCCATCCCATTTTTCCTTGGGAACCACTATCTATGGATTTTATTAGTGTACTACTAATGACTTCAAGAATCATGATGGCATCGTCATCGTGGTGTGCCATTTCTCCAAAACAGAAATCTTTATTTCTTGTACCAAGATCACTTTAGTATAACAAGGAAATGAGTTGTTTTTCTCCCATGTTTGGTCTCATTTTATCCTTCCTCTCAACATTGTGTTTGATACAATTTTAATTCTACCTCAACAACTTTTCAAATCCCCTTTGTTAATTATTGGGGCGCCATCTCTACTTTTATACTACCTTACATCCACAAGAAGATGGTTAGACCAAATTGTTCAATCAAAACTTGGTCATGCCCTTTATATTTAATACATTAGGAATAAATAGTGGGATTCATATTTACATGTTATCTAACATAATTATAATCAAGTTATCAATGTGTCTACTAGACATTCACCATTTGAGGTTTGTTATGGTTATCTACAAGTGACTCCTTACAATCTACCTGCCACTCTTCCTCTAGATATCTCTCCTTGCTAACACAATGAGCGGAACCAAGAATCCATAATGTCACTAATTTCAATCATCTCAAGCTATATGATTTTCCCATTTTATAATAGGACATTCATGTCTCCCATCCAACTAATAAATTCTATATTTTTAGTAGCCATTGGAGGAAAATACCCTATTGGACATGTAAACCCACTCTACTAGTCAAACAAATAACTTCTTATCTACTTGGGTGCCAAGGTTATCCTCCCACTTAAGCCAAATAGATATCCCACATTATTTTTCACTAGAGATTCTCACATATTGTTCAAAAATTTGGGCACCTTTTTCTAAAATAGGGAGGAATTGATGCGATACATCTATCATTTCATGATTAATACAGATTACTAGTTAGTTGTTAACCAATATATCCACAAATAGCCTTGAGAATTGTATAATTTAACTTTTTGACCAGTTAAAGTTAAAACTATGTCAAATAACACCATATTTATCCTTTGTAAAACTATATAGAAACAATGCTATAGAATGAAAGGATAAGCAATCGGTTTGAGACTAATTCTTGCTTCCTTTTTCCTATTTATGGATCCCTTCTTTTGTGTGTCTCACCAATAATACATGTACTTTGGATGGAATATTTAGAAAAAGAGTGGTATATAGGATTGCTTCAAAGGTTTTTCAAACCAAGAAATGATCTCCTTACCCAAGATAGGATACCAAGCTGAAATTCAGTGGCTTTTTGAGGCATGTTGGCCATGCATGGGGACCTAGACCATGTGACAAGTGCTCTAGAAATAATTGTTGTCCCAAAAGTAGGATATAATATTGATTCAAAAGTTATTATTCTACAAGAGAATCTCCTCATCCAAGACATGATACATGGATGAGGACAAGTGGCTTAGGCACTCTACACTAATTTTGGCTAGGTTCTTTGGCATAGGTGTGGTATGTGGGCCCAATTCCAAGGCTTATAACACTAGTAATGGAAATCCACATTGAGAACATGTTTAAGGGACAAAAAACATTTCCTTAGGCATATGCTACTTCTTTGGATCATGATCTATGCAAGGCCCCACTCCCCTAAATCATTGTAAAGGTTCTTTGGAAGGATTTTTTATCCCACAAGTGAAATATGGGATAGATTTTGGGGAGTGTCACATTATCGACGTGTCTCCATATTGTTCACGATAGGGTTAAGGTGAAAAAAATGGGAGTTTGAAAATTAGGAGCTTAAGACATAAATTCCCAACAATAATTTACATTATTGATTTAAGCGGTTTGGTCGACCACATACAATGCTCATTACCTATGAAATGATTTCAGGGGAAAATATAGGGTAATATTCCCTAAAGGAACTATTATATGGAATGTGTTACATCACTAAGGCCCAAGTCACAAGGCATGCCCTTTGAAAGGCATCTTTGGAATAATATAACGATATGAGCCTAATTGAAAGGTTTGACAAACCAAGGAAGGGTATCCTTGTCCAAGACACATTGAAAAGGATAAATTTGGTGGCCTGGGACCTAAATAATATACTCCTAGGAATGTGGGCCATGTATGGTGCCCTAGATCATGAGACAATTCTATGGATTCAATATTTGGCCTAGAACTAAGGCATGGGATAAATTCAATGAAAGTTGGCTTCATACACCACTAGACTCATCAAATTTAGACATAGAGTACCAATTCAAAACCCTTAATACCCTATTCAAGCCCTTGTATACATAATTATAAAGCCTTATAATATCTATATGTCTTTAATATATTAAAAAAAACCTTTGTCCCTTATATACTAGGCAGTATATTGCTTCCATTTTTTAGAGTATTAAATCTCCCAATATGAACTCATGTGATATCATATTGCCTACTTAGTGAACCCTTGTTCCTGGTGGCCTATATATTTGATATTTTGATGGTTGTTGTGGTGTACTTAACCCTAAAACTTAGAGAAACACATAATATACAAATATTTATGATGCAAGAAACTAGAATTTATAGTGAAAAAGAACCAACCACAAGACCATATAGAAGAGATATGTTGCAGAAACAACCCTTGTCTTATGATAATCAATTTATAAAGTAATGTTCACTCTCCTATTAATTTTGGGTGACCTCTCACTTGAGCAAAAATCCAAATACAATAATTCTTGACAAAATAATGCATAGCCTCCTAACTCTTTAAATAGGATTTCAATATCCCAAAACCCCGGGAACTTGACTTGGTCCTATAATTAATGAGTACCAACTACCTAGTGAGACTTAATTAATACAGAGAACATTTTTACATTATAATTAATTGTCTAATACTAACTACTCAACCTTATTAAAAGGAGAATGTCACATGCATTTCTTAACTAAATCCTAAAGCAAGGGGGTTAGGGTAGGACCCTAACAAATGCTAAGTTTAAGTACAACAAATATAACATAGAAATTTATGCTCTTCTATAGGCCTTTGAAGAAATGGTGTCATTAAATTTAGTTTAAGAAAACCATATTTCACATTGATAATCATCCCTTAAATATTTTTGGATTCTTAGTCTAAAATTCAGGAGAAACACCATCTTAAATGGGCCTATTACCTATAGTTGTTTCACTAGGTTATTAAATATATGAATGGGAGTTTGAATTGGGATCTAAACATGTTGAGTCATCCTACCATTTGGATACTCAACATTTAATAGTATAACAAGGACATGAGTTGTTTTTATCCCATTTTTGGTCTCATTTTGTCCTCTCAACATTGTGTTTGATACGTTTTAAGTCTACCTCAACACCTTTTCAAATCTCCTTTGTTAATTTTTGGGACGCCATCTCTACTTTTCTACTACCTTGCATCCACAAGAAGATGGTTAGACCAAATTGGTCAATCACAACTTGATCATGCCCTTGATATTTACTACATTAGGAATAGATAGTGGGATTAATATTTACATGTTATCTAACATAATTATCATCAAGTTATCCATGTGTCTACTAGACATTCACCCTTCGAGGTTTGTTATGGTTATCTACCAACGACTCCTTACAAGCTACCTGCCACTCTTCCTCTAGCTATATCACCTCTCTAACACAATGAGCGGCACCAAGAATCCATAATGTCACTAATGTCAATCATCTCAAGCTATATGAGTTTCCTATTTTAGAATAGGACATTCATGTCTCCCATCCAACTGATAAATTCTATATTTTTAGTATCCATTGGAGGAAAATGCCCTATTGGACATGTAAACCCACTCTACTAGTCAAACAACATACTTCTTATCTAGTTGGGTGCAAAGGTTAGCTTCCCACTAAATTCAAATAGATATCCCACATTATTTTTCACTAGAGATTCTCACATCTTGCTGAAAAATTTGGGCACCTTTTTCTAAAATAGGGAGGAATTGATGCAACACATCTATCATTTCATGATTAATACAGATTACTAGGTAGTTGTTAACCAATATATGCACAAAGAGTCTTGAGAATTTTATAATTTAAAATTTGGCGAGTTAAAGTTAAAACTATTTCAAATAACACCATATTCATCCAAGTTTGTAAAACTATATAGAAACAATGCTATAGAATGAAAGGATAATCAATCAGTTTGAGACTAATTCTTTCTTCCTTTTTTCCTATTTATGGATCTCTTCCTTTGTGTGTCTCACTAATAATACATACTTTGGATGGAATATTTAGAAAAAGAGTGGTATATAGGCTTGATTCAAAGGTTTTTCAAACCAAGAAATGATCTCCTTACCCAAGACACGATACCAAGCTGAAATTCAGTGGCTTTTTGAGGCATGTTGTCCATGCATGGGGACCTAGACCATGTGATAAATGCTCTGAAAGAATTGTTGTCCCAAAAGTAGGACATAATATTGATTCAAAGGTTATTAGTCTACAAGATAATATCCTCATCCAAGACACGATACATGGATGAAGACAACTGGCTTAGGCACTCTACACTACTTTTGGCTAGGTTCTTTGGCATAGGTGTGGTATGTGGGCCCAATTCCAAGGCTTATAACACTAGTAATGGAAATCCACATTGAGAACATGGTTAAGGTACAAAAAAAATTTCCTTAGGCATATGCTACTTCTTTGGATCATGGTCTATGCAAGGCCCCCCTCACCTAAATCATTGTAAAGGTTCTTTGGAAGGATTGTTTATCCCATGAGTGAAATATGGGATAGATTTTGGGGAGTGTCACATTATAGATGTGTCTCCATATTGTTCATGATAGGGTTAAGGTGCAAAAAATAGGAGTTTAGGTTTTATAACTTTCTTATGGGCCATGCACTCAACCTTATTCCATGACACAATCCCTTCAAAAGAAATCTTTGGCTCATGAATGTAATATTTATTTTCTTCTAATATTTATTCTATTTCTAATCCCAAGACATACTTCTAGTTTTAAAATTAGGAGCTTAAGACATAAATTCCCAACAATAATTTACATTATTGATTTAAGCGGTTTGGTGGACCACATACAAAGCTCATTACCTATGAAATGATTCCAGGGGAAAATATAGGTTAATATTCCCTAAAGGAAATATTATATGGCATGTGGGACATCACTAAGGCCCAAGTCAAAAGACATGCCCTTTGAAAGAAATATTTGGAATAAGATAAGGGTATGAGCCTAATTGAAAGGTTGACAAACCAAGGAAGAGTATCCTTGTCCAATACACATTGCAAAGGATAAATTTGGTGGCTTGGGACCTAAATAATATACTCATAAGGAATGTGGGCCATGCCTGGTGCCCTAGATCATGAGACAATTCTCTGGATTAAATATTTGGCCTAGAGCTAAGGCATGGGATAAATTCAATGATTTGGCACACTAGGGAGGATCCCATCACTAAGGACATGATTTAGGGCCAAAACCTAGTGGATTAGGAATTAGAAAATAATTTTAGGACATGTCATAAGGCCAAAATCTAAGGCCTTAGGCCCTACACTCAACTTGCATGTCACATGGTCAATGAACATGACCCTAGACCACAATTAAATGTGCAATATGGAAGGAATCTTTGTCCCAAATGTAGGATATAAGATTTATTCTAAGGTTTAGAATACTAAGGACATGTCTCCTATATTATGTCATAATTCAAGGCTGAAACCTAGGGGTTAATGCCATATATAACAATTATATGGCTCATAGGCCATGAATAGGTCCCAAACCCAAGACATGGACCCTCCAAAAGGTATATTTTACTTATGAGTTGTATATATTCTCAATTGTAAGGTTCAACACACCATGGGCGTTTTTTCTATCCAAGGAAATGGTTATGAACCAAAAAATAGGAGATTAGGTCTTATAATAAAATTCTAAGACACATGGGCCATGCATAAGTACTAGACTATAAAACATGTCATTTAGAAGTAATATTTTTACCAAGAGTGGGACACATGATTGATTTTGAGGTTTGGAAAACCACATATGGGTCTCCTGGTATGATAAATTATTTGGTACTGAAAATGGTGGACTTGGGCCCCAAATGATTAGTTTAAGTCACATGGGACTTATATGGTCACTAGACCATGAGATAGGCCCTTCAAATATATTGTTGGTCCATGAAAAATAGATGAGTCCAATTACAAGGTTTAGGACATTGATGATGGGTCACCTCCCTAAAGGCATGGTTTAGGTCCAAAAATCATTAACTTAGGAACTATACACTACTTCTAGGATGCATAATTCAAGTTGAGAGTCCTTATTGATGAAAGGTTCTATGAAATGATACTATATCCCACACATGGAATATGGGATTGATTCCAAGGATTGGGACACTAGAGATGGGTCCCCTCATCCAAGACATGGTTAAGGGATAAAATCTAGGAGCTTAGGTACTATGCACTATTTTTAGGAATCATGGACAAATGAGAAGGGCTAGAGAATGACACAAGGCCTCCATAAATAATATTTATCCCACAAATAACATACAATCTTGATTCAAAGTTTTAGTTCACCAAGGAGGGTCCTTTGGCCCATAACATCATTCAAGGCTAAAAATTAGTATCTTAGGTCCTAAACACTATTGTTAGGGATTTTAGTCCACGAATTGGACCTCAAACCATGACAAAAGCCATATATAATGGGTCTTTGGATAATGAGTGTGATATTGGCATAATACCAATGATGAGTTTGCTGGAGAAAAACATGCTTCGGTTTGAAATATAAGGAGATTAGGCTCTAAAATCCCATAAGTGGATGACATGCATGGTTAAGTGGTTTGGGGAATTAGGGGCAATTTTCTCATGAAATACATGCTTTGAAGGTGAAATATAGGGGTTTGCGCCCTAAAGGGAAAATTTAAGGAACATGTTCCATCAACCAATACCCAGACTGTGATTCATTCAATTACTAGGATACCTTTGGCACATGAATGAACAATAGGCATGATTCTAAATGATATCAAACTAAGGAAGGGCCGGCTTAACTCTAACCAATATTACAAAATTGAAATATATTGCCTAGGGAAAATTTATTGTCCTATTTTTTTCCATTTGGTTTTCTTCCATTATTTTAATCCAAAAATGATTATCCAATTTCCATTTTTTTCCAAAAAAGATTCATCTTTTCCTTTTTTTTCCAAAAACAATTTGTTGAAATTCTATATGATAAAAAAATTTTACTTAAAAAATACCAAAATTTTCTAAAAACTATATAAAATCCTTATACATTTGAATTTTTTTACAAACATATCACCAAACATTTTATACTTTGAATTTTTAGAATTAATAAGATTTGTGTTCAGCCCTAAATGTTAGCACATTACCCCGTATATTGTGGGTCATTACATATTATTGATGTCATATTGGATCTATTAGTGGTAATTGTCATTAGTGTAAAATTCAAGCACAACAGATCTAGAAAACAAGAACAACAGTTACAAGAGATGCATGTGGATCTTACAACAAAATTGTGTGTCAAAACACAAGTGCACAAGGTTTGCAATAGTAAAACAGTATCATTAACTTAGAAGATTGATTACAATGTGTAACAATTGCAATAATAGCCAAGCAATTTGAATCCTAGAGAGGTCATTCGAATTGAATGCATGAGAGTGGCTTACTGGTCAATTAATACCACTCGGCACATTAGTTAACCACTTAAGTGCAATTCAATTGACTCTAACAGACTCTGAAACTGTCACACTGAGTCTAACTGAGGTTGAAACTCAACTGAATGCCCAAAATTAGGGGGGCACCATTTTCACTTCAGTTAATGGATTTTTAAGTGAAATTACACCAAATTAGGTCAAACTGAGTAGGAGGGATCCTTTCTGGCTCCAATTAGATCAATTTAATATTAAATGTTGTCAGTTGGACTGAGTAGGGTGCTTTAGTCATGAAAATAACCCCAATTGGATCCCTGAATGATGGAGGAGGCCCAGTTAACTAAAATTGATGACCCAGTTGTCTCCCCAAATGAAGGAGGAGGTCCAGTTGACTGAAACTAATGATATGTTGATGATGTAAGCACATATTTGAGTCAAACTACTTAGGATAAGTGGTAAATTAGGTTGTTAAGCCCAAATAAATGATGTGTTGTTGGAAAATGACTCCAAAACCCCCCCTTAAGCTAATCTCATGTGGAGGATTAATATAAAATAATAAAAAAGGGCCCCGACAACAAAAGCCATAGGTCACCCGGTACAAAAGTAATCCAAAAAATGCTCAAAAAATCTAAGTGAGGAAAGAGGGAAAAACCTAGTGGGAAAGAAAACCCCCCCTCAAAGTGAACACTGAAGGATCTAATCTATCCTCACCATAGTAGAAATCACCCCCAACAATGAACGAAGGTAAGAGAACTTCTTCTCAGTGAATTTCTTGGTGAATATGTCTGCAATTTTCTCTTATGTAGGGAAATATTGTAGTACAGTGGTTCTGTCATGCACAAGCTCTCGGATGTACAGCACGTGGATCTTGATATGCTTGGTCCTCTGTCTCTGAACTAGATATGTCGAGATCTTGATAGCAATCTGATTGTCACAAAAAATGACAGTAGAAGTGGTGCTACCAATATCAAACTCAGCTAGAATACCCTGCAACCAAACTACCTGAATGCAAACATTGACTGCTCCTTGATTCTTTGCTTTGTTGAAGATAAGGAAATGACATCTTGATTTTTGCTTGACCAACAAATAGTACCTATTCCAATCATGAAAAAATTTCTGAAAGTGGACTTCCGATCAATGCTATCACCTTCCTAATCCGAATCAGTGAATCCAACCAAGTCAATATTGGAATCTGCAACATAGTGAATGCCAAAATGTATTGTACCCTGCACATATTGCAAGATCCTTTTGGATGCCTTCCAATGAATCTCATGGGGCTGATGCATGTACCTTGACACAACACTCATGACATAAGAAATATCAGGCCTAGAGTGTATCAGATACAAAATACTTCCAATCAATTGTCAGTAAAGTGTAGAATCCACCAACGGCGTAGAATCACCATCCGCAAGATTGATTCCTGAGAGGATTGGGGATGGTGCAGATTTACATTCTGCCATATTGAACTTCTTTAGCAAGTCCAAATCATATTTTTATTGATAAATCATGATCCCATCAAAATTCTGAGTGATATCGAGACCAAGAAACTGCTTCAGCAGGCCTAAATCACTCATATCAAATGCTTGGTGTAAAGCGGTTTTTATTGTGCCGATCAAAGCAATACTGCTTCCTGTAATCAATAAGTCATCAACATAAAGTAAAATGATTGTAAAATTACCTTCATTATTCTATAGATATACATTCGGATCTGATTTTCATCTCGCAAAGTTTTGCGACAGAAGAAAGGAATCCATCTTTGCATACCATGCTCTTGGGGCTTGTTTTAAACCATAGAAAGATTTCCTTAATATGAAAACAAGTGACATATATGATATGTAACATTCAGGGTGATTCATGTAGATCTATTCCTGAAGATCCCCATGAATAAAATCACTCCTCACATCCATGTGGTGCACCTCCCAATGCTTGGATGCGGAAATTGCCAAAACTAGTTGGATTGAGTCCATTTTTGCAACCGGTGCAAACGTTTCTGTGTAGTCCACATGTTGGACTTGTGAAAAGAATTTTTCCACCAACCTTGATTTTTATTTTCAGGTTTAACCATCAACAGCAACCTTGGTTCAGTAGACCCATTTTCATTGAACCAATTTCCTCCCAGGTGGAAGTGAAACTAGATCCCATGTTGCATTTTTGTAAAGAGAATTGTACTCTTCATCCATGGCAGTTTTCCATCTCGGATCTAGGTGGGAATGGTAGTATGATTTTTTATATGAAAAAACCATCAAAAAACACTTTTCGGAAATCAATGGATCTGTATATCAAAGAGACATACCTGCTCTTTGAAAGTCTGCTCGGGTTCTTCTTGGATCGTCATGATTTCCAATGTTAGAACCAACATATATGAGAGTCTTTTTTGCCCACTTTGGAAACTGAGGGGGGTCATATGGATTTGAATACAAACCTAAATATTCATGTTAATTAATATCAGACATAATATCATAAATATTAGAACATAAACTTTCAGTATCATCTCCCAAATCTTCTTCCGGAAGAGGAAGCAGTTTGGCAATTTCTTCCTCCACTAGTTGTAGATCATGAAGCGGTTCTTCAAATTGGACACTTCTATCAATGAATATTATTTTGGATATGATATCAATGAGTTTGTATCCTTTTTATTATTCAGCATATCCAATGACGATACACTCAGTACTTTGTGGTTCCAAATATCTTCTCTTCTTAATTAGAATTCTAGCCCATGTAGTGGACCCGAAAACCTTGAGATGTGACACATCAGGCTTGTGACCAGTGTAGGCTTCGAAAGGAGTTTGAACTTTGAAGGATGAGTGTGGAAATATGTTATGAATTTATGAAGCAACATTCATGGCCTCAGCCCAAATATTTTAATCCAAACCTTTTGACTCAAGCATACTAGTAGCCATCTCTTTCAATGCTCGGTTTTTCCTCTCCGCTACACCATTTTGTTGAGGTGTGTAGGGGGTTGTGTGCTGGATTTGGATTCCATTTTCCGCACAATGTTGAAACATATAAGTTTTTATATATTCTACACCACTATCATATCTAAGATATTTTATCTTTCTCCCAGTGTCAGTCTCAACAGAAGCCTTGAAATTCTTGAACCTTTCAAACACTTTCGTATTGTTCTTGAGAAAGTAAACTCATGTGAACCTGGAAAAGTCATCAAGGAATGTGAAAAAATACCTTGAGCCATTCATGGAGAGATTTTTTAATGGACCACTGATATCACTGTGAATCAACCCCAAAATACAAGAAGCCCTGCTAGAAATTGCCATGTTGGAAATTCCACACTTCGGTCGCAGTGCAAAGTTAAATACATGCATAAAACAATTGTTGGTGTGTGTGCATGGTTGATTTCTCTAGTTGGACAAGAAAATTTCAATCGATACCGACTTAATGTCGAGTATTACAGGTTTTCCATCCGCATGAATGGACCCAGTGGCGTATTTCATGGGAAACAAAAAATACAAGGAGCTTGCTGACAAAATGAAATATAAGTATGGGTTGGAGAAAAGCACTTGAGGCTACGACGTAGCCTCTATTGATGATTATTCAAGAATGTTTGTGACACGAGAATTGGCTAGTAAATTGTTAAGGAAGTGTCTCCCTAATCAGGTCTCGGAAATAGTAATTGCATTAGATGAGAAATGTGTCGAGGGTGTCTAGCTGAATTGGGTGACATTCTTACTCAATGAATTTCTAAGTGATTTCCTCGACACACAAGAAAGAGGTAGTCCATTTCACTATTCCTAGTTAATCATTTTGATTACAATAGTTGCTTGAAACAAGCCAGAGAATTCATAGTTTTCAAACCAAGTGGGGAATTATTTGGCTATGTGGTATGCATCTTTAGGTATAGTGACAACGCATATCGGAAAAAGGACACAAACATTACATTCTATATTTATAGGGAGGCTATCTAGCATAGCATTCGACAGATTCCTTGTTTGGATCCTTGTGTCATGGATTTATTTAATCTCATTATTAGGTTTAAGGAGGGTCCATAGTTTATGTTTATACAAGAAAGGAAGGATGATAGTAAGGAATGGTTTCCTACTCACTATAAGCTAATTGAGGAAGATATAAGATGATTTTTTAATGAATGGCCTTAGGAATGGAATATACCAATCCTTGTAGAGGAAATATCACAAGATGTGTCGCAGACATCAGATCAACAGAATGGTACTACAGAGCATTAGAAATACCAACAAGGAGAGAATGTATCTAGTGGACAAAGTGGTGCAAGTGAAGAACATGACCTATCACAGGAAGCTAAGAAATAATCTAGTGTGACACAGACTAATGTGCTTAGAGATAAAAGGAAAGAAACCAAAATTCCTAAAGGAAAGAGGAAAAAGAGAAAGGCATAGAAGGGCAACATAGATCTGTCCTTAATTGAATATGACATTGAAATGTTTGTTGATAGGTTTAAAGACAATATAGTCAACATATGGCAGAAGATGGAAGATAAGCACTTAGAGATGTTTGGAGGGATAAAAGGGCAATTGACTGAGTTGCGCCAAGCACTAGTAGATATAATGATAGCACCAACTCGTTCACTAGCTGAGTCATAGAGTCAGTTGGAAAGGGAAGCAAGGCCCCTACCATAGTCATTTTCGACTGCGTAGAAAAGAGTACTAAAGTTAAAATTGAAAGCATTAAGTTTTGCAGTAGAAGAAGTACAGGTCAGATTCCATGCATCAAGTCTTGTCGAGTTGAATCTAGCATAATTTCCCATCCATATGTTTCATAACCTACACCAAGGAATTGTAGAAGAAATAAAGGGTCGTGTAGAGCATTGCTTTTTCTAAATGAAGAAATGTAGCATAGAAAGGGACGAACTTCAAAATAAATATAAAGAGCTTTAGAAGGAGAAACATGATATCACAACGTAGAAGGAAACATTACAGAAAGTCATGGAGGCGACTTGCAACATAATTCTAGAAATTGAAATGGAAGAGGCAACACCCATATAAGACAAAATTCTAGGTCTCAACCAAGTTATTAAGGGATTCCAGATCAGAATAAGTGAGTTGGAGGCGCACTTGGTGCTTAGTACACTGCGGGAAGTTCGAGAACAAAGGGAAGTTGTAGTAAAAGCATCAGTTGACCATATCAAGGCATTAGAGGGGAATGCGTGAAGATATTTAATGAAATTTTGTAGGCTTGGGAACTGTTAATGGATGATGAAGAGCTATAAGGAGTGACAACAAAGCTGGAGGATGCATAGTCCAAAGCCACGAAGCTAAATGATCTTATTAAAAATTTTCCACCATTGGAAAGAATGATCAAGGTTGCAGAAAGAAAAATGTTGTAGGAAGAGGTAAATCACTTATGGGAGGAGCAACAAAACATGAGCCAAAGGGTCAAAACATTGCAAAATGAAGTTGTAAGAATCACTGAAATCATAGGAGGCGGGTAGCAGAGATATGGAAGGTTGCGCAGATAGCTAAAGCACAATTGAAGGTGGAAGGAACCACACTATTATTAGATTAGATACAGGAGCAAGAAGATAAGGTAGTAGGGATAGTCAAGGCATCCAAGGAGATATATGTCGAGTTTTCGGCATCTTACAAGACTCCATAAGAGAAAGATTGAGTTGCTCGGGACAAGATGAGCAACATGTGAGTGTTGGGGGCCTATTGGCCCTAGGATATTTTTGAACCAACTTTTTGTTGAAGTGAATGGGGGTCGTGTAGCGAAGTGGTCAAAAGGAAGCACACACGCAAAATAAGGATAGATTCTGACGTAGTGCCGTAAAACATGGAAAGGTAGTGGTTGATCACGTCAACCGAGAAATTGAGTAGAATAATTTGGGGAGTAAGTTACGATTTTTAGTCCACATAGTGGGCATGGGGGGTATATGCTAATGATATAAATATGTAACGGGTTGGGTAGAATAGGCTACTGATATTTTGGGTAAGACTACCAATTTTTGGATGTAATGTGGTTGAAGAGAGAGTGCGACAAAGATTTGAGTGATCCCATGTAATTTTTTTGGTACTTAAGGGTTGAAAGATTGTGATCTGTAGGCTGTGTGTGAAGGTTTGAAGAAGATGGAATACTTTTGTAATGGGATCAATGAGTAAACAAAGCATACCTGTTGTTTTATCCCAGTTGGGTTTCCACGTAAAAATCCCTGGTGTCTTATGTATGTGAATGATTATGTGTGTGTTGTTGTTTTGCTTATATATTGCTATTAAAATGGTAAATATACATTGGCGCAATAATTATTCTATGAATGATTTTAGTCACAATAGACTACACAGTAGATGCATGTTATACATAAAGTTCTATGATTTGAATTGGTTTCTGTCGAAGTTATGTTAATGGGTATGATTGTAGAACAGAGTTTCATCCCCTTCACCACTGCAGAAATGTGGTTCCTACAATACCTATAGGTACTTACGGTGATACTTCACCTTTTTGCAGTTGATAGTGAAAGGGCTAGTATCTTGGGATTTGTTGGTCTATGTCGTAGTGAAATTGGGTCTTCCCACAAGTGCGCCAACATTAGGCTATCTATAAATTCACCTGAATCCAAATGGGGAGACTTGGTTGGTGACCACAATTGGTATTTTTCAAAGGTCCCAAATTTTAAAGAAATTTTCAGTTGAAGACATGAAATAGAAGGATTTCTAGGGACTTTCTTACTTTTATCTAGTGAAGAGTTTACATCTTTAGAAACTTACTTAGACCGCATTGTTCCCAAGCCTTCCATTGGTGATGATATTTTTAGGCTTCTCCTAGATAGAGGGGATGTTCCACCCTTATTTTTCGGAGCAACAATCAATTCCACAATTGTTCCTTGCCATCAGATAGGTCAAGGGTTAATGTTTTTATATCTTATATTCAACAAAAATAATATTTTAATTTCTTACAAATAAAATAAAATAAATGTATATCATGTAATGTTAATTTTAAAATATATTTTTAATTATTAAAAATATTTTAAAATATATGTTTTTTTTAATTATTAAAAATATTTTTTTTCGATGAAATACACATCACAAGAAATCCTCACCCAATGGGGACAACAAGTGAGGCCCACAATATTCACACAAAGGATGTACCAACCTGAGGACTTGTTCCCGTGGACTCTCACTTTTGATTCATTGCATTCAACCACTCAAGCTAACCCATTAGGCTAGAAATATTATAAAATATATAAAATATTTTTTTTCCCAAAAGAAAAATCACTATATTTGATGTTTTTGAGTGAGGAAATCAAAATATATATTGGTTTGTCCGGACATAAAAACCTATCAAGCTTTTAACACTTTCTACCCTAGTCATAAGATCATGTCTAAACATATTATTATCTTCCTATAGTGTCTTCTAGATATATACTCTTTCCACGTAGAACTAGAAAAACAATTCATTGTCATACTTCTCATGTGAATTAAATAACCCACGTTTTTCCAAAAGTTCATAATGAAACACAATTTTCACTATCTCTTGAAAGATTTTCATAGAAAAATATTTATGTAGCAACTATAAGAGTGCCTTCTCTTAGTTCAAGTTCAATAAATCATCTTTCCTACAAGAGCACAACTTCTTTAAACAATTTATCCACCTATATGTTGAACTCTCAATAGACATGTGTACAAGAAAAAGTTTCATAAGTATATTTTACCTCTTGTACTAGGTTCATGATTGGTAACAATGTTAGGTCTACAATACTACAATGTTGGTTTGCTTAAGGACAAGCGAAGTAGCTGAGAAGTTATATTAAAGCATGGTTAGCGAGGTAACTGCGCCATTTTGGGGGGTTAAGGGTCCTATGGGGTTTCGGCCCATAATTATTGTAAATATGTGACCTTTGGGAACAATCTATAAAAGGGGCAATTTTGCAAAGGGAAGGGTTAGATTTTGATAGATTTTTCTTATTGTAAGATCTGTGCTAAGAGATCTCTGAGAGAGAAAAGGCTCTGCAACTGAGTGCGTAGAGACCTATTGTAGAGAAGAGTCTGTAGCTGTGTGCGCAGACTGGAAATGTTAACCCTTCCCAATAATAGAAACAACAGTTCTCGTGGACGTAGCTCCCATCTGAGGGGTGAACCACGTAAATACCTTAGTTGTGTGATTGCATTTGTATGATTATTTCATGTTACGTATGTACATGCTTTTATATGTATTTTCACTTGTATGGATGATGAGAATAATATGTTAAGTGTTGGAGCTATGTAACTGAATATGTTAAGTGTAAGAACATACATGATTATTCTAAAGTTGTGTTGAATATGCTAAATGCGTAGTCGTCTGGCTAGAATAATAGTTGCGCAGTTGAAGAACTAACAGTAATTCAACAGAGTCTACATTGTTAGAATAGTGAAGTACACAGTTATTTAGTCACATTGTTATAATGTGGTAAACTGCTTAGCCTTAAGTAAATGAGAAGTGACACTATTCAGTGCAGCCTATAGTGAGTGTGACTGTCCAGAAGCACAGTCTAGAATGCGTTGTTGCAGTGCAGTGTGGGTAACTACTGCTAGTGCGCAGTCCCAAGTGCATTGTGGTATTAGAAGTGGATGAGGAGGAAGTGTAACTCTCCCCAGTGGACTTGTTCTCTGGCCACACATCACCGGGTTACAGAAACTTGCTTATGTAGCCAACCCATAGCTTCGCCCCGGGTGAGACCTCAGTCTTTTTGCATACTATTTCCAAAAGGGCCGGTGAAAAGGGGGGTATTGTTGGGTCTCTCAACTACGCAGAACCCGGTTCAGTACAAGAACAAGTATATCATCCCAACAAATCGTTCTGTTGACGTGCTTGAACTGGTGATGCATTCTTTTAAATGGAATCCTGAGAAGACAAAGATATGGAATTGAGTGACTAAGACAAAAAAGGATTTTGTGAACAAAGAAAACAGACATCCGTGCTTATCTACGGAATATTGGTTGTTGAAATACCTATTTGTTGGCATACACGAAATCTTCTTCGCATTTTTCGGTAACAAGCTATATGAGTGGATATCAAGACTTGCAGAAAGCAAAAATTGTTTTCAGGGTGGAGACCCTACAAAGTGGAATCCATAACTGATTCAGAGGCTTAAAGAGGTTGATATCCCAATCTCAAGAGCAGTATAATTTTGGGTGGATAGCGTACTAGAAGGCTACGTTACAGAGCTTGATGTGGACACATTGAAGTCTTACAACACAGAAGAAAGGGATTTCTTCAAAGGATTCAAAGATAAGTACCTGAAAAATATCAGTTTATACATTAAAATGTTGTTAGCAGAAAAAAGGTGTTTTGAAAATGCAATAGAACTCCTAGAGATTAGAGTCTGTAATGGTCAGTAACACATATAGTGACACTGAGGAACATACTTATACATTACAAAGTGGAAAAATATATAAGCCTAGCACTAGACAGAGGTCTCGTGAAGCCGAACCTTGCATACCCCTAGAAACTGAGTTAGAAGGTGACAGGCAGTCATATCAGGTTGAGACTGATAGTGAAACAGATCCTAGAACAACTACCTATCAGCCTATAACTCTGGAGAAACCTCCAGTTGATAGAAGGAATACTACTAGTTTGAAGAACACCAGTAGTAATAACACCACGGGAGTTAATACTCAGAATCAGTCAAGTAGTGGTATACCATCATCATCCCAGAACACTACACATCCTAGAAGAAGAATGGAAGACGACATTAAGCGACCTATTTTCAAAGGAACTAGTATAGAAGACCCAGAGCAACACTAGTTTCTTTGTGAAGCAGTGTGGAATGTTAAGAAAATCCAAGACGAACCTAGATAAGCTCAGTTAGTTACTACATTTAGAAACAGAGCTCTAACATTGTTCATGAATTATTCTGTTGGACAGAATAGAACACTAGTTGATATTAGAACTGCGCTGATAAGAGGGTTCAAGAAACCAAAGTCAAAATCTCAGTGCATTACAGAGCCAAAATAAATCAAACAAAATCCTAATGAGACTGTATGGGAATTTGATCAGAAATTTAAAGCACTGTTGGATCAAGTAAGTTTCGACATAGCACCGCAACAACATCAAGAATGGTTCATAGCTGCGTTGTTGCCCCATATCAGATTACCACTCGTGAAATAGAAAGTAGCATCGCAAACAGAGGCATTAGAAATTGCGATGAAGCTAGAGGCTTCACCCATAGGAGAAACTAGCACAGGGATGGTACACATACAGACCCAGCTAGCAAACTTGACGTTGCAGTTGCAAGACACCAAGAAAGGGAAAGAAACCAGAGAAGTGGTTTGGTGTACAAATTGTAAGGGAGCAGGAAATTCCAAAGAACAGTTCCCTGTATATTGAGATTACATCGCTAGTGGAGCACCAAACCCATTGAATCAACAGCAAGGTCCATGGTGTGAAATTTGTTGATGTAGAGGACATTTCCCAGAAGAATGTTACCTACTTCAGAAATACATACAGACACCTAATAGCCTATATTGTACATTTTTAAAGTCAGTTGGCCATAATGATAGAAACTGTAGAGCATATGAGCTCATGATAGAAAGGAAACATGATATTTACAGAGTTCAAGAAGAAACACAGAATATTAATGAAAATGCACAGTATGATCAAGGCACATACAGAGGATGTGGTGGATTCAGAGGAAGAGGACGCAACAATAGCCAACAGGGAAGAGGAAGAGGTAATATTATATGCTATAAATGCGCTCAACCAGGACATCTAGCAAGGGATTGTCGGAACCCTTGTACTACCTATAAGTACTATAAGTCATTTGACCATGTCATTGAGGCATGCCTTGTTTTGCAATAAAAAATGCAAGAGAGAATACCAGAAGAACAGAATCAGAACGTACAAATGATCGCAGCTGAAGAACGAAACAAATATTGCAACATCCATGTCGTGATGCGAAGCGGAGCTACAACAAGTCGAGACCAGTGAACTGAAGGTTCGACTTCTGAGGATCACACAACACAATAGAATCCTACTAAAGGGGCTTGGATAAGAAAAGCAACTCGAAAAATGCCTACCTTCAACCTTAACAAAGAAAAAGAAGCCTTCATGGATACCAAAAAAGTATTACAGAGCTCAAAACCTATGACCCCAAGAGTCTAGTTGCGAAGTGAATCAGCGCCTATGGTGGATATGCCAATTTCATATGATGGATCACGTACTGCAACATAACCCAGAATTCTTGTTGCGCAGTTCCTACAAAGTTGCATGAAGTTGTTAAAGCATGGAAATTCCTTAACGGAGATACAAATCCTATTCAATCATTATGAGCAATGTAATGCCATAAGTGAAGCACATAGCACAATTCACCATAAGAAGAATCTTAGAAGGATCAGAAGAGAGATAAGATTAAATGCACAGATCAAAGACTTTGAAATGGACCAGATCATTCTTGACTTAGGATCAAAGGTGAATGTCTTGACAAAGTAGACATGGGAATAGATGGGAAAACCAAAGTTATCATGGTCACCGATATAGTTGAGATTAGCCAATCAGCAAAAGGTTATGCCTTTTGGGAGATTATCCGATGTCCTTGTTGAAATTGATGGAGTGCATCGAAGTAAAGCAGACTTCGAAGTTATTGAGATAATAGACGACAACAATCCTTATCCTGCGGTGTTAGGGATTGACTGGGAAATTGATAACCTCGTGATCATTAATCTCAAGAAAAAATAGATGATATTTGAAGGGCTAGATATTAGATCCATCGCACTTTTAGACCTGCACAAGGACCTATATATACTAAACCAATAAGAGAAGAATGCAGAGCTCAAGATATGGATCAGATCTACAAGATGATAGTGAATCAGGAAGACTACATAAGTCCTACTAATGATGGAACATTGAGCTGGAGATGTGACAACTCTTACATATCAGACTCAGATGCGGGAATGGAGAACTAGCAGAGCAAAATGCATGAAGTATCAATGCGTCGATGTGCGCAGATCACAAAGTCAATACGTTGGATTGGAACAGAAGTAAGCCCAATCCCTACTTATGATGGTCTTGGAAATGTACATGCATTCCTTCATGAATATGTAGTTTCAGTTCCAGTAGAACATAAGTTAGCTAATCTAGAGATAGCACTGCGCGATCCACCTGCTAGATGGTGGGATGTGCATAAACAGAACTTGAATAAATGGGAAGAATGTAAGCACATGATGGAAATCAGATTTACAAAACAAGCTGAGACTGCGCAAGTAAAATATAATGGACAGACTCATCCTAGAGACCACATAGAGCTTTGTTTGGAAGCTTGGTTACATACACCTAAGCAAGAATGGGTGCACAAGTTTATACACACATTGGAGAAAATTCCAAAGAACTGGTACACAGAAGCTGAATTTCGCAGAGGCACAGTAGATTGGTACATACTGATAAATGACTTTCAATCCACTTTCAGTTTTGAGTACGATTGTCCAAGTATCAGTGAGGATATGCAGATCATTAAAAAGAAGGTATTCAATGATACCCTGTTTCCAATATATGACCAACCAGAATGGGAAAAACAGTCAGAGCATACCCTGGAATGTTAGAACGTCGTATTAGATGGAGACAAAGATGAATATCCACGTGATGTAAACATGCCAGAGTCTGAAGCAGAACGTGAAGTTGAGGGACTTGACTTATAGATTCCAGAACTCAGTAGTCCCGTGAAGAATAGAAATATCAATATTGGTACTAAGAAGGAACTGAAGTTTGCTTCTATAGGAGACTACTGGGATGAAGAAATAGTAGGACAGATTGCAGACCTATCGCATGAATATCAAGACCTATTTCCTACCAAGTTCTCTGAAATGAAAGGCATTTTAGGTGACTTGGGAGTTATGAATATACCTCTCAATCCAGATGCAAATCCTATCAAGCCGCAATCCCCTACAGACTGAATCCCAGATACAAAGAAAGAGTAAAAGTGAATCTTGATAAGATGCTTGACGTGAGAATTATTGAACCAGTAGAAGAATCATAATGGATAAGTCCCATGGTTATCCAAGATAAGAAATCTAAACGTGAAATCAGGATATGCGTAGATCTTAGAAAGTTAAATGATGCTTCGTTGCATGACCCATTTCCTACTCCATTTACAGATGAAGTGATAGATAATGTTGGAGGAAATGAAGCATACTCATTTACTAATGGATTCTCTGGATATCATCAAATCAGAATTGCTACAGAAGATAGGCATAAGACAACATTTGCTACTAAATGGGGATCATATCAGCACACAGTTATGCCCTTTAGTTTGAAAAATGCATTTGCTATCTTTTCCAGAGTAGTTTTTGCTACATTTAAATATTTTATCCATAAGTTCGTAGAAGTGTATTTTAATGATTGGACAGTATTTGGCTCACTGAAGAACCATTATGCGAACTTAAGAATGATGTTAGAGAAGTGTAGACAGCATCAGATTTCCTTGAATCTAAATAAAATCATTTTATGTGTTCCTTACAGAATCCTATTGGGACACATTGTATGTAAGCAAGGACTGATGGTGGATCCAACACAGATTGTAGTTATTGTGAACCTACCAACACCTAACTCAGTGAAACAACCACGCACCACATTGGGACATACAGGATATTATAGTAATTTCATCAATGGATATGAGTAGATCACTGCACCTATGGATAAATTACTGAAGAAAGAAGCGCAGTATATTTGAATTGAAGACTGTTAGAAAGGATTGGATACATTAAAAGAGAGAATGGTTACTGCGCCTATTCTAGTGTTTCTGGACTAGAGTAAGCCATTCCATGTACATGTAGATGATTCATCTATAGCATTGGGAATTGTACTAGCTCAACCAAGCGAGGGAGGAATCGATCACCCCATCGCATTTTCAAGATGAAAGTTTTCTTCAGTAGAGAATAACTATACCACGACATAAAGAGAAGGCCTAGCTATGGTATATGCATTGCAGAAGTTTAGACACTATCTGCTAGGTTTGCATTTCTACATGTTTACTGACCATTCAGTTTTGAAGTACTTGGTCAACAAACAAGTGTGAGGGGGGAGAATATGCAGATGGATATTACTCTTTCAGGAGTATGATTTTGAAATCATTGTTAAACCAGGAAGTTTGAATTCAGGACCTGACCATCTCTCTAGAATCGAATCAAGCGAAGAACCTAGTAACTTGGAAGATAGATTACCAAATGTGCAGTTGTTTTCTACTCACATATTAGATGACTACTATAAAGACATTGTAGACTTCCTGACTACAAGTTTAGCACCTATGGAGATTACTACGCAATAGAAGAAGCAATTAGTGGTAAGAGCAATTGATTTTACCATAATTGCAGACCAATTATACAAGCTAGGACCAAACGAAGTACTGCGCAGGTGTGTATTGGAACATGATAAACCTATGATACTTGCTGAAGCACACTTAGGTGTATCTGGAGGAAACTACGCAGGAAGAGCTAATGCACAGAAAATTTTAAGAGCATGACTATGGTGGCCTACATTACACAAGGATTTAAAGGAACATTGCCAAAGTTGCGATGTTTTCCAAAGGAAGGGAAGCCATATCGTAGAGATGAGATCCCATTGATGCCACAATTGACCTTGCAAGCATTTGATAAATGGGCTATTGATTTTGTTGGACCTATTAACCCACCAAGAAAGCAAACTGGCTCGAGATATATTATCACAACTGCATAGTATCTCACGAGATGGGAAGAAGCAAAAACAATGAAGGAATGTAGCGCAGTCACTGTTGCGAAGTTCATCTTTGAGAACATCTTGACAAGGTTTGGATGCCCAAGAATCCTAATGAGTGATCAAGGAACACACTTCTTGAACAAAACTATTGCAGCTTTGACCGAAGAATTTCAGATCTACCATATCATCCAAAAGCTAATGGCACTGTTGAATCGTTTAACAAAGTACTGGAAAATGCGTTGACCAAGGTATGCAATACAAATAGGGATGATTGGGATCTGCGAATACCAGTGGTGTTGTGGGAATATAGAACAACTTGTAAGAAGTTGGCAGGTTACACACCTTTTAGATTAGCATATGGACATGAAGTTGTCATGCCCATGGAATACATACTACCAATCCTAAGAATTGCAGCATTCACAGACATGGCTGATGCAGAGACGATGGAAGAGAGGCTACTACACTTAGTTGGGATGGAAGAAGATCTCTTCATTACAGGTTTTCACCAACAAGTGCAGAAAGACAAAGAAAAATCATGGCATGATAGGCACATCAAGGACAAATTCCTTCAGGTAGGAGACCTTGTCCTCCTCTATGATAGCAAGTTCATGAAATTTCTTGGAAAATTTAAAATGCACTGGCTAGATGGACCATATACTATTAAGCATGTCACTAGCGGTGGCGCAGTTTAGTTAGCCACGCTGCTTGGAGAAAAATTGAAAGGACTTGTGAATGTGAGTAGACTAAAGCCTTACAGGGATAGTCCTACCCCTCTAGACATCCGTTGAGCATTGCAAGAATATTCTACGTGTCATGTGTAGTTGAAATTGGACACTAGGAATCAAAGAATAAAGAGTCTACACACAATTTTGGTCAGATGTGAATTTTTTCATACAAATGGAAGTTGTGCTGCGAACCACACATAGCAACCTAAGTTGCGAAGTAAAAGAAGGTTCGCACTGTGAATTTAACATCAAAGAAAATGAAATGCGCAGTGAACCTTGCACTTGACATGACTACTAGTGAAGTCAAGGAAAACTAGTTGTTAAAATGTTGATCGAAAAAGTAGCCATTATACAGTGTTTTCGGGAACCGGTGGGTTCCGCATTTAAGGAAAATTTAGTCGTTCGGGCACATTCATTGAAGTAAAGGACCAAGATATCAGAGAGATTTGGCCAACTAATATGGAATTTAATGCCTAGATAGTCGTTTCTGGTAGAGCCTCAGGTCAAGCTACGCCTATAAATAGTGCTAAGCGCATACTCGCCAACTTTACGATGATTTTTCATTTTTACTGCAAGTAAATTCTGAGTTTTTACCAGCAAGATCACGTAGAGTGATTTGCAAGTGAATGTATGAGTAGTCGACTCTAGACGAGGTGGTGATAGACTTTAAGCAGACCGGGCTCGAGGGATTAATGAGAAAGCCCTCAAAGAAACCTGTTCCGGAAAGAGGTGCCTCATCGAGAAGCTCACCACGCCACACAATAGAAGCCAAGCAAAAGGATAAGGGACCGATCGCAGAACAAGAGAAGTCAAAGGCAGGAGGTATGAAGAAGAAACCTCTACAGGAACTACCCCGTGACAGGCCGATCCACCTCACACCCGAATACATCCCTCCACAAAGAACTGATGCACCACCTATTAAGCTTGTGAGGAATGCTCAGTATGAGATTCCACTACCGCCAATCTAGAGCCATGTGAGAATCCATGAGAATCTACTTGGTAAGATACCAGATTGAAAATTCTTAGATCATGATATGATAGAGGCAAAGGACCCACAAAAGCTAAAGTACCTCCAGTTTAATCCTAACCAATACATGTTCTGAAAGACTAATCAGCGCACAAAACAATCTACTCTTCATGCGTAGGATTGGCTCGCGGCACTAGTACCATCAGGGTTGCTAAACCTTCTCTGCATATAGCACTTTGAGCAAAGTAGTGAGCTCACTACATTGGTGTGCAATTTTCTATTGTGCACGCACCAGGGCTATGTATGAATAGACCGCAAAGTCGATATCAATATCGACTCAATTCACCGAATCACTCATCTCAGTAAGCGAGGTGTTGATCCCGCAGTGGAGTTCATGGGAAAAACTAAAGATAAGGAGCTCGCGAAGCGCATGAAAGAAGAGTTCAGCTTATAGAATGGGAGCCATGGGTATGTCACAGCTGGGATCAAGGATCAAGCTACACACTTCAAAGTCCAGCTATTGGGAGGTAAGTTTTGAGAAAGTGCAGAATGACAGAGGCGCCAGCCGCTGCAATTTCCTTAGCTACGAAAGCTAAGGATGGTACTCCATTTAATTGGTCCAGTTATTTGTTGAACGAGTTCTTGGACGATGTCCGAGAGACTCGGGAAAGCGGAAGCTCTTTCCATTATAGTTGGTTGTTGGTGCTCATCGCCTTGTGGGATGGAAAGAGCCACTCTATGACCAGTATGTTCCAGTCATTATGGGAGATTGTCGAGGAACCAGATATGCCAATATGTGGGAAAACATGAATCCAGATATACAATGCGTGAACAATGAGAATATGTTCACCTACTATGAGCAGTTGTGCGATTTTATTCAGCGCACTCCACACATTACGAAGGATGTAACGACTGCGTATATCTGCAGACTCATATTCAAAGTTGACCTTCATTTCATATGCATTCAGCTAAGGGATGAAAAGCAGAACCCAGAATGGTTCGAAGGGTTGTACCAGCTCGATGCAGCGAATATTGAGCTGATTATGGAGGACTGGCCGCATGAATGGAAGGTTGACTCACTGGTAGAGATCAACACCACATCAGACGAAAGCGAGGCTAGAGATCCACAGAATAGGGAAGAAACAACCAGCATGTAAGCCAAAGAAATAGGCCAAGAAGGAGTTCAGAAAGGCACTGCTGAGGCATAGTCCAGAGAAAAGAGGAAGGAACTTGAAAGCGAAGTGCTGGAAAAAGGTCATCGAAAGAAACATAAAGAAAATCGACTATCGAGAGAAGCACAATTGCATGTAGATGACTACGAAAGCATCGCAACATGAGTCATCGAGCATCTAGAAGAAACACTCGCTCTGAAAGAAAGAAAAAGTGAAGAGGTCCAGGTGAACCTCATCGAGAACCTTTCAGAGCTAAAAAGCATCATTGTGAAGATAGAACAAGTTCAGCAGGACTTGGTGCGCTAATTTGACTCTGAGGGAAAGTCAGGTGATTCGGATCTAACTTGGACTTGGTGCACTAATCCTACTTCGAGGGCAATTCAGGCGAGTCGGATCCGACTTGGACTTGGTGTGCGAATTGGAAAAGTAGTAGAATCTAAGGAAAAGTAGGCGAATCCGACTTGGTGCGCGAATTGGAAAAGTAGTAGAACCCTCAAGTTCTAGATTATATTCAGTGTATTCTTCCCAATGTAGAATACCTTCTTGCATCTTCAAATCCTCCTTAGATAGACTGTCTACAGTGGAATTTTGTTCCCTGAAAATATGTGAAATTTACCAATCATGAAAGCATTCTAGAAGCTTCACAGTTCTCATACACCATTATTGAAGAGCAATGAATTATAGGTAAAATTTATTCTTGGACCAATTAACAATAGTCAAAGAGTCACCATAGATCTTAATATAATCTATGCCCAAATATGTAGCAAATTTAATCAAACACTAGAGTGCAAGAAGCTCGACCTTAGTATTTGTTCCAGATCCACAATTAAGCTTGAGCTTAAAATGATGTTCACTATTGATTTTAAATGAACATCAACAACACACAATCCTCCATTTTATGCGCCATAAAAAAAACATAAACCCCGTTATGAAGAGGAAGATCATTAATAATTTGCGTCTTCTTAACTTTACCTGAAGCATAAAAAGATTCTTTGTAATAATTTAAATTTTGATAGTACCAATAGATAAATTAGGCACTTTGTCTTCAAATATGGCCACATTCCTAATTTTCCAAATCTCCCGGCAAACGTAACTTGGAAGATCCTTATGATCAAGAACATAATTATACCATATCATAAGATTTTTATCCAAAGTTTCAAACCCCCAATTCACATGAATATCCATGGAAGAATGCACAGAATTCCGCAGATGTTTAGCAAAAGGGAAAAAAATAAATATATGATCAACAGTTTCAACATATTGACCACAAAAAACACATCGATTTGGTCCTATCCAACCCCTATGCACCAAATTGTCCAATGTTAGAAGAGCATTCTCCAATGCAAGCTAGAGGAAACATTTTATTTTTTGTGGAATTTTCCACTTCCATATTTTTACAAACCACCATTTTGGAACCATATATGTATCATCAGCCACAATAACAAAGTATGCTTCCTTTGCAGAAACCTAACCCGTTTCAGTGTTACCTGTCCAAACAATCTCATCTTCTCCGTTGGTGAGTCTTATTCCTGCCAGATTTAGATTTGTAATATAATTCTCCCATTCTGAGGCCCAAGTGTTGTTTATACCCAAATCAACTACCAAATACCAATATGATCCTGTATGACTCAACCAACAAGGTTTCTTCACTTGAGAATAGTGGTATAACCAATCTTAGACAAATATTCCAAAATACCCGCAGATAAATTGTAGCCTTCATCAAAACCCACCATCGGATCTATGCCAATTTGTATATTTTCACCTATACCAACCTTCCAAGCAACTTTACTGCTAATCCATCTGAAATATTTTAAGAAACCAGACCAAAAATTTGAAGAATTTCTTAGATATCCATGGATTTCTTAACCATTTTATAACATCACCCTTTATGTACTTGCCATGCAAAACATTTCTCCACAATCCCTTTCCAAAAATTCCCCTCCACATGCTTTCATTCTCAAAGCATTACAAAATTAGTCAAAATTCTTGATGTCCCATCCACCCATATGTTTTGGCATTGAGATTTTGTTTCCATTTAACAAGGTGAATTTTCTTCCCATCCACTAAACCAGACCATAGGAAGTTGAACATCAATATCCTTAGTAATTTTATGATAGTTTTTGGAATATTAGCTAAAGAGAACCAATACACTGGGATACCAACCAAAATTGATTTCAGAAGATTCAGTCTCCTCCCAAGTGAAAGCAGTCTAAAATTCTAGTTCCCTATCTTCTTTTAAAACTTTTAAATCAACCACATCCAATCCATGACCCTGTAGCAATTTGAAACCATCTTCTAGATTAGAAGACTGATATGGGAGAAATGAAGTAACCAAATCCATATCCTGACTATCCACCCCATGAAAAAATAAAAGTATATTTTGCATTACTAATCTCCATATGTGATGCAATACAAAAAGTTTTTATAATCTCAGAAAAATGTTGCCATTCACTTGTCAAACCCCCTCCAAACAAAACAACGTCATCAACAAATACATTATGAGAAATAAAAACTGATCTGGAAATTTTTATTCCTCGACCCTCCCTTTTAGCAATACTACACCATATTAAAGAAACAATATTAAAATAATTCTCCTCTTGACATAACATTCATTATTATTAATGATGCTTTCTATAACATTGATTAAAACAATCATTATTATATCAATGTTATGATTATAATAATGATATTTAAGGTAATCTCTTCCCTTAATTATAATCATAAGTATAATCAAACCATCAATCTCATTAGCTTCAATACTATACTATAATAAAATTGATACTTAATAATAATAATATTAAGATAATAATCACCTACTCCCTTATTTAATCATCATCATCATCATTATAACTAGTAGCTCCTTAGTATTATATCTTTTAAAAAGATTAAATTTAAAATTAAAAAGTTTAAATTTAAATTAAACAAAGACCTAAATTTGAAAACCTAAAACATGAATGAAACCAACTGTCATCTTTAGAAAGAGTTATATATCATAGAAGTCATATAAATAGGTTCACGAGAATCTTAATTTCTCTCAGGCTTCAATTGTCTCTTGATGATGATCCTAGAGTAGGGATCGAAACGTCAAGTTTCAAATTGACTAACGCACCTCCTTCTTACTAGTCAACTGATCATGCATATGACTATCTTCAAACATGTATCAAGTTACACAAGCCCTCAATAAAAAGCAGGAAAAGTGAAGGGGACGAGAGGAAACCTTGTCTAAGACCCCTTGAGCTTTGAAAGAAATATGAAGGAGAACCATTAACAATAACTACAAATTTGTAGTAGTCATACATGCCATGATCCAATTTGTCACCTCCAAAGGGAGGCCAATATGTAGCAACAATAATCTAAGATAAACCCAGTTTACCCTATCACATGATTTAACTAAGTCCATCTTTGGGATAATAGCATCAAGATACTTCTTTTTAATAGAATGCATGCATTCCTAAGTGACCCCTATAGCATCCAAGATCTGTCTATGTGCAAGAAACCCGAATTGTTCATTTGTCATCATTTTAGCAAGTTTTGGCTTCAATCTGATAGCAATAATTTTTGTGATGATCTTATAGGAAAGGTTACATAAAGCAATGGGTCTATAATCATTGAAACACTCAGGCCTATTACTTCTAGGGATAAGTGCAATGTATGTTTTATTCAGATATTTTTAGACATATCCTTCAATCCTTGATTGTTTAACCATCTGCAACAATTCATCACCCATAATATCAAAAAGCCTAGAAAAATTTCGACAGTCCATCCGTCAGGACCCAGATTCTTGTCCTTTGCAAATAAATTCAATACCCTTTCAATCTCATCAAGAGTGACAGGAGCCCCAATACATTCCCCTTCTTCTCGAGAGAAAAAGGTGGGAAAATTTCTAATAACCTTTAATTGTGTTCCACTATCATTTTTGCCAGGATCCATAAATTGCTTATGAAAGTGATCCATAACGGCCTTCTTAAGATCATCATTAGTATGTATAGACTGTCCATCCTCCAATTTCAGATCCTGTATAGCATTAACATTCCTTCTAAAAGTGGCATAGCTATGGAAGAAACCTGTGTTATTATCCCCCAAAGTTATCCAGACAGATCTACTTTTTTGTCGCCAAATAATTTCTTCTTGATTCAACAATAAATTTTTTTACCTCTCAAATTCTAATAATTCCTCTCTCTCTTCCTCCAGAAAAATACAGCTATGATTATATTCATAAAACTTACTTATTAATTTCTCGGCAAACTGAAGATCCTTATCGCGTTCTTCCTTCTTAACTTTTTCCCATTGAACAACTTGTTTTTAAGACATCCCAACTTTTTAACCAAGCTATCCATTAGGCTTGTACCTTCCGGGACTCTAGTCGAAAGCCAACATTTCCTAACCATAGAGAAGAATTCAAAATCTTGCATCCACATACTATTAAATTTGTAGGGGAAAGGCCTACTAGATTTGATCCCATCTATTTGGAGAACAATAGGGAAATGATGAGAAATTGAAGTTTTAATCTCCCATGTTAGATACTGTTAGTTTTTTAGAATTTACTTCAATCTGATATAGGATCTTAACTGAGAGAATAACATGTACAACATATCTACAGCATATCTACAACATATCAATCATGGACACAATAATGCAAGCACACAAGAGACATAGAGTTTCACCAGGGAAAACCAAGAAGGTGAAAAACCCTGCAACTTCCTCAGAGATAGAAAGAGCAATGCTACAACCAAAGTACAAGAGATAGTCTTCTCCTAGCATATGATCCTCCTCCTCACAAGTGCGCCACTTTCTGAGAGAGATAGAAGTGAGTAATGAGTGATCAAATAGAGATCTCCCTATCTCTATTTATACTTGTCTTGTCCTGCCCAATCAACCAGTGGGGCCAACTTGTCTAGGTTATCCTAATAACCCATGGTTACATTAATCCGGGCCGACCCCACACTTGGTGGTCTAATAACCCATTTACCCACATGACTCATACAGGGTTGACCCCATCAAGGTGGTCTAATAACCCATCAAGTATAAGTTATGACACTTACAATATAAATGACGACACTTCGGTATAGAAGAATAATAACATCTCTATAGGAATACAAACACTTCTGTATAGAGGAATAATAACATCTCTATAGGAATACAATATACATGGGTAAAATACATTCCGAAGTTACATATACATCAACACTCCCTCTTAACTAGGAAGGTATTTCTCGACACAGATTTGATAGCACAAGTCTTCTTCTCTGGATCATCATCAGTGAATCATCGTCATCATCGCTGCTACTGCTATCTCGATCAATCTCCAATCTACTCGTCATAGGAAGTTCTACAGATCCAGTCCTTTTTCATACTGGATGTAGGCCCACCACCTGTAGGTCTTCATCATCTACAGAGCCAACCCTTTTTCATGTTGGATGTAGGCCTAGCCTCCATGTAGGTCTTTCAACATCACTGCAAGCAAGCCATCAAGGAGGTACACCTCATGATTGATTACACTGCCTCTACAAAACCTGCAATATCTCCCAGGACTAATTACACTACCTCTGCAAAACCTGCAAGAGCATCTCAGGACTGATTATATGCCTCTTCAAAACCTGTGTACCATACTGTCACATCATCGTCTTCAGATCACCTCATTGTCCACGGAGCACAACCCAAATGCACATCACACAACACTTACACTCACCGGCATGGGAAGACACACCTCAACCATCCGTGAAAGGTTCAACCCTTATATCTACGCCATGGGAAGACACACCTCAACCATCCGTGAAAGGTTCAACCCTTATATCTACGCCATGGGAAGACACACCTCAACCATGCGAGAATGGCACCGCACTTATATCCATAGCCATGTGATGACACAACTCAACCATGCTAGGAATGGCACATCACTTATATCACATTCATGGAAAGACACACCTCAACCATGCTCAAATGGCACAACACTTATATCGCAGCCATGGGAAGACACACCTCAACCATGCTCGAATGGCCCAACACTTATATCGCAGCCATGGGAAGACACACCTCAACCATGCTCGAATGGCCCAACCCTTACATCAACAACCATGGTAAGACAAACTTCAACCATGTTGGGATGGCTCATGTGCATCTATGTCTCCGAACTCATCACTTCCCCTTGGAAGACATCTCGATCTGAAGTGCACCAAGTCTCCCTCTGAAGTATTCAAACTTCACTCTGGCCAGCGGCTTGATCAACACATCGACTATCTACTTGTTTGTCGCAACATACAAGAGCTTCGCTGCTCCTCTCTGCACCATATCCCTGATATAGTGATATTTGATCTCAATATGCTCAACCTATCATGGAACACTGGGTTCTTAGACAACTTCACACAACTCTGGTTGTCACAGAAGATAGAAGTAGCATCCAACGGGAGATCAAATAACTCAGACAGTAGCTTTCTAAGCCATATTGCCTCACAACTAGCCAAACAGGCTACAACATACTCTGCTTCGACTGTACTCAGTGCCACACAGGACTGCTTCCTACTAAGCCAAGAGATCATACCGGATCCCATACTGAAGCAGCACCCCGAAGTGCTCTTCCGATCAATGGCACTGCCTGCCCAGTCTGAATCAACATAACCCTCCAGGTTAAACTTTTGATTCGCCTCATACTTGAGCCCATAGTCAACTGTACCCTTCAGGTACCTCAAAATATGCTTTGCAGCTATCAGGTGAACATGTCTCGGATCTATCAAATACTTGCTCAAGGTGTTCACCGCAAAGTAGATATCTGGTCTTGTATTTGTTAGGTACATCAAGGACCCAATCATCTGACGATACATCATCACATAATCATCCTGATCATCATCACAACATCATCCTGATGCATATCATATGGAGCAACACCCCGAAGCTCATCATCCATGATCATCCTGATCATACACTGCATCCTCCTGATGCATACAACGTATCTACCTAATACATGTCATCATACATGATCCACCTGATCATACAATGTATCCATATCATGCATCTACCTGATGCATACATGATCCACCTGATCATACAATGTATCCATATCATGCATCTACCTGATGCATACATGATCCACCTGATCATACAATGTATCCACCTGATATATATGCAAATACATGATCCACTTGATCATATCAAGCATCCAACATGATGCATATACATATACATGATCCACCTGATCATACCAAGCATCCAACATGATGCATATACATATACATGATCCAACTGATCATACAAAGCATCTAACTGATGCATATACAAAGCAGTAACTGGAGCATCGTCCTGATGCTCATCACACAGTGCTTACATCCATAGCCATGGGAAGGATCCTCCTCTTTCCATTCTCAGAATGGCTCCTACAAATGTGTCCATCACTTCTTCCTCGAAGTGTCGTCAATCTGAAGAACACCAAGCAAGAAAGTTGTCTTGACATCCATCTGGTGTATCTTCCATTTCATCACTTGCTTTGTATTTCTCTATGCTGCCTTCTGTAGCATGCTTGATCTTATAGATTTACTTGGAAGTCATAACAGACTTCTCTTCAGGTCTTGGGACCACATTCCAAACATCATTCTTCATGATCGACGGATCATGGCATTCTTCTCGGATCTTGGGAACTTCAATATATTCAATATCTTCAATAGATAACTTTGTTGTTGGAACAAATGTTGTAGTCCTTCTTTTGTAGGTGATGCTATACGATCTTTCCTACAAGACAAGTTAAATTGCATGATTAGAAGCTTCTCATAGTTTTCAGAACAAATTCTTACACAAATAAATATGTCATACAGTCATGCAATTATTTTAGCCAATTCTTCAATACAACATTTATCCATATCCCATAACTTTCTAGATGCCTTCCAATCTCTACCAGAACATTGATAAGAGTTTGCACTACTCCCAACATGTAAGCAAAGAGGTTTCATTCTAGATAAGTAGCAATGGAATGTTGTACAGTGCCATAGGCCACTTACCCATCACATGCATATTAGTAGTATACTATTCCTTAATACAATTATTCTAATATGCATAATATACAACCTAAGTCTAGAAACATAAGTATATACATCATTGAACAATTTATTTAAATAATCAGATATACAAGAAATGACAATTCAAATACTTATCTTTGTTTGTTTGTTGGGTGGACTCCCTCTGAATCTTTGCTTCCTTGCAGGAGCTGCTGGAGTCCTATTCTGAAGTAGCTTCTTCTACTCCTTTCTGTTGTAAAATGTAAGGAGTGGTAAACTCCCTCTTAATATTTGCTTCCTGGATTACCTGTCTTTGAACTTATATCCATCCTCGATCACTTATGCATATTTACTAGTATCATCATTGTGTTATCCTCGAGGTCTCATACATACATTCATTAGTATAATGTCAATACTATCAAAACACAATAATCTTAAACATGTATAGTCATGATCATTTCAAACACAGATAATAAACATTAGTATTCAAGGTTTCAGGGAATACTTCTTTTACTCATGCATATTCTTTATTTGACCAAAAGACTTTTCTGGTTAGTCATATCATCAATCAATGTAAGAGACATAATATGCATAAACCCTTGATTACTTACATTTCTAACTTTATGAACAATCATTATCAACCATACAACAATATAAGATCCTAACACAAGGTAGGATTCTAACTTGATATAGGAAAAACATACCTGGTTATCATATTTGCTAGTTATGTCTAGCAATGTCTTCTTGTTCTCTTCAATGACTTGTGCTAGTAACCTGCATATCTCATAGGTTAAGCATTGTAGAACCAAAGTATACATACCTCGCAAGTAGAGCTTCTATGTGATCCATGACAATGGATGAATCTTTGTCTTCATGTCACCATGGTCATATGTTCTTGAACTAGAACATGATTTGTCTTTCTTGATGTACCTTTCATGTTAGCGGACAATATCAACCTCATACAACACCACAATGCATTAATACAATCATAAGTGTCAAAACCCTAATTAGTGAATATCTTCTATTATGCATTCATATTTTTATTAAGGTGATATGACAAGTCTAAAGTTAATCAACATTGTACTAATATTAATGAAGACAAACATACCATAAAATTAATCATGAACAAATCTCGAAACATACTTGGATAAGTCATACATGTCGAGATTGCCTGTAAAATTCTTATGTAAGGCCTTAGCCTTATCTCCTTCTGAAACTGGAACTTCTTCACTTATGCAGGTGACCAATCCATTCTCTTCTAGGATTAACCCAATCCACTTGATTTCCAGAAACTGGATCTGGAGCTGGATTAGGGTTTGTTAGAGAAACCCTAAAAATTCAAACTTTGAATTTCAAACTTCAGAAAGAATAGAAAGATGCGCCTTGATGAGCTGATCAAGCCAGTATACTCAGAATTTGAAAAATGCAAAGTTTCACCCCTCAAAATTGCTTTTGAAACTTCCGGATCTTCTAAACAAGATCTCGAACTAGGGTTTGATAAATCCCACCCTTATTCCCAACCAAAAGGTTCGATCCAAAGCTCTAAACTTTGATTTTTCTGAGGAGCTTCCAGCCGTGGTCACAGACTTAAAAAATTCCAACTTTTGTAGGAGCCCTAATTTTCCACTTTTCTGATCAAAGTCTCGAACTAGGGTTTGATCAAGCCTGACCTTCTGCCCAACCAAAAAATTTGATCTTGGTCTCTAAATTTATATTTTGATGAGTAGTATTCAACCGTGGTCTCCGATTACAAAAATTCCAACTTTCTTCGAAACCCTAATTCCCGGAGCCATGAATGAAAGTGCTCAAAATCCAATTCTGTTTTGACATAAATATGCACCTGATTATTTCTGGTGTAACTCCAAAGTTATGAATCCACAGGGTCTGAATATTCTACCTGTGGTAGCCCGACCTGTCATCTTTCCAACCCCATAGGTCTGACCTCAATTGGATTTTCAAAGAGAGAGTTATGCCAAGTATCGCAATGTGACCTTTTTATGGGATAAAACAGGAGAGCAAACGTGTACGGCGTGCCACATGTCACTGGTTCAACTACTGCCTCTGAAAACCTTGCTATAGAAACTACAGTCCGTGCCCTACCTGTCACTTTTTACGAAATTTCATTTGGAGCTTCCTAGCCCAAGTTGTGACCTTTTTTCCTAGGTCACCTGTTTATGACTGAGATCTAGAAGAGGCAGAAACCCTAGATTGTACAGATCATAAAACACAAAGTACAATGAATTAGAAGTTGTTCTTCGGACACAAGGTACATGGGAATCTTATATTCAACTTGTAAGAGTTTCAGATCTTGAAACCTCGCCGAAATGGATTTATAGCGAAAGTTATACGATGACTTGTTTTTGCTATATCAAGCCCTAGCTTCGCAAGTGCAACAAGTGTCATAAATGCCATACCATGCCTTCTTTCAGGATAGCTCTGATACCATGTTAGTTTTTCAGAATTTACTTCAATATGATATAGGATCTTAACTGAGATAATAACATGTATAGCATATCTACAGCATTTCAATCATGGACACAATAATGCAAGCACACAAGAGACACAACGTTTCACTGGGGAAAACCAAGAAGGTGAAAAACCCCGCAACTTCCTCAGAGATAGAAAGAGCAATGATACAACCAAAGTACAAGAGATATTCTTCTCCTCGCAGATGATCCTCCTCCTCACAAGTGCACCACTTTCTGAAAGAGATAGAAGTGAGTAATGAGTCATCAAATAGAGATCTTCCGATCTCTATTTATACTTGTCCTGTCCTGCCCAATCAACCAGTGGGGCCGACTTGTCTAGCTTAGCCTAATAACCCATGGTTACATTAATCCGGGCCAACCCCACACTTGGTGGTCTAATAAACCATTTACCCACATGACTCATACAAGGCCGACCCCATCAAGGTGGTCTAATAACCCATCAAGTATAAGTTACGACACTTACAATATAAATTACGACACTTCCGTATAGAGGAATAATAACATCTCTATATGAATACAAACACTTCCATGTAGAGGAATAATAACATCTCTATAGGAATACAATATACATGGGTAAAATACATTCCGAAGTTACATATACATCAACAGATACTTCTTTAGGGAATCAACCAAAGTTTATTTCATTAGGAATCTATCCAATCTTTTGCTAATAGCTACCTCCCCACATATGCCATTGCACCAGGTTGGTCCCAATTTAACCAGAATAATATCAATAAGATTTTATTTTTCTAAAAGCTTTGTAAAAAAACCGACAAGTTGATCTATCCTAGCATTCCTACCCCAAATCTCAGAAGTCGAGAGGGTGAAATTTAAATCCCTTGTGATGATTAAATTGGGAATCCCAAGAAGGCCACAGACATCCAAAGTAGACAAAAAAGATTCCCTATTTTTATATGGTCCATAATAATAAAGTATATAAAGCTTTAAATCACTTTCCAAAAACTACCCTTCCATCAAAATACCCCCAATAGTTTTGTAGGGTTTGATTTCAACCACCTTAGGGTTCCATCCAGAAACAATACCACTCGAAATACCACAAGAGTCTAGGGCACAAAACTCCCAACCTAGTAAGATTATAGTAAAAGTCTCAATTGTCTGTGTAGCCAAACATGTAGATTCCTGAATAAGAATGACATCTAGGCTAGTAGATTTGAAGAGCCTAGACAGAGCCCTAGCCTTCTCAGCTGCCCTGACTCCACGAACATTGAAAGATAATATGGACATTAATCACCCACACAATCGGGCTTGGATTCTCTAAGGGCCCGTGGAGGAGAAAACAAAACTTCCAACGAGGATTTTTCACAAGCTTCATTTAATTTGATAGAGAGGGGAATAAACGTGGTCTCAGAATCCACAAATTCTTGAAAAGGATTGTTCTTTTTATGAGAAGCCCATTTTTTTTTATCTTTCTTCTTGGTAGAGGGTCTATTAGAACATACCTGAGTAGGGTATTTTCCAAAATCCAAGTTTGACTTATCTATTTTAGTCAGGGAGATAGCACAACAATCCCTATCCACACCCTGTGGTTGTACGCTAAGAGAAGCATTAGGAAAACTGGTCGGGGAAGAGGGACGATTAGGCAAAGGTAAAGATTCCTCATCTGAAGACTATTTCCCCCTTCCATGGCAATTTCCCCTATTTTCGAACAATCAAACCCATTCATATCCAAAGATAAAAGCTCAGTGGAAATATCCGAGCCCAGACCCGAGGGAATATTTATACAAGAATCATCATTGTTCACCAACTGAGGATTTAAAACATCCGAACCAAAGAGTCTTCTTGGGTCTAGGGATTTTTCAGCACTTAAGTAAAAACTTAATTCTTCTTTAGAAACATTCTCATATGGAGTTGGAGAAGATATATTTTCCATACCTTTTGTTGCAGACGGTTGATTTCCAGGAGATGAACCCAATTGTGAGCCAAAGTTTGGATTATCAACCTCCTTCATATTTCTAGAAGGTGAAAGATCATCATTTTCCTCTTTCAAAGAAAAACTACAGTCATCCCCAAAGAGCAATCACAGACATTTTGCCTTTAAATGACTATTCTTCCAACAATAATGGCAGAAAAACAAGATATTTAAATAATCCAGTCTTTGACATATAACTCGGTCCCCCCACATGGTATCCACTACATCAAGCAGACCTTTAGAAACACCGAATTCTATCATCACCACAATAACTTTATTCTCAACCCCCCAAAACATCTTCTTCTCCAATTTAATGAAATGACCCAAGTTGTTTGCAAGACCCACAAAAATATTTTTAGTCCATAATTCGATGGGAAAACTAGCAAGAGTAGCCACAAGTGTTATCGCATCATCTTTTCCCGTTTTGGATCAAAATTTGAATGCCAATGTTTTAGAACCAACGACCCCTCCTTTATCAACCAAGTTCCATTTAAGGCTTTTGGAATATCTTCTGGCTTAGGAAACACAAAACAAACCCAACCATTCGCCAACATGGTAGTCCTTGGAGCATAATCGAACAATGGCAACCAATTTTTATTTACACAGTCAACTAACTTAGAGTGAGAAACCCTTGCATATTCAATCTGATGCACAACAACACCCATTGCCAACACTTCAACTCTGTCCATATTAATGTCCTTCCCCATAACATATTGCTTTCTCTCAGTAATAACTCTGTAGGCCTTTGCTCGACGCCTCACTTGAGCCCTAACACCTGTCAAGAAGTTTCTTTTCCTTCCATCCTCAGAAATCAAACCCTCATCCCACTATTTATTAGTAGTAGATTTTATCCCCTTTACCGACATCTATCTCTCAGACTTTCCAACTGTAACATACTCTGATGGAGTTTTAAGAAAAGGATCCATACTGTTTACAGTATAAACTGGAACATCCAACCAACCCCAAGTCACGCAAAAAGGCAAACAGTGAAAACTGTAAGGTATACGCACGCCAAGGGGAAAAAGAAAGAAATTGCCAAGTGGATCAAGAGGAAAAATCCAACCCGACAATCATAAAAAATTGCAAAAGAATGTTAGAGGAAAGGACAAAAACCCTGAAAAAAGCCAATCCTAAGGAATAATAACAAATAACCCTAGATCTAGAAAAGTAGATCCAACACAATGGGAAAAGTAAAACAAAAACTAAGGAGTAAATACTAGCTTCTGAAAGCAACCAAACATAGTACTACAAAACAATAATCTATACTAACTAAGGTTTATAGGAAAAATGTAGCAAGAAACAAAAATTCCCACATTTTTTACTTGGTTAGTACTAGGCCAATTGATACATTAACTCGACTCCAAGTTACTGCAATTTTCAGAAAACCCTAGCTAGGGTTCTCTTCAAAAATGTCGCATTCCTGCGCTGATGCCATCTTCCAAACCAATGTTCTACAATATGTTAGCTCAAATCCGAATCTCAAATTTGGACAGTGAAAATAAAGAATCCGGGAAAGAGAACAAGTAGGCTCACACTCAGCCTTAACCGTCTACTAGGAATGTCATTACCATATTCGACGAGGCATAGTCATTGAGATATGTCTTTCCCCTGTCTAGTCGGGGTTTTGAGTCTCTCTAAACTCATTGGATAAGTTCATTTTCTAACGCTATTCTAATATCCTATTAAAAAATATACATATAATGTAACAAATTCCTTATATCTTTGAAAAAAAAACCCATAAAAATTCAACTATTTCATTCATATATATATATATAGATTCAGAAAAGAAACATAAAAATTTAACTTCATATATAGACTGCCATGAAACCTGACAGTACGGGGTAAAAATTCAACAATTATCTCAAGCTTGCATTCAGTGCATTTATTATATTTAACCTGCCTTACGCATGTGTTCAGTGTATTTAACCTGCATGCATTCAGTGTGTTCTAATGAAACCCTGCCATGAAACCAGTGTCATGGAACAGGAAGATGATGAGCAGTATGGCACTAGTCTTGAAGCCGAAGTCCATTAATCTGTTTCGATCAGCAAAATCTACTCTTGCCACGAACACCGACACCCTCTATGCCGCTCTTAAACACAGAGAACAGGCTATGGTTGCCAATGCCAACAAATACCCTAGTTACGATTCCATCCTTAAGGCTGCCTCAACACGAATGACTTGGCAGAGGGAAAACTAACCCATGCCCACATCATTCAAACGGGCTCTAATTCGGACGTGGTGTTAGATACCAAACTCTTGACGTTGTATGCAAAGTGCGCCTGTCTAGCGGATGCTCGCCGAGTGTTTGACGAAATGCCCGACCGAAATGTGGTCTCTTGGACTGCCATGATTGCAGCTTATGCCAAGCACGGGCATGCCAATGGAGCTCTGAAACTGTTTTATCAAATGCAGGAAGACGGCGTCCGGCCGAATCAGTTTACGTTTGCCAGTGTTCTTCCGGCTTTTGCTTGGTTAGCGTCTCTAGAGCGAGCCAAGGAGATTCATGAAGAGATAATGAAAAGTGGGCTTGAATCAAATCTGTTTGTTGGAAGTGCCCTTGTAGATCTGTACGTTAAATGCGGGGATATGGAAAATGCACGGGATGTGTTCGACAAAATGCTTGAACGAAATGTGGTCACATGGACTACCCTGATCGCGGCTTACGCCAGGACTGGTGATGGGAAGGAGGCCTTAAGGCTGTATAACCAAATGCAGCGCACTGGCATTAAACCAAGCCTCTACACTTTCACGGGTGTTCTTATGGCATGTGCTGACTTGACAGTTCTGGAACATGGCAAAGAGGTTAATAAAGACATAATTATAAGTGGGTTGCAGTCTAATGCTTTTGTTGGGAGTGCCCTAGTAGATATGTACATTAAATGCGGGAGCATTGAGGATGCTCAGCAAGTGTTCGACAAAATATGCGAACGAAATGTGGTCTGCTGGACTGCGATGATTGCAGGGTATCTACAGAATAAGCAGTTTGGTGAAGCATTGGAGTTCTTCCAACAAATGCAGCGGACCGGTATAAAGTTAGACTTTTGGAAACATATGCCACAATTCTTGCCGTATGTGCTAATTTGGCAGCTCTGCAAGGAGGCAAGGAAGTCCACGGAGATATCATTAGAAGTGGGTGGCAGTTGGATGTTTTTGTGTAGAGTGCCCTTGTAGACATGTATGCTAAATGTGGGAGCTTAGAGGATGCGTGCAAAGTGTTTGAAAAAATGCCTGAAAGAGATGTGGTTTCGTGGGCTGCTATGATTATTGGGTATGGTATGCATGGGTACTGCCAGGAGGCTCTTCAACTCTTTAAACAGATGCGACATTGCTGCGTGAAACCAAATCATGTCACCTTCCTCGGTGCTCTTTCTGCATGCTGTCATGCAGGCTTGTTGGAGGATGGTTGGCAATGTTTTAATAGCATGACTCGAGATTATGGTATCAGACCTGCTGTTGAACACTATGGCTGCATGGTTGATCTTCTTTGGCGCTCTGGGCACCTCGATGATGCATATGATTTTATCAACAAAATGCCAATAAAACCAGATAATGCTGTGTGGGGATCTTTGCTCAGTGCCTGTAGAATTCATACCAACTTAGAGCTAGCAGAGCGCGTAGCCCATCACCTTTTCGTGTTTGATCCCCAAAATGCTGCCCATTATGTATTGCTCTCGAATATTTATGCGGCTGCTGGCAGGTGGGATGGCATAGAGGAAGTGAGAAAATTGATGAGAGAGAGGAAGGTAAAGAAAATGCCAGGCTATAGCTGGATCGAGTTCAATAACAGAGTGCATTCTTTTCTTGTAGGCGACAGATCACATCCCCAAACTGAGAAAATTTATGAAAAGTTGGAGAGCTTGTATGGTCAGATGAAGGATGCAGGATATGCACCTGACACAGACTTTGTGTTTCATGACTTAGAGGAGGAACAGAAGGAACATGCCCTCTGCTACCACAGTGAGAAACTAGCCATTGCATTTGGGCTTCTCAGTCTGCCCCCTGGGACATCTATCACAATTGTTAAGAATCTTCGCATTTGTGGTGACTGCCATTCTGCCACCAAGTTCATCTCCAAGATTGTTGCCAGAGACATAGTTGTGAGGGATGCTAAACGTTTCCATCATTTCAAGGATGGGCAGTGTTCATGTGGCGATTATTGGTGACACAGAGACGGTGAATCAAAATAAAAAAAACAGGTTATGTTCGGACGGTTGACTTGTATTGCCTTTGCAAAGGAGTGAAGAGAAAGAGGGCATCTAAGGAGTAGTGTCCCCAGCTCAAATTAAAATTCATGGAGTAGGATAATGGGTTAATTATTGGTGACACAGAGACAGTGAATCAAAATTGAAAGACAAGTGATGTTCGGACTGTTGGCTTGCATTGCCTTTGCAAAGGAGTGAAGAGAAGAGGGCAGTGTTCCCCAACTTAAATCAAAATCCATGGAGAAGACCAAATCGGCCATTTTGAAGGAAATTTGGTAAAATTGTTTTGTTCAATGAAATTGCACATATTAGATACTCCAAGTGCAGTAGGGGTTTTCTGAAGTCCTCTGAATTTATTTATATAATATGCAATTCAGTTGATTTTATAATGACTTTTGGTAAAGATTGGATTGCGAGGTTCCAGTGAAGGCAAATCCGATAAGAGCAAATTCAAAAATGACAAATAATTGACCGGTCATCCAACTCCAAAATCAATTGGTGAGTCAAAATTAAAATCAATTGATTTTCCATTGTAATGTTTGAAATTTCTGCCTCTTACTTTTACTTAACAGGGCTGATTAGATAATCTTGTACTATATTTCAGGTCAAATGAATCGATTGAGCCACCTATTTGTAATACAAAATCAATTTGTGAGTCTTCCAGTTCAAAATCAAAATCAATTGGTTTTCCATTGTAATGTTCGAATTTTCTGCCACTTTTACTTGACACGGCTGATTAGACAATCTTGTACTATATTTCAGGTCAAATGAATTGATTGAGCCACCTATTTGCAATACAAAATCAATTGGTGAGTCTCCTAGCTCAAAATTCAAATCAATTTGTTTTCCATTTTAATGTTTAAAATTTCTACCACTTACTTTTACTTAACAAAGTGTCAAAAGGCCTTCCTACAACCGAGATGTGTGAGATGTGTCAAGTCCCATTTAAAAAAAAATATATATATATATAAATAAATATATAATGTAGGTTCACAATTAAAATTATTATATATATATATATATATATAAAATTGCACAAACATAATACAATCATTAAATCGATCTATATTAAATTTTAGCATAGGTCCCTATATGTTGGTCCAATATAATATTTATACAACTAAAAATAAAGTAATAATAATAATGCTAAAAAATAATAAAACTTGAATTAAATTGGTACATTTTTTTGTTGTTTTAAGTCAATAGATATGTCCGGGAGAAAAATTAGGTGCATATATAGCTATATATTAAATTGAAAAAAAAACTTCAATAAAAATGAAAAACTAAAAACTAAAAACATGAAAAATGGGATCACTATAATAAAATAAACCAACATAGATCTATTTAACTATGGGTCTATCAAGTCTCGAAGGAGATCAAATTTCTTGAGGTGCAAACTGTTTTTAGAGTACAAACTTTGAGACAAGGTTTGCACCTCAAAGAAGATCAAATTTCTGGAGGTGCAAACCATCTTTAGAACACAAAATTTGATGCAAGATTTGCACCTTAAAGAATTTGATCTGTTTCGACAGTTGGTAAATCCAAAATTAAATTAGATCTATGTGGGTATACTATATTTCTAAGTCAAATGAATTCATTGAGCCATCTGTTTGCAATACAAAATCAATTGGTAAATCTCTCCGCTCAAAACAAAATCAATTGATTTTCCATTGTAATGTTTCAAATTTATGTGACTTAATTTGCCACTTACTTTTGCTTAACAGGGCTGATTGGATAATCTTTGTACCATATTGCATGTCAAATGAAGTGATTGAGCCACCTATTTGCAATATATATTATCTAGCTTAAAGCACGAGCTGCTAATGTAATGAATGTAATGAAATGGGTACATATTCTATATCATCCTTGATGTTTCAAGGATCAAATAGAGGACCATAGAAGCTTGGTGAACATCATTGAGCACCAATTATGGATTCCTTTTGAGTATACTCATTAATTTTGATTTAAATAATTTTCTCCGTTGGTACCCATCATGGATTCTTTGAGTATATGCATTAACTTTGAATAAATTCCATAGTCACATTCTTGTCTTATGAATCTATATCTTATTTTTAAATTGACATTCGTGAAAAGGTACTAGATGTCATTATTTATGATTATAATGAAACTAGAGTGTTTTGCATCTAAATAAAATATTTCATTTAACTAAAAAAAATAAATTAGTTATATAAAATATTATAAAGTTTTATTAATAAAACATATTTTATGTTTCTTTAAAATGTATATTACAAACTTTTTATACAATACATATTATTTAGCTGACTTTTGATTTTATAACTCATAGATTTTATATCACATAGAAATAATTATATCAGATTATAGAACATAAATATAACTGATCATTTGTTGCATAAATTCTATAACTTCGTTTTACTATTTTAGTAATTCAAGGTAAAATAGTGTTGTCAATAGGAAGCTACATTTTAATAAGAATAGACAATATGAGAAACTATGGCATAATAAGGAATTAAAGACCTATAGGAACAAATTTGTAATTGTATTGTAGCAACCACCTTCCATTTGAGACATCATTAGTGCAAAGTTTACAACACTTTGCATCAGTTAATAAACATCATAAAAGCATATAGCTTCAAAATCAAAGTCAAAAGACATTCCTTAACCAAAATGATAGTACATGTGATGTCAGAAGATAATTCCTTAATAAGAATGACAGTTCTTGTATATCAAAGCACAAAATAATACGGGAGAATAAGTAATTTGGTGTGTATCCAACCCACACAAGATAATTGTACCCTACGTTATGAAACCATAAAATTTATCTAGGAAAATATCACAATTGGTTTTCCTTCACAAAAAATTACAAATATAAGGATTACCAAATTAGTTTAAAAACCCATTTCCCCTAAAACATGAATAAACCTATTCTCTTGCACATAATATGATATAAACTAATTTATCTTCTAATTCCGATTATAATATACATATCTAGTTCTACTTTAGGTTGTTAAGGCATAGAACTCGTGTTTCTTTATACAATAGGCCATATTAAACATTACAATTGGTTAAAGCATACATGTTTGGAGTATATAAGTATTTTGTCAAATTCTCCTTGGGAAAAGATGCAAAACTACCTTTGGTTTAGCCCTCGATTTTATATAAATTTTTAAAGCAAGGTCATTGCCTAGTTTGCTCTAAAGTATCATGTTATTGCAATGTTGCAAAGATAAACATTAAATCATAAAGTAGTTAAATGTTGATGGACAAATATAACTTAGAGAAGAGAAACATGCACCATGCATAATACGGTATCCAACTGATTCTAAACAAGAAAACAAATGCTTTATCAAAGACATCATAACAACATTGAACAGATTGTAAACATCATTATCCTTTGTCCTTGCCAAACTTCCAAACACAATTCTAAGCATAAGCAAAACTTTTGCAATTAACCTCTAGAAGGCAAAAAAAACACAAGATGCCATGCTACCATGCACAAGACAATTTAGAAAAATAGAAAGGTTTACCAGACCAACTAGAAATGTGCATACATGAAGAGTGCAAATTGCTTCCCTGAGCTAAATCAAAGTTGCATAAAACAAGGATAAAAGGTTTTTCCAAACCAACACAATTCCCAAGCATGCATTCTCAAAAGTTTAAGATAACATGAAAATAGATTTGGGGTACATGTGTGTGTGTGTCTTTGCACATGATGACAAGGACCCACATTTTCCTTTTGGGGTTTTAGATATTCTCTTTGTTCTTACAGTTTGCAAAAACAAGATTTGAGAATAGCACAAATTTTGAAAGAAAATATATGGAAACAATCATTTTTTGATCCAAGAATCAAAACAACTAGAAAATTAATGCAGCGTGTAAAATATTTTCTAGGCATTTGCTCACTAAAAACAATAAATAGAAAGAGTAACATACTAATAAAAAAACAGAAAATTAATTAGCAAACAAAGATACCAGATTAAATAACAACACTAAATCTCACATTCACAAGATCCCCCAATTCCTCACAACACTCCATTTTTCTAATGACATATATCCTACTATACTTTTTTATAATTGTCAACGAATAGTCAAATCAAATCGAGCGTTTAGCATGGCTACCACAAACAAGGGGCATACCTAGTGGAAAATCATACGATGGTTATTGGAAAAATCATTTTTAAAAGCCTTGCTTACATGGCCATTGGAAATCATTTGCAAAATCCGGTTGAAAAAAATGATACACTTGTTTCTTTGAAAATCCTAGTTTACTAGATGAAATTTAACAATCCATTGTTTAGAGCACATAACGCTAAAAATTGAAGTTAGAATCCACTTCAATTGCTCTTTTACTTGTATGTCATTTATAATTTAAAATAAAAAAAATCTTGGCACATGTGGCATATAGAGCCAAAAGACAAGCTTGGTGTAGTTTCATTCCACCATCAAGTTAGAATTGACTTTTTAATAGGTATAGTAAGGAATGCCAAAACCAAAATATACACAGGTCATTGTCTCCCAATAAAGGAACACACATGCTAAATATGGTGCATATTGATGCTCAACATCGACATGATTTTGAAGTGTCCTAACATGATACCAGAGGCGAACTTATTGAACTATATCACTTTGCTATTTTGGCTAGTGTCTATAGTGATGCATTCTTCCCACACGTAGTCGGTTTTACCATTTGTGTCGTTATTTAGTCCTTGCATCCATCGTGCGAAGTGTTGTCATGGTTGAAGTCATGGTTGTTAAAATAAATAACCCTCCTAGAGCATGTCCTGATGAGTATAATGTGCCAAACTACATTCAAATCCACCTACTAAGTCAACCATGAACCAAAACCCTAGTTTTGGGGGTGCCTTCCATGATTTGAGGGCGCATTCCATGATTCAGGGGATTTTTTCTTTGATTTAATGAGGAGTTCAGTTAGAACTAGATTTTCTCTACTAATTTAGTTCTAACTGAACACTATCTGACCCATAACACTCATTAGCTCCCCAGTTAAATCAGTAGCGCCTCATTTGAGTGATTTTAGGAATATGCATGGTATTATTAAATTAACTGAGTGATCAGTGAGTTCCTTAATCGGTTAACTCAGTCTAGGAGTGCATGCATGGGTAATTAAGGTCATCTGCTCTCAACTAATCCTAACTAGCCCTCTTCGCATGGCACTGACAATTCGAATTGCTGCTCCAACCTAATTCGAATTGTCTATCTATATATTGTAATTATCTCCTCTCATTCAGTCTTGATCATTCTTTTCTCTTCTATTATGAGTTTCTTATGGAATAATCAATGTTATCCATTTATTACATTATGATTTGATTGTTGATTTGTTTCTCATTGCATATCAAGTTAGTTTATGTACCTAGATCTATACATGCACAAATCTTATATGGTATCAGAGTTGAAGTCCTAGGTTCAATTCCCTCGAGCTACGTTGGAGGGGGGCGTTGGAGTATTGATTATAACCACCGCACCTCTGGGAATATAATGTGGATTGATTACCACATTGGGATCCTTGGATTATGTGCTTGGTTTCAAATGTTTACCAATATCTGCAAGTTTTGGTCTAATGAAAAACCTTACAATGGTGCAACCAAGTTGAGATATGATATTTAGTCATTTTTCATTATATGCATCGTCATGCAATATTATCAACACCATCATGTCCTTGTCGAAGCACTGATTGCATCCATATTTTGGTTCACAAATCCGCTTCCATCTGACCCTTTCGGCACTTGGTTGAATTTTTAACAAGTTATTGTCTTTGTGTCTCGTCAGTTGAAATCTGTCTATTTTGTGTCTTTCGATTAATTCATCGGTCTCATCTATGGACGCCGAATTTTCACACCTATGCAATCCAAAAAAGTTCTAAAATCCCCTTGGTCATCTCTCTACATTTAAATTCTCCAATAATCCCTATTTTGAGAAATAAAACTCTCCCCTCCCTATGCATTCTTCCATGTACCTTTTACTCATATTCAAAAATTAAAAAGTGGCCTATAATGTTCTTTTCCACTTCCCTTTTACTCATCTCCCCATTATGTGTCCTAAGCCTTAACTCAAAGTAAATAATCCCATCCCATTCAAATTTTACTTAACCCACCTTTTATTAAACCAAGCCCCTAATGTCATTTGACCCTTACCCTTTCGCTCCATTTTTTTACTAAGGGAATCAACAATTGGGATGGGGCCGGTACTCACATGGCACATGGTTCAGAGGTCCAAACCCATCAACTACCACTATACCCATAGCTGCACCCACATATCCCACAAGCATGGGGCATGGGCAAGTCGAGGTGTTTTGAACTTGTGACCTTTATTTCAACATATCATCTCATTTTCAAGCGAATTTCCACTTGAGCCACACTCGTGTGGGCTTACCCTTTTGCTCCATTATTCTCCAAAATCAAAATAAAAAAAAATACTAAAAAAATTTATACCCCTTAGAATCTTTTTCCATATTCTCCTATCCTGTCCTCTATCTCCCTACCCAAAAATAAAATAAAAATGAAAAATGGATTTCCTCTATGCTAACATACAACATGCAATCAAAGAAAAACCCCAAAGCACGTGGCAAACAATGAAAATACATAACCAGTATCAACACTATGAACGGAAGGAGACATTGCATGTGGATCCAAATCCAAACAAAGATGACATCTAAGCGTTTCCAGAGCGCGCAGGGGTAGGTGAGACAACATTCCGTGTAGGAGTAGGATGAAACTAGGAAAATAGATAGGGCACATGCGTTGGACAAGGGTCATTTCATGGAAGCTACAACGACATATAATAAGAAGGTTGTTGAGAGGGATAGATCTCCAAAGAAAACAAGCTAACACAAAACACTACAAAAGAAGACATGGGTGATGGCAGGGACGCTAGCAGATTGAGCCTTGTAGGCCATGACAAAAATGACCAAGGTAGAGAAATGAAGGCATTTGAAGATCAAAGGGAATCTCCATACCAATCACAGAATGAAGAGACACCATCCATGTGTCAAGAGAATGAAATGCACCAGCTGGGAAAGGCAGAAGGAGAGATGAAGGGGAAATGCATAACCCCCAAAAAATGAAGAACCCTAGCTGTCGACAGTTAAGCCATTCACACATTGAACAAATCTCAGGTTAGATGAACAACCCATGGATGATTGTCAATGTCTTAGCATGAAGACACTAGAGAGCATTGAGTAGCATGAAAGCAAGACAAGATACAGGGGAAAATGAAGACATCATAAACATGCAAAGGAAGGGTGAATCCATGAATATGGGTGTTTATTTTGGGGAGTCTTATGAGAAAATAAATCTGATTTTTTCATGTTTTTCAACTTCAGGCGAACAAAAGTTATATTTGTGTTTAGAAATTCACTTTCTAATAAAAAGAAAACTTGTAGAGAATTTTGTTAGATTTCTATTCATTATTTTATTGATATTTGATATGTCAATTTGGAAAATGTTTGATAGTATGTTCTTATAAAATGAAAGGACTGATAAAAAGTAGTGTCTTTTGAGTTGCGCGAACTCATTGTTAAACTTGTTTTTTTTTTTAAAACAAAATATGCTACGACAATCTATATAGAGTGTATTAGATCCTGACTATAATCTCGTATCCAACGGGTGAATATACTAATTATTATAATTTTTTGAATTGGATCGATTTGGAAATCTTGTCGAATATCAACATGTTTATTTTTAGTGGATATTTCTTTCAATTTCCACTAAAAATAAAAAAATCCAAGAGCAACCTTTTGAAGTAGACACTCCAACGAAGAATCTCATTTTTTTTTTAAAATTTATTGTGTATTTTTGAAGTTATGGAATTTTCAATTCACTGCATTTTGAAAGTAATGAAACAAAAACATACACATGTTAACAATTCTTTTTTCTATTATCAAATCTCACCTAAACACAACAAAATCTATATCTTTGGAAAGTAGATTCAATGACAAAACTAATGGTATCGGTTTCGATAGTCGATTTGCAGTACTGTAGATTGTTTTTACCTTCTGAAAAATGCAGAAACCTGAAAATGGTGCAGTTTTCAGGTAGTAGAGTATTGTTACCGGACAATCTACCGAAAGTGGACTTAAGGCATGATCTCCCTAGTTCAATGTGAATCTAGAACAAATCAGACAGAATACAAATCTACCTTCCTAGATTCAATTAGAGATTGAGAGATGTAGACATCTTACCTTTCAGATCTGTAGATCTCTTTCTCCCTCGTCGCCCCAAGCTCCATGGTTGTCAGATCCAAAGCTGCAAGACCTGTCAGAACACACAATAACAGGAGTATCTCCTCTATCTCTTTATTTTTTGTTCGTGAAAGAGAGTGGAAGGTGGATCTGATACCCTTGGCTAGGATATCCATTAGAGGATATTCTTCATATGCTAGGCCACATAGAAACCATTAGTTTGTCTTTGTTGTCCCTTGTACTCCTATTTTTGATACCAAGACATGTCTACAGCTTCGAGATGTGTTCTTTTCTTCAAATCATATTTCCTTCCATGGGAGTAGAGGAAAGTGCTTTGATACCACTGTAATGTACCCCGACGAGAATTTGGGCACACTAAATAAAAAATTATGATGTATTGTTGATGTACTACTGCTATATCTCTGATAAATCTGCAGCAAGCTTAGGGTCCACTTCCAAGATTCCAAAATGGCACACTAGCTCCAAAGGTTCTTCAATAGGTATTAGGAGACTTGTGGCTTGACTCCAGAAGGATTGGGATGGCTTGGAGATGCTTGGAGTGGATCTAAAATATTTTTTTATAGAGTATGCAGACTAAAGAATAAAAATTGCAGTGTTGGAGGGGTTCGGGAGAGGTTTGGAGGGACTTGGAGTGGAATTGGGAGTTTGAGATAGCAGAGGGTAACGATTTTGAAATGGATGGAAGGGGTATAGAGAAAGTTTGATTTTATGTAAAACCAATTGGGATGGATTGTACAGAGTCTTAGGTTTTTGCATCAATTCACGGAATGTGAATTGGATCTCCTTAGGGGAAGATATGGCTTTTTTATTGGGAGATTTTCATGTTCCTTCCCTAGGGGCCATTTGTTCAAGCCTTGGACCCTCCAATCCCTAAGGGTATAGGAAGAAGAATTAAATTGAGGATAATTAATTGGGATGAATATTTGGTACAAGGCCTATAGTAATTAATAATTTTAATATTTTTAATTTTAATTATTTTTATAATTAATGCATTATCATTATTTATCACATTTTTGGAAAGCAATGATGTCCACCTGCCTAGGAGGGCGCATGGGGACAAGGTGGGCCTCACCTATTCAAGTGGAAAAGTTAGAAACAACAAGGAGTCAACTAAAAGCAAGGTGGCAGCATAAAAAGATAGAACCTGGAAAAAGCAAGAAAAAAGAGGAAAAAGCACAAAGTAGGAAAGTAAAAAAGAAGGAAAGTGAAGAAAGAAACCAATTTGAAAAATAAGGAAACATCTAGAAAAGATAAGTATGGCACACTTGCCAAATTCAATTGAAAGACACAAAGCAAGCAAGTTTTACAAAGTAGAACAAGCAAGTTTAACAAAGTAGAATTGTTGCTAATTCTCTCAAGAAATACGCCCTCACCTCACATGTGCCAATGGCTTGCCCAAGAATCTACCTAAGTTATAAAAGAAGGATAGTGCGCACCATTCACATCTTTTGGTCAATTATTTTTGTGTCTTGAGAGCTTTTGCTACTCAAAGTTTAGTGATGTGCCTCAACCAATGCTTGGGAGATGAAGCCAAATGCAATTCATGTTATATTTTTTTCATGATCAGATCCATAGCCATGGAATGCTGATATACAGCTCTACATCAGTCCATTATTGAAGAATCTTAAGCATCTAGAGAGAGATCCTCAGTCACAGTGTCATTAGAAGAGTTCTTGAAGGAGTTCATCCGGAGGAAGTGATCCATTTCAGTGAAGGAACCCCTGTGCAGCTCATGAATTCCAGTGAGCCCTCCATATGAAAATACCAGCTCCTATTTCATCCACATTGTATATCCAGTGCATAACTTCATCTTCTTCTCCTCCTCGCATACTCATTTTCTCAATTTGTAAGATTTCTATAGCATTGGAGACTCCTTGAAGATATGAATGTTGTAAATCCTCTAATATCTACTCAGGATATTCAATTTTTACTTGATTCTTTTAATAAAATTATTTCAGAGACCTTATATACTTCAGAAGTGAACTTTTTAAGCCTCTAAGGAAATTTGGATCAAGCAATTCAAAGACTAGCTCTTTAAGCACTTTGTATTGACTAGTTTTACCATTTTTGTAATTCAGAGCTATGTATGAGTCTTTTTTTTGTTATGATGGGTCATTTGTGAATCCTGAGAACTTAATCAATCACATCCAACCATTTACCTGGTGATTCGAAGGCATCTCATCTTGTTTGGAGGAACTTGGAAAACTACTAGTTGGGCAGTCCAACATAGCGCCCTTACCTCTTTTGCTCCCAAACTCAACCAGAACCTCCCAAATTATCATAATCATATTTCAAACACCTAATTAGGAGGTTAATATATGATATCTTCCATTTTTTTACTTTCATGTGTAAGCAATGAGCCTAATATGCATATATTGGAGTGCGCAGGAAGCCTCAAAGTAGACATTAGCCGCAGCTGTTGTTGAAATGTAAATGGCCCCAGTACGTTGTGCATAGGACTCGGAATTTGGCCATGAAACTAATAAATTTTCTTCTGCACATTCACCCATAAATTTTTCATATCCTAAATATTACAAATTCCCAACCCTAGGGGGAAAGCTACTTGTGTCCAAGAATAGTTTTGGTATAAGTTAATTCATGTGTTAATTGATGTTTTAAATTTTGAATTGAGATAATATTTTTGATATATTATCAGGTATACTACAGTGGTATCATAGAATGGTCCTCTGAACCTTCTCTTGACAAATTGTGATGAGTCCCAAGAGAGTTACATTCCCCAAAGGAAAGAATCCTAAAGAACCTCGTGTTGAAGAAGAGGTTGAATCTAATGGAGGAAAAATACAAGGAGGGGAGGATATGTCTGACTTGGATGAGAAGGAAGAGTTCATACTTTTTTTTCAAAATATGTTAAAAGGGATGCATGACATATCTCATAACATCATTCAATCTAGGAAAGACACCAGAGAATTCATGGATAAGCAACTAGGAAATAAAGACAGAGAAGGGAGCAGCAGTGGTTCTCAAAATGAAGAAATAAAGGTCCCTGGTGGATCTATATTTTCAAATAATGGGTTTGTTGGGCCCCAAAATAGCCCATTTTTTCCTACACCTATCTACACCTTTTTCCCTATTTTGCCTCACCATTCCTTCATCTAAGCAGATACTTTCCCAAGCAAAGCATGGATTGCAACAGGTATAATCTATTATTGTTTTATTCAATTAATTCCTGATTTGTTTATGGTTTTGTACTCTATCTTTTAAGGTTATGATAATATTCAATGATTCGATAAAGATATCCTAGAATCCTTTACAAGACTGTAGGCGTAGCAGCTTGCTAACCTTTGGAGAAGAGGCATACGTAGCACCAGCTATCCCTTCTTGAGTTCGGTTCCACATATTGCTGCAACAGTTCAAGCATTCCTCCACATGGCCAGCTGTGAATGAGTCACAACAGAGCATCTAAGTATCCGCCAATCCAATAAGTTAGAATCTACTCTGGGATGCGAATAGCATGTAACAGCTCAGGCCCTAATGCAATGATTTCATTTAAGTCCACTTATGGCTGTAATTGTTCCAATGTAAATCGGTAGCCTGAAGATGATAGATATTCATGGCTGCTCGATATTTTTTGAAACGATTTCATGTCATCGGGTATAATTGTAAAGAGGCGTTTTGAGCCTAGGGTTAGAGAGTTTGTAATTGTATAAGTTGAAACAGGGAGCTATGACTGTGATTCATTATTTCTAATACAAGGAGCAGATTTTCTTATATCTGAGTGTTTAATTTGTGTTATTCTACGACATCTCTGTTAGAATGCCAGAGCCCGCCTTCTCATAGAGATCGCCGAGTTAAGTAGGTAGTTTAATTTATTTCCCGTTCTGTGGTGTGGAATTGCATTAGATGTGTTACTGCGAGTTGCATCAGTGAAATGATAATTGCAGTCTTCTTTGGTAGTTTATGATTGCATCCTGAATAGATGCAACTGCATGGTGTGACAGTCAACTATGTAGGTTAGTTTATTTGATGCATGGTGTGTTAGATCAGCTGTTACAGTCAAGCTCAACTCTGATTTCTTTCAGTCATTTATTCTTTCTAGGATTTCCAATTTAATCATATTAGAGTTCAAGATTACTTCTAGTTTCTGGTTGTTGTTTATCTTTCTTGAATTCATTAGATTAGACAGGTTATGATTACGTTATAGTATATGCTAGATGAATTAGATCAGTAGAGATTGAATACTGTAGTTTGATAATTATAGGATTTAAATTCTTGCAAAAGTAAGTCTAGTTTATTTTATTCCTAGATTAGTAATTGCTGGATTAATATTTGTAGGAAGATAATTGTATTTTGAATTCCTAGATGGGTAAGTTAGATTAGTTTTAGCTATGAGATGAGTTTGGCTGAGCAGATAGGTAGGATCATTTATCTCCATTCATTTAATCAACTACTTGAAATGTTTATGCATAGACTATGCTAATTACTGTTGAAATAAAATACTTCCCTGGGTTGACATTTCATATTGAGCATCCTGTGTGTTGTAATTAATTGGCATATAGGGTGACCAACATTTTGGTGTCGTTTCTGGGGATATTAATTGATAGACATAGATAGTAGTTGGATTATTGATTTCATTTTAGTTTTGATTATCTAAAGCATGCGTGAATACAAGAAAAACAAATCGGGAACCCCCTCAAAATACTAACATTGCAGGTGGACAAGGTCGTGGTCGAAATCAAGGTCTAGGAAGACATACATACATTGATGAAATAATTGCTAGAGCTGATTCTTCTACCTAACTACCGCGATCATCTCCAGGAAGGGGAAATTTTTTTCTCCCTAATATTAATACTTCCCAATCAACTGTGGAGAACACAACGAGACCTTCAACTCCCGTTCTAGAGAAGAAACCTCCTGAAGACAAGGGAAGTGTTGTGGGTGTACCAGATAGAGAGGATATCTATCTATTAATGGGCATAGAGTTACCAAAGAGGATTGTTTGGATTATCGCCAAGAGAAAGAATAAGAAAGAAGGTGAGAAGAAGAAAGGAGGGGAGCAGAAGAGGCAAAGGCAGAGGAAGAAAGAGCGAAGGAAGCACTGAAATTTTGGAGCAACATGAATAATGAAGAACAGGAAGGAAACAATGAGAAACACAATAACAATGAGGAGGAGGTGGAAGATAATCAGCATGGTGACACTGTGGTCACACTCAAATTCCCTATTCTCCAAACAACAGGGGAAGCTCCTATGAAAAATATTTCACCCTCAATTCTCCCAAATTTCCATGGTAAGTCCTCTAAAGATCCAGATGAGTTTCTTTTTGAGTTCAACATCCTTTGTCGTAGTTATGATTACACCTCCAGTGTGCAGAAACTAAAACTATTTCTAGCCACCCTGAAGGGAAACACTCTGTGTTGGTTTATGAGTTTGGTTCGTGAGACCATTACTACCTGGGACCATATGAAACAAACATTCCTTTCCAAATATCAATAATACTATAGAACCATAGATAGGAAGGAGGAGTTGTTTAAAATGGTTTAGAAGGAAGAAGAGAGCTTGGAATATTTTGTTGAAAGGTTGTTGTATAATTTACATAGGTCTAGTCATACTGAGATTGGAAAAGATGTACTCAATATTATCTTACTATGGGGAATCAAAGAATATTTCCTTGATATCTTGAATTTGTTGGGGAAGGCGTACATCTCAAAGGAACCTTTTGAGAATATTGTTGAATTATGTCGAAGGTATTCAAGTGGGTCCTCTAGAACTAACAATCGGGACAAGGAACAAGATCAAGATGTCTTCATTAGGACACAGAAGTCAGCTAGTGGAGGAGCCACTCGAGTAGAAATAGGAAACCTTCTGGAGAACTTTAAAACATATATGATGAGCTCCTTTTCTTCATAATTGGATGTCTTGAGGGCTAAACGGAGGCAGGTAGTAGAAGATATAATACTTGGCGTATTCTGTCCCAAATGCAGAGAGAAGCACCCACTTAAAAAATGTCCGCTTGACAAGGTGGAGGTATGTCGGATATGTGAACTAGATCATGATACCAAGGAATGTCCTTCATTGCCCAAGGTCAAAGCAGTCTTGCAGGCATCTACTTCAGATGTGGAACAAGCTTATTTTATTGCTCAGAAGAAGCCTTGGCAGCCTCGAAATCAAGGTATGAATTCAGATCCATCACCTTTTTGGAATAATATGAATGGTATGAATAATATGAATCACGTGAATACACAATTCCCTTCACATTATTCTAACAACCAATGGCATCCATCTAAAACTTCAATGCAAAATATTAACCCCTAGACACCATGGGCACAACCATCAAACCAGCAAGATCCCTGGTCTCCCAATTGGAGAAATTCCTACCCAGGAAACAATTTTCCTTGTCACCAAACTCCTTACCAATAGTATCCTCCTCAATAGTTCCCTTGCCAACAATATCAGCAGCCACAGCTGCAAATCCCAAACAATGTCACACCTATGAATGCACCACTACGACCACACAAACCTGCACAACCTAACCCCAACCCGAATAATAAAGCAGTTCATCAATTTGAGATTGCCAACATGCCTGCTTATTCCATTACCTCCATTCCCTGTAACAATATACATCTTCGATCGGGAAGAGTAGTGGAACTCATAGTCATTGGGTATGTTCCATCCTCTGCGACTGAAGCCAAAATGGATCAGCAATTCGAGAATTCAACTGATACAGCAATCCCCATCATTGAGGATGTTGACATTCCTACTAAAACAATAGCTGAAACAAAGGAAGCAACACACGATGAAACACAACCTACACCGCTTATAGGAGAACCAGCATATCCTGAACGATTGGCCCTATAGAAAACAGTGGAACAACCTAGATTCAATCTCTTAGGGTAATTGAAGAACTTATACATCAAAATTCCACTGTTACAAGCCCTTCATGATGTGCCTATTTATGCCAAGACGGTTAGAGATCTATGTGTTAGAAAACCAAGAAGAAAGCGTAAGGATCCTCCCACTGTCCATGTATTGGGAAAACTTTCTTAATTAATAATGGGTAAGACTCATGTGGCTAAATATGATGATCCTGGAAACCCTACTGTTATAGTACACATTGGACACACTCAGATACCGAATGTCTTGGTAGATTTAGGCGCAACCATCAATGTTATGACCATCGAAACTGTGAAAAAACTGGGACTCACTAATCTTCGGCCAACCCTACCATTTTAGAACTTGCTGATAGATTAGTAATCAAGCCTGAGGGAATCCTGGACAACTTGGTAATCTCTGCCGATTCATGGGAATACCTTGCGGACTTCTTGGTTTTACAACCGAATTCGCAGCTGGGGGGACACCCGCTGATCCTGGGAAGACCTTGGTTAGCCACAACAAATTCCTGTATCAGCTATCGGTCAGGGTCCATGACTATCTCAGACAGAACTAATATTAAAAGCCTAACTTTATACCCTCCAGACCAACCAAGCCTAGAAGCTGAAACTCCACTTTGGGTGGATCTGGAGGAAGAAAAAAGCGTTCAGCCATTATTAACAATAGGGAGAGCCTTAACTTTTAAAGATGAAACAGAGGATGACGCTATTAATAGTTTCATCAATGAACCCACGTCTTTCAATAAACATGTTTATAAGATTATGAATAGTACTTTAGATGAAAAAGAACAGGAAAATATAACAGAAGAAACTCTAGTCAGTGATGCCAACATAATTCCAGTACTTAAAAATTCGAAAAGCATTCCAGTAGAAATTGAGCCAGGAAAAACATTAAACATAAATCTGAATCTCACGCCCAATGAACTGGAACGCCTGATCACTCTGTTGAAGAAACATAGGGGATCTTTAGCATGGGAATACATAGATATGAAGGGTATTCCCTCTAATATGTGTAGCCACCACATTTACATCAAAAGCGACTCCAGACCAGTGTGCCAACCAAAACGAAGGATGAACCCGGACTAAAGGGACATAGTGAAGGAAGAAATCCAAAAACTTTTGGAAGGAGGATTTATATACCCAATTTCATACAACGAGTGGGTTTATCCACTCGTGATTGTACCAAAAAAGAATGGGAAATGGAGGGTCTGCGTAGATTACAGAGAATTAAATAAAGCAACTCAGAAAGACCACTCTCCCCTACCTTTTATTGATTATGTTCTTGATACATTGTCTAGAAAGAACTATTTTTTCCTTTTTGGATGGATTTAATGGTTACAACCAAATCCAGATTGCTCCAAAAGACCAAGACAAAACTACATTCACCTGTCCTTGGGGTACTTTTGCATACACGGTACTTTCTTTCGAGCTATGCAATGCACCAACCACATTTCAGAGGGTAGTGATTGGGATCTTTTCAGAGATCGTAAATGACTGCATGGAAATTTGTATGGATGACTTCACTCCAGACAGTAGTAGTTTCGAAGAAGCATTGAAAATTTTATAAAAGGTTTTGGAACGTTGTGAACAAAGGAAGCTATCTTTAAGCACTGAAAAGTGCCATATGATGATGAGTGAGAGCATAGTTCTGGGGCAATTCATCTCTGCTGATGGTATCCAGGTAGACCCATCCAAAATTAAGGTAATTGAAAATATACCAACTCCTGGAACACAAAAAGATGTACATAGCTTCTTAGGGCATGCTGGTTATTGCAAAATATTTATAGAAAACGTTTCCAAACTAGCTTCTCCTTTATTCACCCTGTTGATGAAGGATGCACAGTTTGATTGGAATGATGCATGCCAAACAATGTTTACTGAACTTAAGAAAAGGATGTATACAACACCCATCCTACGCGGGCCCAATTGGGCTCTGCCTTTTCATATTTCTTCAGATGCTTCAGATACTGCCATTGGAGCAGTTTTAGGACAGCGGGAAGGTCATGCTCCCTATGCAATTTATTACATTAGTAAGAACCTGGTCCCTGGTGAACTGAACTACACTGTTATAGAGAAAGAGTTCCTTGCCATTTTCTATTCCATCAACAAATGTAGACACTACATTACTGTATATTCTACTTTTGTGCACACTGATCATTCAGCCATCAAGTATTTAATGAATAAACCTATTACGAATGCTAGAGTAACTAGATGGTTGTTACAGTTACAGGAATTTGACATTACAATTATTGACAGACCAGGAAAGGAAAATGTTGTGGCTTAATTTTTATCTCGACTTACTAACAATGATGATAGTTTACTAGTCGAAGATTCCTTCCCTGATGAAATGTTTTTTCCAGTATTAGCTCATTCCCCATGGTACGTAAATATTGTTAACTATTTGGCTGCAGGTAAGCTTCCAGCACATCTGTCAAAGAATGAAAAAAGAAGTATCATACAGCAAAGTGCTAGATACTGTTGGTTGGATGAACATCTTTTCTACACAGGTCTTGATTTGGAAATCAGAAGATGTGTAAGAGAAGATGAAATTTACAGTATCCTGAAAGCTTTCCATGATGAGCCCTATGGGGGACATTTTGCTGATAAAAGGACAGGTCATAAGGTTTTAAGGATGGGATATTATTGGCCGACATTGTTTAAGGATGCGAAAAAGTATGTTCAGGCTTGTGACAGTTGCCGGAGGATGGACCAGCCGAATAGATTAGATGAAATGCATCTTCAGCCACAACTTGTGGTTGAACCTTTTGATTGATGGGCTCTGGATTTCGTAGGGCCTATAAACCCTCCCTCAAAGCAGAAAGTTTACATCTTGGTTTGCACAGATTACATGACCAAATGGGTGGAAGCTGTAGCTTTGGTCAAAGCCAATGATCAGGTTGTAATTGATTTCTTATATGAAGAGATTTTACTTGGTATGGAGTACCCAAGGAAATCATTACAAATGGTGGACCATAGTTCGTGTCTCACAAATTGGAAGCCCTATTACAGAAGTTTCACATTCAACACAAAATAACCTCACCATATCATCCACAGGCCAATGGCCAAGTGGAAAGCACAAATAAGATCATTGAGGCTATTTTAACAAAAACAGTGGAAAGTCACCGTAAAGATTGGGTTGACAGACTCCCAGAGGCACTATGGGCTTATCACACCCCATGGTGCAACAATACTGGTTTTTCCCCATATGAATTGGTGTATGGAAAAAATGTTGTCTTCCCGATTGAATTTGAAATCAGAACTTTGAAGACAACCATTGAAGCAAACCTTGATTTAACATAAGCTCAAAGGAATCGTTTGAATCAGCTAAATGAGTTGGATGAGAAGCGCACAGCTGCAGTTCATCATAAAACATTGATCCAACAGCAGCGCTCCAAGTGGCACAACAAATTTATAAAGAAGCAAGTATTCTGTAAAGGATACTGGGCTCTATTGTATGATTCACGGTTTAAAAGGGATTTCAAGGGAAAATTATGTACAAGATGGCTAGCACCCTACTAGATAGACAGAGTGTTTGACAATGGAATAGTTCGGTTGATCACCATTGATGAAAACAAAACACCATTATTTTCCAATGGTCATCGGCTGCGACTATATCATAAACCAATTTCAAGAGATGCATTTCTTTCAAATGTTGCAGCTGATCTAGGCTACCAATTGATTCAGGAGCAAGGATTTTTCCCTGTCCCTGATAATTCTTAAAAGGATGCTGCAATTTTGCATATATTTTTATGTATATAAATAAATCATCATTTTCCTTTTATTTTGATTCTATTTTTTTCAGCATTGATGGTTTTTTTTTTTAAGAACTCTGAACAGCTTTTTGCATGGAAGATTACTCGAATGGAGGCAGTCGCAACTCGGGCCAAGCGAATGTGGGATTCCGGTTGATCCTCCTATCTATAAATAATTCCTTGGAAGAAAATAATGTTGTAGCAATAGTTACTTGGAAAAATATGGCTCATTTCTCTTTTTCCCGCAGCTGCAACACTGCTAAAATCCCTCCCAAGTCTCTATTTTTGCAGCTGCAACACTGCTCCATATGGACTATCTCTTTTTCCTACAGCTGCAACACTGCTCCATATGACCTATCTCTTTTTCCTGCAACTGCAACACTGCTAAATCCCGCCCAAGTCTCTTTTCTCGTGCAGCTGCGACTCCGCCAAAGTTGCTTATCTTTCCTATTTTGCACAGTTGCAACACCGCTAACTATGGCTTATTTCTCTTTACCGCAGTTGCAACACCGCTAAAATTACCCGTTTCCCCTATTTTTAGCAGCTGCGACTCCACCAAAGTTGCCTATCCTTCCTATTTTGCGTAGCTGCAACACCGCTAAAATTGCCCACTTTTCCTATTTTTAACAGCTGCGACATTGCCAAGATGCCTATTTTTCCTATTTCGCGCAGCTACGACACCTCCAAAGTTGTCTACTTTTCCTATTTTTAGCAGTTGCGACATCTCCAATATTCCTATTTTTCCTATTTCGAGCAGCTGCGACACCTCCAAAGTTGTCTATTTTTTCTATTTTGCGCAACTGCAACACTGCTAAAAGTGCCTCTTTTTCCTATTTCGAGCAGCTGCAATGCCTAAATTTTCCCATTTCGAGCAGCTGGAATGCCTAAATTTTCCCATTTTTCTTATTTTTAGCACCTGCAACTCCGCTAATTCCTCATTGAAACCTCATTATATCTTTTCTCATCGGTATTATCACCCTCCATCCTCCACAATGAACATCAAAAGATTACATGTTTGCCACATATTCTTATGATCTACACCAACGTGGATGTACTTTATTTGCCACTCGACAACGGCCATCTCGTGGGTGCATGTGCAAATTGATGATCCTATCAATGATTTGACCGTGGAAAGGCTCCACCTTGCAAAATGACAGTTTGGCATTACATTTAAAGGTACGAGTATTAATTATGAACATAATTAGGCATGACTTAATGCATTAATCAATAATGGATATATTTTGTCGCTAGTCCATGTCAGTTATCCTTATCCAATCAGCTGAGACGACAACTACATCTGATTCGTCCTTTGCTTTAAATTTATGACTGCCATTCGACCTACGCCGTGTGACAACCTGCCACCAATTTTATACCAAAAATGGTTGTGCCAATTCCTAAAAATAATTGTGCCACCTTTCCCAAAATACCCAAACCACCCTTTGGCTATCCACTGCTCGTTTTGCATGCAGTTGCTCGACGTCTGAGACTATAAATCATTCCTCTGGTAGCAAAATTTACAAATAGTTTCTCAATATGGGCATCCCAGTACAACATGAGCCTGTCAGCATAGAGCCTCTACGTGCAAACAAAGAAGTTTTTACCATCTTCCAGGAAGTTGGCTGGATTGAATATTTCCAGTGTTTGAATGATTTTCATGTATAAACCGCACTTGAGTTTGCTCAAAATCTAACCAGCACTCATTCAGAGGTTCGAGGTATAAGAATAGATGTTTTAGAAGCAATCATGGCGGAAGTAATAGGGTTTCCCAGAATCGGGATGCAATGGTTTGGTCGAAACTTCCATAATTCAACTGCAACTGCATACTTTTTGGCAATAAGAGAGGTTGTTCGGCCACATGGCCAAGGAGTAGTGTTGGAATCCTTGCCAATCCCTTAGAACCAGGTGGCGACCTTCATAACGAAATACATTTCCCGTGAAGGTAGGTACAAAGTGGTTTACATATATGAATTTTTCCTCCTTTCATATTTACACCACCACAGATTGTTAAATATGAAATTTTATCTTTTACAATCTCTGCAAACTATGGTTGGGTATGTCAAGGGTGCTTGACATCCCTTATCTTCCCTCACAAACCATGGGTTATTAAACTATTAGTCTTACGGGCTCTTATGCACCATAATTTGACATGGGAGGAATTTGTTGCTCGGCCAAGGGTACCCTGAGCACCTGCTGTGGAAATAGGCGGTGTTGAAATGGTAAATGAGGACTGGAGCTCCTATAATTCAGTTGGGGGGGGGGATGGAGCATTGGAAGACCAAATGGAAGAGGTAAATATGGGGGAAGCTGTGACAACAACAAACCCTATTGCAGAAGAAGATATGATGGAACCAGCGGCAAATGAGGTAGTGGTGTTCGAGCAACAAACCCTATTGAGGAAGAAACATAGTAGATAGAAATTGCAGCTAGGGTGGTAGTTGAAGCGGTAGGGATGGCATCATTAGCAGCTACAGTAGAGGAAGTTGAAACTGGAGCAGTTGTTGAAGCTGCGACAGTGGAAGCTGCATCTACGGAAGTTGCAATGCAAGAGGAAGAACACCAGGCAGAGGCAGCAAAAGGAGGAAATATGGAGGTGCTGGATGTCGCATCCTCCCCTGAAATAAGGGGAACTATCGTTAAAGAGGAGGAATTCATGCCTCTTTATGAAAATTTAGAAATCCATGTGTCACAGAAAAGAAGAAAAAGGTCAGGGAATAAGGGTCAAACATCTACCCCAACAAAGAAGAGAAAAACGAGAGTTGTTATAGCAGCAGTAGCAGTATGTAGTGAAGGCCAACCATCGGGAGTGGTGGAAAAAACAAGGACTCGATCTGTTGCAGTAGCAGAAACAACATGTGCAGTTGAGGAAAATATTGAAATTCCTACAGCAGAAGCAACATGTGCAACCGGGACAGGCATAGAAACTCCTATTTTAAACCCCAAACCACCTGTTGTTACACAAGAACCTGATGTAGAAGAACCCCAAATTGAAAAGCTTCTTCTTGAGAATGAGCTGATGAAGGAGGAGGTGCAAATGCTTCAGAATTAATTGGAAAAATTGAAGGAAGCAAGCAGAAAACGACCAGAGAATAGTTTGAAGACATTAGTGGAGGCTGCAGACTGTTAGAAATTTCATCTCCTGTTTTGGGAAATGAAGAACAAGGAGAAATGGTATGCCTAGAATGTGGAGACATATTTAAATTGGTAGGGCGTAGAGTTATAGTGTTGGATTTGGTAGCACAAAAGCCTGCACAGGAAAAGCAAGAAGGAGAAAAAATACCTACAGTGGAGTTGATGGAGGAGAATGAGCTAGAAATAGATCTAATCCCTAATATGGAACTAGGGGAAGATGAACAAAATGCAATCCCACTCATTAGGAAATACTGAACTATACCGGGGCCAGTCTCATATTCTAGAAGACATCGAGAAGCCTGCAGTGGAGATGATGGAGGAGAATGAGCCATAAATAGAACTAATCCTTGATTTGGAACTAGGGGAAGATGAAGGAATGCAATCCCAGCCATTAGGAAATACTGAATTATGCCAAGACCAGTCTCATCTTTCAGAAGACATCGAGGTAATTCAAGAACAACCTCAGCAATCTGAAGAAATTGAAAAATAGGATGTTATTACACAAGAACCGGCATCCTTTAAAATATTTAGTGAAGTTGCAACCCAGACAACAATTGCCGATATCGAGGTACAAGAGAAAGAAGTTGTTACACAAGAACCAGTGTCTTTAAAAACATTTGCTGAAATTGCCACTGAGACTGAAGTTGCTCAGGTTGAATTGAAGAGAAAGGATGCTGCCACACAAGAACCAGCATTCCTAGAGGTATTTATTGAGACTGCAACTCAGATAGAAGCTGTTGAGTTTGGTATTCAGATAGGGAATGTTGTTACACAAGAACCAGTATTCTCGAAATTATTTGTTGAATCAACAACACAATTTGAAGCTACTGAGGTTGAAGTACAGGAAGAGGATACTGTTACACAAGAACCAACACCCTCAAAATTAACTGTTGAGACTGCAACACAAGAAGAGGCCATTGCAACACTGATGGAAGAGGAAGCTGTTACAATGCCAATTCAAAATGAGGAAGATGGGACATCCGGTGACAAGGTAAGAATGCAACTATCTCAAGACATCATTCATTTAGACTCTGATGATAAGAAAGATGTGGAGGATAGAAGGATTCAACATTTAGAGAAAAAGATTTCTTTGTTACAGCTGGAGCTATCCAAATGGAAAAAATACATTGATCAGTGCCAAGAAGGGATGGACCCTCTCTTTGAACATAGAAAGACGATTAAAGAAGTGAGAGAGAAGTGGGCAGAGGAATCAACTCTTCAGAGATCTCAATTGGAAGAGGTGTAAAAATATTTGGAGGAGTTGAAGGAATTCAAATCCATGAAAAAAGAAAAAAATCAAATGTATGCCCTCTCCTAGGAGCTATTGAGTTCAAGAGCCCCATCTCCTTCCTATCTGGTATTTCTATATAAACAAATGACCCTGTTCAAATTGAAGGCTTTACAGGAGGGTAGACCTTATCAAGTGCTGATGCCTTCTCAGTTCTTAGAGACCTTTTTGTCATGCATCTTTCTTGAGCAGAATCTGTTGTGGGAATTATATTTGCACAATATGGCATGTTTTGGTGATTCTCGCTCTAATCCTACTCCCTATGCATGGGATGTTCAGTTGAGAGCCTTTGCCTCTTTTGTAAATAATCATGTGTAGTTGGAAGATGCCTTCCAGACAATCTATAGGAATGAGGCCAATGCCAATCTGTGGATTAGGAGTGAACCCCAATCTCCTCGGGTTCTCCTTATCAACCATGGAATATGTTTCGTATCTCCTTCAAAGACTCAACATCTGAAGAAGATGCAAGAGAAATTTATCTCTACCTGTGTTGACCTGATCTCCTAACAAAAACATATTTCCTTAGAAGGTATCAAGCATAGGTGGCAGAATTCCTCTCCAGCTTTGAAGAAAAGGGACCCATACTGCTTTAAGAATTTTAAACTGGCTCTTCACAGGGTAGCAGGGTATGTTGATTGCATGAAGATGCACGGAGTTCATTGGCTGGGACTCAAGTTCAAATTTCCACTCATATGGTGGCCAGGAGGGAAGTACATGGATAATTATACACTGACTAAGGCAGAAGAGAATCAATGTTGGGAATATTGGGCTGCTTGCAATGGGTTTCTAGAGGCAGGCAAGGAACCTGACATTTCTTTCAATTTTTCCTCTCGGCATGAATTAGAACTAGAGTTAGACTTTGATTAGTTGGATGTTACATGAGGACATGCAATTGGATAGTTGGGGGGAGATGTTGGGCCCCAAAATAGCCCCTTTTTTCCTACACCTATCTACACATTTTTCCCTGTTTTGCCTCACTATTCCTTGATCTAAGGAGATATTTTCCCAAGCAAAGCATGCATTGCAACAGATATAATCTATTATTGTTTTATTCAATTAATGCCTGATTTGTTTATGGTTTTGTACTCTAACTTTTAAGATTTTTCTAATATTGACTGATTCGAAAAAGATAGCCCCGAAGCCTTTACAAGACCGCGAGTGTAGCAGCTTTCTAACCTTTGTTGAAGAGGCATACATGGTGCTAGTTGTCCCTTCTTGAGTTCGGTTCCATATATCGCTGCAACAGTTCGATCACTCCTCCACCTGTCCAAGGGACTGAGTCACAACAGAGCATCTGAGTATCAACCAGTCCAATCAGTTAGAATCTACTCTGGGTTGCGAATAGCATGTAACAGCTCAGGCCCTAATGCAACGATTTCATTTAAGTCCATTTATGGATGTAACTATTCCATTGTAAATTGGCTTCCTAAAGATCATAGATCTTCATGGCTGCTCGATATTTTGTGAAACAATTTCATATTATCGGGTATAAATGTAAAGAGGCATTCTGAGACTGGGGTTAGAGATTTGTAATTGTATAAGTTGAAACAGGGAGCTGTGACTGTGATTCATTATTTATAATACAAGGAGAAGAGTTTCTTATATCTGAGTTTTTAATTTGTGTTAGTCTACGGTATCTCTGTTAGAAGGCCAGGGCCCTCCTTCTCACAGAGATCGCCGCTTTAATTAGATAGTTTAATTTCTTTCCTATTGTGTGGTGTGGAATTGCATTAGATGTGTTACTGCGAGCTGCAACAGTGAAATGATAATTGCATTCTTCTTTGGTAGTTTATGATTGCATCCTAAATAGCTGCAACTGCGTGGTGTGACAGTCGACTGTGTAGGTTAGTTTATTTGATGCATGGTGTGTTAGATCTGATGTTACAGTCAAGCTCAACTCTGATTTCTTTCAGTCATTTATTCTTTCCAGAATTTCCAATTTAATCAAATTAGAGTTAAACCTTACTTCTAGTGTCTGGTTGTTGTTTATCTTTCTTGAATTCATTAGATTAGACAAGTTATGATTAAGTTATAGTAGCTGATAGATGAATTAGATCAGTAGATATTGAATACTGTAGTTTGATAATTATAGGATTTAAATTCTTGCAAAAGTAAGTCTAGTTTATTTTATTCCTAGATCAGTAATTGCTGGATTGATATTTGTAGGAAGATAATTGTATTTTGAATTCCTAGATGGGTAAGTTAGATTAGTTTTATCTATGAGATGAGTTTGGATGAACAGATAGGTAGGATCATTTATCTCCATTCATTTAATCACCTACTTGAAATGTTTATGCATAGACTGCGTGAATTACTGTTGAAATAAAAGACTTCCATGGGTTGACAATTCATATTGAACATCATGTGTGTTAGTTGTAATTAATTGGCATATAGGGTGACCATCAGGGCCTCATAATAGGCCTAATGAGTTCAAAGAGGAAATCAAGAATCATCCCCGACCTACTATGCCTCAATTCATTAAGGAAAATAAGGAAGTTCATGAAGTGCATACTAAATCATTTGCTTCATGGGAAGATCGGTATGTAGAATACCGAACCCTAAGTGAAGAATGCAGAAAGGAATTTCCTTTCAAATATTTTTGTGAAGCACAATATAAAAATCAGCCAAGAGGATGTCATAGTATTCCAAAACATAATTATGAACTGAGAAATTCCATTGGTAAGATCTCATTGCCCTTCTTTGATGGATCCTCAAAGTTCACTACTAGCTCCTGTGTGCAGAAGCTAGATACTTACTTTCAATTGAATCCCATGGCTGAGATGGATGCCATCAGAATTTCAACTTTTCATTTGGAAGGAGAGGAAAATGACTAGTGGTTCCATGGCATGAGAACCCCAGGCCATGATCAAGTGAATTCCTATGAATATTTCACTAAGAGACTAGTAGAGAGGTTCGATAGGAGAGACCCTTATTATCTCTTTCAGGTAGTTGGCACATGTGAAGCAAAATGGAACTCCCCAAGCATACATATATGAGTTCCATAAGCTTGCAATAATGGTCACTAACATCTCTCAGGTTCACTTTATCCTCCTATTCACAAAAGGATTAGCATAACCATTGAAAGGACTAGTAAAGGCATACAGACCATCCACTATACAAGAAGCAATGAGCAGAACAAGGGATCTGCAAGATGACATCCCAAGAACAAGGTATAATCCAAAAGTTAATGTGCCTACAAAATTTTAGAATCAAATACCACCTTTTAATAATGTGGCTTCCCCAAACAAGAAAGAATACTCATACAAAGATCGGGATGAGTTAAGAAGGAAGAAGCTCTGCTTCTCTTGTCATGAACCTTGGGTTCTGTTCCATAAAGGTGCTAAGGGGAAAGAACACTATATTGAGGTCTTTTCGGAAAGTGAGGAGGAATAATTTGAGGTAGAAGCACCAATAGAGGATGGATATGAAACAGCAGGGGAAGAGCATCCCCCACAGGAAGATAGAAAAATTGCAGTGCTAAGTGGAGTTCCCTGCTTCCATACCCTTAGATTCAAAGGGCTAGTGCAAGGGAAAAGAGTATCAGTTTTGGTCAATGGGGGTGCCACCCATAATTTCATTGATGCAGCCATGGTATAGAGGATAAACCTACCAACATAAAAATTTGGAGGTTTCACAGTCATCATTCTGGGAAACAACACTATGGAGTGTAACTGATGGATTCGAAAGTTGCAAATGATTGTTGGGGACTATACTGTGATTGGCAGCTTCTATGTTGTCAATGTGGCTAATACCAATATGGTGTTGGGAGTACAATGGTTGTACTCCATTGGGGAAAATTCAGTGAATTACAAAATACCCCAAATGAGCTTCAAAGGTGCTGATGGGAAGAAAGTGGTTTTGGAAGGTGTCAACACCTACCCAAAACAAGTAATTTCTACAGATAGTATGAGATCAATTTTGAGGCATGGTTAAGTTGAGTGGGATGATAAATGTTTCATCACCAATCAAGGAACTTCCATAGACATATCACGCCATTCTAAGGACATCAAAAGGATGCTACACTAACACAAGAAATTGTTTGAAGATCTTCCACATGGAAAGCCTCCAGAAAAAGGTACTAGCAATTGGATTGAGCTAGAAGTTCGCACACTTCCTATCAATATCCATCCTTACAAGAAATCTAAAATATTCAAGGATGAGATTGAGAAGACCATAAAGGATCTTCTTGAGTTGGGATTCATAAGGCCAAGCTCAAGTCCCGTTTCATCACCAGCGGTCCTAGTCAAAAAGAAACATGAAACAATGCGCATGTGCATTGGCTATAGGGCCCTGAATAAGAAGACCATCAAAAATAGATATTATATCCCAAGGATTGATGAATTGATGGATGATCTACATGGAGCAAGATATTTTTCAAGATAGATCTCCACTCAGGATACCATAAAATAAGGATGAGGGAAGAAGACATCTAGAAAACTGCCATTATGGAAATTTTGAGTTTCTTGTCATGCATTTTGGATTGACCAATGCATTGGCCACCTTCCAATCCTACATGAACATATTTTTTAGTAAGCAGTTGTGTAAGTATGTCCTTGTATTCTTTGATGATATTCTTATTTATAGTAGGACATGGGAGGATTACCTGCACCACTTGGATAATGTCTTGACATTTTTGGCAGAACGGTTTTTTATGCCAAATTGTCCAAGTGTGAGTTTGGATTGACTGAGATACTCTATATTGGTCATATAATTGGGAAATAAGGATTCAAGGTGCATATGAATGATATCAAGTCCATACTTGAATGTCCAAGCCCAAAGAACATCACTGAATTGAGGGGATTCATTGGTTTATGCACCTACTACTGGAAATTTGTGAAAGGGAGATTTTTGTTGGCCATAGGAGGATGAACAAGATTTCAATAGAATGAAATAAGTGATGAGCATCTTCCCAGTACTTGCACTTCCCGATTTCACCATCCCTTCATACTAGAATGTGATGCCTCCGGGGAAGGCATTGGAGCAGTTCTGATGCAGAATAAGAAGCCCATTGCCTATGAGAGCATAAAGTTGCAACCACATGAGAGGAATTATTCAATTTATGATAAAGAGATGTTTTCCATTATGCATGCCTTGTCCAAATTAAGACAGTGCCTAGTAGGAGGCAAGTTCATAGTAAAGACTGATCACAACAGTTTGAGATATTTTATGACCTAGAAGGAGTTGAATGATAGACAACAAAAATGGGTAAGTAAGGTCCATTCCTATGACTTCGAAATAGAATACAAAACATGCAAGATGAATGTGGTAGTTGATGCCCTCTCTAGGAATCATTCTTTTTCTTTGTTGCAAGTCCCAACTGATTGGAAAGTCCAACCAGCTATGGAATATTCTAACCAATTTTCTTGTGAAGGGTTAGATGGGTTGATTTAGGATGATGAATACAAAATCCTTAATGATGCCATATATTACAAAGACATAATTTTTCTAGTACCTGGATCAAAAGTAAAAGAAAATCTTTTGGAGGCTTCCCAGAATGCACCAGTGGCGGGCCACCCTGGATTCCTGAAAACGTATAGGAAGGTGAAAGAAAGGTTCACTTGGAAGGGCCTAAGAAATGATGTGTTAAGGAATGTAAGGGAGTGTATTGCATTCCAATATAGTAAATTTCAGCACACTCATCCTGTTGGTCTCCTATGACCCCTACCAATTCCAAAACAGAAGTGGGAAAGTGTTTGCATGGATTCATCAACGGTTTGCCCAAAAACTAGGGTAAGGATAGTATTTTTGTAGTAGTTGACAGATTGAAATTTTTTTCTCACTTCTTTTCTATCACATCAACTATTATTGCCATTAAATTTGTTGCACTATTTTTTAAAGAAGTATTCAGATTGCATGGTCTTCCCCAGACTATAATAAGTGACCGAGATATAAAATTTACTAATGATTTCTATCAAACCTTGTTTGAACTAGTTGGAACTAGTTTGAATCTTAGCACAAGTTATCACCCTCATACTGATGGCCAAAATGAGAGGGTAAGCCAATGGCTTGAGGGTTATCTTAGAAATTATATTACCGGGAAACAGAAAGCATGGGTCATCCGGATACACTTGGGGGAATTCTATTATAACACTACATTCCATCTCTCCATTGGAATGGACCCATTCAAAGATATGTATGGGTATGAATCCCCCACATTTGTAGATCTGATTTTTGGGGATTGAAGTGTCACCTACCCAAATTTCTGAAAATTATTATTTTATTTGCAAAATACTTTATGTTAAATTTAATTACAAAGTTTTGTAATTATGATCAGTTTTGATCAAGGATGAATGTAATTACTGAATATTATTATTTAAATAAATTAATTAGGAGACAAACACCCAAGGGGACTGTTAAATGAGTGTTCACTGACCCACTAGGAGGAATGGAAGCTGTTGGAAGGTATGTGTTAGATTTTGAGCATTAATTCAATATGCTATAGGATCTTTACTGAGATAATAACATGTACAATATATCAATGCATAACAATCATATGAAGCATACCAAGAATCACAAGAATAAAAAACATGAGACAATGGACACACATAATTTCCATGGGGAAAACCCTAAGGTGAAAAACCCCACAACTTCCTCAGAGATAGATAGAGCAATGGCTCAACTAAAGTACAACCAAATACAATAGATAGTCTCCTACTAGGCAGTTGATCCTCCTCCTCCAATGTGCGCCACTTTTTGAGTGAGAGAAGAGTGAGTTCTGAGATGATCAAAATAGAGAATCCCGATTCTCTATTTATACTTGTCCTGACCTGCCTAATTACTTATGGAGACGACTTGTCTAACTCAGCCTAATAACCCTAGTTACATATATTTCAGGCCGACACCCACATCAGGTAGTCTAATAACCCATCGGCAAGTTAATCCACTTGCGACACTTGTCAATACAAATGACGACACTTCCTTATAAAGGAATAACACATCTCTTATAAGGGTACAATAAATACATATATAAAATACATTCCGAAGTTACATATACATCAACACTCCCTCTTAACTAGGAAGGTATTTCTCGACACAGATCATCGGGCACAAGTCTTCTTCTTTGGATCATCGTCATCGAATCATCATCATCGTCACAGCTGCTGCTATCTCGTCCAATATCTGAATCTACTCATCATACGAATTTCTACAGAGACAGTCCTTTTTCATACTGGATGTAGGCCCACCACCTGTAGGTCTTAATCATCACTGGTCATACTGTGGAATCCTCAGGACTCATCACGTGCATCTGCAAAACCTCGCAAGAGCATCCCGGGCCTTTTACAAGCACACAGCTCAACCTCTCGAATCTCCCAGGATATTTTACATGCCACTGCACAACCTGTCCACGACAACAGAGTATCAACCTGATACTCACCATACTTCAACCTGATGTGCATCATCACATGATCAACTTGATCATCATGATCATCTCTGCGAGCAAGCCATCAAGTAGGTACAGCTCAGGACTGATTACACTGCCTCGACAAAACCTGTGTACCAAACTGTCATATCAATGTCTTTAGATCACCACGTAGTCCACGGAGCACAACCTAGATGCACACACAAAGCACTTACACTCACCAGCATGGGAGGACCAACCTACTACCATCTGGGAAAGGCTCACAACACTTACATCGACGACCATGGGAGGACCAAGCTACCACCATGTCGGAATGTCATAGCACTTACATCAACGACCATGGGAGGACCAACCTACCACCATGTCGGAAAGGATTCAACACTGTTAACACCCAAAAAGTGTTCACTACCTCATCTACCACATTATATGGCTCATTTGTCCATTTTTCTACCATATTTCCCTTAAACACCCAAAAAGTGTTCACTACCTCATCTACCACATTATATGGCTCATTTGTCCATTTTCCTACCATATTTCCCTTAAAGACCCAAAAAATCCCACTAAAATGCCTCCAAAAGGTCACAAAACCCTCAAAATAGCATAAAAAAAGGCTAAAAACCCCCTTTTCCCTCCAAAAATAGCAAAAACCCCCTAAAAAGGGAAGAAAAAATATAAAATAATGAGGAAAAGGAGGAAAAAACCCTATACAGCTGCCCTAAACCATGGGTCAGCACTCCACCACCAAAAAACTATAAATAGGTGATGGAGATCCCTTATTTCATATACACAATCAAGTATACCCTTACTCTGCCAAAATCTCTCTCGAAACCCTAGTTCACCATTGAACTACTTTCACCTTGAGAGCCTCTTTTGTCCCATCCCCACCATTGGAGAAAGAGAAGGAGCACATTGGAGCTTGGAGCAACCCTCTTGGACATTGAAAGGAGCTTCACCAACCTTCACATTGAAGGTGATATTAATACAAAACCCTTGTTTACAAATTGTTGTTTATTTTTCATGCACATGTTTTAGAGTAGTTTTTATTTCTGTTTTAGCTTAATAATTTACATTTACTGAACGGCTACTAAGGAGTCCCTTCTCCTTAGTAGGTGCTCATTTGCACAAGCTAGGGGTAAAACCCTAGCTACAGTTTTGGCGACTCCCCTAGATTTTGAATTTCTGGTTTCCGTTTAAAAAAAAAAAAAATTCCTTTCGGCCGTCCCTTTCGGCCGCCGTACATCGCGTCTTTTCCCTCTGCAGTCGCCTCCCGACCGCGTCTTTCAAGCCTTTACCTGTGACCCGACCGCGGCTCTCAGACTGTTTCCGACGCCCTGCCGGCGGATTCAAGTCTGTTACCCGCGATCCGACCGCGGCTAATCAGCCTGTTTGCTGCGATCTGACTGCACCTGTCGGCCACCTAACTGCTTCTGTTGGCCCAAAAACCGCGACCTGACCGCATCTGTTTCCCTCAAACCCACGGTCTGCCTGTTCTGATTCGCCATAGACCCGTGGTCTAATTTCTGCATTTTTCCTGTTTTGAGCCCAGCCCCTTTTTGCTGCAATATTTTCTGCATCTGAACAACCCTCTGTCCTACCTGCAGCCTCACTTCCTTACAGCCTTTCTGCAACTTACTTTCTGTTCCCTTTACAGAATCTTTTTAAAATTTCAATATTTTTAATTCAGAAAATTTTGCAAGTTAAAGTTTCAATTTCAGTAATTATTAATAGTTAGAAGTTGCCCCCCTTGTGGCACTTCTATTTTGGGTTCATCACCTCACGAGCACACACTCTGTCACATAATTCAAGTGAGCCTTAAAAAGTACCTAACTCAACCAATATTCTAACCCCACTTGGGGAACACAAAAGAATCTTTGTAGTTAGGTAGGGTCGGGGGGATAGGCTTCCAATAACACCCCTTGGTCACTTACACTTGAGACATAGTTGTTGTCCAAATAGGGAACCAAAATCCCCTAGTACTTTTTGGCACGGTCACGACCAGTTTATCAGAGGGCCTCTCCCTTAGGAGGGTTGAAGTCGGGAGACTGGTTCCGGAGGCCTAAGTGGAATACCGCACTCCATTTAGTAACCGAAGGGCTACCTTTCGCGGTTCGCGGGATATCCCTGTATAGGGGTATTGCGGTAAACGGACTAAACGACAGATTCACCTTTCTAGACGTGTCATGAACGGGGTATCTTAGTTGCCATTCTTCTAGGATTGACTACCCGGTGTCCCTCCCGGTAGGGGGATATCATAGCCACTTGGCTTTCCTATTCATATTGTCTGACTTGGATTTCATCACCTTGCAGAGGATATGTCTAGTTGAGTCAGAATACTTTTAGTTAGGTGTTTGCATGCTCCTTTACCTCCCTTTGGTCTAGTGAGTCCACCATTTTTTATTTTTAGGAAACCTGCTGCTTGTTGGTATTCTGACCATCTTTGTTGATACTCCACCTATTGTAGCACAGCTGTTGCAGTGGGTGTTTTGAGTTGGTTGTTGGCCTGAGTGCCTTGTTCTTTAGCTCTCCTTCTGCACACTCGGTTGCATTAGGCTTTTTTGAGCTATTTTTCTACTCACCTCAACCCACAGAGATTTGACACCATCTGTCACCATTAAGTCCCCGAGACATTCTCGGCACCTCAGGGGCGAGCCCCCACAGCACGGTTCACTTGATACCACCCGTCATCGCCACAGATCATCATCACTTGATACCACTCAGCACAGATCTAGAGCCTTGTCACTTGACTCCACTCATCAGAGACATAGGACTCCGTCACCAGATATTGACGCCCCTTACTTCACCTCCGATTCTGACGAAGAGTCTGAGAAACCTATTTACACTACCCCTACTAGCCCCATTGCTGGCACGACTTCCACTCCTTTTGTTATAGGGACCATTGGTGGCACGCCCACCACTACACCAGTTACCACACTTGCTCTGGGGATGCCCTCGATGGGGGCCACATCCACCATCCCGGTCACCATTCCCATTCCCGTAGCTGGCATACATACCACCACTCCACCAGTGACTCACACTACCCATGGTGGTGCAGGCCCATCCTATACTACCTCAGTTCCCCCACTTGGGGGCACCATCCCAAATCTTGTCCCCCCACTCGGGGGCATTGGCCCCAACTTGGTCCAACCCACTACTGTGTCACATACTTCTTCCAGTTTGCCATTCATGGCTAGCCTCAATCTACCTAACCTGGCCAGATTGACCAACGATCCTATTCGACACGACCCTACATGGCCTCATATGCCTACCAAGCTCCCCTCTGACATCCCTAAGTTCGAGGGCAAGGCCGGTGAGGACCCACAAAACCATATCATGTCTTTCCACCTATGGTGTTCCTCTAACTCCATAGTGGACGACTTTGTTCGCCTCCGTCTCTTACAGCGCACTTTCACTGGCTCTGCAGCCACGTGGTATATCGAGCAACCTCATGGGACCCATGCCACCTTTGCTTCCCTTGCCTCGACCTTCCTGCAGTTCTTCCAGTTGCCTGTCCGTTATGACGCAGGCATTGAGATCCTCCTATCTTGTAGACAAAACACGGCTACCCACATCACGGACCACATCCATGAGTGGCGTCGACGCTGTAGCTTATGCAAGATCAAACTAGACGACCGTATCTTCCTAGATTGGTTCCTCAAATCCCTTCTCCCTGTCATTGCTAAGGATGTGGCATCAGAAAGACCCCAGTCTGAAGAAGAGGCCATCCTTAAGGCCCAACAGTTCGACCTCATTTACGCCCAGTCGGGTTACCTTTATACCATTATACCTGATGCCCCTCGCGGCGATTCCTCCTAGCACGATGCGCCGAGGGCATCCCACGCTGCAGACGGTATTATTGGTCGTGTTTCTTCGCATCCTCAACCATTTTCCATTGCACGCCCTACCCCTGGCCCCGACCTTTCACGGGCTACCTCACAGTCTGGAGCAACCAACTCGTATGCTCCCATGACACATCACCATCACCATGGACCCTCATGTCCTCCTCAGTGCTTCGGTCATGCGACTCCCGCTTATGCCCCCCGGTCGCACCTCAGCCCTACTACCACCAGCAGGCTGCCCCAGCTCCTGCGCCTTCACAAGCCCAACCCGCTTATTATCCACCATAGGAAGCCCCTGCGGCAAACCCACAACCTGCTCTGTAGCCATATCAGCAACCTCCTCAAGTTGCTGCACCTGCTCAGCCTCCACCTACATATCATCCCCCGCAGCCTGCTCCCGCACCTGCGCAACCTCAGAATCCACCTGTTGCCCAAGGGCAAGTCTACGCCCAACAAAATCCGCAGCAGAACTAGAACAACCAATGCAACCAGGGCCAACAAAATCGTGATAAGGGCCGTAATCATGGGAATAACCAACCTGCAGACCACGCTGGTCAACCGGCAAATCCCCCTGACAATAGCAATGCGGCCCCCACTAACCAAAACCCTGATCGCCCGCCCAAGCAGGCTAAAAACCCTAATTTGCGAACGAACCATCCTTGTTCTATCTGTGGGGTCTATGGACACTACACGCATGCTTTCCCACACTTAGAGCGAGCTCGGCAACTTTGGGTTGATGAGGCCCATCGCCAAGGACATGCAGCTCCTCCAGCGCAGCCCAACCCCCCACAACCTCAGCAGCCACCTTTGGTGCTGCAAAACCCCCTACCCACCCAAGGCATCGTGAACACTCAGCCGTTGGCTCCCCCTCAAGCCAACGCACAACCCCAACAACAGATCACGTACGCTGCTCTTGATCAACCCATGTTTGACTCAGGAACCAATATGGCTCCACCACTGAAACAACTCCCACTGATAAACCCACTAACGCCCATCCCACTGATCAGGCGTTACGTATACCTCCACCTCCACTAGATGGAGCTCCCAAAGCCCCTCGTTTCCCACTTCACCGTATCAACAATAACCCCAATGCACGCGCTGCGTCAAACTACAACATCGTAGATGACTTAGCCCAGTCTCTCGCAGCCATGTCTGCATTAGAAGTCTTAAAAAATTTCCCTTCCCAGCGTAAGACTCTACTCTCCGCCATTGGGGCGATTGACCCACATGATTTGAATTTAATGGCATTTGATTTGGACCAATCTGAACCACGCCTGCCTTCCTCCTTAGCATTCCAAGTTTCTGTTTCTGTTCGGAATCTTGTCATCCATCGATGCATCATTGATGAAGGTGCCTCCACATGCGTTATGTCTACATTCGTATGGCAGAATTTGGGATCCCCTACTCTCTAGTAGTCCACCACTGCATTACGCGCCTACGACGGCCGGTCGGCCCATCCCCAAGGCCTCCTACCCAATGTCCCCGTCCAGTTAGGTGGTAAAACCGTCCTTATCGACATCGAGGTAATCAATGCCCAATTGGATTATAACCTTTTACTTGGCCGCAGCTACATGTACGCCATGCGGGCGGTTGCCTCTTCCATTTTTCGCACCATGATGTTCCCCCATGAGGGACGCGTGGTTAAGGTTGACCATCTCACCTACTATGATCCTAGTGCTCCCACGGCACCCAAAAATGTTCTCCCCATGGTTGAACAACCTATTTCTCGTGCCTCCACCTCATTTGTTTCCTCTACGGGACCTGGAGTTTACTCATACGCGCCAATGACCTCCACCTTCCAATCTATTCCGCCTCCATCAGCCCCCACGAACGTGTCTGACTTATGTACCTTGTCCCACGATAAACAACCACCTAATAATCAACCACCCTTGTTGCCTAAACCACCATTGGTATCTAGCCACATTGGTGTTACACCTATCCATACAATCCCCTTCCTATTCCCTCCATCGGGAGTAGTAAGCGCCCCGGTCATGGCTACCCTTATCCTCCCTGGGTTAACTTTGGGATTACCCGTATGGTATCTTTCGCCTCCCGTTCGCCCGCCGACACCAGATGTCGTCCTCCAACCGGTGCAACCCATGGCTACTACCACTCAGCCACCTCCCAGTGTCTCTACCCCTTCATCCTCCACAACTCCTCCTCCTATTCCCAAACCCACTGGGGGCAAAGGTCCTCAACCTTACACTGCTGTACCACCTCCCAAGACAATCAAAAACCCCCCAGTATTTCGCGCTCCTCCCAAATGCTCGTTGTGCGACGATTTAGGCCATGCGACTCATCAGTGTCCACAGTTACCAGCATTACAGAAGCACATGCAGATGCTTGACGATGACCCCAACATCCCAACTGTCGAACTAAATCCCACTCCCAAGCCTAAAGACAAATCCCTGCGTACCAATCACCCCTGTGCCATATGCGGTGTTTACGGGCATTATTTCCATCATTGTCCCGATCTCCCGGATTACAGAGCGGCTCTCTATGAGATGAACAATCTGGACCTTGAGACGGCACCACCCACCATTGAGGAGATCTATCCTCCGGTCTCTTCCCCTTCAGGAGAGGTTAATACCATTTACATGATCTCTTCAACCATTACCCCCTCGTCAACCGATTTGACGACGCAAACGTTCCATACTGATGAGGAGATTCTTGAGGCACTCACTGCCCCGGAGTATCCTTGGGATGACATGCACCATCGTTCGTATTTCCTCCCAGAAGCATCTTCCTCTAGCACCGCTACCCAATTTGCGGTTGAATCCAAAGACTTCCTTCCCACCAAGGTTAACTAGTTCAAGGACCCTATTCCTGCTCCTGATGCCTTCGAGGAAGGTAACATGGCCAACATCTCACCCGTCATCCAAGTTGATATCGCTGCCCCAGGACGTGCCCCTGAACTCATCACTTTAGGAGCATTCTGCAGTAAACAAGAGATTGAGGACTACATAAACCTTTTCAGAGAATTCCGTGATGTCTTTGTCTGGTCCTATACCGAGATGCCCGATCTTGACCCCGCCATTATAGAGCACCACATCGACACATGGCCTGATGTACCCCCCGTCCGTCAGAAACAGCGCCCCATTCATCCCTCAAAGTTCCCAGCTGTTAAAGCTAAGATTGAGACCCCTGAAATCATCACATTAGGAGCCTCCTGCAGTGAGCAGGAGATTGAGGACTACCAACAACTCTTCCAAGAGTTCCGTGATATCTTCACTTCCCCCCTCGAGCAGCGTTTGCTGATGCTCGAACAAGCTGATGAAGACCGTCGTGCCACTCTCCAGAACATCGAAGCTGCCAAGAACTGCTCCAAAGCCGGTTATGACAAACATGTTCATCCTCGAACTTTCCATGAAGGGGACCTCGTCCTCACCTATGACCAAGCCCACGACAAAACCGGTAAAGGGAAGTTTGAATCCATGTGGCAAGGCCCTTACATCGTGCAGACCTACCTCGGCAAGGGGGCATACATCTTAGCCGACTCTGAAGGCCATCCTTTGCGCAACCCCCGTAATGGGTTGTATCTTAAGCGTTTCTACCCATAAATGAAATCGTGGCCTCATTGGTCCGCGTTGTACAGTTTGCTCTCTTTTTTGTTTTTCACCTTTTTTACCATCATCTTACATTCATCATTTTTGCATGACCACAGATGGACCATCTTCCACCTTGTTACACTGGCTTTGCTGATGGCGCAAGCCACTGGTCTCCCAACCTGGCTTCTGTAGCATGGGTCTTGTACTCCCCTTCCAACGAGATGATTCACCTTGAAGGAACGTGTATAGGCGCTGCTACCAATAACCAGGCAGAGTATGATGCTATGACTGGTCTCTTGACTGCCACCCTCCATATGGGCATATGTCACCTTCATGTGTTCCTCGACTCCCAGCTACTTGTCTCCCAGCTCAACAACTGCTACCAGGTGCGTGATCCCTGCCTTTTTAGAAAATTCCTGCGCGCAAAACAACTCAGTCGACAGTTTGAATCCATAACATTCACACATGTCCCAAGAGCCCAAAATAGTGTCGCAGACCAAATGGCAAACAACATCCTAGATTGGCATATCAATCACACCATGCAACACCATGCATCATCATCCCATAACATCTCATAAAAAAATATAAAAACCCAAAAAGATTGCATCGCATCAACATTTGCATCCATGTACATAAAACCACATGCATATCCATAGGGGCATCCACGTGCATAATCATACATACATGTTGCATCACATAAAATACACAAGGGGCATCCACGTGCCCAATATCCTAGCCTACTTGCATCCACGTGCAATGTAAACATATCACAAATCATAAAGCGCATCCACGTGCGTACAAATAAAACAACATCATACAAAAAGGTGCATCCACGTGCATATATATATATATCAAAAAATATACATGTTCAGTGCTATACATGTCCTGAGTACCCCTGTACTCAGCTATACAAAAAATGGCTATACATCCCTAAAGCCTCATCAAAATACATGCCGTAGCTACAAAACTCGGGGGGAGTCCCCTGTACTCCCTAATGAGAGTCGTATCCTGCATCACTGCCGGCATCGGCTGCCTCTGAGTCCTCCCCTCGCTCCTCCTCCGGAAAGTCCTCATCTCCTACGGGTTCCTGTGCCCGTGCCCGGTCCACCAAGATTGCCACTCGGATCGCGATGGATCTGAACTCTCGGGGTGCCCTCATGCAATCCTGAACCACGTCTGGATCGACGTCCCGCCATCCCTCGTCGGTCACCCCTATCAGCAACCGGTCTAGTAGTGCCCAGACTGACTCCAGTGTCCCCTCCGCATCGCGGCGACGGACCTCCCCTCGCCTAGGTAGAGCTGGAAAGGCCACAATACCCCTCCGTGCCACATGTCCTGGAGGCGGCCTTGGGCCCACATCTGCAAATCACCCATATGTCAGTCACAGTATATCAATCTACTATCATATATATAAAAAAAATTGGCATCCATAGAATGCAAGAAACACCATACGTACCGTCGGGACCCCATTCCTGTCCTGGCGCTCGCGATGCCTCTAGATCTCCCGTGAAGTCCATGTCCCTATACGGGAAGTCATCCAATGTCAACGGTATCTGGAGCCACTGCAGGTACAACTCCTACGTAAAATACCTGCCCACGTCGCCGCCACCATGGTGGTGCATCATCTCGCCCCACCGCACCATCCGCGGCTCCCTCATACCTCCTTCCCTGATCGGCACTCGTGGCCGCAGTGTGGGTACCCTCTCCATAAAGAAGGCACACAAGAAGGAACCAAAACAAAAGCCCTTGCCAGCTTCCTTCGCTGAACACAGGTCAGGAACATCTGGCCCCATGCGTAGTACACCCTATCCAGTACGCGCTCTATCATCTTCATCTGGCCTCCAGACACCTTCTCAGGTGATTGTGACCCCAATACCCGAACCACACATGCTGCCATGGCCTGCACTGCTGGCTCCTGTAGGTCCCTCACCAGGAGTGCATTCCGATGCACCCTCGCCTCAGGACCACAATATCTCTCCAACATGTCCTCCATGTCGACGTCCGTGGTGACCCACAACTGTGTGTCTGCTACCCTGACTAGACAGGGCGACCCCGTCAGAAAATATACATCGGTCAGGGTGAGGTCCACCCTCTCACCCTGTACCCGGAAATCCTGTATGTTCGGCTCCCAGAAGTTGATCAGCCGGTTCAGCAGCAATGCTGCTGAACGTATCATGGGTATCTGTGCGAACTTCAGTAGTCCGCACAGTCCCAACACAGATCGCACATGGCGCTCCCCCTGGATCACAGCCACGATCTCATCAGGTATCTCCCGCTCTCTCCAGAGCACCTGCGGCATCCTTTCAATCACACAAAGGCAACTCATCAGACTCATGTCAAGCAAATAAGTCCTTTTCCCTCTCCCGGAAGACCCTAATAGCTCGGCCCAAAACCGCGGCTTTCGGGCTTCCTGCCACGGTTTCCAATCGTGGCTGTTAGGCCTCTAGTCGCGGTGCTTAACCGCGCCTGTCAGCCCTAACCTCGCGGTTTGGCATCGCATGTTCCTCCTTGGAACTCGCGGTACTAGACCGCGTATCCATCCAGGAAACACGCGGTCGCCAACCGCGTGGTTCACCCCGAAACTGGCGGTCGCCAACCGCGTGGTTCACCCCGAAACTCGCGGTCGCCAACCGCGGTTTCGACCCCCTAACCCGCGGTCCACCCCATGTGGACCGTACAAATAAGCCCTGGGACCCACTACCCAACCCCCGACCCTAAAAAACATGCAGGTATGAGTTTGACGGAATACCTGTATCTCCCGGATCTGAAATCGGCCGGTCGAATCGTCCAGAAATGCCACCTAAGCTCTGGTCCAGTCCGATCACAAGTCAAAGTCAAATAGTACAAATGACACATGTCATGTTGGACCCACCACTATTTATAGTCAGTTGACTTTTTATTGTTACGGCCTTTTTGACCCCATACGGAGTCCATTTTTTGAACCGTTTCCGCCACTGGAATCAGCATGACGAGACCGTCATGATGGTCACCTCGTTGCATTGTTTTTACCCCATCATTTTTTGCCTATTTTTTCAGACGCCACTAGTCACCTCGGTTTGCGTGCCACATCGACCGTTCTCCATTTTTCACATATTTTATATCATCGGATTCATTTTTCCGAGCTGGTGATGATGCTTGAGATCATTTCTCGCTCTCACCCCCCGATTTTTTTGGGTATTTTTCCAAAACGCCCTTGTCGCCTCGGTGTGCATGCCACATCGACCGTTACCCATTTTTGACACCCTTTATATCGCCGGATTCATTTTTTCGAGCTCATGATGATGCTTGAGATCATTTCTCGCTATCACCTGGTACAATTTCAACATTGTGTCCCGACACCTTGCTGCCTTGGTTTGCGTGCCACATCGGCCGCCATCGGATTGTTCCACACTTTTACATGAGCCATTCACTCCTGTCATACTGCAAATATTTCATTATTTTGCCACCATTCCATTCACCCCGCAAGGAGGCCCACCAGTGTTCCCCCCTACCCTCGTTTTTGGTCATCATTACTGATCCTTGATTGAACACTTCCTCCTTGCCTGGCCATTCCTTTTGTTCGGTATACTTTTATTCATTTTTAGGGCCGGACAATTCCTTTACGAAAAAGGCACTTAGGGAGTTTCCGTTAAGCTCTTTTCTGACTCCTAAAAGAATGAAAAGATCGCCGAGCAATCTTGCTTCCTTTCATGCTCGTTAAAGTACCTGAAAGGGCGTTTATCTGGTATAAGTTTAACCCTTTTCCGGACCTGGTAGACTAATTACGAAAAAGGAATACTCTAGTCACACCGGCTAGAAGAGTTCTTCATTGCATCCTTTTATGCTTCTTTGGGCCTTGGAGACTAAATCTACGAAAAAGAAACCCCCTTGGAGTCTTCTTATTTGATTTCAGACTCTCTAAAATTGAAAGCAACCACGAGCATGAACTGTCTGGGCTCGTAAAATCTACACGGCAGTACCATTCAATTACTTCAGAGTCTTCTTATCGCTTTCAGACTCCTTAAAATTGAAAGCCACCACGAGCATGAACTGTCCTGGGCTCGTAAAATCCACATGACAGTACCATTACATCCTCTCAGAGTCTTCTTATTTGCTTTCAGATTCCTTAAAATTGAAAGCAACCACGAGCATGAACTGTCCTGGGCTCGTCTAAATCCACACGACAGTATCATTTTGCACACACTTCTTCTAGTTCCTTACCCCATGAAGAAGTCCCCTCCCGTGCCTCTTGGCACTATGATCGATCATCTCGGCAGCACCCCCAATCAGGTCGCCTTTGTTCAGAGTATTCTACAGTCTCCTGCCATTTTATACCAGCTTGAGTCTCCCTCAGCCCAGTTACCCTCCCAGATCCATTACAGCTATGATCCCTTTCCCCTCAGTCAGTTTCATATGCTGCCCGATCATTCCCATTATCATACTCTGAACAAAGGAAGTTTGAGTCCACCCACTCTATTTGCCCAGTTGTCCCTCCACAGTTTGTCAGTCCTGCCATCAGTACTATCACATTTCGGTTCTACACCTCGCGCTCCTATCAAGGAAACATCATTGCCTTGATAGTTGCAGGTCTCCCTCTGTCGACGACAGCCCCTCTATTCCAGAGGATAGGCCCAGAGGTCCCTACGCCTTGGACTTATCACCATCTTTGGTAAGTGCCTACAGACCATTCTGAGAGGAGTCATCATTTCCTCTCCGAGTGGTTGTTTCTCACATGCTCGACTTCAGCACCTTGATCGCATCGTCGAGAATCGCGTAGGGTTATATCCCATCCGTTTTTAGTCGAATACCCCGGATTTCGCCCGACTCTAGCACATTGGTGAGTCACTTTGGAACGCCCAGTTATATGTTCCCGTGGATGTCCGGGCTACGTTAGCGATTGTATTCGGAAGCCATCCAGCTATATGCTTCCTTGAGTACCCATTTCAGTTCCAACTCAGTGTACCATCGACGTTTCTGCTCCCAGTCATTATGATCCAGCAGCTCATCAGTTCCTCTGGTACCCTAGTCAGCAGCACTGTTGCTTTTCCAGTGCACCAGTTCTTCAGTCCACACATGATCAGCCCAGCAGTATGTCCCAGATTTGTGTCCCCTCTGGACACTTATGATGTACACAGTGGTTATCTATGTATTTACAGGTCCCTCTTTTTTCGGGCCTCACAGTTATTTTTCTGTATCTTGATACAAGCATGGGTATGCCCGCCTCGTCCATATATTGAGATTATTCCTTAGTCAGTATTTGAGGTCATGTATATTTCAGGTCCCCATTTCTTGCACCCCATTGTTATTGTTATGTTATATCCTGATACGAGCATGGGAATGCCCGCCTCGTCCATATGATCAGATGATTCCTCATCCATTATTGAGGTTATGTACTTTTAGTTCTTGCAGTTGTTCGGGATCGTTGTTCCGGGCTTCAGTTTGTTTCTTCTCTTCTCTCCACACCCCAGGAAAACCATTCATGACTTATGATGTCCATCGGCCATACGATGAGCTCCTGCCCTCGCACATTAGGGGGCAATCTGTTAACACCCAAAAAGTGTTCACTACCTCATCTACCACATTATATGGCTCATTTGTCCATTTTCCTACCATATTTCCCTTAAACACCCAAAAAGTGTTCACTACCTCATCTACCACATTATATGGCTCATTTGTCCATTTTCCTACCATATTTCCCTTAAAGACCCAAAAAATCCCACTAAAATGCCTCCAAAAGGTCACAAAACCCTCAAAATAGCCTAAAAAAGGCTAAAAACCCCCTTTTTCCTCCAAAAATAGCAAAAACCCCCTAAAAAGGGAAGAAAAAATATAAAATAATGAGGAAAAGGAGGAAAAAACCCTATATAGCTGCCCTAAACCATGTGTTTTCTAAAACCATGGGTCAGCACTCCACCACCAAAAAACTATAAATAGGTGATGGAGATCCCTTATTTCATATACACAATCAAGTATACCCTTACTCTGCCAAAATCTCTCTCGAAACCCTAGTTCACCATTGAACTACTTTCACCTTGAGAGCCTCTTTTGGCCCATCCCCACCATTGGAGAAAGAGAATGAGCACATTGGAGCTTGGAGCAACCCTCTTGGACATTGCAAGGAGCTTCACCAACCTTCACATTGAAGGTGATATTAATACAAAACCCTTGTTTACAAATTGTTGTTTATTTTTCATGCACATGTTTTAGAGTAGTTTTTATTTCTATTTTAGCTTAATAATTTACATTTACTGAACTGCTACTAAGGAGTCCCTTCTCCTTAGTAGGTGCTCATTGGCACAAGCTAGGGGTAAAACCCTAGCTACAAACACTTATATCAAGACCATGAGAGGACCAACCTACCATCATGTCAGAATGGCTCCAACACTTATATCTCACCATGGGAGGACCAACCTACCACCATGTGAGAATGGCCCAGCCCTTACATCTCACCATAGGAGTACCAACCTACCACTATGTGAGAATGGATCAACCATTACATCTTGCCATGGGAGGACCAACCTACCACCATGCAAGAATGGCTCAGCCCTTACATCTTTCCATGGGAGGACCAACCTACCACCATGCAAGAATGGCCCGACCCTTACATCTTTCCATGGGAGGACCAACCTACCACCATGCAAGAATGGACCAGTGTGCATCTGTGTCTCCGGACTCATCACTTCCCTCTGGAAGGCATCTCGATCTGAAGTACATTAAGTATCCCTCTAAAGTATTCAAACTTCACTCTGGCAAGCGGCTTGGTCAACACATTGGCTATCTTCTCGTCTGTCACAACATACATGAGCTTCACAGCTCCTCTCTGCACCATATCCCTGATATAGTGGTACTTGATCTCAATGTGCTTCAACCTGTCATGGAACACTGGGTTCTCTGACAACTTCACACAACTCTGGTTGTTTCAATATATACAAGTAGCACTCAACTGGAGATCAAACAAATCAGACAGTAGCTTCCTAAGCCATACTACCTCACAACTAGATGAACAAGCTACGACATACTTTGCTTCAGCTGTACTCAGTGCCACATAGGACTACTTCCTGCTAAACCAAGAGATCACACCTAATCCAATACTGAAGCAACACCCCGAAGTGCTCTTCCGATCAATGGCACTGCCTGCCCAATATGAATCAACATAACCCTCCAGGTTAAAATTTTGATTTGCCTCATACTTGAGCCCATAATCCACTGTACCCTTTAGGTACCTCAGAACATGCTTTGCAGTTATCAGGTGAACATGTCTCGGATCTGTCAAGTACTGGCTCAAGGTGTTCACCACAAAGCAACTGTCTGGCCTCGTATTCGTCAGGTACATCAAGGACCCAATTATCTGACGATACATCGTAGCATCAACTGGCTCAGAAGAAGCATCACACAAAAGCTTCAAGTTCGATGCCATAGGTGTGGCCATGGCCTTGCAGTCCATCATCCCAAAAATATTTAGGATATTTACTACATACTTCCCTTGTCCAAGGAAAATTCCATCCGCACTCTGCCACACCTCCATACCAAGAATGTAGTGCATCATACCCAAGTCCTTCATCTCGAACTCGACAGCTAGATTCCTCTTGGTGTCGGCAATCAGTCTATCCTCACTTGTCAGAAACAGGTCATCCACATACAATAGTAGTATCACTGGATTTCCCTCCTCAACCTTGTAGTAAAGGTTGGAATCCTCTTTACTCTTGGTAAAGCCCAAACTGGATAGGAAGCCATCTATCCTTCCATACCAGGTCCTGGGTGCCTATTTCAAACCGTACAGACTTCTCATCTAGTCTTGGGACCACATTATTCTTTATTATCGATGGATCATGGCATTCTACTGCATCCTGAATCCTGGGAACTTCATGTTCTTCAATATCTTAAATAGATAGCTTTGTTGCTGGAACAAATGTTGTAGTCCTTCTTTTGTAGGTGATGGTATACGATATTTCCTACAAGACAAGTTAAATTGCATGATTAGAAACATCTCTTAGTTTTCAGAACAAATTCTTATACATAAAGAAATATGTCATACAGTCATGCAATTATTTTAGCCAATGCTTCAATACAACATTTATCCATATCCCATAACTTTCTAAACGCCTTCCATCTCTACCGGGACACTGTTAAGAGTTTGCACTACTCCCAACATGTCAGCAAAGAGGTTTCATTCTAGATAAGTAGCAATGGAATGTTGTACATTGCCATAGGCCACTTACCCATCACTATATTAGTAGTATCTTGTTCATTAATGCAAATATCCTAATATACATAATACACATCCTAACTTTGTTTGTTCGTTGGGTGGAATCCCTCTAAGTCTTTGCTTCCTTGCAGGATCTGCTGGAGTCCAAATCTGAAGTAGCTTCTTCTACTCCTTTCTATTGTGGATTGTAAGCAGTGGTCAACTCCCTCTTAATCCCTTCATAACTTCTTGATGTCCCTTGAAGTGAATTTTCCAACATTGTCGGATCTACAGATCTTGATCTTCTTTTCAGTGTGGTTGTTCTATCAAGGCTTTGAACTTGTCAAACACTTCATCTTTGATCTTTAAGAAAATCTTCCATAGTGCACATACCCACTCAGATAACTAGATGACACAGGTATGCATACATCGGAGTGTATAATCTCCAAGATTCCTTTTGCCTTGCTTTCACTGCTTGGAAATGTCTTCTTTGTATTCTTTCCCTTTGCAAATGCCTTCATGCTTTGTATGGATTTCAAGAAGACCTTCTACTGCTTTGCTTGCAATTGGTAATGCTCTGTAATGCATGTGTGCAAGCCTTATGTGCCAAAGTTCACTTGTCTCTACTGAATCATGGACCATGGCTTGTTCTAGATGGCCCTTCAATTTGTACAATCCTCCCTCTTGCTCTCCAATCACAACTGCATCATCTATAGTCTTACCCTTAGGCCACATTAGGACTTGGCCATCTATAAATTCAACCCTCATGCCTTTTGCATCCAATGCAGAGATTGAGAGTAGATTCTTATTGAGTCCTGGAACAAAGAGTACATCTTTCATCTTCATAGACTTTCCAGAGTCTAGTTTATAGGAGGCTTCACCATTCCCTTTTATGGGATACTGGTAGTCATCTCCAAGCTTCACCTTGTGGGGTGAATCATGTTCAGATAGATTCACAAAGGATTCTTTGAATCCTGTCATATGTTTAGAAGCCCCAATATGTATGATCCAATCATTACTTCCATAAGTAATGGTTCCAGTGAGAGCAGAAATCAAAACATATTCTTCATCACTTGAAGAATCTTCACTATCTTCTCTAGCCCTCTTCCTGGGAGGTTCATCATCCTCTACAGCATGAGCATGATGTCTTCTTTTGAAGTTCTTCTTCTTGTGAGAACCCTCTTTATTATTCTTAGGACAATCTTTGGCATAGTGTGCCTTATCATCACATGTATAGCAACGGACATGGGTCATGTCCATTCGATGTCTGAGACTACTTCTTTGATTCTGATATTTTCCTTTCTTTCCATGATGGTGAGCTTTCTTGTCACCATGTCTTTTGGAGTGAGCTGTGAGTGCTTGGTCCTCACTCCCCATCTTCTCTTCTCTAGCTACAATTCGAGATTCTTCTTGTGAGCATTCTTCCCATAGTCTACCAAAAGAGATAAGTTTCTTTCTATCACAAATTCCTTGGATGAAGGAATCCCGTGACCTAGGGAGGCCATTAAGAGTGGTCATCACCACTTCTCCATTTTCTACATCTTCACCCATAGCTTCAAGTTGTTCTTTTATCTATGAGACCCTTGAGAAATACGATTGCATAGTCTCTGCATTCTGGATCTTGATATTCTTCAATTGATTCCTCAGGGTCATCTTCTAATTTATGTTCTTGCCTTCAAATAGTTTGGTCAAGGAATCAAACATCTCTTTTGGTGTCTTTAGGGATGACACATGAGGGATGAGATTATCTTTAATAGAATCAGCAATGATCCTCTTTGCCTTAACCAAATTCCTCTTGTGAAGAGCCTTAGCCTCTTCTCCCTCTGGGACAAGGACCTCTTCACTTATATAAGTATCCAACTCATTTTTTTCAAGGATTAACCCAATCCTATACTTCCATGCTCAGAATTTATCAGCTCCTTCAAGATTATCCTCAAGCTTGGTGTGGTGAGACATCTTTAAAGAGTACTTCAAATGGAAATAGAAAAGATTTAGGTCTTACCACTTGTTTGCTGAAAACTGGATTTGGTGTCGGATTAGGGTTTATCAGAGAAACCCTAAAATTTCAAACTTTGAATTTCAACTTTCTGAAAGGATAGAAAGATGCACCTTGATGAACTGATCGGCCTGGTATATTCATAAATTCATATCTGCAAAGTTTCACCTTTCATAAATGTCTTTTAGTCTTCCCGCATTCACTAAGGAGAACCCTGAATTAGGGTTTGAGTTTCCCGGAGATCTACCCAGCCAAAAATCTCGATCCAAAGCTCTAAACTTCGATTTTTCCAAGGAGCTTCCAGCTGTGTCTTCATATTTCAGAAATTCTTATTTTTGAGGAAACCCTAATTTTTAGGTCCAAAACTGAAAGTGCTCATAATTGAATTCTGATTGGACAGATAGATTCACCTTGCTGAGGAGAGTCAGTACATCATATTTCTTTTCCAAAATCTATGGCGAGAAACCCAAAAACAAGAAGCCCTAGCTTCCGCAACTGCACAGTGTCTTCTTCTCAGGTTAGCTCTGATACCATGTTATATTTTGAGCATTAATTCAGTATGCTATAGGATCTTTACTGAGAGAATAACATGTACAGTATATCAATGCATAACAATCATATCAATCATGCCGAGCATCACAAGAATAAAAAACATGAGACAATGGACACATAGAGTTTCCGTGGGGAAAACCCTAAGGTGAAAAACCCCACAACTTCCTCAGAGATAGATAGAGCAATGGCTCAACTAAAGTACAACCAAATACAATAGATAGTCCCCTACTAGGAAGCTGATTCTCCTCCTCCAATGTGCGCCACTTTTCGAGTGAGAGAAGAGTGAGTTCTGAGATGATCAAAATAGAGAATCCCGACTCTCTATTTATACGTGTCCTGACCTGCCTAATTACTTATGGGGCCGACTTGTCTAACTCAGCCTAATAACCCCAGTTACATATATTTCGGGCCGACACCCACATCAAGTAGTCTAATAACCCATCGGCAAGTTAATCCACTTGCGACACTTGTCAATACAAATGACGACACTTCCTTATAGAGGAATAATACATCTCTTATAAGGGTACAATAAATATATATATATATATAATACATTTCGAAGTTACATATAGATCAACAATATGGGACAGATGGTAGTAGTTGCATCACACCACTAGCTATTGGTTATGGGACAACTACCCCTAACAATGTGGCATTATCCCCTAGGTGGAAGGAGTGAGCAGGCATCTCATTGAATGACCCAGTAACATCTGAAAAGGCCTAGGCAGCCTATAAAGGCAAATTCGAATTGAGCAGGCAACTCTTAATGAATATTTTCTGCAAAATATTTTCCTCACGTGCATTAGGTGATCACTTACAGAGTCGAATAGGGAGGCTAGTGGTGAGTGCAATCTTAAGTCTGCAAATGTCCGAGAAGAACCAGAGAAACTAGTGTAGGTCTATTGGACTGCTAGTTCTTGAATATTCAACAGTTAGTGCTACTGCAAGTGGAGGTCCTATTTCCTAAGTTTCTTCCTCCTGGTGGTTCAGTGAACAACCTCGGGGGTCCTAAGGAAGTACTTGACTATTTTCAGGAATTGGTTGCGTGGAACAGTCTTCTTGGGCTGTTTGTTGCCCTACAGATTTATCCAGGTTCTCACAAATTTTCTACCTTATCTTGGTTAGTAGATTTGTTCTGTATATTTAGTAATCTCTGTTTTCTGTTTTTCGAAATTGAATCTAATTCTAAATTAATTTGAAGTATGAAAGTTAAATTTTAAATGATGTTTTGAATTGACAAACCAGTATCTATATTTTTCCCCATGTTGTTTTGTGCATCATACTCCAGTATAGATATGCAAATTAAGAATAGATGATAAGATAGGCATTTTGCCATTGAATTCGATAAGATAAATATAGTAATTCATATGTTTATCAGTTTCTTCCCTATAGTAATTAATTGTACAAATTTCTGTATAATATTTAATATATATATAAAATGATTCCTTAGTTCTATGAAAAACAAATAATGTTTACTTCCTGTACAGTTGCATTGTATCATTCTTATCATCATTATGTACATAGGAATTAGATAGAAATCATCTTTCTACATATCCTATTATTTTTGCATTATACAACAACATAGTCGCAATAAATGAATGTGATCATCACATCGAGACTGTACATAACAGTCATCATATAGTTTTTCACTTTGCACATATACATATTGTTATCGTTTCTTATTATAACTACTTCCTATAGTTTTATAGCTTAAACAAATATTAAAATCATTATAAACATTTTATTGCTACCAGTCTTTTCATTCATTAGACAGTCGAACTATAAGTGTCGATTTCCAATCTGAGTTCATTTTTTTTTAACCCTAGCTGCATTTGTCTTTTCCATTTCCATCGTTTTACATTTTGGAACAAAAACAATCAATGCAAGCTACGAATTGAAATCCTAGTTTCTTTTTCAAAAACCATTTTAAAAGGGTTCTTATCAAACTTAAGCATCTCTCAGAAATGAGAAATGATTTAGGGTTTGACCTTGTGTTCTTTCCGTTCTTAAAAACGAAAGAGAAAAACCATTTCATCTATTTGCGTTCTACAGTACAACTTACACAGGTTGCAAATCAAAGCCAAAGATCATTTGGAAATACATTTAATATCTATTCAAACCAAAACGCAAACTAGGGTATGGCCCGTACATCTCCATTAAAACGATTTTGAAACACCATTTCCTACAACATATTACAGAATTATTAGCCAAGAAAAGTTTCACAGACCCGACTTACGTTTTTACTCATTAAGTTTAAGTTAGATACCAACGAAGATACAAGCCTTTTCGGGTTCGCATTCTACATAGTTAACTTCTACGACATAGTATATAAACCATAGCTTGAAGAATCACGATGTCAACTTATAGCATCAAGTCTTTTAACACAGTCGTTTTACACAGGGTTAAAAAGCATACATTTCTTTACCAAGAAGTCATATATTGTTTTTACAGTAAACAAGCCCTCCGCTCCAATTCATATTTTCATAGTTTAAAAACAAACAGGTCGCAACCCTGAGTTTATATCTCAAGAATTTTTACAAATACCCAACTTCCAGAAAACGAAGTCGTTATGCTCGGAAACGAAAGTTACATGTTTTTCCAAAAAAACAAAACATACAGGGTTTACATCCAAGCTCAACATTGGAAACCAGTCCTCAAAACTCTTGACATTAACGAGCTTAACATTCCCCAATTTTGATGAAGATAAATATCAAGGTATAAACCAAAAACCATTTAAACAACGAAAGTTACAACACCGAAAACAGAAATCATTTGTTTTACAACAGTGCTTCGAAGTTCTTCAAACATCAAACAACAATGAGTCACGGCCAGAACCGGTATCCATCTTGAAACCACATCAACCAAAGGTGTAGAGCACCTATGAGGGTTTCGAAAGACCCGGAGCTTACCCGATTTGGAAGCACGATTTATTTTCCAATACCCTTGCTTGAATCTTTATCCATAACCTACAACTATGAAGAATGATAGTTAAATTTGAGACAATTGCCACTTTCTAAACTGAAAGATGAATTACATTAAAAGAATCATTGTTTGCTACAGAAAAATTTTACCTTGCTGTAGAATACCAAAGCCTTCCACTTTCACCAGCTCAACAATGACTCCACACTGAAGACGAGATAAGAAACCCTCGGTCCAATTACACCAAGCATTTCTTTTACTCAAAACTAAAACGACAAGCTCCATAAAATTATCAACCTTTGAAACTATAAACAAGTACCCAGACTATTACAAATGACACCATTACAATGGCTTAAACCTGCAACTCAAATCCTACTTACAAGAATCGAGGTCGAGACCCCTTGACACTTGATAAACCCTAGAAATTTCGGCAGCCTGTCGGCCATACAAACCGTGACAATAGCATAATGAACAACTTTCAAACCTCTTAAACCAAAATGATGATAGAAGTTAGTGTTTTCCATCTAACGGTTCAATCTCATTGCAATCAATGATCTTGATCAAACCAGCGAGTTTGCATTGGGTTGATCAACCCTTACGTTTAATGCTCTGTCTTTTCACAATTTCCATGAGGGATCATGGTGGATTGTTTTCACATCTAGCTCGGAGAGTATCAACTCACAACCGTTGCTAAGTAGTCTCAGATTACAACCATTACAGCGTTCTTACATTACGTGGAGTGGTGGCGATCCTTGTCACCTGGAGATTTCTTTTCAAGCCTTTATTACATGATTGAGACTCGATCTCCTTGGTAGCTCGAGACTCATGCCATTAATGAACCAACATTCGTCACCCTACCAACAATTAATTCATGTCAGTACTTTGAAATAAGCGTAAGGAATTACAGACAAAACCTTATGTTAATATTCATATAGTGAATAACAGTTTTCACATTGTAGCTAGAACTTAGACTTATTGTATCGAGGCTTAAGTTAGCCATTTATATTAAATCTCGATTTGTATATTATTTTTAATATAGTGTACTGCAATATGAATTCAATATTATAAACTTCGACATACAATGTGTATAGTTTAAAAAGTCAAGGTAACACTTAGGACAAAAATCTTTAGATTGATTTGGTTACTACATTGTTCATAAGTCTTCATTTTCATAGCTATTAAAAAGAGGTAAGAGTATGTAATTGTTAATTTTAAATAAGACCATGATTCATAACTAGTATAAAATCTATGCTTTGGCTATGGACTTCATGTCCTATCTCTTATCACATTGTATATGATGATTTACAAAACATTTATGACTTTAATAGTATACAACGACGAGGACGATAGTGTTAATCTTTACAACGACCATAATGCTAGCAACTATTCTTCCAGTCTGATGATGTTATTAAACAACATTTGGAAAATGATAGTGGAGATGTAAGACAGTGCTGGAAGACCCGTGAGCAGTACTAGACAAACCATGTGCTTATTATTTCAAGACGACGACAGTGTTAACCTTTACAACAACGATAATGCTAGCAACTATTCTGCCAGTCTGATGATGTTATTAAACGACATTTGGAAAATCATAGTGGAGACGTAAGACAGTGCTGGAAGACCAATGAGCAGTACTAGACATTCATACCTGAAGATTTTGTTTCCGCAAAATATTTTCACAACATATCTATTTTTTTGACGTTGAAATTGAAATACACTCGTACTTTTAAACTATGCAGCCATGAAACTTCTTACCTGTCGTCTGCACAATAGAACATTCAATTTGCTTTAGCATTGTAGCTAAGTAAGCTCCAGGGTACCTCGTAGGACCCCCTTATGCATCAAAATTCAAACTATCAGTATCATTGCAAAAGAAATAGTGTCGCATTAAAATCCACTCTATTAGTACATTTGTTACCATAATCACGCCAGTTATTAATGTATTTAAATTATCACTGTCACATTACCACTAAATAGAATTAAGTCATGTTTTAGTACTAACAACTATTCAATTAATTGCTGTCAAAATCAACATTTATTATTCCGCAATCTTAAATTATCATAATTAATGTTGCATTAAAAAATTTTAAATTTTTATGAAAATTCGGGATGTTACCATGTGGTATCAAAGCTCATATTCGAACTCTAGGCCTGAATGAGGTCCAAAAACACGCAGCAGAAAATTTTCATACAGCAAAAAATTGTACTATCTTAAAAATTTAATTATTATGTTATCCAGAAATTATTTTTAGTTACAGGTATGGAGAACTCAGTTGAACAATTAGACGACAGATTTCAGCCAAACAGTCACAGTTTGGGACATCACTATGTAGCAGAAGGTCACGGTGAACTAAATAACAGTTCGATAGAACTGTTACGTGCCTTTCATGAATTAAAAGCAGAAATCAGATCGGTGAAACAAGACAATGAAAGGATTCTGCAAGCACAAGAGCAATTAAACCAAGTGCTGTTTGAACAAAGCCAAACTAAGGAACAAGAGAAATATAATGAAGATATTTCCAAAGTTGAGGATCTGCCTCATGCTGATAAAAGCAAGAAAATGAAAATCAGCAAGGTGAACGACAGTTCAACCTCATCAGGAGATGCTATTGAAACACGCAGAAAGAAACGTAACTACACCAGTGATAGCAGTGAAGGAGATTTCAAACCTAGAAGGAAAAATCAAAAGGAATATGAGCATATTTCTGGGGAGTTCAAAAAGATTAGGCCTCCAACTTTCAATGGAGAAACTGAGAAGGGAGAGACAGCTAAAGCTTGGTTGTCCGGTATGAAGAAATACTTCCAGATTTATAACTATTCAGAGTCTTTGAAGGCAAAAATGGCTATATATAACTTGACCAGAAAAGCGAATATTTGGTGGTAGGACATCAAACGAGTAAAAGTAATCAAAGAAAAAGCTATAAGTTGGAGTACCTTTAAACGATACTTTAAAAATAAGTACTTGTCTGAACAGTACTATGAAGAAAAATACAAAGAGTTCTACGATTTGAAGCTGGGAGGTATGAACATGAAGGAAATGAACAGTAAGTTTCTAAACTTACTAAGATATGTACCATACCTCATAGAAGAAAAACCAAAAATTCAAAGGTACTTGAGCTGTTTACCTTTCAGTATTAAGGACAGAATCGAGTACGACAGTCCTAAGACCTTGGAAGAGGCAATGAGAAAGGCAATTTTCTGTTATGACACAAATCGGAAAAGAGAGGGAATGTCAAACTGGAAAAATCATAAGCCCAACAATTTTAAACAAACAAAAAAAAATTCATATTCAGTGGAAATTCTGGATTTCAAAGGAAAAATTTTCAGAATAGGAATCATCAAGGGAACAATTCATAGTAGAATTCTACAGCAACTAGAAATGCACCTAATAATGCCTGAACTAGTGAGCCAAAGGAACCTATCAAATGTTTTGAATGCTAGGTTCCTCATTATGCATCAAAATGTCCTTTGAGGAAGCGGAAAGCAAACAACATCAACTCTATACAGGTTGAACCTATGGTGGGAGATGTGGCAAGAGAAATGCCAAGAATCAATGCAGCACTCGACAACAGGCAAGCGGATCATCAAATATCCATGGAAGATATTGAAGGTATGATACATGACCATCCTGTTACTATTTAATAGATCCAGGTGCTAGCTTAAGTTATATATCACCAGACATTGTGGAAAGTCTTAAACTGAAAACTGAAAAGTTTAGTAAATCATGGCTAGTTAGGCTAGCAACTGGAACAAAGAGGAAAGTATTAGATTTTATAGAAAATTGTGTTGTGTCCATGAATCATTTACAAACACAAATCAAGTTGAATATTCTACCTTTTGGTTCTTATGATATTATAGTTGGGATGGACTGGTTAGAAGCCCATCATGTCATCCTGGACTGTTATGGAAAAAGTTTTACATGCTTAAATGATGAAGGGAAAACTGTATAAATAAAAGGCATCCCAAGGAAGGTAACCCTTAGACAGATTTCAACCATGCAAGTTAAGAGGGCAGTTAGGAAAGGATGCCAAATGTTTCCAGTAAACGTGGTAAATGATGAGTTTATGGTAAAGAGGACAAACTGAAATTAGAAGACATACCTGTCCTAAGGGATTTTAAAGATGTATTTTCTGAGGAGATTCCAGGATTACCTCCCAAAAGAGATTTATATTTTACCATAGAGTTAATACTAGGAGCAATACAAAATTCGAAAGCCCCGTACAGAATGAACATATTGGAGTTAAATGAATTAAAATCACAGTTGAAGGAGCTTATTGACAAGAAGTATATTAGACCCAGTGTGTCTCCTTGGGGAGCACCTATCATCTTTGTTAAAAAGAAAGACGGAACCTTAAGACTATGCATAGATTATCGCCATCTTAATAAGATGACGATCAAGAATAGGTATCCATTTCCCCGCATAGATGATCTATTTGATCAGTTGCGTGGAGCAACAGTATTTTCGAAGATTGATCTAAGATCAGGATATCATCAAGTACGGGTTAAGGATGAAGATATTTTCAAGACAGCTTTCTGAACTCGGTATGGAAATTACGAGTTCGTAGTCATGCCATTTGGCTTGACTAATGCCCCGGTTGTATTTATGTGTCTGATGAATAATATTCTGCATAAATACTTAGACAAGTTTGTTGTTGTGTTTATAGATGACATTTTAGTGGATGACATTTTAGTGTACTCAAAAAGTAAAGAAGAGCATGATGAACATTTACGGATTATCTTGCAAGTACTAAGAGATCATCAACTATACGCCAAGTTTAGTAAGTGTGACTTCCACAAAGACAAAATTCAGTATCTAGGACACATAATTTTGGCAGAAGGAATCTCGGTTGACCCCGACAAGATAAGGGCCATTAATGACTGGTCGGTTCCTAAAGATGTGTCAGATGTAAGATCATTTATGGGCATTACGGGGTATTACAGAAAGTTTATAGAGAATTTTTCAAAAATTGCCAACCCCATAACTTCCTTGTAGAAGAAAGGGAAGAAATTTGTTTGGGATCAGAAATGTGCTGACAGTTTTAAGAAATTAAAGGAACTATTGACGACAACACCTATCTTGAGGATAACTAACCCCAACAAGGATTTTGTATTTTGTACAGACGCATGCAATGACGGACTTGGTGGAGTCCTGACACAGGAAGGGCATGCGGTGGCTTATGAATCTAGAAAGCTTAAAGTACATGAAAAGAACTACTCTACTTATGATTTAGAGCTATTGGCAGTTATTCATGCCTTAAAAATGTGGCGTCACCACCTTATTTGCAGAAAATTTACATTATTAACAAATAACATGGGTCTGAAATATTTATTGGATCAAACAAACTTGAACGCTAGACAAGCTAGATGGTTGACGTTCTTAAGTGAGTATTGTTAACACCCAAAAAGTGCTCACTAGCTCATTCCCCTATTCACATGACCCGTTTGTCCACTTTTCCACCATTTGAGCCTCTAAGGCCATCAAAAGGTCACCAAAAAGACCATAATACACCCTTTTCCCCTCAAAATATATATTTTTCCTCAAAAAACACAAAAAAAACCCTAAAAAAGGGTCCAGAATTCTCAAAAAATATTAAAAGGGAATAAAAATATATAAAATATTCAAAAAGAGAAAAAGAAGGAAAAAGAGACCTAAACCATGTTGGTTAATACCATTGGTTTCCTCAAAACCATAATGGTATTCCCCATCACCAAAAACTATAAAAAGGTGATAGGGGCTCCTCACTTTCCATCCATCATCCATCCTATCCTCATGCTATCAAAATCTCTCTTGAGTTCTTTAACCATTTTAGCAAACTTGGAGAAGAGACCATTGGAGCCTAGAGCACCTCAACCTTGGATCTGCTCAACACCAAACATCCTCACCATTTGAGGTATTATAATACAAAAGTCATTCTTTGTTACATTTCTTGTTCTTTCTGTTAATCTTTTCAAGTTTATTGTTATATGCACATGTTAATGTTAGATTAGATTTATAATTGTTTTTGCTTTTATTCGAAGACTGTTATTACAAGTTAATAGGTGCATCCTTGCACATGCTTGGTTGAAAAACCAAGCAACAGTTTTTTTGCGACTCCGATGGCTTTCAAGCTTTAATTTTTTTTCTTTAGATCTTATTTTTTTACTTGTTTTTACCATTCCAATTAGCAGATCTGCCATACTAGACAGCATATTCATTGTTGCCCTAGCTATTGGCCCTTTCTGTAGCCTTTAACAGACTGAAATTTCACTTTTCAGTTTTGTTTTCGGCGACCTTTTTTCCGTTTTTCGCATCGTGAATTTTCGCCCGACAGTCGCGCGGCTCATCGCGACCTCGCGGCATTTTTCCGCGCTGCGCGCCATGGCTTCGTGGCCTTTTTCCGTGCTGCATGTCGCGACTTTGCGGCCTTTTTCTGCGTTGTACATCGCGACTTTGCGGCCTTTTTCCACGCTGCACATCGCGGCTTCGTGGATTTTTTCCGCGCTGCACATCGCGACTTTGCGGCCGAAACCCGAAAATGCCCATCACGACTTTTAGCCTGAAACTCGCAATGTAATTTTCTTGCAGCGTAACTCAACTTTCAAGCGGCCATATTTCCCTCTCCCGAACTCCGTTTGAGACGATTGGTTTTTTCAAATTGGGTGTTTTTGATCAAGGAATCCAAATATCGTATTAGATTTAAGAAATGTTTCATAGAAATTTCTCTAATATTTTATTTTAGTGTTATTTATCACTTCAGTTCACCCATTTTGGCCCATATTTTCCAGCCATCTTCCCTACACTTTTGAACAGCCTACTATTTCATTTTGTAGCATTACATATAGATATTTCTTACTATTATTTTGCTTGACTTCATCATTTTAAAAAAAATTCAGTTTAGTGAAAGAAAAATTGTGAAGCAATTTTATTTTTGCAAAATTAAAACTAAATTTTTAATTTGCCATATATTTTTGCCCAAAGCATTAGAATACCACTTATTTCTATGATATTTGCTTTTCTTTAAAAAATCATTTCAAAAGTCCATAATTTTTGAATGATTTTTGTTAAAGCATTTACATTTCAGAAAAAAAAAAAAAAAAAAAAAAAAAAAAAAAAAAAAAAAAAAAAAAAAAAAAAAAAAAAAAAAAAAAAAAAAAAAAAGCCTTTTATTTTTTGCAAATTGAAATCGTCTTGTTTTTAATTTGTAATCAATCTCCCAAGTGAGGCAAATTCATTTCCAGTTAAATAATCACACTTGCACCCAATCTGCCACATTTTTAATTAACTGAGCCTTAAAATCTGCCTAAACTCAACAAACACTTTAACCCCACTTGGGGAGCACTTAAAGAATCTTGTAGCTAGGTAGAATTGGGGGGATAGGTGTTCTAATAACACCCCTCAATTATTTACATCTGAAACATAGTGTTTTGACTTTTAAGGTCCCAAAAAATCCCTTATTATTTGTTGACACGGTTATACACCAATTTATCGGGAAGGCCTCTCCCTTGGGAGGGTTGAAGTAGCTTGACTGGTTCCGGAAGCCTTAGTGGAATACCGCTATCCATTCAGTAACCGAAGGATACCTTTCGTAGTTCTCTGTGTACCACCTGCATAGGAGTACAGCAACGATAGAACCAAACTGTAGATTCACCCAACCGAACGTGTCATGAACGAGGTATCCTAGTGGCCATTTTTTAGGATTGTCTACCCGGTGTCCCTCCCAGTAGGGGGATATTTAGCCTTTGATTCCACTACCCATATTGTTTGACTTGGATTTCATCACCTTGCAGAGGATATGTTTAGTTGAGTCATAATACTACTTTTAGTTAGGCATTTGCATGTTCTACTACCCCCCTTGGTCTAGTGAACACCACTTTTTTCTAGGAGCTGCTTGATTTTTGGTATTCTGACCACTTTTCTTGATTCCTCCACTTATTATAACATAGCTGTTATAATAAGTGATTTTGAGGTTGGTTGTTGGCTTGAGAGCCATTATTTTTTCACACTCCCCTCCTGCACACATTGTTGCATCAGGGTCTTGAGTTTTTTTTTATCTCACCACCATCCATTGACATTTCAAGACATCTCTCACAATTGAGAACTTAAGACGATCCCGCCATTTTTAGGGTGAACCCCCTCAGTTCGGTACACTTGACTCTACACGTCATAGACGTAGAGAGCTATCCCTTGACTCCACACATCATCGGCATAGAACTTAGTCATCCGATTCTGATGCACCTCATTTTACATCTGATTCTGAGGCTGAATCCGAACACCCTACTAAGACATCACCAACCAAGCCCATGGCCGGATCACAATATGACACCCTTTTCACTAGTGTTGTTGGAGATACATCAACAAACTCCACTACTACCGTGACAACCACGGTAGCCACACCCCCCTTAGGCATGCCTAATATGGGGGCCAACCCCCTTTTGGCATGCCCAACACAGGACCACCACCTATTTTAGGTATGCCCAACATGCCCCCCCCCTCTCATTACCACTACCCAGATCCCAGGGATTATCGGAACCATTCCTAACCCATCTGCAACCCATGTTGCACTTGGGAGCATAGGCCCCTCCCACACCACATCAGCTAGAGGAAACATCCCTTTCACACCTAGCATACCCTTAGGGGGCACTGGACCACTCCATAATGCTACCATTAACAGTTATGCCCCAGTGACCATGCCACACCCATCTGCCAGTCTGCCATACATGGCTAGTCTAAACTTACCATACTTGGCAAGGTTAAACAACGACCCTATTAGACACAACCCTATGTGGCCACCCATGCCCACAAAGCTTCCCTTAGATATCCCAAAATTTGAAGGCAAAGCTTGGGAAGATCCCCAAAACCACATCATGTCATTTCACCTATGGTGTTCCTCTAACTCCATAGTAGATGATTCCATTAGACTAAGACTTTTACAAAGAACTTTCACTGGCTCTGCAGCCAAATGGTACATTGAGCAGCCACATGGGACCCACAACACATTTACATCCCTCACCTCAACTTTCCTCCAGTTCTTTCAGCTACCTGTACGCTATGATGCAGGAGTGGAAATACTTTTGTCTTGTATACAGAACACCACTACACACATCACCAATCATATCCATGAGTGGCATAAACGCCGTAGCCTCTACAAGATCAAACATGACAACTAAATCTTTTTGTACTAGTTCCTCAAATCACTCCTCCCCCTCATAGCCAAAGATGTAGCTTCCGAACGACCCCAGTCAGAAGAAGAAGCTATCTTAAAATCTCAGCAATTCGACCTCATATATGCCCAGTCAGGATATCTATACACTATTTTACCTGATGCCCCGTGCAGCGATCCATCCCACCATGACGCGCCAAGGGCATCCCATGCCACCGACGGTATTATCGGCCAGGTTATGGTGCAAAACAAACCTTTTACCATGATGAGTACAAACAACGCCCCAGACCTTTCTAGGGACTCATCTCATTCTGGAGCTACAACTTCATATGCTCCAGTAACGTACACCCACCACATTCATGGATCCTCATGTCCACCACAGTGTTATGGGAAAGCACCATCAGCTTATGCACCACCTTTATACTATAACCAGCAGGCCCACCAGACTCCGGTTCAACCACAAGCCCAAGTGGCTTATTATCCTCAACAGGCCACACATGCTCCTATTCACTCACAAGCCCCAGCAGCTTATTACCCACTACAGGCAGTGCTTGCTGCACCACAACCTCCAGTCACTCAGACTTATCCTCCAAACAACAACAACGCTACCCCTGCCAACCAAAACCCTGATCGACCACCAAAACAAGGTAAGAACCCCAATTTACGAACAAACCACCCATGTTCCATATGCGGGGTATATGACCATTACACACACACTTGCCCCCATTTGGAGCGAGCACGCCAACTGTGATCTAATGACACCCAACGCCAAGGGCACACAGCACAACCAGCGCCACCTCCTCAACCACACCCCATGGTGCTGCAAAATCCTTTGCCCACACAAGGAGTGGTGAACACTCATCCGTTGTATCCTCCTCAAGGAACCATAGCACCACAACAACAAATCACATACGCTGCACACACAAACCAATTGATGGATTCAAGTACTCATCATCTCCTTATGATGTCATCGTCCGACATGAATCCCCAAATGCGTCGAAACCAATACGCCCCTGCTGCACCTAAAAATGTTCTCCCTATGATTGAACAACCAGTTCAAATTGTACCTACATCGTTCATTTCCACAGTCAGACCCGGATTATACTCGAAATCACCTATGACTTCCACATTCCAATCCATGCCACCCCCTATGAAGATAACCGAGATATCTGATTTGTACACCTTCTCGCATAACAAACAGGTACCAAACCAACAACCCCCTTTACTCCCGCAACCACCCTCAGTTCCAACTCACGTAGGAGCCACACCAATTCATACTATCCCATTTTTATTTCCCCCTTCAGGCGCCATCAACACACTATTCATGGCTACACTTAATCTCCCAGGAACATTAGGACTACCTGTGTGGTACCTGCCTGCCCCAACCCCTCCCCCTCCCCCGAATGTCATTTTACAACCGATGCAACCCATCAATACTTCTAACCGTCCACCCCCTGGTGTAGCAAACATCCAGAACTGGCCACCTCCAATAGGGGGCACTACATCGACATCTAGTTATGTCCCCCCTCAATCTCGCCACATTGGGGGAAGAGATCCACAAACCTACAACACTGTACCCACAACTCGCACCCCCCCAGTGACTCCCAAATCAGCTAAAAATCCCCCAACCCGTGTGCTCCCTAAATGCTCCTTGTGCGACGATATAGGCCATGCTACCCATCAATGTCCACAATTATCGGCACTTCAAGACCATATGCAAATGTTGGATGATGACACTAACATTCCAGTTGTCAAACTTGAGCTTCCCCCTCAGCCTCATGATAAATATTTGCATACCAACCACCCTTGTGCGATATGCGGCATCTATGGCCATTATTCACATCACTGCCCTGATCTCCCAGATTATAGAGCATCACTATATGAACTGAATAATGTTGACCTAGAGATATCCCCTCTTCTCATTGAGGAAATATATCCCCCAAAATATTCCTCCTCAGAAGAAATTAACACCATTTAAACGGTTTCCACTGGAGACCCCTCTGTTCAGTCGACCCCTTCCACTGATCCCTTTGACACACACATTCAACCCTTTCAAATCGACGAGGAAACCACATGTCCACAACATGGGGGCAGGCCCAAAGCCATGCCTACTCATCATCATCGTGATTCTCGTCAGAGATACTGGGGGCATCCACCCCACAAGGGGAATCTCCCATCATCATATCATCACTTCAGTATGCCACCACGGCCCACAGCCTCATGGTATAGCCCCCCGCCAGCAGTTGCTCAATGTCCTATTGATCTCTCTCTGAGACAACATCTGCACCACATTGACACCTTTGAGTTAGGGGGCATAATAGATTACCTCGACCCTCGGATAAGGAGCATGATCAATCATTTTGAACCTTCCCCATCACATCTATCTCATTATTTCAATGACCCCATTGTTCAAACCAACACACATGTGATCCACAATCATAAACCCCATGCACATAGCATGGGGGCAGGTCATTAACCCTGCTCACTTTTTCACATGCTTGATCTCAACCATTTTTGAGGTCACATATCACTTGTATATCTAATATGATTTGATACACCTAGTATTCTTCCCCCATGGGTCATCATTTCTCCCCACCACTGCTTCCTTGGCTTGGTGGGCTCACCTTTATTTGTAGCCATTTTTTAACCTAGTTATTTCCTTTGACCATTCCGGAGTCCTTATGACCTCCGTTTTTCGCACTATTTGCACCGCCGGATTCATATTTCCGTGCCCGTGATGATGCTTGAGATCATTTCTCACTCTCACAAAAAAATTTCGGGCATTCGTTCCATGCCCCACAGCGCCTCGATTTGCATGCCACATTGGCTTTTGTCAGTTTATTGGCTATTTTTATACCATCGGATTCAGTTTTCCGAACTTGTGATGATGCTTGAGATCATTTCTCGTTCTCACCACCATATTTTTTGGGCATTTTTTTTACCTGCCCCTCATCACATCGATTTGCATGACACATCGGTCGTGGTCCATTTTTTATGAGTCTTACATCGCCGAATTCATTTTTCCGCACTCGTGACGATGCTTGAGACCATTTCTCATTCTCACCACCAGATTTTTCGGGTAGTTTTTCAAAATGCCACTCATCGCCTCGGTTTGTGTGCCACATCGACCATTTCCCATTTTTTTACGATCTTTATATTGTCGGATTCAGTTTTTCGCACTTGTGACGATGCTTGAGATCATTTCTCGCTCTCACCCCTAGAGTTTTTTGGCACTTTATCACATGCCCACCGTCCCCTCGATTTACGTGCCACATCGACAGTCGTCAGATTTTACAAATTTTCGCATCACAACTTATACATGAGCCCACCACTCCATCCATACTTCAATTATGTCGTTGTTTTGCTACCATTCATCATCCCGCAAGGAGGACCATTAGTGTTCCCCCCTATCACCATGCTTGATCCCCATACTCGCCCTTTGATTGAACACTTCCTCCTTGCCTCTCCATTATTCTTGTTCGGTATAATTTTATCCCTTTTTCGGACCGAGCAATGCCTTTACAAAAAAGTCACTTAGGGAGTTTATGTTAAGCTCTTTTCTGACTCCTAAAACAATGAAAAGATCGTCGAGCAACCTTGCTTCCCTTCATGCTCGCTAAAAGTATTTGAAAGGGCGTCTACCTGGTATAAGTTTACCCATTTTTTGGACCTTGTAGACTAATTACGAAAAATGAATACTCTAGTCACAACGGCTAGAAAAGTTTGCCATTTGCATCATTTTACGCTTTTTCGGGCCTTGGAGACTAACTTACGAAAAAGAACACCAATGGAGTCTACTTACCGCTTTCAGACTCTCTAAAATTGAAAGCAACCACGAGCAATCACCATCTTGGGCTCATATAAATCCACAGGACGGTACTCCACCACCACTACAGAGTCTTCTTATCGTTTTCGGACTCCTTAAAAATGAAAGCACTTACAAGCATGAACAGTCCTGGGCTCGCACAATTCCACAGGATAGTACCATTTCAGAGCACACTTTTATCCCTTCTTGGAGCTCATTAAAACTACGAAGAAGGACCCAATGGTGCTTCTCAGTGCCACAACAGATCAAATCTACCCATATGGAAACTTCCCCATTTTGGTCGCCTTTGTTCAGAGTATTCTGCAGTGTGTCACCCTGATACTCCCCCTACAGCATCCATCAGCTTCACCCCCCAAAATCGCTCAAGTCTGCAATACATACCCCTAAGCTATGATTTCCACACCTAAAAATCAGTTCCCTATGCTTCCAGGTCAACCATGTCATCATGCTCTGAACAAAGGAAGTTTGAGTCCAACCACTCCATCACCCCAGTTATTTCCCATCCCCATAGTATGACAGTCCTACCATCAGTACTATCACACTTCAGTTGTACACCTCGCACTCTTATCAAGGAAACATCATTGCCTTGGTAGTTTCCAGTCTCCCTCTGTCGACGCCAACCAAATCTATTCCAGAGGATAGACCTAGAGGTCCCCGTGCCTTGGACGCATCACCATTTGTGACGAGTGCCTATGGATCATTTTGAAAGGAGTCCTCAGTGCCTCTCCAAATGATTGGTTCTCACATGCTCGACTTCAACACCTTGATCGCATCATTGAGACTTGTACAGGGTATCGGTACTTTCAGTTATTTGTTGAAGACCCCGGATATCACCCGACTCTTCCACATTTAAGAGACTACTTATGGAAACAACTAGTTACATTTTCCTATGGATATCCGGGTTGCGTTTGCTGACAATATTCAGATGTACCCCAGTTTTATACTCCCTCGAGTATACAGTTACATATGCTCCTCAGAATTGACTTAGAGTTATTGAGTCCCTACAGATGTTAGACACCTTCAGTTTCAGCAGTTCATCAACCCTTCTGATACCTTATTTAGAACAGTTGTTGCTTTCTTTCCAGTCTATCAGTTATTCAGATCAGTCATGGTATGACCATGAGTACGTCCCAGATTTGTGTCCCCTCTGGACCATTATGATGTAACAACAGTTTTTGATGTATTATTCAGGTCCCCCTTCTTGGGCCTAATTGTTATGTATATGTCTTGATATGAGCATGGGTATGCCCGCCTCGTCCATTATCAGAGACTATTCCTCATTCATTTTGAGGCCATGTAATATTTTTTGTCTTTTGCAGCTTCCAAGGGGTCGTTGCTCCAGTATCCAACCGGTCTCTTCTCTCCTCCAAACCCCAGGAAAAAAGACAAAAGAACTATGATGTCTATCGGCCATACGATGAGCTCCTGCCCTCACACATCAGGGGGCAATCTGTTAACACCCAAAAAGTGCTCACTAGCTCATTCCCCTATTCACATGACCCGTTTGTCCACTTTTCCACCATTTGAGCCTCTAAAGCCATCAAAAGGTCACCAAAAAGACCATAATACACCATTTTCTCCTCAAAATATATATTTTTCCTCAAAAAACCCTAAAAAAGGGTCCAGAATTCCCAAAAAATATTAAAAGGGAATTAAAAAACATAAAATATTCAAAAAAGGAAAAAGAGGGAAAAAGAGACCTAAACCATGTTGGTTAATATCATTGGTTTCCTCAAAACCATAATGGTATTCCCCATCACCAAAAACTATAAAAAGGTGATAGGGGCTCCTCACTTTCCATCCATCATCCATCCTATCCTCATGCTGTCAAAATCGCTCTTGAGTTCTTTGACCATTTTAACAAACTTGGAGAAGAGACCATTGGAGCCTAGAGCACCTCAACCTTGGAGCTGCTCAACACCAAACATCCTCACCATTTGAGGTATTATAATACAAAAGTCATTCTTCGTTACATTTCTTGTTCTTTCTGTTAATCTTTTCAAGTTTATTGTTATATGCACATGTTAATGTTAGATTAGATTTATAATTGTTTTTTCTTTTATTCGAAGACTGCTATTATAAGTTAATAGGTGCATCCTTGCACATACTTGGTTGAAAAACCAAGCAACAAGTATGATTTTGAAATTCAGCATATTAAAGGGAAGGAGAACAAGGTTGCAAATGCCTTGATTCGTAAGGCAAAACTAAATTTCATTTCAACAATCAGTACTTATTCAACTGATTTGGAAAATCAGATTCTGGAAAAGAGTGAAATAGATGAAGAATAAAGAAAAATGAAGGAAAAGACAGCAAACAACAGTTCTGAAAATTGTATGGTAGATTTCAGCATGAAGCAAAACGGTATATTACTGTTTAAAAACAAATTGTATGTACTAGACATACCATAAATAAAATTTCTGATATTAAATGAGATGCAAAAAAGTCACTATTCTGGTCATTCGAGTTATCAAAAGACCATTACTATGCTGAGAAAAGAATATTATTGGCCCAGAATGAAGGATGAAGTAGCAGAGTACATAGCTAAATGTTTGGATTTCCAAAAAGTAAAGGTTGAACACCAACATCCTGCTGGATTGTTACAACCGTTACCAATACCAAGTTGGAAATGGAAAGTGATCAGCATAGACTTTATTACAGGATTACCTAAAAATCAGAAACAACATGATTCAATCATGGTGGTAGTGGACAAACTCAGCAAGGTAGCACATTTCATACCCATAAAGACTACTCATAAAGCTCTAGATATTGCAGAGATCTTTATGAAATAGATTTTTAGACTACATGGAATACCGAAAGTAATAATTTCAGATCATGACTCGAAGTTTACAAGAAACTTCTGGAGGTCACTGTTTAAAGGGTTGAACACAACTTTAAATTTCAGTACAGCATTTCATTCATAGACGGATGGTCAGACAGAAAGAGTAAACCAAGTTTTAGAAGATTTATTAAGAATGTATGTTAAGGATCAGCCTGGTAAGTGGGAAGACTACTTGCACTTAGCATAATTTGTTTATAATAATCACTATCATGCATCAGCCAGACTTAGTCCTTTTGAAATTCTTTATGGTAGGAAATATAATGCACTTGTTTCGTGGAATGATCCAGTAAATAGAGTTGTTTTAGGACCTGAATTATTGTAGGAGTTAGAACTAATTGTGAAACAGGTGTAAGGACATTTAAAAGCTGCCCAAGATAGGCAAAAGAGTCAAGTAGATTCAAAAAGAACTTATAAAGAGTTCCAGGTTGGTGAACATGTATTCCTGAAGGTAAGACCGAAAAAGAGTTCACTAAAATTGGGGAGTTGTGCCAATTTGGAACCCAGGTACTGCGGTCCTTTTGAAATATTGTCTAAGGTTGGAGCAGTGGCATACCAACTGGCTTTGCCACCAAACTTAAAAATACATAATGTTTTTCATATATCATTTTTAAAGAAATATGTGCACGATATTACTCATGTTGTAAACTGGAATGATGTACAGGTGGGACAAGATGGAGATTTTTCGGTGGAACCGGATTGTATCCTCGGAAGGAGGGAAACTATTCTCTGGAATCTCAACATTAGGCAAGTGAAGGTGCAATGGAAGCACATTAGCCTAGAAGAGGCAACCTGGGAGTTTGAGAGTAGTATGCGGGAAGCATACCCAACTCTGTTTCAGGAACACTCAAGGAGTGATTAACCAACATCGAGAATGATGTTGAGATTCAAGGGCGGGTGTATGTCACCTACCCAAATTTCTGAAAATCATTATTTTATTTGCAAAATACTTTATGTTAAATTTAATTACAAAGTTTTGTAATTATGATCAGTTTTGATCAAGGATGAATGTAATTACTGAATATTATTATTTAAATTAATTAATTAGGAGACAAACACCCAAGGGGACTGTTAAATGAGTGTTCACTGACCCATTAGGAGGAATGGAAGCTGTTGGAAGGTATGGGACAGATGGCAGCAGTTGCATCACACTACTAGCTGTTGGTTATGGGACAACTACCCCTAAAATATGGCATTATTCCCCAGGTGAAGGGAGTGAGCAGGCAGCTCATTGAATGACCCAGTAACATTTGAAAAGGCCTAGGCAGCCTACAAAGGCAAATTCGAATTGAGCAGGCAGCTCTTAATGAATATTTTCTGCAGAATATTTTCCTCATATGCATCAGGTGATCACTGAGAGATTCGAATAGGGAGGCTAGTGGTGAGTGCAATCTTAAGTCTGCAAATTGCTGAGAAGAACCAGAGAAACTAGTGCAGGTCTATTGGACTGCTAGTTCTTGAATATTCAACAGTTAGTGCTACTGCAAGTGAAGGTCCTATTTCTTGAGTTTTTTTCCTCCTGGTGGTTCAGTGAACAGGCTCAGGCATCCTAAGGTAGTACTTGACTGTTTTTAGGAATTGGTTGGGTGGAATAGTCTTCTTGGGTTGTTTGTTTCCCTACAGATTTATCCAAGTTCTCACAAATTTTCTACCTTATCTTAGTTAGTAGATTTGTTCTGTATATTTAGTAATCTCTGGTTTTTTTTTTTCGAAATTGAATCTAATTCTAAATTTATTTGAAGTCTGAAAGTTAAAGTTTAAATGATGTTTTGAATTGACAAACCAGTATCTATATTTTTCCCCATGTTGTTTTGTGCATCGTACTCCAGTATAGATACGCAAATTAAGAATAGATGATAAGATAGGCATTTTTCCATTGAATTCGATAAGATAAATATAGTAATTCATATGTTTATCAGTTTCTACCCTATAGTAATTAATTTTAGAACGTTTTGTATAATATTTAATATATATATAAAATGCTTCCTTAGTTATATGAAAAACAAATAATGTTTACTTCCTGTACAGTTGCATTGTATCATTCTTATCATCACTATGTACATAGGAATTAGATAGAAATCATCTTTCTACATATCCTATTATTTTTGCATTATACAACAACATAGTCGCAATAAATGAATGGGATCATCACATCAAGACTGTACATAACAATCATCACATAGTTTTTCACTTTGCACATATAAATATTGTTATCGTTTCTTACTATAACTACTTCCTATAGTTTTATAGCTTAAACAAATATTAAAATCATTATAAACATTTTATTGCTAACAATCTTTTCATTCATTAGACAGTCGAACTGTAAGTGTCGATTTCCAATCTGAGTTCATTTTCTTTAACCCTAGCTGCATTTGTATTTTCCATTTCCATCGTTTTTACATTTTGGAACAAAAACAATCAATCCAAGCTACGAATTGAAATCCTAGTTTCTTTTTCAAAAACCTTTTTAAAAGGGCTCTTATCAAACTTAAGCATCTCTCAGAAACGAGAATCGATTTAGGGTTTGAACCCGGTTTTCTTTCCATTCTTAAAAATGAAAGAGAAAAACCATTTCATCTATTTGTGTTCTACAGTACAACTTACACAGGCTGCAAATCAAAGCCAAAGATCATTTGGAAATACATTCAATATCTATTCAAACCAAAATGCAAACTAGGGTATGGCCCATACATCTCCATTAAAACGATTTTGAAACACCATTTCCTACAGCATATTACAGAATTATTAACCAAGACAAGTTTCACAGACCCGACTTACGTTTTACTCATTAAGTTTCAGTTAGATACCAACGAAGATACAAGCCTTTTCGGGTTCACATTCTACATAGTTATCTTCTACAACAGAGTAGATAAACCATAGCTTGAAGAATCACGATGTCAACTTATAGCATCAAGTCTTTTAACACAGTCGTTTTACACAAGGTTAAAAAGCATACATTTCTTTACCAAGAAGTCATACATTGTTTTTACAATAAACAAGCCCTTGGCTCCAATTCATATTTTCATACTTTAAAAACAAACAGGTCACAACCATGAGTTTATATCTCAAGAATTTTTACAAAGACCCAACTTCCAAAAAATGAAGTCGTTATGCTTAGAAACGAAAGTTACAACATGTTTTTCCAAAAAAACAAAACATACAGGGTTTACATCCAAGCTCAACATTGGAAACCAGTCCTCAAAACTCTCGACATTGACGAGCTTAACATTCCCCAGTTTTGACGAAGATAAATATCAAGGTATAAACCAAAAACCATTTAAACAACGAAAGTTACAACACCGAAAACATAAATCATTTGTTTTACAACGGTGCTTCGAAGTTCTTCAAACATCAAACAACAACGAGTCACGACCAGAACCGGTATCCATCTTGAAACCACATCAACCACAGGCGTACAGCACCTACGAGGGTTTCGGAAGACCCGGAGCTTACCCGATTTGGAAGCACGATTTATTTTCTAATACCCTTGCTCAAATATTTATCCATAACCTGCAACTGTCAAGAACGATAGTTAAATTTGAGACAATTGCCACTTTCTAAACTGAAAGATGAATTACATTAAAAGAATCATTGTTTGCTACAGGAAAATTTTACCTTGCTGTAGAATACCAAAGCCTTCTACTTTCACCAGTTCAACAATGACTCCACGCTGAAGGCGAGATAAGAAACCCTCGGTCCAATTACACCAGGCATTTCTTTTACTCAAAACTAAAACGACAAGCTCCAGAAAATTATCAACCTTTGAAACTATAAACAAGTACCCAAACTATTACAAACGACGCCATTACAATGGCTTAAACCTGCAACTCAAATCCTACTTACAGGAATCGAGGTCGAGACCACTTGACACTTGCTAAACCCTAGAAATTTCAGCAGCCTATCGGCCATACAAACTGTAACAATAGCATAATGAACAACATTCAAACCTCTTAAACCAAAACGATGATAGAATTTAGGGTTTGTCGTCTAATGGTTCAATCTCATTGCAATCAATGATCTTGATCAAGCCAGCGAGTTTGCATTGGGTCGATCAACCCTTACGTTTAATGCTCTATCTTTTCACAATTGCCACGAGGGATCATGGTGGATTGTTTTCACATCAAGCTCAGAGAATATCAACTCACAACCGTTTCCAAGTAGTCTCGGATTACAACCGTTACAACGTTCTTACATTACGTGGAGTGGTGGCGATCCTTGTCACCTGGATATTTCTTTTCAAGCCTTTATTACATGATCGATACTCGATCTCCTTGGTAGCTCGAGACTCACGCCATTAATGAACTAGCATTCGCCACCCTGCCAACAATTAATTCATGTCAGTACTTTGAAATAAGCGCAGGGAATTACAAACAAAACCTTATGTTAATATTCATATAGTGAATAATAGTTTTCACATTATAGCTACGGCCTAGACTTATTGTATCGAGGCTTAAGTTATCCATTTATATTAAATCTTGATTTGTATATTATTTTTAATATAGTGTAATGCAATATGAATTCAATATTATAAACTTCTACATACAATGTGTATAGTTTAAAACGTCAAGGTAACACTTAGGACAAAAATCTTTAGATTGATTTGGTTACTACATTGTTCATAAGTCTTCATTTTCATAGCTATTAAAAAGAGGTAAGAGTATGTAATTGTTAATTTTAAATAAGACCATGATTCATAACTAGTATAAAATCTATGCTTTGGCTATGGACTTCATGTCTTATCTCTTATCACATTGTATATGATGATTTACAAAACATTTATGACTTTAATAGTACACAAGTACTTATTATTTCAAGATGACGATAGTGTTAACCTTTACAATGATGATAATGCTAGCAACTATTCTGCCAGTCTGATGATGTTATTAAACGACATTTGGAAAATCATAGTGGAGATGTAAGACAGTGCTGGAAGACCAGTAAGCAGTACTAGACATTCATACCTAAAGATTTTGTTTCTGCAAAATATTTTCACAACATATCTATTTTTTTTACGTTGAAATTGAAATACACTCGTAATTTTAAACTATGCAGCCATGAAACTTCTGCACAATAGAACATTCAATTTTCTTTAGCATTGTAGCTAAGTAAGCTCTAGGGTACCTTGTAGGACCCCCTTATGCATCAAAATTCAAATTATCAGTATCATTGCAAAAGAAATAGTGTCGCATTAAAATCTGCTCTATTAGTACATTTGTTACCATAATCATGTCAGTTATTAATGTATTTAAATTATCACTGTCACATTACTACTAAACAAAATTAAATCATGTTTTAGTACTAACAGTTGTTCAATTAATTGCTGTCAAAATCAACATTTATTATTCCGCAATCTTAAAATATCATAATTAATGTTGCATTCAAAAATTTTAAATTTTTATGAAAATTCGGGATGTTACATGCAGGGAACAAAAAGAAAAGGATTGGATGCAGGAAATCCAATACATACTCGGGGCACTCAAAGAAAATTTGTAGGTTGCACAGAACCAACAGAAGGTGAATGCAGATAAGAACAGAACATATTGAACCTTCCAAGAAGGTGATTTGGTCTATTTGTGGTTGCAACCATACAGGAAATCCACTCTGAAATCAAAGGGGGGTGAGAAATTTATTCCAAGGTTCTATGGACCATACAATATCACAAGGAAAATTGGTGAATTTTCCTATGAATTAGATCTTCCCTCAGGGGGAATCATACACAATGTTTTTCATGTGTCGTGCTTCAAGAAAGCAGTTGGCCAACAAGTAACTATTTTAGAAGAATTTCCTCTTCTCGATGATGAAGGACACATGGCCTTAGAACGAGAAAACAAATTGCAGGTTAGATAAAGGAAGTTGAGGAGCAGAACCATTAAGGAATATCTAGTGCGATGGAAGGGGTTGCCTAGTGAATATGCAACCTAGGAAGGTGAACAAATTCTACAACGTCCCGGATTGCACCTGCTTGAGGACAAGTCGTCTTTGTTGAGGGAGTATTGTCATTTTCCTTCCCTAGGGGCCATTTTGTCAAGACTTGGACCCTCCAATCCCTAAAGGTCTAGGAAGAAGAATTAAATTAAGGATAATTAATTGGAATGAATTTTTTGTACAAGGCCTATAGTAATTAATATTTTTATAATTAATGCTTTCTCATTATTTATCAATTTTTTGGAAAGCAATGATGTTCACATGGCTAGGAGGGCGCATGAGGACAAGGTGGACCTCACCTACTCAAGTGGAAAAGTTGGAAACAATAAGAAGTCATCTAAAAGCAAGGTGGTAGCATAAAGAGATAGAAATTGGCAAAAGCAAGAAAAACAGGAAAAAACAAAAAGAAGGTCAGTGTAGAAAGCAAGTTGTTTGAAAAAGAAGGCAACATCCAAAAAAGCAAAGTAGGGATCACTTGCCAAATTTAGTTGAAAGACACAAAGCAAGCAAGTTTTACAAAGCATAATTGTTGCTAATTCTCTCAAGGAATGCGCTCTCACCTCTCACGTGTGCCAATGGATTTCCCAGGAAGCTACCTAAGTTAAAAAATAAGGCTAGTGAGCACCATTCACATATTTTGTTCAATTATTTATGTGTCGTGAGAGCTTTTTCTACTCAGAGTTGACTGATGTGCCCCAACCAATGCTTGGGAGATGAACCTCAATGCAATTCATGTTCTATTTTGTCCATGATCAGATCCAAAGCCATGGAATTCTGATATAAATTTCTACATCATTCCATTATTGAATAATATTAAGCATCCATAGAGAGATCCTCAGTCACAGTGCCATTGGAAGAGTTCTTGAAGGAGTTCATCCGGAGGAAGTGATCCATTTCAGTGAAGGAACCCCTATGCAACTCATGAATTCCAGTGTGCCCTCCATCTGCAGATACCATATCTGATTTCATACACATTTTAGATCCATTGTAGAACTTCTTCTTCTTCTCCTCCTCTCATACTCATTCTCTCAGTTTGTAAGATTTCTCTAGCATTGGAGACTCCTTGAAGACATGAATGTTGTAGCTCCTCTAATATATGCTCGGGACTTCAATTTTGAATTTATTCTATTAATAAACTTATTTCAGGGATCTTATATACTTTAGAAGCAAATTTGGCAAGCCTCTAAGGCAATTTGGATCAAGCAATTCAAAGACTAGCTCTTTAAGCATTTTGTATTGACTAGTTTTACCATTTTTGTAATTCATAGCTATGTATAAGTCATTTTTTTGTTCTTATGGTCATTTATGAATCCTGAGACCTTAATGAATCATATCCAACCATTTAACTGATTATTTGAAGGAATCTCATCTTGTTTGGAATAACTTGGAAAACTACTAGTTGAGCAGTCCAACATAGCGCCCTTGCCTCTTTTTCTCCCAAACTCAACTAGAACCTCCAAAATTATAATAATATTCTCTCCAACACCTGATTAGGAGGTTAATATCTAATATATTCCATTTGGTTACATTCATGTGTAATCATTGAGCCTAGTATGCATATGCTGGAGTGCTCGGTTGCCTCAAAATAGACATCAGCCACAGCTATTGTTGAAATTAAATGGCCTTAGTACGTTGTGCATAGGTCTTAGAAGTTGGCCGTGAAACTGATACCTTTTTTATGCACATTCACCCATACATTTTTCATATCCTAAATATTACAAATTCCTAACCTTGGGGGGAAAGCTACTCTTGTGTCCAAAACTAGTTTTTTTGCAACTAGTTTTGGCATAAGTTAATTCATGTGTTAATTGATGTTTAAAATTATGAATTGAAATAATATCTTTGATATAAGATCAGGGATATTACATAGCTAGTCAAAATTGACTAGTGAATGTGCAAGGGTGTGGAAATTGGAAATGGATGGAATGGATTTCAATAGGTAGGACAGAGGCTCTACAATATGTGGTTGTAGGTGTTTTGCATAAATTAAATAGAGGAAATAATATAAATTAATGTGCTTATTTAGGATTTGATGAGTGTTTTGTCCAATTTGGCCTAGGGAGAGACTAGACTTATAGCTTGAGTCAACTAGCACAAGATGTGGGTGAATTTCTGGACATATACAATGGATGGGACCAAATTTATCTTATGTAGCTATAGGATGAATTACTTGGTCATTTGGAAGTACATAAGTTCGATAATTAATCTCAAACTCAAAAGATGTCAATTTCCATGCATAACTGAGAGAGAAAGAAGACATAGAGTGGAACCAAATGGAGCTTTCTTTATTATCTGGGGTCATCATGGACCATGTACATCAGAATGGATGTGCTAAGATTATAAATTAGAGTAAAAGCATGAGAAGAATACTAGATAGAAGAGAAGATAGATATATAGTGAATATGTGATCCCTCTACACAATATGGATCCAATATTTTATGCAGCTCCTCAGAAGACACCTGCAAACAAAAGTGCACTAGTCTTGGACACTGGGAAAACCTTCTAATGAAAGAGGAAGATGTGTGAATTCTCAAGTGCACCATTGTTCTAGTAAATGGAACTAGAACGGATCATAAACCGAACATAAACTCCAACCTCAGTACTAGAGTAGAATAATGAAAAGGAACTATGAAACATAATGAGTAAGACTGAGTGTCTTCCTCCACTTGACCAATGCCTTGGTTACTTAGTGGCAGAAGGGGGCCATCATCCAACTGTTATCAAGGGGAGCATCACCTAAGACTTAGGAAGCTAAATATTTCCTCCTTTAATAAGCCAAAACTTGATTAGTTTCCCTTACTATAGAGTAATACCATGGGCCAATGAAAACCAATAGCAAAATTAGTTTTCCCACTTAGTTAATACTAGTGGAAAATACCATGGGAATCCCAAAACCATCAACCATGTAGCACGTAGTTTCCAACTTCCTTCCTTAATGCACTAGTCTCCTTAGGGAAATGTGAACAAGGTTATTTCCCACTTATCTTGGGTCATAAATGTCCTTCAAGTGGTCTTAAGTGCTCCCCAACTCATTCCCTATATTTAAGGAACCTCACCAAGTCAAAAGTGGAATTTATTTACTTTCTTATCCTTTCCTAATAATTAGGATCCAAGTTGGGGTGGCAGGAGCGGGTGGGATCATATATGATCTTGGAAGAAATATTATCAGAACTTCCACTTGGGGTATGGGAAGTCACACCTACAACTTTGTCGAATGGACCACAATGATGCAAGGTATGGAATGTATGTCTGATCTTCGTATTGAATACTTTATCATGCTTGGAGACTCTAGGATTTTTATTCATGCCATGATAGTATAGAAAAGAACTCAAACAATAAAAAATGGCTTCTAGTATAGAATCTATAAAATGTTCCCTAACTACTCCAAGATTCAGTTCTTCCATGTCAAAATATGCCTAAATGGGGCGGCCGACCGAACGGCCAACCTTGGCACTCGGCTAAAGGAGGGGGATCTCTCTCTCAATGACTCCCCCCCTACTATTAAATGGTGTTGTGCCTCCTAATTTCCTATTTAATGAGGTTCGTGAAGATCAAGGTTGTGTTCCTTCAAAGAAGAAGAAGGATGACAGATGGTTTTTTCATTATCTTCGTTGGCTTTGGAGTGTCTTTTCCATTTGCTCCTTCATTTACTCGCTTTCTGTCCGAGTGTACTGATCCAGTCGATAAGAAGTATGAATTTCCTTGGAAATTTATGGCAAACATTCTTCCTGCTATGGAGATGGATGGTTTAAGAGATATGCAAGAGAAATTATCCAACCTACATTTCTTTGGAAACTTGGTGTCTAAACTGCATTTTCCGCATCAGAGAGATAACCAAACACAGGAAGAAGGCTCTAATCCATGGAAGGAGAGAAGGATGCATCACCCAGAGGAGGACCCTGGTTTATAATATGTTATGAAGGATATTGGTGGTATAAGAGGGGATTTAATTAATCTGAAGAAGATGGCCCGGTGCATTTACGAGATTTCTAAAGCCAGTCTGGAAGAATCCAGACAGACTGGTTTGGATTTGACTCGCTTTGAAACCCACATTGAAGACGCATAAATGGGATACTAGGTTCAGAAAGGCGAGGTCAAGGATTTGATGAAGAGCGTGGCTGACATGGATAAGGACCTAAAGTCCAAAAGTTATGGTGTTCATCAAAGCGTACTGGAGCTAGGGCATATAATAAAGGAGCAAAGTTTGAATAATGCAGAATGCGATGAGAGTCGATTTGTGCAGTTGAAGGAAATCATTGATGAAATCCTTGCAGATGTCAATGGCCTACAGTCGTTCAACCATGAATCAGCAGGAGAGAAATATGTGAACAGTCCAATGGATGTTGCTTCAGCCTCGTAGCCCAAACTTGAAGATAATATAATCCAGGAATGAAGCTTTGTTCTTTTTGCTTAAATTATAGATTTTGTTTGCCTTCTGATAGGAAATAATTTTATCAGAGTTTATACTGTTAGAAGCAACATATATAGCTTAGTTTAAAAATGTAAAATTCACAAATAGGTGGAGGCTTTTGTGGCCATGTTTTGTACCGATTCTCTAGTTTTGGACTTTTTAAACTCTTTCACTATTATGTTGCCCTGGGGGCGTCTGTATTCTCACTCTTTTTATATAATACAAACTCTCTTTCTTGCTATGTTAAAAAAAAGAATTAGGATCCAAGTTTGTCCACTTTTCTACACCATCATTATTCCATCCTAACCAACTTCCTTATCCATTCCTTGAGTGCCCTTGACCCAATTTAATCATTAATTGCCCACTTAAATTCATAATTACAATTTGACTTGGGAAAATATACTCCAATTAATTCCCAGAATATTACTTTTGCTCCATAATTCGAATTGGGAATTATTTGTGGCTTAATTATCCTTTTAATAATTATTTTTGGACCTTAGGATAATTTACTTAGGCAATTTTAACTTTAGCCACCAATTAATTGTTTTAATTATTTTTTCTAGCCAATTTTATCATGTGAACCTTAGGCAACATTTGGGGATATGACATGATCCCATCACTCGTTTTGAGACGGTGAATGTAAATACTTGTTCATGGGCTCTCTTGTTGAAGAAGAAATCCCTCTCTTCCTCAAAACTAGTGCCTCCCTTCATTTCTATCCATACCTCCATTTCATGGTTTTATCAATTAATCATAGCCATTTTTCACCAATATAGCCTTATTTATGTGTTGTCCATATCTAGATTCTCCTTTGTGCTTAATTTTTATCACTAGGCATCCTATCAAATGGCTCCATAACTTTAAATAATCAATTTCTTCATTCTCTCCACACAATCATTAGTTAGGTTTTAAGTCTGATGCAAAAGTGGGGGAAAGGAAAATTATCTGAAAAGGATTCAATACTCTGCACCCTACATACGAATATAGAGATGTGGTTGATGTGGCATGTGGAGGCTAGAGAATGGTGTGGTGTAAAATAAGAAATGTGGAGAGATTTTTATAGGGAAATGTGGTAATGTGATGCAAAAGGTAGCATAGTATATAGGGAATGAATCTCCACACTTTTCATGTTAGAAAGAAATGTATAATTGTGGGAAAATGGCATGCCAAAGAATCTCTATAACTAGTGGAAACAGGGTAATCATTAATGATACTAATAAAGAGCATTCCCTTTCCTATCACACTATTTCATTGTTTTGGATTCTATTCAAATGCTTAAATTTACCCAAAAAAACATGTCATTTTGAGGACTAAACTAAGGGAAATTTACATGAATACCTTTTAGTTTTTGGGTTTTGATTATCAAGCGAACTACACCTTCTAAAAACAAATAGAGTATTTGAGATTTATGTTTCTATTTTCATTTTCTATCTCTTAAAGGGTGGGAGTCATAAAATTAATTATTAGGTTTAAAAGTGATAAAATAATCTCTTCATTAATGTTATTTGTTGAAATGATTAGATCTTTATTTATAGTCATCACTAGCAAGGGGAAGCTACTACTCTAGTTTCTCCCAACCTTACTTTCATTGTTTGGAGTGGAGCATACACCACCCATCACAAAATTTATATGGTCAAATGCTTGGCGTTTCTAAAATTTATATACCTAATGATGTTGAGGAAATGATATTTTAAAATAGATAGCCAAGGAGCTACCAGAAGTTAAATCACTAGTATGTAGGAACTTCGATATGTTTGAAATTCGCGGGAGAACTAACTCTCTCGAACCATGAATCCATTGTATTCTCAATCTCTTCAGAGGCTAAAAGAACGAGGATTTAAAATTATACCCACTTTTGCTTAATGTCTCCTATGTTTAGCACCCTAGATACCTAAATTATATTAAAAGAGTGTGGAAACTCCTTACCAATTTGAGAGGTAATAAAAATTCATTAGTTTGGTGGGGAGTTTAAGTAATCATGTGACTATTCTCGCACATGGATGTGGGAAATCATTTGCATCAATTAATGACAAGTGGCACAAGTCTATAAAGGATTAACCTAAACAAATATGTTAGAATATTTCATTTAGCATGTTTAGTTAAAAGAATGAAGCTCATGAAGCCAAGCTCTACCTTTGTTTTCAACGTTGATGAAGTTCGCTGATATTGATGGGCTTAGATATGAACGGGATTACATTGGATTAAATCTAGTGACAAGTCAATGAAGGTTATTTTAAATCCCTAGCCACCAAGGAATCCATTAAGAAAATGGTTGCAAATAAACTAAGGGGAAAATAACCAAGACGGAGGATATTGAAAAGGATTTTTTGAGCCATTAAATGCTTGTGCTCAATCCCAAGGAGTTAAAGATGAATTTAAGGTGGTCATGTAGACATGTGTGGATGTTGTCCCATGTCATAACCTAAATGATGTCATTGTCATTATTCCACATGGATGTAATGTTGAATTGTGATATAAAGGTATAATCATCAATTCTTAGTTGTAAATCATTTTATTTCATATTGTTTTTCATCCCACAAGTTTTTTGTTTTTTATTATGTTTTGATTCAAGAATCAATAACTAGTTAGTGAATTTGGTGTTAATATAATTATTAAATTCATTAGGAGCACTAAAAATAATAATATATTTTTCTTCAACTGTCTTTTTTATTCTAAATAGTGTTGAAACACATTTACTTAAGGTGCTAGGAAATATTCCTTTTTTCTCTTTTATTAAAATCCATTTTTTATCTGTCTCCCAAGGAGTGGACAGGAGGACAACAGAGTCGATTGAATGATTCAAGCTCTATTATGGTGGAAGCGAATAATACTAGAATGAATAAGAAAACCAATGTAGGTAGTGACCAAACCAAAACAACTGAAATCAATAGACACTACCAATCACATGAAAAAGCAAGTCAGGAATTGATAATGGAGAAACCCCAAGGGTGAAAACTTCAAATGTAATGAGAAGCCATCTATAGGACATTAGTATTCTAAGTCTATAATATAAACCTTGTATCAAGGTGTACTGAGTCGAAAAACTCATTTACATGAATGGAGGTTGAATGAAGGATGGGTGAAAAAACAATCGAACCTTCTCTTTCGAAACTCATCTTAATGCTATCAAGAAAAAGGAACCCTTTCATATTTGGGTTTAAATGCATATATACAAATATGAGGGACACTTAGGTTCCTACCCATCATGTTTCAGTTACAACGAAGTAGTTACGACTTGATTGAGGATACCAACCATTTTATTTCCATCTTTCGGCTAGAAGAAGATGAAGAGAGATTGTTTCCATGTCAATGCCATCTTCCTGGTGCCTTATTATTGTTCACAATCTCGACTGGCATGTGTTTGAGTCATCGAATATCACAGGGCATGTATGATGAAAAACTCTTGAAAAATAGTGTGTGAATTGATTAAGTTGATGGATTGACTGATTTGCATCTTCGATTGAGTTGATGGATCGACTGATCCATAGAGTTGACTAATTCATTTAGACTGAGGTCGATCAAGAACTCGACTAGTACTAGGAACTATTCGATGGTTCCAGCTGAGTCCTGGAATGGAAAAAACCTTCCCCCTTAAGTGGCAATGGTCCCCATTTCCTTCTTAAGAAGATGAGGAAAGTTCATCTCCAATTCGGTGAGATGATACCACATTCCTTGAGTTGTAAGTTGTCTTTCTTTGGCCACTTCAAACAAAAGAATTGTCTGTGTCCTTGTGTGGCGTGTTTTTCATCGGACAATGGTGTAAAAAACAAGGGGATCTTGAAAATATAGATGGATGTATTCTATACCTTTCGGTTGTAAGTCGATTTGTTCCAACATTGGTGAAAAATACGGTCGAAGCAAGTCCACATTAAATACTAGATGCAAACCCAGGTATGGTGGAATGTTAAGCTTGAAATCATTTTCCCCAATTTTCTCAAGAATAGTGTAAATACCATATTGTAAAGGATTCAAATTCCTCTGTGGGCCGCTAAATACTTATTTCTTCAGACGTACCGAGACCTAGTCCCCAATTTTGAATGAATGAGGAATGTGATGCTTGTCGTGTCGGGCCTTGGCTTTCTCACTAGATCACTGCAACATCTCCTATTGTTGTTTATGAATATCACAAACCCTATCCTTGAACTTGAGTTCTTTGTTGACCTCTCTCTATTCATGGTCTTTGTCGATTATACTAGTCGGTCGGTTGACTAAATCGATAAGCGCTAAGGGATGAAATCCATAACAAAATTCAAATGGAATCTTTCATGTTGAATTGTCTTGTTCTCAGTTACAACTATATGGATGTATGGAATACTTTCATCCCGTGTTTTTTGATGCCTGTGGTTGTACATCCAGAGAAATTGTACCACTATGTGATTCACAACTTCCATCAGTCCATCAGTCTAAGGATGGAATGTGCTCAACATAGATAGTTGTGTGTCGAGTTGCTTCCAGATTGTTTTCCAAAAATTGGTGACAAATCAAGAATCTATGTAATAGATTATTGTAGTTGGTATTCTATAGTGTTTCAAAACATGCTCGAATAATGTCTAAGCAAACTAGTGTGTTGTTGTAGTCTTCTTCTGAGGAATGAGGATAGCCATTTTAGAGAATATTTCAACCACTACCAGGATTGCATCATGTTGGTGTTTGGTGATAGGATATCCAATAAAGTAATCCAAGGAAATGGATCCTCATGGTCAACTTGGAATGGGTAATGGTGTATACAAACCGTCTCATCAATTTGGTGGCTTGGAAATGGAACAAACCATGCATGACTTGACATACTTTTCAAAATCCATCTTGAGTGAAGGCCAATAGAAATACTTCTAAAGTATTGTAAGAGTATTTACCACTCCAAAATGACCTATTTTTTTTTGTGGTGTGCATCCCAAATGAGCTTATGTATGTGCTCACCTAGAGGTGCAAAAAGTTGTATGAGCTTGTAAAGAAAATGTTATTCAAGTGGTAGTCGAGAGAAATTAAATGAACTATATGGATTTGTTGATACACTAAGGAGAAGTCGGTGTCTTCTTCATACAACCACGGCCAAGTAATGGTGTCATAACCATGCATAATTAACAGTGAGAAGTGAAGTGATTGGTGGTAGGCTAAGGAAATAACCTAGTGCATTGGCATTTCCTTTCTGATGTAGGTAACTAATCCACTTGAGTTGTCTCATCATCTATTGTAACTTAGATTGTGACGGAGCAAACTGTAGAGGCTTATGGTCTATATGAATGATTGTTTATTTTCCTAGAATGTAGTGTATCCAATGCTTAAGTACTTGTACAATGGCATACAGTTCCTTTTCATGATTTGAATACTTGCAAACAATCTCACTGAAATTTTATGAATGGAACGCCATTGGATGACCTGCTTGAGTGATCATGGTTCCCATATTATAGTATGATACATTGGTCTTGATTTAGAATTGTTGATGCAAATCAAGTAGCACGAGTACTGGAGTTGTGCAAATTTTGTTCTTGATTTGTTTAAAATATTTTTGTTTTGTTGTTGTCCATTTGAAAATTGTCTTTACACCTACTTTAGTCAATTGATTCATTGGTCAATCTATATGATTGAATCCCAACACAACTCTGTGATAGAAATTTGTTAAACCAAGGAAACTCCTTAGTTCATGAATGTTTCCTGGAGCAGGCCATTCCCTGATGACTTGCATCCTTTTTGTTTCGAATCGAATGCATGTTGAGTCATTCACATAGCCCAAGTATTTGATAGTATTCATTGAACAAGATAAATTCTCCAATTTCAATCATAGTTTTTGTTGTCTAAGAGTGTTAAGAACTTGCTAAAGCTGTTGCAAACACTCATCCCACAATCTAGTAAAAATCAAGATGTCATTAAGATAAACATTGACACATTTTCTTGCAAAAGGTCTAAGATCATCATTTGTATATGTAATAAAAGTTGCAGGTGTGTTATTTAAATCAAAAGGAATGACTAACATTCAAATATACCTTCCCTGGTTTTGAAAGCAGTATTCCATACATCTAAGGAGTCTGTGGGAATTTGATGCTATCTCAAATTGAGGTTGGGTTTGGTAAAGAATTTAGCATATTTCAAATAATCAAGTAAATCATCTATTATATGAAGAGGATATTGATTCTTTACTGAAATCTTATTGAGAGCCTTGTAGTCAATGCACATGTGTTGTCATGTCCCCTTCCATCAATCCAACTTAAGGGAGGGAACATGAACTAAATTCGGGCTTCTGGATTTTGCCCCATATTCATTTTAAAAATTCACACAAATAAAATGTGTGCGCAGATTCATAATACAAAGAAACAGTGGAAGTAAACTCCATCCACAACACATAGCATGCATAAAAAAGCATAATAATCATAGGCATCATTTATAAACAACCAATGTAAGTATCCATTCCATTCAACACTTGAATAACTAATGAATTGAAAACAATGAAGCTTTCATTGAATACTTATCTTGAAATGAAGTTGTCATGAGCAACTGGCTATGCAAGCACAACGTTCCACCAAACCATAGGCGAGTTGTGCTCATCAATATCTCAACACAATTTCCACCCCCAAGATGGGCATGATTTCCAAAAGGAAAAGGGAACAACAAACTCACACATAGACAAGTATATACCACATCTCAGCCAAGCCAGTCCATAACTATGTTTATCAGGCTGTCAAGGAAGTAGAGGGAAGGGAATTGCTAATCTAGTGAGCTCAATCCATCAATCTATCGGAACCTCTACAAGATTAGCTAGCTTGGCACCCACAATACCTACACACCCAACACAAGGAAGGTAACCCCTTCACTGCTCCACGGTCCCTCGGGCCATGCCTTCCCTTCTAGTGTTATTCAGGGTGTGCATAGAAAAGTATCCAAATCCCTATCGTCTTCAGTGAGGTTAAACCCTTCGCTAGGTTTATCAAGCCAAATCCAAATCCTTTTCTACTCTTGGTTTCTTACACACAAGTTCAAGCCAAAAATAGGGATGTACATAACCCAAACCATAGAAATATCCCACACACAACAAGGCATAATTGTTGGTCATAGCAAAACATTTTAGCTGTGGGATTCACAAAACACGATTTCCATAAGTGTTCTAAATTGTGGGCACACCAAAATGATTTTTTGAGAGGGGAAACAATAGCTAGAAGCTACAATTTGAATTCCCAGCAGGTACACAAGAAATTGAATAGAAAAAACGGATCTCATAGAACCCCAATTTGATTTTCTTTCTTCCTCACCATTCTACAACACCAAAGACAAATTTACCAACTAAAAAATGAAGGAAAACACAGTAAATTCATGGAGGAAAACGCCCAGCAAAGCAAGAGGGACGTGATGGAACAAAACTCATGGATGAATGAATGGAATGGAAGCAATTTTCATGGATCTTATCTTGCTCAAGAATCCAAACACGCTTTTCAAAAATGGTGGCTTTCTCATACATGAAATTGGAGATCCATACTCTCCATTTCCCAAAACAATAACTACTTCAGCCATCTCTTGGAAGAATTAAATGATTGGGTGAAAAATTCAACATGGGTAGTTGATGGTTCATCGGTTCTCTCATTGGCACTTGGCTTGAAATTATTGGCTTCAAGGGTTTGAATATTTCCATACCTATTCCTTGTAAAATCATGCCCCCATACTCTTGTTTCCTTGCATAGCTAGTTGGGGGTGTTTTCATTAAAATACATTTACATCATATTTATGTTTTCCATCGTGTCAAGCTAACATGCAATCCACGTGCATCGATTTTTAATTTCAGATACAAGAACGATAAATCGATGGAGGGGCCTTGGCCTTGAGCTCCTCACCATGATTTTATAACGATATTACATCATTTACATGTTTAATGCAATGGGGTCAAAATCAGGGTATTACATGTGCCATGTACCATCTTTCTTAGGGACTAGGATGACTAGACTTCCACAAGGAGAGGAGTTGGGTCGAATATTCCCTTTGTCAATCAAGTCTTCAATTTTTCCATGGATTTCTTCGTTCTCTAAAATAGACCTTATGTAAATAGATCCATTGGGAAATGAATAACTAGGAACAAGATCAATGGAGTGTTTTACCTGGAAAAGTAGTAGTACTCTAGGATCTTTGAACACATCTTTGTATTCTTCAAGTACTATGTTGACTTGTTTTTGTTGTCGAGGGTTGTGGTCAATGGATATTTGACTGGTTTCTATGATCCTCTTGGAACATTAAGGTTTAATCATCAACAATATGAATTTTTGTGTGGTTGATCAACTTTTTGGATTGTTTTGTTGAAACCATTTTGACTATTGGCATAGTTCAACATTCAATAATGTCATACCACTGATTCTAGATTTTGGTCTAGAATGACAATTTCCATGTTTGTCCCATAAGTAGGTTTTCCAAAATAGTACATCATCCACTAAGTGTGGTACTATATCACAAAGCACCTCATTCTGAAAAGGATTGATGAAGTAGGAAATTTGCATTGTCAGGTTATCTTGAGTTCTTATCCATCCTTCATCCAACCAATGTTGTAAGGTTATAGACGTGGAGTAGTAACAAGATTCGAATTCTTCACAATTTATTTGGACACAAAGTTATTTTGAATACCATTATCCACAATCAAATGCAACGAGTCACTATGTACCCATATCTGTGTATGGAATAGTTTCTTTCCTCTTCATTGATGATGGTCGAGTTCGTGAGGGTTGTCAAGTTGGCACGAATAGAGTTGAGGATTATGGATATTATTCCATAATAGATTTTCCAGTTTAGCCTAAGTCATAGGTATACATCTGCATCAAGAATGTCTTTTAATCTTTTCATTTAGATAGATAATGGCAAGTTGAACTATTCGCACCATTTCTCTGTAGGGGGTTGTTTGTTAGGTTTTCCCTTGTATTTCTTAGAAGGATTCTTACCATGTTCTTGCTTCTGTGAAGTAGTCTGAGTATACTATTTTGACTTTTCAAAATCAGTAATCGAATTAGTTTTCTTATCGAAAGGTTGGCCTATCAGTTTGATCAAGAACCATCCTTTCACCTTCAATTTCACCTCAAGCTTGATGGTGTAATGGATGCTTCAGCAAGAGTTCCAATAGTGAGAAGTTCCATCTCTAGTTGGATATAAAGAGATAATCCATTGATACACTTCAAAACAAGTAAATTTTCTTCCTCCCTAATAACAAGTCGAACCATTAGTTTATCGAATTCATCAGTATAACTCTATATAGTTTTATATTTACATTGTCTTAACTGCTGTCATTTCTTATACTATTGTTCTATGTACTTGGGTGGATAAAATTATGCCCTGGCGTGTTCAAGAAATTTCTTCCATGTGTGGATGGGGTGACCTTCTTCTTCCTATTTCGTCGAAATATTTTCACACCAGCAATGTACATAATTCATCTTCAAAGATGCAATGGTGACCTTCTTAGTCTCATAAAGTTGATTCACATATAAATAGGACTCTAATTTCTATATTTAGTTGTATGCATATTCTGCATCAATATTTCCTTTCCAATTTGGTATGTCCAAGCTCATTTGTACCTTGAAGGGTCTAACCCTATTGAAGGAATATCTCATCAGGTTGATAACCAAATTCGAGTCTAATGAACTAGTAAGTCGAGCAAATATCTCATTGAAATGCTCATACAATTCAGCTCTATGTTGACAAAGTGCTTGTTATATGAGTTTTTCAGTTTCACTATGAGGATTTATGTCCTATGTTTCACCTTCCATCTTCAGTCTAAAGTTTCGAGAAGATAAATACTTGGAGGTCGAAGATAGAGTCAACTTAAATAGTTGGTTCTTAGAGAATGTCTAAATAGGCATAAGTTTTCTAACTATGCAAGTAGTGTTTAAGAAAGGCTAGAGCATAATAGAGTGCTCTGATACCAATGATATGTGTCACCCATGGATTCGATGGGAGGACAACAGATTCTACTGAATGAGTCAAGATCGGTTATGGCATAAGTGAATAATATTATACTGAACAAGAAAACAAATGTAGGTAATAACCAAACAAAAAATGGTTGGAAGCAATAGACATTACCAATCACATGAAAATGCAAGTCAAGAATTGATAACCAATAAACCCCAAGGGTGAAAACTCCAGTTGTATTGAGCAGTTTTCTGTAGAACTTCGGTCTTCTAATTCTATAATCCAAACATTGTATCAAGGTGTACTAATTCAAAAGACTCATTTACATGAATGAAGGTCGAATGAAGTAACTATGAGGAACCAATCAAGCCTTCTCTTCTAAAACCCATCTTAGTGCTATCAAGAGCAAGGACCCCTTTCATATTTGGGATTACATGCATATATGTAATATACCCAAATATGATTTCAAAGGATATTATCTCAAATCCAAAAATGAAAATAGGAATTTGCAAGACTGAAACTAGTTATCAAAACTAGTCATGAAGAAACTAGTTTCAGACACTGATTAACCCACCCAGAGCTTGATAGATGGACACTTTCGGATCTGAAAAATATTTTAAGGAGTGTGCAGAAGAAAATACATCAGAATAAAGGCCATATGTAGAGTCCTATTCACAAGGTGTTGGGGCCATTTATGTTCAACAATAGTTGTCGTTGAAGTCTACTCCAAGGCTTCCTGGGCACACCAGCATATGCATACTAGACCATCCACTTACACTTGACAGTAACAAGAGAGTGGATATCATTCATTAACCCCATAAAATACTACTCTATAAAATATACCAAATTTTGGTAAGGTTTGGCAGAGTTTGGAGGTCAAACCAACAAAACTAGTAATCGGGATTACTCAACTAGCTTCCTTTCAGGCTCTTCCAAACATGCAGAAAGGGTCACAAAAACTCATTATGAGACTTGTTTTGGATTCATCAATGTATTGAGGACCTGTAATGTCTTACAGAACAAAAAATAGATAACCAAAGGCTACTTGATTAAAGTTACTGCAAAACTAGACATGAATTCATGCCTAAAGAGTTAGTCTTGAAATAATGAAGTACAAACAGCCACAGAGTCTCACAATTTATTTCTAAGAAGTACTATATGAATTCAGACACAATTAAATAAGAATCAGAAATATTTATCAGAATTTATTAGCAACATTACAAGGCATTCATAACTCATACTTTACAGCTTGTCCTCAATCTTTGAGATCTTACAACAATGGAGCATAATTCTTCAGTGGGAGCATGAAAGAAGTGTTGGCTTCACTGGATCACGACCATAGGATGAGAATTAAAATCATATATATCATTGGAGGCACAAAATACAACTGATATATCTCACAAGGGTGAAATTACTCCAGTTGATCTCTTCTCCGGATGAAAAACAAGACAAATCTTCAACAATCTTGCACCAACCTTTGCACCAACTATGGAGGCTCGAATTCTTCAGGATGTATGATATTTCATAACTTTAAACTAAGATATAATGGTTGTACATTAGCTGAAAATAATAATAATGTAACAGTTACTATGGGGCACATCTTCCACAGTTGGATAAGGGCGCATCTCCAAAGCCTAGAGAAGCTCAGAGCTTTCTCAATGAAAAAGTTAAACTATCAAAAGATGTGAATGTGGTGCACCATCCTCCTTTTATAAGTGAGATGAATTGTTGAGAAATTCAAGTTTCTAATGAACCACCTCATCCTCATCCAATGTGCCTTCCTTGACTGAGTTGGCACTTTCCTGTTGTTCCACTGACTAGCTTTTTCTCTCTTTTGGAAACTGTGCCCTCTAGCTTTAATGGATGTTTCCTTCCTTTTGAAACTTGGATAGATTTTGTTCCTTTTGGAAACTACATCCTCCTTATATTTATCTATGTTTCTACTTTTCCTCATTTCCTTCTTTATGCACTGCTTTTGTCAGTTTCCTTCTTTTTTTGCCTAACACCTTGCTTTGTGTTGTTTTCCTCCAGTTTCCTTGTTTTTTGCTTTGCTCTGCTTTTCTTTCACTTTCCTCTTTGGTTGAAAAATAATTGAGCTATCTTTGTCTCCTTATGCTCCCTTGTCCAACTCATTAGCACATTTAATTAATAATTAAATACAAAAATAATAATTACATATCCTTCAATTTAATTAAAAACAACTATAGGCTAAATTATTTCTAGTTAATAATTTTCTAGGCTAATGTTATCCCCCCTTTTATTAATTAATTCATTGATCTTCACTAGTATCCATGGGGTTTTGGTGGATTCTTAGCCCCCCCTTGGTGCTGGAAAATTGGGGACATGAAATTCCTCCCCTCCCAAGCTTGCTTATCCTCAAGCAAGAAACCAACTCCAACTCCAACCAAAAGTCCACCATGTTTCTGTTGCACCACTCTGATTATAGTCATTCTCCCAATGACTAACTCTTTTTCAACAAAATTTTCAACCCAACTAAGACAGCTGAGAAGAATGCTTGGATCCCGCTGTCTGTGTTGCATGTATCCTAATGGCACTGTTACTTATGGAAAATTGTCATTCCAAAGAATTTCAGGGTCCCACTGCCTCAGCTGCATCTTTCCAAACATAAGGATCAACTTGAGGAATATATCATCATGGACCGAATGTCTATATCACTCCACCATACCGTAATTTCATCACTTCCAATGCAAAACTGAACTTTTGTGAGTCCCTCCATCCAAGTATGAAACTCCTTATGTTCCATGTGCAAACCAACACAGAGCCTCACATCATTGCTAGCCAATTGACATAGGTGACAATCCCATGTCTTCAAAGCATCACATAGAAGCCATAGATGTTTCTCATCAAACTGATCAGGGATTAGTGTGCTTATCAAACCCCAATGTATAACCATCAAGTCATCAAGTAAGAGTGTGAGAGCCTCATGCTCCTCATGTGACACCGAAAGAAAGAATCCCTTTACCCAATCATCCCTATGTGTATTGGATGCCACATGTATGTAGGGTGAAAGAAAGTTAACCAACTCTTGGAAACAATTATCCATCAATCTTGAGGTTGGCTCAACCGAAGTGAAATCACGTGCCTCCTCCAAAACTATGCAACTTCCTCCATGAGAAAACTGATAATCTCTCTGGCAATGAACAGGTGCTTGGCCTCCATCTTGCTTAACTCCAAAATCTCCAAGCACATGCAAATCATATTGTACTTCATGTTCCCAATGCACACAAGTACCAAAGATCAAAACACTGTTGTTCAAATGACAAGGGTGGAATTCCCATGTCCAATCACCAAAAGGATTGGCATCATCAAAATCCCATGGGTTCCCATTAAGCTCACAAGAAGTGTAGAATGTGTCAAAGAATCCTCCATAGATGCAAGCAAGAATATCACTCATGTGTCTTCTTTTCCAAACAATAAAAGAAGAGACGCTCCAACCCAATGGTTCAAATGGAAAGCAAGGTGCTTCCCCATGTGAAGACTCCCAATGGATCAACTCTCTGCCACTAGTCAAGGTATGCATGCAATCATAGTATGTCCCACTCGATGAAGTCAAATGGGAACCATATGCATAATTATGTGATGTGGCATCAAAGATAGGCATGAGATGCCTCTACAACTGCTGGGTAGGAACTAGTGCCATCATTAAATCAGCTGGAGCAAATGTGGGATCATTCTTCTCCTCTTCAGGCACCATCAAAAACAAATTCTTGACCCAAACTTCATCCTCAAATTTCATGGAAGAAGTATAAGGGTCTAACGTACGATCATGGACCAAAATATCATATATGCAAATCTCATCCATCAATCTAATGGATGCATCGACTCCATCAAAGGTTTGTCCATCAAACATGAGCTCTTTTGATTCCTCAATGGAGGATTGACTCACTCCAGGAATAATCTCAGTTTCACTCTTAGGATTTGTATGTGCTTGGAACTCTTCATATGCATCTAAAAATCCCTCAAGCACATCCATGTAATCATGCACCTCATGAACCACCATATCATGAGGTTTCTCTTTAGAACTCTGACTACAACAAACCATAAGAGACTGGTTGATTGGAATGAGTGATCTTTGCAACTTTTGGTGGCGTTTCTCTATCTCCATCTGAGATTCTTGGAGGGCACTTTGATTGCTTCTCAAAGAATCTTGGGTGGCCAATAATTCATCATTGAGCTTGCATATCTCTTCATCATCCTGTAAGGATGCTCCATGCAACATATGAACAAGCTCATGCAAATAATATATGTCAAAAATCATATCTGAAAAATTACCTTGGATTGTGGACATTGCTCTCTGAATCTTCTCCATGGCTTCAAGGAAAGATGAATCTTCCAATGAAGCAATTCTCCAGCAAGACTATGACATTGAAACATGTGTGTCATGGATAATGTGTAAGGCCTCCTTGATCTTTCTTTCACTCATCTTAAGTGGCATTTCATAAGGATAAAGTTGAGAATGAACCTCTTCATCATCTACCAATGGATCAACCTCTTGAAGCTCATGTGGTGATAGTGAGATCGATCCTAGGATTTCTTCCTCGAAAGCAAGGAATTCATCTTATTCAGTATTAGGGGAACTTGTACTTGCAGAAACCTCATCAAGTGGTATCTCTGTGTCACCCACATAGAGAGATGGACATCCATCATAAGATTTATCCTCAAAACTTAGGAACCCATCAGTAGGTACCTCATCACAACATCCATCAGTAGATGTTTATTCAGAACTTGATCAACCATTAGTAGATGCCTCTTCTTAGAACCCATTAGTAGCTACTCTCTTATCCATAATTTTTTTATCCTTAGAAGAACTGGAGGTGGCTTCTTCATGCTTACTACCTTTGGAATATCTGCTTGAAGAAAACCCAAACAACCTCATGATGCTAGAAGATGCAATTGGATGATTTTTTATTCACTCTTCTTTATTCACATGGGAAAAACAACTTGGTTCCTCTATGGATGTTTTTTTATCTCTATTGAATCCCAATATCCATCCTTGATCTCAAATCCAACTATGCAATAAAATTAATCTTTGAAAGAAATGGCCTTACCAATCTCTTCTCCCAAAGCTAGATACACCTGGTAGTGGTAGGGCATTTTTTTACTTGCAGATATCATCTTTGCTAAATCCTTCTTAGGATTATCCATTGGTGTTTCATCCCATTTACCTTCACTATACATATGGTCACAAATGTAACCATCGTCATCTCTTCGTAAGCCTCCATTAATGTAAATGATTTCTTCTTCCTCTTATAACTCAATTCCTTCATCTTCCATCACTGCAACTAATTCCACAACTACAACTTGAAGAAAGATCTGAGATATCTTCCACTGAGAGTTAATTTCCACAGGTTGAGCCAAGGAAAGTGATATGATACCACTGTAATATCCCCAAATATGAATTCATAGGATATTATCTCAAATCCAAAAATTAAAACAGGAATTTGCAAGACTGAAACTAGTTATCAAAACTAGTCATGAATCAACTAGTTTCAAACACTGATTAACCCACCCAGAGCTTGATAGCTGGACACTTTCAGATCTGAAAAATATGTTAAGGAGTGTGCAGAAGAAAATACATCAGAATCAAGGCCAGATTCATATTCCTATGCAAAAGGTACTGGGGCCATTTATTTTTCAACAACAGTTGTCGTTGAAGTCTACCCCAAGGATTCCTGGGAACACCATCATATGAATACTAGACCATCCACTTACACTTGATAGTAAAAAGACAGTGAATATCTGGAATTAACCCCATCACCTAGTGCTCTATAAAATATATCTCATTTTGGGAAGGTTTGGCAAAGTTTGGAAGTCAAACAAGCAAAACTAGTAATTGGGACTGCTCAACTAGCTTTCTTTCAAGCTCTTCCAAAAATGCAGAGAGGGTAAAAAACAATCAGTTTGAGGCTTGGGTTGGATTCATTAATGTCTTAAGGACTTGTAATGACTTACAAAAAAAAAAAAAAACATAGGCCATGTTATTAAAGTTACTGCAAAACTAGTCATGAATTCATGCCTAAAGAGCTAGTCTTGAAATATTGAAGTACAAACAGCCACAGAGGTTCACAATTTATTTCTCAGAAGTACTATATGAATTCAGACACAATTAAATAAGCATAAACAAGATTTATCATAATTTATTATCAGCATTAGAATGCATTCATAACTCATACTTTACATCTTGTCCTCAATCTTTGAGATCTTACAACAATGGAGCATAATTCTTTAGTGGGAGCATGAAAGAAGTGTTGGATGCTCTATATCACGACCATAGGATGAGAATGAACGTCATATATATCATGGAAAGCACAAAATACAACTGATATATCTCACGGAGTTGAAATTACTCTAGTTGATCTCTTCAATGATCTTGCACCAATCTTTGCACCAACTATGGAGGATCGAATTCTTCAAGATGTATTATAGTTCAGACCTGTAAATTAAGCTATAATGGATGTACATTATCTGAGAATAATAATAATGGAAAAATTAATATGGGGCTCATCTCCCACAATTGGCTAAGGGCACATCTCCAAATCCTAGAGAAGCTCAGAGCTTTCTCAATGAAAAAGTTAAACTATCAAAAGATGTAAATGTGGTGCGCCCTCCTCCTTTTATAAGTGAGATGACTTGTTGAGAAATTCAAGTTTCTAATGAATCACCTCATCCTCATCCAATGTTCCTTCCTTGACTGAGTTGGCACTTTCCTACTTTTCCACTGACTAGATTTTTCTCTCTTTTGGAAATTGCGCCCTCTAGCTTTTCTGGATGTTTCCTTCCTTTTGCAACTTGGCTAACTTTTGTTCCTTTTGTAAACTGTGCCCTCCTTAGATTTCTGGAAGTTTCTACTTTTCCTCCTTTCCTGATTTATGCATTGCTTTTGTCAGTTTCCTTCTTTTTTTTCCTGACACATTGCTTTGTGTTGCTTTCCTCCAGTTTCCTTATTTTTTGCGTTGCTCTGCTTTTCTTTCACTTTCCTCTTTGGTTGACAACTCATTGAGCTATATTTGTCTCCTTATGCACCCGTATCCAAGTCATTAGCACATTTAATTAATAATTAAATACAAAAATAATAATTACATCTCCTTCAATTTAATTAAAAACAACTACAGGCTAAATTATTCCTAATTAATAATTGTTAGAAAAACAGGATCGCAGAGCAATAACAATAAACAAGATGCAAATACAAATTACACAAACATATTACAAGAGAGACATCAATATATCGGGATTCACCCAAGATGGGCTACGTCCACACTGAAATTGTTGGTCCTTATTATTATACCATCCAAAAAATGAAGGGATACAACCTGCAGCACATCCACTGCACTTCCTCTTCACTGTCTCAGAGTCTCTCTTATTCGATCTCAGAGATCTTTACAATGCATAATACCTAATACATCAACCCTAGCTGTATTACAATGTATTTCTTATAAAGGGGAAATACAATGGGAAAATACCACGGGTTACCCAAAACCATGGGCCTATAAACTGTTGGCGAAAATAGCCCAAAGTGGGGGAACGAGTGTACAGTAAACCTCGGGTACAAATACGACTGAATAACATCTCTGAATCTGGAAGATCAGGCTCCACAACCAACAATAATTTCCTAGGCTAATGCTATCCCCCCTTTTATTAATTAATTCATTGATCTTCACTAGGATGCATGGGGGTTTGGTGGATTATTAGCTCCCCCTTAGTGTTGGAAAATTAGGGACATGACAATATATACAAATATGAGGGGCACTTGGGTACCTACCCGCCGTGTTTCAATTACAGAGGAATAGTTATAACTTGATTGAGGAGACAACCGTTTTCTTTCAATATGTCGTCTAGACGAAGATGAAGAGACACCACTACCACGTCGATGACGTCTTCTCAATGCCGTCTAACTATTCAAAATGTCAGCTGAAATATGTTTGAGTCATTGAATGTTGCAGGGCATGTTCATGAACGAATCTTGCAAAAGATTGCGTGAGTCGACTAATTCAATGGATTGAGTGCTCCACAACATTGACTAAGCTGATGGATCGACTGATCTGCAATGTCGACTTATTGGATGGATTGACTGACCCACGTATTCAACTAAGTCGTTTCAACTAAAATCCAATCAACGAGTTGATTGGGACTAGGCATTGCAATGGTGACAGTCGAGTCATGGAACGGATTAATTTTTTTCTTTCTTACTTCATTGCAAAATTAAATACTATAAATATTTTAATACAATTTTCTTATAATTCCTTGAAAATTTATCTCATGTACTATCTTCACACTTTCACTTCCTTTCTTTTCCTAGAATTTTCACCTTTCTCTTGATTGAAACTAAGGAATTAATTTTATAACCCTTTACCTAAACCTTGGAAAATCTAATTACACCGAATGCATATTTTAAGGGGTCGGCTCTTCTCAGGATTTCGTCATCTGTGGACGGCATATGGGGAGTCACCACCTGTTGAAACACATTCCGCACCTATTCCTCCCCTCCACCAAATCCATTTCCAGCTCCTGCACCTCCACCAAACCCACCGCCTACCCCCGCTTCCCCACCACCACCAACTCCACCGCTAGATCCTCTGCCTCCGCTTCCGCCTACACCACCACTAGCACCACTACCCAAACCACCTCCGCCTCAAGCACCACCACCAAAGCCTCCTCCTGTGCCACCTCTGGCCCCTCCTCCCAATCCACCTTCTCCTCCTAACCCTATGCCACCACCGAGTCCGCCTCCTCCTCCACTTATTCCATCTCTCACGGCCGCAGTCATACCCACCTCCCCATCTACCCACATTTTTTCCCCACCACCCAAGCCTCCTCCTACACCACCTCCGACCCCTCCACCCAATCCTCCTCCTCCTCCTCCTAACCCTCTGCCACCACTGAGTCTGCCTCCTCCTCCTAAACCTCCTCCACTTCCGAGGAATTACATGACAAAGCATTAGAGGAATTCGATGCTGCAGATGCTCAAAAGCGTTTCGAAGCGGATCTTCCAGCATCCGCATAATTTGCAAAGACTTTTGTAGAGGTGGAGGAGATTATCACGAATTTCTCCGAGGTGATCAAAATGGAAGAAGAGAAGCAGTGGATTCGTGAGTCGTTTGTGCATGCATACATTGCATGGGTGAAGTCAAGCATGTTCTTACCCACAACATTGGACGGCGTTCCTTTCAGGGAGACTGTTATGCAGGCCATTCAAAACATTGTGCCCGGGGACATTCAAACTCTGATCATGGAAGCCCATCGGTTTAAAGAATCCCATCATTGGATGGGGGATACATAATATGCATCGGGTCAAGTGAGGGAGGCATGCATAAGAGTGTTTGGAAGACAAAGTGAAGATGTTATCAAGGATCTTGTACTCAAGTATTCAAACTAATATGTATTTTTAGTAAACACGACATCCTCCATTTCCATCATAGGATCATTTTTTGATATGGATACGTTCGGCAAAGGTGTAATTTGAAAGTGTATATTTTGTTTTAAGTATTGCGAATTAGTTATTCAAATCATGATGACAGGCATAGTTTTTGACAAATATTAAAGGAGAGTTGTTACTGGTAAGAAAATGAAAACTCCATGAATAAAAATATTCTGCAGGTAGAAATTTATTTGTATAATTAAGATATCATTAATAGATACCTTGAATCTAATGAGCTGGTGTAATTTTCAATTATTTTCAATCACGTCTATGAATTCTTCATCGTTGACTACATGGAACTCGTCTATGTCGATTCCTTAATAACTCCTCACTCCCTATAGCCCTACTTTGTAATAACAGAGGAATCTTCCTCACTCAGCATAACAGGATGTCTAACGAGGAATGAATGATGGCTAGCGCTCTCTCTTTGTATAATGATGATGGATATAATGTTACCCGCTCTTTGGAAGCTGGGATTAAATCTGGAAAACATTGTATAATCAAATTCGAGGTGAAAAGATCAAGGACCAGTGCAAGAGGAGAGTTGTAGTAGCAATTAACTCACCTGACTGATTTATGCGAGAAAGCAAATGGTTGAAGCAAATTCTTATGGGCTCTATTGTGTTTACAATGGAGTGCACAACAAATTTGCATGAAAGAAAAGACATCGACACTCCCACCCAGCTACAATTCATGACCGAAAGGAAATTAAATTATGGAACTATGTACCATTCACATTCCTAAGTAGTTTTTTAGCATTCGAATATGCCTACCATGTTTTATATTCTTCTTATCTAGTGACATATCCCATAATGTGCTTCCCTTCCAATGTTCACCTGGTCTAGAGACATTCATGGTAGGTTTCAATGTTCGAGAGGCATTCATGGGGAGGAGAGATGGTGGCTTGATTCAGAAGTCAGATGCATGGCTTAAACGTGGTGGCTTCCTTAGGAATTCAGATGCATGCTATAAACGGTTTCCTGGTGGCTTGGTGGTTTCTTTATGCATGTGTTAAACATGGACAAACATATCAAAGTTGTATCCAACGCACCATGTGCAATATGAATTCTTCACATATGTCCCTACGCACCACCAAATTCAATTAACTCATTAAGTGAGATAAAATGATGTGCCATTTTTAATTCTTCCATGCGAGGTAATTTTTTATTTATTGTAACTTAAACGCTTGCCACAATTTAAATTCTATTGGACTTTTAAGCCATATTCTATTTTCTTTTTGAACCATATTCTCCCTTTTTATTATTGTTTTCATCCTCAAATTTGGTTCAAAGTGATCATGCATGCTAGCATGTTCATGAGTGAATCATGTATCATGAATAACCATGTGGAAATATAGTTTGTGTTTGGAACAAACTCTTTAAGATGGTGACTATCGTTTTCCCTTTTCAAGTTTTAGATGTGGAGTGCAACAAACCGATTAATGCATTCATGAGATCAAACTCTTGGTAGATTCTACCTTAACATGATGTGAGTTAAGAATTGATATTTAGGTAGATTGATGAAGTATATCTCTCTTTTTGCTTCAGCAAATTATGGTGATCTAAACCGTATTTGTTTTAATTCCTTTATCATGGCATATTAGGGTTTAAACAATATTTCCTCTTCTCCAGACAAGCATCCACACATACATAATTTGATTCTGTAACTAATGATCATATGTATCAGTAAAAGCATGGTCTTTGGAATGGAGCTGATCAGGGATTATCCTCTCGGTGATAGCGATATTTTTTGTAATGTGTTGGCTTCTGTGTAAAATAATCTATTTATTTGTGGCAGCCTTCTTATAGATTAAAAAATAATGTAGCCTCAATATTTTGAACTTTGAATGCCTACATTACACTCATGGTGAAACATGTGTGTTCAACATAACTCATTAAATAATAAAAATAATTCATTTAAAGGAGTGCATCATAGGCTAAAACAAAATTACACCAACCAAAATTGAGGATTTACACATACATCTAAAGAAATTCTTACAAACAACCTCTTGAAACATGTCATGCACTTTGGATCACACCTACATGGGGCCAGAGAATTTTGTACACTATGCAGAATTGAGTTGACAAATATGATCAAACAATTGCAATGCACTGCATTTTTCTTCACTCTCATTGCAACAAACAAAATGGCCAAACTTGCATGCAATTATGAAAGAGGATATCCCTTCTGACCCAGCAATCCGTCAACAATGGTGTAATCATAACATCATTGATAGGCCCCAGAATGTAGTTGCATACATTCATAAAATATTTTCAATATTCCATGAGGAGATAATTAAAAAACATACACACAACAGATTATTGGTACATGTACACATTATATATTACTTGCATGTGTCTATACAAAACCTTTACATATTTTTCATTTTCTCTAATCCTATAATATCATGGCTCTGCACATATACATGGTTTCATGTGGATTGATGGAGCTCCAAACATGAAAACATTAAATTGGAAAGATGCATATCAAATCAATGTTGCAAAGAGTTTATTTGATACATATGTTACAACATGGAATCTAAGAGAAAATCATGACAGGCAAATTCATATTGTTAGGAACCCATGTCTTTACATTGTTAGTATATTGTTGTTGGACGCATATGCTTTGTAAGTTGTCTCGTAGTATTTGTTGATCCATAGTTTGTGTTATTGTTGTTGGCGCATATGCTTTGTAAGTCGCCCGTAGTATTGTTGATCCATAGTTTGTGGTGGCCCATGGTTTTGACCCATAGTATTGGCGCCTAGACTTAGTATATAAGTGTGTGTTGAGGCCTATGAAGGCACCGTGAAGTTATTTGTATTGATCTTGCTCCAAGGAGGTTTCCCCCTCGAAGTGGCCTGCGATCAATATAAAAGTGATTCTGAGTTATGTTATTTCTGTTATCTCGTGTGTTTTCATTAATTAATTATTGCAGGATCATCACATCTAGTATCAGAGCACTTTCTTGGGCTCGCTGGGTGAAATTTATGCCAAATTTTTTTTTGCATCTGTTGCAGGTTCGGATTTGGGAATAATCCCTATCCGCTTAACTGTGGGAAGTACTTTGGCATAATCCCTAAAACTTATTGTGAGGAGTACCACAGGAACCCTGAAGTAGCTAGCCCATTGAGAGGACCTTCCAGCAAAAAGGGCAACGGCCCCTACCTGATTAACTAGTTCTCACCCGTGAGGTAAACCAAGAGCTGTCGTTTGTGGCAAAGCAGTTATCAGTTTTACCTGAGCCGTGGAGTGAGGGGTACTGCCCCAATGTGCAAGCCATCAGACAACATTGGTGGCCGAGTGAAACACCTGAATTGTTAGGAAGCTGCACACACCTGGGGTCCATATCGATTTTCAGCTGAACTGTTGTCAATCACTGCTGCATCGTTTCAGATCCAGCCATTCAGATCCATTCTGAAAGCCATTCCAGATCCAGCCATTTTAGATCTATTTCAGATCCAACCATTTTCAATCCATTCGGCGTCATTTCAGATCCGTCTATTTCGGCTCACTTCCGAGCCATTGCATATCTAACTGTTTCAGATCCCTTTCGAGTCGTAGCTGCTCCATTCTAAAAAAAGTATAAAATTCAGTTTTTTCTCCATATCTCCCTTGTTTTCACTCTGTTTCCCTTGAAACTTCCCGAGAATCCCTGTAATCCCATTCTGCATATTTCATTCCTAAGGACCATATCCCCAATTCCACTTCCCAAAGCCCGAAATCCCACATTTGTCTATTTTTAGGGTTTTCCATAACTTCCTCGGATTTCACCCAATCACCTTCAAATTTTACCACAGAGTTCCTTTCCTAATTCTGCTTCTTTGTCCCTCTCTGCCAAATTTTCCCATTCTTTCACCCCACTTCTGAAATCCTCCTTTTCTGCTTCCCTATCCATTCGACAGTGTCCAAAACCTAGTCAAACCCCAATTACCCTTCAGATTTTTTCCCAAATCCATATTTTCCTTTACTGAAGGAGTTTTTGTTTTTGTTTTTCTACCCAGTCAACAAAAAAAAAAACTCCTGGTTATGGTTGTCACCCGTGCAGGAGCAAAAACCATGGAAGAAGGACTTGCAGCCATCCAAGCCAAACTCCAGGATTTGGATGAAAAATTTCTCGGGCTCCATCTTGAACATTCAGCCATGAATAACAAACAACAGTCCAAGTCTTCCTCAGAAAATGGGTTCTCTTCTTCCAACAATTTCCATGGTCCGAAGCTTGATTTTCCTCGCTTCAATGGTACTGATCCAATTGGATGGATCTATCGTGCAGAATAGTATTTCAATCTGCATAATACTTTTGATGTCAACAAAGTTCTGCTTGCATCCTTTCATTTGGAACAGGAAGCTCTTCAATGGTACCGTTGGTACATCAAGGCTCATGAAGAGCCAAAATGGCAAGACTTTTTCCAGCTCCTTTTGCAATGATTTGGTCCTAGTGCTTTTGATGACTTCACAGGAGCCCTCACTAAACTTCGCCAAATTGGCATTATGAGAGAGTATCAAACCGAATTTGAGAAACTAGCCAACCAAACTAAAGGATTGTCTGATGACTTTTACCGGAGTTGTTTTATCAGTGGTCTAAAGGATGCCATCGGCTCTGAGGTCAAAATGTTCTGTCCCAACACAATCATGGAAGCCCTGGGGTTGGCTAAGTTGGCAGAAGACAAGATTGCAGCCCAACAACGCTCCAATCCCACTTTTGTTCCCTTCCGAAATATGGTTTCTCAACGACCACCCATACCGCAGGCTCCTCGACCAACTCCTATCAAGCATTTATCTGAAACAGAGATGCAAGCACGCAGAGAAAAGAGGTTTTGCTATAATTGTGATGAGAAATTCACTCGGGGACATAGATGTGTTCAACAAAAGCTCTATCACTTGGATGTGGATTCTCTGCCTGCCTCTGAAATTGGTGACGAAGATTCAGATACAATGGATGCTCAGGTCAAGATTCAGGAACTACCTATTGACCCTCCGTCTTAGGATGACCAGCCAGAGATATCTCTCCATGCTTTAGCGGGAATCACCACCCCCCAAACAATGCGGGTCAGGGGTTACTTCAAGAAGCTTCCTCTTACAATACTCATTGATTCTAGTACCACTCATGATTTCATTGACCCTCGGATCGCCAAACAAGCTGATTGTTTTATCCATCCTTGCTCCAACTTTGAAGTCATGGTTTCCAATGGGGGCACCTTACCTTGCAAAGGGAAGTGTCGAAATGTGTGTATCTCTATGGGAGATTATACCTTGCGCTATGACATGTTTTCCTTGACCTTAGGCGGATGTGATGTGGTTTTGGGCACTCAATGGATACGCACACTTGGCCCTATCTTATGGGATTTTGCTGAACTTTGGATGTAGTTTTCCCTCAATGGAAAAAAACACACATTGACAGGATTACAACCAGGGTCTCTTAGCATCATCAGTTCACATCGCATGGAAAAACTCCTCAAGAAGAATTCACATGGTGTCATCGCTCAGATCCATTCTATTCAGATGCAACCATCAGCGGTCTCCACTACTCCTTTGGATCTACAACAAATTCTGGATCGATATATAGGTGTCTTTGTTGAACCAGTGGGATTTCCACCTTCAAGGCCAAAAGACCATCATATTCAGCTCCTTCTTGGCAGCGTTCCTCCCAACATCAGGCCCTATCGCTACCCATTTCACCAAAAAATGGAGATTGAAATGCTCGTTCGGGACTTATTGAAGCAAGGTATTATTCGCCCGAGCACTAGTTCCTTTTCTTCTCCAGTTCTTCTTGTCCACAAAAAAGATGCATCATGGTGCCTCTACATTGACTTCCGAGCACTTAATCACCTCACCATAAAGGATAAGTTTCCAATTCATGTTGTTGATGAGCTTCTTAATGAGCTTCATGGGCCTCAATTTTTCTCCAAGTTGGATCTTCATTCTGGGTATCATCAAATTCGAGTTCATGAGGATGATATCCCTAAAACAGCTTTCCGCACACATGATGGCCATTATGAGTTTTTGGTCATGCCCTTTGGCCTCACTAATGCTCCTTCCACATTCCATGCCTTAATGAATAAAATATTTCGACCCTACTTGCGGAAATTCATTCTGGTATTCTTTGATGATATCCTCATCTATAGCAAAACATGGGCTGAACATCTCCAGCATCTGGATCTTGTCATGCAACTTTTCTATGACCATCATCTCCACGCCAAGCAGTCTAAATGTGTTTTTGGACAGAAGGAAGTTGAGTATCTCGAGCACATTATCTCCGCACAAGGGGTTCGCGTGGATCCTGCCAAAATCAATGCCATGAACAATTGACCGCATCCTAAGACACTCAAGAGCCTTTGTGGTTTTTTGGGGTTAACTGGCTACTACCGCAAGTTTGTCAAGGATTATGGGAAGATTGCAGCTCCATTAACTTCTCTATTGAAAAAGGATGCTTTTACATGGACACATGCTACTCAGTGTGCATTTGACAAACTGAAACAAGCTATGTGTACTACACCTGTTCTAGCTATGCCCGATTTTTCCAAGCCCTTCACTATTGAGAGTGATGATTGCGGCAATGGACTTGGCGTTGTTCTCCTTCAAGATGAACACCCCATTGCATTCACCAACAAAGACCTTTCAGGTAAGAATTTAGCTGCCTCTACATATGAGAAGGAAATGATGGCTATTTTGCATGCAGTATAGAAGTGGCGACCATACCTATTAGGGAATCATTTTTGCATCAAGACTGAACACCAGAGTCTGAAATATTTCTTGGAACAGCGTGTCTCCTCCCCAGCACAAAAAAATTCGGTTAGAAAACTCATGGGTTATGACTATGAGATCACTTACAAGAAGGGTAAGGACAATATTGTGGCAGATGCTCTTTCTCGCACATTTGATGCCCAAGGTTCTCTTTCAACTATTTCTATGCATGTTCCAAATTGGTTGTAATCTGTTCAACAGAGTTATGTCAATGACTCTTCCTTATCTCAAATCATCCAACACTTGACCAACAACCCTTCTGCTATACCACATTAATCTTGGGATGGTGCTTCCCTGAGATACATGGGTCGTCTGGTGCTTCCCCAAAGCACAGATCTTCAACAAGCTGTCTTCTATGAACTCCATGCTTCTCCATCGGCAGGGCACTCTGGTTTCTTCAAAACGTATGAACGGGCACGGCATAACTTCTTTTGGCAGGGCATGAAAAGGACAATTCAACAGATGGTGGCTGAATGTGATACCTGCCAGCGTAATAAGGGTGAAACGACACTCCTTCCAGGATTGCTCGAACCCTTTCCCATACCTACATGGATTTGGATATATATTTCTATGGATTTCATTGAAGGGCTCCCTAAATCTGGTGGGAAGACAGTGATTCTCGTTGTGGTTGATCGCTTCTCCAAATATAGTCATTTATGTGCTCTCAACCATCCCTATACAACCTCCTCAGTCGCTCAAATTTTCCTAGACCAGATCTTTCGTCTTCACGGCATCCCTTCTTCCATTGTCTCGGATCGTAATGCGACTTTCACCAATCATTTTTGGATAGAACTATTTCGCCACACTGGCACCAAACTGAAGATGAGTTCAGGGTATCACCCAAAAATAGATTGTCAGACTGAAATTATCAATAAATGCTTGGAAACTTATCTTCGTTGCTTCACCTTTGAACAACAACATCAGTGGAAAAAGTGGCTCCCTCTCACTGAATGGTGGTACAATACCTCTTACCACACTACCTCTATAATGACCCCATATGAAGCAGTCTATGGTCAAGAACCTCCAATTCCTCTTCCATACACCCCCAATAGTTCAACAGTTCAGGAAGTTAACACGGTCCTTCGAAACCACAATCAGATTCTTCGCATTTTGCGGGACAATCTTCACATGGCAAGAAATCGCATGAAGCAACAAGCTGATCAGCACCGTTTTGAGTGCACTTTTCAAGCAGGTGATATGGTTTTTCTTCATCTCCAACCGTACAAGAAATCCTCCCTGAAACTCAAAGGGCGTCATAAGCTCGCTCCAAATTTCTATGGGCCATATCGGATTCTTCAGAAGATTGAGTCCGTTGCTTATAAATTGGAACTTCCTCCTTCTTCCCGCATCCATCCAGTATTTCATGTCTCTTGTCTGAAGAAAGTTCTTGGCACCAACATCAGTGAACAAACTATTTTACCCGAACTGGATAATGAAGGATCCATCCTTTTCGAGCCGGAGGCCGTCCTCAATCGACGCATTCGTCAGCTTCGCTATCGCTCTATCACAAAGGTCTTAATTCAGTGGCATGGCATGCAACTAGAGGATGCTATATGGGAACCACTCCTTCAAATTCAACAACAATTTTCACATCTAAAGCTTTGAGGAAAAAAAAAAATTTAAGGGGGAGAGGATGTTAGGAACCCATGCCTTTACTTTGTTAGTATATTGTTGTTGGATGCATATGCTTTGTAAGTCGTCCCGTAGTATTTGTTGATCCATAGTTTGTGTTATTGTTGTTGGCGCATATGCTTTGTAAGTCGCCCATAGTATTGTTGATCCATAGTTTGTAGTGGCCCATGGTTTTGACCCATAGTATTGGTGCCTAGACTTAGTATATAAGTGTGTGTTGAGGCCTATGAAGGCACCGTGAAGTTATTTGTATTGAGCTTGCTCAAAGGAGGTTGCCCCCTCGAAGTGGCCTGCGATCAATATAAAAGTGATTCTGAGTTCTGTTATTTCTGCTATCTTGTGTGTTTTCATTAATTAATTATTGCAGGATCATCACACATATGCATTTATCCATTGAGGATGACCCTTAATTTCTATATATAAAATATATTCTTTCATCCAACCCACTTTAGGACTATGATCAACTCTTAAACAGAGTACAAAGACATACAAAGTGCAATGAAAATTCATGTCTACACAGAAAAGGGAATACACTTGTATGCATATATAAATTCCCTTGGAAAGTACAACATGAATCATCAATATGTACATTTATGGAAAAAAAATATAGCCCAACACACACTAACCCTTGTCTGAAAAACCATAATCTGAGCATACTTCAAACATGGTGAGCAAATGTACCTCACCAAATATGTTGTCTTGAAATACACATCCAATTATGCTTCCAAAACAAAGGGAAAATCAAAGACCTACCATCATATGGTGACTAGAATCATGGTACATCATTTCCATGTGACTCAACCTCATATTCCTATCATCGTTCGAACTCATAAGCAATTGTTGACCGAAACATCACTACTCAGAAACGTGCGATATGTTGTAAAAATTACCCCTTGTCTACGTACACACAACTTTTTCTCATTTTACAACATATTCAAATTCTTCTTGAAATTTCATTTCCCCCACACTAGTTAATAATATTTAACCTTTTTAAGAATACATATCAAGAACTTAAAAAACTTTCACCCTTTATTTGCTTAACAAGAAATTTCTTATCCATTATTCACTTTAAGCAACTTGCTTTTGACTTTACTTCCATGACAATATGGAATCCTTACGTGGTAATTCACTTTTCTTATGCCAAATATTATATCTTTTGATTCTTTATAGTTTTTGTATTACGAGAATAAAGAGTAGGCCAGTATAATGCAGTATAGTTTTTTCCTCTTTTTCTAAAATGCTATTAGCAACATAAATAAATCCCCAATATCCATATTAAATCATATTTATTTATTGTTTGATGATTGCAATGGACTTGTATATAATTGCACGTAGATTGCGATAAGTGACACCCTTCAAGAAAGTTATGACTATCATCATCACCATATAGTAAATATAGAATATTGGCCTATATAACTACTATTGCAATGTAAATGATTTATATTATTACATATTGGTAATAATAATACCTTAGTTATATTACAAAGGATGTGTAAGCAAGGGATAACTTTGGATGAGTTGTTACAACGACACATGGGAGTTGGATGGGTTTGGATCTATGCAAGTGTATAATGAAGCTATTAGAAAGTAATCGTGGTGAGAGTACATTAACAAAGACCTAATCAAATTTATTCCTATGTTTTTTAATTTGGAGCTAATTACTAGTTGGAGGCCTATTATGTTGTTGAATTTCATATAAGATTCTAGTGCCTAGGTCTTTTTCCCTACGTATCAATCACATCCTACCCAAAATCATTCATATGGACCATACACGCTTCATCAAAGGACACATCATAATGAACAATGTGATTGTTTTGTGGGAGGGAATGGAATGGACCTAATGCCTTACCCTTGATACCCTTTTCATCAAAATAACTTTGATAGGGCTTACAAAAGTGTGGAGTGGCCCTTCATCCTTCCTTTTCTTAAGGATCTTGGGTTTCTCTAGTTTTTCTTAAAGGAGTTGAAACGTGGTTTGTTGATCCTTTGACATGTATCTCCATCAACAAATGTAAGTCAAAGGAAATAGGCTTTCTCAGGATTCTTTTCCATTGTGTCCCTTGCTTCAACTCTTTGTATCATCATAGTGGAAACCTTGGGATTTTTGTTACAAAATAGAATTTCTTGGAGGCTAATCAAATGGATTTTCCTTTTTTTTACTGCCTCAATGGAAAAAGACTCATGCTACAAACAACCAAAGTGAGCTTCCCATTTTGTTTTCTATTTACTAATAGTCCTAGATCCAACTTGGATAGATATTTAAGTCTTGGGGAATATTGTTTGTTTTCCAAGGCCCCCTAAAGGATCTTTGGGATGTTGTCATATAGAGGGTGGAAAGTTATATTAACAATGGATCACGAAGCCTGTAATGTTTGTTACAAAATTATAGATTTGTGCCAAATTGTTGGTTGCTACATGTGTAATACTCCACCCGGTGGTTCCTTAAGCTAATGTTTTTCAAGAAAATTTCTTATTGCCCTACTAATGGGGGTAGATTCTTTCACAAGATGACTTGGAACTTGTACTTCCTACCCAAACATTGCATGTGGTGGGGTGGGGGGAGTAGGTGGTGTGCACAATAATTACAAGACTCGTACTTAAGCTCAATCCTTCTACTCCAAATGGGTCATAGTTGCACTTGAGGGAGAAGAGCCTTAGAAAATTCATACTAAGGAATTGCATCACATATGGAAACCCACTTTGAAACAAAATTATAGAAGCCTCTCAACCTTCACACTTTGGTGGTTAGCCCATTTAACCCCTAGATTTCTCATATGCAAATTTGGAGGGTTAAAATCCAGCTTGTTTCATGTAGCTAGTATTCAAACTTATTCCAAAGAGATAGCTTTCATAGGTTAAAGGTTGGTTTCCACAGGGTTCAAATGCACGTTGATTCGGTAACATGATCCAGGTTCAAATTCATAGACATTTCATAGGGTTTTCATCAGTATTGAAGGAGATGTCTATTTTTGGAAATTAGGGTTTGAGTTAGATGGCATTGCATGGCACATGCATGTTTTTATGCAATGTCCCTCCCGTCCTACCAAGGTGATGGAGAGAACAGGATGCTAAAACTGAGCAATTGGCCCAGTGCTTACTAAATTGACATTCTCATAATATGAAAGGATGCATGCAGATGTATAAATCTAAGAAATACAGCGGAATTAAAATCATGTTAATATCTAGCATACATTTAGCATTTTCATGACATCTATTAAATAAAGGCATTGTGGAATTATAATAGAGAGTATTTATCTTAAAACAAAGTAGTCCCTGAGCAACCTGCTATGCATCTGCAACGTTCCACCCAACCATAGGCCAGTTGTGCTTATCAATCTCTTGATGCAACTACCACCCCCGAGCTGGGCATGATTTCTACAAGGAACGAGGGAACAACAGACTCACACATAGCCAAACATACACCAAATTGAGCCAAGCCAATCTACAATTGGGTTTATCAGGCTGCTAGGAGATGGAAAGGCAGAATTGTTAAGCTAGTGAGCTCAACCACAGAGCTATGGATACCCCTACAAGATCTATATATCTTGGCACCCACAATGCCTACACACCCCACTCAAGGAAGTATTCCCTTCACCAATACATAGTCCCTCAGGCCATACCTTCCCATCTAGAGTGTCCAAGGTGTGCATAGAAGAGTAGCCATCTCTATTGATCTTCTTGAGAGGTTACCTCCTCACTGGGCTCATCTAGCCAATTCTGTCCTCCTCCACTCCTAAATTCTTGGTCACAATATCAAACTAAAACAGGGATGCACATAACAACAAAAATACAAGTGTTGGGCATGAAGAAACGTTTTTACAGTGAGATGCACACAGATGGGGTTTCTACCAAATTCAGAAAATCGTGGGCAGCCAAAAACGAAAATGGAAGATGGGGAACAACCCTGGGAAACCAAATCTATTTTCAGAAAAATGTCCATGGACATTTTGGGGAAAAAACGACCTCCATAACAGCCCCAAATCATGATCCTCCTCTCCCAGCCACTGTGCAAAACAAAAACGAGTTCACGGGCATGGAAAATGCAGGAAAAATGGTGAAAACGTGATGGGGAAAGCCCCAGCAAGCTCAGACTGCATGAGAGAACAAAGGCAATGGGTGAAGAATGGATTTGGGCACCATTTCGTGGGTGTTTTCTTGCCCAAGGAGACAAAATACGATTTTTCTAGGTTGATGGCTTGCCCATGGACGAAATTGGTTGCCATACCTTTTCATTCCCAAGGTATTAACTGCCTCAACCAACTCTTGGAAAAATTTAATGATTGGGTGCATAAGCCAAAATGGGTAGTTGAGGGTTTATGGGTTCACTCAATGACATATGAATTAAATCTATTGGTTCAAGAGTTTGAATAATTTCCCTCCATATTCCTTGTAGAATCATGCCCCCATCTCTTTGTTGCATTGCATAGCTAGTTGCGGGTATTTCATTAAATTTCATATTTACATGATGTCTTCATTTATATTGTGTCTATCTAGCACAAGAACCATAGGCATCTATTTTTAATTTCCAATACATAAAATGCTAAATCAATGGTGGGGCCATGGCCTTGAACTCCTCACCATGATTAAATAACATTATTTACATCATTTACAATCTTAATGCAATAGGGTCAAGATGGGGACATTACATTTTGCATGCCAAATATTTAAACATGCAAAATCTCCTAAGTTTTAGTTGTGAGCCATACATGCATGCCATGTGGCATCCTTGCATGAGTGACATGTGGCATCAATGCATGTATAACATGTGGCAATCTCTTGTTGTGACAAATAGTTGAATTATAGAGAATGCAGGAGATTGGGATGAACTAAACTTGAACATGATGCATGCATGAGACTTGCTCCACTTAAACTCGGAGCTCTTCCACTTAACTTAGCCATGCAACAAGGTGAAGTACACGAGGTCAAGGGTGAAGAGCACGACGAAGCATGGACCACATGATATTCGTTGCATGACCATTTAGGGTTTGAAATCAATAAAAGGAGAGAAGGCACATTGTCTAAGGTTGGATTTTCTTATCAACAGCAATAACAATTCGTCTCATCTTCTCTTCTTATTCTATGCTCTTTGATTTCTATGTAGGGACGTTATTGGACCAGCTTGTATGCATCTCTATGGTAGACTAATGTCACGTACCCTCCCGTCATCCTAATGCAGGGGAGGGAACATGACCAAACATACGGGCTTCATTCTACAATCTCAGCCCCATACGTTACTAAAAAATGCATAATAATTAAAAGCTTAATGTGTGCAGGTTCAAATTAACTAAGCACAGTAGAATTAACTCATATTTGCACACACACAATTAGTATTGCATAGCATATATATATCACAGCAGAGGATGATTCAACATATTGAGACTCAATCTCGTTCCAATGCCATGCATAGATCCCATATTAAGATAATCGTTTCATTTCATTAAACCTGGACAATTAACATATTGCAGAACACAAAATGCATATAATTTATAACACAAATAACACTTATCTTGAAGATGAAGCAGTCCAAACAACTGGCTATGTGAGAGCAACGTTCCACCCAACCATAGAACTATGTCCAGTTTGTATTCTTTCAGTTGAGAAATCACCCCCGAGCTGGGTTGTGTATCCACTAAGGAGTAACTAGCTGGGCACACTCACAACCATGGTTTCACTCAACAGCTATGCTAAGCCAACACACAGTTGGGTTTATCAAGCATACAAGAAGATAGAGGAGGGTAATGTTAAGCCAGTGAGCTCAACCGTAGAGCTATAGGCATCTCAAATGAACTTAACAGTCAGGCACCCACATTACCTGCCACATCCAACACAAGGAAGGTCCCCTTCTCTGCTACACAGTCCCTCAGGCAACTCTTGCCTTCAGTGCTCTTTAGGATGGGCATAGAAAGGTTCAGTTTCTAGCTTCTTGAGATTCTAGCCTTCACTGGTTTAATCAAGCAAACCCAACCTCTGTTCAATTGTTCATAATCTAATTTCTTCCAATTCAGTCATTCAATAACTCAAATCCGTCACTGGTTTTTTGGCTGCAAAAACTGGGTTTTCCTATGCATTTCGGGGTAGCTAATACTCTCAATTTCGCCCCAAGGTTCATATCTATGGATCCCCCATTGGATTTTACTGTCCAATACCAAATCTTGGCATTTTTTGCACTTCAAAATGTGGGTTCTTGCAAAGTTGCAATTTCTGGTTTTTCTCACTGCTGGCAATTCGTGGGTGATGAAAAATTGATGCTGGGTGATCAACAATGGAATGGGAATGAGGTTGGAAGGATTCCCAATAGGTAGAGTGACTTGTGGGTCAAGCAAAATAGAGCCCATACCCTTCCATATGAATTTCTGGGCTGCCCATGCTCCATTGAAGCCATGGACTGAACTCTTCAACAACTTCCTCACACAGAAATAAATGTTAGCAAGGAAAGTCAAAAGGGTTCACAAGATGACATTTGGCAGCATATGATTCAATCCCACAACCCCCTCACCACTCCCTAGTGGATACACATGGCCCCTTCTCATTCGTTTCTCCCATAGCTAGTTCCGGTATTTTATTGCAATATTAATATTTACATCAATTTACAATTTTCTATGGCTTAATAGAACATGGGTAACAAAATGTCAAATGCTTGTCCATTTTAAATAAAATCCGAACATACACTAGCGGGGCCTTGGCCTTGATCTCCATGCTAGCAAATACATACATCGCATGTATACAATATTTACATAAAAGCCAAATTAACATAAGGGTCAAAATTGGGGTATTACATTCCCCTCCCCCTTAGAACAACATCGTCCTCGATGTCCTCAAAACTGAACAAAAATAGGAATGCCTCTCTCATGGCATCCTCCAACTCCCATGTAGCCTCATCGGGACTAAGGTGCTCCCATTGGACCTTTACCTGCCCGATGGCTCTATTCTGGAGAAAAGTGACTTTCTTGTCGATGATGCGCATAGGATCTACTTGGAACTCTCCATCGGGTTCCACCTGTATCACATTCCAATCAATCATATGATTAGGATCATGTACATACTTCTTAAGCAAAGATACATGGAAAACATTATTATCTCTTATGTTAGCAGGCAATGCAATTCTATATGTAACTGGACCTATCCTATCAAGGACTTCAAATGGCCCACAATATCTTAGTGACAACTTGGCACAATTCCCTAACTTGAGGGAACTCTTCCTTGGTTTCACTCTCAAGTAAACATGATCCCCAATCTGAAATTCCTTATGTACTCTTTTCAGATCTGCATAACTCTTTTTCCTGTCTTGAGCTGCCTTTAAATTCTACCTGATTTTAATAATTTCTTGTTCCATTTCCTTGATCATCTCTGGTCCAAGTACTACCATGTTCACCGGACTGTCCCAACTCACTAGAGTCTTGCATCATTTGCCACACAATGCCTCAAATGGACTCATACCCAATGATCCGGGATGTCCATTGTTGTATGCAAATTCTACCAAGTGTAGGTAATCTTACCACTTTGATGGTTTATCCATCACATACATTCTCAGCATGTCTTCAAGAACCTGATTCACCCTCTTAGTCTGACCATCTATTTGAGGATGATAAGCAATACTAAAATTCAATTTAGTTCCCAATTCCTGAAACAATCCCTTCCAAAAATTGGAAGTAAACTTTGTGTCACGATAAAAAATTATTGCCTTAGGCAATCCATGCAACTTGAATATCTCTCTCATAAAGATGTTTGCAATGTCACTAGCCTTGTGAGTGGACTTGACTGGAATAAAGTGAGCTACCTTTGATAGCTTGTCCACCAAAACCATAATTGAATCATGCTTCTTCACTGTCATGGGCAGACCTGTTATAAAATCCATAGAGATCACTTCCCACTTCCATTCTGGAATGGGTAAGGGCTGCAACAACCCTGCTGGATGTTGGTGCTCTGCCTTGACTTGCTGGCACTTCTGACACCTAGCAATATACTCAGCTATGTCCTTCTTCATACCATGTCAAAAGTATTTCTTTCTTGCTGCTGTTATAGTCTTCCGATATCCTGGATGTCCAGAGTATGGCATTTGATGAATTTCATCCATCACTAGCTTCTTCAAATCTGCACTATTTGGAATATACAGTCTATCCTTGTAGATGAGGATATCATCTTCACCAAGATGATATCTTGCATGCTTTTCATCCACATTACCCTACTGCAACTTCTCTTTAATTTGAAGACAAGTCTCATCACTATTTTGAGCTTCAAGAACTCTTGGCTTCAAGTCTGATTTACACATACTTACTGCTGCAACATGAAATTTTCTGCTAAGAGCATCTGCAACCTTATTCTCTTTCTCTTTTACATGCTTAATTTCAAAATCAAATTCACAAAGGAATTCCATCCACCTAGCTTGCCTAGCATTCAAGTTTGGCTGATCAAACAAATACTTCAAACTCATGTGGTCTGTCCTAAGCTCGAATCTTCTTCTCATCAAATAATGTCTCCACATCGTGAGAGCATGCACTATGGCTGCTAATTCTAAATCATGTGTGGCGTAATTCTTTTCATGCTCTTTTAACTTCCTTGACTCATAGCAAATCACAACTCCTTCTTGCATGAGCACTCCACCTAGCCCTTCAATGCAAGCATCTGTGCACACCACGAAATCTTTCTTTGGATCTGCTATCTTCAAAACAGGAGCGCTGGTAAGTAACTCCTTTAACTTCTGAAAACTTTTCTCACACTTTTCAGACCATACAAACTTGATGTTCTTTCTTTGCAATGAAGTGATCGGATGAGCTATCCTAGAGAATCATTCAATAAACCTTTTGTAGTAACTAGCAAGACCCATAAAAGATCTAACATCTGAAACATTTCTTGGAGTTGACCAATCCATGATGGAATTAATCTTCTCCGGATCCACTGCAATTCCTTCTTCAGAAATGACATAACCCAAATATTGAATCCTCTTTTGGTAAAATTTGCACTTGCTTAACTTGGCATACAACTCGTGTTCTCTAAGGACTTGCAACACCATTCTTAGATGTTCTTCATGTTCTTCCTCATTCCTTGAATAGACAAGAATGTCATCCAAGAACACAATCACAAACTTATCCAAATATTTGTTGAATACACTATTCATGAGACACATGAATGTGGCAGGTGCATTGGTAAGACCAAATGGCACCACGATGAATTCGTAATGACCATATCTAGTTGTGAAAGTTGTCTTGTGAATGTCTTCTTCTTTAATTCTCACTTGATGATAGCCGGACCTCAAGTCAAACTTTGAAAATAATTTAGCTTCCTTTATTTGATCAAACAAGTCATCAATTCTTGGCAATGGATACTTGTTCTTGACTGTCACTTTATTTAGCTGCCTGTAATCAATACACAGTCTTAAAGTCCCATCTTTCTTCTTGACAAATAACACCAGTGCACCCCAAGGAGACACACTAGGCCTGATATACCTTTTGTCCATTAATTCTTGCAACTGCATCTTCAACTCTACCAACTCCGATGTACTCATTCTATAAGGCGCTTTGGAATTCGGCGCTGCCCCTGGAACAAGATCGATGGTAAAATCAATATCTCTCTTTGGTGGTAGTCCCGGCACCTCATCCGGAAATACATCTTGGAATTCTTGCAATAATGAGAAATCTTCTATCCTTGGACCCTTGTCCTCGGAAGAATCTGACATATGAACTGCATATAATTGACAACCCTTCTTGTACAACTTTTTCAACTGTAGGGCTAAAATCTGCCTTACTGAAACTTGCTTGGAAATTTCTCTTATCAATGTTGGTCTTCCCTCTTCATCAATGCACTCAAGTGTTTTCTCATAACAGTCCAACTTGGCTTTATGTTTTTCCAACCAATCCATGTCAATCAAGGCATCATAAGATCCTAAAGGTAGCACATTTAAATTTACATGTGTGTGGAGTCCATTCAATTCTATGGGGCACTCCACCACTACTTCACTTACTTTCCTCTTGGTCCCTGTGGCTAATTGAGCTAACCAAGACTTATTGTGCTTCACCTTTCTAAGAGAACAAGCTTCAACCACTTTTGGAGAAACATAACTATGAGTAGATCCTGGATCAATCAAAACAAAAATAGATTGCTTAGCAATCTTACCTTCAACTTCCACCACTGATGATTGATGGTCTGCTTGATGATTGTCCAACGCTGCATAAATTCGAGGCGCTGCCCTTGCCATGTCCTCCACTGTAGCTGCTCCCTTTAATTTGTGCAACTTTCAGGGATTATCCTTTCGATGTGGGCAATCTTTTAGCATGTGGTTTTCTCCACATCCCCAACACTGAAGTGGTCCCTTTGATGCTTTGTCTATTGTTACTGCTGGCTTGAATCCACTCCTTGCTTGCTGCCCCTGTGGAAAGGTTCTAGGCTGATCTCTGAATGGTGGCTTGAAGCCACTCCTCTTTTGATCAAACCTTCCTCTTGGATTTCATTTCTATGCTTGGTTAACCTCTATTTTTCCTTTATTTTGCTCATAGCAATGCATTGCCATTCTAATGGCCTCATCCAAACTTGGTGGATTAACAAACTCAATACGATCTCTGAAACTTTGAGGTAGACTCCCAAGAAAGCATTGGATTTTTACCCTCTCATCATTGATATAGTCAACATACCTCAATAATTCAAAAAATTTGTGGACATGCTCTTCCATAGATTTTTGCCCCAATTTGAGTTCATTAAACTCTTTTCTCTTACCGTCATAATACCTAGCAGAAAGGTATTTCTCCTTGAAGTACTTCTTGAATCTCTCTCAACTGATCTTCCTCTCACTGATTCCTTTCACTTGTAAAAGATTGTCCCACCAAATTGAAGCTCTGCCATTTAGATTGTAAATGGCAATTCTAACTTTTTCGTTTCCTGAGTAGTCTTGAATTCTGAAATATTTCTTCATTCCAAGAAGCCATGCCTCTGCCTCTTGGCCAGTCTTACCTTCTCCATCAAAGGTGGGAGGTCTTGCCTTCCGGAATTCTCCCTGTGGAATGCCTTTGAATTTCTTTCTTCCATCAAATCTCCTGCGCATATGCCTTGGACTTCTTTGAGAACCTCTGGAGTCACACGATTTGCTAGAAGAAGATCTTGAGGAAGATGTTCTATGCTTTCTGCTCATCGAGCTCTTCCTTGGGCTTGGAGTCATCTTCTTTGAACGACCTTTAGAGCGACTCTCTGTCTCTCTTCCATCTTCACCTGCATTGTTTGGATTGGACCCAAGGTTTATCTTCTGTTGCATGTCAGTGAGACTTTTCAAAATAGAATCATTGAGTTGGTGTTGTTTTTCTTGAGCCTTCATCAAACTTTCATTGAAGCTCACCATGGTTTCAACAAAGTTTTGAGGAGTCACCTGTTCCTTTCTCCCATTGGATTCAGTCTCAATATTCTATTCATGCACATTTTTTCCTAGGATGTCTTCTTCATGCTCATAAGGATCTGGAGCATCATTTATGGTCACCATTTTTCCTGTATGCTACTTCTACTACAATTATTAATTTTTATGAGCTACAAGCACTGTGCATTATGAAAATATTTGTTAGACATCATAAGAATGCATATAGACATTTACACAATCAATATTTAACATAATAAAATTCATGGATTAATTCACACAGTTTCTATTTATTCATTTCTTTTGCCCATTCACGCAATTCTGGAAACTGCCCATACTGTCAACAATATGTCAAAAACAGTCACTGACACTTTTCAGTTCTAATTATTTGTGGGGTGTGATAACTTCGTTCAAATTATGGTCATACACCATTATTCCCTATTGGACAAGCTTTCCAATGCATGTCCCCGTGCTCCATTCCGACATCGGGTGTGGAAACTGCGTTATTTCAAAAATGACAACTTTCACCCCAATTCTACATACTTTTACACAGTTGTAAAAATATCATGAACTGCCAACTTCAGCCACCTGTGGAAGAAAATCTATGAAGAATCACGAAAACGTTTCTACTGGGCGAAGTTAGTACATATAACAAGGAACGCTCAGTAACTTGCGGATCTCTGTTCCGATGCACCATTCATCTTTTATGAATATCTGGGTTTTACTACTTTTCACTTTTCACATTTTTCCAACATTCCAAATTTTGGGCCAAAAATGGGCAATTCCCAAACGGTGCATTTTTGGAAAATCTTTGTCTAACGGAATATGTCTGGTTGACTGAGAATATGAAATGCTGAATTCAGTAATTTTCTTGATTCCGAATTAAAGAGTCACTTTCAACCACTGCAAGTTTTTCCAAATTCCCAAAACGTGGCCCGGAATAGTGCTTTTTTGCCTTCTTGCACACCCCGACTCCACATCCTTTGGATTTTGGCTCCAAAAATCCAAACTTAACACCGTTCCTACTCCATGAGTGCCCCATATCAATTTCAAACCAATCCGACCTTCTGTCAAGCGTCAGGACACCGATTTGTGAAAGCCACTAATCTCAAATTTATGCCCAATTGGAGCATAATGGGATCAAGATCTTCACTAGTTCGTTTATGGCCATTATCCCACAATCCGACATTGCGGGTTCGGGGAGGGTCAAGCTGCGGTCACGGGGATGTAACCATCCTGCAACCCGCATCCCACATCCCGCATCCCGCAATTCGACATTACGGGTTCGGGGGGGGTCAAGCTGCGGTCACGGGGATGTAACCATCCCACAACCCGCATCCCGCATCCCGCATCCCGCAATCCGACATTGCGGGTTCGGGGGGGTCAAGCTGCGGTCACGGGGATGTAACCATCCCGCAACCCGCATCCCATACTGCGAAAACACCTGCGTTTTCCTGCAACTTGAGGGGTCCATATCTCCTTCGTCCCTTGGCTAAATGAGGCGAGTCTGGCACCGTTGGAAAGCTCTTGGAGAGATCTATGCACCTGTGTAATTTTCTTCCTCATCTAAGAAGTCTGACCCTGTCATTTTCTCCAATCAAAATGCTGCCCTCAACTTCCCAATACTGTGTTAAAACGTCCTATTACATGCCTGTAAATTCAAAGTCTGGCCCAAACAACCCCAGTGCTGCAAGTTGGGCTCTGATACCACTCTGTCACGTCCCCTCCCGTCATCCCAATGGAAGGGAGGGAACATGACCAAACATACGGGCTTCATTCTACAATCGCAGCCCCATACGTTACTAAAAAATGCATAATAATTAAAAGCTTAATGTGTGCAGGTTCAAATTAACTAAGCACAGTAGAATTAACTCATATTTGCACACACACAATTAGTATTGCATAACATATATATATCACAGCAGAGGATGATTCAACATATTGAGACTCAATTTCGTTCCAATGCCATGCATAGATTCCATATTAAGATAATCGTTTCATTTCATTAAACCTGAACAATTAACATATTGCAGAACACAAAATGCATATCATTTATAACACAAATAACACTTATCTTGAAGATGAAGCAGTCCAAACAACTGGCTATGTGAGAGCAACGTTCCACCCAACCATAGAACTCTGTCCAACTTATATTCTTTCCGCTGAGAGATCACCTCCGAGCTGGGTTGTGTATCCACTAAGGAGTAACTAGCTGGGCACACTCACAGCCATGGTTTCACTCAACAGCTATGCTAAGCCAACACACAGTTGGGTTTATCAAGCATACAAGAAGATAGAGGAGGGTAATGCTAAGCCAGTGAGCTCAACCGTAGAGCTACAGGCATCTCAAATGAACTCAACAGTTAGGCACCCACATTACCTGCCACATCCAACACAAGGAAGGTCCCCTTCTCTGCTACACAGTCCCTCAGGAAACTCTTCCCTCCAGTGCTCTTCAGGATGGGCATAGAAAGGTCCAGCTGCTAGCTTCCTGAGATTCTAGCCTTCACTGGATTTATCAAGCAAACCCAACCTTTGTTCAATTGTTCATAATCTAATTTCTCCCAATTCAGTCATTCAATAACTCAAATCCGTCACTAGTTTTCTGGGCTGCAAAAACTGAGTTTTCCTATGGATTTCGGGGCAACTAATACTCTCAATTTCGCCCCAAGGTTCATATCTATGGATCCCCCATTGGATTTTACTGTCCAATACCAAATCTGGGCGTTTTTTACACTTCAAAACGTGGGTTCTTGTAAAATTGCGATTTCTGGTTTTTCTCACTACTGGCAATTCGTGGGTGATGAAAAATTGATGTTGGGTGATCAACAATGGAATGGGAATGAAATTGGAAGGATTCCCAAGAGGTAGAGTGACTTGTGGGTCAAGCAAAACAAAGCCCATACCCTACCATACGAATTTTTGGGCTGCCCATACTCCATTGAAGCCATGGACTGAACGCTTCAACAACTTCCTCACACAGAAATAAATGTCAGCAATGAAATTCAAAAGGGTTCACAAGATGACATTTGGAAACATATGGTTCAATCCCACAACCCCCTCACCACTCCCTAGTGGATACACATGGCCCCTTCTCATTCGTTGCTCCCATAGCCAGTTCTGGTTATTTATTGCAATATTAATATTTACATCAATTTACAATTTTCCATGGCTTAATAGCACATGGGTAACAAAATGTCAAATGCTTGTCCATTTTAAATAAAATCCGAACATACACTAGCAGGGCCTTGGCATTGAGCTCCACGCTAGAAAATACATACATTGCATGTATACAATATTTACATAAAATCCAAATTAACATAAGGGTCAAAATTGGGGTATTACAACTAACCTCTTGATTTAATGCAAAGTGAAGTTAGATTATTTTCGATTTTCTAACTCATCTATCTTATTGATATGGTTGTATTCACACGGTGATTTTGGTAGCATTATAGGCCTGTACTTTGAATTTAACCTTCATTTGCAGTTTTTTTCTTTCATTTATTGTCATTTGTATGTTGTAATGTAAAAAATTCCTCCTTTTTAGAGCAAAACTTTCCATTTTGTTGATGTATATGTAATTTTGGAATGTATTTCATATATATTTATTGTACCCTTATAAGAGATGTGTTATTTCTCTATAAGGAAGTGTTGTCATGTGTATTGACAAGTGTCGCAAGTGTGTGTACTTGCCGATGGGTTATTAGACCACCATGTGTGGGGTCGGCCCTAAAATATATATTATATTGTGGATGTACCTAGCTAGACAAGTCGGCCCCATAGTGTAACTGGCAAACAGGTTAAGTATAAATAGAGATCGGGAGATCTCTATTTGATCACTTGGAAACTCACACTTCTCTCACTCAGAAAGTGGTGCACTAGTGAGGAGGAGGATCATCTGCTACTAGGAAACTATCTCAGTGTATTTTGGTTGTACTTTGGTTGAGCCATTGCTCTCTCTATCTCTGAGGAAGTTGTGGGGTTTTTCACCTTAGGGTTTTCCCCACAGAAACTCTGTGTCTCTTGTCTCTCATGCTTTTGATTCTTGTGATGTTTGTCATGCTTATTATGATTGTTATGCATTGATATACTGTACATGTTATTCTCTCAGTAAAGATCCTAGAGTATTGTGAATTAATGCTCAAAATTGAACACATTTACACTCTTTGGCAGCATTAACTTGCTGGTCAAAGTTAGCTTTAACCACTGTTTTAGGCCTTTTATTGTTGATTTCAAGAAAGGACAATGGTCCAAAGAGAGTTTCTTCGTTGTTATAAACTTTTAATAGCATATTTGAGTTTAATTCGTAGGCTTTTCAAATCAATTTGGCTCATTTTACAGCCTTAGATTGATCAAACACGCTGCTATTTTCATTTAGATTCATAGACTAATGTTCTAGTACTTATATCAGCCATATTTCACTGCTTTTTATCCATGTTTAATGTAGATTTTGCAGGTTTATTTGCAGCAGATAACAAGTTAGGGACCCCCCCTACAGTTGGCATGCACCAACCCAAACAGAGAGGAATTTATCAATGACACAAGGGATAAATTTCCTACAAGTTGTATGCTCTTCAAACAGATTTCAAGTCCATTTGAACTATCTTACAAGTGCGGATTTGCATGCTAACACCCCAAAATGAATTAATATGAAGGGCATAATTAATGTGAAAAAACTTATGAAAATTTTGGGAGGCTATTTAGCATAGGCGCATCTAGGAAGGGATTTCACTCATATCAAGCTTAGCTTTTAATAACCAATCTTTGTGGTGGTCATTAATGGTTCTCTACAATGATAAGGTCTTAGGAAAACACTTGGTCCTAACCCCTTCATTTATTTTTGGAAGAGGCATCAATACTATCATTGGTACTTTTGAATCATAGATTGGAGATTAGTTTCCGTGGTCATACTCAAAAGCTAAGTGTTTCCTAACAAATCTAGATAGGCTTGTCATGGAGTGCATTAAGGAAATCCTCTTTAATAATACTATGATTATGTTGGGCCTCCAAACCCCCCTACCAACTCTGGTGGACAGACTCGACAATGGAAAAAAACAATGGCCTCGAAATCATACGCACCTGCAAATGGGTAGTGTATTGTTGTGTAAAAAGGCTATTCTTGATGGCCAATTCACAGCCAATTGATAAAGTTGTGGACACTAAAATCTTGCTAGAAGGCTTGTCTCTATCAACTTTAAAGTATGGAAGCCACCAATAGAGATGAATGCCTTATTTACTTGGTCCCTGGGCTTGGGTGGCTTAGCAAATAGGATAAAGACAAATTCAATTGGGATTGTTATAGTCGAAATGCTTTATCTATGGGAAAAAAACAAAACTTTGAAACGTTTATTCTAGTGTTGTGATTTTACAAACTCTAATTGGCACTAGGTTTCTAAGACTAGAGTCAATGTTGCACTATTCCTATTCCTTCAAAAGTAGTCATATTAGGAGACAAGATCCCTTGGGCTATCGAATTTAGTGCAACATGGCAACTCATTAGAATAAAAATCCTCTTTTTCATTTAAAAAGAAGGAATTGGAAGTTACTCAAAAAAATCTCAGGCTTTCACCCATAAACCTTATCTGCAACAAAATAGGTGCATCATATTGCTCAGGATCTGCTCTCCACCCAACCAATGAACAACATCAATATGAGAAAGTTCTATCCAAGTTGAGGCGAAGATATGTACAAGGGCTCAATCCAATCAATCAATAGGGAAACTTCTAAATCCCAACCTCGAAGGGAAATCAGACAGGGCTCACTGCCAGTCTTAATGACTTGACAATAAACTATGATGAAAATGTTCTCTGCTGCAGCAAGGTGAAACCACATTGAAATATTTACATCTTAAGCTTGGGTACATCCCATATCCATTGGGGTATTTTTCTTGGCTTCCATTAACAAAGTTAGGATGTTTTGACATAATACATGCTGCATTCACACATGCCAAAATGGGGGTATAGAGCTTGATTGCACAAAAACGTTTTATTCACACAAGCTTGTGTTGGCTCCTATTTTACCTAGCATCACCAGTAATCCCCACAGGAACATTGTCCTTCCTTGAAATGGTGAAAACGGTTGGTATCCCTCACAATAAACTCCCGCGCAACAATCTTGGATATGAACTTGATGGCAGAGTGGCAGTCATCACATACTCGAAGGTTCTTGACAATCCTAATAGGTATTCCAGGGGGCTTGTTCAAAAGCCCAAATGCAATGGCCAGTTTTTCACTGTGATGGCAGAGAAGATGTTCCTTCTGCTCGTCCTCCACATCACGCAGCACAGCATTCATGTTGGGCACATAGCCTGCTTCTTTCATCTGCCCAGACAAGCTTTCCAACTTTTCATAAATTTCCTGCATATGTGGATGCGATTTATCTCCTACAACAAAAGCATACACCTTGTTCTTAATTTCAATCCAGCTGCAACCTGGCATCTTTTTCACCTTCTTGTTCTTCATCATTTGCCTCACATTTCCTGTGTCAGTCCACCTGCCAGCTGCTGCATAGATATTTGAGAGCAGTACATAATGAGCAGGATTTTTAGCATCTGCCTCAGAAAGATATGCTGCAACGCGTTCCCCTAGTTTTAGATTAGTATGGATTCTACAGCCAGCAAGTAAAGACCCCCACACAGCAGCATCAGGCTTTATTGGCATTCTTTGGATGAAGTCAAGTGCCTCATCCAAGCACCCAACACGGCAAAGGAGGTCAACCATGCAGCAATAATGCTCCACAAGTGGTGTGATGTTATAATCTCTGCTCATGCAATTAAAATAACTCCAGCCATCATCCACTAGGCCTGCATAGCAGCATGCAGCTAGAACACCAACAAAGGTGACATGATTTGGTCTTATGTTAAACTCCTGCATGCGTTCGAACAGTTGTATGGCCTCCTTGCCATAACCATTTAGAGCATAACCTACAATCATTGCACTCCATGAGACCACATCTCTTGAAGATATTTCATTGAACACCTCGTGAGCATCTTCTATATTCCCACATTTGGCATACATGTCTACAAGGGCACTCCCCACAAACACATCAGACATGAATCCAGTTTTGATTATAGCTGTATGAACCATTTTTCCATGCTGGAGAGCTGACAAGTTGGCACATGCAGGGAGGACACTGATGATTGAAACCAGATCAGGTTTAACACCTGTCAGTTTCATTTGCTGATAAATTTTCAGGGCTTCATCAGAAAACCCATTGTGTACATAGCCTGCAATCATTGCATTACATGATTCCACATTTGGGTTATGCATTTCTTGAAAGAGTTTCAAAGCCTCATCAATATAACCATTACGTGCATATCCTGCAATCATCACATTCGTCAATTCCATGTTTCTTGCAGGCATTTTGTCAAACACTTTGGATGCATCTTCTACACAACCACATTTGGTATACATACCCATAAGAGAACACCCAATAAGGATACTAGGTTGGAACCCATTTCTAGTTATCTCTTCATGAATTTCCTTGCCATGTTCCAAAGCTGTCAAGTTGGAACATGCCTGAAGAATGCTAACTACAGTAAACTGATCAGATTGAATGCCTGTTTGTTTCATTTGTTTAAAAAGTTTCAAAGCCTCCTCGCCCTGGTTATGCCTGGCATAAGCAGCAATCATTGTGTTCCATGAAACCACATTTCGTTCCCGCATTTTCTGAAAGAACCCAAATGCCTCTTCAAGATGCCCATTCTGTGTATATGCTGCAAGCATGGCATTCCAAGAGATTGCATCTTTCACGGGCATTTTCTGAAAGAGGTCCAGCGCCGCATCCACCTGCCCACATTGCGCATATCCTGCAATCATGACATTCCATGAAACCAAATCTCGTTCAGGCATTGTGTCAAACAGCACTAGTGCTTCATCAACAAATCCATTCTGAACATACCCGGAAATCATATTAGTCCATGAAACCACGTTTCGTTCAGGCATTTCATTGAACACTTTGCGTGCATCCTCTAAACTGCCACATTTCATATACATGTCAATAAGAGCACTTCCCACAAACACATTAGACTGAAATCCACTTCTATTTATGTCTTCATGGATCTCCTTACCCCGTTGCAGAGATGCCAGAGACGCCATGTTGGCGCAAGCAGGAAGAATGCTCGCAAAAGTGAACTGATCGGGTTGGCATCCTGTTAATTGCATTTGGCGATACAAATTCAACGCCTCCTCCTCAGATCCATGCTTGGAATAAGCTGCAATCATGGCAGTCCATGAAACCACATTTCTTTTAAGCATACCGTCCAAGACTCGGCGACCATCCACCAGAATTCTGCATTTAGCATACAATATCACAAGTTTGGTTTCTAAATAGACGTCTGGAATGAATCCGGTTTCTATTATGTGCGCATGAACTAGTTTGCCTTCTGCCAAAGCTTTCAGGTTGACACAGCACTGCAAAAGAGAGGCATAAGTAGAGGAGTCGGGACGAAAACCTCCGTCGTCGACACTAAGCAATATGTGAAGCGCATCTTTCATTCGGCCCTGTTTGCAGAGACTAATAATATCTCCATTGTTGTTGTTGGCGTTAGTACCTGTAACAAGATTGATATAAGCGTCGGCATTGGTCGTGAGGGTTGACACGATGGTGAGCGTCGCGGGATGAAGACAAAGCAATGGTTGAACAAGGAACACCATTTTCCTCGGATTCATTTGAATTTACGCCGCCAGATTCAGAGATTTTCGGTTTTAAATTGTTGAAAACCGGGGATGTTAGTGTCAAAAAGCATACACTTTTCAGTCGATTAACCATAATATCAATCATCTTACAAAAATAAAAACTGTATCAAATTCTTAAAATTTGCATTTAAAGCATCTTTCTTCTCAAGTTCTCAAGTAGGCTAATGTTCATTCGCTACATGAAGTCCAAACCTAGGTTTTTAATTCGGGTTTCTCCATTCTTGAAACTTCGGTAACTTTGGAGAAACTTTGTAGATTAAGACCCTCTTTTGACAATGCATTTGCAATTTTATTATGTTTTTTGTAAATGTGAAAAATGCTTAAAGAGTTGTTATTATGTTCTTTGTAAATGTGAAAAATGCTAAAAGAGTGGAAAGCTCCAGCTAGTGTTTTTAGATTTGCTCCAATATCCTGCAAATTAGTATTTTAAAGGATTTTTCCCCATTCATAAAATCAGCCCAGAATTTTGAATCGCCATACACCTATAAATTATGAATCTTTTCCTCTTGAGTAAGCTTCAACGGAGTTCTTAACGTCAAACATTATGCTTTGTTGTTTGTGCCTCTCCCAGCATTAGCTTTGAACTCAATCCTTTGTGAATCTGAGATCATTAGGATACCCCCCAATCCACATATTTTGTTTTCTCCTTCACAGGCTCCATCAAAGAAACCATGACATTCTTTCTTATCAATCATTATCAAATTTCTACATTTCAACTTTGGAGTTGAATCCTTTTCTTTGAAGAGACTATACATAGCCAACACCTGAGTCGATACTTGAAAAGCTGGGATATTGTTTATAGGCAATCTGTTAATGCGGACAAAAACTGATCTCTCTAGCCTAAATGATTTAGATCTAGAACAAAACAAGTACATAACATAATTATCTTTCCTAGTTAGATGAAATTGCAAGGTAGATCTGAAAGTGAGTGTAACGTCCCTCCAATTTGACCTACTATTATTTTGTAAATGTAATTATGTAAATGGCCCTGGTGAGGAGCTCAGGGCCAAAGCCCTACCAGTGGACCATGAAATTATGGTTATGTTCGTAAGTGTTATTATATACCTAGGAGGTTAAAAGTTCATGTCGCAACTAAGCAACGAAAAGAGATACAAGATCTATATATATATATACATATATCTACATACATAAGAAATATTATAAGAACTTCAAGAAGGTTGAAGTTCAAAACATAAAGTATATGTTTTAATATTATTGACAATGACTTATAATATATAATTTTATGACAAAGTAAATATATAATTATATGAAAAACAATAGCATATAATTGTTATGCGTAAACACATGCAAAAGAAGGGTATCATAAAAAGAGGTAGACAAGGCATAATAGCTAGGAGTCAATGTTAGCGCGACACTAGTCGACAGGGGTCCCACTCATTGTCGACACATACCGCAGTCTTCTTGAGCACCGGCCCGGACAGGCTTTATCCCGCCCAGCAACACCTACAGAGCAGATGAGGTCTCACCCGAGGCGTCCAGGAAGAGAAGACGGAACCATGTTTTCGTCGAATGAAGAAGGATGGTTGCGGCTATGATACTTAAACTTATTGCAACATAGCAATAGAGATCTTTAAGCATTAAACATAATAGTAAAGCAATATTCAACCCAAACACTCATCATTGCAACAATAGTAATTGTAAAGCAAGTATCGCATCAAAGAAGCATGAAATTATTTGTATAGTGCAATATCACATTATCATAAATGGAACAAATTGAACACAGAGATTGCACCAAAATAGCTTCATCATATTATCATTGTCAACCCAGATACAACGTCTCTGCAAAAACTAGATCTCCGCAATGACTCTTGACATCAAAACATACCCGGGAATCATACAACCAACATCAAGCTTCACATTCTTCCGCCCTCAAATTATATCTCAACACTTACAATTGTTATCTACATATAGGCTTCCACCTTACAACTCTTGTCCACTTATTACCGACTTCCTAACTGACACTGTGGACAAATGACCCAATATCTAACTGACTCATCCAAAAACGACTAAAAACCCACATTCTTCGGTATAACTGACTCAACATTACATAATATGTGGTCCAAATGACCCAAAACCGCATTCTGCATACAATTGACCCAAAATGCATAACTAATCTTCCACTCATCGCCATTTGCGTCATCTTCTGCCTTGTCGCTGCATTAGAGATGCTGCGGTAGTACTCTACCAAACCGCCTGCCAACAGGCCCCCAACACCATCTTGTGGCTCACCCTCGAGCCACGTCAACAAGATACAGTGTACTCCGTTGTTTTGACTTTAAAGTCCTCATATAGTTGTTCAACTGTCCGCACCACCTCCTTGGCTTCCGTAGCTACTGCCTGACTGTCGACCACATCTTCTGCAGATGGGTGATCTGTGAGATTTTCCACGACCTGTTGTCGACACTTCTGTACTGCTTGTAGAGCTTCACTAGCTTGCATCATAAATTTTCCGCCGGTGTCCTAGAACTCTGTTAACTGGGCCACGCGGGTCTTCTGTCGCTCGTTTGCCTTGGCGACACGGTGTTGCAAGTCTTTCATCTCCTGAGACTTAGCAACTTGCTCTAGTGGTGGCATTGTGCGCATTGCGGCTTTCAATGTGGCCAACTGGCCCTCCGCTTCCTGCCGATACTTAGTTAGCTGCTCAACTTGCTCGTCATGAACAATATGGCCCCAAAATTGTACAGTTTTAGCCATGAGCCTGGTTTCCTGCGTCTCCAGCAACTCCATCTGAGCAACAACTTCCTCAATTGCCCTTCTTCGTTCATCCACTTCAACCTGAGGCGTACTCGGTTTCATCTGGGCCTTCAACTCCTGGTTCTCTTGTCGCAACTGAATAATGGCAGCCCCCAGTCGTTGCACCCGGTGGAGCACGTCTACCTCTTCAGTGGGCTCCGACACATGCTGATAGGATTTCGTGATCGCTCGGTCAACCCATACACTGTCATCCCATAGACAAGCCTTCTCCACAATAAGGAAATCATGTTCCTTTTTCAGGCATTCGATTTCGCATGCCTTCTCAACGCGTTCTTCCTTGATATGTGCTTCAAGGTCATCCACGGCCTGTCGTGCGGAAGCAGCCCTGGCAGTCAATTCTTCGATAGTGCGCTGCACATTGGCCTTGCTCGCTTGTAGTCGGACACACATACCACTGATCTACCACAGTCGATCGGTCGTTTCCTTGCTGGTAGTAGCCTGCAGAGTGGTCAATCCTTCCGTGGGCAAGGAATTCAAATTAATGATCACCGTGTTCAGCTGCTGCAGCAACGTGTTTACTGCCGTATCCTTGGTCACAATCGCGGTCGGAGGAATCTCCACATTCCTGACCCGCAGCTCAGTGCTGATTGTGTCAAAGGTTGATGCTGCTGCTTTCTCTGGTGCCTTGTCGGAAACCATATCATATAGAGATTCTAACCGAGCGGTGATTGCATGAAATCCTTCATTAGCTTTCCTTGCCATCTTGTCTGTTGCCGCAGAGGATGCAGTATTGATCACTGTGACCAGGCGGCCCAACTGTGCCTCGGCAGGCAAGGACAACTCGTTGATCGTTGCGTGCTCCTGATACCTTTTTGAGCAGTTCTCTTCAAGCTCTCGGTCGCTATCATCTGATATTGTTTTGGTCGATTGGTGCCCTAATTCGTGGTGACTCTGCTGGTCCTGTGCCGATACCCAATCATCTAGGCCCAAGGCCAGGTCACCGGCTTCTATGTCAGCTAAACTCATGGGTTGTCACCATGCCTCTGGCCACTCGTTCATAGTAGCCTCCAAATCTTTGGACGTCACCTTATACGAGGTCTACAACCATTGGCGATCAGGATCACAGTGGGCTTGGATATGTATGGTATGTGTCCAAATTGCAAACTCCATGACAGGTTTGAACCGTGCTACAGTTTCTTCAGATATTCACGGGACCTAGGTTGCCGCGGCACAGAGCATCTCCCAATACAGCCAAAACTGCAATTGGCAATCCCGGAGTCTATCTAGCTCCCGTACATACCATAGATTTTGATATTGCGCCCCCCATCATTCTGCCGCAGCCGGGAAGTCCATGCCTTGGTACGTGCTGGGCTCTTTCCATGCGACAAGGGCGATCAACAGCAACAACCAACTGTATGTGAAGGCACCCTTTCCCGATTGGACTGCCACAACGTCCTCCATCAATTGATTCAAGAGATACAGGGACCAGTTCATTTGGACCCCTTCTGCGCATTGCTCTGTGCATGCAACGATCCCCGAGTTGCAATGGTTAGGTCGACCACCCTAAATCACCTTGTAGGATAGGATCTTAATGCCCGTGAGTACCGCCTGATCATTGCAGCTACTGGTGCGATACCCACACCCATCAGTTTCTAAGCCATATTTCTGTGCCAACTGCAATGCCCGCTTCTTATTGTTTTCCTTTCCTTGAATGAACTGTGACGAATCAACTCCATTCTTAGGCAAGCCGGTTATGTACGAAATTAAGTCGACGGTGATTGGGACTTCACTATCCAGCCACAACGAACCACCATGAAAGCACGTGAGGAGTTGCTTTACACATGCATTGAATTCCGCCAGTCGCCTGAAATGGGGCATGTTAATAAGCCCTAACAAGTCGGCCTACTTCAATCCCCGTGCCCAATCTTGTACCATTGGTGTCAGGAAAAGTTGTGTCTCAGGCACATATGGGGTGGATGCAATGTCAGGGTAGGCCACCATATCATGGTCGTCGTAACATAGGTGCAGGAATGCCGGCCTAATATCCACGGAGCACTCCATTCCAGCCGGGAGTGCTGGTATCTTCACCCCATACTTCTATTTTGGGTTTATCTTGCGTGGGGTAGCATCCGGACGAATGAGAGGGATATACCCAAGGATTTCACCGGCTGATAGTCCCGCCCATGGGACAGACTCTCGAATGGGGCGATTGGACTGCCCCACCTGTTTCTGAGCTTCGCCTGTCGTCGCAGCGGAGGACCGAAGCACCCTCTTACTCTGCGGGGACTCAGAGTGTTGACCCCCCCGTCGCTTCTTAACGACAAACGATGCTCCTACCGGCATATTGGCAACTTCGGCTCCAAGATCAACGGCTCCAGATGACACAACGTCTTGCTCAACAACATCCGAGATTAACGGAGACTCCACTTCGCTGCTAATCTCGACTATTTCCAGTTCGCCTGGCATACCTCACAGCACCTCATTTTATGCTTATCAGCACCTTGTTCAATTCACGATTGCACTCTACAACAACACTTCTTAACTGATTTCTTGGTGTCTTCCGACCAACTCCAATCCGGTTATACAACGTTCAGCCAAATCCTTCGTAATCATCACGAAATCATGCATTAACTCAACCAAAATCTTGTATTAATGACGCAAATCCATTGTCGATCTTGTCCATTAATCGGTTGAATCTGCCATTAATGCCCATCATGCGGACATGCATCGTTAATTAACTGTCAAACTTTTGGCATTTATTACTGATTTGACCCGGTCGCAACACTGCCATGTGTCGCCGACCACTCCTATCTTGCGGCAAAAGCCTCCTTACTTCCGCATTTCATCTGTGTTGGTGCGCCATCCTGCCACCAACCAATCGACTCCTCTTTTTTTTTTTTATGCGACTTAGGCATCGCGGTATTCCAAGCCCAACTGATAGGGCTTCAACCTATGACCATTCACTAGTTTTGGGAGCATCGCCCCGTCCAACTGCTGTAGCTAAACCACACCCCTTGAAGTAATACTACTAATGCGATACGGACCAAGCCAATGCAACTGCAACTTTCCTGGATGTTTCATAAACTTGCTATCGTACAACAACACCAAGTCACCCTGCTAAAACTATTTGTTTTTAATGTGTCGATCATGCCATGCCTTCTGGCGATCCTTCTCTACCCCCTGGTGGAACCCAACGATGAAACGATCTTCCTCCAACTGCTCTAGATGGTCATCTAGTGATGCTGCATCATCCAGGCCTGTTGCGGCCGCAATGCGCAGACTCGAGACAATATAATCCATGGGCATAATTGCTTCTTGTCCATACACCAGCTTAAATGGTGTTTGCCCTGTCAGTCGTTTACATGTGGTGCGATAGGCCCACACTACTGCTAGGATTTTGAGATCCCAGTCATCGCGGTTCACGTTACACACCTTTGTCAGCACATGCTCCAATATCTTATTGAAAGCCTCCACCGTCCCATTCGCCTACGGATGATAGGGTGTACTCTTCTTATGCTGTATCTACAACTCCTTCGTCAATGCGCTGATGGTGGGATTAAGAAAGTGGTTGCCTTGATCGCTCAATAATATCTTGGGGCAACCAAAGCGAGTGACAATGTGGTCAAACAGAAATCGCGCGACTATGGCCGCGGATCAATCAATGACTAGTGTAGCTTTTTCCCATCGAGTCAAATATTCTGTCGCAGTGATAATATAGCATGCACCCGTGCGTATCCTTGGTGGATTGATCGATCCTACAAAATCCACCGCCTATTTGTCGAACGACTGCAATGTCAACTGAGGCATCAACGGCATCTCATCGCGTCGGGATGGTTTTCCAATTCGCTGACAGACATCACAGGACCGCGCATAGTCTGTCACATCATTATGTAGTGTGGGCCACCAGAGCCCAGCACGCTGCACTTTCCTAGCAGTTGCCCTACCGCCATAGTGTCCTCTGGCTACTCCTCCATGTGCTTCTGCTAAGATCTGCGATTTCTCATGCGGCAAAACACATCGGCGCAATACCTCATCGGCACCCATTTGTATAACTCTCCCGCAATTAGATGGAATTCTGCAGCTTTGACTACCAACTGCTTCTTCTAACTAGTGGTGAACTCATCTGGTGCAGTACCCGTTGTTAGAAACTGGATGATTTCCGCAAAGTAGCCATTTGCAACCTCAATCCGAAATAGTTGAGAATCTGGTAAACCATCTTCAATGTTGGTCGGCTCCTCTCTTGTATCGATCCGCGAGAGATGATCAGGACCGACATTCAACCGGCCTGGCTTCACAATGACTTCAAAATCGAACTCCTGAAAAAGAAGTAACCAACGACATATCTCCCCCCCCAACATAGGCTTATTGACTAGGTATTTCAACGCGGAATGGTTGGTGAACATTTTAAAATGCCCACCCGACAAATAGTGCCTGAACTTCTACAGCGCGTAGACCATTGCTAGACCTTCCCTCTCAGTGGTAGTGTAATTTCTTTCTACAGATGAGAACTTACGACTTGCAAAAGCAATAGGATGATCAAGGTCGCCTTCTCCGAGTTGAGCCAGTACGACACCCAACGCAATCAAGGAGGCATCAACATGCACATGGAATACCTTACTCTAGTCCAGAAATACCAATATTGGTGCCGACGCCATCTTCGCCTTCAGTGTTTCAAAGCTAGCCTAACATTCCAGGCTCCACTAGAATGCCACATCCTTCTTCAACAACTTCTCCATAGGGGCAGTAATCACAGCATAACCCCTAATGAACTTACGATAATACCCCATGTGTCCCAGAGTCGCCCGCAGCTGCTTAACAGTGGTCGGTGGTTGCAAACTCAAAATGAGCGCAATCTTAGCCGGATCAACCAAAAACCCTTGCTTACACACAATATGGTCCAGCAATATCCCAAACAGTGCACAAAAGATGCATTTCTTTAGATTCAACGATATCTGGTGCTGTCAGCATCGCTCGAGCATCAACCGCAGATTCACCAGATGATCAAGGACCAAACCATAGATCGTCCAATCGTCCATGTATACCTGTAAAAATTTATGAATGAAGTCTTTAAATGCAACAACGACAACCCGCAAAAATATCGCAGGTGCATTCTTCAAACCAAACGGCATTACAGTGTATTAAAAGCAACCCCATTCAGTAACGAAAGTTGTCTTATGGTGATCTTCTTTTGCAATGCGGATCTGATGATAGCCAGAGAACCCATCTATGAAGGAGTACATCTCCTGGCCACCCACACCTTCAAACATTTCATTAGTGAATAGAGAGGGGAACGGATCGTGCAAACATGCATCATTTAGCTTCCTGAGGTCAATGCAAATGTGCACTTCACTAGTCTTCTTATTCTGTACCACCATAGGACTAATCCATTCTGACTCCTCAACTGGTTCAATAATACCAGCATCCAACATGCGATCTAGTTCAGCCTTGACCCGCTCCTTATGTCGCGGATTCAATCGATAGGGTTGCTGCCGGATCGGCTTAGCATCTAGTTTTAACGGAATCTTCATTTCTCCTAAGTCGCCCAGAATTCCCTTCATGTCAGAAAACTCAGTAGGAAATATGTCCTGAAACTCATGGAGCAAATTAGTGACTTTGCTTATCAACTCATCATCCCAGTAATCCCCAACATTTGCAAACTTCGGAGTGTCCTCTGGTACCACAGCACGACTTCCTTCTGACTCCAGAATATTCACATTCCACGGATTATCACCATCTTCTGGCCCACCACTGATATTGAAACACTCCATGAGAGACTGCATCTAGTAGTGCATGTGAGGATCCGCAGGATATGCTACCGGGACAACCTACAGAATTACGTCACGGATGAGCTGTAATGCATTATTAACCTCTGGATCGGCATCCGTAAAACTGAATGTATGGGTAAAACACACTGTGAGCTCCTACCAAGTAGAAATTTCCCCTCGCAACTCAGCTGCAGTGTACCATGAGCGTGGCATCTCATCCAAAGTATGGATAAAAGCATGGACCCACTAATCTTTTGGGCGGGATACCCATAGCCGCTGACATTCCATCAAGTGACCACCTAGATTAGTCCAACCATCATACTCTCCATTGTGGTAAACCTCAATATCACCAAAACATACCATCATCAATCTTTGACATTTCGACCATTTATCAATTGATGCCTTGTGTGTCTCCCACCATCGTGCTGGAGCAACCTTCAATGCTGCATTCAATGCCAGCAAGCACTTTGGTTCAGAAACTCTTTCTTTGAACTCCATCATAAAGTCGGATAAGCTAGGTAGTCCTTCATATAGTGGTAGTGTAACCGTTTCAGTTGTGACACGGCATAACGACTGTGTGACCAACCCGCACTTACAGAGCGACACTTCGTGCAAGCGATTCTACCAATATTCCAATGCATCATCAAAGTCGGAAGATGTAGAGCTGTCACTGTGCCATCCTAGCTCACCATTGGCATTCGAATGTATATAATCTTCAGAAATATTGAATGCATGGTCCCATCTGCCAGGATCATCGTCCTTCACTAGCTCTATGTAGCAGCATCCTTTAGCCGGATCCAATGGGGTGACCACTCTGAGATCACGATTTTCAAAGGTCATCATCCATCGCTTGAAGTTGATTACAGCTCCACTATCATTATCCCATCCAATCCCCAATAGCGTGGGATAGGAGCTGTCACCTTCAACAACTTCTATGACATCAAAGTCGGCATAGGTTTTCATACCCTCGATATCTACCACCAGCCGTGGAACTCGCCCAATGGGTGTTACTTTCACATGGTTAGCCAATCGGAGTTGTATAGGAGACCAGCTCAATGGGGGGATCCCCATCTTCTGCCAAGCCTGCTCTGTCAAGATGTTGACATCCGAACCAAGGTCCAAAATAATTGAATCAACATCATAGTCGCCAATTTGAATATTCATCCGCATCTCCTTACCCGTCTTCCGTCATTGCAAGGAATTAACTGCGAGCTCTTGTTGATCCTGGGCTGGTTGTCGCAACAGGGATTCAATCGCAGCAAGAGCGTCGGGACATTTTGCCAGGGATAAACAATGTTCCAAAAATGCTCGAAGTGTGCTGGACCACCGTGATGGGCTAACCTCCGAAGTAGCATCAAAAGTAGAGGGCATGTCATACATGATGGCTTTACCTTGGTCGTTTCCTAATGCCCACTGTGCCTGAAGAAACATCTCCCATTCCCTATCAATGTCAAATGTTACCTTCTTTTGTCCAGCTAACCGGATCGTTGAAGCATCTTGCGGTCTTGGTTCTACAGAAATTGTCGTAATGTTTGCACCTTGCTGCTGATTCGGTGGTACGTTCCCCAGCTGATTTATATTTTGATTTATGTTCTGATTCGACTGCAGATTCTGATTCTGTGTTGGTTGCTATACTTGGTTCTGAGCGGGCTGTTGTGCCTGGGGCTGTGTTTGCAACTGGGGAGTGTTCCTTGCCTACCATCATGCAATCAGCTGTGGACAATTCTCAACTGTATGATCGTTAACAAAATAGAACGTACACTGGTTCTGCAGTAGTGGGTAGTCTCGCTAATAGTGTCCCCATACCGCACAGTGATAACATTGAACCGATCTGTGACTACCTCGTCCTCCTCCGTGACTAAATCCTCTGCCACGTCCTCCCCGGTATCCTCCCCAGAATCCTCCCTGCTACTGGTACTGTGGTTGGTTGAACTGTTGCTGCATCGGTGCCGGTTGCATCCCTTGCCCTTGTTGTGCATACTGCAATTGCTGTACATATTGTGGTTGTTGTGGAACCATCTGTATCGGAGCATATTGTGGAATGAACTACGGCGGTTGCTCTTGCTACGGTGCAAACTGCATCTACGGTTGAGGTAGTGGCTGGGCTACCTACAGCTACGGTTGCGATTGTTATATGGCACGTTGATCGTCCTTGACATAAAATGCATCATACATTCTTTCTTGTAGCAGCCCATATGCACGACAATCTTTGTCATCATGACCCACCGATTTTCAAAACGTACAATAAATATTTCTCGGGGTTGTGACTATTTTCTGCATATATGGGAAATTGTCATGACTATGCCCATACACCTGGAAGACACGACACCATGGCATGCTGCCGCCATTCAACAGGTTTGGTGCACCTGACACCAAATAATTGCGAAAATCCAGGCAATTGTCCTTCGTATGCCCTTCCCCTCGGCATTGTGTACACCATACTTCATCGTGTTGTTCCTTGCCTTTCTTCAAATCTTGCAGCCGGATAGTCAGGTTAGAGAGATGTGTCTGTATCTGCGACATCCTGGCTACATTATCTCCAATCGACGACGCCTCCAATCGCATTGCAATCTCTAGAACTTCACTGGGCGTCGAGATGTTTTGTTGCATCAACGGAATCCGAATGTGTGGTAACAGTGTTGTGATGAACCACTCTTTATGTTGGACGACGCTCATATCGAAACTAACCTTTGCCATCAGTGTCTTGAATCACTAGTCAAAATCCCATACCATCTCATTGGGATACTGCTTAATTTCTTTCAATTCCATAATATATTGAGCCTCCGACTTGGGATTTCTAAATTCGGCGATCAACCCATCCCGAATCTCATCCAGCGACTTCTCTGGGGCTCCTGTAGGGACTAGAACAAACTTCATATACCAGTCTAATGCACGACCTCGCAGATTTGTTGCTAACTGTCCTTTCTTAGCATCATAGCCCGCCATTCTGGGCTTCCTTCCTCCTTTCGCTGTACTACTACCAATTAACTTCTATGGAGTTGATGAACTTGGAGGTGTCAAAGTGGTATTTCTTGCTATTTGAGAGATAGTGAGTGGAGGTGTGGGTACGTTGGTGCTAGGGTTTGGTCCTGTGCTAGGCGTAGCCTGGTTGTCCTTGTCAGGACTGTGAGGTCACTTCGTCCCGTGTGGTCTTCCTTCACGGTCTTGCGGTTCGACCGTAGCAGGACCTTCTCCCATCCTCTACCTCTTTTCCTGTCGGAACCTCGCTCCTCCCCTCGTAAGACCACTTTCTTCCTCGGCTTCACTCACAGTCTCATCATGACCTGCACCCATCTACCCCTTACCATTCCATGTACCCCCCCCCAATAGTTGCAGTACCCATGACCTCCACCCACCAGGCTATCTACTGATCAAGATGCATCTTCAATATCCCTTTTTTGCAAATAAGAATCTTGATCAATAGTTGAAGCAAGAGTAAAAATCTGCCCTGAGGTTCATGGAAAAAATATCTTTCGGCTTCACTATAGGACTTCTGAGTATCAACCGCGAACTCTGTGATATAGCCTTCTAGGATGCTATCGAACCACACTTCGACAGCCCGCGATGCTTTATTATCAACTTCCTACAGTTCCTGAATCAATTCGGGGGTCCATGTCGTCAGTTCACCACCTTGAAAGTTCCTCTTTTGGAAGGTCAACTTTGCCAACCATTTGAACAATAGGACCGGGAATTCACAGAAGAACCATTCGTGCGGACTGTCATGAATCTATCTATCTACCCACTGTCCTACCATCAGTCGTGTGTTCCTGCTTTCCTCTTCAGTGAATTCCTGCAACTTCTGATCGAACCATTCTTGGATCTTCGGTTTCGTCGGGTGCCACAACATGTCCTCCTTTCACTCCATACACGGTCCCGGCAACGAAACCATTTGTTAGCGCGACGCCAGTTGACAGGGGTTCCACTCACTATCGACACATACCGCGGTCTTCCTGAGCACCGGCCCAGACAGGGTTTATCCCTCCTAGCAACACCTGCAGAGCAGATGAGGTCTCACCTGAGGCGTCCAGGAAGAGCAGATGGAACCATGTTTTTTCCGAATGAGGGAGGATGGTTGCGGCTATGATACTTAAAATTTTTGCAACACAGCAACATAGATCTTTAAGCATTAAACATAATAGTAAAGCAATATTCAACCCAAACATTCATCATTGCAACAACAGTAATTGTAAAGCAAGTATTGCATCAAAGAAGCATGACATTATTTGTATAGTGCAATATCACATTATCATAACTGGAACAAATTGAACAGAGGGATTGCACCAAAATAGCTTCATCATATTATCATTGTCAACCCAGATACAACGTCTCTGCAAAAACTAGATCTCCGCAATGACTCTTGACATCAAAACATACCCGGGAATCATACAACCAACATCAAGCTTCACATTGTTCCGCCCTCAAATTATATCTCAACACTTACAATTCTTATCTATGTATAGGATTCCGCCTTACAACTCTTGTCCACTTACTACTGACTTCCTAATTGACACTGTGGACAAATGACCCAATATCTAACTGACTTATCCAAAAACGACCAAAAACCCGCATTCTGCGGTATAATTGACTCAACATTACATACTATGTGATCCAAATGACCCAAAACCCGCATTCTGCGGTACAATTGACCCAAAATGCATAACTAATCTTCTGCTCATCGCCATTCGTGTCATCTTCTACTTTGTCGCAGCATCAAAGATGCTATGATAATACTCTACCAAACCGCCTGCCAACAGTCAAATAGATTGTGTTTATATAATGATACACCACAAATGGTAAAGAATTATCAAGAGATTCTAAATATTATATGTAGTACATATATATGACTCCGAGACAAAATGGAATTATGATTTAAAAGAATATATATATATAAAGATATATACATATATGTACATAAGTGGATCTAACATACATAGTTATGAAAACCTTGTTTTCTTATATACATAGATAGACTACACAAAATGGAATATATTACACATTACATTCACTAAGAATCATCTAAGCCGCAAGGAATTCTATTTAAAAAACAGTCCTATAAACATTAAATATTCATACTATTGGGTGACCTTCCTAAAATACTATGATAAATAAAGAATTATGATATTCATCGTAATAACTACAAATATGTAAACCAACATTGTATTAAAAGAAATGTATTAATATAGAGCTCCAAAGCATTAAAGTTAAGTGATAAACATCACTTATACATTTATATAGTTAAATATAGATTGTTACCCAAAATATAATCGAGACTATGCGTGAGGCACTCCCGAGGTAAAAATCTCTTAAAAAAAAATCTTAAACTAACTATAGGAGTGGCGGAGGATCTTGGGGAGAAGTTAGTGCAAGTTTGTCCCCTTAGCTGGGTAACAGAAACAGTGTTCTGCCATTTGTCCCACTAGTGAAACAACCTAGCGCTCACTTGTACCTTTTGTCTCCTTAAGTGGAAAACCAAAACTCCGCCGATCCTAGCTCTCTTATATGCTATTATCAACCGTGCGATGGAGTGAGTACAAGACGGCTGTTGCAACTGACCTCAAACCTTTTATGTGTTTTAAACTTGTTTGTCAAAGATTTATATCATTTTTGTGGAGGATGAGAAGGGCCATCCGATCCCTAGTTAGTGGTAATGGTAATTTTAATATCTATTGGAATGTGTTGGGAAGTGGCCAGGTCTCTTTTGATACAAGACCAATATAGATACACCGTTTTATTTTGAATAGCAGCACCATTGAAGGGTTACGATTTTAAAAGTTATTTTGAATGAGATTTCAAGACATGGGGATAAAAGCTTATACATGCAACTAAATGGTTATTATGTATATTATATGATAAATAACCTTATTTAATCAAGCATGTTTAGGGTTAAGCTGTAACTCAACCATCATAGCTTATAACAAGAGAAAATCATTTAGGGATACATCCTTACTAACAAAACTCATGTATTAGTAACAGGAATAAGGGTTAGACTAGCTTGATCTCTAGTTTTGAGACTAGTTGTATTGATATTTTACTCTCTATTAATAAATAGGTGAAATACTTAACATTATCAGCATAGTCTAAATGTTGACAACCTTATGTAGAAGGCATTGTTATAGTTAGCCACGTATTTGTTTTACTCTATCACGTCATGTTATTAGAACTAATGTCTTTTTCTAATATAGCTATACTTTATATGCCTAGATTGTTCACCTAAATCATCATATATTATTATTAAATCGAAGTTGATAAAAACTATTGGGAGTACTATTAAGTTTTCTTTATGTATATATATAATAAGCCAAAGACGAATTTTGGAACTCTGTGTATACTTTCTTATAATGGCAGCATGGATGTGACATTAGAAATTTTAAAAGGGTATATCGTAATATGTTATTAATATTATAATATAGTTAGGTTATGAATTTATATTTTGGTATTATTACATTACCATGTGACGTATGGTATGTATAGAATAAATTGGATATAAAAGTTATAGAATAGAAGGGAGTTATTCTTTTAGAATTTTGTAAAAAGGTATTCATTTACATCAATTCTTGTGTTGTTATATGAAGAACCTCATCTTTTCGACGAAGGATATGTTATTTTGGGAAAATGTTTCATGTAAGGAAGGCTTGAAGAAAATAAGCCTTGCGACAATTGTGTCGCAGTAGAATGTAACCCTTCACCTTGTTTATTTTAATAAAAACACAACCCTTTGTGGATGTAGCCCAAGGAGTGGGTGAACCACGTTAAAATGGTCTGTCTTTCTCTCTCTATGTTGTGTCTTTTGTTTGTGTATTCTTTTGATATGGTGTTTCAAATGATATTTCAGTTTTGTTGCTTTGAATATGGGTACCTTAATCATTTTACTAATTATGAAAGTTATTATTTATACCTTCGTCTCTTGTTTACGTGAGTAATTAAGTTGGGGCTAATCCCTTTTTATGTGTACTTCATGGATTGATTGTTCAAATATATATATATATTTTGGATGTTTACATGAATAAATTATTTCTCTAATGGATGTGTCTCACGCATAATGGTAACAGTATTCAAAATTAGAAATCTTGAAGGGTGAACAAAGACGAATATGTTAGATAGAGTATCCTTTGATGGTTTGTGAAAATATAAAAGACCTTTATGTCGACAAGTGAAGTTTTATTAATTATTACAATGGAATAATTAATGTTAAGAAGTTATGAGATGTTACAATGAGGTAATAAATATAGATGTTGTGTATACATTTTATCTTCCGCGTAGCATTTAATGAAGATTAGACGCTTCGAATTTTTTTTAATTTTTATCAAATTTTGGGTATGTGACAGTGAGTTGCCTCGTAAACACAATTACTTTCTTCTCGTTTGATCTATTCTCAATTCCTCGATCTCCGGCTGCAAAAAAAAAAGGAGCAAGTGGAAACAAACGAACAATATAAAAGCATATGATTATGAATCTAACTAGATCAACAGTCAAAGAAGTCAATCCTAAACACTATTATAAAACATAACAAGCTTATGGAAAGATATTTATATTAAATGTAATTTGCAGCAAATACAAAGTAGAGAGTTACAACCGATGCCTTGACGTTATGACTCCAACTCAAATGATCTTGCCTCAAAAGATCAAATCCTTCTAGCCTCCTATGGATGAAGAGGATCTCCTGGCCAAATTCCACCAGCATATGGGTACTTTATCCTTTCTCCTCTTAACAATGGAGAGGGGGTTCACATAAATAGGGATAAAGAGATAAGAGAGGTTGAGGATTTAGGGGAGAGGCTTAAGGGATCATCCCACTAGACAAGAGGATCGAATGACACCTTTCCAAATAAGTAGGGATAGGTATCCACTCCGTCCAAGCTTCGAGAAGTCACCGGAAGCTTCTCTTTATCCAATTTAACCAACAACAATGCACCTTGCATAAGGGAAACATGCGTCAAAGGGAGATCAACACACCTTGTACAACGACATATCGCGTCACCTTGGAACTGATTCACCTTGCTAGAGGGTAGGGCACGTCGGGGTGACCACATAAGGTTAAAAGGAACAACAACAACCTTTCTTCTGATGGTTTATCCCAGGCACTTTAGGGATCAGGACATACAGAGGACACATAACTCATGATGACGAGATTTTGGTGTAATAGAATGCCCCCCAAAGCATGAATCTGGCACAATAGAACATGTGAAATGATTTGCAATATGAAGGATTGAGGCAAGGATCATTGGTTGGAACAAACTCCTGCACTACAATTAATTCTGAGATATATGTCTCAAACTAACTCATAACATGGTTGTCGACCAATACATTGCAGATCCATGATAGTAAAGACCGACTGAACACAATCATGGCTACTAGACACAATCGTAGATCTACAATGAGATGATAACATAGCCACAACAAATACAAAAGTGGATCTGTGTAATATGACTCAAAAAATCTCCATCATAACCTGGGTAAGATACATGAGTTAACCCAGGGTCTTCAAGCCAAACCTGCAACGACATGAATTTAATCATGTGATTACAATGTCTTGAAGTCAAACATGGTAGAAACCACTTGATTACCGGTCATTAATGTATACCGTTAACAAGTGTGGGGGAAATCACAATTGATGTCAATGATTCCCAAGGTATCATAGTACATACCATCGAATGTGAATAAATGAGCTGAGGTCGAACACTCGATGGAATCTTTCAAAAAAAATTCCATGATGTGAACTCATGTTGAAAGCAAGGTAAACTGCCATTAAGGCATGCATGCCCAAGGTACTTGACTGGTTTCTAGGTTTAATCCTCGGATGATGTGTTGAAGTCGACAAGGATAAACCTATTGAAGGAGGGCCATAATGTTTCCCCCATCATCGACACAAAACAAGATCAAATATTTCTAAGGTAGATCAAACTGTAGAGTGACACTTGAGACTGACTCGGGAATGACCAAAATGATAGAAGGTAAGATGATCGCAGAGAGTGACTCAATGAATAGACCTCTCTTGAACATGGGAATGGCATGACTTGGCAACATTGATATGACGAGAATGGCATCGACACCTAATGAAACTTATGATGGAAGCATTCTTTGAATGAGTCAAAGGAGTGAAAAGACTCATGGAATTGGTGGGACTTAAAGACAAGCGGATTATCCAAGCGTTTAAATGCATATGCAAACGAGTGCCATGTTCAAGAGTGACTAAGTACTACCATAACTACAATGAAATACAAACTCTTACCTTATCCCCATCATGATTGATGAGTACCTCTTTTGTTTTTTAACGAGCTAGAGGAGGGTAACAGATGCTCGATATAGCTCATCCTTCGGATGAGTCTGATCTCATACATTTTACGAACCTGAGATAGGAGGGGTTCATTCCAAAAAGGGCCCTTCAATGTCAGATTTTAACGAGTCCAAAGAAAGTAAACTCGGTGTCATTTCATGTTTAGAGAGTATGAAAAGAACTAAAGAAGACTCCAAAGTGTAATTTTTCGTAAAAATTAGTCTCCTCACCCGAAAAAAGGATAAAACAATGTGGGAGAGAACTCTTCCAGTCACGGTCAACTGGAGTGCTCATTTTTCGTAAATAGTACCTCCTGGTCCGAAAAAGGATAAATTATCACCAGAAAGACGATGATTCAAATACTTTTACAAGCGTGAAGGAATCAAGTTCGCTTGGTGATCTTTTCATATATAGGGAGTCTGAAAAGAGCTTAAAGAGGACTCCAAGGAGTTCATTTTTCGCGGGATTTTTACGAACCTAAAAAAGTGATAAAATGTAACTCGATGACTTATTCTCATAGTTTTATGAGCATGAGAAATAACAAAAAGTAAGCTCGATACCATTTTTCTAGGCTTTTAACGAGCACGATTATGGTATAAAAAGCACTCAGAATCTTTTTCATGTTTGAATCCAAAGCACGAAAAAGGAAAAAATACGCTCAAACTACTTTTCATGTTCTTCACCAGAGCACGAAAAAGTGGAAAAAGTAATCTCAAAACCATCTTACTGTTCTTAACGAGCTCGAAGATATGTTGGAAGAATGCTCATAGTATATGCTTCATTTTTAACAAGCTTGCAACAGGAAATGAACTATGCTCGGGATGATTTTCATGGTTTAGCGGGCCCGAAACCCAAGAGAAAGTATGCTAAAAAAGATTCCCATTGGCGGATGTTTTCCCAACATGATATCCAGAGGTTGGTACAAGCCCCCAACATGATTGTTGGAAGTAAGCGACTTAACACATTGCATGGAGAGGCTATCGAATTTACTTCAACATGATGTTCATAGGTTGAAGACATGCCCCCCAAGCTTCATTTGATTCGCCTAATCTTTCTCTTCACACGATTTAACTCCTGGCTACTAATAGGAATATGTTCACCAGAGACGGAAGAGGAAAAATGATCAAATGGCATAGACGAGTGAAAAGAAGGTTCAGGTACTAAGTCCAGTGGAAGAATCGTCTCAATGGGAGGAGGATCTATTTCATTTTTACACAGGCTTGAAATAGAAAATAACTATGCTTGAAAGGGCCCATTTTATTTTTTAATGAGCTTGAAACATAACGAAACTATGTTCATGGGAACCTATTTCTTTTTTTAACGAGCTCGACATAGAAAGGGAACTCTGCTCATGATCATCTGTTTCATTTTTTAATGAGTGTGACACAGGAATTGAACTATGCTCGTGAAGTTGGTTTTATTTTTACGCAAGATTGAAACCAAAGGTAAACTATGCTTGGGAATTGGGTCCTATCCAACATGATGTCCAAAGGTTGGTAATGTGCCCCCTATCATAAGAAGCTAGGGGGATAACTCCAGCATGATGTCCAGAGGCTGGAGAGATGCCCCCCATCCTTAAGGGGTAGAAACCACTAAAACATGTGGAACATTTAGGGAAGTATGATGACTAGAAGTCATGCGATGATTCGATGTCACAAAAGAAAACTAATCAATGGTCACTATATTTTCATGATAAGGAAAATACATCACTCGAAAGAGTGTGGACACTACGGCTTTCATAACATAGACATATTTACGTCCAAGGAGCAGATTAAAATTTAAGGGACCTTGGACTACCATAACATCAATACAGATAGTTTTCCCTCCTAAGGTGATAAGTAATTGTGGAAGGTTTCCTAAAGTTCAAGTAGGAATTCTATTAAAAGGCAGTATCTGGTCAGTGACTGGCACAAGCTAAGGAGAATCTATAGATTGCCAAGCGATTGAGGATAAAATACTAAAAGAAGCTCCCTCATTAACTATAGTGCGAAAGATTTCATTATCGAAAACTCCTACAGATATCTGGAAAGGAACACTCGAAGGAAGACGAGATTCTATTACATTATTCCAATCGAAGGAAATGACCTCGATTCTTGGAGGGGGTCCTATGGAAATGGACATGATTTCCCCTTTCTTAGAACAATCTGAACTAACTAGAAAAACATCAGTTGTTTTCAATTCACTCTCAACTGAATGAGACGAAGATTGTTTCATGGTGACTACTTCAGTTTGGGCATTCTACGATGAAAGAGTGGGATCAAGCGAAGATGACATCGACTTGACCACTTCAACTTCACTCTATGAAGAAAGAGCGAGATCGACCAAGGATGGAACCGGATCGATCACTGCATCCACTGGTGGGGGTTCAAGGGACAACTTACGATATCCAGTTGGAAGGTGTTTTTGAGATACAGTATTGTCCTTCAACAATTCGAAAGTGTTAGGATATTTAGACACTTAGGAGTTAGTTAAGATCAACTTGTGTAATATATCCGTTAGGGATAGTGTGTTTCTTTAGTATGCATTAGTATGCATTTGTAAATACTTAATCCGACGATCACGATATGTTCCCGACATAGAATCATCCAACGGCTCAACTTCTCTTAGATCAAACCTAACCTTGATCCGTGGCTTAACACCCGATTGGTCCATGATCTCTATTTAAAGAGCATGGAGGGTCATTGTTTAGTTGATCGATTATGAGAAGCTCATTTGTAACTTTCTTTCTTTGCATAATAAATTGTCCCGTAGAAGCTATTTGGCCGGGGCCGTGGAGTGTTTCCCTCAAGAGGGTTTAAACCACGTCAAAACATCGGTGTGTTGATCTGTGATCTGTTTGTGTGAAGTGGTTTCCCTTGGTGTTTGGTCCTTTGGTAGTACCCTATTACCCGAACATGGTATCAGAGCTTTTATGAAGAGCTGCTTCCGGTTATGATCTAGATGTTGAACTGTTGTTGCCGAAACTCGAAAGGATTTCTGGTTCTAGTATTTTTGTGCATTTTTGGGTTGTGGGAGGTGTTCCATTGCGTCCAGAGTGTCGTTTCCATTGGTAAATAGTTTTCGTTTGATCGAAAACGGTTCTCGGTTTCTCCAGAAACACGTATTTCATCAAATCTGAAGGTATAATGTTACAGTGACGCATTTTTTTATTTTCTATTTTTAAAAGAAAAAAATCTCATATTTTATCATTTTTTTACTGTTAGATTTTTTTTGGGTTCATATTGTTGTTTTCCCCGTCTGCGTATGCTCTTTGCCGTGCACCTTGAGTGATCTCGACAAATCAGAAACAGAAAGGGAAAGGGTTTTCTCGGCTGCATATGCTCTTTGCCGTGCACCTTGTGCGATCTCGACAAATCAGAAACAGAGAGAAAACGTAGAATTTTTGGGAAAGCTAATGAGATCTAACTCCACAAGTGTAGAAAAGTTTTTTTTGTTTCGATTTATGGTGTGTTTTGCAGGAAAAAGGGAAAACACGCAAACCGAGCAAGAAGAGTAAAAAAAAAAAAAATCCCCCTTCCTCATTCCCATATTTTACATACCTTTTAATCTAGCTCACTTGGTTCAAAGTTGCTTTATTCCTTAATAGGTCTTGAGTTCAAGTCTTAGGAAGTTACTTTTAAAAGAAAAAGTGCATGCAATTTCTATTTTCAAGTTACTTTATTGTAAAAGTGCATCTCACTTAAATAATAAAAAGTAAAAATACAAGTGAGTCACTTAAGATTTTTTTTTATTGTTGCACTATTTAAAAGTAATATCATTGTAAAAGTGAAATCACTTATTTTACAAAAGTGGTTCACTTAAAACAACTTTCTTGTAAAGTGATTGTCAAAAGGTTCATCTTGGGAAGAGGGGGGTTCTTTTTTTTGTTGGACATTCTCTAACTGTCACGTCACTATTGGGGACATCTTCAACAGTTTCTTTGTTCAAGCATAACTTCATCATACAGAGTCAGTTTTCAGTGCCGTTTTTTTTTAAACCGCCTATTTTTTGAGCTCTTCACATCCAGACTATTGGTTTCTGCTTTTACAGCCATTAATTTACAAATATGGCCTCCCCTTGTGATATTCTACTTAACAGTTCCAACTATTTCTCATGGAAATCTCGTATGGAGGATGTTCTACGAAGTAGGGGACTTTTCAGAATTACCTCAAGGAAAGAAACCAAACCCACTGATGATGATAAGAAAATAAAATTGGCAAATAGATGTGACGAAGCTCGTGGATTTATTGGGATGTCAATCTCTATTGATTTACGATTCCACATATCTGGAATTGATGAACCTGATGCTGCTTGTGACAAGTTGGAATCTGTTTTTGGTAAACACAATGAAATTTGAGGTCACCAACTCAAAAATGAGTTGATTTCTTTAAATCCAAGTGACTTTTCATGCATTCAAGATTATTTATTTAAGTACAAAACTCTTAAACTCTTATGTGCAGACTGTAAGATTAAGAGGGAAGATAAATAATGCATTTATCATATTCTTTCCAAACTTGGATCTGCATATTCTGTTTTTGTATCTACATTTTACTCCATGAAAGAATCCTTGAATGCAGCTAGCTATTAAGAGCCTAGTCTTGAATCCTTTTGTGATTTCTTGATTAGAGAGCAAGATAAACTCATTCATCTTGGAATAATCAACAATGCAGATACATCTGAGAAAGCCTTATTGTCTCAACAGAAAGAAAAGTCCAAGCCTCCCAAGAAACAAAATTTTCGCAATAATAAGTCAAACAAGGGTCCAAAACCCTCTCAGTCAGCTCCTTCTTTAAAAAATGACAAAGGATCCAAGCCAAAAGGCAAGAAGACTGAGCGTCATTGCAACTATTGCGGGAAAGATAATCATGATGAATCTAAGTGTTTCAAGAAGATGGCAGCCTTGGAAGCAGCAATGAAGAAGCACCACATCAGCCTAGATTCACCTTCAGAATCTGCCTCTCATGGACATGCACTTTGTGCTTCTGGTTATTCTTATAGTGCATCTTCTTCTTCTACTTCAAATGAATGGCTCATTGATTCTGGAGCATCTTATCATATGGCTAAGGATCAAGCCATGTTTTCTACTATGCATGAATGTAACACCAAACAAATATTTGTTGGTGATGATAGATCTCTAAGTGTTGTAGGAACTAGAACAGTTCCAGTAGATAATGGTCATTTTAGTGATGTACTATGTGTTCCAAGAATTTTCTGCAATTTGTTATCAGTCTATCAGATCACTCATTCTGGTGAAGGTAAAACTGTGACCTTTACACTTCACCAAGTTGTAATCAAGGATTTTAAAGATCCTCAACAGGTCCTAGCTACCGAAATTGTTGATGATATTACCAGGTTGTACAAGTTTAACAACTTTGGGTCATCACCTTTCCCTTCAGTTTTTGTTGCTCATAGTGATAACTTGAGCAAACTTTGGCATGAGCGATTTGGTCACTTAAATTATCGCTCATTGCAACAACTATGTAAAGACAATATGGTGACAGTTCTTCCGATGGTATCTTGCAAGGATGGTGTTTGTTCCGGTTGTGTACTCGAAAAACATCATCGGGACAGTTTTGACAAACGTGTCTCTTGGCACGCCTCGGTTCCCTTGGAGATTGTACATAGTGACTTGTGTGGTCCTCTTCCATCTGCTTCCTTTTCTGCTTTCAAATATTTTTTAACTTTCATTGATGTTTACACCAGATGTACTTGGGTTTATTTCCTAAAACTTAAGAGCAAAGTATTTAACATGTTCTTGGCCTATAAGGCCCTTGTTGAAAAACAATCTGGTCATCAAATTATTAAGTTAAGATCTGACAATGGAGGAGAATACGTTAACAAAAAGTTCACTACTTTTTGCACTGAACAAGGCATCCAACAACAGCACACTATTCCATATACACCACAACAAAATGGTGTAGCTGAGCAGAAGAACCGCACCTTAAAAGAAATGGCTAATTGTATGATCCAATCTAAGGGACTAAGTCTTCAATTTTGGGCTGAAGCCATAAATTGTGCAAATTACATAGTTAATCGCACCCCCACTAAAGCATTACAAGATATAACACCAGAAGAAGCATGGAGTAAAACTAAACCTGATGTAAGTCACTTCTGTGTGTTTGGTAGTGAAGCATGGGCTCACATTCCGGATGAAAAACGGAAAACATTGCAGCCTAAAAGTGAAAAGTGCATATTTGTTGGATATTCTGAAGATGTAAAAGGTTATAGACTTCTTCAACCACATTCTCATGATATAATCATTAGAAGAGATGTTAAATTTGATGAAAATCTCTTGGCCTGCGAGCCTAACTCGGCGATTGTGCCATATTTGGACTGCGAGCCTGATTCGGCGCTTGTGCCTTCTTCTTCTTCTTCCAACTTCCTTGACAGGTTTCCAACTCCAGTTTCTGATGATGACAGTGAGGATGAAAATCCACCTCCGCCTGCTCATGTTCCTCCAATTGCACCAGCACAAGTGCTTCCTCGATGGGTTTGTTCAACATGTGAAGCAACTGGTGATCTTGCCGGTGATCCTAGAGATCAACGTCGAACACGTTCTCAGTTTCAGCGAGCCTCTTCTCTTTTGGCTCAAGTTTCTGAGATTCATGATCACGAAAATTTTGCAGAAGCTTTAGGGAATCCAGATTGGGATGCAGCCATGGATGAAGAATATTGTTCCTTAATGGAAAACGATACTTGGGATCTTGTACCTCTTCCAAAAGGAAGAAAACTTGTCAGATGTAAATGGGTCTACAGAACTAAGTATGCATCAGATGGAAGTGTTGAAAGACTTAAGGCAAGGTTAGTTGCCAAAGGTTTTTCCCAAGTTGAAGGGATTGACTACAATGAAACCTTTGCTCCCGTCGCAAAAATGAACTCCATCCGCCTTGTTCTTTCCCTCGTAGCCTTACACAACTGGGAAGTCCATCAAATGGATGTCAAGTCTGCCTTCTTACATTGTGATTTACAGGAAGAAATTTACATGGAACAACCTCCTGGCTATGTTCAGAATAACTCTAGCCTTGTCTGTCGCCTTAAGAAATCCTTATATGGCCTTAAGCAAGCTCCTAGAGCTTGGTATGCCAAAATGGATAACTTTCTCCTTGACACTGGTTTTTCTAGATGCCATTCTGACCCCAATGTCTATACCAAGAAAGTAGGAAACCATCTCCTCATACTTGTTCTATATGTTGATGACCTTATTCTTACTGGTAGTGACCCTAAGCTTATAACCCATGTGAAATCTAGTCTTAAACAAAATTTTGAAATGTCAAACTTAGGACATTTGTATTATTTTCTTGTTCTCCAAGTCCTGCAAACCAAAGAAGGAATCTTTCTTTCTCAGTCTAAGTATGCTTGTGACCTTCTTCGTCGCTTTCACATGGAATATTGTACACCAGCCCCTTCTCCCTTCCAATATGGATTCAAACTTTTTGCCACTTGTACTTCACCTAAAGTCGATGCCACCTTATATCATCAGCTTGTTGGTATTCTCTTATACTTGACTCATTCCCGTCCTGACCTTTCCTTTTCCATTGGTCGTGTTGCCCGTTATATGCAGACACCTCATGAAAGTCACTGGAAAGAAGCTAAAATAATACTTCGATATATTTGAGGTACAGTTCAGTTTGGGATTCATTACAGTACAGGGGGGAAACCTTTGTTGGTTGGTTTCACTGATTCAGATTGGGCCGGCGATCCTGATGATCGAAAGTCTACTGCAGGTTATGTTTTCAGTTTGGGATCTAGACCTATTACTTGGGCTTGTAAGAAACAACAAGCTCTTGCTCTTTCTTTAGCAGAGGCAGAATATCGAGCAACAGTTAATGCTAGTCAGGAAGCTTTATGGCTTCGACAGATCCTTTCAGAGTTTGGATTCGAGCAACAACAGCCTACTCCACTTTGGTGCGACAATCAAAATGCCATCAATCTTGCCAAAGATCCATTTCTACATCAACGCAGCAAACACATTGAGCTACCTATGAACTTCATCAGAAATCTTGTTCATGATCGTGTTCTTGAAGTGCTCTTTTTCCCTACAGATGATCAAGTTGCAGACATCTTCACCAAGTCTCTTACAGAAGTGAAGTTTTCTAAACTCCGATCTATGTTAGGAGTTCAGGAACTTGTCATTAAGGGGGGATAGGCTCTAATGCCTCCTTCCTTTTCCTAATAGTGTCACTTTTGTAAATCCTTCAATCATATCCAAGTTGTTCTTAAGGGGGGATGTTAGGATATTTAGACACTTAGGAGTTATTTAAGATCAACTTGTGTAATATATTTGTTAGGGATAGTGTGTTTCTTTAGTATGCATTAGTATGCATTTGTAAATACTTAATCCAACGGTCATGATATGTTCGTGACATAGAGTGATCTGATGGCTCAACTTCTCTTAGATCAAACCTAACCTTGATCCTTGGCTTAACACCCGATTGGTCCATGATCTCTATTTAAAGAGCATGGAGGGTCATTGTTTAGTTGATCGATTATGAGAAGCTCATTTGTAAATTTCTTTCTTTGGATAATAAATTGTCCCCTAGAAGCTATTTGGCCGAGGCCGTGGAGTGTTTCCCTCAAGAGGGTTTAAACCACGTCAAAACATCGGTGTGTTGATCTGTGATCTGTTTGTGTGAAATGGTTGCTCTTGGTGTTCGGTCCTTTGGTATTACCCTGTTACCCGAACAGAAAGCTTCATCCATGCGTGGACAAAGGTAAGTAAGGTGCATGCCCTTGCATAACAAACAAGGATTCTTAAGTTTACCTTTTCGAACCTTAACCATGGATTCACTAGTTGATGGGGTATCATCATTATGATGTCCAAAGGCTGATTATATAGTTGGTTTGGAGGCTTTACACCACTCTTCCAATACTTTGGAAAGACCAGGACAATCCTTGAGAAGGTGATCACCCTTGCAAATCTTGCAAGGGAACTTGGGTCTACGAGGTGTTCAAATAGGATGAGTGCCATCAGAGGAAGATGATTGATGCTTGGTCTCTTTCTTATCCTTCTTCTTCATTATATTCCTTTTCTTCTTCTTCTTATCCTCTTGATTACTAACACTACTACTTTGATTAGGCGAGAAAGAAGAAACTGAAGAAGATACATCCGACGAAGAAGGGGAAGGATCAGTTTGGGATTGACACTCTCGTGGTGGAGAGTTAACATTTGGAACATTGGGTAGAATCGGAATCACCGGATTAAATAACCATACCGATAATCCTATGGTTAATCCAGGAAGATTTAAAGTGGAAATAAAGGGAGGACCAATATCTCCAACTGGAGGAAAGATAAAAGGTACCCCTTGAAAAGGGGCCTCTTGATTGGTAGTCCCAAAAGAGGTTTCCATGTCTAAAATCTCTAAGTCCTTCTAATTATCATGCACAAGAAACACTACTCAAACTAAAAGCAACAGGAAAACTTGTGAATAGGAGGGATGTAAAAGCTGGATCCTCACGGGTGTGTCAAGCTGTCACAACTCATGATATACTGTAGGGTCCAATAGTTATACTCGGCCCAATTTTTCAGGGAACTAACCAAGGAGGATTGGGACCATAGCCTTGGTTGTATAACCTGAATACCTAACAGTACGTGCATAGTAATCTTTCCGAGTGTTGTTCTTGGTGTATTGCGACAACATGACGGTCAAAAGGTTTACTCGGATGGTTCCAGGAATCCTAATGGGGTCTCCCGATATACTCAAGGTACGTGGGAGAACTAATCCATAGTGGTGCTATCTAATGCACAACCGTACGATAGGAGCCTTCCAATATACTATCAAGTACGTGAAGTACCTTTCTATATACCCTAAGGTATGTGAAAGGCCATTTGATATACCGATTGGTATGTAGAAGAAACTACAATCCCCCGGGATGCAATGCACACAAATAACGACAGTTTCCATGCTTAAAGACGTCAGAACACATCTCTAACTTAACACACAAGTTGCTAAGAGTTTTTAACTTAAACTAGCACTTGATTTTATCTTGTACGGTTAAGTGAATCCATGAAGTGAAGACTTGGAATTTAAACAAGATGCAAATATCATCTATATGAAAATGCAAGTCTTATTTTCTATGAAGTCCTACTTAAGAAGGAGAGAGATATTTTTTCTTCCCAAATGCACAACCCCATGCAAATGCAATTTTAACTTTTTCAAAATGAAAATTTAAAAATCATGCACCCCAAATCATCCTAAAGTGGCAAAAAGAGATCATTTTATCAACACCAAATGCTATAATTCTAATCTATTTCCTATCTTTTTACACTCGAAAAATATACATATAAGCTATGGAAAGAAGGATTCCATAAACGTTTCCAATCAAATGCAAGACAAAGAAAAACACTCAATAATCTTGTCTAACTCAAATGCACACAAATCTGAAACAAGCCTTTCTTCTTCTTATGAGTGTAAGATCGAGAATGTCAAATGATCAAGTTGAAGCAAGAAGAATATTTATCTTTTCCAATTTTGTGAATATAGCAAAAGAGGAACTAAATCAAGCTTCTCTTTGAACTAAAGTGGAGACAATGAATCAATCGTTCCCAACAATCACTGGATAGCTAAAAAGAGGCTAAATAAGGCATGGATATCCCACACTTTTTCAAGTGTTTTAAAACAAGCCAATCACACCAAACCAAACATTATCTTAAAACCTTAATATGGGTCAAAGAAACTGTAGGATACATGATTGATGCCCCCCCCATCCATTTCGCCTAAAAAATGCAAGCAAAAAACTAGTTTTGACTCATGGGGCCAAACATGGATCCAAATCTCAAAAAGACCCAAAAATAGAGGAAAAATGGCAAATCTAGAATGAGACTGACACCAACAAAGGAAAAATATCAGCAAAACGAAGCCAAACATCAAATTGGGAGTTTTTAAAATTATGCACCAAGTGGTGAAGGGTGACGCACTTTGATCACTCGGGATGTGCGGCAGCGACGCAAGTTGCAAACTGTCAAACAACGTCAGCGACACAGGTTTTCTCTAAGGAAAAGTGCGTTAGAATTACGCAGGCTATGAACTTACCAGGTGCTTCGGGGAGGATCCAATGCAAGAAAAATGAAAAATATCAAAGAATAAAAAGACAAATGGCTCAATTAAAATCCCAGTCAGAGTCTGGATAGCCCAGAAACTCTCTGATGATCACATCCAATGGAGGGAAAGGCAATTTAGAGGCTAGACACTAATTGGAAAGAAATCAAAGAAATTGAAAACACAATGAAGTCAAAATCATAAACTGTATTTGTTTCCTTTGAAGTAGCTTAACTTCCTCCACGCTATTATCAGACTAAATCCGAAGTTCACTACGTGCGCGTTTTGTGTATGAGCATGTGAGAATCACCGGTGGCTTGAAAACCAATTTCTATGAGCAATGGGAAGGGTAAGTTTAAGGTGTTAGTAGTAACTGTGTTTCGTAGGGGTAAGTGCTATTTACGAAAGGGTTTCTTCTCATGCTTCCTGAAGAGTTCCTCTCATTCTTCCCGAAAGTTCCTATATCTCTGTTGGGTCTGTCTATGAAGGGCACGTTGAACAGGTGGACGCAATATAATAACTTCCTTCATGATATGTATGGGAGGTTCCGGAAAGCGCATATCCCCAGTATGGTCACCATTTTTGTTTATATACAATCTATTAATGCGGACAAAAACTAATCTCTGTAGCCTAAATGATTTAGATATAGAACAAAAATGAGTACATAACATAATTATCTTTCCTAGTTAGATTAACTTGCAAGGTAGATCTGAAAGTGAGTTAGCTCGTCAATGTAATTCCTTTCTTCTCGTTTGATCTACTCCCAATTCCCCGATCTCCCGACTGCAAAACAAGAAGGAGCAAGTGGAAACAAACGAACAATAAGAAAGGCATATGATTATGAATCTAACTAGATCAATGGTCAAAGAAGCCAATCCTAAACACTATTATAAAACATAAAAAAGCATATGGAAAGATATTTCTATTAAATGTAATTTGTAGAAAATACAAAGTAGAGAGTTACAACTGATTCCTTGACGTTATGACTCCAACTCAAATGATATTTCCTCAAAAATATCAAATCCTTCTAGCCTCCTATGGATGAATAGGATCTCCTAACCAAATTCCACCAACATATGGGTACTTTATCCTTTCTCCTCTTAACAATGGATAGGGGGTTCATATATATAGGGCTAAATAGATAAGAGAGGTTGAGGATTTAGGGGAGAGGCTTAAGGGATCATCCCACTAGACAAGGGTATCGAATGCCACCTTTCCAGATAAGTAGGGATAGGTATCCATACCATCCAAGCTTCGAGAAGTCGCCCGAAGCTTCTCTTTTATCCAATTTAACCAACATTGATGCACCTTGCACAAGGGAAACATGCGCCAAAGGGAGATCAACACACCTTGTACAACAACATATTGCGTCACCAATGCACTCTGCTAAGGTGCAAAGTGTGTCACCTTGGAATTGAAGCACCTTGCTAGAGGGTAGGATGCGTCAGGGTTGACCACATAAGGTTAAAAGGGACAAAAAAAAAACCTTTCTTCTGATGGGTTTATCCCAGGAAACTTTAGGGATCAGGGCATATAGAGGACACATAACTCATGACGATGAGATTTTGGTGTAAAAAATATTGTTCTCCTTGAAACTCCTATCATTCCTAGCTCTCCATATACTCCATATGGTTAAAAAGGGAACACACCTAATATTTTTCAATACTTATTTCTAAAATGACTGAATTAAGCAGTCTTCAATTGAGTTAGCTTCCCAAAGATTGTCATCATGAAGACCTTCACCAATTCCTTTCCAGACTTGTTTTGTTAAAGGGCATTGTATAAATAAATTATCTCTAAAGATTCATCATCATTCATACAAAGGCTATAGATGTTTGGGCCATTTAAATTCCTTTTACATAAGTTATTCCAAGTAAGTACTTTATCCCTCAGGACCAACTACATAAAAAAATTGTTTTCTATGGAGCCAAAATATTCCATATAGCCGACCACCACCATACCCTTTGTTGTTCCAAACTAGTCTAGAATAGTTTGTACGCTTGCCTTACCGAGAACCTTTCTCCCTCCTTTTTACCATCCCAAAGAAGTGTTTTTTTCTCATATGAAATCATAATGAAACTCATTTTCATCTCGTTTATCCAATCATTCCATTCTTCTACCTCGATCTCTGAAAGCCACAATGAATCTGTTGAATTCCAACCCTACTGCAAACTATTTGTATCCTCTGTAACTGCCACATCACTTAAAATTTTAAATCATTTAACTATTTAATTATCTCAGGAGAAAGAAAAGCCTGAGGTCCACATCCCATTAAAATTTCCTTTCCTATAAGAGCTTCCCTTATGTTTCATACCTTCCAGACAAGAAGATCTTTTATTACTAGGAACTCCAGAATAATCGCTTTCCAACCCATAGACCCTTCTTTATAATTTTTAATTGGAATTATGATCTAGTATACAACTAAAATACCATTCAAGTATTTACTCTTTAGGACCGACTTCCACTTACCTTCCTTAGTAATAAAGTTCCAAACTGATTTTGTAGCTAAAGCTCTGCCAAAACTGAAAAGCTCCTTCAGTCCCCAACCTCCAATTTCTTTAGGTTTGGAAATGGATCTCCAATAATCCCAATGAATGTCTTTATCTGCATTTCCTTTCCATGGAAATTTGAAGAAGATCTTCCTCAACTGGTTCAGCACTCCTTTAGGAATCTGGGCAATAATCATTTAATAAAATGGCATTGCATTTAAAATTGACTTAATTAGGATTGCTTTACCTCCTCTAGATAAAAAATCTATTACACCATAAATTTATGCAAACTTCCACTTTTTTTATTAACCAAGCCCAGTCTCCTTTGCAATAATTATTAGGTTTCAAATTGAAGCATGAGTACTTAAAGCTTGTTGATAATTCATTATGCTCCATAGGTAATAGTTCTTAGAAAATTTTCAATTCTTCCTCTTCTATCCCATTATGAAAGGATGCATATTTTCCATAACTAATTTCCATCCTTGTCGCTCTATAGAACTGGTCCATAATTTCTTTAACTTCTTTATCCTCTTCCTCTAAATTTCCAAGAAATAATAACACATTGTAAACAAAGAGAGTATGAGTTACACTTACCTCTTATCCAAATTTGATTCCTTGAATTCTGTTATTTACTTTTACACTTTGTAAAGATCTGCTCGGGCCCTCCATGACTATCAGGAAGATATAAGGAGACATTGGACATCCCTGCCTCAAACCTCTGGACGGAACAAAATTTTTTGAGGTTGTTCCATTTAATATTAAAGCAAAAGATAGTGGACATGCATGCCCAAATCAAGTTTACCAATTCCACTGAAAAACCACATTGAATTAAAACTAATCATATATATAACCAGTTGGTCCTGTCACAAGCCTTTGATATGTCAATTTTATCACCTTAGCTGCCATAACTTTACTCTTGATAGTATGAATGCATTCCTAAGCTTTGCCTACTGCTTCATGTATATTCCTCCCTTCTAAGAAACCAAGTTGTTTAGGCAAGATATTGGCTAAGAGAAATGGTTTGATTCTTTTAGCTATTATCTTGGAAATGATTTTATACATAGCATTACAAAGAGAAATTGGTTTGAAATCCCCAAAGGAAACTAGGTTATCCACTTTTGGTATAAGCACTATGAAGGTTGAATTAAAACATGGATCATTCTACCTGAAGTCCTTGTGCCCTCTATCACTTTCAACAAATATGACCCCAGTAAATCTAGAAAAGATAGGAAAAAATATGATTTCCATCCGTCAGGACTTGGAATTTTATCTTTTTAGATTTTCCAAATGTTTCTTCCAATTCCTCCATTGAAACAAGAGCATACAAAGTTAAGCTGTCCTCTTTTGTTATCCATTTTGGAAAAAGGGAGCAGGCTTGAACTATATCAGGTAAATTTCTTTCTTCAGGATCCTTATAGATTTCTGTAAAGAAACTCACCCCTTCTTCATATAGTTTTTCAAATCCTCTAACTGCTTCCCCATCTTTTTTCTTCACTTCGCATATTGTATTTGTTATTTTTCTCTAACTGGAAAACTTATGAAAATAGGTAGTATTTTCATCACCCAACGCCAACCATACTACTCTGCTCTTCATTCTGCTTTCAGCTTCCTTATCCCTAAGAATACCATTTTTAGTGTTTTCCAACTCTGCAAGGGCTTGAGATTTTTCTTCACTGATAATACTTGTATTGTTATAGTAAATTTCATCAATCTTCTTTTCTGTAGCTTGTAATCTTAAATCTTTGCTCTTTAACTACTTTAAAGACCAATCAATTGTTAATTTCTTCACATTACTCAAAGCATTTTCAAATTGTCTACTATGGGACTGATCCAGATTAGGGTCGAATGCCTTCCAATTCGATCTAATCAAAGTGCCAAATTATGGATTATTTAACCAATGAGGATTAATTTTAAAAGGAGCAACTGGTTTTTTTTCTCCCTTATCCATCTGAAACATCACTGGGAGGTGGTCATATCCTCCACCTGACACTCTCCAAGGCCTACATCTTTCATCTTTCCTAATTAAAGACCCTGATAAGATAAATCTATCTAATCTTTTAGTTATTGCAGGCTCTCCATTCCTTTTGTTAAACCAAGTCAGTTTAAGATCTGTAGGTTCAATATTTATCAGGTCAAAGGATTCCAATTTAAACTGGAAATAATCTTGCAGTGGATCTAGTCTAGCTCTTTGGCCCCATACCTTCACTCTACTAAGTGTAAAATTTAACTCCCTTGCTAATATGAAAAATGATCTTCTAACAGACTCAGTCCAAAGGTTTTATCCCAAAAATCTACTTTATGATTGTGTGGCCCATAGAGGTTTAGGAGAGTAAACTGTAGATCCAGTTCCTTGTTGTTAAAGGAAGTCCCTGAACCAGAAACCATAGAGAAAGAATTGATTAGCTCTAATTCCTCCTTCCAACTTGTCAATAACCACCTTACAAACCTTTTCCATCAACCCAAACAAAATCCCATCCCAAAAGATTCTTCTTCAAGCTATCACCTAAAAATTGTCCATTACACATTGTCTCTTGAATTACTAAGATATCTGGCCTACAAATCTCTACTAACCTTACCAATGCTAGTTGTTTAAGGTTGATGGACAAACCATACAATTTAGAGAAAACAATTTCATGAGGGAACCCTTACCAAGGGCTTTTCTCTAAGTGCCCGAGAAGATGACTTAAGAGGAACCTCCTTCTGAAAAGACCTAGAACTTTTTTTCTTCCTTCTAGTTAGATTTATAAACCCTAACCCTACAGCGTCAAAACCTCCTTCCATCCTCACAGACCCTTTGGATCTTAAGTTGTAAGGGTTTTTGTCATCCCATTTGACCTTAGGGTATCCAGAAGAAAGTTTGAGACTCTTCCCATGGGATCAACACCTAATCAATATTTCATGAGTCCGAAGAGACATATAGGAAATAGGACTATCAAACCCTCCCTTCCCCTTAAACTATTCTTTTATACTTAGGTTTTCCAAGAAATCACCCAATTTCTTTTTTAATTCAAAAACAGAGGGAAAAAAAAGATCCATACCTTTTGCAATAGAATTCTCTTTGGGAGACTCTAGTATTTGAATCTCCTATGAGACTTCCATGTGTTCTAGCTCTTGGACCGAATAAATTTGCAGAGAATCATGAACGCAGAAAGTGTTTGAAGAATCTTTCCATCCTTCTTTGAGATTTTCCATTCCATCCTTCTTCAAAGAAATCTTTTCATTTTCCTTAAATTTCCCCTTTAATTCCACCCCTTCCTCTTCTCTAATTAAAAAAGCCTTCATTAAAATCAATAAACCCCTTTGCTAGTCTTCTCGATTTGTGAGACAAACGGATTTTTTCAATACCTCAGATGCTTCTTTACCAAACATAAAATTTTCCTCAAATTAAAGTGAGGGTCCTTTCGTTTGGTTCTGAGAAGATTGGAGTAAGGATACATCTTTCATCCTTTCCTCGAAAGAATTTACCCTACCATTCAATTTTACATTGCCATTCAAATCCTTAGGGTTTTGGTGCTTGTTGTTTTCTTCCATATTCCACTCCTCAATTTCCATTGAATTTGATGAACTAGCTGGATATTTTTCTTTTCTCACCCAGTTTTTCTTCTTAAAAGGTAATGAACAGTCCTTTAACACATGTCCATATAAATGACATCTCGCACATTTGAACAATATGTTAACATAGTCCAGGTTTTTCTTCATGATTAAATCCCCTGCTTCAATAGCCATAGACTTCGGTAATCCCCTGCTACTATTCTCCTTGCTTGGGATTTATACGATGGATCCACATAAACATTATTACCAATTACATTCCCAAGTTCTATCAAAACCTTATCGTTCTAAAACTTTAAAGGAAGTCTTGGAATTTTAACCCCAAAAGGAACCTTTATGGTTGTTTCTCTCCTTGGGTCAAAACAAGGGTTCCATAATTTGAGCGCTAAAACAGTATTTCCCCACATCCAGTGCTCGTTCATCATCTTCATTGCATCCTCCTCATTCTAAAGTTTAAATCTCATCCAACCTCTAGCCATTATATAAAATGTAGGGCAGTAATGCAACAAAAAAACCTAATTCCTTTCTAACCAAGATTTCAGAGTTTTTTTTTCTGATATTTTTACTCCATACAATCTCCCAACAAGGGTATTGCCTACATACTACATAATATTATCCATGCCTAGGTCCTCCCCCATAGTCAATTTGACACCGTATTTTGTCCTTACCATTTTTTGTTTCATGCTACTTCCTTAAATAAGAACATCTTCATCTACTAAACAACCCCCTTGGACTATCTTCTAGTTAGAGTTCCTCAGCTCGCCAAATCCATTCTCTAAAGCATCTAGAAAATCCTTATGTTTAATGTTCCTCAGCTCACCAAATCCTTTCTCTAGAGCACTAGCCTGCTTAACTTCACCAAGACGCAAGGACAACGAAGGGTTTTGGTTTTCCAGAACAAAAGGCTCAGAATTCACGTTTTTGAAAAGCCATTTGTGATATTCTCCTCCAGAATTTTTAAACCCTCTTTAAGATAGCCACCTTTGAAGCTGGATTCACTCAAATGCTCCATTAAATGCTTCTGACAAGACTCTCTACTTACTTATGAATTGGCTCTCCCTCCAACGAAACCCTTATATTTCTCTCTATATATTATTTATTATAAAACATATATATATATAAACTATATTCATTACTTTTTTTTACATGTAACTAAACATTTGAAGGTTACTTAAAAGCGTATTTTGATTTCATTACTTAAATATACAATATATAAATATTTTCAAAGAAATAAGTTTGAATAAAACATAATTTTATTTCTTTATATAATGACTATCATTAAAATTAATTTTGATCTATATAATTATTAACTAAATTAGATTATATAGTTAAATTTTATTAAATAATATATTTTATGTTATTATAACATAAATATATTAATTATTAATATTAAATAAAAATAAATAAATTTTATAAATTAATATAAAATTAACAAATCTATTATGAAATATTGTAAAATACAAAATGAATTTATCAATGTATTAAATACATTTAAACTTAAACATTCTCTAAAGTATTTTATAATGTTATAAGAATATATTGTAAGAGTATTGAAATTTAAAATTAAAATATAATTTACTAATAAATTTAAAAATTATATTATTTTGAATTTGAAAATTATATTATATTGATTTTGAAAATTTATATATTAAAATGAAATTGATAGTCTTGTTTATAGCAATTATTATTGTTTTTATATTTTTAATGATTTACATGATTGCAACAAAATAACCTAAATTTTATAATGTTTCCAAACAATTTATTATTAAATCATTTATTTCTAAAATTCAAAATATCATTTAATTATATTTTATTGGATAAAAAGAAAGTGATGTGATGTATTTTCATTACCAAACCACAAAAAAATATTAAAAAAATAAATTATAAAGAAAACAGTGTACAATGTTTGTAACATTAAATAAAATTTGTATGATTTGACAACTTGAATAGGAAGTACACATGTCATGTATTTTAAAGTAGTTGGTTCTACCTTCTGGAATAATATTTTATTGGATAAAAAGAAAGTGATGTGATGTATTTTCATTACCAAACCACAAAAAAATATTAAAAAAAAAATTATAAAGAAAACAGTGTACAATGTTTGTAACATTAAATAAAATTTGTATGATTTGACAACTTGAATAGGAAGTACACATGTCATGTATTTTAAAGTAGTTGGTTCTATCTTCTGGACTTTTCCAATCTTTAATATTTGGTCAAATCTTATTTTTTCATTTTTCAAATTTTAAGGTTCAACCTAAATTTTTCATTATCCCTTGACTACCCTATTGCTCTATGGGATTGTGCAATTTTTGAAATTCATATCTCCAATTCTAACAATTCAAAAAATGGTCATGTTGTATGCACAACAGATCCCATCTTAAACATAAGATGGGAGCCCCTTTTATTTCTTATTTGTTTGGATTTTCATTTTTATATTTCACCATTGACTTGATTATTTTCCTAGATCTCTAGTATTATTTGGATTGGTTCCATTTTTACTAATCTCTAACTTGTACTTGTTTTTTGATTCATTTGAATTGGTTCCATGATCTTGGTGGTTAACTTACTATGTTGTCCTTGGCATTCCCCACCTATATTTGGTCTTCACTGCATAAACTGATCATTCGAGATGATGGTTGGTTATTACCTTCATTCTGAGATTTTGATTGATCTTATGGTTTCTTCTCTCATGAGTTTAGATATTGCATTAGTTTGATATTTGAGCTTGATGGAGTTTTATTTTCACTTTTGCATGCCTAGAATCATAATATTAATTTTGTAAATAACCTTAGTCTTTTGGTTTGTTTGCTTATATTAGTTTAATATTTTTTGTTTAATTTAAGTTTATTTAGATCTTTTAAATATTCATGGTCATGCTTTGACTTTCATTAAATTACTTTGTGTATTTTATTAAATCCATACATTAAATTTATACACACTTTGATTTTATGAAAATTAAAGAACACACATGTTTTAGTTGATATGAGTTCTAATTTCTCTAATTTCCATGAGTTTTTTTTGTTTTATGATTATTTGGAAATTAGTGGGATTAAAGTTCAATATTCACGAATGTAAAATTAGTTTGATCATGGATAAGTCTTTCCTTTTCAATAAGCTAATTTGATTTTGAAAATACAATTTCTATTTTTCCCTTTTGCAATTTAAAAATATTTTTTCATTTATTATTGTGTAAAAGAAAATATTATTATTCTTTTCTCCGTATTCTATTCTTGGAAAATGATTATGTTAGAAACCTATTATATTGGATTTTTTCTTACTTTGTAAGTATTTATATTTTTTATTTTATCCATTGTTATTTCCTTACTTCGTTCAATATTTTAAAAAAAATAGATAACCATTTAATAAATTAATAAAGTTTGATTTCGCAAATTATTGCGGAGTGCGGAAACTATATAATTTCTAAAAACATTTCCACAATTCAATCACGAATTGCGGAAGGTAAAGTTTTTCTCATTTAAAAAAAAATCATTTCCGCAACCTGCAATGCGGAAGGTAAAATAAAATGAGCAGAAGTCACTTTTTCAAATTTTCATTTTTTCATCAACCCAATTTTTCGGACCCTACGTTTCTCTTATGTTATATTTTAATTTAATTTCGGGTCATAAATTTTGGTAATTTCATTTTTTTACTTAGGATTTTAATTTTGGTTTTGATTTTGTTTCTTTATTTTGATTTGTTTAAAAATTCTAATTTTCCTCCCTATGTGATTTCCGATATTTTGGGAATATTGATTTTGGTTTTTATTTGTTTATGTTTTATTATTTTGGAAAATAATTGATATGGATAAAGGATTTAGTTGTTAAATCAATGGCTACAATTCACCCAACAATGAAACCAACGGCTGTTGAGTCTTAACTTCCGGGAGCAATATCTTGAGATTTATGAATCCAAATCAAGCCCGAGATAGCTCATTGGAAAGCTGGAAGGATGATGAATGATTTGGAAAGATTAATTTTTCCAATTGAATAGCTTAACCACCCAGAAAATCTGTATGAACAGTCAATTTTGGATTTGGATCAGATTTATCTATTTTCATTATATTTTGGTTTGCAAATGGATTTTTATTAATTTAGATTTATTTCATTAGTTTTGGAATGATGTTTTAATTTCTGTTTCGAACGTATAGGTGTGGATTTGGATTTAGAGGAATCAAACTAAAGAATTTACATCCCAAATTTGGAGTGATCAAAACATGCCAAGTGGAAAGTAGTGATCTTCGGATGTGATTTCTGGAGTGATGAAAATGAATCTAGAAAATCCGAGATGCAGGTTTTGTGCAGAATATGCCCTATTAACTTACTAGTGTGCAGAATCCTTAGAAAGTTCTTCATTTGGGAGATCCGACTAGTTTTTCAAAACAAAATTTTCCATATTTTTCTCATGGATGGATTTACTAAATGGAACAACTCAGCTAGTTAGCTCAACAATTGGGGAAACTGATCTTATCTTCTCCTGTCATTTACTTTGTATAAATACCTACCTTCTATGATCTAAGTGGAGGGGGATCTCGGGAGAAACAAATTTCTTTCTTTCTCTGTAATATTGAATTGTTATGCATTTTTATGCATACAGTTTGTTATTCAGATCAGTGGATGGCACTCTCTGATTTCTCAATAAGCTAGTTCATTGGATTTGGAGATCTTCTGTAAGGTTTTCATCAACTTATTTAATAAATTGAATTTGATTTGTTTTCTGCAATTTATTTTTAGAATATACTGATTTTCATCTGATATTCACATTCTGTTGCCTATGTCTAGTCCTCAGAATTTATTTTCAATTGCAGCATGAATCATTTTCAATCTGTGATGAGCAGAATTATGAATTTGTCTTGATTTTTGTTTCTTGCATAACCATTCATGTTTTATAACACACCAATTGATATGAATCTGTTTTATCAGCTTGATAATCAATTGAATACTAATTAAAACTAATATTTTTCATTTTGATTAGTTTATGAAAAAAACATTTTTGTTTTCATTCCGTTAGTTCTATTAGATGATTATTTTTATCATTTAAATCATAGATTGGAAGATTGACATGAACTGGTTATCACAGTCACATTTGATAGATTACACATTAAGTTAGGTTTGCATTTAGGATCTAGTTTCAGTCATGATTCAAAGTCTCCTCTTTGAGGAGAAACCATCACTTAGTGGATAATGGAGCCGTAAAACCCGTCGGAGTTAGTTATACCAAACAAATTGAGGATAGGTAATCCTTGCATAGGATTATTCGAAGCCTTCAGCTGGGCTATCTCCCTTACGTTGTTTCCTGGGGTACTTCCAGCACATCCGAGGCTTCAACAGGTCCAAAAACAAAAAAGTGGTCCAAAACATAAAGTTATAATTTGAATATAATAGTAATTTTTCTTCACAACCACCCAAGCTATATCAAATTAAGAGCCACTTCAATTGTATTTATCCTTAAATTCAATATATTAAGTACAATGCATTTATTTTTAAAATTAAATAATTTTTAAATGGCATAATATATCTAAAAACTATTATTTCATTTAAATAATGAAACATAGTTTTACTATATGATTACTACCATTAAAATTAATTTTGATCTACACAATTACTAACTAAATGACATTATAAACCAGAGTCACTAGGTGGCAATGTCCCTGCGCCACTGCAAATATGTTATTTTGGAATTTATAGAAAACATTGTTCATGATTCGGGGGGCTATTGGTGGGATCTCCCCACTAAAGATCAAACCCCATTGAGACATCGGCCCATTGTGATAAGGCTAGAGGGGTAGTGGAAGCCGCCAGATTTGAATAAGTATGAAAAATATGAAGAACAAAGATCCAATGGTACGAAATGGGTGGTATCAACCCATTTCCTTTAAGATGTTTTATATGATATATTATCTTGCTTCCCTAAGCACATCATTGTAGTGTTTGATTCCCTGTTGAGGCCTCGAGGGTGCAGGGTGATTGCAAGGTGCTGGAATGGGTCCAAGGCTCCCAACAGAGGGGGAAAACCCAGACTGAAAGGCTTCGAAAGAACCTACGCAAGGGCAGTTCTAATCCCATCCCGTTTGGTATGGAAATCTCCCATGGATATTCAGCCTCTGCTGGCACTCTATGAGTTGAAGTTTTTTCGTTCAAAGGATCGGTTCTCCAATTAAGGAAAACAAAGTGTGGAAAAATTTGAAGAGTCCAAACTTATCCTATTTAAAAAAGAAAGATCTACTCTAAGTTAGACCTATTCTAAGACGAAAGCTTGTTGTTGCGTAGATCAATCTTGATATAGAAGAACAAGTATCTTTACAAACCTCAACAAAAATGTAGAAGATGTATTTTACTTGTTTACTTAGATCATAATCATTTAATGAAAATTAAATGACAATAACATAAGCATGTAAACTTACTCAAGATAAACCTCTAATCATCCTGTTAATTGAAAAATTAACAATGATTATATGAAGTATTGATCACTTGCAGAAATCAATAAGGAAAATAACTTAATTGACATAAATTCAATTAAACATTTTCATTACACAGATCAGCTACAAAGAGAAATCAATATAACAGATATCAACGTAAATCAATTGCTTGCAAAGATCAAATACTGTAGATGACAATTTGAAGTAAGAAATCAGGCATCGTCAAAGAAACTTGAACAATAAATAAGAGATGATTCAAAATATTACTTCATTCTATTAAAGAAGTATTAAAAAAAATTTACAAAGCTCTAGTAAGACAAAGTATCTCCAGTTTGTCTCCTGCTGATTCCTTAACCAAAAATTCCCCGCCCCTTACCATTGAGAAGCATCCCTCTTTAAATAGGAAATTACAATAGAGTTCAAAAATAGAAACCCCATAGAATAGGTATTACAAAAATCGGACCAAGCTGCCAATGCAGGGAATTATGCCCAAAAAATATAAACAGTTTGGCTCCAGCAACTTCCTAAAACCCGAGATAGAATTTGAAATATAGATTATCCTCTTATTTCGAGACAATCTTGAAACAAAATTATGGATTTGAACAATCGACCCCCTAGTTGTGAACAACAGGCAAGAGTCGATCAAGGAAATCTTCCTGTTGAGTCACCGCGGGATCCTCCAGCTGATCCTTTACGTCGTCGAAAATAGAAAAGTTAGACAATGGATCCTGCTTTTCAGGAGCTAGTGGAATATTATATTCCTCATTGATTATTAAGTCACGGATAATGGAATCATCCCGCTCATGTTGTTGTTCATCAATTTCCTCTTCATCCTTCTAAGGGGGTGGTATGCAAAGTGGAAGAATTTTGGAATTTTCCTTTTCGCTATCAATGATGGTATCAAAAACACCTACATCAAAAGGTGGCAACATAGGTTCTGGAAATAGCAAAGCATTAAGTTATTCTTACATATTACACTCATCAGAGGATTCATGACCTGCCTGCATGTTACTCATCAGATCGTTAGACATAAGGCTTTTCCAAAATAAACAGGAAACTCTTCTAACAAACATAGACGACGAGCTAAATGATTCATACTTGCGACCATATTTAAGAAGAATTACAGAAAATCATAATGATTGAAAATAATGAACTGTTATGATTAAGATCATACGAATTGAAGTCTACAATTATTTGAACTGGAATGAAACGACGTCGCAGCATGTGTTAGCCTAGATTGGATGACGATGAAGTATATTTTAACAGAGTCACACACAATCCGAATTTGGATCTGGAAATTGTCATTACGAATCAATCTAATCAAGCAATCATATCTGCAAAAGCGATCATGAGATGAGAATTGCGGTGAAAAGAAAATCCATTCGTAAAACAATGTAAGCGAGGAATCAAAATCGCAAGTTCGAATGATGAAATTTCATCCACTAGATCGAGTGAATCGATGGCTAAGATTAACCGAAACGGGACGTGGGATGAGGTCTTGGAGATTTATTTAAAACTTTATTCATGTTTTCCGAAAGCCATAATCCGAAAGTTGCGGGTTTCGGGTTGGTAAACCGAGCAAGAAATACTTAAAGGGATTTTCGAAAGTCGCAACCTGAAATTGCGGGTTGCGGGTTTCGCAAACACCCAACGCAACTAAATGGAGAAATGAAAAATTCGAAATCTGAAAGCCGCAACTGCGGGTTTTGGGTTTCGGGATGAAGATTCCTTAAGGATTATTAACAAGGGATTCCCGCAACCCACACCTTTCGGGTTGCAGGTTTCGGGAGGCCAAAACCAAAAGATCACAAATTAACTCCCACAAACCGCACCTTTCGGCTTCAAGGTTTCGGGGTGTTGGAAATTTGGGTTTCGGGTTGATAGAGGTAAAGTGCCAAAATAGTTTTTAAATTTTAAATCTTCCTGCAACCAAAACACTTAGAAATTTCCAAGAAAAGAGTGACAATCAGGCCACACAAAGGTACCAGGATGATATCATAGAAAGCAGATTCAAAATGTAATGTTCACAAGAACACTTACCTGTGTTTATTCAAAATAGGGGCTCCTATGCTTAGCTAAAGCACGGGATTTGTTGTGGCCACAACAAATGGCGACTGGCTAGGAAGAACCAGTTATCTCTGCACATAATCTCAGTTAGAAAAAATATACCAGCCTACTGCTTTTCGAAACTGAAACTTTTAGAAAATATTTATAAGAGGGACCACCAACAAACATAAAACGTAAAATTGATATATCCCCATCGATGATCATATTAAAGATGATGCAAATCCGATAAGGAGAATTAAGAAATAGTCGAGATCCCTTACCGTTATGCAATCAATGTTCATCAGCTAGTGTTGAATTCGAGACAAACTTAAAACTGCTCATGGATATCCAATTTACATATCACCTTGTTTAGTTACTTGGTTTTATATACGACAACTCTATTCTTTTCTTTATATATATATATATATATATATATATATATATATATTAATAAGGAAATAACTATACATAAGACCTTGTTGATAGAAGACCACTTCCCTGACTTGGTAATCAGATATTAGCAGTGCCATTCACAAACCTAATTCAGATACTGATCAAGCTGGCTCGATAAGGAGACCCCTTGTCCTTCAGCTATAATACTGGAGGAAACTATCGCGGCTTGGTGACCACATAATGATAGCTTCAGTCCAAATTAAACCCATGATCATGGCAGGGATAGCTTGTGATAAGACTCCCTTGTCCTTACACACAACAAGTATCTTATAAAAGAAAAATAAGGATTTTATTTAAATAATAAACTACAAGGCACTGCTTTTATAGGTCAAATCTGCACTTCTCCGTCTGTGATCACATTAAGTTGTCGATCACAAAAAAGGACAACATGGATTGAAGAGCAAGATTTCCCTAGATGATACATGGACTAGACTTACCCCTCTGCAATAGACAAAACATTGTTTTTACCTACATTTTGACATGAATGCTACCCTACAGGCATAAGAGCAGCATTCACCAGCTGAAATATGCAGCTCTGCTTCATTAGACTAGCGTTCATATTCTAAAATATGCAGGTCTGCTTCAGTAGACTAGCGTACACCATCAGAAACCTTGCAAACGCTGGTTGTAAGCACTGAATTTGCATATTGTGCACTACTCTACTGTGAAATACTCGCGCACATCTTAAAATGTAATAAAAATATATATTAATTTGACAAATTGGGATTAGTTGAAGTTGGTTTTGCAACTTCCCCAACCTCCTAATCAAACTACCTCTCGATCCAAACTACCTACCTTGTCCCATAAATACAAGGGGGATAGATGAGAGAGAGGAGGAGAAACTATGCATTAAGGGTTGTTACGCTGGAGGAATTCCAAGTTGGTGTGAAGAGCAAGAGCCCAGGATCCGGTTGCACAAGCACTCTGAATGATCAAGTATAATTGTACTGATTATTTGCTTTTGACAATAAATGTTGAAATGCCCTTCCCGTCCCAATCAAATGTCTAATGGATTATATGTTTGTTTCGATTAAATGCTTGATTGTATTTGATGTCTAAATTGTATTTCAATTTCATCATTGTTATATCAGTCAAGATATGCTGAGGAAGGTATCTTTGTATCACAGGTTCGTCAAACGGAAGATCAAGTGGAGGATTGATCGAAGGAGCAAACAAAAGCTAGGATCGAACTTTGTTAATAAGGTATGCCTTCAAAAACCTTGATCTCTTTCCTTTTATAGAAGCCTATGTGATATGATCAATGTATTTACCTGTCACCCCAGAAGTTGGTAGTGTCCCTCTCCTCGCTATAGGGTAGAATTCCCGAACAACAACTGCTAAGGCTTGGTAACCTTATGACAGCAGTGTTACTCACCAATGTTTTGCAGATCATGAATGGACCGACCTGTGATAGGATCTTCCACCTCTCAGCCAAAACTGAAAGTCGTCTTCCAAGTGTGGTGGCTTGATGTGAAGATGTCATTCCACTAAACACGTATGAACCTAAAGGGATGGCTTAAGATAAGATCCCCCCTCCTTGTAATCTATGTTTATTTTAATGAAAACATTATTATCAAGGTGATTGTAAAAGGATCCAGGACAAATAAAGCTGATCAGATTATTATGATATGCTGTGACAATGAGACATAAGATAAGAATATTTCAACCATTCCCCATATCTCAATTAAATAGATAAAACATATGAAAGATAATGACCAAGGTGGAAAGGTATCAATATCAAGGTTCCACATTCATTGCCTGTACATTCTTACAAAACAAATTCAGATATCAGTCGAAAGAAACTGAGACTAGCATACTATTCTTGCAACTTCAGTTGGAAAATCATCTTCAAGTAAAACCAGTTTTGAGCCATTACCAAATGTATGGGGTTTGTTAACAATAAAACGAAAGAAACCAATCAAAGAAATAAAGAATAAAACACACACCAAACCTATGTACAAAAGCACCAGTTTTTCAAACGAAGTACTTTTTAAGCAGTGAAACATTCACTGGGTAGGTGTCCACGACCCCTTCCAATGTTTGCAATCAGACCGTACTGGGACTTATCTTTTATGTAGAAATGAAAGGTCCCAGCCAAAGGCGCTAGAATTTGGTATACTGGTTTTTATCTTTATGCTGTTTGTCCCATATTAATACCAAATCCCCAACTAAGAATTCCCGGTCAGATGAAGATTTTTGGTCAAACCATCTCTTCACCATCTGCTGATGATGATATAACTTATTCTTGGCGACTTCCCTGCCTTCCTCCAACTTAAGCAGAGTATCAATCCTCTACTGGAGAGGAGAAGAATCATCTTCTTCAGTAGATTGGGCTAGTTGCAGTGATGGAATAGTAAGGTTGGAAGGAATAATGGCCTCTTTGCCATAAACCAAGCAATAAGGGGAATCACCAGTGGCTGCTTTTGGAGTGATTCGATCTGCCCAAAGAGCATTATAGAGTTGTGTGTGCCAATCCCTGTGATGAGTGGCTATTGTCTTCTTAAGAATATTTATCAGGTTCTTATTTGAAGATTCAACGAGCCCATTACCCCGTGGGTAATAATTGGCAGAAAATTTTAATTTAATCCCTCTTTCAAGGGCATATTGTGCCAAGTCAATCGAAGAGAAATAGGATGCATTATCAAAAACGAGGTACTCAGGGGCACAAAACCTTGTAATGATCTGATTGTCTAGGAAAGATATTACCTAGTTTGCATTGCACTGCTTGAGTGGAACTGCTTCTGTCCATCTGGTAAAGTAATCAGTGGCGGTAAGGATGTACCTGTGTTGAAGGGAAGAGGTTGGATTAATGGGACCAACGAAGTCTAATCCCCACTACTGAAATGGGAACTGAACTGTCACCGATTGCAGAGGAAAAGTAGGTTTCTTAAACTTCCCTGCACATTTCTGACATGGTTCACATTTTCTTACATAGGCATACGCATCCTTAAACAATGTAGGCCAATAATATCCCGCCCTGAGGATCTTATGTGCTGTGGTTTTTCCTGAGAAATGGCCTCCAGCAGGTCCTGCATGAAATTGAAAAAGTATACCATCAGTTTCATTCCTCTCCAAACACCTAAGAAACACTCCATCATAATTTTTTCTAAACAATATTCCATTAATGAATTGATAAGGGGAAAAATTTAATCTTAAAGCCCTACGTTTTTTGAAATCTAAGGTTTCGGAAACAAACCCATTGTTCAGAAAAAACCTGATATTGTAATGTCCCCCAGTTTGACCCCATGGAATTTAAATCGTAAATGATGTAATATTGTTATAAAATCATGGTGAGGAGCTCAAGGCCAAGGCCCCGCCATCGATTTATCAATGCATATGGTTCACGTGCTAGCCATGTGCAATGGAATTGCAAACATTATGTAAATATGCATTTTAAATAACATACCCAAAACTAGCTATGCAATGCAACAAGAGATTGGGGCATGATTTTACAAGGAACTGGGAGGGAAAACATTCAAATCCTTGAGCCAATCAAGTCAAGCCAAGTGTCAATGAGATAACCCATCAAACACTCAACTACCCATGTTGAATTTTGTACCCAATCATTCATTTCTCCCAAAAGTCGGTTGAGGTAGTTAATGCCTTGGGAATGGAGAGGTATGGCTGTCCAAATTTGAGTATGGGCAAGCCACCCTTCATGGGAAAACGTGTTTTTCTTCTTGGGAAAGAAAAAAACCACGAATTGCACCCCAAGCCATAACCCATCAACTAGTTTTGCTCTCCCACGAGTTTAGAGCTTCCTGGGCGTTTTTCAGCCATGTTTTTCTTGGTTTCTCAGCTGGGAGAAGGGCGTTTTTTCTTTGGTTACCAATGTGGAAGATAACGGATAAATTTGGGGGTTTCTTGGAGGTCGTTTTGGCCATTGGAATTCCCACAATCTGTGGGATAAATCATTTTTCTCCATGTGGTCGAATTGCCCTTTCTCACAGCCCGTTTTTGGAGTGGCTGGGCGTCTTTCCTCCATGTTTTTCCTGTCTCTTCCTAGTTTTCAGTGGGAAAAGAGGGCGTTTTTGTGTTGTAGAGTGGTTGGGAGTATGGGCATTTGTTTTGGGGTTTCATTGAGTCCGTTTTGGCCATTTAGATGCCCAAAATACCCATTGAAAATCGGGTTGGTTCCCTGTGGACGATTTTCTCACCCCCAATCTGTTTTTGGTGTGCCCACGTTTTTGGGAGAACCTATGGCCATCGTATTTGCAAATCCCATTGCCGAAAATGGGTATCCATACCTAGTTGAAGTTGATGTGTGTAAAAGAAGGTTGGGGTTGAGATGGGTTTCTATTGCTTTGGTTGTGAATGAGCTGGAATATTCCCTTTTCCTTGTAAGAATCATGCCCAGCTCGGGGGTGACAGTTGTGTTGAGAGATCTATGAACACAACTGGCCTATGGTTGGGTGGAACGTTGCAACAACATAGCTAGTTGTTTGGGGGCAATTGCACAAATGAAGATAAGCGTTCTCTATGTGCATTTTAATTCTGAAATGTTTTAATTTGATGTTTACTATTGATATGTTGAATGCATATGAAAGATGTGTGTGGGTGATGTTCTTATTTCACTGTGCATATATGTTTGATTTTGCATCTGCACACATTAATTTTATGGCTATGAGTCTAATGAATGGGCTGATGTTTTGTGAAAGCCCCGTAGATTGGCATCATGTTCCCTTACTGGAGTTGGATCTGTGGGAGGGGACATTACAGATATGGTCATACCATTCAGAAGGCGGAGTATCTATTGCATTGACAAAACCTATAGGGATTTCTTCCTCCTGCTCATATTCTGTCTGGTGCCGTACAGGGTCATTCGACTGAGCAGTCAGCAACCATAAGCCTTGCCCCTTCACAATTTTAGCTGGCTTGATTTCCAAATCGTATTCTTGTAAAGCAATCATCCAATGGGCCCTTTTCTAGCCCAATTCCTGTTGGACCATTACATTTCTTATAGCTATATATGGGACAATTACCTTAGTTCTAGATTTCAGCAAATAAGGCCTGTAATGCTTAATAGATTTATAAACAGCATAATCCTGTTTATCAATTTGGGAGTAATTCAATTCAGCTCCCTTGAATGTCAAACTCATGAAGGAAATTGGAAGTTCTGCATCAGTGTCATGCTTCTGTGTCAAAACAGTTGCATAAGAGAAATCAGTGGCAAAAGTATAAAGAATGAAATCCTTATCAAAATCAGGGGACATGAGAGCAAGAGCCTCAGCGATAGCCCTTCTAATTTTGACAAACACATCTTTCTGTTCTTATGACCAAGTAAACTGTACATCTTTCTTGACTAATTGCTACAAAGGTTTAACTATTTATGCAAAATTAGGTACAAATCTGCAGACAAAAGTTATCTTACCTAAGAAGGATTGCATGGCCTTGTGCAAACCGGGAAAGCCAATCTTCGAAATAACATCGATACGTTCTGGGTCAATTATCATGCCTTCTTTGGATACAATGAAGCCAAGAAGTTTTCCTTCCGTGACTGCAAAAATAGACTTCTTTGGATTGAGGGAGATCCCGTACTTCCTGCAACGTTCAAAAACCCGCTTCAGGGCAAAAAGATGGTCATGTCGCTTCTTAGAATATATAGTAATATCATCTAGATAAACCACGACAGAGTTATGCATCAATCCTCTGAAAGCTATACCCATAGCTCTCTGAAACGTAGCCCTGGTGTTTATCAACCCGAAAGGCATCCGCCTATAGGCGAAAGTGACCCAAGGAGTTCTAAAAGCAGTTTTGAGTTGGTCATTGGGAGAAACCATAACCTGGTTCTATCCTGAAAAACCGTCTAGGAGTGAGAACATCTCTGATCCTGCTACCTTTTGCAGAATCTATTCCATGGGAGGAGCAGGATAATTGTCTTTTTCGGAGGCCCAATTCAGATTTCGAAAATCAATACATAGTCTGATTTCGCCGCTCTTCTTACGTACAAGCACCAAATTGGCAATCCATTGGGTGTGTCTGACAGGAAAAATGATTCGTGCCGTGAGCAATTTTTCTAGTTCTTTTTTCACAGAAGGTTCTAAGCTAGGGTGCATTTTGCGCAGTTTCTATTGATAAGGCTTCACCTTCAGCTTCATAGGTATGTTGTGGTGCATGATGCTTGTTTCGAAGGTTTTTAATTCGTCATAAGTCCATGTGAAAACGTCTTTGTATTCTTTACATAATTTAATGATAGCCCTTCTTTCTTTGGGAGAACAATCAACTCCTATGTTGATGAAACGAGGTTCTTGCTCGGTACCCAAGTTAACCGGTTCGTAATTAAGTGAGGAGCTCTGGGTTTTACAATTGGTTTTGAGTCTGAACTTATCCTGCAAATCGTAGAACTTCTCTAAACTAATAACAGATTTCGGGATAACGTTTGAAGTATCATAGAGTGATTTTTCATGTTCTTCTTCATCTATAGCCATATTTTGAAACGTATCCTGAGCTGCGAGGAAATCGAGTATCTGCTGATCGTCGTCAAAAACTTTCCAATTGGTCACATTGTCAGGTATGGACGGTCTATACATAAGTTCAATCGAAAATGTTCGAGTTGACAAACCCTCCGGTGGTATCAATCTGGATGTCGTGTTCGCTAAGAGATCAACGTCGAAGTTCTGTGACCTAGGGACTCAGTTAATATTAAATGCAGAGAAGGAATGGGTAAGATCTCTTACCATCTTCTGATAATTTATTAGGCGTGGAGACAAGCAGTGTATCTTATTCCTTACTTGTTTAACAATGATCTCAGAGTCGCCAAAGCAATGAATTACCTGTACCCCCATGTCAACAGCTTTTTTAAGTCCTTGAACAAGGGCTTCGTATTCAGCTACGTTGTTGGTATAGTCAAATTCTAGTCTGCATGTTATCATAGGTTTCATCCCTTTTGGGTCAATGAGGACACAACCTACCCCAGCTCCTTCCTTAGACCTGGAGCCATCAAAAAGTAAAGTCCAAGCAATCGGATCTATTCTAAAATTTGTATTTACATTAAAAACATTAAGTACAACATCGCCAGTGAAAGGTACAGAAGTAACCTGAGTGATCTGTGATTCTTTCTGTAAATTTTCATCTAGAGAACAGTCAGCAGGAAAATATCCAAAGAAAGTGTCAAACGTAAAATGTTCGATATGTGCACTGTAGTAGTTGGCAAGTTCACTAGAATCATTAAGGTCTGTGACTGTCTGTTTCATGAAAGGGTCCCTACTGATTTTGATTTTATTGGGCTATCCATTATAGGGTAACCATAAATGAGACTAGTCAATGGTGAAGTATCCCTTGAGCTTTTCCGACCAGTCCCTACTCAGCCACATCCCATAAGCTTCAGGAATGTCAGCGACTACAATGTCTATAGTTTGGTGGATACGAGGATCTGCAGACAATGTGAGCAACACATTTCTCAACCTCCCTACTACTCTGAATTTTGATCTGTCTAGTTGAACAATCTGAGTAGGGCAAGGTTCCCAAGTGGCATTAGATTTTCTGCACACAGATAAGGGCATCAAGTTTGATGAGGCGCACAAATCTATCATGCAGTTATGTATGTTCCTGTTGAAGATCTCGAAAGTAAGAAGAAAAGGAGGTGTCCTTTTACTTCTAGGTTTTTGATCATCCGGTTTAGTGAAAGAGTCAAGATTGTTATTCTGTAATTCTCTAGGTTGTTTGATGATCATGCTTTTGGGTAAAGTATCCCTCATAGAAGGGATCTTAAAAGTTCAAACAGAGAGATGTTTGCCTTAACTCTTTTCAGATCTTCAGCTAGATTGTACTCCATTTCTGGGATAACTCTGTCCTTTTGAGGAACAGTCTTGCCTTTATTGGGGACTGTCGTTGAAGAAGAAGGTTCCTGGGGAGGTTGTGGTCTTGATCTTGTATTATAGGGGTGTTGGACATTAAACATAGTCTCAGGTTCCTCTTGCTCTTCAAACATAGGAAGTTCGGAAAAATAGCTAACAATGTTCACCTGTGAGTCCTCTTGTTCTTCATCCTCTTCAGGTAACAGTGAATCTTGGTTGGCATGATCAATTGAAGATTCAAGAATAGTTTGGGATTCAGTTGCCAGAGCCCTGAAGATAGAATAAAGTTCTTCATTTGAAAGTCCTTCAGCAGGATTGGGAGGTGGTGGATTCTAAGGAGGTGGATAAGGTATCCTAAAAGGCGGCCTTACAAACCCTCTGTTTTGATTTTGAATGTCGTTATTATTTCTTTTCAAATTGACCATCTCATTTGACATATTTTGAAGGAACTTCTTCACATCAGACATGTCGAAAGGATCCTTGTTCTGAGCAGTGGTTTTAGGGGTGTTATCAGTCTTTTTTCGAGAGGTAGAAGGTTGTTCTTCTGAGATTTCAGGGCTATCCTTCTCAACTTGTATTGCTTCAGCAAATGCTTCTAACAAAGTCCCCTTTTGTGCCCTTTTCACCCACATGGCAATAGGAACAGAAAAACCCTTTTCATAATAGGCCACAAACAATTATTCTGCAGGGAGAAGGTTGGCGGGAATTCTATTCTTTAGATAAGAGAACCTCTGATTAAAGTGTTTAACCCGTTCCTTTCCTTTGATCTTCATGGAAGATAAATCTAAAACTAAGTCCTGTGGTGTCTTGTCATCTCCAAACTTTTGAATAAACAGCTTCTCAAATTCATCCCAGGAGATTATAGATTGGGCTGGCAAGGCAAAATACCATGTGGATGATTTCCCTTCAAAGGTGTAAGGAAAAAGTTTGCAAACCACATCCTCGTGAACTACACTCCTGATCCTAATGGCCTGCATAAAATTTTTAATGTGATCTAGGGCAGGCATCTTGTCATCAGGGTTGAACTTGGGAAGCCACTTCTCGGGGTTCTTAGGTAGTCTATGCTGGTCCTCGAGTATGAATACTACATCTTGGTCTAACCAAGGTCTATTTTGGCCTTCTCCGGCCATGGGTGGTTCTTCTTCTTCTTCAGACGAAGAGCTAGAAGAATGTTCACTTTTGGATGAGGAGGATGATGAGGAAGGAGGACTAAGTGGGGGTCCACTATTTCCAGTTTTTGGTTGATCTTGTACTTCTCGGAAAAGCGGCTCAAGGTTGTAATTAGGAGATCCGGAATTGTTAATTGTTTCAGTGTTTTGAGGATTTTGATCAGCTGTTTCTAGGTTTTGAGTATTTTGATCAGCTGTCAATTGTGTTCCTTGATCATTGGTCTGCAAAATATTGCTTGCGTGAATAACTGCCAGACCTTTGCTTCTTTCAGCAGCGCGTCTTTGTTCTAACCTAGTGACACTATCGATATATTCTTTCAAGATTTGCTCGATCGTGAGGGGTCCTCTGGTAGGGGATATGATGAGAATATCCCTTCTAGGTGCCAACTCTACTATAGGTGTAGTAGGAATTGCAGTTGGTTGTGACATTGTTTGTTGTTCATAGGTTGAAGCTCTAGATTGGCTTCTAGTGACAACCGACGAAGTAGTTGCTCGAGGAGGTTTCTGAGTGTTTTGTTTAGGCATGTTATACTAAGACCCTCCTTCTAGCGCCATTTGTTGAGGCCTCGGGGGTGCAAGGTGATTGCAAGGTGCTGGAATGGATCCAAGGCTCCCAACAGAGGGGGAAAACCCAGACTGAAAGGCTTCGAAAGAACCTACGCAAGGGCAGTTCTATGCCCAGCCTGTTTGGTATGGAAATCTCCCACGGATATTCAACCTCCGCTAGCTCTCTATGAGTTGAAGTTTTTTCGATCAAAGGATCAGTTTTCCAATTAAGGAAAACAAAGTGTGGAAAATTTTCAATTGTCCAAACTTATCCTATTTAAAACAAAAAGATCTACTCTAAGTTAGACCTATATTTCTAAGACGAAAGCTTGTTGTTGCACAGATCAATATTGATATAGAAGAACAAGTATGTTTACAAACCTCGACAAAAATGTAAAAGATGTATTTTACTTGTTTACTTGGATCATAATCGTTTAATGAAAATTAAATGACAATAACATAAGCATGTAAACTTACTCAAGATAAACCTATAATCATCCTGTTAATTGAAACATTAACAATGATTATATGAAATATTGATCACTTGCAGAAATCAATAAAGAAAATAACTTAATTGACATAAATTCAATTAAACATTTTCATTACACAGATCAGCTACAAAGAGAAATCAGTATAACAATTATCAACGTAAATCAATTGCTTGCAAAGATCAAAGACTGTAGATGACAATTTGAAGTAAGAAATTAGGCATCATCAAAGAAACTTGAACAATAAACAAGAGATGATTCAAAAGATTACTTCACTGTATTAAAGAAGTCTGTAAACAAAATTACAAAGCTCTGGTAAGACAGAGTATCTCCAGTTCGTCTCCTACTGATTCCTTAACCAAAAATTCCCCACCCCTTACCATCGAGAAGCATCCCTCTTTAAATAGGAAATTACAATAGAGTTCAAAAATAGAAACCCCACATAATAGGGATTACAAAAATCGGACCAAGATGCCAATGCAGGGAATTGTGCCCAAAAAATCTAAATAGTTTGGATCCAGCAACTTCCTAAAACTCGAGATAGAATTTGAAATATAGATTATCCTCTTATTTTGGGACAATCTCGAAACAAAATTGTGGATTTGAAAAATCGCCCCCCTAGCTGTCAACAGTAGGAAAGAGTCGGTCAAGGAAATCTTCCTGTTGAGTCACCGCGGGATCCTCCGGCTGATCCTTCACGTCGTCGAAAACTGAAAAGTCAGACAATGGATCCTGCTTTTTAGAAGCTAGTGGAATATTAGATTCCTCATTGATTATTAAATCACGGATAATGGAATCATCCTTCTCACGCTGTTGTTCATCAATTTCCTCTTCATCCTTCTGAGGGGGTGGTATGCAAAGGGGAAGAATTCGGAATTTTGCTTTTCGCTATCAGTGCTGGTATCAAAAACACCTGCATCAAAAGGTGGCAACATAGGTTCTGGAAATAGCAAAGCATGAAGTTCTTCTTGCATATTACACTCATCAGAGGATTCATGACCTGTGTGCATGTTACTCATCAGATCGTTAGACAGAAGGATTTTCCAAAATAAATAGGCAACTCTTCTAACAAACATAGACGACGAGCTAAATGCTTCATACTTGCGACCATATTTAAGAAGAATTACAGAAAATCATAATGATTGAAAATAATGAACTGCTATGATTAAGATCATATGAATTGAACTCTGTAATTATTTGAACTGGAATGAAACAACGTCGCAGCATGTGGTAGCCCAGATTGGATGACGACAAAGTATATTTTAACAGAGTCACACACAATCCGAAGTTGGATCTAGAAACTTTCATTACGAATCAATCTAATCTAGCAATCATATCTGCAAAAGCGATCATGAGATGAGAATTATGGTGAAAAGAAAATCCGGTCGTAAAACAACGTAAGCGAGGCATCAAAATCGAAAGTTCGAATGATGGAATTTCATCCACTAGATCGAGTGAATCGATGGCTAGGATTAACCGAAACAGGATGCGGGATGAGGTCTTGGAGATTTATTTACAACTTTATTCATGTTTTCCGAAAGCCGCTATCCGAAAGTTGCGGGTTTCGGGTTGGTAAACCGAGCAAGAAATACTTAAAGGGATTTCCGAAAGACACAACCTGGAATTGTGGGTTGCGGGTTTCGCAAACACCCAATGCGACTAAACGGAGAAACGAAAATCCGAAATCCGAAAGCCGCAACTGCGGGTTTCGGGTTTTGGGATGAAGATTCCTCAAGGATTATTAACAAGGGATTCCCGCAACTTGCACCTTTCGGGTTGCGGGTTTTGGGAGGCCAAAACCAAAAGATCGCAAATTAACTCCCACAACCCGCACCTTTCAGGTTCGGGGTTTTGGGGTGTCCGAAAGTCGGGTTTCCGGATGACAGAGGTAAAGTGCCAAAATGGTTTTTAAAATTTAAATCTTCCTGCAACCTAAACATTTAGAAATTTCCAAGAAAAGAGTGACAATCAGGCCACACAAAGGTACCAGGATGAGATCATAGAAAGCAGGTTCAAAATGTAATGTTCACAAGAAAACTTACCTAAATACCTTTGTATTTATTAAAAATAGGGGCTCCTATGCTTAGCTAAAGCATGGGATCTGTTGTGGCCTTAACATTCCCCAAAATAATGCAGTATCATCTGGAAAATCAGCAACAGAGACACAAAACATGAATTGGGATATCTTCTGTAGAATTTCAATTCAAAATTGATAAGTTGAAACAACGATAAAATTGTGGGGTAATGAGTTACTTACTCATATTCCCATATTGAATTAGTGGCTTATAGTTGAAGCTGGAAATTTTGGCCAAATTGTCAAAATTTGGATGCTCAAGAACAATGTTCCAATCATTGCAATTCATTATGTAATTAAAATTTGTAACGGTTACTTTTGCACTCTAGTACTCTTTGTAGTTGAGATTGACATACCATTGTATTTCAATTGGGCACATATGAGATGTTCATTGTATTAGAGGTGCATAGTTATTAATGGGTTTGTTTATGCCCTGGGTCTTTAGATATAGGTAATATCTCCTGCAACACAACAGTCTATAATCTCTGTATCTTCTTCAAATAAAATTCAAACTAATAGAACTCTTTAAAATTTTGGTAGGATTGGCATACTTAGTACAAGTTCCTGTCTGAGTGGTATTGGCCTTGCAGCCACAAAAACTTGTTGAGAAAGGGACAACAATGTCATTCAGGGATACATTGAGAAGGAGACACAATAGGAAGGAGCCTCGTGAGCTAAAATTGTTGAATAAGTGCAGGTCACATTCCAAGTCACTAAGAGTTAACAAAACCATTAAAGAATAAATGAAATACCAATAATATTGAAAGATAGATAAATATATAGATTTATTGAAAGATAGATCATTAGAATTTAACCATACCCACCATCAATATAAAAGTTGCAGAAGAAATTTAAGAGATGAAAAAAATTATGCAATTTAAAAGTAATTATATTACATGGCTTAAGAATCTCATAATTACCTCATTATGAAACTGTTCAATACCTTGTTTGGAGAAGACTGACAACCCTTTTACATCTATTTCTTTTCCTTTAGGAAATAACATTGATCCAAATCCCCCTTTCCCAATCTTATGAATAAATTTATTTTAGGCTTTTTTTTTAAGAGTAACGGTTTAGAAGCTTTTCATTAAAAGTGGAAAACAAAAATTACATAGCTGGAGGTGGGTGATTGTTCCCAGAGCAAAACAATGCCTGTCACCCCTTGTTCGTCCTTCTCAAGTTCATAGAGCTTCTTAAACTTGCCTAATCTATGGAAGTTGTAGCTTCTTACAAATTGCCCAAGCAAGTAGGTGTAGAAACAAAACATTACAGGTTGCTTAAACTAAAGTCGAAAGGTGTTCCGAATGCAAAATCATAATCCAAAAAACAGAGGCAAAAAAAAGACATTCCATATTACCCATTGCGAATGCTAAGACCAAGATAGAGCAACTTACGGGCTATGCTCCTCGATTTTCTTCACGCTGCATTCCTTGGCTCAGCTGAGGCCGAAGAGAACCCCTGAATTCACCAGGGTGCTGCCAAATGTCTCCATCTTCTTTTCAAGATTCCCCGAGCTGATGATGGGGGATTCCAGAGGGGGATTCAGCGACATTCCATTTGTGAGGGCATTGACCCTTTCCTCAAGCTTTTTTTATGAGTTTTAACTTCAGTATGAGTAGCCTCAGCGAGAGTGTAGATCCTGGTGAGGGCTCTTTTAATGTCCATATTTTCATTTGGAACTAGCATAACTTGATGCTCTAAATCGACTACATGAGCTTGAAGTTCAGTGTTGGAGGTGGAACCCCGGTGCTACCCAAAACCCTGAAACTTCTCGTCCTGATTGACCTCCGACACATCTTCTCCCCTGGCATTGTTACCGCCAAAGTATTTCTCGCAGGTGACCTAAATCCTGTCATTCATAGGGTGACTCCAGCTCCGGGCCCATTTAGGGAATCTATCATGGTGATGACAGAAAGGGAAAGACTTCTCGGAGCCTATCACATAGTGTTCCATAACGGGTAGCTGAGCTTCCCTCCCACGATGCAAAAAACTTTGATAAAAAGACCAAACCCACGATTATTCAAGCTCTCTAGACCAGAATTGTTGAGAATGAAATGCAGGCTGAATGTGCTTATGAAGAATGTGAGCTACCAACGGCTCCCCTTAGCCTCGCGCGAGCTACCCATCTGGCAGTGCGTGAAACGAGGATCATAAATGTAGGGTAGGAGAAATTCAAGGCTCTTTAATGGAGTTGGTACTTGAGCATCCACCACCCCCAACAAGAAAGGATGTGGAATATATCTACTTCCTGATGTGGTTATCCATATGGGGATCCCTAGTTTCACTATCCGAGCCACGGGGTAGTGATTAGTCTACAGAGAGTTTGGTGGCACATTTTTGTATGCTAGGGACACAGATGCTTGCTGGGAATATTTCCATCAAGAATGTACGAGATCGACCCCTACGGACTGTACTCTTTACCATAGAGAGGGTGGTGGGCAGTAGAGCTGCTCATCAGGACACCAAGGCCCACATGTTGTATGCCATCTAGTGTATGGAACCGACGGTATTCAACTGGTGGGAGGGAATCCTCACGAATCTAAAGGATCGGCTCACCAAATGTAGACGGGGTGAGTTGAAACAGTTCATCTACAGACCCATCGTGGTCTCGTTCTTCCTTGAGCGAGTTCCACTACTACGGCCTCAGGTAGAGCTAGACGATCTCAATCCATGAGATCCTAACATGGTCCGATGGTAGAAGGTGATGGTACACCATGGAGGTGGAGGACCTATCATCACTTATGGGCCAACCTTCTTTATGTGGCTCCGAGGACAACTCCTCATGATTGAGGACTATGCCTATGTTGGTACCGACTTCAGAGGAGATCCAGATCTAGCTCTTCCAGAGGGGGAGCAATGGGGAGATATGGGTGTTGGGATTCAATCTACTAATGCAGATCAAACCTTAAGTTTATGTCAATCCGGTTTGGTAGACTTAGAGGCATATCCAAGTATAAGGACTCAAAGCTAGACTTGTCTTGGAAATCTAGTTTGTCTATGAAATAAACCTATTAACAAACTAAGTTACTGTGATTTGAAAACACAAAAATTCCCTTACAGGAACAACTTCATTTGATATTTCATTTACATAGCAATTTATATGTGAAAGCAATTTGTATGTGAAAGATTCTGAGATAATAAAAAACAATTACAAAGTAATCCTAACCCTAAAATATGAATTATAAAACTCTGCCTATTATCCCAGCATTGAATAAGCAATCAAACATTAATTCCCTTTACAGGAAAGCATTCGTAATGTGTAATTGTTCTTAATACTCCATCATTGAATAGTCAAGCAATGCACAGTAAGGTGAGATCATTCTCCAGCGTATAATCAATGAGATAACAGAGCTTTATAAAACTGATTGAAAACTAGTTTAACTCGTTCTGCAATAAGAAAATCGAATCCTACAGGAATTAAAACATACCACTGGCAACAATCAAATCGTTTGCAGCGATTCAATAGTTCACTGGCAAATAAAAGGGGTGTGCAGACTCGATAGAGGGGGCCTTCCAATGCCTCGTTCACACACACAATTGAAGAATCACAGAGCTTAAACTTTAAATATATTCACCATAAAATCGATCATACACAGTAATAGAACAACGCAGTCTAGAACAGTATGCGTTTTCAGTCTCAAATCGTGATCATCTTCTCCTCTGTTTTATGAAGTACTTATACAAATTCTTGAAAACTAGAAATGCTATTAACCTGGAAACTAATTAATGAAACATAGTCCTCGATATCCTCTATCAGATCTATGAAAATCAACAAAATCGGAACTTCCCTGCTTTTGCGCTGAGTGGTAGCACAGGTGGTCGTCTTTGACCGATTTTGACTTGACACCTATGAGAGCCACATCATCTATTTGTTGGAATTTTATCCATCCTTAGACACCGAGGATCTTTTCTCCATCTTTCAGTTCACGCCTAGCTGGCCTGCAAGTGTTCAACCTTGGAGACATTACGGGAAGTTAGCACATCCTGTAATCCTGAATAAAAACCTTAGTTTAAATGCTTTAAAAATCTCAAAATTCAATTTGTTACAAAGCAATGACATTTATACCTTTTAACCAAAGTTTGTGGGTGAATTTAAAGCTTTATAAATCAGTATGAAGGTTTTATGGAGGAAAATGGAGGATATTTAGATGACAAAAAGAGGTCAAAATGGTGCCCAACATCTCCCCCAAGAGGAAGCTGCTACATGTCCCCATGCAAAAATATTTGACCCTTTTTAAAACCAAAATTTTGTTGCTGATCATCTTGCTTCTAATCTCCTGTCTGAGACGATGCATCTATTGAAGTTGGAGATGCATAAAGGACCTTCGATCTCTCATACTTAGCTTTATAAATCTTCTTTTGCTTATACCATCTGGATGCATGCTTAGAAATGCGTGTCCTCTGAACTTTCAGCTTCCGATTGACTTCTCTTAATTTCTCATTCTTGAGCTCTAATTCCTTTATTTCAAGTTTCAACCTCTTAATCTTTTTATTGTTCTTGGAAGTTTTCTTCTTTTTCATTGGAAGCTGGACAGAATTGGTGTCCATCCCCAATTCTTCACTCTCTTGTACTGAATCTTCTTTCTTTTCCTCTTCCACAGTTTGTTGCTCTAAGAAAAGAGAAGCTGAGTCTTTTAGTATTTCCTGTTTTGATTGCTTTTCCTTTTCCTTCTCTTGCTGATCCAAGAAGAGATTGATTTTTTTTGTTTGTTTTATCATCTCATCAGTTTCTTGGATATCCTGCCCTATCTCAGCTATTAGGTTTTCTTCTTGACTCCCCAAGGTTTGTATGTGTTCCTCATCTTCTAATTGCTTTTCCTTTTCCTTCTCTTGCTGATCCAAGAAGAGATTGATTTTTTTTGTTTGTTTTATCATCTCATCAGTTTCTTGGATATCCTGCCCTATCTCACCTGCTAGGTTTTCTTCTTGACGCCCCAAGGTTTGTATGTGTTCCTCATCTTCTACTGCTGACTGGATTCGAGCTTGCTTATACTTCCTTGGCTTCTTCTGGTAAGTGGTGAAAATCTGCTCTTGTTTTTGAAACTATTTTTCTTCTCTCATTACACTCCTAGTTCGTATCCTTCTCTGAGGCTGTTTTGAACTTGTTGCCTCAGAGTTGTCTTCATCATCAGTAATCAGCAATACCTCCTTTTTCTTCTTTTCCTCCTTTGGCAGTTTTGAACTTGTTTCCTCAGGGTATGTTATCATCAACAATTCATCTTCTTTTAAAACTTCTTCATGCAATTCTTCCTGCTCTTCAAACTGACTGTGGATTAAAAATTCTGACCATGTCAAATTTTGCTTTTGTAACTCGTGCTTGATGATGATTTTGATGAGTCCACAGTGAAAAAGGCTTGTCATTTTGTCTTTTTCATGCCTTTGTACAGCCTTAGCCATCTTAGTTAAACTCTGTAACAGGAAATAGGGAATATTGATCTCACATTCACCTTTTAAATGCTGCAACAACTTGATGTGGTAAAGATAAACAATACTGAATCGACCTTCACAAGTAATAAATTTTTGGATAACATAAACTATTTCATCCCAGGGATGAACCAGCCAGCTCCTTGGTATTCCTTTCTTCCAGTTTACTGACCCTGCTCTTGATATGCACAAAAAGGGTATCCATGCTTTCTCTTTGAATTGTTTAGTTTTAAAAAATCTTTCTCCTTGTTGTGGCAGGCCAATAATTTGTGCTAAGATGTCTTCAGACAGTCTGAAGTGCAAGTTTCCCACTATAACCCCTTCTCCATCAAATGTTTCAGCAAAAGCTAGACTAACATGCTCATTATGCCCATCAAACTTTTCAAATAAAGTTACCCACTGCTTCTTTTCAAAGATCTCCATGCAATTCTCATGAATATCAGTGGGGTTGAATTTCGCTGGTTCTAGTCTAGATGACATTTTGAACTTTGATAGGAAAGAGAACAAGAAACTTCAACCTTTCAATTTTCAACTCTGTATTTGTTTTTCTTATCCAAAAATGATACTCTGAAAATGTAGAATTGTTGTTGGTCTTTGCAGAGTCTTTAGCAAAGAAAGGGTTTAAGTTTTACCTCCTTTCTGGTGTAACTGTCTTCACTTCTTCCTGTGCGATTTCCACAGCAATTGGTGTCTGCGCCCTTCCTGTAATCCACGGCCTCTTCTTACTGAAAACTATCACCCACAGCAATCGATTTTTGCAGAGGAAAATGAGTTGGATTTGGTTCAAAGAAGAATGACCAAATCGCACTCCTTGACTTCACCAATTCATAATACAAGACTCAAACACATTTGTACGCTGTCGTGGGGCATATAACCACGTTTTTTTTCTCATCATTTCATAAACATGCCACTTTTCATCCAATTATTTTCTCAGGAAAGAAATGAAAGGTAAGGTTTTAATGTATATAACATGTTTTAATTTCTTTGTATGCCCCAATATTTGATTATAAATTGGAATGAAGGATTTTTCTTTTAACTGAAGTGGACTCTTTTCATTTTGAAAATACACACGGCCATCTATATTTTATATGTATGTTTGCTTAATGCTTGATGCACCAATATATATACATAAAAAACATTGGAAATTTCATGTTTTTCTTAAACATTTCACTTTCTGCTGAGAAGGAGACCCTACCTGTAGAATGCAGTGTATATTTTGGCCATTAAAATTTTCTCTTAGGTTTGATTTTGACCACCATCTTGACCCCTAGGGTAGGATAATGGAAAGTAAATGGAATGCTGGCAGAGACTGTGAGGATAATGAAATAGGCAGTCAAACTTACGAGGGTTGGTAAATATGTCATACTTTGAAACAAAGAATCATGCAACTTTTAAAACACAAAAACTAAAATTCTTACAGACTTTGCTTGATATTCCTGTATGATGAGCTTGCTGCCTAATGTAGCTGGTTTGCATGTATTTCTGATTCATTTATGTCCTTCTGATGTCTTCTATCTTCCACTCAGATTCCTTTTGCTTTGCTGGAAGTCAAGTCCTTCTGTAGATTTATTCTGCCTTACCTTACTGGAAGTCAGGTCCCTCTTCATTGCTAGAAATCACTGTATTTGCTTTGTTGGAAGTCAGGTCCTTCTGTAGATTTCTTCTGCCTTACCTTACTGACCTTACTGGAATTCAGGTCCCTCTTCATTGCTAGAAATCACTATATTGCTGGAAATCAGGTCCCTTCTGCATATGAAAAAGACTTGGAGGGTTCCAGAAAGCATAGAAATGCTTATCCCCCTCACAGGCCTACTTATTGACTTGTCCTCAAGTCAAACAAGAACTTCATTATTTGAAAAGAAAACTATGTAAAAGAAATGAAATATTTTTATGAATTTTCAATGGCCAAGCGAACCTGGTTTCCCATGGAAAATTCAAGTTTATGTTGTGCCAGTGACCTGGTTTTCACAACTAAACTTCCTTTTTTTTTCTTGTTTATATATATATATATATTTTTTGATCATTTTTTTCTGTTTTTATTTTCTTTTTCTCTTTTTTTTTTTATTGGCAATATCAGAGCAGCTAAGAAGTAAGTGAAGGAGAAACACGGATGTGTCTATCCAGCACTTCCATTGCCTGTTGCTGTGAAATCTGCTGTATAAAATCTTCCTTGTTGATAGGCTTGGTATACAGTTTGAGCCGATGGCCATTGACCACAAATGTACATGCTTCATCATCAATTGTTTGGAGTTTGACTGAGCCATTGTCATATACTTCAGCAATCTCATATGGACCAAGCCAGTGAGTTGTGAATTTGGCTTTGAAGTCTTTGAACTTTGAGTCAAACAATAGTTCCCAGTCACCGATGTGAAATTGTTTCTTTTTAATAAACTTGTCATGCCATTGAGCTCTCTGCTGTTGAATCAAAATATTGTGTTCTATGGTATCCTGTCTCATCTCATCTAGTTGATTCAACTGAAGTATTCTTTCTTGCTGAGCCTCTGAAAGATCCATGCCCAAATCTGCTGCTAACTTGAAGGTATGAACTTGAAACTCTATAGGGAGGAGGACTTGCTTACCGTAAACAAGCTGATAAGGAGAAAAACCAATACTATTTTTCCAAGTGATCCGGTATGCCCATAAAGCTTCAATAAGCTTAGCTGACCAATCCTTCCGATGCATCTGGACAGTTTTGGTAATGATTCCTTCTAAAGTCTTGTTTGTAGATTCCACTTGGCCATTTGCTTGTGGATGGTAAGGGGTAGACTTTCTGTGCTTAATCTTATACTTTTCTGCTATCTCCTGCACTAGTTTAGAAGTAAACTGGGCACCCTGATCAGTTACAATCTCTCTAGGCACCCCAAATCTAACAAATATCTCCTCAAAAAGAAAGTTTACCACAGTCTGTTCGGTGGCTCTTGGTAATGGTTTGGCCTCTACCCACTTAGTAACATAGTCCGTACAGACCAAAATGTACTTCTTTCCATGTGATGGTGGATGAATTGGACCAATGAAGTCAAGGGCCCACTTTTCAAATGGTTCAATGAGGATTTGTGGTTGGAGTGGCATTTCATCAGACCGGACTGGCCGTCCCATCCATTGACAAGTATCACAAATTCTAACATACCTCTTAGCATCTTTGAAAATGGAAGGCCAATAATACCCCAAATTGAGTACCTTGTATGCTGTCCTTTTATCGGCAAAATGGCCACCACACAGTTCATCATGACATGCCTTTAAAATATCTAAGACTTCATCCTGTCGTACACATATTCTTATAATGAGATCATATCTTGTGTAAAAGAGATCACCATTAACCCATATATGCCTAGCACTTTGTTTAATAATCTTTTTCTTTTCTTTAGATGACATAGATGGTGGTAGTTGGCCTGATGATAAGTAGTTGGCAATATCAGCATACCAAGGAGTGATAACAGAAATTGCAAACAGGTGTTCATCAGGAAAACTATCTAAAACAGGAACAACCTCACCAGTATTGTGTAAGCGAGACAAGAAATCTGCCACTTGATTTTCTCGTCCAGGTCAATCTAGAACAGTGATATTGAATTCCTGCATTAATAACAACCATCTAGTAATCCGACCATTAGTGATAGACTTATTCATTAAATATCGTAAGGCTGAATGATCTGTATGGACAAAAATTTCGTAGCCAGTTATGTAATGACGGAATTTGTTTACAGCATGAACCACTGCCAACATCTCCTTTTCAGTGACTGTATAGTTCAACTCTGCAGGTGTCAGATTTTTACTAATAAAATAGATGGCATAAGTCAAAGTATGTTCTTTCTGGCCCAATGAGGCCCCTATTGCAGTAGGAGAGGCATCATTAGAAATATGGAAAGGCAATGTCCAATTTGGTCCCCTTAAAATGGGAGCAGTTGAGAGCTTCTCTTTAAGTGTCTGAAAGGCAGATTGACAGTCAGTATCCCAATTAAAATTCACATCCTTTGAAAGCAATTTAAACAATGGCAGAGCTATCTTACTAAAATTTGCAATAAATCTACAATAATAGCCTGCATACCCTAAAAAGCTTCTTACATCTATTTGAGTTGTTGGTTTAGATAAATTTTCAATGATTTGAATTTTAGCAGGATCTACTTTTATTCCAGATGAAGAAATGTGATGCCCTAAAACTATCCCTTCAGTCATCATCATAAAACACTTTTCGTTACTAAGGGAAAGGTTTGAGTCAACACACCTTTTTAGAATTTTCTCCAAGTTTGCTAAGGAATCTTCAAAGGTACTTCCATACACAGAAAAATCATCCATGTAAATTTCAATGCACTCATGAATTAGATCTGCAAAGATGGCCAAGACTGCTCTCTGAAAGGTAGCTGGGGCATTACATAAGCCAAAAGGTAAAACCTTGTAGGCATATGTACCCCAGGGACATGTAAAGGTGGTTTTGTCTTGGTCTTCTTTTGCAATACTAATTTGATTATACCCACTGAAACCATCTAAAAATGAAAAATATTGTTTTCCAAATAAGGTATCCAACACTTGATCAATGAAAGGCAATGGAAAATAGTCTTTTAATGTTGCCTTATTCAACTCCCTGTAATCTACACATATGTGCCATTTACCATTTTTTTTAGGAACAACAACCAAGGGAGAGACCCATTGGTTGTCGGAGATGGGGTAAATAAATCCCACTTTTAACAACTTTTGCAACTCTTCCTTGACTATTTCTTTTAGTATAGGGTTCATTCTGCGTTGCGGTTGTCTAAGAGGTCTGATTTTATCATCTGTGTAAATGTGGTGAGTGCATGTCTCATGATGAATACCTAGCATATCGGTGTACTTCCAAGCAAATGCATGGGAATGTTTATTCAGTAAGGTAATCAACTGTTCTTCATGTGATGCATTAAGATGTGCACTTATTTTCAAATTTTTGCCTGGACTGATTTCAACTGTTTTACTGTGAATATCTGTGATTGAATGAACATTAAAAATATCATGAAGTGCTAATGCTAGAGAATGTACTGTGCAATTTTCCTGAAAATTATAACCCAAAACTTGATCTGCTATAGCATATTGCATATCTCTTAATTCTTCAGAAATATCAGGTTCAGCAATGAAATAATCCAACAAATCTTCGTGGTTTTCTTCATGAAAATCAAAGAACTGATTGATACTCAGGATAGGCTGAATCACTTCTTCTTCTTGTTCTTTGGTCTCATTAATCCATGCCGGCTGATCTAATGTAGAAGGTCTTTGGGTAGAAGGGTAAAGTGCAATCTATTTTCTCTCTATCCCATGTGAAATGAGCATACTTCCTGACCTACATCCTATGAAAGCATCCGCTGTTTCCAGCCAGGGTCTGCCAAGGATCAATGGGTGACCTCCTAGGTTAGACTTTGGCTGTAGCACTATAAAATCAACAGGATACTCCCAGGAGTCTAAAGAAACAATAATATCTTCTAAGACCCCTTCAGGTGTAATTTTAGACCTATCAGCTAATTCCAAGACTGTTGTGGTTGGTCTGAGATTTGTTAAGTGAAGGTATTCCATTGTCTCTAGTGTCATGACATTAATGGCAGCACCTAAATCGATCAATGTTTTTGGAATTGAAAATTTATTAATAGTAATTGTAACCATTGGGATTCCAGGATCTACATACTTTTCAATGAAAACAGTGTTAGACATTAATCCTGCTAGATTGCCTACCACATGAATTTTTTATGGATCCTTCTTTCTTTTATTAAGACATAATTCCTTGACTGCTTTAGTGTAAATTGGAATATCTTTTATAGCCTGCAGTAGAGGAATTTTGACATATACATTTGTTAACTCATTCAAAACATAAAAATCAGGCAAGGAAATCGAAGGTTTTTCTTTGACCAACCTTTCGAGAAAAGGAGGTGTATAAGATACTGATGTTTTCCCTTTTTGACTGTTATTTTCTGACTGAGATTTTTCTGTATTTAATTTTTTTGGAGTTTTCTCATTTTCTATTTGTTCTTCTAAGATAATAGGAGATTCTTTTTGTAAGGTTTTCCCAGATCTTAAATTGATATTTTGCAGTGGGAGGATTGAGTAGGGAAGCGCCATTCCATCATCAACATTATACATGGCTCTGTCTATTTTATTATTTGGATTTGAAATTGGATGAGCTGGAAATTGTGTAGGCCGAGGTGGAGGCTGATTGGATGGAAATTGAAGCTGTTGAGGTGGTGTACCCAATTGAGGAGCCATGTTGTTGGGTTGTTGAAAAGATGGGGCTTGGACTTGATTCTGCTGATATTGGGGATAGGCAGAAGGTTGTTGATAGGGCTGCAAATAAGCCTGCTGATATGTCTGGTTACCATGGGCATATCCTCTCCAATTTGGAGCAGATTGGGCTAATGGAGGAGACCAAGTTTTCCAAGGCATGGGTGCACTCCATGAATTCTGAATAGGAGTTTGATAATTTGTATGAAATTGTTGCATAGGACCTTGAGACATACCTGAAAATCGTGGCTGCCAAGGTCTTCTTTGTCCCATAAAGTAGAGAGACTCCATGCTGTGATTCTCCTCCATTCGAGCTGCCTGCAATTCTTTCAATCTAGGGCAATCATCAGTTTTGTGATTAAAAGTACATAAGCCACAAATTTCAACAGTATTTAAAGGACATTCTTTTAGTGGGTGTTTCTTTCTACATTTAGGACAAAAAATAGACAAAGCTTGATCTTGTTGGTCCTATTGTTCTTGCCTCTTCTTGGTTTTTGCTGCTTCGACTTGTGTTCCCAAGGTACTCAATAAATCAGTCTTGAAATCTTCTAGCAGATTTCCAAGCTCAGCTCTAGAGATACCACTGTTTGCAGATTTAGTACTTTGGTATTGATATCCCTTTTTCCAGTTCGAGCCTTTCCTCTTGAATATTTCTGACATAAATCTTGTATCTCATCAAAGGGAAGGTAAGAGATGTCACCTTTGCCCATAACATTCAAAATATCCAAATACTCTTCTCTTATTCCTTTTAGGAATATTGTTCTAATCATCTCAGGTGTTAAAGAATTGTATTTAGATTTCTGCAGGTTGTATGAGAATCTTTCCAAATACTCCACCAAGCTCTCATCTTCCTGTTGAGTCATACCAAAAATGTCATCTTTTAAACCCTTTGATCTACAATATGCCTGATATTTTCGAAGAAAGATCTTCCTCATTTCATCCCAGCTAGTGATAGAATGTTCTCCTAAGCCCATGAACCATTTCAAGGCAGTTTCTTTAAGGGTAGTAGGGAAAACACGAAGCTTATGGGTGTCATCAGTGTATCCATAAGTTCGACACAAGATATCAAACTCGAATAGGAAAGAGTCAGGATCTTCAGAGGTCATGCCATAGAAGTTTGGTAAGACAGATGGTGGGATATTCTTCATTTTTACCTCTTCTCCTAGGATAATGCTAGTGTCCAAGATAGGAAATTTAAAGGTGGCTTCCTGATCTTCTGCTGTTCTTTCATCCCTCTCATGTATTCTCTCTTATTCCCTTCTCTCTTTTCTGCATTTGTTTTCTATTTCTAACATCCTCTCCTACTCCCTTCTCTGTTCTGTAGTTGGCCCTTTTGATGTTTCTTCCTCATCCATTTTAAAAGTACCCATTGTTGTGATGAATCCTTTTGGAAAAGAAGGTCCTGTTACTTATGTTTTTGGGGGGTTTTTGATAAATATTCCTTTCTCATCTCTTTGTCTTGACATAAAACTAAAATCTACTCTATGTTTTTTTTTTAGAAAATTTTGTTTTTATCAGAGAATAAAGTTCCTAAGCCTGCTTCTACAATGCCTCCCCGGCAACGACGCCAAAATGTTGGGCTTCAATCTACTAATGGAGATCAAACCTTAAGTTTATGTCAATCTGGGTTGGTAGACTTAGAGGCATATCCAAGTATAAGGACTCAAAGCTAGACTTGTCTTGGAAATCTAGTTTGTCTATGAAATAAACCTATTAACAAACTAAGTTACTGTGATTTGAAAACACAAAAATTCCCTTATAGGAATAGCTTCATTTGATATTTCATTTATGCAGCAATTTATATGTGAAAGCAATTTGTATGTGAAAGCTTCTGAGATAATAAAAAACAATTACAAAGTAATCCTAACCCTAAAATATGAATTATAAAACTCTGCCTATTATCCCAGCATTGAATAAGCAATCAAACATTAATTCCCTTTACAGGAAAGCATTCATAATGTGTAATTGTTCTTAATACTCCATCATTGAATAGTCAAGCAATGCACAGTAAGGTGAGATCATTCTCTAGCGTATAATCAATGAGATAACAGAGCTTTATAAAACTGATTGAAAACTAGTTTAACTCATTCCGCAATAAGAAAATCGAATCCTACAAGAATTAAAACATACCACTGGCAACAATCAAATCGTTTGCAGCGATTCAATAGTTCACTGGCAAATAAAAGGGGTGTGCAGACTCGACAGAGGGGGCCCTCCAATGCCTCGTTCACACACGCAATTGAAGAATCACAGAGCTTAAACTTTAAATATATTCACCATAAAATCGATCATACACAGTAATAGAACAACGCAGTCTAGAACAGTATGCGTTTTCAGTCTCAAATCGTGATCATCTTCTCCTCTGTTTTATGAAGTACTTATACAAATTCTTGAAAACTAGAAATGCTATTAACCTGGAAACTAATTAATGAAACATAGTCCTCGATATCCTCTATCAGATCTATGAAAATCAACAAAATCGGAACTTCCCTGCTTTTGTGCTGAGTGGTAGCACAGGTGGTCGTCTTTGACCGATTTTGACTTGACACCTATGAGAGCCACATCATCTATTCGTTGGAATTTTATCCATCCTTAGACACTGAGGATCTTTTCTCCATCTTTCAGTTCACGCCTAGCTGGCCTGCAAGTGTTCAACCTTGGAGACATTACGGGAAGTTAGCACATCCTGTAATCCTGAATAAAAACCTTAGTTTAAATGATTTAAAAATCTCAAAATTCAATTTGTTACAAAGCAATGACATTTATACCTTTTAACCAAAGTTTGTGGGTGAATTTAAAGCTTTATAAATCAGTATGAAGGTTTTATGGAGGAAAATGGAGGATATTTAGATGACAAAAAGAGGTCAAAATGGTGCCCAACAATGGGTAAGAACGCAACTCTTGTTGTTTTATGCATTTTGTAGTTTTTTAATGTTTTTGGGTAGTACTGATGGTTCACACATGTTTGATGCAGATGTTGGCCCATCTCAACCAATAGGTTCCTCCCCGATTGAGAAGAGAGGAGTGGTACAAGAGATGGCAGTTGCTCAGCAGGATGCAACAGAGGAGTTGAACGAGCTGGAGGAGAACCTCAAGAGATTGTCATTGGATATTCCCAGTGTATCTATTGATGACTTTCCTCGCCGCTACCAGTGCCATACAGCTGGAATTTCAGGGCACTTTGGTCGATTGCTCCATCGAGTAGCTCGGGCTATTATCAGCTATCACGAGCATCCTCAGGGATAGCTCTTTGTATGATATATGTACTGAAATCCATAGGATTCATATTTTTGTATCAGTACCACTTTTTTGTACCTTACCGGACAAGATGATATATATATATACAAAACACTATTTTGCGGTCTTATATATTGTGTTTCCTATGATGATTTGGGTTCTTATGGATGCTTGCTTACACACTATGAGTAGTTTACATGTTATGTCATTTTTACACATATTTTTGATAAAAGTGTTTATGAATGAGCAATATACCAATCCAATATGAAATTGGCTAGAGAATCAACGACTGTGTTCATGTTTCTTGGAATGTGTAGGTATTGAATTGATTCAAAGGACCTCTCCAAGAGACATACCCATCGAAATAGACGGAGTAATATGGGGTCGTGGATAGTGTAGACACGGTTAAGATGGGAGACCACTAATTGTGAATTGAGATAGATAACAAGGCGATCCACACCCAAGGAACATGCATCTGTCAATAGTCCAATTACCACATGATACTCGCTGGTATAGGTGGTTGCAAAACCTAGGCAAGTTACTCCTTATCTAATCAACTCGCCATGAGGGGAATAGAGTACCCAAGCCGCCAAAGAGAGGTTGCAGGTGTGTCAGATAGCGTCGTCTTCGAATCCGAAGCATGTTTCCATCTGCACATCCAGGCAGAACATGGTATAAGTGCGATGATAAGATCTTAGCACACTAAAAATAAAGTGTCACACCAAACAAAACACACTTCATGTACAATATATACAAATTACCAATGCGTAGATGATTTAGGCATAGTACCACTTTAGGTAGAGCCCATTGCAAGGCTCTCCAAAATATATCCTGTCATAATCCTCTAGTTCATATGCTCCCTTTTCCAAAACATGTTTTACCACATATGGACCATGCCACATGGACTCAATTTTTCTTTCCCCCAGCTTATTGTGTTTTTGGTCATAGGTAAGGACCAAGTCACCCTCGTTGAAGATACGAGGTTTTACGGATTTATCGTACTGGGCCTTGATGCATTTCTTGTGTGCTTCATTAGCCAAAGCTGCATCACAACGGGTTTCATCAAGTTTTTCCAAGTATAGAAATCATTATTCCTCGGCAGTGGTGTTCGGTAAAAGTTCAACAGCGATTTTTAGCGATGGAATCTCGCACTCGATAGGTAATACTGCCTCTAGTCCATAGAACAATTGAAAGGGTGTAAAACCAGTGGCAGTTTTGACGGAAGCCCTGTATGCCTATAGGGATGAAAAAAGCATGGTATGCTAGTTGGACTTATGTGTTCCCAACATACGTTGAATCATGGTTTTCAAGACCTTGTTAATGGCCTCTACTTGTCCATTTGATTGAGGGTAGTAGGGAGTTGAGTTTTCATATCGAAAACCTAATCTGGCGCTTAGTTCATCCACCATATTGTTTTGAAAATGTGATCCATGATCGGTGATGATGGCTTGAGGGACTCCGAATCTCGCAATGATATGGTTGAACATAAAGAGTGCGGAAGTTTCCTTGTCTTCTTTGTATGTAGGAATAGCCTTGACCCACTTGGTAAAGTAGTCAACTGCGACAATAACATAACCATGCCCCCCGGCCGAGGTAGGATTGCAATGCATGAAGTCGATGCCCCATTTGGAAAAGGGACTGACGGTGATAACTGGATGTAGTTGGGAGGTATGTGAGCGCTTTTTATAGTGAAAAAGCTAGCAAGGAGGACACTTCTTGAGAACTTCAATACAATCTTTAAATATGGAAGGCCAATAGTATCCAACACGTAGGATTTTATGGGTTGTAGCCATCCTAGAAAGATGACCACCACATGCCCCCGAGTTACAATCATTCAAAACATGCTCGGCCTCCTCATGAGTTAAGCAACGTCGGAGAATGGAATCGATACCACGAAGATATAATGTATCACCGATGATGAGGTAATATTTTGCGTGGTGATGGACACGACGTTGTTCATCACGATATAATTTAGGACCGAACTATTGGGTTTGTAGATACAATGTGATGTCTCCATACCACGGGTCAAAAGTACTGATGAGAAACAAGGACTCATCGGGGAGAGATTCCATGGGATCAGTTTCCTAATCAGTATGGGGAAGATCGCAAATAAGTTCCACAAAAACCAAAGACTTGTTTGATTTGGCCTTCTCAAACTGGAGATCGAATTCCAGAAGAATCACAATTCAGCGTGACTATTTTCCCCCCAGTACTTGACGCGTGAGAAAATGGTACATGGGGTTAGAGTCAGCGATGATAGTGGTAGTGCGAAGAAGGATATAGTGGTGGAACTTCTGAACAACAATGACTGCTGTGAGAGCTAACTTCTCTACATGCGAATACCGAGTTTCAACATCAAGGAGACCCTTCCTAAGGTAGTATATCACATGCACCTGGGCGTGACTATCTTCCTATACCAAAACCATGGCAATAGTGGAAGTGGAAGCAACAAGATAAAGGATATAATCCTTGGTGTAATTCAGCGGTTGTAACACGCGTACATGAGTGATGGCATGTTTGAGGTTGTCAAAGGATTTTTGAGCACAGTCATCCCAAATAAATGTGACGTCCTTCGTTAACAACCGCATGTATCCTTGTGTTTTCTCTATGAAATTACACACGAAACGCCGTAGGTAGTTTTCCTTCCCCTGCAAACTTTGAAGTTCCGTAATATCCGTGGGCAGTGGTAGAGAAACAATGACTTCCACCTTGAGGGGATTGATGTGGATCCTATCCTTTGAAATGATGAAGCCTAAAAAGCGTCCGGACTCGACACAAAAAATGCACTTATGAGGATTTAAGCGTATTTTATACCTTCGACACCTGAGCAATATAGTCATCAGATGGTTGATGTGGAAGTCATGACGATTCAAATGAGCAGGGAGATCATCTAGGTAAGGTTCCACAAAATCCTTCACATCGTGGAAAGCATATGACATAGCTCATTGGAATGTAGCACTAGCATTTTTAAGGCCAAAAGGGAGTTTGTGATATGCGAACCAAAAGGGATTTTGCGATATGCGAGCGTACACCATGGGAAGATGAAATCAGCCTTATGTTGGTCAGCAGGATGGATCTCAATCTGATTATAGCCGGAGAATCCATCCATGAATGGGAAGATGACACTTCTGGCACAGTTTTTGATGATTTGGTCAATAAATGGGCTAGGGTAATTGTCCTTGGGACAAGCCTTATTCAAATACCTGTAATCAACACAACCCTGGATGGTTCCCTATTTTTTCATAACGAGGATGACATTAGAGACCCAATCTATTAAGGGAACATGATAAATGAACTCATCCTTCAACATCTTTTCAATATCTTCCTTAATAGTCGTAGTTTTCCTAGGGTGCACAGGACAGAGTTTTTTCCAGACAGGTTTTGCGTCAGGATATGTTTGAATCTCTTGCATGACAATAGCAGGATCAATCCCAGGCATTACCTTGTATCTCCAAGCAAAGACGTTGCAGGATTTTTTAAACAAGGCCGTGAAAATGGTGACTTCTTCAGGAGAACAAGTTTGGCCTATGTGAATGTGTTCCATGACTCCAGGTTTTACTGAGATGTCGATCATAAAAGTAGGTGTGATGTTTTCCAGGTTTCGCTCAGTTACCGTATCGTATCTCAGAATGAAAAGTATGGAGTAGAATATCAGGTAGGGATGAGGTCCAATGTAATGGCATAGAATCGGAAGTATATGCCAATGAAGAGTGGACATCTGGTAGATCAGGTGCTGATTGGATGACCTTGTAAGTAGCTTCTGTGTGGTTGAGAGGCATGACATCTCCAATCGAAACCACATGATAAGGATCATGCACAATCCATTGGTCAATCAAGTGATATGATTATGGGATCATAGACGAAATCATGTTCACCATGGAAACATGGGCAGGGGGATCTGGTGTTGGAAAAACTACCATGAGGGATGAATCTTTAAGGAGTCCTACCCCCACACTCTCATATATCTGCGTGGAGTGTCCTAATAGAGGGACATTGTCTACAGGATGAGTAGTGGTTTCAAGTGTACAGAAAGATAACTGGTCGATAGTGACAATTATCCCTTGGTAGGGAAATTGCACAATGCGGAAGACAGATGAAACAGCTGTGGTCATGGCATATAACCAGTTTCGACCAAGTAATAGGTTATAATCCAATAGGGAAGTGACGACTTCCACGTTGATCGAAATGGTCTTATCACCCAACTCTATGGAAAAAGATGTAAAATCCCATGGGGTTGAAATCCACGTCCATCAAATGCTTTCAATGTGGTGCGGGGAACGGTTCAAATCGGGAGAGACAATGGCTCGCCAACAGTATAACGACATAACTGAGGTGGATGCTCCTTTGTCTAAGACAGTACGATGGATGATTTTCCCATAAACATTGGTAACGATTTGAAACATGAGTTGATGGGAAATTCTCGGCTTGAAATACTCTAGCTTGAACATAATAGTGTTGGAGGAATCAGGATCTATAGCTCCTATCATGGATAACATGGTCTTACGCTGATTGGGATAGTTTTGTAAGACTTCTAGCATCGACATAGCACAAGGAGCTTGTGCCAGGTCCTCTACAATATTGTAGTTTTGATCAACCCAAGCATTTGTATTGAAAATGGCTTTTCGAATCGTTCTCTTGGGTGGATGCAATACTAAATCCGGTAAAGGTTTCTCTATGACAAGAGGACCTTGAGGTGAAGGAATGCTAGATTAGATGCGAAGTATTTTTTGATATTACCTCTGTTGGATTCCTTCTCAGAAGTAGAGTCATATGTACATGATTGAGTGGACAAGTTGACTGTTTCTCTCTGCATCATGAGAACATGAGTGGTTGTGGACGGTTCTCCTTGAGAAAGAGATGGTTGTTGTGCAACCATTTGTTATTGTTGTGTGGGGAAGGGATCAATTAAAATTGTGGGTGTGGGGTTTCCCTTAAGAAAATTTTGCACTTCTTCCCGATGTGGGAATTCTTTGGTGAAATGATCATCACCACATAGTAAACAAGGATATTTAACCTTCCGCTTTTGTTTGTGGTCTCATGGGATTGTTCTTTGGCTCCTGCTGGTTAGAAGAATTTTCAGATTTTCCTTTGTTCTTTTTTCCACTGGATTTTTGAGGTGAAGCAGATTGAACTGAATTCACTTCTTCAGTGGAGGCAGTGCTGGGTGAGTGATTGGTGTTGTTTCCATCCTATGGTGCGAGTGGAGTTGAACTATGAGGGTTCTGCGAACCACCGAATTTTGTAGCAGGATGGGTATGAACGAAACCAATAATTCCATCGACATGAGGTCCGGTAGGTGGTTTCATTGGATCATGTGTAGGGTGGGGGGCATTAGGAATAATATCATATAATGTGTCAGATTGGGCATAGACAAGGTCTAAGTACTGAGAACGAGATATGGCTTGTTCTTCCGTAACATCCCCACTCATGGCCGCGTCCTTAGCTATGACAGGAAGTAGTGACTTCGTGAACCAATCAGCAAGTAGTTGATTCGGAATGGGAGCTTTAATGAGCCATATTCTCCTCCTCCACTCATGAATATGATCAGAATTGTGAGTGGAAGTGGTTTGACAAAGAGAAGTCAAAAGATGCATGCTAATTTCATAGTGGATTGATAGATGAAAATTAGTCAAAAAGGACATAGCCAAAGATCGAAAATCAAGAAAGGAATGTGGTGGAAACTAAATGTACCACTTTGCGGAAGTACCAGTAAGGGTTCGTTGAAATAACCTCAAACGGATGGAATCATCCATTAAGGAAATAGAAGAACACCATAAATGATAAGTCATTACGTGGTTCTTAGGGTCCTCACCGGGATTTCCTTCAAACTTCGGAATGTCTGATGGTAACTTCACAGGAATCGTTGGCCAATTTATACCATGTTGAATGGGATAATTAGTCAAAGGCAATAGGTGTAATAGATCAAGTGTGGCCATAAATGGTAACTGTTGGTTCGGCTGTGGATACTGGTAATACTGATAAGGCATCTATGTACCAGTAAGACCATGGATTGATTGGTCGTAAGGTCCTCCCATAGAGGTTTGGCCATATGGTGGTGGGACTCCTGGGTTAGGAGGTGGACCTGAAGTGGGTCCTCCTTCAGAATAAGGTGGTCCTCCTCCAGAATACGAGGATCCTCCAGGTGGAGGTGGTGATGGTGGGCTAGCTGGTGGGGGAGGAGGTGGGACAGGTGGTGGTGGGGGTGGGGGTGGTCCACCGAATGGAGGTCCAGACAATGGAAAGTTATGGTGCCCCCATGGGGTGTTCATGTTTCTGGGATAGGGTAATCCAGGAAAAAGGATTCCTAGATAATTTTGTCCTATAGTAGCATTATGATTTCCCGAATAGGTATGCCCCCATGGGGGTTGGGTCCAAGTAGATGGTCCCCCCATATTATATGTCCACGTAGGTTTTCCCATTGTTTGGAGAGAACTTCCAACCATACTATAGTTCATATGTGAAGAATTTCCTCCGCTCACGGTGTGTCCCCTAACTGTATGATGCCCCCCAGTTAGATTAGGTCCACCGACTAGGGGTTGCCCCCCAGTTGAAAATTTTCCACTTGTAGGAACGTGCCCATTAAGTGTAGGTTGACCACTAATTGTAGTTTGATCCGTACTCAAATGTTGACTACTAACTAGAGGATGACTTCCACTCGAATTTGGAGGTGGAGGTCGTAATGATGCTCCAGTTATGAAGTGGATAGAAGTTGAAGGTTGCCCTCCATTGGTTGGGGTCAAATGAGGTGTTGAACCGGTCGCCTGACTTTGAGGTGTACTTGTCGGGAGAAATGTTTGACCCGGTTCATAATTGGTCAAGTTAGGTGTAGATATACCCGATGAAGAAAAAGATAAAGAATGTATGGAGGAATGTTGTTCAAAAGTTGGTACTTTTGGAGTGGACCTAGGTGGGAAACTCTACCGTCTAATTTGGTTATCGAACGTTCATAAATGTTCAATAGTATCGTAAACAGGTGCGAGAAATACGTAATTGGGAATCCATGGAGGAAACCTATGAAGTGGAGTTTCCACCGTCGGAAGTGAACCAAAATCAGAAACATGTTGTCCTAAAGAAGTGTCCCAAAACGATGTAGTTGGACCAAAATTCGTTGATATTGGGTCATCTGGGGGCCGGATGAAAATCCGGTCCATAGCTTCGGGATTTCCTTCCATCGAATGATGAAAAGACATGCCATGTGAAGTAGGTTATTCCACAGTCAAAGGTCCCATGGTATCAGTGATAGGTGGGTTTGCGGGAGGTGAATAGTTCATTCTCGGTTCTAAGGTAGAAGTGCCTTCTTCGTGTGACACAGATGTGGTAGGTTGATCCATAGTTGCTCCCGAGTTCTTCTGCTGGTTAAGGGGATATTCAGGTGGCAAGTTTAAAATCCTGCGGGATATTCTTAAAGGTCGATTGGCCAGGATGGGTGAAGCAAAAATTTTCCTAATAGTCCTCTAAAGAAAAGAAAAAACACACTCCAATACCTACTCAAACTAAATCCACAAGAAAATTGTGTGATAGATGGGATTCAATATTCTGGAACCTCACTGGATTTTCAAGGCATCGCAACTCACGATATACTACAGGGTCCAACAGTTATACTCGGCCCAATATTTCAGAGCAATAACCAAAGAGGATTAGGACCATACCCTTGACCGTATAACCCGACTACCTGGAAGTACATGTGTAGTAGCTCCCCGAGTGCTATTCTCAGTGTATTTCCACACCAAGACGACCAATAGTTATCTTGGATGGTTACAGGAATCCAAGCGGGGTCTCTCGATATACTGAAGGTACGTGGGAGCTCAAATCCATAGTGGTGTTTTCTAATGCACAATCACGCGGCAGGAGCCTTCCGATATACTGTCGAGTACGTGAAGTACCTTTCTATATACCCGAAGGTTCATGAAAGGCCGTTTGATATACCGACTGGTACGTGGAAGAACTACAAGCCCTCGAGATGCAGTGCAGGAAAATAACGACAGTTGCCACGTTTAAAGACACTAGAACATGTCTCTAACCTAACACACAAGTTTCTATGTAAACTTTAACCTAGGCTACCACTTGATTTTAAGTTGTACGGTTAGGTGAATCCATGGAGTGAAAACTTAGAATTTAAAAAGATGCAATTCTCACCTCTATGAAAATGCAAGTCTTTTCTTTTTCTTTTCAATGAAAACTAACTATGGTAAGGAGAATTTTTTTTTGTTTTCGATAATGAAATGAACAAGTACCTCTATACTTTCAAAATCAACCAAAAAGACTAAAAATCACTCTTTTAACAATCCAATGAAAATGAATAACACACCAAATCCAAATGTTTTTTCATTTTTTATCTTTTCAAATTAAGCGAATCTACGAAAAATGAAAAGAAGAATTTCCCTTTTGAATGGAACAATTCCTATTTTCCAAAATAAAGATCAAAACGTGGGAAGAAAATAAAAAATGCAAGAATTTTTACTATCTTTGAAATGCTTTGCAAAAGTTCAAGTGTGCTTAGAATTCTCAAGGAAATGATGAATAACGTTTCAGAACCAAGAAAATGCAAATCAATAATAATCTCTTAAACTTTTCAAAGATCTTTTATACTCATTCGAAAGCATAAAAATTCTCCACAACAATTCCAAGAAACAAGCTTGAAATGAAGATTATGAACAAGTTTGATTTTCTAGTCAATGTACCCAATAGATTTGAGAATTATACCACTTTCCAAACCTATATTCAAAAAATCACAGAATATGCTACTACAAACTTTGATTGATTGGAAACTCCCAAAGAAAAATAATCACCCCAAATCTTAAAAACACACAAAAACGCACAAAATTGAGCAAAATCACAACATTCAAATATTGGAGGGCTTATAAGTCAGATCGAACATATTATATGGCCTGATAAGGAGTCACAAGATTGAGTGTGCTCGTGGGGAATTGAAATTTCCCACAATGAGTGGTACACCCACTTGACTATCTAGGACTCTAATCAATGTTTAAACTTCGAAAAATAAGCCAAGGATGAAGTATGTCGTGCCTAGGAGGTTCTGCAGCAGTGAATACAAACCCACAGAACTCAAAAAATTAAGCCAAAAACAAACTTTGGAGATTTTAAACTGAGTGCCAAATAATGAAGGGGCGACACTCCTTGAAAGGGTGCACTAGAGCGTTGGAAGATCGAACGACGCTCTATGCACACTGGGAGACTGCGTCAGGGACACGGTCTGCTAGTAGGTCAAGCGCATCAGAATTACAGTGACGCAAGTGGTAAACTGCGCAGGTGCATTGGACGGGATCTAAACAACAAAAATAAAAAAACTCTCCAAGAATAAAAAGGTAGAAGGCTCAATAAAGATCCTAAATAGAGTTTGGATGGCCCAGAAACTCTCTAGTGGTCAGATCCAAGAAGAGGAGGCAACTTAGAGGCTAGAGGATAATTTGGAAAGAAATCAAAGAAACAAAAAATGCAACGAAATCAAAACTAAAGATTACTCTCCCCAGTATGGTCGTCAATTTTGTTTGCGGACAATCTGTAAGAGCAGACTCAAATTGATCTCCCTACTCATATTGGTTTAGATCTAGAACAAAAAAAGTACATAATACAAACAACTTTCCTAGATTGATTGAAATGCAAGATAAGTGAGAGATGGCTGACCTTATAGATGCAGATCTTTTCTCCTTGCTGATCCAAGTCCTAATCTTCAAGTCTGTAGCTGCAAAACCAGTCAATAACATGTGGAAACAGACAAGTGATAAAAGCACATGATTGTGAATCAATCTAGATCAACAGTCAAAGAGGTCAATCCTAAGCATTATTAACACAACAAATTTTATGGAAAGAGCTTGCATTAGATGTAATAATAAGAAGTACAAAGAGAGAGGTGTTACAACCGATGCTTTGACGTCATAACCTTCTTCCAACAATCCTAGCCTCAAGATCAAAAGGTTAGCCTCTAATGTATGAAGAGGATCTCCTAGCAAAATTCCACCAGCATGTAGGTACTCTATCCTTCCTCTCTTAACAATGGAGAGGGGGTTCATATATATATAGGGATTTGTCACGACTTGAAGAAGGAATGAAAAATGAAAACAAAAAGGAGAAAAGCATAAAAATGCCACCACCATAAATATACCATCATGATAACCATAGCCATCACATTAAACACATAAATGGATATTATGCTTCACTAGAGATCATCATAGCCATACATGTATGATATACAATGATGCTATAATAAATCCATCAACATGATTATTTCTCATGTGTACACTAGCTTATGGGCCCATTAGCAACCTATCTAAGGAAAATAATTAATTAGGTTCAATAGGTAGGGTGATGTTTCTAAAAAAATATTAAGGCATATAACTATTTGCAATACTTGTGATCACATTAGTTTTGAGCAGAAAATGGGTCAACAAGAGGAAAGCTTGTATCAAATTTTACCACAATATATGCATGGATGTGAGAATGTATGATGCTTAATATTAGCTTGTGGAATTTTGAATTCCTTCTCCTTACCATGAGAAGCTATATATGACTCCTCCCTATCATGGGTAGTGCCAAATGACACCTCCCTATCATGAATAACACTAGATTGTGCCTCCTGAAATGTTCCCTCATCCGCACTCAAATGTGCCATGGTGGGACAACGTATTTGTCATTTGTAATAGTGCATCTTGTGTGTCATGGACTACGTTAGGTGTAAGAGGAAATAGTCAAAAAGGATTACATGGTTTGGATCAACTAGTTAGAATTAACTCAATCTTGAGAACACCTTAGTCAATCCCTAGAAGTATAACATTTTAAAATGATTGACATGTAAATTTAAAATAGATAAACTTGACATATGATTTTCTAAAAATGTACAATGACATTTATTTGTTGTCATGAAGGTCTTCATAAAAAAACCATGTACCATAGATCCATCCAATTATCCTTGACATGTATTTATATTCACCTATCAATGGAAATATGTTTTTTCCTAGTATTCGAAATCAAGTCAATCTCTGGGAAGTACTCAAACTTCATGGCTTTTGTTATATTAAATTGTGCACATCACGATAACTAAGCTTATTTGTATAAAATTGTCTCTTCCACTCCTTATAAAAAGTAATATCATATCAATCTTATTGGGCTCTAATAATCATGTCAATGATAGAGTAAAGTGTTTGCCAAAGCAAGTGATGGAAATTGTATCTCTCTCCCAAAACATAACTCAGGTATCTCAAAGCTATGATTTATGTCAATATCTCAACTTTATGATATTAAAGAGGAGGATCACGATTAGGCTCTTAATTTGACGGGTTTTGGTTTTTATTTTCAAGATCAAGTTTTCTATGGTTATGATTTTAAAGATATTCCGTTGAAAACAAAACACAATTCTTATGTTTGAATTTTTTTGTTTTCACTAAACTCAAAATAATGTTAGGGTATCAACAAGAAAAATAGAGCAATATTTTTTCAAAGAATAAGAAAAAAACCCTACCTACAATGCTTCCCACAACAAATGAAATTTGTCTTCATCCTGCTATCGACAATTATTGTGTGATACTTGACGATTACCATGATTCCACATGTAGATTGGATGGTCCTGCTCATTGAGGAGTGGGGGTGTGTTGTTCTCCATAAAACATCTATGTTTTTTCTCCCATGGGTTTTGAATGAATGATAAATACTTCGACAAAGCAATTTGTTCATGAAATAGCAACACATATATGCATTATAACATGTGCATGTTTTTAAAACTTAGTCATTATTATGGTACTATGCTTGACATCCCTAAACTTGATGATTAAAAACACCACTTTGTTAATTTAAATTAGTGGAATCAACTTTTTGCATTGAGTGTCACACCCTTAGAAAGAAAATACCAATGAAATCTTGTTGGAAAAGTGGAAAAACATACTTTGCCATATTCACACCCTTACCATAGAGAGAGGAGGAGTTTATCCACGAGTGTAAAATCTTGGCATGGTGGTAGTGACGCTTATAGATCTTTGCAGAAGAGGTGTAAGAGGCATAATTTTGGACTAGTGTAAACTTTCACGATTGATTGTTGTGATATTGATGATTGGTCATGGAAGCATTTTAATAGGTGCTTGCGTACTTCATACATATGTGTATAAACCACTGTACATTGGTACAATTCTCCTATTTTAACTATTGATTGATTGAATGCTATTGTAGTCTCTATTGTATATTCTTGTGAGCATGTTTTACATGTGGGATACTAACCCCAAAATAAAGTCTTAACAAAGTAAGAAGAACCAAGTATATAAGTGCCATAGCCCCCAAATTGCTACGCTTTGCACGAATGCCGGATTTTAACTACATTGCTCCACCTTTCCCGAACTAGAGAGGACCTTTCTATGACTTATGTAACGTGTAAGGACCTATTTGATACAGTTTAAACTGGGACTTATGTTTAGAAGTGTACACCAGGGTATTTATCAACACACTCGACCACCATAAACTATATATTTGTGGGTATTTATTAGGGACTTACATTTACCTACAACTGGCCTTTTTCTCGGCCAATAATAAGGGGAACCATTCCATGTTATTAGGTACTTCTTCAAGGGAACCATCCTATGTTATACAATCCCGTCTGTTCATTTGGTTGGTTGGAAAGCTCCAATAAATATGCATGTTGACACAAACCCAGTCGACAGGGGTTCCCAACACTGTCGACACCAACCCACCGCGATCTCCCTGAGCACCGGCCCAGACAGGTTTTACCCCGTCCAGCAACACCTGCAGAGTAGATGAGGTCTCACCCGAGATGTTCAAGGGCGAGTTGACGGAACCATGTTTCCGCTGAATGTAGGAGGATGTTGTGCATCAACCATTTAACTTATTGCAACATTCAGGGTTAGATCTAAGCATTCAACTTAGGCTTTAAACATAATTGTGACATTATCCAATAGATCTCATCATTGACAGAACCATAAATATGCGACAGATATAACAATAAAACATTAATTGCAGCAAGGAAACATCACATCATTCATATCCCAAAATACATTACCACAGATACACAATAAGACATAGGGATTCTGCTCAAAAGATCTGTTACTTCATATTAACTCTGCAAAAACCCAGATACAACAAAATACACAGCCTTCTGCATCAGATCAAGATCTCCCAGATGTTAAGATTCGACAATGCTCTCCAAAACGAGATATCTCAACAACTCCAAAAGATGATTTAACACTTACAAATCTACATCTATTTATAGGCTTGCACCTTTACAATGTTTGTCCACTTTCTAACTACTTCCTAACCGACACTTCAAAGAAAATGACCCAAAATCTATCTATCGTGGTCCAAATGACCCAAAAACCCGCATACTACAGTTCGACTGACCCAAAATTACATAAAATATTATCATTTGCGCTTGACTTCCTGCCTTTTGCGGTATCTTTGGCCTTGAGCAGCATCCACGATGCTGCGATGCTGACTTGTCCAAGCCTCCTTCCAACAGGCCCCCAACACAATCTTGTGGCTCGCCCTCAAGCCACGTCATGCTGACAAGGTGTATGCGGTGGTCTTGACCCTGAATTCCTCGTACTATTGGTCGACTTCCGTGACATGCTACTTTACTGTCATAGCCAGCGCCTGACTATCGATCACATCCTGGGAAGATGGATGCTCACTCAGCTTCGTCGTAACCTGCTGGTGACCTTCCTGTACAGCTTGGAGTGCTGCACCGGCCATAATCACAAACTGACTGCTAATCTCCTGGAACTCCTCCAACTGCGCAGCATGCTTCTTCTAACGCTCGTCGGACTTCGTGATGCGCTGCTGCAACTCTTTTAAATCCACAAACTTGGAAACCTTATCCATTGGCGGCATCATGCACATCGTCATTTTTAGTGTCACCAACTACCCCTCCACTTCTTGCTTGAGCTTGGTCAACTGTTCAATCTGCTCATCCTGAACAATTCTTCCCCCAAACTGTACAGTGTCGGCTGTGAGTTTTGTCACTGTCGTTTCTAGCTCCCCTATCTATGTTGTCGCCTCCTCAATGGCACGTTTTCGTTCATCCACCTGTGCTTGGGGTGTACCAGGGTTCACCAAGAATGTTAACTCCTGATTTTCGTGCTGCAGTTGGGCAATGACAGCCCCAAGTCGCTGCATGTGTTGAACCACATCCAATGCTGCGGTGGGCTCCAACACATGGTGACAAGCCTCAGCAATGGCCACCTCCAACTGCACATTTTGATCCCACAAAGTGGCCTTCTCCACGATGAGGTGATCCTGTTCCTGCTTCAATTCTTCGATCACTCGAGCCTTCTCAACCCGTTCTTTCTTAATGTCCTCTTCCAACTCATCCATGGCTTGTCATGTCGTAGCATCCCACCCTGTTAACTCTGCAACCTCTTCCTTAGCAGCTGCCTCACTCTCCTGCAAGTGCAGGCACTTACCGCTGATCTCATGCATCCTGTCCGCCATTTCCCGGCTAGAAAACGCCTGTATAGTTGTCAACTCCTTCATCGGAAGCTCATTGATGTTGATGGTCAATTTCTCTAACGGCTTCAATAAAGCTTTCAGAGCCTCATTATCAGTCATAATTGCAGTCGAGGGAATATCGACATTCCGGACCCGTGACTCAGTGTCGATTGCGACAACTGGCTACACCGTTACTCCATCTAGTGCCTTCTTCAAGACAATGTCCTACAAGGAATCCAGATGAGCAATTACCGCATGAAAACCTTCGTCCTCCTTTTACGTCATTGCTAGAGTCTCCCCACTGGTTGCATTATTGATAGCTAATAGTAGACGTCCAAGCTGCGCCTCCGTCGACAAGGGGAGCCCACTGATTGTCCCATATTCATAGTGTGCTTTCATTCTACCTTCTTCAAGCGTGCGCTTGTCATCCGTAGGGGTCTTTGACGAATCCTAGTCCGACTCTTGGGGAGGCAGGGGTCCCATCACTGGTGCATCTAGTGGTGTCCCCGTGGACTCCTCCTCCTGAGCAACCAGTTCGATCCATTCGACCAGCCAATCATCAATGATGGCATCTAAATCTTCGTCTGATAACTTGTAGGGGGTCTGTAACCATTTCTTGTCCTTATCTCATCGTGCTTGCACATGGATGTTGTGTGCTCCAACCATGAACTGAGCGATCCCCTTATACTTCTCAACTGCTGTCTATGTCAACCGCAGAATTCGCTCCATGGCCACCTGCAGTGATTCCCAATAGAACCGGAACTACGTAGCGCAATCCTTGAGGCGTTCTGGTTCCTGAACCCACCACAGGTTTTGGTAGCGTTCTCCCTTCCGAAATTGCATCGCGCCCACCTCCATTCCTTGATAATCGTTGGGCTCCATCCAGGTGACAAGCGCAACTAAAATCAGCAACCAACTATATGTGAATGCCCACTCTCCCGCCTGGGCCACCAGCGCATCCTGCATCAACTGATTTAGCAGAAAGAGTGAACAATTTACTTGCACGCCTTCTGCACAAAGCTCCGTGCACGCAACAACCCCGGAGTTTCCTTGGTTGGGCCGGTTGTTCCGAACAATTTTGGTAGCCAGGATCCACGCCCCAATCCTAACTGCGGGCTCATTAATACTATCTAAGCGGTAGGCTCGTACGTCTTTCTACATTTTATATTGCTTCCTCAACCTTGCCGCGAGATTTTTGTCATTGTTCTTCGCCTGAAAATATCGCGATGGGTCTACCCCATCCTTTAGCAACCCCGTGACTTCATAAACTAGGTCCACCATGACAATGACATGCTTGTCCAACCATAAAATGCCACCATGAAAACAGGCTAGCAGTTATTTCACGCAGGCATTTGCTTCCGTCAACTTCCCAAAGTGGGGCATGTCGATCACACCCAACAACCTAGCCTTCTTCAAACCACGTGCACAGTCATGTGGAATGCGTGGCGTCGGTCCAGTCTCCCCCACTGCTCGTGGCTTAAAGGGCTCCGACATGACATCTTCCAGTGCCAAAAAATTGTGATCATCATACCGCAGCTGCATCAACGTAGGTACAATGTTTGTGGTGTAGCTCATACCTGGTGGAAGCGCCGACATCTTGATTTGGTATCTTTGGTTCTTCGTGGGCTTCTACGGTTGCACACCGGGTCGACATGGGGGTCGGTATCCTAGGATATCCATAGCAAAAACACCTGCTCGAACTACGGATTCCACCACCCCAGAGCTCGATGGGCTCGCCTCAGGGACCCCTTCCGGCACTTGGGTCGTGGAGCGGGTCTGTCACTTCTCTAGTTGCAGGGAGCTAGGATGCGTCCTCACCCTCTTCTGGCGCACAATGGAGGACGATCCCATTGGCATGCTGGAAACTTCTTCTACGATATTGATCTCCTCTTCAATATTAACAGTGAGGACGGGGGATTTAGCTTCACTTGAAATCTCCACCATATCCGGCTCAACCGGCACGCCGCACTCAATTCTTTCAATGCCAACTGATGGCTCAATATTACTCAACTATAGAACTCGTTCAACACACTGCAACTACACTCTGCAACACAACCCAACCTTGCACAATTCAACAATGGGAAACTGACTTCACTCGTTACGAACAGGTGCCTTCCGACCAACCTCGGCCTATTCTTATAGTGCCCAGCCCGATCCCTCGTAATCATAACTAAATCATGCATTAATTCGGACCAAATCCTGCCTTAATGACCCAAATCCCTCAGTGATCCAGTCATCCGAGCATCGAATCTTCCATTAATGCTCATCATTCGAACAAGCACCATTCATTAACAGTCTAAAACTTTCTGCATTTATTACCGATTTGACCAGGTCGCAACGCAGGAACTGTCGCAACCCTGTCGCTAACTTGTGGCGCAAGCCTTCCCACTTGTGCATTCCATCCCGGCTGGTGCGCCATCTTGCCACCAAGCATCCTGCATTTTTTTTTCCTGATGACACTCAGGCATTGCATTGCTCCAAGCCCGACCTGTAGGGCTTCATCCTATGACCATTTACAAGCTTTGGGAGCATCGCTCCATCTAACTGCTACAATTATACTACTCCTCCTAATGTTATGCTACTGATGCAATAGGGACCAATCCAATGCATCTACAACTTGCCTGGGTGCTTCATAAACTTGTTGTCATACAACAGCACCAAGTCACCCTGCTGAAACTGTTTATTTTTTATGTGGCGATCATGCCAATCCTTATGGCGATCCTTTTCCACGCTCTGGTGGAATCCTACAATAAAACGGTCTTCTTCAAGCCGTACTAGCTGCTCCAGACGGTCTCCTAATGCCGCTTCATCATCCATACCTGTTGCTTCCACTATGCATAGACTTGGAACAATGTACTCCATAGGCATAATCGCTTCTTTCCCACATACCAACTTAAATGGTGTCTGTCCTGTCATCCTTTTACATGTGGTGCGATACGCCCACAAGAATACTAGGATCTTCAGATCCCAGTCGTCACGGTTTGCATTGCACACCTTCGTCAACGCATGCTACAAAACCTTGTTGAACACTTCTACTATCCCATTTGCTTGCGGATGATATAGCGTGCTCTTCTTATGCTGTATCTGTAGTTCTATTGTCAATGCATTGATGGTGCGATTGATGAAGTGAATGCCCTGATCGCTCATCAACACCTTTGGGCAGCCAAACCATGTGACAATGTTGTCGAATAAGAAGCACGCTACTGTCACAGTGGTGAAATCTATGACTGGTGCAGCCTCCTCCCATCTTGTCAAATAATCTATCACTGTAATAATGTATCTTGCACCAGTGGGCTTCACAGGTGGGTTGATAGGGCCCACGAAATCCACTTCCCATTTATCAAATGGCTGCAGTGTCACTTGAGGTTGCAAGGGCATCTCATCCTTCCTAGAGGGTTTCCTAGTCCTTTGGCAAACATCGTAGGTCTACGCATAATTTGTTGCATCGTTGTGGAGCATGGGCCACTAGAGCCCTGTGTGAAGCACCTTTCTGGAAATTGCACAACCACCATAGTGCCCACCAGCTACTCCTGCATATGCTTTTGACAAGATCTGCCCTTGCTTGTGAGGCAAGACATAGCGCCTCAAGATCTCATCTGATCCTAGTTTGTATAACTCGTCGACAATCAGTTGGAAATATGCAGCCTTGACCACCAACTGTTTCTCCTGACTGGTTGGAAATCCCTCCGATGCATTACCCATCGCCAAGAACTAAATGAGCTCTTCATAATATTCATCAGCTACTTCAACCTTAAACAGTTGCGCATCAGGAAACCCGTCTTCAATGTTGGTTGGCTCCTCCCCTATCTCAATCCACGACAGATGATCTGGTCCTACGTTCAAACGTCCTGGCTTCACGATCACTTCAAAGCTGAACTCCTGAAATAGAAGTAGCCAGTGACATATCGCCCCCCCCAACACAGGCTTATTCGCTAGATATTTTAATGCAGAGCGATCGGTGAACATTTTAAAGTCTCCTCCCAACAAGTAGTGTCGAAACTTCTGCAGTGCATAGCCCATCGCTAGACCTTCCCTCTCTGTTGTTGTATAGTTTCGTTCTGCAGACGACAACTTCCGACTTGCAAATGCAATGGGGTGATCCAGATCCCCTTCCTTAGGTTGCGCAAGCACCACTCCCAGTGCGATCGATGAAGCATCGACGTGGACATGGAACTCCTTGCTCCAATCTGGAAATACCAGTATTGACGCTAAAGCCATCTTAGCCTTTAAAGTTTCAAAACTACCTTGACATTCAAGACTCCAATGGAATACTGCATCTTTCTTCAGCAACTTCTCCATAGGGGCCGTGATGGTTGCATAACCGCTAATGAACTTGTGATAATACCCAGTGTGTCCCAACATCAATCTCAGCTCCTTAACGTTAGTCGGTAGTGTTAAGCTCAGAATGAGCACAATTTTTGCTGGGTCGACTAACAATCCCTGCTTGCACACAATGTGACCCAGTAATATTCCAAATGGTGCACAAAAGATGCACTTCTTCAAGTTCAGCGATATCTGATGCTGTCGAGGGTGCTCCAACATCAACCGTAGATTTGCTAGATGATCGCCGATCAAGCCGTAGATGGTCCAGTCATCCATGTACACCTGCAAAAAATTCTGGATGAAATCCCGGAAAGCAGCAATGACAACCCGCGAAAATATCCCAGGTGCATTCTTCAGTCCAAATGATATCACTGTGTACTGAAAACAGCCCCATTCTGTCACAAAAGTTGTCTTGTGGCGGTCTTCTTTTGCAATGCGGTTCTGATGATAGCCAGAGAACCCATCCGTGAAAGAATACATCTCTTGGCCACCCACGCCTTTGACCACCTCATCAGTAAACGGGGTTGGAAAGGGATCATGCAAGCAGGCATCATTCAACTTCCGCAAATCAACACAAATGCGCACTTCGCCTATCTTCTTGTCCTGCACCACCATAGGACTGATCCAATCCGGCTCCTCAACCAGTTCGATAATACCAGCATCCAACATACTATCAAGTTCTACCTTGACCCTCTCCTTATGGCACGGATTCAGTCGATAGGGTCGCTTCCTGATTGGTTTGGCATCTAGTTTCAACGGAATCTTCATCTCCCCCAGATCGCCCAAGATTCCCTTCATCTTAGAAAAATTCGTAGGGAATAGGTCTTGGAATTCATGTAGCAAGTCTATGACCTTCACCATCATCTCATCATCCCAATAGTCCCCAACATTCATGAACTTTGGACTGTCCTCTGTCCCAATGTTAACCTTTCGGAGCTTCTGCAGTTGACGGATCGGATCACTTGGCGCATCAGGTGCTACAATATCGCGACTGCCTTCGAATTCCGGAGTATTGACATTCTGTGGATCATTGCCATCTTCTGGACCACCAGTAATATTATAACATTCCATCATGGATTGCATCTTGCAGTTCATATGCGGATCCGTGGGATATGCCACCAAAACAACCTTCAAAACTACGTCGCGGATGAGCTGCAAAGCATTGTGGACCTCTAGGTTGGCATCTGCAAAACTGAGCATATGAGTAAAACAAATGGTCAACTCCAACCAAGTGGTAATTTCTCCTCGTAATTCAGCTACAGTATACCATGATCATGGCATCTCGTCTAGTGTATGGAGGAAGGCATGGACCCACTCATCCTTGGTTCAGTCCGTCCATCATATTTCCCTATGTGGTAGACTTCGGTATCACCAAAGAGAACCGTCATAAATCTCCGGCACTGTGGCCACTCTGCGATCGACTTCTTATGTGTCGCCCACAAACATGCTGGATCAGCCTTCAGTGCTTCCTCCAATGCCAGCAATCACTGTGGTTCTGAAACCTTCTCTTCAAACGCTGCTAGAAAATTAGACAAGCCAGGTAGTCCTTCATATACTGGTAGTGTAATAGTTTTAGTCGCAATGTGACACAATGGTTGCATGACTAATCCACACTTGCGGAGTGACACTTCATGCAAATGGTTCTGCCATGTCTCTAACGCATCGTCAGAGTCGGAAGACGCAGAGCTAAAGCTACGCCACCCAAGCTCACCGTTGGCAGTCAGATGAATATAATATTCTAAAATATTGAATGCATGGTCCCATACGTTCGGATCTTCATCTTTCACTGGTTCAATATACCTGCGTCCCTCAGCCAGATCCAACGGGGCGATGACTCTAAGATCACAGTTTTCAAAAGTCATCATCCGCTTCTTAAAGTTGATAACTACTGCACTGTCCTTAGCCCATCCAATTCCCAACAATGCGGGATAGGAGCTTCCTCCTTCAACTACTTCGATGACATCAAAGTTGGCATATGTCTTCATTCCCTCAATGTCCACCACCAGACATGGAACTCTCCCAATTGGGGTCACCTTGGCATGATTAGCCATCCGAAGCTGTATGGGACACCATCTTAACTTGGGACTCCCCATTTTCTTCCAGGCCTGCTTGGTTAAGATGTTGACATCCGAACCAAGATCCAGAATAACTGAATCAACTTCATAGTCTCCAATTTGAATGTTCATACGCATCTCCTTACCTATCTTCCATAGCTGTAAATAATTTACCGCAGACTCTTGCCATCCCCTGGTCGGTCGCTGCAACAGTCCCTCGATCTTGGCAAGAGCATCAGGATCCCTTGCTAGCGATAAAAAACTCTCAAAGAATTTCTGCAAGGTTCTAGACTGCCGTGATGGACCGGCCTCTGGAGTGGCATCAAAAACAGGAGGCATGTCACAAACAATGGAATTACCTCGATCCTTTTCCATCGCTCGTCATGCCTGAAAGAATGCATCACGCTCAGAATCGATGTCAAATGACACCTTCTTCTGTCCTGCTAACCGGATAAGTGGATGTGGGATATCCTCTCCTGTTGTTGTACCTCCCTGAGTGATAACTGCGACAACAACATCTTGTGTCCTTGGCTCCGCAGAAATTGTCGCTTCCTGGGTCTGGTTCGACGGATTCCCAGGTTGATTCACATTCTGGTTAGCATTCTGATTCAGATGTTGGTTCTGATTCTACGCCGGTTGTTGCACCTGGTTCTGGTTCTGTAGTTGCGGAACATTCCCCGCTTGCCATCGCACAATCAACTGGGGACAGTTTTCCACTGTGTGATCTGTAACAAAACAAAACGTACACTGCATCTGCAATTGTGGGCAATCTCTCCGGTAGTGTCCCCATACCCTGCAGTGATAGCACTGAATAGGTCCTCGAACTCCTCATCCTCCTCCACAACCAAATCCTCCACCATGTCCTCCTCGGAATCTTCCCTACTGCTAGTATTGTTGTTCCTGCATATGATTCGGTTGCATGCCTTGTCCTTACTGCACATACTGTGGTTGTTGAATGTACTGTGTTTGTTGTGGAACCATCTGCATCGGAGCATATTGCGGCATAAACTGTTGTGGTTGTTGCTGCGGTACAAACTGTACCTATTGTTGAGGTAGCGGCTGGGCTACCTGTGGTTGTGGTTGTTGTATGGCACGCTGGTCATCCTTCACATAGAATGCATCGTACATTCGATCCTGAAGTAACCCATACGCCCGACAGTCCTTATCCTCATGTCCCACAGATTTACAGAATGTACAATACAGATTCATCGGTTTTGTGACTATCTTCTGCATTTATTGGCATTCCTCATGGCGGTGCCCATATACCTGATAGATGCGACACCATGGCATACCGCCGCCATTCAACGTGTTTGGTTCCCCTAAAACCAGATAATTGCGGAAGTCTGGGAAACTATCCTTAGTATACCCCTCTCCGCGACATCATGTAAACCATACTTCTTCTCGTTGTTCCTTGCCCTTCTTAAGATCTTGCAGCTATATGGTCAGGTTAGCCAGCTGTGTCTGAATCTGCGACATCCAAGCTACATTTTCCCCGATCACTGTGTTGATGCCTCGAAAATCGTTGCATCAATCAGCAAGGGATTCTCCCCAGTAAGTGATACCAATTAGATCACCAACCATTTGGTGTAGGGAATCCGTCCGGTTAATGGTTCCGGCTACCGTGTGAGGTTAAAGATTTGTTTATTTTGCACCGGTTGCGACCTGATCCACTGTTTATATTTTTATGTTTAAGATGATATGCATGTGCCCTAAATTAAATGCATGCATCAAACAAATCTATTCTAAGCTAATTAAATCTAAATTAACCTATCCTTATAAAGAGCAAATTTAAAGAATGAGTAATAAACTAGAAATGCAACCAAGAACTCCACAGAAAGCTGTTAAATTGAATAGAAGCATTTACAGCAGAAAATAAAATTTATCAAAGATAGCTCTGATAGAGACAAACATTCTATTACCCATTTAACACAGAAATTTTGCAAAGGAAATGAAACCATTCATAGCAGAGAATTAATTCACAATAGCCAGGAAAGATCTCACAGGAAATGTATGAAAGATGCAGAAATAGTTCAGCAATTATCCAACACGATCCCAAGCAAAGTGTTGTGCAGGCTTCCACAGGCCAAAATGATTTTCTTATTCATGTAGCAAAAATAGTTCACATACAAGACATAAATGTCCTTTCACCTGCCAAAAGTCCTTCATTTCTCTTCTATTCAACTATATATAGCTTTACAAAATGCTCCAAGAGCTGCCACCTAAACCCTAACCGTTTATATTCCTCTAATTTGTCTTGTAGTGCCCATGTCACAAAAAAGAGATAAAACCCAAAATATTACAAAAATGGACGTTACTGAGGGACCAATGTCATTTAATCATTAATACATAGGAAGACTGAAAGAATAGATGTTGGTCGCAGACCCACAGAGTAAGGCAAAAGATAGACTATTCACGAGTTAATGCCTTTTGCTGACTTGGGCACTTCTGCTGAGGCTGAGAGTCCTGCTGGGGCTTGAACTACTGGTGCTTTTGTTGAAGTTGATGTTTCTGCTTCTCCTGTTGTAACTTGCTGTGTTCCAGCTGTTAGCATACTGTCTATCTCTGCTATATGATTCACCCAGACACTGATTTCTTTTATGATATTGTTTGCATCCAAGGGAAGCATGGTTTTCAGTGAAACCTCATGCTTGGCCAGTTCTTCTTCAAGTTTAGTGACTTCCATCATTGTAGCTTGGAGACTTTCACTTAGGATATGTGTGCTAATCGCAGCCTGGCCAATCCAATCATGGAGATCCTCAGCGGTCAGAACATCTATCTTCTTTACATAATCTATTTCAGCATTCAACCCATCCTTTAGATTAGACAAACATTGGGCTTTGTCTCGGAACTCCTCTATAGTTTAAGGCATTTTCACCTGGCACTCTTCATGGGTGGTTCGTATTTGCACATACAAATTCCCACACTATTCAAGTGTATCCAAGGTCACTTTGTTCAACTTTACTCCATAATTCTGGCAAAACCCCAAGAGGCGGATATCTGCTTTGAAACCAGAGATAGACTTGAGAGGGAGTCCTTCCCGGAATCTTGACCTTCTTTCTCTCCATTCCATTTGCCTCTGAATGTCTTCACTAATGTGTGCATATTTTTTTCTACGCCTAGTGGCTTCAACATTTATTACTTTGATTCTGGCCACCACTTGCTTTAACTTGCAAACCTCCTCTGTCATGAGTTCTTGGATATCGTATGTATTTCTCATAATTTCACAAGCCTGCTAATGAAAGGGTCCCAAGTCTCCAACATTGTTGGTTGCGAGTTGTAATTGATACTCTAGCAGTTCCTCCTTTTCTTCCAGCTTCTCAACGCTCTCCTTTAGGTCATCAATCTGTTGAGCGGTATCAAACTTCTCTGACTCTAACTGTAGGTTGTGGCTTTTTAGAGCCTTTTTCTCAATCTCCAGAGTCCTCATCTATATCACCAAAGCTCTCTTTTCAGCTTCTAGATGGTGAAGCCTTCTGTTAAGTTCTTCCTTTTCTTGCACAAGGGTGTCACATTTCTCAACCACCAAATTTGAATGATTCTTCTCTTTAACCAAAGTTTCCTTCAAATGATGGGCTTTCTCCTTTTCTGATTCCAACTTATCTAATAATATGTCGACATTGTCGGCAGTTGCTAGCAAAGAGGCCACAGAGATAGATGCCATGAGTTTGTGCACATGTTGGGTACCTTGCATGACTTTGGTTTCATGCCTGGTGACAACGTCTGGTTGAAAAGGCCTCTTCATTCTGGTCACTGTTTCCTTAACAATGGATTTCCTTTTCTTATTGTAAGTAAACTTATCCCATTGGGACACTGTACTATTCTTGGAGGGTGTAAAAGGGACAATGGGGATGTCCCTTATGGGGGAACCCATATCTAAGTCTTGCATGTTTGGGCTTTTGGGGTCAGCATCTTCTTTGGATTTATTTTCTTCTTCTTCTTTCCTTTTTGCTTCTTCCTCTTGTTCCCGCATTTCTTTTCAATCTGATCCTCTCTTCTTCTTGAATCCTCTTTGCTTCAACTTCAGCTGCTCGGGCTCTTAAAGTCTCTTCTTCTCGGAGTTTATCCTCTTTTTCCTTGTCGATTCTTTTCTCAGCTTCCTCTTGGATTTTCTTGGCTTGTTCCTGGAACCTTTGTTCTTCTTTCGAGAGAGCCTCAACAGTCCCCAAGGTACCCTTTTATCACTGCTGATCTATTTTCTCCACAACATTAGAGCTCGAGCTGGCTCCTCCTTTGCCAAGTTGAAAAATCCGTAGCTCAGTCATATTGCTAACCCCTCTATATACTTCCTCATCTTGATCATAATAGTTAGCATATTCAAAGGGAGTGGAGATTTCTTTGCAATGTTGTGCAACTTTGCCTTGTCGATCATTTCTGTGAAAAATATTTTCCCCAAAATGAAAAATTTTCAACTCTGCAACAAAATCTTCTACAGTTGCGATTCCTGAGAACTTGTAGGACCCAACATAGAAAGGTAAAGGCGGGAAAGTAGCTTTCTTGGCCTTATACAGGGTATTAACAATTCCATCAATGAATACCTGTCTTACTGCCTCCTTGTGGACTATATAATCAATCTGTAGAATACCTAGGCAGGATATATGGGGTTTTGGAGCCTCCGTACATTCTTATGTAGGTACCTTCTGGTAAAAAATAGAAATCACCATATTTCTCCAAAACTTCCATGGCGTTCTCAGATAGGCAGCTCGGTTCTTCATTAAACATTAATTCATATAGGGGCATGATAAACTCCTCACAAATGATTTTGTAATGCCTTTTGTAATTCTGAGCCCAAAATATTTTGTAGGCGATGAACACTGATCTATCCGCCGAGTTCCATATGCATCCCAACTTGGGAAAGGGGCATTTAACCACAATACAATCTATCAAGTAAGATGCCATATAACATTCTGCCTTCCTCTCCACTAACCCTTCTCGTGCAGTCATTATAGCTGATGACAGGCTGTCTGAGAGAATATCATCCCAATTGAAAATTGTCCCTTTGAAAGCTACGTAGTGGATGATGGGAACCCATTGCAGCAAGAACATCGTCCCATCGGTTCTTCCAAATATTCTACACAAGATGAGAGTGATCAATCTTAAAGGGGGCCTCATATTCTGCACCTCGTACTCCTCACTATCATTTTTTCTGATTTGTTTGCCCGAAATTAACAGCTTCCTAGCCATCTCTAGATTATCCATCTGGATCTCTTCCAACCATGCATCATCAAGCCGCTGCTGGGCTTTGGGCAACTTGTAAGCCATTGAGATATAGGATGGGTGAAATGAGGCAAAAGCCTTTCCTTTGTTGTCTTCTATAACTCTTGTCTCAGTGTTCGCATGCTGCAAAATCCATCCAATTACTTCCGAGCATGGGAAGAGCTCTGGACGTGTGGCCGCCTTGGATATACAAGAGTTTTTTATTTTTTGATATAAATATTCTTCCTCAAGAAGAGCTTCAGGGAAGCCCTGATCTCTTATCATATGGTATACGTCTCCCCAGTTTACTTCTAGGGGCACACCTGTGGTGCACTTGGTATCCTGGAATGCAGTTTCTACTCTTGTGCTTTCGTCAGTTGCCTTTGACTTTCTCTTGCCACCTTTCGCCATTTTTGAAAATACTGTTGGCATACGGCGCAACATCAATAATTCAAATTTATCATTTTATTCATACGATTGACGCCTAAATGTAATTTAAAAGACTCTTCAATTTAAACATTTACATCACATGTTGTGCAAAACTAAAACTGCTTCAGTAGGGCGCTATTTTACACTTATGAAGAATAAGGGATACGAAATTCATTATGACAAACCGTAAGCATAAAGCGATTTCGAATACTACGTCCCAAAGCGCAAAACAACGTAAAATTTTACTGTTGGGTAAGAATACCGATGCATTTCATGTAAGGGTGATCGGGGCTAGTCTGGAGATTACAAAAATGACAGCTTAATGGGTGTTCAGGGTTTTGGGGATATCCACTTTCATACGATAACCGGACTTTGGTGAGTTTAAATGGAAAAAAGGCATGGGTTGCTCCAGTCGTGGTTAAACTACACAACTTGATGTGAATAGAAAAACATGAATATAACCATGCACATAACATTCACCTTATCCACACAATGAGGCTTGACAGGGTACTTAACTATTGAAAGATGATGGTAGGTAGGCGTTGGTACCACGATGGAACCAATGAGCCTGTTGTAGTAGGTGTTTGCAACCTTGGAGGGAAACGGAGTGAGCACTCTAACCAATGGAAACAATGAAAACCCAACGGGGTTCATTCCCTAAAAATATAAAACTGATACGTGTGAGTTATTAATAGGGTGGTTGCAGGCCATTAAAACGAGGTTAAAGCAACGTACGGATGGGTCAAATCGACCTTTTTCTTAATAAATGCGACCACCAAAAGTCAGAAAGACTCGGTTAAGGTCTCTGTCTCCTGTGAAAAGAAAGGCTGAGTTTGCCCGTCGTTACGGGAGAATTGTCCGAACTTTTCCACAAAGGGGAAGTGTGCAGCTATGCAGCGGTCAATCTTACGTGAGTTTACCCGCCTTTGCGGAAAGGTTATCCGAATTCTCCTGAAAAAGTGCCACTCTACCTGTCGGTGCGGAAGATTTTCTTGAAGACCTTTACTATTGCGAGAAAGATAGATGAGTCTTTCCTCTACGGTGACTTATTCATAAAAATCCGATCGCTTGCAGAAGAGTTAGACGAATTCTCCCGCCGTTGTGGAGAAACTTAGTGAATTGCTTATGCTACGGGCTCACTTTGTCAAAGGTTTTTCTTTTTCAGAAACTTAAGATGAGTCTTCCACTGCGGCTTGACTTGGTCCTTTTCTTTCGCCGTTTCGGAAATTTTAGACCAAACCTTCCGCCGTTGCGGAAAAGTTAGCTCAGAACTTCCGCCGTTTCGGCTCAGGATCTTGAGTTTTACTTAGGCAAAAAAGAAAATAAACTCAAAGAGTAAGGCAAGTAAAAGACCTTTCTTCAGGGGAAAAGATAAGTAAGGAAAGACTATGATGCTCAGATATTCTTAGGCAAACTTCCTCTCGAAAACAAAAGGAGGGGGCCCCAATGTTTTTCAAAAAATCTGGGGGGGATGTTGCAGCAACAACAAATGGCGATTCGCTGGTGAACATAGATCTCTGAAACAAACTCATCTCAAGGTCAAGAAAACTTACAAAGTGCTGACTACATGTGCAACCAAATGTCTCCATAGTTCAGCTTCGAAGAATGCAGTGATCACTCTTATCATAATGGTGATAAAGGGAAAGGCAGCTTTGACTCAGATTTCTTTAAAACTCTCTAAGGGCCAAAGTGTGCGGTTTATTTTTAAAAATTTGTCTTCCAAAATCTTACTAGTATAGGAATCCACAGGATCGTGACAATATCTCACAGGAATATTCGTTTGTTCCTCATTCCCACACTATTTTACATCCTTTTGGATGTTTCTTTAATTCATGACTTTAGCCGCTTTGAGTCTTCCAGAAATAATTCCTTCTGCTTTTGATAATTAATATAAGTTCTTCAATCCAAAATGTCCTTTTGTGTGAGCAAGGGATTTGTTTGATTTCATGCTTCACGGACGGAAAAGAACCTATTTGGGCAGGTTTATTTGAATAGCTTCCTTATTTTGAAAGTTTCCTTGCTTTTCTCAGCCATGCTTTAATTGAGGCAAGAATTTCCGGAAACCAGACTCTTTGACATATGCCTTTTGGCTTTACTTGCAGCATGGGATCATTTTAAATACCATATATTTGTGAGACATGCTTCCTCTCCATGGGTCTGCCATAGTTAACTTCTTGATACAGCTATTAATGTTAGAGTGAATGGGGCCCTAAGATAGTCAGAAGGAAATGCTAGATCTTAGCTATTTGATAGGGGTTATTTTGACCAAACAGAAAAGAGGATCGCTGCATCCTAGGAAACCAATTAGTGAAAGCAAAGTTACAAATATGTATTCCTTTATCAGTGAGCTTCTTTATGACCATCCTTCCGAGTTTTTTGTAGTCTCATTCATTCAGCTACACTACAATTGAGCTTGGTTTTATTTTAAACAAAGGACTTAATCAAAAGAGAAAACAAACAAAATAAAAGAAAACAGATCAAGCTAACTGGAAAACTAAAAGGTAATCAAAGTAATTTAAAATAAAACAAAAGAAAAGAAAAAAACCAAAACAGAAAAGATAGTGTTTTATTTATGTACAAGATCCCACCCAGGACTCATGCGAAGTATTGTTTCAAGGCGAGGCCGTTTAAAGGAATATTTACTTCCTCCCCTTGTAGGTCTTTCAATTTATAGGTCGACGGGCCAAGCTTTTCTGAAATTTGGTAAGGTCCAACCCATAAGTGTTGAAATTTTGTGTGCATTCCCCTACCATCATGCTGGTGGTCCCATTTCAGAACTAAGTCACCTACTTCGAAATTCCTCTTACCAAATTTTTTTTTTATCAAACCATCTTTTGATTATGTCTTGGTGATGGTGGAATTGGTCTTTTGCCTTTTGTCGTGATTCTTCAAGTTTCAGCAGGGTGTCGATTCATGATTGGAGGGCTTGACTGTTAGAACCTTAGGAAGCTTGGGACAGCTGTAAGGATGGGATTAAAATATTCGTAGGGAGAATGGCTTCCTTACCATAGACCAGAGTGAAAGGAGAAATGCCTAAGGCATTCTTGGGAGTGACCCTATCTTCCCATAGAGCATTCGGGAGGGCTATGTGCCAGCTTATCTAGTTTTCAATCATAGTTTTCTTAAGAATTCAGATGAGATTTTTATTGATAGACTCAGCTAATCCATTCCCTTGGGGAGAGTAATTGGATGAATAATGCAGTTTAATTCTTTTCTCATACATGAATTCATTAATCTTTATTGACGAAAAATAAGGTGCATTATCAAAGACTAGGGAAATTGGAACCCCAAACCGGGTTATGATGTGTTCCTCCAGGAAGTTGATGACTGCATCTTCATTAACTTTACGCAGTGGGACAGCCTCAGCCCATATTGTAAAATAATCATTGGCCATCAGAATATAACAGTGTTGGAGTGAGGAATTGGGGTTTATTTCACCGATAATATCTATACCCCATTGCTCAAATGGTTCAGAGATAATAACTGGTTGCAAGGGTCCAGCTGCCTTTGGTAATTTTCCGGCACTCCTTTGGCATATGTCACAATTTCTGGCATAGGTGTGAGAATCCTTGAAAAGAGTGGACCAATAGTATCCATCTCTAAGAATTTTGTGACCTGTAGTATCTCCGAAGTAATGTCCCCTAGCAGGGCCATCATGTAATTCTTTGACCACTTTGCTTGCATCTTCTTTCTCCAAACATCTGAGGAAAATGCCGTCGTAATTCTTCCTAAAGAGGAATCCTTCAATGATTTGGTATGCTGCTGATTTGAGATGGAGAGCTCTTCTTTGCTTCAAATTACAGTGCTCTGGCAAGTAACCTGACTGTAGATAATGCACTAGGTCCCTGTACCAAGATTCCGGCGTTGTAAAAATTGGACATACAACAATCATGTTCAGTTCAGCTTTATTCCTCCAATCTAGCTCTTCACCAGCTGGGTTTTTAGTAAGCAATTTGTACAGACCTTAACCTTTAATAATAGTGGCTGGTTTGAATTCTAAGTCATACTCTTGAAGAGCAGTGACCCAGTTTCCTCTTCTTTCTCCCAATTCTTTATGAACGAAAAGAGATCTGACAGCGGGATGAGGGACTATGACTTTAGTTCTATTTTTTAGAATATATGGCCTGAACTGTTTTACCACTTTGAAAACTACGTATGCTTTCTTATCTACTATGGGGTAGTTCATTTCAGCGCCCTGCAGACCAGTGCTCATAAAAGAGATTGGGTATTCATTTCCTGATTCTACCTTTTGAGTCAGCACAGCTGCGAGAGAGTTATTAGAAGCGAAAGTATACATTATGAAATCTTTGTCGAAATATGGACTTCTTAAAGAAAGTGCCTTGGCTATAGCAGCTTTGACTTCTTTGAATGCAACATTTTCCAAGTCTGTCCACTTAAATTGTACACTCTGCTTGACCATTTGTTGCAAAGGTTTAACGATCTGAGCGAAGTCTGGTACGAACCTTCGGACAAAATTTATGGTGCCCATGAATGATTGCATAGACCTTTTGATGTGGGGCATGGGAATATTGTTGATAGCTTGTACTCTCTCTTGATCTATCGATATTCCCTCCTTAGAAATGATATGGCCCAAAATTTTTCCCTCAAGAACAGCGAAAACACTTTTCTTAGGGTTTAAAGAGATACCATACTTTCTGCAGTGATCAAATATTTGCTTTAGGTGCAAAACATGGTCTTCCCTTTTCTTTGAGAAAACCGTCACATCATCTAAGTAGACTACAACACATTTACCACCCAATCCTCGAAAAGAAATGTCCATGGCTCGCTGAAAAGTAGCTCATGCGTTGATTAAGCCAAAAGGCATTCTTCGATATGCGAAGGTTCCCCACTTCATACGAAAAGTGGTTTTGAGTTGATCCTCTTCCACTACTAGCACTTGGTTGTAACCAGAGAAACCATCTAGTAGAGAGAAAAAAATTTATCCTGACACCATCTGCAAGATTTGTTCCATTGGGGTCACATGGTAGTTGTCTTTATTTGAAGCTCTGTTTAAGTTCCAGAAATCTACAGATAGTCTGATCTCCCCCGATTTGTTCCGCACGGGAACTAAATTAGCCACCCATTTAGAATTTCGGACTTTAAAAATAATCTTGGTGTCCAACAATTTTTTTAACTCTTTCTGAAGTAGAGGCTCTAGTGTCGGATGCATCCTTCTTAATTGTTGCTAAAAAGGTTTGACACCTTCCTTCATTGGTATTATGTGTTGAATGATGCGGGTATCATATGTCTTCAGATCGTCATAGGTCCAAGCAAACACATCTTTATATTGATGGAAAAGTTTAATGAACTTCCTCCTTTCTTCCGGCGTACAACATTTACCAAGATTAATATACTTTGGTTCAGCTTCTATGCCCAGGTTTATTAATTCGTGCTGCATGGATGAGCTGTGGGTTTTGGAATTTATAGGTCCCCTGAACTTGCCTTGCAAATCGAACAGTGCTTCTAGAGTTCTCACTCCTCTAGGTATGAAGTTCCCTCTCATAGTATCTTTATTTTGTAAATCTGAATCATGTTGCGCTTCATCTATTATAGCCTCTTGGAAGACATATTCATTTGTTAAGAAATCAATGATCTGATCATCATCATCAAATACCCTGAGATTTGTGATGCTATCTGGAACAGAGGGCTTGAAAATTAATTCAATAGAACATTTTTTATTAGTGGGGACTAATCTGGAAGCAGAGGTTGCTAACAAATCAACTGCAGCATTTTGCAATCTTGGGACAGAATTGATATTAAAAGCATCAAAACACGAAATTAAATTCCAAACTTCAGCTTGATAACCTTTTAAATGTGGTGAAAGACAATGAATCGTATTTCTTATTTTCCTAACAACAATTTCAAAATCACCAAAGACTTTCAAAAACTTGACATTAAGACCAATGGCTTTCTTCAACCCATGAATGAGAGCTTCATATTCTGCGGTATTATTAGTACACTCAAATTCTAATCTACATGATAAAAAAATGTTTGTTTCCATTAAGATCAATTAAAACGCAACCGGCTCCAGATCCTTCCCGAGTCTTGGAGCCATCAAAGTAAAGAGTCCAAAAAATATTCTATCCTTTAACTAAGTTAGTTTCATTACTGTCTAAATTAGTAACTAAATATACTATGTTACAATCAATATCATCATCCCGTGAAAACTGAAGGAGATCGGACTGTTTGTCTGAAATATGGCTAACCTCTTCTGATTGGTAATTCCCAGGTTCAATTTCCAAGAAGTAATTCCCTAAAACTGAAGAAGAAAAAGCTACAGCTTCATTTTTTTCCTCTAGTTGAGTAACATTTTGTTTCATGTGTGGCTCCCTTAGTATTTTGATTTGGTTTTTTCTATTTTGATAAGGTAGCCACAAATGAGACCAATTTGTTGCAAAATAACCATTTAGTTTCGCAGACCAGTCTATACTCAAAATTAAGCCATATGCCTTAGGGATATCGACCACCATTATATCAATGAATTGACATACTCTAGGATCGGATGACAACCTAATAAGTACATCTTTCAATTCACCAATAACCTTGACAACAGTTCTATCTAATTGAATGATTTGAGATGGGGATGGGATTGGCTATGCATTAATCCTTTTGCAAATTGACAAAGGCATGACATTCGAACTAGCACCTGAGTCTACCAAACAATTATGCACATTGTGATTACAAATCTCAAAGGTTAAGAGAAAAGGAAGAGTTTGAGATTTCGATTTTCCACCAATACTTGCTTCATTAATTTATGGGTTCTCATCAATGTTTTCTACTGAGGCACTCGTTTGTGGATCAAAGGCCTCCCTCAATCTCTTCCTCTGTTGCGGTAAGCTACACATATCAAAAAGGGAAACGTTTTCTTTTGTTTTCTTAATATCCTCGATTATATCATAGCTCATGTCACATTCCTTCGAAATCTTCGATTGATTTCCTTTTTTGTTTGAAGAAGCTTATGGCTGTTTGATTATTTATGAGTTTGGTTCTTTAGTCACCGTAGGAGCAACTGTCGGGTTTGTCTTGGGTTTGGGAGGAATGATAGTTATGTGCCGCTTCGGTATTTGATTATATCTTTCTTTAGGTGCTTCTATTGTTGGATCGATCATTGGGCCTTTACTTCTGGTATTGATGTTGATAGATGTTGTTTTCACTTCATCTACGAAATCTTTACAAGATAGCTCTTGGGTAGGAGTCCAATCCCAAAGGATCATCATAGTGTCGAGAGCAGGTTCTTCACTCTCAAGAATTGGTTCTTGTTGGGGGTTCGTCTGCTCAGGCATTTGTGCATCTAACATTTGGTTCATTACTAAGCTCATCGAATTGATCCACTGTGGACAGCTTTTCTCTGAGTGTTGTTCTTGATGGAAAGTGCAGAAGTGGTCCATGCCTATTTCATTTAAATTTAGTACAGTAGAATTGTTTACTGGTGGGGTTGACTGTCCATTTTCTTTCTTTTTATAGAAAGGCTTGAAAGGTGGCCTTGAAGAACTCGTTGCCTTATCCTTTTCTAGATCCACAATTTTATTGGAGAGTTTCTACATCATTTTTATGACATTTTCTAAATCTGTTTCAGGTTCTTCTTTATCCCTAGTTAACAGAAAAGGTTTCTTAACAGCTGCTGGCTTGGCCTCTACATCAAGAGCATGTTTGGTGATGTTGTCAGCCTCCTCTTCTACTTTCTTGGCTTCTTCAAAAAATTTGGTCAGGGTAGGTTTTTTCATTCTCTTGACAAACATTGCTAGAGGGGATTTAAGAGCTGTTGTATGATATTCTACTAAGCATTCCTCAGCAAGCTTTGTTGCATCACTAAAATTATTTAACAATGTTGTGAACCTTTGGTTAAACTCTTGAACTTTCTCATTCTTTTCCATTATCATAGACAACAATTCTTTCATAGGAGTAGCTACAGTTTTCTGATTGCCATACTTTTTAAGAAAATATTTCTCAAAATCTTCCCAACTTGTTATCAAACTAGCTTGCAAACTAAAATACCAGGAAGATACTTTGGGTTCGAAAGTATAAGGAAAGAGGCGACAAACCACATCTTCGTATTCCACATTTAGAATATTCAGAGCTAAATAAAAACTTTTAAGGTGATCTTCAGCAGAAATTCCTTTGCCAGGGTCATACTTAGGTAAAACCTTTTTCTAGGTTTTTGGGAAAATCATGGAATGGTCCGACTACATTTAATGCTCCCCTGGCTCTCCATGCGGGCACGGCCATGACTCTCGGTGGAGAATTTGGTGGTGTATGCAGTGGTGAGTTAAGAGGAGTATTCCTTGGAGTGTGCTTCTGTTCTGGATTCGTGGGAGTCTCGGGTCTAACTTCGTCAAAAGGTTCAGTGATTTCTTCTAGAGATAAATCTAATAATTCTTCTAGACTTTGAATGAGAACGGAATCCCTTGTCCACTGAGGATTTTTTCGAGGAGCTCTGATTCTGCGTAACAGAGGAACTATGGTTAGTCCTCCAAGACTTCTAACGTAGGAGCGTGAATGTCTCTTGAATCGATTTACTTCCTCAAAAGGGATAGCATACAATGTTTCTTGATGTTTTGTCTCAAAATTAGGATTTTCTTGATTTCTTGATTCCAGATCTAGAATGTCGGGGATAACTGTTTCAGATGGGTTTTCAGTGGAAAAAAATCTTACAAAAGGGTCTCTTTTGCTAGCCATGCACTGGTGGCCCTCCTTCTAGCTCCAAAAACTGTTGATGCCTCCTTATCTGATAATATGTCGACATTGTCGGCAGTTGCTAGCACAGAGGCCACAGAGATAGATGCCATGAGTTTGTGCGCATGTTGGGTACCTTGCATGACTGTGGTTTCATGCCTGGTGACAATGTCTGGTTGAAAAGGCCTCTTCATTCCGGTCATTGTTTCCTTAACAATGGATTTCCTTTTCTTGTTGTAAGTAAACTTATCCCATTGGGACACTATACTATTCTTGGAGGGTGTAAAAGGGACAATGGGGAGGTCCCTTATTGGGGAACCCATATCTAATTATTGCATGTTTGGGCTTTTGGGGTCAGCATCTTCTTTGGATTTCTTTTCTTCTTCTTCTTTCCTTTGTGCTTCTTCCTCTTGTTCCCGCATTTATTTTCAATCTGATCATCTCTTCTTCTTGAATCCTCTTTGCTTCAGCTGCTCGGGCTCTTAAAGTCTCTTCTTCTCGGAGTTTATCCTCTTTTGCCTTGTCAATTCTTTTCTCAGGTTCCTCTTGGATTTTCTTGGCTTGTTCTTGGAGCCTTTGTTCTTCTTTCAAGAGAGCCTCAGTAGTCCCCAAGGTATCCTTTTCTCGGTGCTGATCTATTTTCTCCACAACATTAGAGCTCGAGCTAGCTCCTCCTTTGCCAAGTTGACAAATCCCTAGCTCAGTCATATTGCTAACCCCTCTATATACTTCCTCATCTTGATCATAATAGTTAGCATATTCAAAGGGAGTGGAGATTTCTTTGCAATGTTGTGCAGCTTTTCCTTGTCGATCATTTCTGTGAAAAATATTTTCCCCAAAATGAAGGTTTTTCAACTCTATGACAAAATCTTCTACAGTTGCAATTCCTGAGAACTTTTAGGCCCCAACATAGAAAGGTAAAGGCGGGAAAGTAGATTTCTTGGCCTTATACAGGTTATTACCAATTCCATCAATGAATACCTATCTTACTACCTCCTTGTGGACTATATAATTTGTAGCATACCTAGGTAGGATATACAGGGTTTTGGTGCCTTTGTACATTCTTATGTAGGTACCTTCTGGCGAAAAATAGAAATCACCATATTTCTCCAAAACTTCCATGGCGTTCTCAGATAGGCAGTTGGGTTCTTCATTAAACATTAATTCATATAGGGGCATGATAAACTCCTCACAAATGAGTTTGTAATGCCTTTTGTAATTCTGAGCCCAAAATATTTTGTAGGAAATGAACACTAAGCTATCCGCCGAGTTCCATATGCATCCCAACTTGGGAAAGGGGCATTTCACCACAATACAATCTATCAAGTAAGATGCCATATAACATTCTGCCTTCCTCTCCACTAACCCTTCTCGTGCAGCCATTATAGCTGATGACAGGCTGTCTGAGAGAATATCAACCCAGTTGAAAATTTTCCCTTTGAAAGCTACGTAGTGGATGATGGGAACCCACTGCAGCATGAGCATCATCCCATCGGGAACCCTCAGATTCTGCACCTCGTACTCATCTCTATCCTTTTGTCTGATTTGTTTGCCCGAAATTAACAGCTTCCTAGCCATCTCTAGATTATCCATCTGGATCTCTTCCAACCATGCATCATCAAGCCATTGCTAGGCTTTGGGAAACTTGTAAGCCATTGAGATATAGGATGGGTGAAATGAGGAAAAATCCTTTCCTTTGTTGTCTGCTATAACTCTTGTCTCAGTGTTCGCATGCTGCAAAATCCATCCAATTACTTTCGATCATGGGAAGAGCTCTGGATGTGTGGCTGCCTTGGATATACAAGAGTCTATGATGTTCTGATATAAATATTCTTCCTCAAGAAGAGCTTCAGGGAAGTCCTTATCTCTTATCATATGGTATACGTCTCCCCAGTTTACTTCTGGGGGCACGCCTGTGGTGCACTTGGTATCCTGGAATGTAGTTTCTACTCTTGTGCTTTCGTCAGTTGCCTTTGACTTTCTCTTGCCACCTTTCGCCATTTTTGAAAATCCTATTGGCATACGACGCAACATCAATAATTCAAATTTATCATTTTATCCATACGATTGAGGCCTAAATGTAATTTAAAAGACTCTTCAGTTTAAACATTAACATCACATGCTGTGCAAAACTAAAATTGCTTCAGTAGGGTGCTATTTTACACTTATGAAAAATAAGGGATACGCAATTCATAATGACAAACTGTAAGCATAAAGTGATTTCGAATACTACGTCCCAAAGCGCAAAACAACGTAAAATTTCATAGTTGGGTAAGAATACCAATGCATTTCATGTAAGGGTGATCAGGGCTAGTCTGGAGATTACAAAAACTAGCGGCTTAATGGGTGTTCAAGGTCCCGGAGATATCCACTTTCATACAATAACCGGACTTTGGTGCGTTTAAATGGAAAAAAGGCATGGTTTTCTCCGGCCGTGGTTAAACTACAGAACTTGATGTGAATAGGAAAACATGAATATAACCATGCACATAACAGTCACCTTATCCACACAATGAGGCTTGACAGAGTACTTACTTGTTGAAAGACAATGGTAGGTAGGCATTGGTACCACGACGGAACCGGTGAGACTGTTGTAGCAGGTGTTTGCAACCTTGGAGGGAAACGGAGTGAGCACTCTGACCAATGGAAACAATGAAAAGCCAACGGGGTTCATACCCTATAAATATAAAACTGATACGTGCGAGTTATTAATAGGGTGGTTGCAGGCCATTAAAACGGGGTTAAAGCAACGTACGGATGGGTCAAATCGACCTTTTTCTTAATAAATGCGACCGCCCAAAATCGAAAAGACTTGGTTAATCCATCTCCTGCGGAAACAAAGGCTAAGTTTGCCCGCCATTATGGGAGAATTTTCTGAACTTTTCACAAAGGGGAAGTGTGCAGCTATGCAGCGGTCAATCTTACATGAGTTTACCCTCCTTTGCGGAAAAGCTATCCGCATTCTCCCGAAAAAGTGCCACTCTACCCGCCGGTGTGGAAGAGTTTCTTGAAGACCTTTGCTACTGCAAGAAAGATAGATGAGTCTTTCCACCGCAATGACTTATTCATAAAAATACGATCGCTTGCGAAAGAGTTAGACCAACCATTTTTCCATTGCGGAAAAGTTAGCTCAGAACTTCCGTCGTTTCGTCTCAGGATCTTGAGTTTTACTTAGGCAAAAAAGAAAATAAATTCAAAGAGTAAGGCAAGTAAAAGACCTTTCTTCAGGGGAAAAGATAAGTAAGGAAAGACTATGATGCTCAGATATTCTTAGGAAAAATTCCTCTTGAAAACAAAAGGAGGGGGCCCCAATGTTTTTCAAAAAATATGGAGGGGATGTTGCAGCAACAACACGGCGACGCTTCTAACCACATTGCGATTTCCAAGGCTTAACTGGGCATTGTAATGTTCTATTGCATCAACGGTAGACGAATATGCGGGAGCAATGCCACGATGAACCATTCTTTGTGTTGGACAACACTCATGTCAAAGATGACCCTCGCCATCAGAGTTTTGAATCGTTGGTCAAAATCCCACACCGTTTCATTGGGATATTGCTTAATCTCTTTTAGTTATGTAATATACTGTGCTTCAAACTTGAGTTTTTTGAATTCTGCAATCAATCCTTTCCTGATATCATCTAGCATCTTCTTTGGAGCTCCTATAGGGACTAGAACAAACTTCATAAACCAGTCTAATGCACGGCCTCACAGAGTTGTCGCTAATTGTCCTTTCTTAGCATCATCATCAGTAATTTGCTTCAGGGTCAATACAAACTCACATAAGAACCAGTATTGTTCAGTATTATATGTTCTATTTCCATGAAACAACGGCAACTTCGTATCCTCTCCCGCCATCCTGGGCTTCCTTCCTGCAATCGTTGAACTACTAGCAATCAAGTTTTGTTGACACGGTGGTGTCAAAGTTGTGTTTCTTACTGGTTGACAGATAGTGACCATAGGTGTGGGAACGTGGCTGCTGGGGTTTGGTCCTGCCTCTATCCTGGGCGTAGCCTGGTTGTCCTTGTCCGGGCTGTGAGGTCACTTCATCCCGTGTAGTCTTCCTTCACGGTCTTGCATTTCGATCATAGCAGGACCTTCTCTTGTTTTTTGCCTCTTTTCCTGTCGAAACCTTGCTCATCCCCTTGTAAGACCACTCTCTTCCTCGGCCTCCTTCACAATCTCATCATGACCTGCACCCATCTACCCCTTAGCATTCCATGTACCACCCCCCTGACTTCGCGATATCCACGACCTCCGCCCACCAGGGTTTTTACTGATCGAGATGCATCTTCAATATGCCTTTTTCACAAGTAAGCATCTTAATTGACAACTGTAGTGACAACAGAAACCTACCTCGTGGTCCGCGAAAGAAATACCTTTCAGCTTCACTATAGGATTTGTTCACATCAACCACAAATTCAGTGATATAGCCTTCCAATATGCTATCAATCCAAACTTCAACAGCCCGCGACGCTTTGTTGTCGACTTCCTGCAACTCCTAGATCAGTTCAGGGGTCCAGGCTGTTGGTTCACCACTTTGGAAGTTCCTCTTCTGAAAAGTCAATTTCGCTAACCACTCATATAGGATGATTGGGAACTCGCAGAAAAAATATTCATGCGGACCATCATGAATATACTTCACTAACCACCAATCTGTTGTCAACCCAAGGTTCTTGTTTTCTTTTTTAGCAAACTCTTGCAATTTTAGGTCGAACCAATCTTGGATCTCCGGTTTCGTTGGATGCCACATATCCTCCTATCACTTCGCACACAGTCCCAGCAACGGAACCATTTGTTGACACAAACCCAGTCGACAATGGTTCCCAACACTGTCAACACCAACCCACCGCGATCTCCCTCAGCACCGGCCCAAACAGGTTTTACCCCGTCCAGCAACACATGCAGAGCAGATGAGGTCTCACCCGAGATGTTCAAGGGAGAGTTAACGGAACCATGTTTTCGTCGAATGTAGGAGGATGTTGTGCATCAACCATTTAACTTATTGCAACATTCAAGGTTAGATCTAAGCATTCAACTCAGGCTTTAAACATAATTGCGACATTATCCAACAGATCTCATCACTGACAGAACCATAAATATGCGGCAGATATAACAGTAAAACATTAATTGCAGCAAGGAAACATCACATCATTCATATCGCAAAATACATTACCACAGATACACAATAAGACATAGGGATTCTGCTCAAAAGATCTATTACTTCATATTAAATCCACAAAAACCCAGATACAACAAAATACACAGCCTTTTGCATCAGATCAAGATCTCCCAGATGTTAAGATTCGGCAATGCTCTCCAAAACGAGATATCTCAACAATTCCAAAAGATTAATAAACACTTGCAAATCTACATCTATTTATAGGCTTGCACCTTTTCAATATTTGTCCACTTTCTAACTACTTCCTAACCAACACTTCAAAGCAAATGACCCAAAATCTATCTATTGTGGTCCAAATGACCCAAAAACCCGCATACTGCGGTTCGATTGACCCAAAATTACATAAAATAGTATCATTTGTGCTCGACTTCCCACCTTCTGCGGTATCTTCGACTTGCGCAGCATCCACGATGTTGCGATGCTGACTTTTCCAAACCGCCTGCCAACAATGCCTATTTTCCTTCCTAGGTTATTAGGGACAACCAAGTTACCCACAACTTGTGTGTCGATGGGAACAATAATGGATAGGAATGAAGATAGATGCGTTCGATGGCTTGCGCTGCGTGGGAATGATAAGGTGAAGCATACACTGAGTGGGGTTAGGTTCATTGTGATTAGGTTCATAATTAGAATAAATGGGAAACACCATAGTAGAACATAGGCCCTACTGCTCTACGCTTCATTAAAAATATAGTTATGGATATTAAGCTTATATCAAGTTGAAACGTGCGCTATATATACTTATTATTACCTTTGTGCAGGCTTCTTTGAACTATGTGATTTGTACATCTGATTTAGGTCTCGGGTGCATATTTTAAGGCCATTGCGTTTAATTGTGGTACTTATTATACCTAAGGATGCAACTCCCTTTATATTTAAAAGGGATAAATAGCTATTCGGGATGGGTAGGTTGCTAGCTAGATTGCTGCTGTGGGTGGGAAGTTATAATCAAAGACCCACTTCACAAGAATATGTAATGGTATTAATGGCCGCTTGTAGGACCAGCATGTGCTTCATCTATGATTTGCTAGCGTTCGTGTTCTTTATAACACTTAAATTTATAACAATAGGATTATCAGCTTTAGAAACACGCGACAAGAGGTTAACATTTTTCTTGTTCATTATTCTATCAAGGATAATAGGATAGTCTTCCAGGGAGTGGTCACCCACTCCACACTTCGTACAGAATTTTAGATCGGTCTGATCCTTAAGCGGGCATTTTTTAATAAGGTGCTCTTCACTGTAACAGACAAAGCATTGAGACCTTCTTCCTTTGTTGCCAAATCAACCGTTGTGGTTTCCATAGCGACCACGGCCTTTAAATCTGCTGCGTATATTATATCCATTATTCTGTCCGCGATAGCCATCATTTTGCTATTGTTCATCGCGGTCGGCGGCCTACGTCTAGTACACCATCTGGTATTTATTTAGGTTCTGCCATTGAGTCTACAGTCTGCGGTGCAATGTGATGGCTCTTCGCATATAGCACACCATTTTTGCTTTTGAAGGTTGTACGGAATGTGAGCAGAAAAAAAAAAAAGAGAGAAAGAGCAGGACCTTATTAGATACCTAATATACGAAAGTGGGGGTTGGCCCTTTACTTATTTCCTTGGCCTCAAAGTCTGAGCAGAGATCAAGGCATACCTGGCTACCTTTAACCCACCCTCATAGTGGACCAGTATTTCTTGCGCTTTAAGATTAAGCATGTATACTGCATCGATCTCGCAATCTGCTTGACGACTACCAATTGTTGAGACAGGATATGATACGGTGGCATTGTGTTCTCATATTCGAGCATTTCCTCTCATAGGGTTGACGGTGAACTCTTCAACATCTTGCGCTGTGATATGCTCCAATGTTTCCAGGTCGTCTAATCTGTCATGAGTCAACTGATTAATCTTCGACACATTATTCGCTGTCGGTACTATCTTCCCTTCTGGATAAAGCAAAGGAGATAAATCAAGGCATGAGATAAAATAAGCAGTGGAGTCAAGCAAGGCTTCTCTGGCTTGATGAAATTTCAAAGCTTTATTGATAAGAGCCTTAGCAGCAGCTAAACTTCTTTCATTTTCCACTACATGGAACTTTTTATCATAGATATTCATTACAGGAGGATGTTGATTATGTTCTTTTAATTCCTCCTCCCATCTGGTGATGTCTTCAATAAACAATTTATCCTGCTCCGTGTGCTTAATATTATTCTTCGCCCTTTCACTGAACTGCTGGAAGACCCGGGTGATGTTCATAAGCTGATCCGCATGAGCATATAGTTCACTGTGAGATGTCTGTAATTCATCAATTGTCTTTAGTGCGCAACTCTTGAAAGCCAGCAAATATTGAGACGGAGAGAGAGCAGCATCACATTGGCTTCTAAACACCTCATTGGCTTTCTCCAGCTCTATAATTTTTTATTATTATCTCCAAGGTCTTCATCATTCGCACAATGTCATCTCGGGAAGCCTAAATTAAGGAAACTCCAGCTGAGACAATTTCATAAGCTTGGGCAACGGTATCTTCAATGACAACTTTTTCTTCTATCACAAACACCTATATATCTTCGTGTAGGTAAGGAAAGAAGGCCCAGTGTAGCAGTAGGTATTGCTTCGGTAAGGCTAGGATAGGAAGTAGAGAGAGTTGGATGTCAGTTGAGTCAACGGGGGCGAACTTCATCAGAGCCATCGTCTAACCTAACCCCAGCATAACTTTTATCCGGTATTCAATTATATAAAGCAATCAACCGCTGAAGATAAAGCAGCAGATGAGTATGAAGATAACGCCCTCTGCATGACTCCTACTCTTTCAGCTCGTGTATTAGATATGCAATTACACAAATATACTACTCGTGGCATGTGGTGAGGTTGACTCAGGTATGTAATGGGGTTCTGACTCCTGATGTCCTGATGTCCTCTCGGCTGACTGGTAATGACCTTAAAGAATGATACTGGCCAGTGTTGGAATTTGTTTTTTTTTTTTTAACGTTTTGGGTGTATATATCACCCGTCGTGAAACGTTTTGTTTAAATTTTTACCCTTCAATAATGAAGTCTTGCAAAAAAATTTACCCTTCAATAATTAAATTTTGTTAATTTTTCTTCAAAACAATTTTTATTTTCTTGACATTTTTACCTTAAAATTAAAATGATAATTATTAATATCTATCATGGTCCATTAACTTGATGTCTATTCATTTTATATATCATTTATGTACTAAATTAATATTATATAAAAATATAGCTCAAACTAAAAAAATATGAATACACATCATAATAAAACATAAATAAACATAAAAATGGATCTTTAATTTCACACAATTGTGCATATAAAAAGAAAATAAATATCACATAATTAATTTTTTTGCACAATTGATGTCATAAAACTGAACAAATACATAGTTTGATATTTTTAGCAAATATCATGAATTCTTCTTTCTTTTCCACTATGCCAAATCTCATAAACTCTTTGCCACTCCACTTCTGATATGTCTGGACCTGCTAATGATATATGCATCAATGCATCAAGTGTGCTTATTGACAATTTTGTTCTTCTGATATCTTTGATCACATTTTGCTTTGAAAACCCTCGTTCACATGCAATAGTACTGGCTGGTATGACAAGTACTAATTGCCATAATTTAAACATATTTGGGTACCTGAAATGCCAATATTGTGTCTGAGAAAATATCCTCCATGCATCCTTCATGGAGAATCTTTCTCCATTTAAATGAAGCACATCAATAAATTCATATAATTCTCTTTCACAACCTGCATTGTCAAACACTGGTATGCTATCAGATCCACTACATATTTTATGTTGCAAATGAAAGAAGAGTATTTCAAGCCAATGCTTTGCATTAGTCTCTCTCATACAAAGATCTGAAGGATAATGACAAGGGATAAATATTCTTGCTACATTAAAAAGATGAAGATCTAGAAATCTTGAATTGAAACTATCAACCAATGCCTGAACATAATTCCTTGTAAGTTGTTTGCAACTTTCAAGAGATCCATCAATGCAATTCACCATTGGTTGTGACATTTGTTCATCCTGGATTGGAATATACAATAAATCATGTCTATGATTTGTTCCCTCTTTATCAACATTTTGAAGGAATCCATCCGCTGAACCTTTCAAAAATTTAGAAAGATGAATTGTGCCTTCCGCAAAAGAGTTTGACCTGCAAAAATTTCTTTTAAGAGTATTTAATGTATGGTCAATGGCTATTCCAATAGATGTGACATCCACATTATCCTCTTGGAATTTCTTTTTTAGCTTATTTAACTCCATCAAAACATCAGCGAGCTTATTCAAATAAAATTGAACAGAGAAAATCCTTGCCTTGTCATACCATGAGTTCTTTTTTTCCTTTTTCCATAAACTTAGTATAACATGCATCAATGTAACAAGTCTTTCAACTACTTCACCCCTAGATAGCCATCAAATCCCATGGATTTGCAGAACTTGTAAGGATTCTAACTCCATTACTTCTAATAAAGAAATGAGTTCATTATTTCTCTTTGTTGAATTCCCAACCCATGAATACACTTTGTTTGCTAATTTCTCAACATATAAGAATTCTAGTATCTTCTTTGAAGCATCTGAAGCTGCAAGTGCCTCACGGTGAGCAATACGATGGGTACCAATTAGATTTGGTAGGTCTTTTTTTAGTAATGAAACAAACCCATTTTCATTTCCAACCATCGATGATGCACCATCAGTAGAAACTGCTATCAATTTCTCAATCTTTAACTTTCTTTTTTTTTTAGATTGGTGACTGTATCATATACTGTCTTTCCTTTTCCATCAGGCACCCTAATAAGTTTCATAAATTGCGATATTGGAGGGCCTAATCCTTTTGAATCTAAAAATGTTGAGTACACAACAAGATGTTGTTCCAAACTACAATATGTACTCTCATCCAACATGAAAGAGAAAAATGAACTATCCAACATTTTTTTAACTTGTACCTCTTCAAGGTAATCTGAGATAGAATGAACAAACTCGGTTGCAGCTTTCCTATTTATGTAGGAAGAATACTCCACTCGAGAAGGCATATTAGGTGTCTATAAATGCATTTGAAGTTGGAAAATATCTTCATATGTAGCTATGGCAATCTCTTTTCTTGCAATGAAATATGCTAATTTCATGGTGGTTATCACCCTATCCCTGTTGGCTTCATCTATATTCACTATGTGTTCTTGAATAGGATTTGCCAACCTTTCTATTTCATACAAGTTTCTCTGAAAAGATGTTTGATGATTAATAGATTTTGAATTTGTTATCACAACATCATATTGAATAGTATTGCACCCAATTCCATTACCCCATGGACCTTGAACCTTGTACTTCTCACACATATTACATTTCAAGCGAGTCTTTCCTTCTTCAACATTTATACTATAAACCCAAGGGTGTTTTATCTTCCACTCTTCTCTTAATTCACGTTTTGTGGTAGTGGAAGTCTTCCTTTTTCGTCGACCAATAGATTGTCCCTCTTGAATGTTCTCATCATGGCCAAACATTTCTAAATCATCAACAAAATCTTCGTCTATGTCTTCATAAGTTCATCATTCAAATCAGGAATATTTGAGGTGTCTCCAACATTATGTTTTGGCATTGTAGAATATCCAAAAAAATAATCCAAAGTTGGAGGCATTTTTAGCTGTATAATTCACCTACACATGAAACAATAATCATAAAAACAAAAAGACTAAGGAAACAATTGTTTAAAGTAAAATTGAAATAGAAAAAGGGATAAATCACCTTCATAACTTTTAAATTCACTTAATTAAAAATAAAAATAAAAAATGGATAAATCACCTTCGTAACTTTTAAATTCGCTAATTAAAAATAAAACAATTTTTTCTACAATATGTCTAGATTATATTTATGACTTGTAAAGTTCCAGTCATTTTTAATGATTTTATCATCTTTTTTCTTATAGTATTGATACACAATTTTGAAAAAGTATCCATTGGGAAAATTGGAGAGCAAACTTAGCACACCTAATAAAACATCTAAAGGTAAGAATAAATGACCGGCTTTATAACAATATTGTGACTTAGTTTTAGATCTCACCTAACCATCATTATTAGGGTACAACTTTACACTTTGAAGTTAAGCGATCCTAGAGTAATGAATTGAAACATGGTAAATAGAGACTATATGTGTGTACATGACACTAATAAATAGACATGAAATCACACAACATTCATGGATAAGAAATAACACTACATTCACGAGAATACAAAAAATGTCATTAAGCTCTTAGTCAAGTCAATGTTTATTTACATATAAACATGGGTACCCACACAAAGCTGGTACCCAAAATAACCGCAACAACAACGCGTGAGCGGAAAAAACAAAACAACACGAACGCACCTCCAAAGGCTCGCATGCATCACTGCTTCGGCAATGCCGAACGTCCACGTGGACAAAAGGGGCACGCACGCGCCTTTGACACGTACACACAATATGGCGCACACGCGTCAATGGCACGTGTGCACCTCTGTTTTTTTATAAAAAATAACAGAGCTCACGGGTTTGTCATTTTTGACAGACCTGCGAGTTCACTCTTCAACCCGTGAGCGCACTGTGCAACCCCGCGAACGCGGCTTCGAGCAACCAAATCCTCATCAACTCCAAGAAATCGCCCCTACACCATGGTGCCATCGATTTCTCCAGGTAGGTGCTCCTCAAAGCACAAATTTGTGTTTATTTTTGTTTTTTTTGTTGTTTTCCATTTGAATTTTAATTTTAATTTTTTTTTTAAATTACAATCCATTAAAAAACCAAGGAAATTTAATTGCAGTCCATCTACACCTAACAAGATGTCAGACACACCTGAACCATCTGATGAAACCAATGAAACCCGACCTCCAGAAGACAATATGGGAATCGGCAATGAACCGAATGAAAACCCCGAAGATCAATTACACCAAGACTTAAATCAATTGAGGGCACTAAGCAATGAATTGAACAGTACCAAGGAACCCTATCGGGTTTCCTTGGCTTCATCACTTCAAAACATTATTGAATCAATCAATATTGCACATAGTTAGATAACAAACTTGAACCAATACAGGGCTCGAATGAGGAAACACTACTCCACTGGGTTGTCCAAAGAGCAGATAAAAGACCTCAACATCACCAAATCCCAATTGTATAGCAAGTTCATAGTTCCCTCGACGGGATAGCCTCTAGTTGTGATGAGGCCTCGGGTTTGCATGGACTGGTGCATTTACCAACCATGGAGAGATAACTGGAGAAATAGGTGGTTCATGGTCTTTGACAGGCCCCTGTGCAACAATTTGGAGGTCCCACAGTATTTCCTTCGGAAATTGTGGGCTGAGTTTGAGCTAGGGTACCATGTTAACTATTTTGAAATCACTGAGTTTGAGGGTGTCGGTCTTGGCTCTACCCAAGATCGACCTCAGGCGCACCGCAACCCACTTAGAGGACCTCCTGCACCGAGGAGAGAGCCAAACCCCCCTCCTCAGCCACCCGGGTTTGGTAGCGGCCTAGATGAGATTCATGACTCCGTTAGACATGCCACACATTACTTTCTCAAACATACCAAATTTGTGGCCATGTCTTCCCAGAGCCGGGAGGACATCGATGAGACACAGACAGCTGCACAGTGTACAGGTGGTGGCCGGGACATGCCGGGTACAGGTGGAACCCAGGTGGGGCCTTCTAGTTCTGTTGGAACAACGGCACATCATTGTTCTCACTATGGTCACTCTTGCCATAGTGATACGCAGCAGCTTCATGGATCAGGTTTATTATTGTTTTATTTAATGTTCAATTATTTGTTGTATTTTATTTGATATCGTATTGTTTAATATGTTTAGCTTTGAATTACACATTGTTGACTTTATTTGTTTTAATGTTCAGTTATTCGAGGCCGGGTCTCCATCCCCCAGGTGGGAGGATGTCGGTTCCTTTGACCTCGATGGAGCCATGACGGTAGCAGAGGAGATCGCGGCACCATACACACAGGTAACTTCTTTACTTTGAATAATTAGATCCAGTTACGAGTAATTTGTGTTCAGTAATTACAAATTAATTAGCAGAGTAATTATCATTGTGTTTTGCAGTTGTGTTTATAATATTGTCTAATTTATTTGAGAGCTATAAATTCGTATAATCCCACAAAAAAAAAATGAAACCTTATAAAACATGAATACCTAAGAAAACTATAAACATTTGTCCATGTTCACTTTAGGCATCCTAGACCTCTGATGATTATACAAATGGGAGAGGAATTTCCAAAATCTGTCATTCATACTTGACCAATGATGAGCCCGCAGCTAGGGTTTTGGTGATGCCCGCAGTGTCCTTCATCCTCATACTACCATCCACTGCTTGCTTGCTCTTCCTGTGCTTGACCAATGCCATGTGTGTTATTGTTGCTTTGTCATTTGTCACCATGTCATCCAAGTTATCTTTGCCATGTACTCTCCTTATCCAAATCATCTTCAAATGACCACAGTATGAGTCATTTGACTCTTGGCTCAATAGGTGTGCCAATTGCTCCAATGCCCATCATTTTGTCCACCAAATCAACCTTTGTTGCCATGCCCTTGTGCCATGTGTTCTTCAAGCTTAAACTTTGAGAATATATTACCATGGTAATTATCACTTTCCCGCATATTCTACTAATAGGTTCTTTTAATGGTAAAGGTGGTCAAATCACTTCTATGCTTCTGCTAACTTTGTTGCATTAATTGAGTTCACTGAGATGTACTTGCCACTTTTGCATCCACTGATACCAATAGGAAAACTATTCATTTCTATGAATTTTCACTGCATTGTGCAAAACTCTCGGGAAAAAGAGAATCATACTGGCCAAGCTTCTAGAAATTCAAGAACCTGATGTTTCTCATGTCCTTATTACCCTAGTTTATTATCACGGGATTTCCAATTTATTCTAATACTTGAGACTGAAAGTAATCATACTACTACTCCTAGAACATGTTATTAGGAAAGACATATAAACAACGTAAAACAACTTATCACATGTATTGTCACTAAAGTTTTTGAAAATGATGTAAATCCCATACGGAAGAGCGATAATCTTACAAATATGGTCTATGGGGCCTTGCTATTAGCTTGATTCAAATACAACTTGGTAAAACATTTGGCATCAAGAATACTCATTTAACTCATTTCACTCAAGATTTCTTTGATTTCAATCAAGTGATATCATTCTGACAACATAGCTATTCAATCAAGAACACATAATTACTCATTCAATGCAAAAGAACATGGCACATTCAAGCTTGTAAGTAAGTTAATCATGAAAAAGATTTCTCTTTCTTCCTTTTTCTAACGATCAACACTCTAAAGTGTATTAAATAACATGCACACTAACTTAACTTCTATTTAGCACCTCTTTGCAAATTTAAACAATGAGATGCCATTTTATTTGACGATGTAATTGTTATGGAAATAAAGGGACTAAAGATCCTGACTGTAGGGATGCAAATACTTTTCCACTAGGTGAATCAAGCTTGTAGGAAACTACAAATCTATAAGAAGACATCAAAACCTGGGAACTCTTCATCAAGAACCCAAACACATTACATAGGTTTCCAATTCAAATTTGTAAATGGACATGAATTCCATTCGCTTATGAGGCACTACACATCTCTCTAGGGCCAAAGGAAAAGCTTGCCTACTCATGGGGATGACTCTAGAAAAGGAAAATCTCACCATGTCACCTTCTATGCCCTCTCACCTTATTTAATTTTAATTTCATGCCATGTCACCTTCTATCCTTTCATAATATTGAATATCATCTAACTTGAATATAAATTAATTGTAGTCATGTTTTTTAAGTACTATCATTGTCATTCTCATTTGCATTGTGTTTAATATTGTTAATATTGTTTTTATAAATTCAGTCTAAAAATTGTAGTGTTCGCACGGGTGTCCGTAGGCTCCAGCAACCAGCCACCGCCACCGAGGACCAGCAGTTTTCCACATGTGCAAGTATCATGTGTATTAAAGCATAAATTTAATTTCAAATACAATGACTTGTCTGTGTATATTTATATTTTTGTATATTAAACTATGAGGTTATAAATGTGTATGCAGGTACGAGCACCTCTGCCTTCCAGTGCCGTTATTCCTCCCTCCCCGACCTTTCGGCCACCCTATATGCCAGTTGTATCCCCTGGCATACATGCCCCATTCCCCAACCCCTTCCATCCAGCACCCCCTCCTATATAGCACCACAGTTCCATCCAGCTCCCCCTTATGTATCATATCCAACTCCACCTCCATATCAATTTCCCATGTTCCCACCCTCCCCCATCCGACCACGGCACACCACCCATCTACATTCACCCATCCCTCTACCACAACACATACCTCACCCCCCCCCCACATTCCCCCACCACACTCGCTTCCCCTACCAGGGTGCCCCAATCCATACTACAACCAATTGGGGTTTATAGCCCTAGACATCCATCTCCACTTCGCCCACCCCAGTCCATGCCTCCTCCTGCCACCCCCCTTCTTCCACTCTTCCCCCCAGTGGTGTAGCCACCGTCGATGTGGCTACATCCTCTCCTTTACTATCCACCCTAGCATCGAAGAAGGCTATCCAGTCGATTGCTCCATCCGCCATCCCCGAAGACCAGTCGATTTTGTTCATGGTGAGATTGACTAGTTTGTGAAAATCTCGTTCAATTTTAACGAAAATTACTATATGCATCTAGTTTCAGCATTGATCTGATTGTTCTAAATGTTGCACGGTGGCATTGCCGGGAGACTTGGATCACGAAGGAGGGACAAACCCTCACAACTTACAGTCTCACATGCAATGAGTTATCGAAGATTTGAAAACTATTTTTATTTTGAAATTATGTTTTATACTTGTATAATTGCCAGGAAAAGTTGACATATTATTGTTTTCGTTTTAGGGCTCAGGGGGACGTGTTCAAAGAAGCTGGAAGGACCTAGCTTCCTCTAGCACGAAGAAGAGGAAGATCGATTTTGGAGATGCACCTAGGAGCTCTAAGGGTGGGAAGGAGGATTGAGAGACCTGTTGAAATATTGTAACTTCTAAGAATATTATATTTGTATTATTCTGGAGATGTTTCATTCCTCCGATGGGACTTTATTATGTATCCGAAGATGTTTATTCCTCCGATGGATTATGGTAACTAGGGTTATTAGATCTCCCATGTGGGGGTCGGCCCTGAGTTAATTTATTAGGGGTTATTAGACTCTATTAGGAGAGGTCGGCCCCATAGCGTAAAAAGTCAGTTGCGAAACAAGTATAAGTAGAGGAGGTTGTTCCTCACTTATCTCACTCTTCTATCACTCGAAAAGTAGAGCACAAGTGAGAGAGAGAGAGATCTGCATAGGAGGTAGAGAAGTAGCTCTAGTCTTGGACTACATCTTGTATTTGGTTGATCATCTTATTGAGGAAAGCTTTGCTAGGTTTTCTACCCCATGAGGGTTTCCCAGGGTAAAATCTCTGTCTATCTTGTAATTGTGTTTCTTTCAGTGATCTTGTTAGTCAAATTAGTATAAAATTAACATGGTATCAGAGCTAGCCTGAATAGGACATCTTTCACAAGGTGAAAATCTCTCTCTCTCCTCCTCCAGTGAAAATTAGGGTTTCTGCAAAAGTTAGTATTTTGGGATTCTGATTGCATGGTTGGATAGCCCTCCACAAAATCAAAGTTTTGAGCCCTGGATCAAGGTTTTTGGTTGGGTATAAATCCGAGAAATTCAAACCCTAGTTTGACCAAAAGTGCAGAAAACCAGAGAACCAGAAAAGCTGCGAACCTGTACAATAGAAAACCAGAAATTCTGTTGCAAATCTGGAAGGTGAAAAGTTGAAGTCTCCAGAAGCAGAACACACCAGATCTTCCAATTCAATCAAGCACATCCCCTGGTAAGTGTTATTCTATCTCTTGAGAAACTTCAATCTCTTTTGACCCCTAGAGAAGATGGCTCCAATCACTAAGGTTGAAGACAAGCTAGAGGGTATAGAAAACTTCCGGGCATGGAAATACAGAATTGGCCTCATTCTTGAAGAGAATGACCTTGCCCAGTATATCAAGGATGAGATTGTAGAACCTGGAGAGGATGAAGCCAAAGAGAAGTATAGGAAGGATTTGATTAGGGCAAAGAGAATCATTGTTGATTCTATTAAAGACCGCTTGATTCCCCAAGTGGCATCCAAGAAGACTCCAAAGGAAATGTATGATGCCCTTTCCAGAATGTATGAGGGAAAGAACATCAATAGGAAGATGAATCTGAGAGCTCAATTAAAGAGCACAAAGATGAGCAAAGGAGAATCTGTTCAAGACTATTTCTCAAGGATCTCCTAGCTCAAAGAACAACTAGATGATATTGGAGATACCCTTGATGAAGATGAACTAGTCATGACTGCTCTAAATGGTCTCACTAGACCATGGGAATCATTTATCCAAACCATGTGTGCTAGAAAAGAGAGCATGAAGTTTGATGTGGTATGGGAATATTGCATCCAAGAAGAAGCTAAGGTTTCCAACAGAGAATCCCTGCTCAGAGAAGATGACCAAGCCTTGGCTACACAAACCAAGAGAAGGAGGAATCAATCTTACTTCAAGAAGGATAGTCACAAGGAGTATCAATATCCACAAAGATTTCAGAAGAGAGGAAGAATAAAATACTCTTCTTTCCAATGTTTAAATTGTCATAAAGAAGGACACATTGCTAGATATTGTCCCTCAAAGAAGAAGAAAAATCTTCACCATAAAAGACATCAAGCACATCTTGCAGAAGATGAAAGTGACGAAGAAGAAGAGGAAGAAAGGCCTCACAAGAAAAGATCTACAAGAGAAGAAGAAGAAGAAGAAAGGCCCCTCTTCAAGAAAAGATCTAGAAGGAATGAAGAAGAAGATGCAAAAGAGTATGTTCTATTCTCTACACTCTCAGGATCTATAACACTTGGAGAAGATACATGGCTGATTGATAGTGGTGCTTCAAAGCACATGGCTGGACAAAAGCAAACTCTTTCAAAAGTGGAAGAGAAGACCTCCCCACAAAAGGTGTCATTAGGAGATGACTATCAATATCCCATCAAGGGAATTGGTGAAGCAAGCTACAAGCTTGATTCTGGAACACCATTGAAGATGAAAGATATATTATATGTCCCAGGATTGAAGAAGAACTTACTTTCTATCTCATATTTAGATAAGAAAGGTTATAGGGTTGCATTCATAGATGGACAAGTACTCATGTGGTCCAAAGTAAAATCTATTGAGGATTCAATTGTTATTGGTGAAGAGGAAGGAGGTTTATACATACTCAGGGGACATCTAGAAGCTGCCCTTCTTCATGAAGCCACTAGCCCTAATGAACTATGGCATAGGAGGCTTGCTCATATTAACTACAAAGCACTACCTCATGTGAGTAAGGTTGTCATAGGACTACCAGATTTGAAGATTGATCATGATGGCACATGCAAGGGGTGTGCAAAAAGGAAAGAATATCAAGAACCCATTTCCAAAGAGTGAAACAAAGACCAAGAGTATTTTGGAATTGATTCATTTAGATGTATGTGGACCAATTCCCTCCACATCTTTGAGTGGATATGAATACTACCTTACATTTATTGATGACCACTCCAGAAAGACTTGGATTTACTTTCTAAAAGGGAAGAATCAAGTCTTTCGAAAGTTCAAGGAGTTCAAATCCTTGATAGAAAATCTTTCAGAAAAGAAGATCAAAATACTCAGGACAGACAATGGTGGAGAATACACTTCAAAGGATTTTGAAGTCTTTTGTAAAGAAGCTAGAATCAAGAGGGAGTTAACCACTCCCTATAATCCTCAACAAAATGGTGTTGCGGAAAGAAAGAATAGAACCATCATGGAATCTATGAAGACAATGATACATGATCAAGACATGCCTATGTATCTATGGGCTGAAGCAGCTAGGACAACAGTCTATGTGCAAAATAGACTATCCCACAGTGCTCTTGATTTCAAGACTCCAGAAGAAGTGTTCACAGGGAAGAAGCCTGAGGTAAGTCACCTCAAGATATTTGGATGTCCAGTATACATTCACATTCCAAAAGAAAAGAGAACTAAGTTAGATCCTTCCGAAAAGAAGGGAATATTTGTTGGATATTGTGAAACATCCAAGGCATTCAGAATATACATCCTAGGATTTCACCATATGGAGATTAGTAGGGATGTGACATTTGATGAAGAGATATCTCTGAAGAAATCTAGGAAGTGTCAGTATCAAGAAGTATATGAAGAAGATGCACCTCCCAGAATTACAGAGACTGCACCCATCTCTAAAGATGTAACACCTGAAGACCATGATATGATAGAACCACAAGAACCCCCCCTTTCAAACATTTCAAGGAAAAGAAAGCCACCATGGGCAAGAGATATTATACTAGGAGCAGAAAAGTATGGAGCTCTTGAGGGATCCACTAGAGTAAGCAAGAAACCAAAGCCATTCTCCAACTATATGTCTTTGAAGTGTAATCTTGTAGATCAGGAACCTACTAGTTATGAAGAGGCAGTTCATAAGAAAGAATGGGTAGAGGCAATGACAGAAGAATACCAGTCAATAATGAAGAATGATGTTTGGGATATAGTTCCCAAGCCAAAAGACAAAAGTGTGGTATCTTCCAAATGGATATACAAAATAAAGCATGCTATGGATGGTAGCATTGAAAAATACAAATCAAGATTTGTGGCCAAAGGATTCTCTCAGAAAGAGGGAATTGACTATGAAGAAACTTTTGCCCCAGTTGCAAGGTACACTTCCATTAGAACCATCATGGCACTTGCATCCATGATGAAATGGGATCTACACCAGATGGATATAAAGACAGCCTTCCTGAATGGTGTGATTGAGGAAGAAGTGTACATAGAACAACCACAAGGATTTGAGATAGAAGATGGAAGAACCCATATATGCAAACTGAAGAAGGGCTTATATGGGTTGAAGCAAGCTCCCAGAGCTTGGTATGGAAGAATTGACAGTTTCTTGACAAACTCGAGCTTTACCAAAAGTAAAGCTGATCCTAACCTTTATCTCAAGGTAATGATTATGAACCTGTCATATTGTTGCTATATGTGGATGATCTATTTCTGACTGGAAATGAGAAACAAATTATCGAATGCAAAAAGAAGCTCTCATTAGAATTTGAGATGAAAGATCTTGGATTAATGCACTACTTCCTAGGTCTGGAAGTATGGCAAGGACCAAATGGAATCTTTCTCAACCAAGGTAAGTATGTTGTGGGAATCCTGAAAAGATTCAATATGTTGGAATGCAAAGCCATGGCCACTCCCATGGATTCCAACTTAAAGCTATTAGTTGATGACTCTTCAGAGTTAGTGGATGTGACTCTGTACAGACAGATTATTGGGTCATTAATGTACCTGACGAATACCAAGCCAGACATATGTTTTGCGGTGAACACTCTGGGTCAGTATCTAGTGGAACCTAGACGAGTTTACCTAATTACTGCAAAACATGTGATGAGGTACCTAAAAGGTACGATAGATTTTGGTCTTTATTATCATGGAGATCATGACTTCAGATTATATGGATACACAGATGTTGATTGGGCACGAAGTGTATCAGACAGGAAGAGTACATCGGGTGGATGTTATTATTTGGGATATGCCATGATCTCATGGTTTAGCAGAAAGCAGTCAATTGTGGCTCTCAGCACAGCTGAAGCAGAATATATAGCTGCCTGCTCTGCTAGTTGCGAAGCGGTATGGCTTCGGAAGTTATTATCCGGATTATTTGACTTAGAGATGGACGCCACTATGATTCTATGTGACAACCAGAGTTGTATCAAGATGACAGAGAATCCAGTGTTCCATGATAAGTCAAAGCACATAGAGATCCTGTTATCTCCTCAATAAACATAGACTAGTCAGGGTGTCTAGGTGATAGGAAGTCTTTAACTTTTGCTCTTTTACGTGTGTTTAAGGTCCGGTCTGATAGGTTGAAGAAGGTAACTAAGTCTGAAATAGCTGTTTAAAACTAACTCTCCTTCAAAAGGCAAATTTCAGGTTTCGGTAGCTTAGGCAGGCCTGGCAATGGTTCGTTAGCTACTGAAAACCGTGTTTTTGGTGCTTTATCTTGTGAAAGAAAATACGCTCCAACTACCGATAGGCAAAAATTAAAACATGATTTGTGGGGGATTTTTCAGTGGCTTGGGCGAACACGATGGTGTTCATTAGCCACCGAAAGGTAAATGTTTTCTGTAGTTCGCGGTGCAAGTTTAGAACCTTCCTTAGCTGCCGAAAAGCAAAGTCGTTTCCACAATCCATGAGGCCGTTTCGGGGGTTTGGGCGAACACGATGGTGTTCATTAGCCACCGAAAGGGTAGATACTTTTTGTATCTCATCATACAAAGGTTGGGTTGTTTACAGCCACCGAAAGTAAAGAGAACTGGTTAAGACCATTTTTCGGTGGCATACGGTGTCCATGGTGGATTATCGGCTGCCGAAAAGGAGTTGGCGTTGATCAATAGGCACTTCAAATCAGTGGTTTGGTCATAATTCATAGAATCCATCATGTCTTAGCCGTTGAAAGGGCCTTTTCAGCGAAAGCATGTTTTGTCCCAAGGCGAGGCCTGACGCCACCCGGCATGACTCTGACCAGATGGATGTCGCTTCCTCTCCACATACCAGTATTTCTAAAAATTCATTCCTCCAGGTACAATCATGCTGCAGTAGATATCATTACGCCTTCATTATTATCCACCTTTTCATACCCCTCGGAATCAGTTCCCGAAAGGCCACACCACCCTCCCTCTTTCACCCTCACCACGTCGATCGAACGCATTTTCTGTCTAATTTCCCATCTCTCCCTCAGTCCCAAGTTTAGCAGCAGGCGCCAACGAGCAGGTTATCGATGAAGAAAGGAGGAGGGGTGGTTTTGAGGAAAGAGTTGAACGACATATGCTACCTAGAGGCGCACCCCGAGGTATGTCAATTGTTCAAAAATGTCGGCTGCTATAAATTCTACAAAAAACTTCAAAGTTCTCATCAACAGGTGGCCGAAGCATTTTCCCGCACGTTTAACGAAAGTAAGGCTGTGATAAGCAAGGAGGAATTCTAGGTGGATGAGGCCCTCATATCCCAGGTAACAGAACTCCCAACCACCGAAAAAAACTGGTTTAAGACCACTATCAAAAAGGATTTCGAATTTCAATCATACCTGAAATTGGATCATAGGAACCTGGTTTGGAAAAAAGATATCCCCATGTCATATCTGGAGGATAAATGGCAGCTTTTATTGAAGTCCATTCTGGTCTATATAACCTGTGAGGTCAGGTATAACAGGGTGCTAATTTACCATTGTAGACTACTGGATCACTTCACTGGCAAGAGCTCTCTAAATCTCCCTTTCTACCTCCACAAGAGCCTCACCAAAATGACACATCAAGTAAAAGTTCAGCCCACGAAAATTGTAGGCAGATCGTACCACCATGGTCTGATAAAACTCTTGCTCTCTGAGTTATTGCAGAGAAAAAACACGAACTAGGCTTTCTTCCTGTTTTGGAGTGGGTTCGAGACAGAATTGCAACCAGAAGATGGGAAGAAATCATCCACCCCTAGAAGTGGGAAAAGAAAGAGGAGGGCTATTCCCTTAATTCAAACTGAACCCCTTTCCTCAGATCCAAAGGTGAAGAAATCCAAAATAAAACTGGCATTTAAATATAAGGCCGAGGAAGAGGGAGTTGTTTCAGAAGAGACCCCTTCAAGGAGTACTAATCTTTTAAACCTCCCATACACCGATTCTGAGGAGGATGAATTACAGGAAGCTGGAGCATAAAAAGAGGGGGTGGCAACAGAACAGGAACCCCAGAAGGAAGCCCCATCCGTGATGGAACAAGATAATTCCTATGTCAATTTTCCCTCTCATATACCTGTGGAGGAACAAGGCCAGCAGGTAGCTGAGGGACCAATTCATAACACAAATATTTCTACCTCACAGAAAATCAATCGACTCCTCCAGCAAGCATATGAATGCGAGATACTCTAGAGAGTCATCAAGGAGAAGAATCAGAGGTTGACCGAAAGGTATAATGAGTTGTATGTTTCTTTCCAGGGGTTGACTAGGAAACATGGCAAAATGAGAGGGAGGAACATTAGGCTGATCAGGGAAAAAATCAGACTAAGGAGGAAGGTCGAAGCTTTGGAGGGTAAGGAAAAAACCCAGATTCCCTAGCACATGGTACATTCGGACCTGGAGACCTTAGCAGCACCTGCAATCAACTTTGCCAACCCTTCAGCTTTGGCCCAGGAGGAAGAAAAATCCAGGTAGCAAGGGGACAGAATCACAGTTTTGCTAAATTTTTGCAAGCCGGATCATACATTGTTTTCGGCAGATTGGCCGAACACAGGAGCTGTTTATTAGCTGCCAAATCTCGATTTGGTGGTTTACTACGTACAAGCAGAGTCCTCCCAGATACGGAAAAGAGATAAAGGTTTTCCAACACTTTGAAGCGATTCGGTGGTTTAGGGAAAGCATAATTCTAATTCATTAACCACCAGATACCAAGCTTTCGGCTGCTTATCACCTCCAAGCCCAGTTTTGTTAACCACCGAAAACACAGAAAATGCAGAGGTACGTCTGCAGGCATCAAACCCCCTTTTTGTTAGCCCGAGCATCTTAAAGTCATTTTCCATGGAATCCATAAGCGCTCAATTGCATCATGATCACCTCTGATCCCAGACTGAGGACGCCAGCAAGCTGAACGGTCGAATATTTCTGTCTATTTTTAGAAAAAGACGCCTACAGGTTTTTTGCAGATAGTAGTTTCAAACTCGTCCTCCAACCCCCAGAGGCTCGTTCAGTTGTCAAGCGTAGGTGTATCAGCAGGAATCAGTTATTTTAATCATAATACGTTGTCACGCTTTCATTAACTGTTTTAGTTGTTATTCTTAGCAGATTCGATCCATATTTGGGATCTGAAAAACTTTGTAATGGCTATAAAGCTCAGAACTCATGTAGAACAAGGGTTTGATTTTGGAGAGACTGGTCTATATTTGTATTTTCATACTTCAGTGACTTCTTACATAATATAAGCTTCTTTTACTATTTGCTTTCATATTTCTCTTTCTTATGTTTATGTATTTACAGTGGATGGTTTATTTCCTATATGCTCACTTGTATATGCTAGATAGTTGTTATCTTGTTTTGGCATTTGAGAACTGAACATACATGTAATTTATTTTGTTGTGATTGGCCATTTATATACAAATTTCTGTGTATGAGTTTGCTGACACGATAAGGATTCACTCCCATTAACCTTTTAGCAACCCTCTGAACAGCAGTAGTCAAATCCTTGTCTCCCTGAGCGTCCCTATGTGTGTTCTGAGTGTGTGATTTTTGATCTCAGTCATCCAATTTGATCCAAACAAACCCCATCATTTAAGATAAGTTTAAGTTACCAGGCATCTCTGAATACAACCTAAGAGATATTCCTGGAGCGATAACAAATTGGCACCACTACTGGGGATATATTATTGAAGCAGTAGCTTCCCTCGGAGACGACACGGTTCTAGCTTTGATGATAGACAAAGCCTGGCCATTATTTCGGTTGTAATCATCTATCTGGTGACTCCATTGGAACGAAGTGGCTTCAAGAAGACCAAGTACCAGATCAAATCCTCAAAGGCCACCAGTGACACCTGTTTCAGATCCCAAACAGATTATAAGGAGAGGAAGGACTACGCAGAGACAGATTTCCAGAGCCACAAGGCGAACTATATCAGGCCTTACCAGAGGTATTTCTTCGGTCTCATCAGATGAAACTCCTTTTGACATTCCATTTTCTGAAGCAGTTGGTTCACAAGAAAATATAAGTAGAGCATAATATTTATGGGCCCAAGTATCCTCATTTGTTTCTGCTGCCCAAGTCCCTAGCCCTAATTCTGCTACCCGAGCTGACCTAGGAAAAGAAATCCTAGAATCCGTCAAAGAAGAAGGCTATTCCTCCTACCTGCAGCCCTTACTGACTGAACCAGAAGAAAAGTACCCCTTTGTTTACACCAATGTACTTTCCATAGAAAACATATTTCAGGACCTTTTAGACCAGCGTGAGCAAAGGCTATCCTCTTTACTTGCACAGTCTAGTAAGAAAACTGATTTCCCAGAACAACCATCAATCTCTTTCACCCCCATTTTTGGCGACTCCATTGAAACAGAACCTCCACTTTCATCGTTGCCTATACCTCCTCAGCTACCGTCCACACCCAAATTGATTTCTGCCATCCCTTTAGTACCCACACCCACCATGGTTGTCCCTCTGACCAAAATGGAGAAGATCCTCCTTGCTAGGTATGCCCCTCTAAATTTGCCTAATCCCCTTTCTGCTATGCCTACCAGAGATTACCAAAAATATATGCCTAAATTCACTGGGGAGGGGGATTTTACAACCGAGGAGAACTTAGAAGCATTTTATAGCTATGCTGAGAATATCAATATCGAGCACGAAGATGTATGGACTAGGGTGTTTGTGCAAAGTTTGGATGGTCAGGCAAGAAATTGGTTTAAAGAACTACCCGCTGGATCAATAGATGACATCGAAGCCCTAGATGAATTGTTTTTGAAACATTGGGGGGAAAGAAGAGACCACCTTTATTATCTCACAGAATTTGATAATTTGAAGAGAGAAAGTGGCGAGTCTATGTCAGCTTTCACGAAAAGGTTTAATAAAATGTTTAGCAAAATCCTTGTTGAAATCAAACCTACGGATACCTCTACCAGGCTCACTTACGCCAATGCTTTTGACCTTGATTTTTGCCTTCATATCCAAGAAAAAAGAGCTGCCTCTTTACTGCTCATGCAAGATGCTGCACTCGAAGTTGATTCAAACATGGTTGCATCTAAGATTCTCAAAGGGAAAATCGACAAGAAAAGGCAGACCCCAGATTCCTCCTCCTCATCAGGAACTAACCTGGAGAAAATGGCTAAAATGCTGGACAACCTGACCTCTAAAATGTCCAAGCTAAAATTGCAAGGCCAACCATCTGTGAGAAGCAAAGGACCGAATGAGTTTGTTCCCAGGAACACCAATGCCCCCCCTTACAGAAGAAATGGCCCGCAGGTTCTGACCCTCCAGAGAGACAGGAATCCTGCTGAAGAACAAAGGATCAGAGCCCCTTTCCAGCATGCAGTATTAGAAGAAGAACAAGAACTCATTCAGGGATAAGTAGAAGGAGAAGACAATGTCAACTGCATGGAGGATAAGGTTCACCTCGCCTTCTTGACACAATCTGATTATGAGGAATCCCTCATGAATGAAAAAATCACCGAGGAATCACTGTATCAGGATGATGATCAAAGGAGCTATGATTTGAGGTGCAGGACTGTTGCAAAGAAACCTTTAACCCTTGCTCCTAGGAAGAAGACTCCCGCCCCCACAAAGCAGCCTACTGCTCCTGCAAAATAGTCTGTCACTCTATCAAAACAACAGCCTACTGCTCCTGCAAAACAGGTTATCGCTCTTTCAAAATAGCAGCAAAGACCATCCCAGCCAGCTGCCTCAGATCCTAGCCAACTTATAGCTCTAGCCCAAGAGACAAGACTCCCTGACAAGTTGCCCTACCCCTTCAATCTCGAAACTGAGATTCAGAAAATGAAAATCCCTTTTCCACTAATCGAGCTAATGAAAAATGATTCCTTCAAGTCATCCATACTGAAATCCCTCCAGCCAAAAGCACCCGTAGATGCTGACTTTGTGAATTTACAAGATGATAAGCCTACAGTAACCCTAGGTCCCATTGTTGAAGAACAGGACGGGTCCTTCCCACCTTTTTATATATCCTTAAACATCCATGACAAAATTATTCACAATTGCTTACTCGACTCAGGAGCCTCTCACAACCTCATGCCTAAAGTCGTGATGGACGAACTTGGGCTTAGCATCACAAAACCCTACCATGATCTCTTCTCTTTTGATTCCAGAAAAGTTAGATGCATGGGCCTCATAAAGGATCTTGTCATAAACCTGACTCAACTGCCTTCGAAAAGTATGGTCATGAATGTAGTGGTTTCCGACATCCCACCGAAGTTTGGTATCCTATTGTCCTGGTCATGGAGTAAGCGGCTATGGGGTACCCTACAGATGGATCTGACTTATGCCACCATTCCTATGTTTGGAGGAGAAACTAAAAGGATCTATAGGGAAAACAGGTTGGCGTATGTCATCAGCAATGAGAAGAATTCTGTAAACCATCCCATCTACGCAGTAGATACAGATTTTGGGGCATGCATCCTGCAAATAGATGATGAATAGCCAGCCCTTTTGCAGCTCACCAAGCCCACTGGTCAGCAACCTGAGGAAGTGACCACTGCTGTGTAGAACATGTTTTTTGATGGCACCAGTACCCAGGCTTTAGCAGGTGCAGGTGTAGTTTCGATCTCCCCTCTGAAGGACGTTACCCATTTGTCTTATAAACTGGAGTTCAAGACTACAAACAATATAGCAGAGTACGAGGCTTTGTTGTTTGGAGTCAAGGCTAACAAAGAAATGGGAATCATGTGCCTGAAAATTTTTGGGGATGCGAAGCTCATCATACAGCAAGTGAATGGAAATTATCAGGCAAAGAGTGTCAAGCTAAAGTCATATAGAGATGAGGTATGGAAACTCAGAGACTCCTTCAGGTTTTTTGAGATTTCTTATATCCCGCAAGCCATGAACCACTTGGCCGATTCCCTTGATGTCTCTGCCAGCACATTCATTCCTCCCATACCTCCCAATTTCAATTATGATATCCAAGTCAGGTAGAGGCCATCCCTACCTGACAATGTCAAATTTTGGAAAGTCTTTGAGAATGATGATGAGCTCAGTAGGTTCCTCCAGGTTGTTGAGGAATTTTTTGATATGCACATCGACCAAGAAAACCTCAATATAGAAGAGTCTCAGACATCTAAATTGAAGGGGAAAATAGGCCAACATGATATTGTCCAATTGCCAGGAAATCATATACATAGGGGCCTAGTACCTCTCAAAAGGCTTTTTGACCATAATGACATCCCCTTTAAACTTGTGAATGAAGAAAAAGACCCAACTGTCCATGAACAAAACATAGGCAGCCAAGATCACCCTAAATTCATAAATCTGTCCACGGAATTGACAGTTGATCAGCAGTCAGATTACTGCCACCTGGTAAAGAATTTTGCAGATGTCCTGGCTTGGGAATACATTGACCTGAAAACTTATGATGAAGACACCATTCAGCATAGAATTCCATTGGAAAAGGGCATCACCCCTTTTAAATAGAAGCTAAGGCATATCAACCCTCTCTTGTTACCTATGATCGAGAGGGAAATAAAAAAGCTCCTTGATGCTAAGATCATAATCCCGCTGAGGTATTTTAAATGGGTCGCAAATCTGGTGATAGTAAGGAAGAAGAATGGTGAAGTCAGGTTATGTGTCGATTTCAGGAACCTAAACAAGGGCTCTCAAAAAGATAACTACCCTCTGCCCAAGATGGAGCACTTACTGCAGAGAGTGTCAGGAGCTAGGGTCATGTCTTTTCTAGATGGCTTCTCGAGCTATAATCAAATTTCTGTGCACCCCAATGATCAGGAGAAGACAGAATTTACCACTCCCTGGGGTACCTTCATGTACCAATATGCCATTTGGATTGATGAATGTCGGGGCCACTTTTCAGAGGGCCATGGATATCGCATTTGTGTGGATTAAGGATAAGTTCATCCTCATATACCTTGATGATATCATAGTATACTCAAACAGTCACGAGGAACATTTGCAGCACCTAAGAGAGGTATTCCTAAAATGCAGACAGTTTGGAATTTCTTTGAACCCCAAGAAGTCACAGTTTGGTTTTGGGGAGGGGAAGCTCCTGGGCCACATAGTTTCAGCACAGGGAGTAAGGATTGATCCAGTTCAGGTCGAAGCGATTCAGAAGTTATCTATACCAAGGTCAAAAAAGGATATCCAATCTTTCCTTGTTAAGCTAAATTTCGTCAGGAGGTTTATTCTGAATTTTTCTAAGATGGTAAAGCATATAACCTCCATGTTGAAAAAGGGAGCTGAAACCAAGTGGACAGAACAGGCGAGACATTCTTTCAAATCCATCAAACAGGCCATCATGGAGGCCCCTACTCTGGTCAGCCCAGATTACACCAAGGAGTTCTACATTTTCTCTTTCACTTCCTGCGATACAGTGGCAGTGGTCTTGCTGCAGAAAGATGAAGAGGGGCTCGATCATGCAATTGCTTTCTTCAGCAAAACATTGAGGGATGCTGAACTGAAGTACGATCCCATAAAGAAACAAGCCTATACTCTAATTAAATCATTAAAAGCATTCTGAATTTATATCCTACATGCAAAGGTTATAGCCTATGTCCCTTCAGCTTCTGTGAAGGATGTTCTAACTCAGCCTGACATTGATGGTAAGAGGGCCAAATGGATCGCCAAGCTGATTGAATTTGACATAGAGGTGAATCCCACCAGGTTAATAAAGGGCCAAGGTCTAGCCAAACTGATGGCTGGAGAGAATTGCAAACTGTTATACATTAATTTCATCGGAACAAATTCTAAAAATTTGCCAACAGAAGCAGCTGCAGCAGAACAATGTAACAGCCAACAGGTGGCTGAAAATGCTCTCATGTGAGTGGTATTCAAGTATCATTCATTTCCTGCAGAATTTAGAAGTTCCACCCGGGCTTAGTTCAACTCAGGCACGATCTCTCAAGCTTAAATCTGCAAAATTTTGCATAAGTGGAAATCTACTGTACTAGAAAGACCCTGCTGGAGTTATGTTAAGGTGTTTGGACAAAGAAGAATCAAGTCAAGTCATGCATCACTTCCATTCAAGCATGTGTGGGGGGCATCACTACTGGAAAACTACTGCCCACGATATTTTGAGGGCTGGGTATTATTGGCCTTGTCTATTCTCTGACGTATACACTTTTGTGAAAACTTGTGACAAATGCCAAAGATTCACGGGAAAACGGCAGCTGAAATCCCTCCCCTTGAATCCTGTTGTGGTAAATGGTCCTTTCTAGCAATGGGGCCTTGACTTTATAGGAGAGATCAATCCTTCATCCAACGGTCAACAGATGGATCTTGGTAGCCACTGACTATTTCACCAAATGGATAGAGGCAATTCCCACCAGGAATGCTAACCATCAAGTTATCATCAAATTTCTATATGAAAACATCATCACCAGATTTGGTTGCCCAAAATGGCTGGTAACTGATAATGCACCTGCTTTCAAAGATAAAGAGTTATTCCACATGTGTGAATCAACGGGCATTCAGTTAGTTCACTCCACCCCCTACTACCCTCAAGGCAATGGCCTCGCTGAATCTTCCAATAAAAGTCTAGTCAGGATTATCAAAAAACTATTGGAGGAAAATCAAAGGAGTTGGGATTCTAAGCTAAAATTTGCTCTCTGGGCTGACAGGGTGACAAATAAGAAATCTATAGGGACCTCTCCCTTTAGATTGGTTTATGGCACCGATGCCATTTTCCCAGTCTAGTTAATCCTACTAGTGACTAAATTCATTCAGGAGGAGCAGGACAAACCGATTGATATGGTGAGAAGAATGTTGGATTTGGTTGAATTGCAGCAGACCAGAGAACAACTAGTGGAAAGGTCAGAAGCTCATCAGGAAAAAATAAAAGGTACTTTTGACAAGAAGGCCAAGATGGACACTTTTCAGGTGGGGGACTGGGTATTGAAATGGGATTCCCCCAGGCAGGACAAAGGCAAGCACGGCAAGTTTGATTCTCTCTGGACAGGTCCTTACGTGATAACTCAAGAAAAGCATAACAATACCTTCAACCTGCAAAGCCTGGAAGGTCAATAGATGTTTGGTGGCCCTGTAAATGGGAGTTTCCTGAAACTTTATTTCGTCTGAGGCTTCACAGCCTGGTCACTGTAAATATCATTTTGTTTTCAGTTTTCTTTTTTGTTTTGTTTGCAAATAACTCCATGCCCAATGGAACACTAGAAGTTAGAGTTAGGATTTTGTTGTTTTAGGAAAGGCATTTGGTCTGCGGTTCTTGGAACCTCGCTGGGAGGTTTCCATCCCCAAGTAGGAGCCAGATGTTATCTCCTCAATAAACATAGACTAGTCATGGTGTCTAGGTGATAGGAAGTCTTAAATTTTTGTTCTTTTACGTGTGTTTAAGGTCAAGTCTGATAGGTTGAAGAAGGTAACTAAGTCTGAAATAACTGTTTAAAACTAACTCTCCTTCAAAAGGAAAATTTCAGGTTTTGCTAGCTTAGGCGGGCCTGGCAATGGTTCGTTAGCTACCGAAAACATTGTTTTCGGTGGTTTATCTTGTGAAAGAAAATACGCTCCAGCTACCAATAGGGCAAAATTACAGCGTGAGTTGTGGGGGAGTTTTCGGTGGCTTGGGCGAACACGATGGTGTTCATTATCCACCGAAAGGTAAATGTTTTTTGCAGTTCACGGTGCAAGTTTAGAACCTTCCTTAGCTGCCGAAAAGCAAAGTCGTTTCCACAATCCATGAGGCCATTTCAGGGGTTTGGGAAAACACGATGGTGTTCATTAGCCACCGAAAGGGTGGATACTTTTCGTAGCTCATCATCCAAAGGTTGGGTTGTTTACAGCCACCGAAAGCAAAGAGCACTGGTTAAGACCATTTTTCAGTGGCATACGGTGTCTACGGTGGATTCTCGGCTGCCGACAAGGAGTTAGCGTTGATCGACAGGCATGTCAGATCGGTGGTTTGGTCATAATTCAGAGAATCCATCATGTCTTAGCCGCCGAAAGGGCCTTTTCAACGAAAGCACGAAGGCGAAGCCTAACGCCACCACCATGAATCTAACCAGATGGACCTTGCTTCCTCTCCGCATACCAGTATTTCTAAAAATTCATTCCTCCAGGTACAATCATGCTGCAGTAGCTATCATTACGCCCTCATTATTATCCACCTTTTCATACCCCTCGGAATCAGTTCCCGAAAGGCCACACCACCCTCCCTCTTTCACCCTCACCACGTCGATCGAACGCATTTTCTGTCTGATTTCCCGTCTCTCCCTCAGTCCCAAGTTTAACAGCAGGCACCAACAAGCAGGTTATCGATGAATAAAGGAGAAGGGGCGATTTTGAGGAAAGAGTTGAACGACATCTGCTACCTGGAGGTGCACCCCGAGGTATGTCAATTGTTCAAAAATGTCGGCTGCTATAACTTCTACAAAAAACTTCATGGTTCTCATCAACAGGTGGCTGAAGTGTTTTCCCTCATGTTTGACGGCAGTAAGGCTGTGATAGGCAAGGAGGAATTCCAAGTGGATGAGGCCCTCATAGCCCAGGTAACAGAACTCCCAACCATCGAAGAAAACTGGTTTAATACCACTGTCAAAAAGGATTTCGAATTTCAATCATACCTGAAATCGAATCATAGGAACCTGGTTAGGAAAAAAACATCCCCATGTCATATCTGGAGAATAAATGGAAGCTTTTATTGAAGTCCATTCTGGTCTATATAACCTATGAGGGCAAGTATAACAGGGTGATAATTTACCATTTTATACTACTGGATCACTTCACTGGCAAGAGCTCTCTAAATCTCCCTTTCTACCTCCATAAGAGCCTCACCAAAATGGCACATCAAGTAAAAGCTCAGCCCACCAAAATTGCAGGCAGATTGTACCACCATGGTCTGATAAAACTCTTGGTCTCTGCATTATTGCAGAGAAAAAGCACAAACTGGGCTTTCTTCCTATTCTGGAGTGGGTTCGAGATAGAATTGCAACCGAAAGATGGGAAGAAATCATCCACCCCTTGAAGTGGGAAAAGAAAAAGGAGGGCTATTTCCTTAATTCAAACCAAACCCCTTTCCTCAAATCCAAAGGTGAAGAAAGCCAAAAGGAAACTGGCATTTAAAGATAAGCCCGAGGAAGAGGGAGTTGTTTCATAAGAGACCCCTTGAAGGAGTACTCATATTTTAAACCTCCCATACACCGATTCGGAGGAGGATGAATTACAGGAAGCTGGAGCAGAAAAAGAGGAGGTGGCGACAGAACAGGAACCCTAGGAGGAAGCCCCATCCGTGATAGAACAAGAGAACGCCTATGTCAATTTTCCCTCTCCTATACATGTGGAGGAACAAGGTCAGTAGGTAGCTGAGGGACCAATTCATAACAAAAAGATTTCTGCCTCACAGAAAATCAATCGACTCCTCCAGCAGGCATATGAACGCGAGATACTCCAGAGAGTCATCAAGGAGAAGAATCAGAGGCTGACCGAAAGGTATAATGAGCTGTATGTTTCTTTCCAGGGCTTGACCAGGAAACATGGAAAAATGAGAGGGAGGAACATTAGGCTGATCAGGGAAAACATCAGACTGAGGAGGAAGGTCGAAGCTTTGGAGGGTAAGGAAAAAACTCAGAGTCCCCAGCCCATGGTACATTCGGACCTGGAAACCTTAGCAGCAGCTGCAATCAACTTTTCCAACCCTCCGGCTTTGGCCCGGGAGGAATAAAAATCCAGGTAGCAAGGGGACAAAATCACAGTTTTGCTAAATTTTTGCAGGCTGGATCATACATTGTTTTCGGCAGCTTGGGTGAACACAAGAGCTGTTCATTAGCTGCCGAATCCCGATTTGGTGGTTTACTACGTATAAGCAGAGTCCTCCCGGATATCGAAAAGAGATAAAGGTTTTCCAGCACTTTGAAGCGATTCGGTGGTTTAGGCGAAGCATAAATATAATTCATTAACCACTGGATACCAAGATTTTGGTTGCTTATCACCTCCAAGCCTAGTTTTGTTAGCCACCGAAAACACAGAAAACGCAGAGGTATGTCTACAGGTATTAAACCCCCTTTCTATTAGCCCAAGCATCTTAAAGGCATTTTGCAGGGAATCCATAAGCACTCAATTGCATCATGATCACCTCTGATCCCAGACTGAGGACGCCAACAAGCTGAACGGTCGAATATTTCTGTCTATTTTTAGAAAAAGACGCCTACAGGTTTTTTACAGACAACAGTTTCAAACTCGTCCTCCAACCCCCAGAGGCTCGTTCAGCTGTCAAGCATAGGTGTATCAGCAGGAATCAGTTATTTTAATCATAATATGTTGTCATGCTTTCATTAACTGTTTTAGTTGTTATTCTTAGCAGATTCGATCCATCTTTGGGATCTGAAAAACTTTGTAATGGCTATAAAGCCCAGAACTCATGTAGAACAAGGGTTCGATTTTGGAGAGACTGATCTATATTTGTATTTTCAGACTTCAGTGACTTCTCAGATAATATAAGCTTCTTTTACTATTTGCTTTCAGATTTCTCTTTCTTATGTTTCTGTATTTACAGTGGATGGTTTATTTCTTGTATGCTCACTTGTCTATGCTAGATAGATGTTATCCTGTTTTGGCTTTTGAGAACTGAACATACATGTAATTTATTTTGTTGTGATTAGCCATTTATATACAAATTTCTGTGCATGAGTTTGCTGACATGAAGGATTCACTCCCATTAACCTTTTAGCAACCCTCTAAATAGCAGTAGTCAAAGCCTTGTCTTCCTGAGCGTCCCTATGTGTGTTCTGAGTGTGTGAGTTTTGATCTCAGTCATCCAATTTGATCCAAACAAACCCCATCATTTAAGATAAGTTTAAGTTACCAGGCATCTCTGAATACAACCTAAGAGAGATTCCTGGAGTGATAACAGATTCGACATTTTTATATACAGGATATGGTGCAGAAAGGAGCTATCAAGCTCGAGTATGTAGGCATTGATGAAAAAGTTGCCAATGTATTGACTAAACCTCTGTCTCGAGTAAAGTTTGAGTATTTCCGAGACAAGCTTGGTGTAGTTCAGAAGGACCCTCCTCGAAAGGGGGAGTGATATGGTCGATGATAATATTTGGATACTAGTATCGATGGGGATACCTGTATCGATGATTAGATTGCCTATATTGATTTATGAGGATATGTATTGATGAGGATACTTGTATTGATGATATATATTGATGAGGATATGTATTGATGAGGATACTTGTATTGATGATATGTATACTTGTATTGATGAGGATACTTGCATTGATGATATATATTGATGAGGATATGTATTGATGAGGATACTTGTATTGATGATATATATTGATGAGGATATGTATTGATGAGGATACTTGTATTGATGATATGTATACTTGTATTGATGAGGATACTTGTATTGTTGATATATATTGATGAGGATATGTATTGATGAGGATACTTGTATTGATGATATGTATACTTGTATTGATGAGGATACTTGTATTGATGATGTGTACTAATGATAACTGTATTGATGAGGTTATTGTATCAATGATTTGGCTACCTGTTCCAACGATGAGGTTGTTGATGAGGTTTCTTGTTCTAACGATGAGGTCGATGAAAATGGTTCTTAGACTTTGTCTAAGTGGACAGTATGGGGATTGTATCATCCTTGGACTTCAATCCTAAAATGAGCCTCAGACTATATGTCACCGAGAGTGGGGATTGTATCATCCTTGGACTTTAGTCCTAAAATGAGTCGCAGACTATATGTCACCGAGAGTGTGGATTGTATCATCCTTGGACTTTCGTCCTAAAATGAGCCGCAGACTATATGTCACCGAGAGTGGGGATTGTATCATCCTTGGACTTCAGTCATAAAATGAGCCGCAGACTATATGTCACCGAGAGTGGGGATTGTATCATCCTTGGACTTTAGTCCTAAAATGAGCCACAGGCTATATGTCACCGAGAGTGGGGATTGTATCATCCTTGGACTGCAGTCCTAAAATGAGTCGCAAACTATATGCCACCGAGAGTGGGGATTGTATCATCCTTGGACTTCAGTCCTAAAATGAGCCACAGACTATATGTCACCAAGAGTGGGGATTGTATCATCCTTGGACTTCAGTTCCAAAATGATCCACAGACAGATGTCTCCGAGAGTGAGGGGATTGTATCGTCCCCAGACTTCGGTCCCTGAATTGATCCGTAGACATATGTCTCTGAGAAGTGGTCCTTAGACTTTGTCTAAGTTGATGAGTGGACTACATCGTCCCTAGACATGATATGGTGTCTTAAATAGATCATGTGTGTTGCTGGGTATGCTGCTATTGTGTTGTTGATCGAGAGGATCCAGTTGATGACGATGATGCAGATCATGTGATGACGAGGATGCAGATCGTGTGGTGACGATGCTGTGATCATGATGATCTAGATGATGATGTTATGGTCGTGATGGTCTAGATGATGATGTTGTAGCTGATCGAGTGCTGCAGAAGATGAAGACCCAATACTGACGATGCTGATGTTCCAATATTGATTATGTTCCAGTAACTGTCTGAGTTACTGATGATAATGTATAAAGAAAGCTTCCAATGATTTATAGATGTATCATGTATCATGTAGTCGATGACTCCTTGCTCCTGCGGATGTTGTTATAATATCCTTCTTGTTAAGGGTGAGTGTTGAAATATTGTAACTTCTAAGAATATTATATTTGTATTATTCCAGAGATGTTTCATTCCTCCAATGGGACTTTATTATGTATCCGGATATGTTTATTCCTCCGATGGATTATGGTAACTAGGGTTATTAGATCTCCCATGTGGGGGTCGGCCTTGAGTTAATTTATTAGCAGTTATTAGACTCTCTTAGGAGAGGTTGGCCCCATAGGGTAAAAAGTCAAACGGGAAACAAGTATAAGTAGAGGAGGTTGTTCCTCACTTATCTCACTCTTCTATCACTCGGAAAGTAGCGCACAAGTGAGAGAGAGGTCTGCATAGGAGGTAGAGAAGGAGCTCTAGTCTTGGACTACATCTTGTATTTGGTTGATCATCTTATTGAGGAAAGCTTTGCTGGGTTTTCTACCCCATGAGGGTTTCCCAAGGTAAAATCTCTGTCTACCTTGTGATTGTGTTTCTTTCAGTGATCTTACTAGTCAAATTAGTATAAACTTAACAATACCCTCCTATGTACACTAGCCACGATGTGGAATTTTCGGCATGAGTTGCCATATTTTGTATAGGGTACCATGGTCCATATTTTCTATAGGGCACGAGTTGCCTTTTTTTGTACGGGGCATGAGTTGCCATTATATAGATGCTGGGAACAATGTTCCATTTTTCCAAAAAGTGTACATGATTGGATCATTTTTGCATATTAATAGATGGATCTACACTTGTGTATATGAGTTTGTTTTTTATTACATTTTTGCATACATGATTTTGTCTTCGATAAGAATGTTATGGAAAAGTTCTCACATACATATAGATGTTATTTCTAGACACCAAGTGACCTCAATATGAGTCCCTTGTATTTGAATGGGTCTTGCATCTTTTCCTTTCAAAAACAAAATACCTAACCAAGCAAACTAAGTAGTGATATTTACATTACAAAGTGTTGTGACTTTAGGGCTACAAAAAAATATATAGCATAAGAAAAATCATCTCCCACTTCCAATCATGGGCCAAAATATTCCTCAAAATCCTCTTTATATATGAAAAGAAACCCTAGGTAACTTGTAGCTGATATAAATAAATTAGGAATGTACCCAATCCTAAGAGCCCATCTTTCCTATAACTACACCCTTAGAGACAACCCCCCCACCTTTTTACCATGAAATATTCCAACAAGAGCATGGGAATCCATTCCCGCCACCTCATGCATTTTGATACCCTTTCCTAGGACTAGCCTCATAAGAGAGATTTTATGTTTTACACACTTCTTCCTCTTCATTTTGACACTACCAACATCATTTACCTGCATCCCTTTGTTGGCTTCACCTTTATCATTATCAACATGCTTTAAAGAATTGTCTCCTCCATCTCTAACCTTCAACCAACTACCATCCTTTTCCAAAACAACCCTTCCATCCTCGATATCTATAGGATTCACCCTTGGACTTACTAGGTCCATAACCACTTCATATACAACACCTAAAATAATTTGATTATCCTAAATTAATCCATTTTAAATAGGACCCTCGCCACATATATAATGACTAGTCTATCACGATCCACAACTCTCATCTATGGATCATCGTGTTAATTGCATGTTATTTGAATGGTTATTATTTCACAAATTTGTCTTAAGCAATTACACACAACATATCCTAAATGTTTATGGTTTATTGAATGAATGTTTACAATCATCTAATCATTTACATTCTAGAAGTTACCAAACCTGCGCAAGTGGTTTACTGATTTTATTTCCAGCACATCTTTTTATATTTATATGCTCATGGATCATATGGAAAAACATTTAATTAATTAATTTTGTAAAGATAATATTTCAGCCATCTTTATTGAAGTGATTCAAATCACTACAACTTAGTTGGACCCTTAATAGATTGGGTGACACCCTTTTGCAAATATTTTACTCTCTCCAAGAGGGTCTCATTCAATAATCACTCGTAAACTAGTAACTATAACCTTGCATTATTAGATAATATAATTTGTGGATGATTTTGGGAAATAAACCAACATGTTTTAATGTGAATTTTCATTCTACAACGTTATGGTTAAGTTTTGTGAATATCTTTATTTATCCATGAATGATCTTTCATTTTACACATGAGCAAATATTTATTTCTGAAAGGTGTCTATTTGATTAATTCACTTGCAACTTTCTGAATTAAGCACTCACATGGGACTTTAACTTAATGGAAAACACATCTTAATCTTCAAACAAGTTTGAAATTCTAAGACCTTTTCTCCAACCTTGATCTAGAAGCCTCCCTTGGCCTTTAAAGTAGGCCTAAAACTTGGGAAAATCTTTGCTGAGGTAACAGTGGCAATCATCTTCGGAAGTTGCACTTGTAGCATTAGAGGATTAGGACTTTTCCACTTGGGTGTGAAAACAAGATGTAACAGGATGTACTAGCATTTATGGATGAGAGAGATAGGGATCGCATGCATGCGCCATCCTCCATTAATTTCTAGTTTAGATGTTTTTCCTAAATTAGCAGTTCAGTTCTAATTTTGCATTTTTTGTTTTATTTAGTTTTGCATGCATAGTGAGAGAGTGCGGTTCCCTAGGCACTCATACATGAGGATTACAGTCTAAGTTAAGGGGGGGAGATCTCTAGGAGGATACATGCTTGCATGCCTAAGATAATCCCAGTACAAGTGCACTTAGTTGGCCCATTTATCCATGCAAACAAGGAACTCTAGAGTTAGAGTCTTACACTCTTAGGATACCCAAACCCTAGCACTAAACCATCTTCTTCATCATCACCATCACCATCACCATCAATGTCTTCATCGTCACCACCATCTTCATCATCATCATTATCTCTAACTCTGACCCTAATTAAATTTCCTTCTATAACTCTAGCCCTAACCCTCACCCAAACCCTAGCACTAAACCATCTTATTCATCCTCACCATCACCATCACCATCATCATCAACGTCCTCATCATCACCACCATCTTCATCATTATCATTAACTCTAAATCTAACCCTAATTCAATTTCCTTCTAAAACTCTAGCCCTAACCCTCACCCAAACCCTAGCACTAAACCATCTTCTTCATCCTTACCATCACCATCAACTTCTTCATCATCACCACCATCTTCATCATCATCATTAACTCTAACTCTAACCCTAATACAATTTCTTTCTATAACTCTATCCCTAACCCTCACCCAAACCCTAGCACTAATCCATCTTCTTCATCCTCACCATCACCATCACCATCACCATCATCACCATGTCTTCATCATCAGCACCATCTTCATCATCATTGTTAACTCTAACTCTAACCCTAATTCAAGTTCCTTATATAACTATAGCCCTAACCCCCCCCAAACCCTAGCACTAAAACCTCCTCTTCACCCTCACCATCACCATCACCATCACCATCACCCTCAACGTCTTCATCATCACCACCATCTTCATCATCATCATTAACTCTAACTCTAACCCTAATTCAATTTCCTTCTATAACTCTAGCCCTAACCCTCACCCAAACCCTAGCACTAAACCATCTTCTTCATCTTCACCATCACCATCACCATCACCATCAACGTCTTCATCGTAACAACCATCTTCATCATCATCATTAACTCTAACTCTAACCCTAATTAAATTCTTTCTATAACTCTAGCCCTAACCCTCACCCAAACCCTAGAACTAAGCCATCTTCTTCATCCTCACCATCACCATCACCATCACCATCACCATCATCATCATTTTTTCATCATCAGCACCATCTTCGTCATCATTGTTAACTCTAACTCTAACCCTAATTCAAGTTCCTTCTATAACTCTAGCCCTAACACCCCCCCAAACCCTAGCACTAAACCATCCTCTTCACCCTCACCATCACCGTCACCATCACCATCACCATCAACGTCTTCATCATCACCACCATCTTCATCATCAGCATTAACTCTAACTCTAACCCTAATTCAATTTCCTTCTATAACTCTAGCCCTAACCCTCACCCAAACCCTAGCACTAAACCATCTTCTCCGTCCTCACCATCACCATCACCATCACCATCAATGTCTTCATCATCACCACCATCTTCATCATCATCATTGACTCTAACTCTAACCCTAATTCAATTTCTTTCTATAACTCTAGCCCTAACCCTCACCCAAACCCTAGCACTAAGCCATCTTCTTCATCCTCACCATCACCATCACCATCACCATCATCATCATGTCTTCATCATCAGCACCATCTTCATCATCATTGTTAACTCTAACTCTAACCCTAATTCAAGTTCCTTCTATAACTCTAGCCCTAACCCCCCCAAACCCTAGCACTAAACCATCCTCTTCACCCTCACCATCACCATCAATGTCTTCATCATCACCACCATCTTCATCATCATTATTAACTCTAACTCTAACCCTAATTCAATTTCTTTCCATAACTCTAGCCCTAACCCTCACCCAAACCCTAGCACTAAGCCATCTTCTTCATCCTCACCATCACCATCACCATCACCATCACCATCATCATGTCTTCATCATCAGCACCATCTTCATCATCATTGTTAACTCTAACTCTAACCCTAATTCAAGTTCCTTCTACAACTCTAGCCCTAACCCCACCCAAACCCTAGCACTAAACCATCCTCTTCACCATCACCATCACCATCAACGTCTTCATCATCACCACCATCTTCATCATCATCATTAACTCTAACTCTAACCCTAATTCAATTTATTTCTAAAACTCTAGCCCTAACCCTCACCCAAACCCTAGCACTAAACCATCTTCTTCATCCTCACCATCACCATCAACGTCTTCATCATCACCACCATCTTCATCATCATTAACTCTAACTCTAAACCTAATTCAATTTCCTTCTATAACTCTAGGCCCAACCCTCACCCAAACCTAGGCACTAAACCACCTTCTTCATCATCACCATCACCATCACCATCACCATCACCATCATCATCAACGTCTTCATCATCACCACCATATCCATCATCATCATTCACTCTAACTCTAACCCTAACTCTAACTCTAACTCTAACTCTAGGTTCCTCATCAACATCTTCATCATCATCATCTTCTCCATCGTCATCATATTCATCACCATCACCATCACCATCACAATCATCATCAACATCTTCATCATCATCACCATCATCATCATCATACGTGCCCGATGGACGATCTTCCAAAGTTGACCCCCATGTGCAAAAATTGCACACTCCCTCATTGAGCAAAACCCTAGTTTCCAAGATGGATGTACATGGTGGCACCCAGGCCACGACATCGGAGGAGAGGGGCACCCCTAGCACTATCCCGACGTCCTGAATCCAACGGAGTCGACAATTCGTCGATCGGAGCCATGGTTGTCATTCTATGGCTCGTTCTGTCTCGCATCCAAAAGGCCTTCAGGGACACCTACTGGATACCTGTCGAGGGCATAGAAGTTGAACCATGCAGCAAAACCTGGTTCCAAGGAGTCCTGCAGGTGTGTCTAGGCAGGTTCTGGTTGGGAACGCTGGCCATAAGTGCCCGGTGGACGATCTTCAAAAGTTGACCCCCGTGTGCAAAAATTGCACGCTCCCTCACTGAGCAAAACCCTAGTTTCCAAGATGGACGTACAAGATGGCACCAGGGCCATAGGACCAGAGGAGAGGGGCATCCCTCGCACTATCCCGGTGTCCTGAATCCAACGGAGTCGATGGTTCGTCGATCAGAGCCACGGTCATCATTCTATGGCTCGTTCCATCTCCCATCCAAAAGGCCTTCAGGGACACCTACTGGATACCTGCCGGGGGCATAGATGTCCAACCATGCAGCAAAACCTAGTTCTGGGAAGTCTTGTAGGTGTGTCTAGGCAGGTTTCAACAAGGAACGCTAGCCATAAGTGCCCGATGGACGATCTTCCAAATTTGACCCCCGTGTGCAAAAATTGCACACTCCCTCACTGAGCAAAACCCTAGTTTCCAAGATAGACATACAAGATGGCACCGGGGCCACGGGACCAAAGGAGAGGGGCACCCTTGGCACTATCCTGGTGTCCTGAATCCAACGGAGTTGACGGTTCGTCAATTGGAGCCACGTTCGTCATTCTATGGCTCATTCCGTCTCCCATCCAAAAGGCCTTCAGGAACACCTGTTGGATACCTGTCGGGGGCATAGAATTCCAACCATGCAACAAAACCTGGTTTCAGGGCATCCTGCAGGTGTGTCTAGGAAGTTTCCGGCTGGGAACGCTAGCCATAAGTTCCCGGTGAATGATCTTCCAAAGTTGACCCCCGTGTGCAAAAATTGCACACTCCCTCACTGTGCAAAACCCTAGTTTCCATGATGGACCTACAAGGAGACACTGGGGCCACGGGACCAAAGGAGAGGGGCACCTTTGGAACTATCCCGACGTCCTGAATCCAATGGATTCGACAGTTCATCGATCAGAGCCACAGTCGTCATTCTATGGCTCTTTTCGTCTCGCATCCAAAAGGCCTTCAAGGACACCTACTGAATACTTGTCGGGGGCATAGAAGTCAAATCGTGCAGCAAAGCCTAGTTCTGGGGAGTCCTACAGGTGTGTCTAGGCAGGTTCTAGCTGGGAACACTAGCCATAAGTGCCCGGTGGACAATCTTCCAAAGTTGACCCCCATGTGCAAAAATTGCACACTCCCTCACTGAGCAAAAAACTAGTTTCCAAGATGGACCTACAAGGTGACACCGGGGCCACGGGACCGAAGGAGAGGGGCATCCCTAGCACTATCCCGATGTTTTGAATCCAACGAAGTCGATGATTCGTCGATCGGAGCCATGGTTGTCATTCTATGGCTCATTCTGTCTCGCATCCAAAAGGCCTTCAGGGACACCTGTTGAATACTTGTCGCGGGCATAGAAGTCAAACCGTGCAGCAAAGCCTAGTTCTGGGGAGTCCTGCAGGTGTGTCTAGGCAGGTTTCGGCTCGGAACGCTAGCCATACCTTCCCAGTGGATGATTTTCCAAATTTGACCACCATGTGCAAAAATTGCACACTCCCTTACTAAGCAAAACCCTATTTTCCAAGATGGACATACAAGATGACACCAGGGCGACGGTACCAGAGGAGAGGGGCACCCCTGGCACTATCCTGGCGTCTTGAATCCAACAGAGTTGACGGTTCATCGATCGGATCCATGGTCATCATTCTATGGCTTGTTCTGTCTTGCATCCAAAAGGCCTTCAGGGACACGTACTGGATACCTGCCGGGGACATAGAACTCCAACCGTGCAACAAAACCAAGTTCCGAGGAGTCCTGTAGGTGTGTCTAGGGAGGTTCTGGCTGGGAGCGCTAGCCGTAAGTGTCAGGTGGACGATTTTGCAAAGTTGACCCGAATGTGAAGGCCATCCAAATTTTATCAAGGGGGGAATTTCTCGTCCAGTGGCCCCCGGGCATGCGTGGCCACCGTGGATAGGTCCACAATGGCCACATGGACCTATGGGAAGTGACGAAATCCAATTCCACTCACTGGTTTAGGTTCCGTGGCCCCAGGGCAAATCCTCCAACTGTCCCTGAATGACCCTAGGGTGCCCGACTAAAATTCCCGTAGCACCGAAACCATGGCTCGGTTCATGAATCCGTCGATTCTGGTGGGTCCACGACACCGGGTTTCAGCTAAGGGACCCCCCACAATGTCCCCCGAAGACCCAGAAGCGGTGTCAATGAGCCATCTCCGGAGCTATGGTTTTGCTCAGTGAGGGTCATTCCAAATTTGCTCAAGGGGGGCATTTCTCGTCCGGAGGCCCCTGGGCATGCGTGGCCACCGTGGACAGGTCCACAATGGACACATGGACTTGTGGGAGGCAACGGAATCCAAGTCCTCTCACCGGTTTGGGTTTTGTGGCCTCGGGGCAAATCCTCCAAGTGTCCCTGAACGGCCCTGGGTGCCCGACTAGAATGCCCGTAGCACCTGAACCGTGGCTCGGTTCACAAATCCGTCGATTCTAGTGGGTCCGGGACGGTGGGTTTCAGCTAAGGGACCCCCCACAGTGTGCCTCAAAGACCCGGAAGCGGTGCCAATGGGCCATCTCCAGAGCTAGGGTTTTGCTCAGTGAGGGCCATTCCAAATTTGCTCAAGAGGGCCATTTCTTGTCCGAAGGCCCCCGAGCGTGCGTGGCCACCGTGGACATGTCCAAAATGGCCACGTGGACCTGTGGGAGGTGACGGAATCCAATTTCGCTCACCGGTTTGGGTTTCATGGCCCTGGGGCAAATCCTCCAAGTGTACCTGAATGGCCCCGGTGTGCCCAACTAGAATGCCTGTAGCACCCGAACCGTGGCTTGGTTCATGAATCCGTCAATTCCAGTGAGTCCGAGACGGTGGATTTCAGCTAGGGACCCCCCACAATGTCCCTCAAATACCCAGAAGCCATGCCAATGGGCCATCTCCGAAGCTAGGGTTTTGCTTAGTGTTGGCCATTCCAAATTCGCTAAAGGGGTGAATTTCTTGTCCAGAGGCCCCCGGGCGTGCGTGTCCATCGTGGACAGGTCCACAATGGCCACGTGGACCTGTGGGAGCTGACGGAATCTAATTTCGCTCACCGGTTTGGGTTCCGTGGCCCTGGAGCAAATCCCCGAAGTGTCCCTGAATGGCCATCACTGAGCAAAACCCTAGCTCTGGAGATGGCCCATTGGAACCGCTTACAAGTCATTGAGGCACGCTGTGGGGGGTCCCCTAGCTTAAACCTATCATCCCGAACCCACTGGAATTGATGGATTCACGAAATGAGCCATGGTTCAGGTGCTACGGTCATTCTAGTCGGGAACCCCGAGGTCATTCAGGGACACTTGGAGGATTTGCCCTGAGGCCACGAAACCCAAACCGGCGAGTAGAATTGGATTTCATCACCTCCCACAGGTCCACGTGGCCATTGTGGACCTATCCACGGTGGCCACGCACGCTCGAGGGCCTCCGGACGAGAAATGCCCCCCTTGATCAAATTTGGAATGGCCCTCATTGAGAAAAACCATAGCTTCGAAGATGGCTCGTTGGCACCGCTTCCAGGTCTTCAGGGGACGCTGTGGGGGTCCCCTAACTGAAACCCAGTGTCCCGGACCCACCGAAATTGACAGATTCATGAACCAAGCCACGGTTCGAGTGCTACGGGCATTCTAGTCGGGCACCCCGGGGTCGTTCAGGGACACTTGGAGGATTTGCCTCAGGGCCATGGAACCCAAACCGGCAAGCGAAATTGGATTCCGTCACCTCCCACAGGTCCACGTGGCCATTATGGACCTATCCACAGTGGCCACGCATGCCCAAGGGCCTCCGGACGAGAAATGCCCCCCTTGAGCAAATTTGGAATGGCCCTCACTGAGCAAAACCCTAGCTTTGGAGATGGCTCGTTGGCACTGCTTCTGGGTCTTTGAGGCACGCTGTGGGGGGTCCCTTAGCTGAAACCCGCCATCCAAGACCCACCGGAATTGACGGATTTGTGAACCGAACCATGGTTCGGGTGCTACGGGCATTCTAGTCAGGCACCCCGAGGCTGTTCAGGGACACCTTGGCCCAATTACTCGTGGATGCAGGATGGAGAAACTTCAGAGAGTCTCGTACCCTAATGATGTTGCCACCTTCATCTACTAGGAGAATATTCTTGCAAATACTGGTCAGCTCTTCGGGCCAGACGTAGTTATTTGCAAATGAATAGTGCAAAAAATGTGCAATGGTGATAACAAGTTTAATGTTTATTAGTCTAATACTACATCCAGGAGCCGCTCAACAAACTTTGAGACAGAAAGCTCTATAATTTTAGGATATTGATTCAACCACTCATACAGTTTCTCACCTCCTCGAGGATCTAAATTTATAATTTCCTTCTGGGTAGATTCAGGCATTCTCGAGGATCTAAATTATAATTTCCTTCTGGGTAGATTCAGGCATGGAATAATATTTAGCGGCACTTCCAAACTCCCCAGACCATTTGGTCAGCCACAATATGTGCGACTCCTTTGACGAAAGATAAATTCTGGTGTGGACGGCAACATTTGATACACTAGCCAAATCAATGTTGTTGGAAGAACTTACGTATATCAACAAAGGAGCGTTTTTCAGGTGACTTGAAAATCCCTTCCAATTTTCAGCAATAAAACAAAGAAGTTCAATGTGCACTTTTTCAGGCAAGCTTGTCAACCAATCAGACAACCGAATACAGGGAGATAACCACGCCCAAAAAATTCAAGCTATTATAAAACTCTTGTTTATCAAGATAAGGATGGACTATGTGTGCATTACGAGGAATATGAAAGGGAAGGTACCTATAGACCCAAGTTTTCGATGATAGAGGTGAATTACGACTTACCAGAGCACGAAATGTTGAACAAAGGGCTGACGGAACACAACGAAGGATTCCCTAGTTCCACTTGTTATTGAAAATGATACTTTCTCTTGACGAAACTAGTAAAAAATATGCATGTATTATAAATGGAAATCCTGTTACAATTTTCGTTGGAAGAAAAGCATAGATACCTACAACCGCAGGTATCCAGCAAGTGTCCCAGAAGGCCTTTTGGATTCGAGATGGAACGAGCCATAGAATGATGATCGTGGCTCCGATCGACAAACCATCAACTCCGTTCGATTCGGGATGCCGGGATAGTGCTAGGGGTTCCCCTCACCTTTGGTCTCGTGGCCTCGGTGTCACCTTGTAGGTCCATCTTGGAAACTAAGTTTTTGCTCAGTGAGGGAGTGTGCAATTTTTGCACACGGGGGTCAACTTTGGAAGATCGTCCACCGGGAACTTATGGCTAGCGTTCCCAGCCGGAACCTGCCTAGACACACCTGTAGGACTCCCCAAAACCAGGTTTTGCTGCACGATTTGACTTCTATGCCCCCGACAGGTATCCAGTAGGTGTCCCTGAAGGCCTTTTGGATGTGAGACAAAACGAGCCATAGAATAACAACCGTGGCTCCGATCGACGAACCGTCAACTCCGTTGGATTCAGGACGTCGGGATAGTGCTAGGGGTGCCCCTCTCCTCCAGTCCTGTGGCTCGGGTGCCATCTTGTGTGTCCATCTTGGAAACTAGGGTTTTGCTCAGTGAGGGAGTGTGCAATTTTTGCACACGGGGGTCAACTTTGGAAGATCATCCACCGGGCACTTACGGCTAGCATTCCCAGCTGGAACCTCCCTAGACACACCTGCAGGACTCCTTGAAACCCAGTTTTGTTGCAAAGTTGGAGTTCTATGCCCCCGGCAGGTATCCAGCAGGTGTCCCTAAAGGCCTTTTGGATGGGAGATGGAACGAGCCATAGAATGACAACTGTGGCTCCGATCAACAAACCGTCGACTCCGTTGGATTCAGGATGTCGGGATAGTGCCAAGGCTTCCCCTCTCCTCCGGTCCCATGGCCCCGGTGTCACCTTGTAGGTCCATCTTGGAAACTAGGATTTTGCTCAGTGAGGGTGTACAATTTTTGCACACGGGGGTCAACTTTGGAAGATCATCCACCGGGAACTTATGGATAGCATTCCCAACTGGAACCTTCCTAGACACACCTGCAGGACTCCCCGGAACTAGGTTTGGTTGCATGGTTGGACTTTTATGCCCCCGACAGGTATCCAGCAGGTGTCCCTGAAGGCCTTTTGGATACGAGACGGAACGAGCCATAGAATGACGACCCTGGCTCCGATCGATGAACAGTCGACTCCATTGGATTCAGGATGCTGGGATAGTTCCAGGGCTGCCCCTCTCCTCTGGTCTCGTGGCCTGGGTGCGACCTTGTATGTCCATCTTGAAAACTAGGGTTTTGCTCAGTGAGGAAGTGAGCAATTTTTGCACACGAGGGTCAACTTTGGAAGATCGTCCACCGGGCACTTATGGCTAGCATTCCTAGCTGGAACCTGCCTAGACACACTTGTAGGACTCCCCGGAACCAGGTGTTGCTGCATGGTTGGACTTCTATGCCCCCAACAGGTATCCTGTTGAGATATTGTAACTTCAAAGAATATTATATTTGTACTTTATTATTTTGTAGATGTTTCATTCCTCCTTGAAGATCTTATTGTATATCCGGAGATGTTTATTCCTCCGTCAGATTGTGGTAACTTGGGTTATTAGACTTCCCTAGTAGGGGTCGTCCCTGTGTGTGTTATGTGGGTCAAAGGGTTATTAGACCACCCTAGAGGGGTCGGACCAGTCAGTTGTAGTAGGGTATTTAACGCAATGGTTAAATACGATCCTACATGATTTGTGTAAAAGACAAGTTGGAGTAGTGTATAAATAGAGGAGGTGTATTCCTCATTTTACACACACTCACTCACTTGAGAGTGGCGCACTTATGAGAGAGAGGTCTGCTATGGAGAAGGAGGAGCTTATGCTCAGGGTTACATCTTTTGTATTTGCTGGTCATCTATATTGAGGAAGCTTTGCTGGGTTTTCTACCCCATGAGGGTTTCCCAAGATAAATCTGTGTCTCTTGTGTTTATGCTATGCTTGTTGTTTCTTCAGTGATCCTGTATATGCTATTATTGTGAAATGGAATGTAATGCTGCTATTTTATGTCTTAGCATATTAAATCTTAACATATCCAGCAGGTGTCCCTGAAGGCCTTTTGGATGCGATACGAAATGAGCCATAGAATGACAACCGTGGCTCCGATCGACGAACCGTCGACTCCATTGGATTCATGACACCGAGATAGTGCCAGGGGTGCCCCTCTCCTCTAGTCCCGTGGCCCCGGTGTCACCTTGTAGGTCCATCTTGGAAACTAGGATTTTTCTTAGTGAGGGAGTGTGCAATTTTTGCACACGGGGGTCAACTTTGGAATATCGTCCACCAGGCACTTATGGCTAGCGTTCCTAGCCGGAACCTGCCTAGACACACCTACAGGACTCCCTGGAACGATTTTTTGCTGCATGGTTGGACTTCTATGCCCCCAGCAGGTATCCAGTAGGTGTCCCTGAAGGCCTTTTGGATGGGAGACGGAACAAGCCATAGAATGACGACTGTGGCTCCGATCGACGAACCGTCGACTCCATTGGATTCAGGATGCCGGGAAAGTGCCAGGGGTGCCCCTCTCCTCCGGTCCCATGGCCGTGGTGCCATCTTGTACGTCCATCTTGGAAACTAGGGTTTTGCTCAGTGAGGGAGTGTGCAATTTTTGCACACGGGGGTCAACTCTGCAAAATCATCTACTGAGCACGTATGATGATGATGATGGTGACTATGATGAAGACATTGATGATGATGGTGATGGTGATGGTGATGGTGATGAAGATGATGTCGATAGAGAAGATGATGATGATGGAGATTTTGATGAGTAACCTAGAGTTAGAGTTAGACTTAGGGTTTGGGTGAGGGTTGGGGCTAGAGTTATAGAAGGAAATTGAATTAGGGTTAGAGTTAGAGTTAATGATGATGAAGACGATGGTGGTGATGATGAAGATATTGACAGTGATGGTGATGGTTATGGTGATGGTGATGGTGATGGTGATAGTGATGGTGATGATGAAGAATATGGTTTAGTGCCAGGGTTTGGGTGAGGGTTAGGGCTAGAGTTATAGAAGGAAATTGAATTAGGGTTAGAGTTAGAGTTAACAATGATTATGATGATGAAGACATGATGATGGTGGTGATGGTGACAGTGATGGTGATGGTGATGGTGATGGTGATGGCGATGATGAAGAAGATGGCTTAGTGCTAGGGTTTGGGTGAGTGTTGGGGATAAAGTTATAGAAGGAAATTGAATTAGGGTTAGAGTTAGAGTTAATGATGATGATGAATATGGTGGCGATGATGAAGATGTTGACAATGGTGGTGATGGTGATGGTGATGATGAAGAAGATTATTATGATGGAGATGTTGATGAGGAGCCTAGAGATGATGTTGGTGATGATGATGACAAGTCCCTCTAAGTGGTTATCTATAGGAATAAAGCATCAATCTCCAACCATAAATGAGCATGTTTTAAAATATATTAGTGGAAACCCTAGGTTGATGACACGATATTTGGATAAGGGAAAAAACCCAAAATCTAGCTAGATTTGGGTGAGCATTGAGCATGGGGAACCAAATCTATGAAAAAGGTTGGTGATATAAGAGTTGTTTGGGTTATAAGAGAATGGGGAACCAAAACCCTAAACCAACTTAATCATCATAATATAAGATTTTTTTGGTTTGGGGATATACCTCAAGGTACCCAAAGCATGAAAAAGGTTTGGGTGGACACAAAACTAAAGAGAGAGAAACTAAAGAGATATTTGATCGATAAGGAATTTCATAGTCCCCAATGCTTTTCTAAAGTATAGATCTCAAAAATACCACCCTTGAAACTTTATGATAACTCCCTACCCCAAGTGGAAGACCCTTCTATCCATACATGGATTCCTAGAAGGTTTCATCTACCAAGTTAAATTTTCAAGACCATTGTAATAGATTATGTACTTCAAAAAATTTCCTAAAACCTAGGTAATTCTAATCTTGAGAACCTATCAAAACTGCTCTCTTCAAATGCTACAAACATAAATAGATATATTTAAGAAAATACTAACTCAAATTACTCAAATTTGACCCAAATCACATCACCATCTTATTCAACATAAAAGAGAAGCATGGAACAGTTTAATACATACAGGAAAAATAAAAAGCATAGGCAAATATATATATGTATGTATGTATCAACAAAAAATGCATGTACCAACGAAATAACATAAAACTATACATACCTCGATATAGAACATAACATTCTTTGATGCAATTCTTTCTCTTATGTAAAGTTGACTGGCCTCATTCAATAAATCCATCTGGATCCTCTCTGTTGCTGATTGTCTCCATCAATCTCTCGTGCTCTGAATGAGGCAGGTAGTAGCGTACCTTGGTTGAGCTCTTGCTTGACATTGTCTGAAGATGGATGTTTGTGCCAACGATCAAGTTTGTGAAGTGATACACCACTGAACCTGGTCTGTAATCCATGAATACATGCCCACTAGTCTTTCTTGACTTCCCATCTAGTGTAAGATATTCCCCCTTAACCACCATCGAGCCAGTTGGAAATTCAATTCCTTCATCGTCGATTAATGATCCGTAGAGGGTTTACTTACCTTGGATGCACCGTGCCAACCAATAATCTGCACCCCATTCATTGTCTTTCGGTGCAACAACGATGTATATGTGTCCTGGTTGTACAATATCTGAGATATGGTCGTAGTCTGTCGAAATCGCTGACTGGCCCTCCTCTAACTAGGTTGTTTCAACAACTGCACGTTGGTCTACTGCAAGTGACACACGATCCCATTCATCAACCCAATCCATGCATTCGCATTCATCCCATTCACCACTGCTGCAAGGGCTGCAAAAGCATGCAAGCTTTCGTGTCCATATTTCAAATAAGTGGTTGTTTGAGCTTCAAACTGAATGAAATCCACGTGTTCCTTGTACTGTGCCGCAACTATAGGAACACGATCGATCTATGTCAACCACTAGCCAAAAATTTCTCACCACACGTCCTACCACTGATGATGTTTGTTGATCTCTTGCTGTTACAACGTAATCTTCCACCCTGTGAGCATCAGCATTCTTTGGCCTGTAGGATCCATTTCACTGACTTAGATCCACTTATATCCTTCGGACATATTTTTCCTTATTTTTCCTCTGACATTCATGTTACATCACTATAGCATGCGAACCCGCGAGTTGCATCACTATAGCCCGCGGGTATCAAGTAAAATGGTAAAAATCATTAGTTTATTACTTTTTACTCCCAAAAAGCGGTCATTGGGTGACCTTCGGCTCTCCATCTACCCAAGTAACGTCTCGATGTGTCCTTTCACTTACCTTTGAGAGGACTATATATTGAGCACATATGTCTTATGGACGGGAGGAGAAAGAAGAGCAAGAGAACTCTAGTGGATTTTTGCCCTATCTTGAGTCTACACTCATTGATCCTTGTAGTTGTGAGCCCTTTATGTTCACCTTCCAAACTCCTATCTAGTTTGAGTTTTCCTTTCATGGAGGATTGAAGTGGTGGAGACACAAGTGGATTGATCCAGATCTTGGTTCAGATTGGTTCCCGGCAAGAGGTCGTATCACTTTGTACTTCTTCTTGTTTATTAATAGAAATACTCATATTCTCGTCCATTATTGTTATAAATGTTGTTTATCTTAGATTGGGTTGCATTTACTTGTTATATCATAGGCTATTGCTATTGATGATGTTAATGCCATTTATATATTATATGTACTTGTTGTATATTGGATATCAAGACTAATTTTCAGATTCAAGTGCACGGATTGAAAAAATCCAACGGGGATCTACATCAAACGTTTGGATCGAGGTTGGTTATTTTCTTCATTATCTTAGCATTGTCATTTATATAGTATAGTTCTGAGAATTGAGTTTATTTCTGGTAGTCATCTGTCTGTTGTGGTACACCGCAAGCCATAGTGAGTTTTCTCCAACACAGAAATGGCGACTCCGCTAGGGAAAACATCCATCTTGGGGATTTTTTGAGAATTAGTCCATATTTAGAGTTGTTGTTTATCGAAGCTCTATGTCACTTATCTGCCGTTGAGGTACACTATAGAAAACTTGCTTTTTCTGAGCCTTTAGACTCTCTGTTTTTCATTTTACCTTTCCTCACCCGCGGGCTAGCTTAGCTCTTCCCGCATACACCCACCTCTATTTACTCTAGTACTCATGGGTACCCGTAGGTATTCCTTCAACAGTAGCGTACAACTCCGGCTTTTGTTGGTTTATGACCTTTGGTTGTTGTTGGGTTGGTTTTGGTTGATCCTAAGTCTTGTTGGCCTGTTTCTTGACTGTTCCATGCCTTGGTTGTGACCAGAACTCTTCGTTTCTCTTGGTTGAGCCTTGTTGGTTTTTTACCCATCTTTGGATTTAGCCTTGTTGGTTTTTTCCTTTTGAGCTCATTTATTTGGCTGAGTCTTACTGTTTGGTATCTGCCTGGTTGTCTTAGTGATCTCCTTGGCATATCAGTGACTAGATAGTAGGATTTTGCTTGCATTTTTCATTTCCATATATTGAAAAATACAAAAAAAGTACATATAGTTTTTGCATTTTCCTTTCATTTATAAGAGAAAATACAAAAAAAAAAATTGCTTTTGTGTATTGCATCTTGCATTGAGTGCTTTCTACCTTCATTTAGATTATGATTGTGCATTGAAAGAAATATAAAAGGATTGCATATTTATTTCGGAATCGTTGGTTTGATTTTGCATATTAGGGGCATTGTTTTCATTGGATAGATGAGTCTAGGATTTGATGATTTTGCATACCATTGAGTCTTACACATCACTAGTTTCACGATCATATCCCTTGATTAATCATAACCATTAAAATTAATGCTTAATCTTAAAATTGATTAGACCGATTTTATTTATAGGGTACACCAACTAGCATAGGTTTAGAGTCTTGGAATAGATCATTGTGAGTTAACAATCCAATACTACTAGACGAAACATTAGGTGTCTGACCAGGGAGTGGAGGAATCCATGGTATAGATCGGTGTTCTCATGAAGCTCTAATCAAGCCATAGTTAAGCACAAGGTCACGGGAGGTTGGTTGAAGGGATATCCCTCTGATACCGGCTGAATGTGGGAGATATTTCCAGGATTTTTTCGTATCTGGGGGTACCGGAGGTTCATCCTCTTGTGCTTCGGGCTTAGCTACCCTACCCATACGACGGATCCCACCTACGACTGTCCCCCTAAGCATTGGTTATATTGCGGTGACCATATTTTCCTTACCTAGGTATCGCACAAGGTACTTGCAGTGGTTATATTGTTTATGTTCTGAGTCAAATAGGGATTGGATAGCACAGTTGTGTTTGTGCAGCGGACTTGACCATGTACATGCAGTGAAGCCTGGGTGTCTCTATAACTGATTCTGTTACCTCTAGCTATAGTTTGGGAGTCTCAAGCCTCTCCTAAGCGAGACATACTGGCTCTCGTGTCGGGAGCTCATTTAGCCACTCTGTTTGTCTGCTCTTGGCTGTAGTTTCTCTAGGTGTGTGATTTTGATTTACTGTTTTTGATCGATAGTTGGCCTTTAGGGGACATTTTGATTATATATTCTCTCTGGAAATATCATGGCGCGGAGCCCTACTCTCTGCCAGTCCCTTTGGTTGGCTGGTTTAAAGTTGGCCGAGGTTACACGCCGTATTGCTAGAGGACGCCGAAGGGCTCCCTCTGAGTCTTCAAATTCTTACGAGGCTTACATCCAAGACGTCATGACTGCTACACATTCCGATACTGAGGAAAAACCTTTGACTCCATCGGGTAGATTTGACCACACGTCCGATCCCCATACTCCTCGTGAGGAGTGGGGAGGTGATCCACCTGAGACTCAACCTGGTTCTATTTGGCCTAATCCACTTAAACGAGATACGTTTGATCCTTCGAATCTGGATAATTATCTTTATGAAATGCCAACCTTACCCGAGGACGAAGAACAGGACGACATGTTCATTCCTTCATTTCCACGTAATTATAGACACAGGATGCCAGAGTTACATGATGACACTGGCCCTACGATCAACCCGACAACACTCTCTTTTGGTATGCCTAGTCATAGTACCATTGAACCTTCCACCATGTTTGGTAGTCACGTTGGCACTAGTCATGGTGTTAGCCATACTATACCCATTGGGGGCACTACGTTGTCCACCCACACACATAGTATGGGGACTGGTCATGTTCCTCCTAACGATGCTAATGTTGGAAGACAACCACCTCCTAGGATTTCCCAACCTAATAGGAATGTTGTTCGAACACAACTCGCCATCCACCACCTAATACACATGCCGCTACTTGTCAACCCAAGACTACTTTTACAGATGTTAATGCTCCTCCCAACCATGGGGGTGGACATATACCGCATACTTTTGCATCCACTGCCGCCACTAGCAATGCTAATGTAGGGGGTGGGAATATCTCCTATCCACATGGACATCACGCCACCATCCCTGCTACTAGTAACACCAATGTTGGGGCTAGGAATACTTCTCATGCTTCTGGTCACCACACGACTGCTCAAGCTAATCCTAATGCTGGGGGTGGGAACATACCATACCATTATGGTAATTATAACACGGTTCCCATTATGAATAGTACATACATGCCCCATACTCATGGTGGAAACCCTTACTACAACACAGTCAGTGCTGGCCACCAGTATAACCCAGCACCCCAATATGGTGCCCAAAACACGCACATACCTGCTTACTCTCAAATGGGTCAGGTAGGAGGATTTTATCAATCCTATGGCCATGGGAAATCTTACGGTCCATCAGGTCCTTATTATCAGCAGTTTAATCCTCATGGTCAAGCTTTTGGTCCATCTTATAACATGGTTCTGTTTAACCAACCTTTTATGGGGGCTTATAATCAAGCTTTCCAGCCTCAGCTCCCGTTCCTTGCACACTTGAATCTTCTGAATCTTTCGAAGCTCACGAATGATCCGGTGTGTCATGACCCTACTTGGCCCCCGGTCCCTACCAAGCTCCCTTCAGACATTCCTAAGTTTGATGGGAAAGGTGGTGAGGACCCGGGAGATCATGTCACGACATTTCACCTTTGGTGTTCCTCCAACTCATTGAATCCAGATTCTGTTAGATTGCGACTATTTCAACGCACCCTCACGGGGGTAGCCACGAAGTGGTACGTCGAGTTGCCTAGAAACACCTATAGGGGTTTTAATGAGATCGCTTTGGTTTTCTTAGATCATTTCCAGTTACCAGTTCACTATGATACCAGCACTGAACTTTTATCTACCTTCTGGCAGAACAAGGCCACACATATTTCTGACCACGTTCAAGAGTGACGTCGGTGGAAGAGGTTAGTGAAAGCCAACATTCCTTCAGATTTCCTGTTGGAATGGTTCCTCAAGTCTCTACTCCCATACATTGCTAAGGATGTTTCGATGTCCAGCATTGTGACTGAGGAACAAGCTATCTTAAAAGTCCAGCAATTAGACTTATTATACTCTCAGTCTGGCATTTTGTATGACATCATCCCTGACGCACCGCGTACACGTCACGATCCCACGTCATTTCCTGGACCGCATGCCGATGGCATCGTTGTATCTGCAAGCACTCGCCCCGTAGATTTGGTAGCTAATCAAATGAAAAACTTGTTGCTAAACCAGTCTACTCGCAGACAGGTTCACACCTTGTCCACTTCCACCCCATCGTCCGATGTACACAGTGTGCAAACAACGAACCAGTCCGGTAACTAGCAACCTGGTGGTAAGAAAAAGGGGAGAAATAATCGTAAGGGTGGAAACAATGGGAATAACAATAGCAATCGCAATACCCCCGTAAGGATAATGCCAACCCTCCTCAGGAAGGCGTAAATGCTAGTGAGGACCGTAAACCTAGTCGTAAGGTGAAGTTTCCTTGCAAGCTCTATGGGGAAGACCATCTTACTCACTTATGTCCTCGTATTGAAGAAGCATCAAAGCACTTGGCACAGAGCCCAGCTATGTTGAAGGATCCCCTACCTCATCACCAAAACATGGCTTCGCATGCTCCCACCACCGGTTATGGACCTACTAAGATGGCAACATCTTCTTCCAATACTAGTGGTGATGGATGTGTGAACACGGTTCAGTCAGAGGTTAGTGTTGCCACTCATCAGCGCGATTATGATGCACCACAACCCAATTTGGGGAGTGAGCCTCCCCATCCTCCTGACAATTCCTTGCATATCAAGAAGCCCTTTATTATGCCACGGATACCAAAAGGTGTTCTTAAGCGCTCTACGCATAATCCTAATGCTCGAGCCGCCCACAACTACTGCATCGTAGAATATTTGGGCCAAACTCCATGTGCCATGTCAACTCTTGAAGTTTTTCAAGACTGTCCTTCTTAGAAGCATGCTCTTTTGAGTGCGTTAGGAGTTCAGGATGGGGGAAGTCCCACTGTTATCAAGTTCAATACTACTGATGTTCAACCTCACTTACCCTACCATGTGGCTTTTCAAATTTAGGTGGTGTGCCTTCAAAGTTTTGTCAAACGTACTATGGTTGATGAAGGTGCCTCTGTGTCAGTAATGTCGTTAGCTTGTTGGAAAGCTCTTGGCTCCCCTTCCCTACTTGTATCTAGAACCACGCTCACTGCATTCAACGGTCATTCATTTAATCCGCATGGAATTATCCCTTCCCTTGTTGTCTCCTTGGGAGGTAAGTCTGTGCCTATTGAAGTCAAGGTGGTTGATGCGCCCATCGACTACAACCTTTTACTGGGTCGGAATTGGATGTATGCCATGAAAGCTGTCGCGTCCACTGTATTAAGAGTTATCTGCTTCCCTCATGAAGGCAAGATTGTGACCATCGATCAGGTCGATTACGTTAATTCCTCTTCCACAGCATCCTCAGGATCCATAGTCCCGCAAGTTACTCATTCTCTGCTGGCAACTGGGAACATGGGTGTTGGAATGTACCCTTCATTGATGGGAACTTATGATTTTGTTGCACCTATGAATTTTATTGGAACCATTACCGACGATGCGTCTCCTCCTTCGCATAATATGTCATTCCGGACTTCTTATTTTAATGATCCATGGACTTTACCATCCACGAGTTCCACGTCTGGAAACATTTCGCATGTCGGGATGTCTATGCCACTATCTGTAGCTGAGCTTGCTTACCAGCATATTCAACAAGCCACTACAGAACCGGATCTCTCTTCTTCCTAGACAGTCGAGGAAGATCCCGTTACGCTGTCGGTTTGGGCAGACAACTCGTCTTGTTCCCATGATTGCCTCGATGATACTTTGCCTTCTAATGAAGCTATTATGGAGGCCATGTGTGGTAGTGAGGGACCTTGGGAAGATATGCACCATCGCTCTTATTTCCTTCCCAAACTCGAGCTAGCCGAACGAGAAGAGTTTAGGATGACTCTAGCAGAGATGGTTGGTCACCCTGTGGCTCTTTTGGAGTCGCATGATGTGTTTGCGGAAGGGAATATGGATAACATTTCCCCAACTACGTCGATCAATATCTCTCGTACTCCCGGACTAGTTGAGAACGTCTACATCGGTGACGATTGCACTCCTGAGGAGATTGCTATTTACACTGAATTGTTTACAGAACTCTGGGAAGCTTTCGCTTGGTCATATGAGGAGATGCCAGGAATAGACCCCCGCATTGTTGAACATGAGATTAGAACGTATCCCAACGCTAAACTGGTTCGACAACGCTTACATGCTGTGAACCCTAGAAAAGAAGCCGCTATCAAGGCAGAGGTGGAGAAACTGCTCAAAGCTGGTTTCATCTACCCCGTTCCCCTTACCGAATGGGTGTCAAACCCCGTTCCTGTGGATAAGAAGCAAGGAACGATCCGTGTATGCACCGACTTTAGGGATTTGAACCATGCATGTCCGAAAGACAACTTCCCCACACCATTCATAGATCAAATCTTGGATGCTTGCGCCAGGAGTGAGATTTTTTACTTCATGGATGGATTTTTCAGATATAACCAAATTCAAATCAAACCCGAGGATCAACATAAGATAGCTTTTATTTGTCCTTGGGGAACATTTGCATATCGGAAAATGCCCTTCAGCCTTAAAAATGCCGAAGCTATGTTTCAGCGCGCCATGACCTATGCCTTTCACGATCTTAAAAAGGTTATGGAGGTTTTCTTGGATGATCTTGCCGGCCATTCTCGCAAGAGAATGGACCACCCCAAGCACCTCCGCATGATTCTCGAACAATGTATACGATACAAGATTCGATTGAATCCTAACAAATGCATCTTTGTTGTAAGGACGGGTTTCCTTCTGGGCTGCATAGTTTCGAAAGAGGGTATTAGAGTCGATCCTCTAAAAGTTGAGGCAATACTTCAGTTGCCTCCTCCGCACAATTTGTTACAACTTCAGAGCCTCCAAGGGAGAGCCACTTTTCTAAGCCATTTCGTAGTCAATTATGCTAATCTTGCCAAAGGTTTCGCGCACTTATTGAAGAAGGACACACCTTTTATCTGGGATGAGCGAGCCCAGCAGTCCTTCGACGCCCCTAAGAAAGTTTTGGTGTCGGCCCCTGTGCTTAGTCCACCAGACTTCACACGAGATTTTATCCTTTATGTGTCCGCGTCTCAAGAGATGATTGGCATGGTCTTGGTTCAGGTGGATGATGCGCTTGTCGAGCATGTCATCTATTACCTTAGTCGAAATCTAGTAGACGTTGAGCTAAGATATACTCATGTGGAAAAGCTGGCACTTGCGACTGTTCATTCAGTCCAGCGGTTACAACATTACATTTTGCTTAGAACCACCATAGTTGTTGCGCATATCAATATGTTTCAGTTCGTGCTATCACGACGCCTTATCGGGGGGAAGTATAATAAATGGATTGTTATCCTTCAGGAATTTGATCTCGATTTTGCTTTAGCAAAGTCAGTGAAATCATTGGTATTTGTTGAGCTTTTGTTGGACCTTCCGAGACTTGATGAGGATGTCATTCATGAAGATTCCTTTGTGGATGAGCACTTATTTCTTATCTCGTCAGAGGACCCTTGGTATGGGGATGTCATCGTATATCTCCAAACTTTGAAGTTTCCTCCGCACTATTCATGAGATGAGCGACGGCGTGTGAAACATCACGCTAAAGATTATACTATCATCGGAGAAACTTTGTATCGCCGAGGAAAGGATTCCATTCTCCGTCGTTGCTTAACTCACGAAGAAGCGGAGTGGGTGATTAATGATTGCCATGCTGGGGCGTGTGGCGGTCACTTATCCGGGCATGCTACAGCCCAACGTATTATGCGAGCTGGTTATTTTTGGCCTTCCATCTTTAAGGATTGTGTTAATGCTGTGAAGAGATGTCACCCCTGCCAGGTGTTTTCTCGGAACATACACTCGCATCCAGCACCCCTTCATACGGTCGTCACTGTCGGTCCCTTCACCAAGTGGGGGGTGTATTTCATGGATTGCAAACCAGCTTCGGCTGGGGGGCATCACCATATCATAGTGGCCGTGGACTATTTTTCCAAATGGGCTGAGGCCATGCCTACCGTTAAAGCCGATGGTACTACAGCAGCCCACTTCGTATTCAATCAAATTATAACTCGGTTCGGTATTTCGAAAGAGATTGTCACTGACCATGGCAGTCACTTTCAAAACAAGATGATGGAGGATTTGTCCCCAAGCTTGGGTTTCGTCAAGAACACTCATCTTCTTATTATCCCCCAGCGAATGGTCAAGTAGAAGCAGTCAATAGGTCTTTGAAGACCATTATCCAACGTACCATCCAACAAAGCAAGACCAATTGGCACATCATGTTATATCCTGCTTTGTAGGCATATTGAACCGCAGTCAAGACTGCCACCAGGTTCTCACCGTTTCAGCTAGTTCACGGTGTGGAGTCACTTTTACCGATTGAATGCGAGATCCCTTCACTTAAACTAGCCATAGAGCTCCTCCTTGATACGACAGGTCTTGAGCAACGTTTAATCCACCTTGAGAAACTTGATGAGCAACGTCGAGATGTCGTTGTGGCTATAGATGCCAACAAACGTCGTATTAAGGTTCAATATGATAGGTCTGTCCGTCCCTGGCAATATGATGAAGGTGACTTGGTCCTCCTATATGACCAAGCTAAAGAACCCCTGGGGACAGGCAAGTTCAACCACATGTGGCACGGTCCTTGCATCGTGAGGCGTGTCCTGGAAAAAGGAGCCTATGAATTAGAAGACTATGAGGGGACTATCTTGAAGGAGCCTAGAAATGGGCTCTACCTCAAGCGGTATTATGCTTGAACCTCTGGTTCAGGCTGATACTTTTGTATACTATTGTATAGTTGCTTCTGTACATATTTTAGATTTCTTTCGGTTTTCGGGTCTACTGATTAACTTCTTTTTGATTGACAAATGTCAGCAGAGTTTTTCACGTTCTTAGGATTTGTGGATGGTGCTAGCCATCATACGCAGCAGCTTTCTTCTGTTGCCTGGGTTATTTTCTCACCTGACCACCTAGTTGTGTCCTCAGGAGGTGCTTGTCTTGGTCCTACATCTAACAATGTGGCTGAGTATAGTGCCGTCATTGAGCTACTTCGGGATACCATTTCCCATGGCGTCCAGTCTTTAGAAGCCTACCTGGATTCACAACTAGTTGTGTCTCGGCTGAATGGGCAGTACTGTGTCTGAAATCCTACGCTATTACAAAAATTCCTAAGGGTAAGACTCTTGGAACGATATTTTGTTTCAATTACATACATACATGTTCCAAGAAGTGTTAATCATATATCTGATGCATACACTAACTATGTATTAGATTGGCATTTGTCACATTCATCGTGAAGCACACAAATATATGAAGACATTCATACATTTGTACATACACACATATAGTAGAACCGGAGAACCAAAGTTATATATATAAATATGTCCAAAAATGGTAGTGTCATACAAAACTGGAGCCCGTAGCCCTCAAAAATATACATATCGATACAAAATGAGATCCTGAGATATCTAATCCCTGCGAGGAGGCCTAGCTATCGCCCCGACAAGATGTGTCTCGTATAAATACTGTACTGCATTGGCTACCCATTGCAGTAGCCGCACCCAGTCACCCGGAACCCCCACTACTTGGCGCTGCATGGCCTCAGGTAGTCTCGCCACCTCTATCTGTGGAACCCTAGCAACCATCCGTGTGAGGTTGTGCCGCAAGGTCTATAGTGTGCGTCCTGCTGCAGCATCGCCTACCTCCTCACCCCTGCCCCGACAACCATGTCTCAGGAAGCCATCAGGTCTCATTGGGCCTTTGTCTGCGAGCAAACAGTCAACCATTAGCATATGATACTACCACCAAAAAGATTTTTGCATTTGCATCTATAATCAAAAATCCATAAAAATTTAATACACAAAAACCAAAAAGAGTACTCACCAATGTCTCCAAATGCGGCGTCTGGTGGGAGTCGCATGTCCCTATCCTAACGGAAGTCTATCCCTGCATAGGGGTAGTCCTCTATGGCAATGACCTGCGGGTCCCACCAGCGGAAGAACTCCTCGGTATATGGTGATGCCAGATGGCCACCACGCTGTCGTGTCAAGATCTCATACCACCGGGTCAAGGCTGAATCCCAGAGACTATGAGGAGGGACATCCACCCTCGGACTAAGCCCTGGAACCCTCTCAAAGAAGAAGCTGCATAGGATACTCCCATACCCGAATTTTTTGGCCTTCCCTTCTTTGCATTCTGTCAGTTGGATCTTCATAGACCCCAGTAGTGTGGTACACCAGTCAAACACTATAGACTGCATGCATTGTGATGCATAAAACATCATCGGCCTAGATGCGTGGTGCAGAGCTTTGCATACCATGATTCGCACTAAGGTAGCCACGATGATCTTCATGCTCAGATTCACTATGGCATTGATGGGCACCTGACTTCCCACCATTCGTGTGTTTGCAGGGAAATACCGCTCTATTTAGTCAAGGATGGTGATCCCACCACCCACAATACGAGACCGAAGACTAGTCTCCTCACCTCAATGAGACAAACCCGTAATGAAGTAGATGTCGTCCACTTCCAGTGTGAGGATTTGCCCATTAAGATTGAAGTTTTATGCATCAACATCCCAATAGTCGATCAAGCTCTGGAGTAATAGGTTTTGGGCCCTCAAACCCCCTATACTCCAGAATTTGTACAACCCACATGCTTGCAATGCCTACTGTGCTTGCACATCATTGCACACGGCCTCATCAACTTGGTCATGCTCCCTCTCCCTCCACTCTAGAACCATCTTAGAGTGAAGAAAAACAAGCATTTTAGTCAAATTCTTTTAAAAAACCAACTACACAGCCGTACCCATGGGCTAACTTGTATACAGGTGCGGGTACCCACGGTCAACCTTTGAGTCGACTGCGTGTTTTGTGCCCTACCTGCGACCCGCATAGCTACAGCCCACGGGTAGCGCCGAAGCCATTTAGGGCTTGGCCAGACAAAAAATCCCACCGCTGAAAACTAAAACAAAAGCATTGAAATGAAAGGTATGGATGAGACTACCAACCTGCTCCGGACGGTTCAATGAACGGTCGCTCGTAGCTCCCAGAGTCAGCAACTGAACTTTCAGGTGAAAACTAACCAAAAGCTCCAAATGGGTGAATAGTAAAAATGAATTGTGAATTGTAATTTTTTGTTACTATTTATAATTTTCAGGACCCACTTGTCTATAGTTTTCACCGTTTTGTGCCGTTATGGACTAATATAATGTCTTGGAGTATTATTTTTTAATCAGATTTCTTCGGCAAAATTTGTTCTGGACCATTTCACACCTACGGCAGGTACGTTTCACACCTGGCATATAGGTTAGATGCCATTTCCATGTGCATTATGCATTTGACCTATTGACCATTTTCATAAACCCCCCGCTTCGTAACTGACACAGAACCTTCACACTGCTGTAGAAGTGTCGTTATGCGGTGGTAGGGCTTTTCCGAACATGGGTACCCTAGTTAGAACCCCTTTGTGCATTCTAGTGCCCATGCCGTTGTTTGTCCTTAGGTTTGGGAGTCCTTTGTAGTTACACCATGACATTGCGATAAAGACTCATACTCTACTTTATCTTATGCTGGCCATCTCCTTTAAGGACTCCCCTCAGTTATATCATGTTGTGATTGCATTGCATCATCCTGCTTGCAGCTTGAGCCTTGTGTCGACTCCCGCTTACTCAGTTGTTAGCCTGGTGCCTGAGCACTTTTCCCTGTCGAGCCCTACAGAGCTTATATTTTCCCTTCACAATTTGATGACCTTTTGACCCTTAGGGAACCCCCCCCCCCCCCCGAGTGTCCACATCCTGCATGCACTTCCTTGCATTGATCATAGGTATGTTCCACTGCTTGGAACTAGTCTGCTCGCTATTTGACACTCATTCCCTCACTTGTTGTACTATAAGCAATTTTATTCTTTTTCAATCTTTTCTCAAATATGAAAAAGACCAAAAAAAAATCAAATATTCCAAAAGGGCGGATGGGATTATGGTTACTACTTCTTGTTGGCAGTTATTGTGTCTCCTTTGAACAGAGCATTCATTCCACTCCGTACATTATGAGTCGGGACTATAGTTGGACCTTAGGATCTATACTTGTTTCTCAATTTTCTCTACCGATTGGTTAACCTTCCAGTCATTATGGAGCCCTTTGTGATGCCTCCTGCATTGCACAGTTTATGTCAAGTCTATGCTGCCTAAGTCTATCCATTTGCTCATGCTCTTGTTCAAAGGAAGTCCTGAAACCAGTGTCGGCCACTCCTCAGATCTCTTGACTATTGCATGTTGGCCATCCTTTTTGAGTCAGTCTGTTTCACCTGAGTTCTTCCAAATCTTTCAGCGTAGCTGGTACCTCGTGCTGGTTGATGGGGGATTCCTTAATGCCCTCATTCCAGCGAGTCTCATTCCGTCGACTTCAACCCATTTATTACGGGACTTGAGGCTTAGAGTTCGGTTGAGTACCTTGAGGCTTGCAGTCATTAGTGGTAGGTTCTCTTGCCATCGACAGTTTTGGGAATACATCAATGTCCCTTAATCGATGGATTCATCCTATTGTTCGACCTCAACTCATTTATTCACACTCCGATGATTGTACTCTGTGCCTTGATGCCCATTTTCATTATTGGTGGGTTATCTCGCGTCTGTTAACGGTATACATCATTGACCGGTAATCAGACGATGTCACATCAGGTTCGACCCCAACTCCTTTATTCACTTGATGGGACTTGCACCGTCGAAGACTTGTGTAGAAGACCCCAGGCGATAGTGGCATTCAGTATGCTACTTATGACTTTGAATTTACATCTGAGATATCACCTCTCAAATATCAGCAGTTTGAACCAGCTGTTTCCTTTTTAGCAGGAGACCATATCTTACTGTAGAGGGATCATTGCTATGGTCACTTATGACATGTATTCATTATGTACTTCCTATTCATGGCCATTGTATCAGATTGTCATACTATGACATGTATTCAGGGATGCTATTGTATTATGACGAGTGAGCTGCTCTTTCCACTTGTGTCTCCATCACTCCACTTCTGAGTTTTATAATGTATTTCGGCCATCGTAGCATCAATCTCTAACCTCACACATTAGGGGGCATCTGTTACAATGTAATCTTCCACCCTGTGAGCATCAGCATTCTTTGGCATGTAGGATCCATTTCACTGACTTAGATCCACTTATATCCTTCGGACATATTTTTCCTCATTTTTCCTCTGACTCGCATGTTACATCACTATAGCATGCGTACCCGTGAGTTGCATCACTATAGCCCGCGGGTATCAAGTAAAATGGTAAAAATCACTAGTTTATTACTTTTTACTCCCAAAAAGCAGTCATTGGGTGACCTTTGGCTCTCCATCTACCCAAGTAACGTCTCAATGTGTCCTTTCACTTACCTTTGAGAGGACTATATATTGAGCACATATGGCTTATGGACGGGAGGAGAAAGAAGAGCAAGAGAACTCTAGTGGATTTTTTCCCTATCTTGAGTCTACACTCATTGATCCTTGTAGTTGTGAACCCTTTATGTTCACCTCCCAAACTCCTATCTAGTTTGAGTTTGCCTTTCATGGAGGATTGAAGTGGTGGAGGCACAAGTGGATTGATCCAGATCTTGGTTCAGATTGGTTACCGGCAAGAGGTCATATCACTTTGTACTTCTTCTTATTTATTAATAGAAATACTCATATTCTCGTCCATTAATGTTGTAAATGTTGTTTATCTTACATTGGGTTGCATTTACTTGTTATATCATGGGCCATTGCTATTGGTGATGTTAATTTCGTTTATATATTATATGTACTTGTTGTATATTGGCTGTCAAGACTAATTTACAGATTCAAGTGCACGGATTGAAAAGCTCCGACGGGGATCTACATCAAACGTTTGGATCGAGGTTGGTTATCTTCTTCATTATCTTAGCAATGTCATTTATATAGCATAGTTCTGAGAATTGAGTTGATTTCTGGTAGTCATCTGTCTGTTGTGGTACACCCCAAGCCATAGTGAGTTTTCTCCAACACACTTGCTTGTTCTGACATTGTTGCGAAGCACCATTGAATTGTGGACCGTGCATCTCGGATATGAGGTTCCTTGTCAAACCTCATCTCTTCCCTTCGTAGTGCGGTCTTGATGCATGCACCGGCCCCATCATGCTCGCCTTTGCCATTCCCGGTCTCAAAATAGTTCCAGATATGCGGCACATTATAAGTCTTATGCAAAGTACTCATCCATTGGAATACTCAGGCATTTTTGAACTGGCCCGCACAACCATCCGACCATATCCAATGCTGATCCATCCGTATATCTCTCTCCTTCAACTGATCGTAGAAAATTCAAAAAAAATGTTGCACATAATGCAAATCATGGGTTCTATCATCACTTATGTAAAAAAAATTCTCCTTCAGTATTATCCTCTTGTCATTGCTGCTCTCTGGACCATGCCTATACATAATATGTACCATGATGCTGACTTGGTCTGAATGGTAGTATTGACTCTAGATTTCATTTTGTGGCTAAAGGGTGTAATTTTCTGCAAAATCCACAATTGACACTATGGTTCCAACAGGAAATGTGTCCCTACATTTTCTATACTGCTCATCTTGCCATCACGCTACATGCACATGTTGAACATACTGCTCGGTTTTCTCGTAGAATTCCATCAAGAAGTCACATATCGGTACCTGTTACCATGGAAACAAGGGAAATATTACAATGTGGCCTTTGGAAAAATGTATATGCCATAAAGTGAACGTGTAATATGAAAAATATGCAATATTCATTTGTACTTGTGACTTCACCAATGCAATCTTTTTACTTTCTCTGACACTATCTAATTGATAGGTCACGTACTTGAAGCTCTGCATCTCCACGCCCATCATGCCAAATTCATGCTCCTTGCTTTCATGAATGCAACGGTTCAAAAGAAAAAATCCATTGCACCTAGAACATGTCCCATATAGACACGATTTTCCATAATACTTTTGTCCTTCAGGCCTTGGACACATGATGTTGTGGATAAAGTCTCTTGATGCATTCGGTGGTAGTATGGATTCATTGCATCCCTGCACAATGTTAGTATGCAAATCACAAAATATATGTTTATATGTGTCATAATAATATTCATATTCTACATGGTATCTACAACAACAAGTGTTCCGATCAATGCATATATGAACGTACCATGGTTTGCATTTCTCAAAGGACCTTTGGCCCAGGTTCAATTGTGTTTGCCCATTCCTGAATCTCTCATAGAGTTCAATCTGTGTGGTGGCAAGGAAGTGTTTAACATGGGGCTCATGTTCAGTAGAACCTTTTCTTAGTTTTAGCACGTCTCTTTGGTTTGATGAAGGTCTAGTATGATCATGCCAAAACTTTGTACTAACTCCTTAACAGCATCAAATAGCTTCCTATCTGCACGAGGCAACCTACCAACAAAATCCCAACAATCGTTTCCACCCAGACTGTCAATATTTTCTCTTATAACAGAGTACTTTTTAATAGTTTTTCTATTAAATTTAAGTATGTGAGAAGTGTGTGATAGCAGGCGACGTTGCCTTGTGGACTTGCTTACAACTGATTCCACTAAAACATGAGGAGCCACACAAATATCTTGTAATATCCTGGACAAGAACTGTCCAGAATATTAACTTCCACTTGTGATTTTTAATGGCAATTTCTTAACAATTTTTAGGCAAAACTCTCAGATGGTGGGGGGTGTAAGTGACGGGGATGGGAACTCTGAATGGGGATTATGGGAGAAGTATTCAGTTCTGGAAATATGGGTGAAAGTGTGCAGCAGCATAAAATTAAATTTTCAGCAGAAAAGGGTTTGGAAACATTTAGCTTAATTGTACCTAGTGGACTGCTGAGCTAGGAGGGTTCCAAGCTTTTCACAACAAGACTAAAAGTGTATAAAATCTGATTACAGGGACTGAAATGGATTATATATCGACTTAAGAACCACCTCCAACTGACGGAATAGTAAAAGAGTGCACACAAATATTTTTATGGGCAAAATGGAAAAACTAGTCAATTTTTGGTATTAAACTAGCTAGTCTTGGATTTTTAACTGTAAAATGACTTGAAGGAATTAAACATTCTTTTCTGTGCTATAATTCTGCTCTGATATAATCATTTTCAACATATATAATATAAATATGGATGCATAACACTTCTTTTCTTATTAATCAATTTTCTTCCCAAAGTACATGCCTCACAGGCTAATTTCTCATTACAATAGTGGGAGAAATGAAGAGAAGAATGAGAGTTTTACTGTGGATCTGCTCCTGAGCTATGATCAGGTCACCAATAGGTCATGTTACTATCATGGGCTGAATTCTGAACATATGGACTTGATAGGGGCGCATTCACTGAGCCAACCCTCTCCTTCAGGGAAAGCTCCTCCCACTTTAGCTGTGAATGGTAGCAGAATGTAAGAAGAGAAGGGGGATCATGTGTGGATATGATCTCTGGACATGTGACTCTTTGATATGCTGCAAAACATGGCAGGATGAACTTCTTGGAGATTCTGGGAGCCACTCATGAGAACTAGCTCCTCCTTCTGGCAATTTTTCTTCAAATCTAGCTGCTAGTCCACCGTAGAATTGTCCTCTTCAAGATGACTATAGATCTTCCTGGCTGGAATAAGATGAATGTTATAGGCTACAATATATGTACTGGACCTGCACAACACTCCTGGATAACTCACAAAGTCTTGGGGCACATCACCCAAGCAAATTCATTGAGGCACAACACTCAACTAGAGAGGCTCAGAGCTCTCACACAAAAATTCTCAAATGATCAAAAGTCCTGAGATGAAGTTGGAAACATGGATAAATAGATGAAGTAGCTTCTTACTCAAGCCATCCACACGTATGGATGAGGAAGGGCGCCCTCTGTGTGGAAAATAGAAACTTCTTACTTAAAAAAAACTTTCCTTTCTTTGTCCTCCTGCATTCTTTTTATCAAGTGCACCCTTGTGAGCTTGCTTGGAAGTTGCTAAACTTTTTCTGATTGCTTTTCTTGTTTTTCTCTATTTTAATTACTTTCCATCTTTTCTTCTTTTCCTAATTTGGCTTGCTTTTGACAGTTTCCTTTTATTTGACTTGCTTCTTTTTTCCTCCCATGTGTTCCTTGATTTTCTAAGTTTGCCACTTAGGCAAGATTGGCCCTACTTGCACAAATTCGACCTCCAAGCCTTGTCATCACTAGTTGCCAATATTATTAGCCACAATTATTAATAAAAATATTACAAACTCATATTCACTCCAAAATTCAAAGTTTAATTAATTAATTAATAATTAATCAACCCCTATGGTATTATTGCCTCAAACTTACCCCATTAATTAAATTCTCATTTAATTAATCACTTAGACTTAGTCATGGGGTTAATAACCACATGGGGGCCCACCTTGTCCATTTAATTACCAAATACAACCTTAGGCATCTTCCATAAGGTAGTTTCCATACATGTTCATTAATTAAATAATTATTGCCTAGGTGTCTTAGGCCAAAATTACCCCATGGATCATAGCCAAAATTGGGGACATGACAGTCCTCCCTTCCTAAGATTTCTTGTCCTCAAGCAATGTCAAGATTCCACCAAGCTTCTACTGCACTACTCTGATTATAACTGTCCCCATCCCCTGTACAGTCTGAAATTTAAACTTGGCACTGTAATTTATATCTGCAATTTAACCAGCAATGAACAAAATTTACAACCCAATTAGGATAACTTGGCTAGAATTCCTGGATCCCACTGTTTCTCCTGCAAGGACCAAAACTGCTCTATCACCTTTGGAAATCTGTCACTCCCATGAATGCTAGGATCCCAAAGTATCAACTACATTTTCCCAATCTCCAAGCATGTGGATTCCTTCCACATAGGAAAACTTCTGCCAGTAAAATGTTCCATTGATCTATCTTGGCAACTTGCATGTTTAGTTGCCTTCCCTTGACCATGAGCAGAAATATATTTGCAAGGAGGTTTCATTTTTGACAGGTAATATTTCATCCAATCAATATGGGGATGAGTGATATCCCATGGCTGCAAAATATACCTTGGTTGCTGGTCACAATTCCAGACAATGTCAGTTGTAAATAAAAAAATTATTGCAGAAACAAGAAAACCTTTTACCTTCAAGATTTCTCATTTCAGTGTTTCCTCTATCCAATTATACAGTGAATGAATCAGACATCTTGCTTGCTGATTCATATGAGATGAAATCAGCCATCTCTGCTGCAACAAGATCTATCTCCCATAGGAGCAGATCATGATCCACCTGTGGTACATGTGGCATCAACAAGAAAAACTTCTTCACCCACTGTTCATTCACCATTGTTATAGCTGAATCCACGACATGAGGGGAAGGACGGTGAACCTTCTTTGCATGTATACAACCTTCAGTAATCATTCTTATGGCTGCAACTTCTTCATTATTGGCTGGTCCAAATTGGGTGCTCTCATCCCACTTTTCCATGGGAGAGTGATTGTTTCCATAGAACAGCTCAAGTTCCCTTACGAAATGATCAGGTGCTTGGTTTTCATCAAATTGTTCTGCACACTCCTCAAGCACATGTAAAGATAAATGATCCTCATGATCCGCCATCTCATAAGGTTCCTCCATATGATCATGAATGCTTTCACCCCACTGTAATTGACTGAATGGTGTGTAGGAGGGTAGGGAGGATCTTTGCAACTTTTCATAAAGCAACAACATCTCCGTCTTGGATTCTTGGAGGGCACTTTGAGTGCTTCTCAAAGAACCTTGGGTGGCCATCAATTCATCCTTAAGCTTATAGTTCTCTTTTTCATATATGCAAATACTTTCTTCATCATGCCATGATGCATCCCACAACAATTCAACAAGCTCAAACATGTAATTTTTATCTGAAAGCAACTGTGATAAATTACCTTTGATTGTGGACATTGCTTTCTGGATATTCTCCATGGCTGCAAAGAAATATTGATCTTCCCTTACAGTAGCTTCCCAACACAACCTCAACACTGAAGAATGAGTGTCATGGAGAATTTTCAAGGCCTCTTGGATCTTCTGTTCATCCATCTTCAATGGCCATACAAGAAGATGAGGTTTTTGCAGATGTTCCTCCTCTTCAGTTTCCATCCCTGGATTGATTTTATGCAGTGCACTCGAAGTTTGGAAATCTGATCCATATATTGTTGTTGCAATATATTCATCTCTTAGGTCCTCAACAACATAATTTGGGCTACAATTTAATTTCTCATTCATCCTGGGTATACTAGAAAGATCTTCTCTCAAAATTCCAGCCTTCACATTGCATTCCTTTTTCACATCAGAATTATAAATCTCATCACTAGGGAGCTCAACCACTCTAAACTTTTCACTAGAAGTGGCTGCCATATCAGATTGAAATAATGACACATAAAAATCAGAATTTAATAACTCACCAGGTGTCATGTTATCCTCCCTATGTGGTGGAGTGTTGGTGGTTTGGCCTTCCATCAATTTCCCATTTTTCAGTTTCTATTGTTACCGGAACTTCTTCTTTCCCAATGGATGTTGCACCCACAACACCTTCATCAATGGGGATCTCCATGTCCCCCACATATATGTGAGAGTACACATCTTTAGATGCTTTCTCACACTTAAAACATTCCTCAGTAGATTCTCTTCCAACCATGTAGGCATCCTACAAACACCCTTCTAGTAATTCAGCTTGGTCACTACATTCACCCTTATCACCAAGGATCTGAAACTCAACATCCAGGGAATCCCTTATGCAGTAATTGTCTTCTGATGTGGTTGCAATATCATCATGACACAATTTAGTACAAAAATCTGAAAGTGGCGGAGTCCTTTGCATCATGCTTCTCTCTTCAATGGGTGGGGTTATGGTGCCTTGTTCTACCACTGATTCAACTAGTTCACCTCTAACTGATGTGTGGTGAATTTCTACCACCTTGTGAAGCTCATGTGGTGTCTTTGGATCTGATTTATGTTCTACCTTTAGATCTGATCCGAAATATGGTTCAACACCCCTAACAGTACCAATCTCATGATTAGTGTTTGGGTCTTGCTTCCCCAAACAAAATAATGAAGCTTCTACTTTGGTTGTCTTAGGGTCAGGATTCTTGGAGGCTCTTTTGGAAGAGGATCCAAACATTCTTGTGAGGTGTAAATAACATGCATCCACTGATACTCTTGCTTCTTTTAAGTACTCTTCAGAAGTAGGCTGATATTTGGCTATGGAACATGCAATTTTTTTTTTCTGAATAGGGCTATCAAAATAACCATAGTATCTTCTTCCTATCATGATCTCATGGGAGATGCTTGTGGAAGGGACTTCTTGGGAATTCTCTTCCTCAAATTGTCTACAGTATTCTTCATACTGCTCATCATAATTATCATACTCTTCATAAAAATAATCCTCCTCCTCAGACAATTCAAAGTCTGAATCTTCCGTGACATGGAACTAATACTACAACTGTAACTTGAAGATTGTGCTGCTAATTTCCCACTAAGGGTTACTTTCCACAGGATGAGCCAAGGAAAGTGCTTTACCACTGTAATATCCTAGACAAGAACTATCCAGAATATTAACTTCCACTTGTGATTTTTAATGGTAATTTCTTAACAATTTTTAGGCAAAACTCTCAGATGGTGGGGGCTTTAAGTGACGGGGATGGGAACTCTAAATGGGGATGATGGGAGAAGGATTAGGTTCTGGAAATATGGTTGAAAGTGTACAGCAGTAGAAAATGGTTTGGATACATTTAGCTTAATTGCACCTAGTGGACTGCTGAGCTAGGAGGGTTCCAAGATTTTCACAACAAGACTAAAAGTGTATAAAATCTAATTATAGGGACTGAAATGGATTATATATCGACTTAACAACCACCTCCAACTAATGGAATAGTAAAAGAGTGCACAGAAATATTTTTATGGGCAAAATGGCAAAACTAGTCAATTTCTGGTATTAAACTAGCTAGTCTTGGATTTTTAACTGTAAAATGACTTGAAGGAATTAAACTTTCTGTTATGTGCTATAATTCTACTCTGATATAATCATTTTCAAAATATATAAGATAAATATGGATGCAGAACACTTCTTTTCTTATTAATAAATTGTCTTCCCAAAGCACATGCCTCACAGGTTAATTTCTCATTACAATAGTGGGAGAAATGAAGAGAAGAATGAGAGTTTTACTATGGATCTACTCCCGAGCTATGATCAGGTCACCAATAGTTCATGTGACTATCATGGGCTGCATTCTAAACTTCTGGACTTGATAGGGGCGCATTCACTGAGCCAACCCTCTCCTTTAGGGAAAGCTCCTCCCACTTTAGCTGTGAATGGTAGCAGAATGTAAGAAGAGAAGGGGGATCATGTGTGGATATGATCTCTAGACATGTGAATTTCTGATATGCTTCAAAACATGGCAGGCTGAACTTCTTGGAGATTCTGGGCGCCACTCATGAGAACTAGCTCCTCCTTCTGGCAATTTTCCTTCAAATCTAGCTGCTAGTCCACCGTAGAATTGTCCTCCTCTTCAAGACGACTGTAGATCTTCCTGACTTGAATAAGATGAATGTTATAGGCTGCAATACATGTACTAGACCTGCACAACATTCCTGGATAACTCACAAAGTCTTGGGGCACATCACCCAAGCAAACTCACTGAGGCACAACACTTAGCTAGAGAGGCTCAGAGCTCTCACACAAAAATTCTCAAATGATCAAAAGTCCTCAGATGAAGTTGGAAACATGGATAAATAGATGAAGTAGCTTCTTACTCAAGCCATCCACACGTGTGGATGAGGAAGGGCGCCCTCCTTGTGGAAAATAGAAACTTCTTACTTAAAAAAAACTTTCCTTTCTTTGTCCTCCTCCATTCTTTTTAGCAAGTGCGCCCTTGTGAGCTTGCTTGGAAGTTGCTAAACTTTTTCTGATTGCTTTTCTTGTTTTTCTCTATTTTAATTACTTTCCATCTTTTCAGCTTTTCCTGATTTGGCTTGCTTTTGACAGTTTCCTTTTATTTGACTTGCTTCTTTTTTCCTCCCATGTGTTCCTTGATTTTCTGAGTTTGCCACTTAGGCAAGATTGGCCCTACTTGCACAAATTCGACCTCCAAACCTTGTCATCACTAGTTTCCAATATTATTAGCCACAATTATTAATAAAAATATTACAAACTCATATTCACTCCAAAATTTAGAGTTTAATTAATTAATTAATAATTAATCAACCCCTATGGTATTATTGCCTCAAACTTACCCCATTAATTAAATTCACATTTAATTAATCACTTAGACTTAGTCATGGGGTTAATAACCACATGGGGGCCCACCTTGTCCATTTAATTACCAAATACAACCTTAGGCATCTTCCATAAGGTAGTTTCCATACATGTTCATTAATTAAATAATTATTGCCTAGGTGTCTTAGGCCAAAATTACCCCATGGATCATAGCCAAAATTGGGGACATGACAGATCTTTTGTACAACACGTCTTCCCAATGGCATTAAATGCAGATTGGAGATTTCTAACAATATGATTGTTGGCCTCTGAACTTTTAACCATCTTTATGCCCAAAATTCTCCTAACAACATCTCAAGAATGTGACTTTAACAAACATAGCAATAATTGACATTTACTTGCATCACCTTTGGATTCAAAATATTCTTTGACAATTTTGTTGCATTGCCATTCGATAGTGTGTTTTGGAAACTTTCCTTCGAGCCCCGACATAGCACTCTCATCCACATGAATACGTCTAGGAGTTCTTCTTCTTGCACTGGACAGTCGAGGTAGGGAGGGTGGACATGAGACATGAATACCAGAGCTTGTTTGTTGTGGTGCTTCGTTCATAGATTGGGCCATAATGGGAGTGTGGTTGACAGGGTTGTGGTCTTCTTGGGGAGATTGCAAATTAAGTAAGGCTTGTATGTCCATCTCTACACATGCATCATCTCCCAAAATTCTTGTGTCGTAAGGAACTTCAGAATGACTCGTTGATGGATTGTTGGTTGGAGATTGTGTTGATGTTGGAATTTGAGTTGGGTCTGTTGGACACGACCGCTTTACCCATGGTTCTGAACAAGAGGTTGTCATGTCAACAACTGTGTTAGGATTAGTGGCATGATCCAGAGCAATGATAGGACCATGTCTCAATCTTTCCATTCCCAACCTGGCCTTTTCTCGTAAGTCATTGACCTTTTCAATGGGCAGATTCCTTCTATTTTTTTTTTGTGTTTCGTGAGTTTTCCATCTCCAAAATTCTCTTTAACACAACTATCAGGCCTACCCTTGCAAAAGAAACAACAAATAAGATATTAGTGCCATTATACAATTAACCTGACACATTCCAACATATCTTACCACTTTACAAATTAACATATACAACTACAGACTATGTTGGTTTATTTGTGTTCGAATAAACATCATTATCCCTTACAATTCCAATCAATATAGATGATGGTTGGTCAAGTGTAGAGAGGAGAAACTAGTGTCTTGCCTAGCTATGAATTCATAAAAATTATGGTAGTAACACCCTACAACAGAGATGGCTAGATATGCCTTGGGAATAGTTTGATAGTTTTTCTAAATCAAATAAGGTAACCTTAATTAGTTGCATTTTTTGCTTTCTCCCTTAATGTTATCAATTCTAAATTTTGCACCTAGTTTGATTGCTTTGTCTTCATAGTGGAATGGTATATCCTTCCATTTGAGGCAATGTCCTTTACCATCGTAAATTACTAGATTATATAACACATTAAGGAGTTGAAGAAACAATAACAAACTATTTGCTTATCTATAAACCTTGAGATGATAGAATGTGATTTTGAGTTTAAAATACCCATGGTTGAATTCAATAACAACAAACTATTTGCTTATCTATAAACCTTGAGATGATAGAATGTGATTTTGAGTTTAAAATACCCATGGTTGAATTCAACAATGCATCACAATAGAATGAATGTATACCTTGTTTTGTGAAAAACCTTAAGGAGGATGCGAAGGTTTCTAATAAGGATCATGGTCTTGGGAAGGGTGATTAGGGGGAATATAATTTGACCTTTCAATGTGCAATATCTAGGGTGGGGAGGTGTTGGAGAGTGCGGAACTAGGGACTATACCAACAATCATCATGTTGAATAGAGCATGAAGTGGGAAAGTCTTGGTTTTTGGAAAAAAAAAATCATTATTAAAAGTGAAGGGATATTGTAAGGATGGTAAATATGGATTAATATTAGCATATTTAGATTCATAGAGAAAGGAAAGGTGCATATACTTACAGATATCCTCATTCCATACAATGGTATTGAATAAGAGATGAGAGAGTTGAGGTTTTGTGGATGAGTTGAAGTGATATTTTTAGTTATGTTTAATGAATGTGTGGTTTTTTTTGCTAGCATAATATGAGGTGAAAAGAACAAAATTAACTTGGGAACTAATTACACAATGAGGAGGTTGCATACTTCATCTTGTCTAGTGTTCATATGAGTTTTTTTAGATGTGAACTTGGGAAATCTTCTTGTCAACTTCATTGTTGTCTATGCATGGATATTGTTATGGGCATATTATATATAAAAAAAGGCATGAGCTCATCTCAAATCTTGTGAATGAAAAGACTTATTTACAATTCACCATACCTCTATAGAAATGATCTCCACTTGCAATGGAAACTGGTAGCTTGAATGAATCCAATAGATTCCAAGACCACTGAAGATGTTTGTTAGATTCCAATGGTGATTTTGTGTCCAATAGATCAAAGAGTGTCCAAAATAGCAATGAGTGTGAGCCAATAAGAAACCTGTGAGAGCTTGAAACCCACGGAAGAAGTGAAATCCGTGTTTTTGGTGGAATTCCCGGGAAACAGAGAACTCTATTTTTTTAAACTAGTAACAGGGCCGCGCACGCGTGCTTAAACGCACGTACACGTCAGGAGCGCGTACGCGCCCCTGTATAATGTTTACACCATTTATTCCCCAACTTTTACACCATTTAATGTCAAACCTTCCCCCACGTCGAAAATATTTGCATAAATTGGACTCAGTGATGAAGTTTAAAGGGTGGGTCTTAATTTTTATTGGAAGGGCTTACTCTTTGACACATTTGATCATTTATGGTTGTCTATGCACCTTGACCCAATTGGCATTGTAAGGTGAGGATGTGCATGCATAATAATCCTTATTTATGACTATGCAATGAGGATTTAAATGGAAGAGGATGTAAAGATGTGTTATTTTTGTACGTATTTTGATGGCGAGTGTCGAAGAGAAACGTGGTGATAAACCACAATTCCTGAGCCAAAAATTGTTTTTTTAAATTTTATTAATAAGTATTGTGGTACTTTGGTCCAAATGTTTTTTCTAACTCATTATTTCTCCATATTGTGTGGCTACTGCCACCTCTCTATATCAATGCATAAAATCAACCTCTGCTTGATTTGTGGTTATAGTCGCATGCCATTATTTGTAGTTGCATGCCATTGAGTGTTGTTTAGAGTTTCTGTGAGTCTGTTACATTCATGCAATAAATGAAGTCTTGTAGAGGAGGATTCATCAAAGAGGCAGTTTGAATTTCATTTTGACAAAACACATATTTTGTAAAGATCAAATGCCATGAATGCATCCTCAGCCTACCATGCAAGACTGTGGATATGTTGAAAAGCATTGAACATCATCGAATAATGAAAATAGGTTCCTCGATATCTTATTGAAGCATATTGAGCTCAATTGAATTCCACCTGCGCCTTAATTGAAAATTCTAGACCTCACGTGTCATCAATAACACATAGAATCCATGACACTATCCCTCTACAAGGAGCCTCCTCCTCATCATAATCGTCTTCGTCATCATCAGCATCATCATCATCATCTTCATCATCATCATCCTCATCATCGTCATCATCCTCGTCATCATCATCATCTCCATCATCATCGTCATCATCGTTATCACCCACTTCCTTATCATCATCCTCATCCTTCTCCTCCTCCTCCTCCTCATCATCTTGGTCATCATCTTCATCATCATCTTCATCATCAACATCGTCATCATCGACATCATCATCATCCATCATCTTCTTCATCATCATCATCATCATCATCATCATTATCATCTTCTTCATCATCATCATTGATAATGACGATGATGACGAAGATGATGATGATGATGATGATGATGGATGATAATGAAGATGAGTAGGAAGATGAAGATGATGATGCTGATGATAACGAATATGATCATCATCATCATCATCATCCTCATCATCCTCATCCTTGTCATCGTCATCATCCACGTCATCATCATCATCTCCATCATCATCATCATCATTATCACCCACTTCCTCATCATCATCCCCATCCTCATCATCATCACCATCATCATTTTGGCCATCATCTTCATCATCAACATCATCATCATCGTCATCATCATCGTCATTATCATCATCAATGTCATCATCATCATCCATCATCTTCGTCATCATCATCATCATCTTCGTCATCATCATCATTATCAATGATGATGATGATGAAGATGATGGATGATGATGCAGATGAGTACGAAGATGAAGATGATGATGCTGATGATGACGAATATGATCATCATCATCGTTATCACCCAATTCCTCATTATCATCATCATCCTCATCCTCATCCCCATCATCATCATCATCATCTTCATCATCAACATCATCATCATCATCATCGTCATCATCGTCATCATCATCATCTCCATCATCATCATCATCATCATCACCCAGTTCCTCATCATCATCATCATCAACATCATCATCATCATCATCTTCTTCGTAATCATCATCTTCTTCGTAATCATCATCATTTTCAATCGTCATCATCATTTTCAATCGTCATCATCATCATCAACATCATCAGCAGCATCTTTGTCATCATCATCTGCTTTATCATCATCATTGATAATGATGATGATGAAGAAGATGATGATGATGAAGATGATGGATGATGATAATGAAGATGATGGATGATGATGGAGATGAGTACGAAGATGAAGATGATGATGATGATGATGATGAATATGATCATCATCATTCTCCTCCTCCTCATCATCATCATCATAATCATCTTCGTCATCATCAGCATCATCATCATCATCCTCAATCTCATCATCGTCATCATCCCCATCATCCTCATCATCATCATCCTCCTCATCATCATCATCATATAAATTTCATTTAATTCAATTTAAAACATTATTAATCATTAAAAAATATATAATTTATAAAATTATTTAATCACTATGACAAATTTCAAACTTTATTAAAAACAACGCGCACGCGCCATTGTGCGCGTAAGCGTTTTTTAAATACACGTGCCAGTTTAGTTTTTAAATTTTGGCAGGTAATTCGTTTCCCACCAACGTGGTGAATGACCTAGCTGCTATGGTTTTAGGTTCAGGTTGCCAAAATAGATATAATAATATAAAAAAATACATCTTATAACAAAATACATCTTATTCTATAACTTCTTCTATTTCGAGCATGATTCTGTGTATGCTACACTTGTCCACTACTAATGAAATTGCACACACTTGTAGAACTATGTGTGCAGATTCCGAATATGTAATTTTTTTGTTAAAACTATTATTTGTTCCTATTTTTTAGTTAATTTCAATTGCACTAACGTCAATCTTACACAAAAAGTAGGTTATTTCTTCCATCTATAACTTTTTATTGGCTCACCTATTTTGAAAACGGAAAATAACCCGCACAAGTACACACAAAAATATACATTCTAAAAAAAAAAATGTTGATTGATTATGTTAAGACCATGATATCGAGGGCTAATGCTCAGCCTGGTCATTTTAGGGATGGGCTTTTAGGGATGGGCTGACTTCCTTAATTAAAAAAAAAATTAAAATTAACATAAATAAATATGGAAAAATAACGCCGCACTAGAACGGCCTATTATCTACGACTGTATATAATTTTTTTAACAAAAATCCACCATTTGAATACCGAACTAGGGGGCTAACGCAAACATATTCATTATGTTTTCTTAAAAAAATAACATACCAACCTTAGGAGAACCCCATTTTTTGGGAGTTATACTTAATTTCCATAAATAATATTTATATATTCCGGAAGGTAATCCGATTGTCTACGTTTGATCTTTTTGCGCCATATTCCAAAAAGTTGTGTAGGTAGCTCTAATATTGTTTTTTGACGTTCAGATTTTGTTTTTCCAGAAGTCCATTGCGACTAACGCGTCATGAGTGGCCAGCATTAGCTTGCACCAACCCACATGTAATTACCAAATCTCTTTGTAGTGCACCAAACTGTAATAACCTTCTAATTGTATAATAACTTTTGAGAACCAATGGAGCTTCAGCTTTAGAATTTGCAGGGATTATTGTAGCGACCTGGAGAGTAAAAACCGTGTCAGTAAAGAGGTACTTATCTCAGTTTATTATACATTTTTCTTTATTTTTCTATTATATGAAAATAGATCAACCATTTATATTTAAATTTCAAATTGTAACGTTTGAGTTATCTTTAATAAATTGTTTATATGTTTGCAATTTTGAGAAATTGGAAATCCATCTATATATACATTATTCAACTAGTTTTGAACCTCTTTTCGTGTTTTTTTCCAGAAAGAATAAGTGTAACCTTGATATTATATGATATAATGAAAAAACCTCTGCATGCTTTGGTACATAATATTACCGGTTGCATATGGTAAACAATCAGTATCGTTGCGTATTAAAACCGGTAGTTAATTACATGCATTCAGTTCGTACCGGTGGTTTACAACAAGAACGTATAAGTTTCAAACGGTTATGTAAGCCAGGCACTAAACTAAATATGGCAAGAAGGCGGTTTAAAACTAAGAGGTAATGGATTGTATAAAAACTGAAAAGTAGTACCCTGCAGTTAAAATAGCAAAATAAGCGAGGATATGAAAATGAACATAGAAGGCGTGTTAAATGCGAGGAAAGGAATAAAAACTTAGAAAGTGTTTGCCTGTAAGTTTTGTATGCACAGAGTGACAAAATCCTTAAAGACTCAAAACGGTACAGCTACTGAAAACCCAAGACCTAGAAGGCGAAGTACTAGAAAAACCGTTCCTAACAGAGTAGAATTCTGAGAATGCTGCAAATATATCAGCCACTGTCCAGAGACCCATTATGGTGATCGGAAATGCAGAGAAGAAGGGAACGTGAGAGAACCAAAGAATAACTAGATGAATTGCGGACATGACTCCAGCAGATCGACGACCAACAAGATAGCTACAGCATTTAGATGCAACCCTCAGAATGTGTTAATGCTACTAGAATCGATGATACTCTCATCCAGGCTTTCATGACTCAGTGAGTTTGAATAACTTTATTGTTCAAAGCCATAGGTGTTAGCCTGTTACAGTTTATTGTTCAAAGCCATAGCTGTTACGGTTCATTCAAAAAATTGTTGTTCCTAAGGCAGGCAGGTCTCTCTAGTGAACATGATGACAGGCAATAACAAGAAGGGCAGCCCGATACTACAATTGCTAACAATCATCTTGGTTGAACTGATATTTGGAATTGAGGATCCGCTTTGGAATTGAGGATCCGCTTTGGAATTGAGGATCCGCTTTGATTCCTTTGACTAAAATATTTTTGAAATATATGTAATCTTTGAAAAGTCGACACCTTAGTAACTCACTTAATCTTTTACCATTGTAGAAAGACACAAAGCCATGTTGACAAACATTGGCTGAAATATAGCATTGTAGTTAAAGGAACCAGCTCCTGAAAATCCATATGTCTCTGTTAAACAACGAGAGGTTTCTAAATAGAATTCAAAATCCTATAGCTTGGAAAAAGAACAGAATATTAAACAACTCCATCTGCTTGGTAATATGTGATAATCTGGACTTCCACCCTTCACCGGGAGCTCCAACTTTCAAGCTTCTTTTCGTAAGAAGAATAACTGAAGGAGCAATTATAAAACCACCATCTAAAACATTTTGGGACTTCTGTTCTCTGTTCACCATCAGGTACAGTTGAGAAGGAAGCGCCAACTTCTTGGGTATAGACTGCAACCCCAAATTTTAAGAAAATGGCCACAATATAAACTAGGTTTGCGGCCTGACACCATAACATCGCCCGGGGCAGGCATAAGAGATCTGAGCAAGAAAATGCTAAAGATGTAAATGGGCCCTCTTCCACCATTGAAGATGATAAAGAATCGATCTTCAATAACCTTAATGAAAATTTTGTAAAACAAATCGATGACTTGAGAGAAGAAATCACTATTTTGTCAAGAAATCTCACTGAAATGCGATTAGATTTTGAATCTGCAACGAAAAATGACTGAACAATGGAAGGAGGATGAAAAAGAACTCGGAAATAAGGATGGGGAATATGAAGATGCGATTTCTCAAGCAAGCAAACAATTGCAGAAAGTTGAGGAGAGATTCAATATCAAAATTTCTGCAAAATAAAATGTGTAAAGTAGTGAATTTTGATAAAGAGAATCTGGACGCTATTGTATTATAATGCAAACTGTGTAAATAGAATTGAAATTCCAATCTTGGGATCGATTTGCTACTTATAAACCTTCAATCCACATTAAAAATAAAAAACAGAGGGACCTAAATTTAAGAATTTTAGGGCCACCTATTTTCTAAATTTTTCAAATATAGAAAGACTGGTATATAAATAAAAATTGGAATGCTATCTGAATAAACAATTAATCACCCAAATTACAAGTCACAAGACAACCATAGATGTATTATAATGCAAATTGTGTAAATAGAATTGAAATGCCAATTTTTGGATCGATTTGCTACTTATAAACCTTCAATCCACATCAAAAAGGAAAAACAGAGGAACATAAATTTAAGAATTTTCGGGCCAGCGATTTTCTATATTTTTCAAAAAGAGAAAGGCTGGTCTATAAATAAAAATTGGAATTGGTTTAAAGGAGAACATGTTAAACTTGGGCAATGATTTTCCCATCCAAAATCTTGCTACCTTTATTAGCAGTAATTAGCAATTAATCTAAATGATTTCATGGATTTAGAACACGAGAGGGCATATACTGCAAGTCTGCAATGCTACGTAAATTCCCCCTTTGGGTCTACGTCCCAACTATGTTGTTTAATGAGGGAATGATTCGTGAAGCTACTGCCCACTCCTGGAGTCCTGAGTCCTCTGTATGTGTTGATTAATTCGGTACCGGTTCTGGGGCAACCCGGATGGTCGTACAACGCCTACATCTAGCTGGCTAGAAGACGGTGGAACAACTCTGCTCTATGGGAACTTGAAGTCAGTGAACTAAGGCACGCAGATTGGGGGCTAACCGAGTATGGATAGTATTCAACGAGTCTCCATTGAGTTCACAAACGGAATCGAAGAACATTTCCATCATGTCGATCTCTGATGAGAATAGAGGAGACTGTAATGGGCATTAAGCATGATTCAGGAAAACAGAGGTAACGCTGTACTAAGTGAGCGATATTACCACGTGTTTTATTATAAAAAAAAACGGGAACAACAACTCGAATCGGAATTACCTGTGAATAGTGTTTTCCAACCTCGCATATTAGTATTAGAGTCTAGAATGTTAATGTAATTGTAAATTTGTAATCAATGGACAATGATCCAATGATATTGAAATTTGTAGTATGTATAATGTAAAATCTATGTAATAATAGAAAAATAAAAAAAGTAATGGAATTGGAAACATCATTGAATTAAATGAGCTTTTCTTTTTCTATGAAAAATCAATGCAACTTTTTAGAATAGAAATAATACTAGGTTAATATATTATTTTACTTATTAGATGAAAGTAGGGTTGGAATTTGGAAATTCTAATTTGGAAAATATAGTTTTATATAAGATAAAAAAAATATTAATAATACTAGTAATATGATACTAGTAAAATAATGACGTTTTAAAAAATTTATATCCTTCAAAAATACATTTAAATGATAAATTTACCCTTCACAGTAAACGGTTAATAAAAGTTTTTAACCGTATTTGATGATCAAAATGCTTCATGACGGTCATTTTGCTCATCAAATTTTATCACTGATAGCGGCTATTGACTAACCCTATATCAATTACTTTTTTCTTCCCGACAAGAGAACTCCCAACGAGAACTCTTTTCATCACTACTACACTAAAGTGTTATTATCTTCTCTCGTCAATTAGAAAAAGTACTCTCTCGAATTGGCTATAAGCTATACTAAGCTATGTAATCAACTATTATTGGATCTCCACATGGCCTAACCTATTGGGATCAAGTACAAACCCATTATTTATAGTACCTTAAAAAAAATTTAAAAAATGAAGTGAAACATTTGTAATTTGACACCACTTCAACCCAAAAAAAAATGCTAGAAAAGGGGAAAGGGTGTAAACTACTTGGTGAAGCGTGTTTTCCTTAAAAATATATAAATGAGGCATCAATATTGGCAGGATAGGTCAATGAGGCAAGTGAGGGTGAACAAGGTTGCCCATGTAACAAGATCCAAGGTGAAGGGTACCTATTAACATTCATAAAGTTTGTGTTAGAGTGAATAATTTTGTCATGAAGATTAAGATGCATAAAAGAAGACGAGATTGGGGAGAGTTCGTGCAAAAGGTATCTAAATAATTAACATAAGTGCATTATAACATAAGAAAGCGAAAAATTAATTTTAATTGGAATAATAGCGTTTGAACATTATTCAAGTGGTTTCTATAATTCAATAATTCAATATGGAGAGATATGGTTTTTTTTATATGATTAGAATTATATAATTCATTCATTTATTACATAGGGGCTTAACAAAAATATCATGTCACTTACAAGAATTGAACATAGGTGGTGAAGGTAACAATCATTCCTCCCAACCACCCAAACTACATCCAATGGACATAGAGAAATATGTTATGAGTGAGTGAAATGGTTAACTTATCCTTTTATATTAAAAATAATATTATATTTTAATGATAATTAATTTAAAATTTTATATTTTTATTTAAAAATTAAAATAAATTATAGTATAAATATTTCTTATTTTTTAAATTTAAAAAAAAAAATTGTAAATTAATTAAAGTATTTGTTTATTAAAATTCTCAAACTAAAATAAATATTAAAAAAAAATATAAGATATTTAGAATGTCTTTACACAATGTTTCATTATATGTCTCTAAGAGAGAGAAATGCTTAGCTTTGTTACAATACTAATTTTCATAAAATTCTAACATGTCAAAACTATGGTGATTTAAGAAAGTTTCATTCTAAGTTTTTTTATCATAGAAATAAAATTGTATAGCAATTTAAATAATCTCTTTTCGCTCTTAAGGTCGTATAGAAAAAGTGGATCTTTTTAAGCTTTTTCAGCATAAGAATAAAATTTTATAGCAATCCAAATAATCAATCTCTCTTCTCTTAAAATCATATACATAAATGGGTATCAATAAACATTAATCATCATATATTATAAATATAATATTAATAAATTTAAAAAAAAATTCATTAAAAATTACAAATTAAAAACTAAAATATTAAAAAAAATGAATATCTAAAATAAAATAAACCAATATAAATGTATTTTGCCTAAATCAATATAAATTTATTTTGACAAGAGAAGAATTAAATTCCTTCAAATGCAAACTGTTTTTAACATAGCAAGTTTTTAAAAAATTACATCCCTATAAATTAAAAAATAAAAGAAATTTATACTTATTTTTATTTTTATATAAATTTTACTTATACATATAGTTTTAACAATGTTTCATTACAACTTAATGAAATCTTGAGCATCGGTCAACAATGTTGTGTCAACTTTTATTTTTATAAAGAGGATTCACATATTGGTTGTATATCTAAACTTATTCCTGTAAGGATTCATATCGTTTAAACTTTTTTATGTCAGGCGACATGAGGGACAGGTTTTATAAAAAATGACTAACTTTAATCAAAGTTCAAATTGGTTAGATATGGACACTTATTTATTTATTGTAACGTTATAATAAAATATTGTTAAAACTTTTTACAGGTTGAACACCGTCGTTCAGGTCGTCCTTCAAATGGATTTGACATTTTATATTATTCAGTGTTGCATGGATACAATTCTTACTGAATATTACTTTGAGACTTTTTTTTATATGCAGGGATATAGTTGGTTTTTTTAAATGTTGGTTAACAGTATTTTTTTTAAATAGTGTGAATATAGTAATCTGGTATGCAGTGGTTTTTTAATATTGGTTAAGAGTATTTTTAATTGTTTTTTAAAAGTGTGATTATAATTTTAAATTTAGTAGATAAGGTGATTATAGGGTATGTCATTGAATTGAGAGTAGTTAAATATTGTAAAATTAAGTAGGGAGGAGATGTTGAGAAGATGTTGTGAAGTATTTAGGCAATAAAGTTATTGATTGGATTTATTTTAAATTTAAAAAAGAAAATAAATATAAATATATTTTAAATTTAAAGAGTTTTTAAAAAGAGTTTATTTTTTTTAAATATAAATTTGTTATCTTAAATATTTTTAATTTCATTAAAACTATTACACTTCAAAAAAAATGGATCATTATAATATTTTATAAATCCAAATTTAAAATAAATCTATAAACTTACATATTACAATCCAAAAATTTATCTTCTATTTTTTAGTAGATAAGGTGATTATAGGGTATGTCATTGAATTGAGAGTAGTTAAGTATTGTAAAATTAAGTAGGGAGGAGATGTTGAGAAGATGTTGTGAAGTACTTAGGCAATAAAGTTATTGATTGGATTTATTTTAAATTTAAAAAAGAAAATAAATATAAATATATTTTAAATTTAGAGAGTTTTTAAAAAGAGTTTATTTTTTTTTAAATATAAATTTGTTGTCTTAAATATTTTTAATTTCATTAAAACTATTACACTTCAAAAAAAAATGGATCATTATAATATTTTATAAATCCAAATTTAAAATAAATCTATAAACTTACATATTACAATCCAAAAATTGTATCTTCTATTTTTTTGCTCTATTCTAAATAGAAAAGACATGCTTTGTTTGCTTGCAATCCCCACATTCAAAATAATTAGCTGCTTGTAGAAATGCACAACAAGGAGAAGGTGTGGTTGTCATAAGTTGCTTGGCTGAAGTTATGATTCACATGAAGAGTTCCATAATTCAATTGGATGGTTATGGTTGTAGTGAATGGTTAAATATACCAATGAGTTAAACTTGAAGAAATGTTTATATTTTGATAGAGTTAGAGTTAAGATACATCTATACTAATATAGATTGAGGTGAGATATTATATGATTTTAAGAATTATAAGATTAGTGAAAAATTATTTTAGTTTTATTTTTTTTCTACCTAAAAAAATCATAATTATGTTAAGGAAAATAAAATTACATTTTTAAGATGCCATCATGATATTCATATACATACATAATTGAAACCAGTCAAAACTAGTCCAACAAATATGATACATAAAATTGTTAAATCTTACATCCTATACCAACCAAAAAATGTCATAAACAGATAGCCAATATTGATCATTATCTCACACTAATGGATTTACAAAGGACAAAACTGAAAGATTTCAGTATAGTTCGTCGATACCGATACCCCTACTATTGTAAAATCTGAAAGACAATAAGTCTCCAAAAGTTCGCTGATCAAAACAAACAACAAGAAACCAAAGTGCTTCCAGATATGGAAATAAGATTTGCCAAAGTGCTTCCAGATAGGAAAATAAGCCTTCAAATCAAAGAACAGATTTCTCATACATCACAAAGAGAAGGCATGATAAAAACAATTTTAGCTCCCATTTACATTTTCAGATATATACCAAGTACCTTCTTGCATGAAAGATCCAGAATTGGCTAGCTCATCGGCCTTTATATTACACTCTCTGTACACATGCTTAATGGTCCAATTACCCACCTACCCACCAGGCATTATTATCTCAAAAGAGAAACCAGCTACAAATTATGATCATATTCTGACCATTTAACCACTTTACAATAATCTGGGAGTTTCCAAAAATCTGTCAAACAGTGATACCAGGCCCCACCTCCAGCCATAGCAAGAGTTTAAGAGCATTAAGTTCAGTTTCAGCAAAATTATTCGCTCTCTGCCAAAGAACTGCTTTAAAATTAAACCAATATTGATCAAAATTAAACCAATATTGATTAGAGAAATAAAGTAAGCCCCTGCTCCACACAACGTCCAGATCACTCTGGACTGCTCCATCTAAATAAGCCCAAGGAATAGAGTAATCATCCTCTTCAACTATCACCTGAAGAAGCTAAATCTGCACTTTATCCTAAGGAAAGTATCTAAGAATACCTTGACTTTGAAAAGCACATTGAAAAAAGAGGAATAAACTTGTCTTCAAAACAGCTTAGCAAGATGTCTTGCTAGCCAAATTCTCCAAACAACTATAAAAGGAAGGATTTGAAGTCTGCAAAAGAATCATTTAAACACCGAATCTTGAGACAGTTCTCCACCGAATCGCTGCACCATAAATTCACCAAATTTAAGGGCTTGTTAATCTCAAACCAAATTTGATTCTTTCTCTGACCTGCAGAGGTAACATCTACCCGGCCCTGATAGATTTTTCCTTTGAAAAACGTCCCCAGGTAAGAACTTTATTTGAGAGTAAAAACCACATGTACATCCTCGATTTGAAAGGATACTTATTTGGGGTGGGATAATTGGTACTCAAATAGTTTAGCTTTTTCCGTTATTTGTTTTTTAGATCTGGTTATAAAAACTGGCGGAATAGTAGTTCCACTTTATTTACTGGGGAACTATGCGGTGGAACTGTGCTCTTAGGGGTTTTGACCCATTTTAAAATGACCTAGATTGTTGAAATTCCAAAAAATAACGAAAAGAAGTTATCACACGCTCACTTATTTTAGTTTTGATTTATTATTGAGTATATTTTATTTTAACTCTTTACACTATGTCAATTAAGGCAACAGGAACAAATCCAAAATGACTTTAATATGAAGAATAACTGCTAAATGTTAATGTAAATGTGACCGAACTATGCTGCTGAACTGTGCTCTTAAGGGTTTTGATCCATTTTAAGATACTCTAAATCATCGAAATTCTAAAAAAATAAGGAAAAGAAGTAGAACTGTGCTTCCCCAAAAAATTATCACAACATAAGGGACGATTTGAATGCCAGTTATCACACGCCCTTGATTTATTATTGGGTATATTTTGTTGACAATCAGGAGTATTTAACTCTTTACACTATGTCAATTAAGGCAACAGGAACAAATCCAAAATGACTTTAGTATGAAGAATAACCGCTAAATGTTAATGTGAACGTGACGAGCATCGAATCTTGCTGTTTGCAGGGCTGCAGGCCAGCTTTTGCCAAGTATTACGTTATTCCTTGAAATCTTGATAATGAAGATGCAGAAAACTAACCACAAGCCCCGCAACTTTATTGACGTAACGTAGACAGAAAGATGAAGTTGATATTCTTGATGCCTTTATACAGTTTGACAGAATGCGTCGGCACATTGAAAACCCAGGCCCCTCGAACGTCAGAATTGCTTTACAGATGTTTATTATGGGGATTACCTTTGTACAAGTATTGGGATTCCATGACTGATTGGATTGGAGCCTCTTCTCAACCGGCACCTAATTATCTCTTTCTTTCTTTGGTACGAGCTTTCTTGAGTGCAATTTATGATGAAGGTTCCTGCGTGGAGACTCCTTGGCATTAGAAGTACTTTGAGCTTTGTATGGGTAGCTTCAATTTATTGTGCTTATGACAGAATGGGAGCTTTTCAATCCGGGAATGGAAACGGCCTGGATTTCCGTCCATGGTCCCATGAAAGCTTCAACAGTTCTCTTTCCAGTCCTTGTGAAACTTGTGGCAACAATAGCTCTGTGAATTGCTTAGAAAATGGAAGTTGCAACAGGGGGCATATTGTGGAGGCTAAGAGCTTCAAGAGACGAGAAGATCAAGAGGCTGAAGGTCCTGATCCAGGTAATGAAGGTGCTGATCCAGAAAATGTATCGGAGGCCAACGGAAGATTTCGCAGGCCCAGCTCACACCGCCACTGGATCTCTCATTTGGTGCCTAAAATCTCTATTATTTTGGTGGTAGTGACTGTGGTTGCAGTTGCAATTTGTTGTTGCGTTCACGTAACCAGGCCAGATCTCTTCCAGGCTAGGAAATCTGTGGCCCTTCCGGAGAACAACGGTGCTCAGAACATATTGTAATTTATATAATTTCATTGTATCAAGTTCAAGTTGGGTGAGTATGTTTGTTTGCTCGACTTTTCTCATCATGAAAGTGTCAATAGTTGTCCAATATACAGAGAATTTATGAAATGAATATCTAGATCTTATGCCATCTTATAATAACATCCGGAAAGTGTAAACAATTGTCTATGAAAGAGATCTTATGACATCTTGGAATACTTAGGTGAGTATGTTGGTTTGGGCTTGGAAGGAATCAGCAATCAAGATAAACTCAGGTTTGAGGATGTTTATTTAGGTGAATATACTTATTTGCTCATCTTTTTTCATCTTAAAAATGTTTCCATCTTATGACATCTTGAAATACCTTGAATGATTAGTCTACTTTTATCATCCTGAAAATGTCCCGTTCTTACAACATCTTGAAATACTTTACTTGTTTGCTCAACTTTTCCCATCCCACAATTGTGCAATGTACAGAGATCTTATGACATCTTGAAATACCTTGAATGATTAGTCTACTTTTATCATCCTGAAAATGTCCAGTTCTTACAACATCTTGAAATACTTTACTTGTTTGCTCAACTTTTCCCATCCCACAATTGTGCAATGTACAGAGATCTTATGAAATATTGGAATACCTAGATCTTATGACATCTCAGAATAACATCCTGAAAGTGTAAACAGTTGTCCAATACAGAGATCTTATGACATCTTGGAATACCCTATGGACTTAAGTTCTATGGACTTAAGTTATTCATACTAGTATGAATGTATGCTAAAAACTGTCAATCTATTCATGCAGTTATTAAAATTATTGACGGGATTTCTCAGTTTCTTCGTTGTTAACAATAAGCTTCAGATAATTGCAAAACCTATTTCACTTCAGCGAGCAGGTTTTGTTATGTATGAAGAACTTACTAGAAATCCAGGAAAAGTATTTGCTTTTTATGCGAATTGGATGGCCGATATGCCATTCCTTTTCTTGTACTATTTATTCGCCCACTGTGCAATGTTTTAAACAAATTTGGTTCGATCCGTTCTTAAAGTATCTTGCCGAAATGAGCGATTGATTTTAAATCTACGAAGCAACGTTGGGATCCCATGTTCAGATTTTCAGGAGCGAAACATTGAGATTGAATTGGTATTTTATGTTGTGTATGTAGTTGACGAGAAGAATATGGTTGTTATTTACCTCCAGTGGAACATTTCTTTTCTGAATTCTAGGGTTTGTGTTTTATTCCATTTCCTGGATTTTAATTCCTCGTCCATTTGGTGTCCTGTTGGATTGATTCATTAGAGCATATTAAAAAGAATACCAAGTACAAACTTGACGGTGCAGAAAATCATTTAGGTTTAACTTTACAGAAAGGACGAAGTACAAGATGTTGCAGAAAATAGAAATTTACATTTCAACTTTTTCAGAGCCTTGCTTTGTTGAATAAATTGGAATTTAAGATGAATCTAATAGATTAAAACAGATATGGATGTTGTGCTTATGCCTAGACCATTATAAATCTAAAATTTCTCAGTTGTACTGCTTATGCCTAGACCATTAAATATCTTAAATTAAAACAGATATGGATGTTGTGCTTATGCCTAGACCATTATAAATCTAAAATTTCTCAGTTGTACTGCTTATGCCTAGACCATTAAATATCTTAAATTCATGAAATGTTTTTGTTATCAAATATAGAGATTACGCTACAGTGTTATCAAATATATATGGAGTATCATAGATATGTGATGGATATAGACTTGATTTAGGTTTCAATGTAGTTTTAAAGTACCAATGATTAAATATATAAGAACTTAATGAATATATTATACATTTTGAAGAATAGTAAATATAGATCAATCAAACAAATAAGAGAAAAATGAACACATTGTACTGATATTTATTTCTCTAAGAGATATATCCTTGTTTGTTTGCCCTAGGAAAGGTTTTTTCTAAGTGTTTTTTTTTTATGTTATTTAGGTAACTCAAATTTTGATAAATAAATAAAATAAATTATTTTAAAGAAATATAAAAGTTATTCATTCAAAAACAATATAAATTATAAATGTGGTTTAATTTTAACAATAATTTTAATCATTTATCTTATTTTAGATATTTTAATAACTAGTATAAATTCATCTTAACTCTACCAAAAGTTGAAAGAGATCAAATCCTTTAAGGTGTAAACATTTCCTTAAATTTTGAACACTATAAAAGGTTTGTACCTCAAAGGATTGGATTGCTTTGAACTCTAAAAAAGGGTTTTTAAAAGTTTGTACCTCAAAGGATTGAATTGCTTTGAACTCTAAAAAATGGTTTTACCTTAAAATATTTGATTGCTCTAGACACTTGATAGCTATAAAAATAAGATTGATTTATGCTACTTTATTTTATTATAATGATCCTCTTTATTTAATTTTTTAGTTTTTCATTTTTATTAAAGTTATTTTTTTTCTTTCTATACGGGGGTCTAATTCTGGAAAGGGTTTTCGAAGGTTTTTTTGCAGGACAGCTGTCGCGGGTGACAGGTGGTCAGATGTGTGTGAGGCGGTACTGTTGGTACCCCATAAAGTGATAGGTGTGGCATATGACCGGTCGGGCCGGTTCTTGGGATATGACTTCCCACTATACTCGTTTTGGGGATTCACTTCTCCATTCCTCCGGAGGTGCTCGGAAAGAATACTTGACAAACAACATTTGCTCTGTCGATGGGCCTGTATCAAACCCTAATTTTCATGGTGTTAAAGCAAAGAGTCGATGGTGGTCTAAGACCCTAAAAGCCAGGGAGAAGGTTGATAGGTATGTGATTCCGGTTGGTTCGAACTTGAAACGGGTCGAGATGTTAGCCAGACGAGCGTTGGTGGGTAGGCTTGAGTTTGCCTCTGGCTCGAAGTCTAAAATTGTGGAGTGGGTTCAAAAATTCTGGCTTCCTGTTATTGGAAATATTCTGAGGATTAATATGTTGGTCAATCATTGGATACTATTCATATTCCCCAGTCCGGAGGCTTTGGCGAAGATTTTGGTAGGCACTTGGCTTTTTAAGGAGGGGTCCCTGAACCTCAAACGCTGGCATGTTTCTTTTGACCCCATCCGGGAAAGAATGGGAATTTGGCATCTCTGGATAATTATCCCCAGCCTGCCCATTGAGCTATGGACAGAATAAATTGTGATGGCTCTAGCGAATTCGGTGGGGAAATGTGTTCGAGTGGATAAGAACTCCATTTTCGGCATTGACAGACGTTATGCAAAGGTTATGGTGGAACTGGATTTGAGTTTGGGACTCCCCGTTGTCATAGAAATTGAGTGGGGTGATAAATTGTGGGTTCAACAACTGGATTTCTTCAGAACCCCTTTTAGATGTTTCCACTGTCGAGATATTGGTCATATTCGAGCTAAATGCCTTGTTCTTCTATCAAAATTGGAGTCTTCATTTCAGAGGAAGGAGTACATATCTCCAAACATTGGCCTTGTTACTCCGGCTACTACTAAAAACAGTAAGTCTAACCCCCCCCCCCCCCCCCCGGAAGCTGCTTATTCTGAATTATCTAAAGTTGATTTGGATTTCATCTCTGATAAGGAATTAGATTTAGATAGAAGAATTTCAAGGGGTGAAGTCCAGTTAAGGCATGGTTTATCAAACATTCCTTGTAACAAGTCGCCTGTCTTTGTTTCTGTGTCGGAACCCCCTCCGGTTGTTAGAAATCTTGAGAAGGAATTGGAGGTTGTTGAATTGGATGTCTGTCCGTCTAGTCGGGGTATTGAACCTAATTCTGTCCATATTTCCAATGAAGGGTTTTCATCTGTCTCTATCTGTTCCACCACTTTTCCATGCCTCTGCTGAGAATTCCCAGGGTATTGAACCTGTTTTGAGAGAGCCGGTGGCTGGGGCCGAGGATATTGCTAGTATGAGTAATCATAGGTCAAAGGATAATGTTGGGTTTTCTCCTCTTCCCATCTACTCCAAAAATCCCTCCCTGAACTCAGTTGTTTTACCTATTCATTCCCCCAAATTCCAAAATGTTACTATTCGTAGGGGGAAAAAAAAAGAAAATTGCCCCTGATCCGGACCCTCAAGAGGATGAGGGTTTGGCTATGGTTGAGGGGGTGAGTGTTGATGATTCTATATCGGGTCTTAGAGCGAAGATGCCCATTGATAATATTTCTTAATGTATCTTCTCTCTCTGAATGTCCGTGGGTTGGGTGGGGTTTCACGAGCAAGGGCCCTTACCAACCTCTTCCTTTCTACTTGCCCGGGTATTGTTTTACTTCAAGAGACAATGTGTTCCTATTCTGATGCTATTATGAAAATTGGGGGTTTGTTGTCGAGTTGGGAGGTTACAACTACAGACTCTTCTGGGCTTTCTGGTGGTTTGGCGGTTGCATGGAATCCCCAGCTGTTCGCGTTCAAAGCTTTTAGGACAGAGTGGGGGATTTTATTGGAAGGTTTTTGTATTGGACAAAAGTTAAATTTATATGTATTTAACTGTAATGCTCCCTATACTAACAGACAGATTTTTTGGGACTCATTAGTATGTTCTGGGATATTAAATTTAGAAAATCTTATATTTACAAGTGACTTAAACTTCACAAAGTCACCTTCTGAAATTTGGGGGAAAAAAGCTAGATTGGATCCTTTGACAGATTATTTCTCTAAGCTTCTGGTGGACAATGAGCTAGTTGATGTTTATCCTACAAAGATGATGCCCACCTAGACAAATGGCAGATGCGGTGGAGAAGGGATCCATAAAAGACTAGACAGAGTTTTAGTGAAAGTATCTCTGCTAGAGAATTTTCTGAGATATAGATCATGGGTAAAATTCTCTGATCACTGGCCAATAGTATTTCAGTTTGATGAATATGGTTTGAAATCAAAAACTCCCTTTAAGTTCAATAATTCCTGGCTGTTGCAACAGGATTTCTGCAAAATGGTTAAGGATTTCTGGCTTTCAGTGAATGTTGATGGAGATAACCCCTTGGTTTTGTTTTGCAATAAAATGCAACTACTTAAGAGAGAGAAGTCGTGGGATGGATAAAGGCTCGCAAGGAATCTGACAAGATGGAATTGTCACAGTTGGAGGCTGAAATTCAGAAGTATTATTTGGCAAATATCAAAGGTGAATTGAATGAGGACGGGTTTGATGTGGTTAAGAAATTTGAGAAGAAAAAAGAGGAGGTCCTTTTACAGGAGGAAATGGAATGGAGATTGAAGAGTAGGAATCTGTGGATTCAGCATGGTGATCGTAATACAAAACTTTTTCCTTCCTATGCTTCTTCCCGTCGTAACATGAATTCTATATGGGAACTGGAAAATATGGAGGGTAACATTATCTCTGGGGGTGACTCATTGAAAAATGAAGCTGTTAATCATTTTGGCAAAATATACAAGGATGAAGGTAATAGTGAACTTCTGGATCATATTAGAGTGGCATAACTATTCCCTAGGTTTTTTAATGAGCAAGAGGCTGCTGAATTGGGGAATGAAGTTACCCTTGAGGAGGTGGAGAAAACTCTGAAACTCTTTGCCAGTGAAAAAAGTCCTGGACCGGACGGTTGACTTGTTGAAATCTACACTCATTTTTTTGATATTATGGGATTGGACATTTTGAGAATGGTGGAATATACTAGGTTGCATGGTTTTACTACTGGGCACTGAATTCTACCTTTGTAACCCTAATTCCAAAAAAAGGTAAACCTACAAACTTTGGGGATTATAGCCCCATTGCGTTATGCAACTTAGCTTATAAATTGATGTCCAAAATCATTGCTCAAAGGATAAAAAATGCTCTCTCTGAACATATCACCGAGGAACAGTTTGGCTTCTTGCATAATCGCCAAATTCATGATGCCATTGGGACTTCTCAGGAGCTTCTACACACCATCAAAGCTCGGAAACAACATGCCATGCTGCTGAAAATGGACCTAGAAAAGGCCTATGATTGGGTCAACTGGACTTTTTTAAGACTGATTTTGATTCAGATTGGTGTTCCTCCGCTAGTGCTCAATTGGATTATGAACTGTGTCACAACAGCTAGCAGTGTTGTTTTGATTAATGGCTCGCCCTCTCCCTTCTTTAAGTGCTCCAGGGGACTACGTCAAGGATGTCCATTGTCCCCTTTGTTGTTCTTGTTAGTAATTGATGGGCTCAGCAGAATGCTGAACTTTGCAAAAAATGAAGGATTGATCAAAGGCATCGAGATGGGAGTTGGCTGCATTTTAACACATCTTATCTTTGTTGATGATGTATTATTGGCAGGATTAGCCACTGTGAATGAGTGGAGGGTTTTCAGAAACATTATCAACACTTTCTGTAGTGTCTCTGGTATGAAGGTTAGCAGCTCAAAATCCAGCTTCCACTATTTCAATGTGAATTCAGAGAGAAGATGTGAAATCTCTAACATTATGCCTTATAGTTGCTTTCAGTTAGAAGATGGACTCAAATATTTGGGGTTCTTTTTTAGACCCAACAATTACCAGATTAAGGACTGGTGGTGGCTTCTTCGAAAGGTTGAAGCTCGTATTTCACATTGGGCGTATAGAATGCTTTCTGTAGGTGGTAAGCTTACTCTAGTTAAAGTTGTTTTATTGGGGATTCCTGTCTATTGGATGTCACTACTTGAAGTCCCAGCTTTCATTTTAAATTTCATAAGAAAGTTAATCTTCAATTTTCTGTGGACCGGAGGTACAAATCGAGCAAATCTGGTTATGATTGGGTGGGAGACTCTTTCCCGGCCTGAAAAAATTGGGGGTTGGGGGGATAAAAGATCTTGGTACTTTTAATATGGCTCTCAGAATTAAAAGTCTATGGAGATGTCTTTTTAATTCTTCTCTTTGGTCCAGGGTTATATTTGCTAAGTATATTAAAATGGATGTTATTTCCTAGATCAGAAATTCGATGCCTCTTGGGGGTGGTATTTCTCCTATGTGGCGTGGTCTGCATAAAGTCTCAAGCTGGATATTGGGTGATTTGAAGTGGCAAGTTGGGAATGGTGAAGATATCAGGATTGGATTGGACAATATTTTGGGTATGGAGGATTCCTGTCATCTTTCCTTCAGATTGAGGGAATACTTGAAAATTTATGGGTTGACAAATCTAAATAGTATCAAAAACAGTGATGGTGATTCTTATTGGTACAAATCCAATGATTTGGGTTTGGTTGGAAATGATGCACATGCTTGGGATAATTATGTCCATGCCCTTAATTCTGCAGGTTGTATATTGACTACACAATTAGATAAATTGGTTTGGTGTGGGAATGGAAAATCAGGTAGGGTCACTACAAAAACTGCTTATGACAGAATTCTGCAAGAGAAATACATATTTCCACCAAATTGGTGGTACAAGAAAATCTGGAAGTGGGATTATCCGCTTAAAATTAAGTGCTTTCTTTGGCATGCCTTTCAAGGTACTTTGAAAACTTGGGATAATCTTCTGAAGCGTGGGTGGTGTGGCCCAAATTGGTGCATCCTTTGCAAGGAAAATTTTGAAAATATCAGCCATCTGTTTGTATATTTCCCTTTTGGAAAAAGTGTTTGGAATTTCTGTTGTACAGATCTGAATGTCTATAATGTTTGGGAGGTAGGTGATTTCAATCAGTCTCTTCTCAATTGGTACAGATCTTCAAAGGACTCATTACTGTTGCCTATTTTTGTTTCTTGGGCAATTTGGTATGCCATAAATAGTGATATTTTTCAAGGGAAATGGCTGGAATCAAAGGTGTGTGGGCACATTGCTCTTAAATTAGCCCAGCAGTATTATTCTGAGAATGACAATGTGACTGGAAGGAGAATAGATCAGTTTTCATTTATAGTTGATCAACTCATCCTCTTTTTTGATGGGGTTGCTCAACATGGCATCTGTGCTGCTGGTGGAGTGATTCATTTGAATGAGGATCATCATTTTACACTTCGATTGAATTGTGGTATTGGTAACAACATGAAGGAAGAACTGTTAGCTTTGTGGAGTGTTCTGAAATGTGCAAACATTTTTGGACTTGTAAATGTGAAGGTTTTTAGTGACTCTCGTGTCACAATAAAATGGGCAGCTGGTGAATTTGAGCTTAATGTTTTGACTCTTAATCACTGGTGCAATCGCACAAGGGAGGAAATTGGAAAGTTCGAGCACATTACTTTCAATCACATATATAGGGAGCATAATGATATGGCTGATAATTTATCAAAGACTGCTCTATAAGGTGCTGAAGGTCATATGTTATGGAAAGAATGGATGGATTCCTTTCTGCTGGACAAGGGTGATGTTTCCTTTTTTGACTAAGTTTATTACAGTCCTTAGACTGTTGTTTGTTATGTATGACAAGTATGCTGGACTGGCAAGCATTTTTGTATATATTTTTTGAGCTGATAGAAGACTTTGAGCATTTTGATATGCAGCTATGAACTTGAAGAAAAAACCTTGTTTCATAAGGTTGAATATCTTTGTACTATTTGATTCTATGAATAGCAATAGTACTTTTTTTTCGGTTGAAAAAAAAAAGCTATAGAAATCACCTCTAGGAGATATGGTTTAAAATGCAAGCAATTACTTTATATGGAATGGTCATGACTTACAAACTCATTTATTACAAATAACAAAGAAAAGTATCAATGAAATTCAAACATTATTATTTTTAAGTATTATATTATTATTACTTTATTTTTAGTTTTATAAAATATTTTATAAAGCTAACATATGGAAACATATATTACAATCTATTTAATATTGACGTGTAAAAATTAGTATGGATCTATTTCTTTTTTTCTTCAATAAAATATAGTTCTATTTCATACTTGTATTTATGTTTGTAGAATATAATATAACTTTTTTAATTTTAATTGGGAAACTATATTATATATTCATTTGTATTATTTTTATTTTCTTTTTGAGCCTACATGTGTTACAAATGCTTTTCAACTCACGTGCCTGGGTCTATTTCATACTTGTATTTATGTTTGTAGAATATAATATAACTTTTTTTAATTTTAATTGTGAAACTATATTATGCATTCATTTGTATTTTTTTATTTTTTTTAGCCTACATGTGTTATAAATGTTTTTTATCTCACCTCCCTGGGTTATAGAAATAAAGAAGAATAAAAAACTTTGAACTTAGAAATTTAATGTTGCATTTTCAAAGATGATTTAGAAAGCACACGAATCCACTAATGGTAGCTTTAGTGATGACCACAAGGGGCACTAGTTTTCTTATAGGATCAATTTTCTAGTTAGAAAGATTGAGGGTGAAACGGCTTTTTGATCCTAGACTAAGACCTAAATATGCATCTTGCTGAAGTGGAAGTCATCCTCTTTATGGACCACCATCAGGTCAGGTCATTTCATTTCAGGTGGCATAGTTTTCCTTGAATAACAGTGAGTGCATTTGGGGATAGCAACAAGTGATAGTTGTCCTTAATGACACCATTAAATTATGATATGTTTTTCCACCTTCAAAAAAATATAAAAATTAAAATTAAAATAGGAGCAAAAATGGTTTTATGTTAATAAGAATCATGCATAATTCATCAAAATCAACTTTTTATAATATATGTTAACATTGGTAAATTTCTTCTCAAAATTAATGATTAGTCTTAATTAAAGTGAATGTATATATATTACTAAATAAAAATAAATAGATAAAATTTCAATTCAATTTCAAAATCATTTAAAATGGTTTTTTTACGATGATGAAGATTGATCCACTGAGATTAACATTGGTTTATTAGACTTTTAAAAAGGTAGGAATCACTTGGATTTCTTTAGAATTTTATTTTTGTGTTATATAAGCTTTAAGATAAACATTCTCAAATCACCATAGTTGTATGGATTAGGAAGGTCAATATTGTAAGAAATGCGAAATTGTGATTTAATGTGTGAGTACAAAGGACATTCTAAGAGAAATTTATTTTCATCTTCAATCTGCCTTTAGTGTCACAAAGATGACAAATGCTTTAATTCCACGATGTTTTCGGAATTGTCAAGCACCATGTTTCAGTATGGAGCTCATGAGAATTTGTTCTCATTAGCTCCAATGTTGATTTTCTTCTTCACACTAGTTAAAACAAAGAGATACTTTTAATATTCTAGATCAAGAGATTTTAATATCATAATTGAGTGGGCCAATAAGAAGTACAACATTGAAAATATTGGACTTGGTCAAATCATGAATTTCATTAAGGAAAAAATCAAATCTTCGCTCTTGTGTTGGTACCTCTCCCTACAACATATTTTAAGTGAAAATCATTTGAAGAGATTTTGTACAGAAAATCCCCAACCCCGCAAGTCATAGGGTTCCCTTGGTTAGCGCCATTGAAATATCTACAAGGGACTTCTAGGTCCAGACTTGGCATCATCATCATTCTTGTTTTCTTTTCTTTTGTGATTACATGGTGCTCCTTCATGTTTTACCACCATATGAGCTACAAGAGTGATTGGGATATGTTTCTCCTAGAAGAGCGATTGGTTTCTACAGGCTTGGAAGAGATTTAAAATCTTTCACTACTAAGTTGGATATCCACCCCAGAATGAAACCTTCCAAAGTATCCAAGTTCCAACTTGATTTTAAATTTAGAACAAATTTTACCTCCTTCCAAACTTCCCTTGTATCTAGGCACATTTCACTCAGATATGGTGTGCAAATTCAAATTCCTAAGTGCACAAGGTGCATATGCTTGGGCCTACCCATCCTCTCTTAATTTTGTTATCACAAGTCAGGATTTTGTTAGCCAATGCCAACCAAAGTAAACTATTGGGCTTCAGGGGACTAGGTAATTTCCAAACAACTACCAAACACCACTTTCTTTCCTCGGAAAATTATTCATCTACCTTTGTTACATATCTTAATTATCGTGTAATCTCATGTAGTTGGATCCTTAGACCAACATAACTTGACAACATCATCTATAAATATGATGGACTCGTGAAACAATTTGTTCACATATAGAGTCCACTCCGCTACATGTGCCCCCTCTAGGCCCAACTCAGTTGTTAACTTCCACCCTTAATCTCAATCATTATGAACAACTTGTTCACCAACATTCTTTAAATGAAATATTTCCTTTGGATGGAGAATTTATACTAACCCTTTTGATAATTTATAGATCCCGTCAACCCCAAATCCAAGGGTCGTCTCCTATCCAGAATTTTCTACCATCTCCAAGCTTCTAGGATTTGCACACTCCCACCAAGGGGAAGCCTTAACTACATCCTTCCAAACAATATAACCCTCTTTGTAATTTTATAATTCTCCCTAAGTCATTCCTCCATAGTTCTTTTTCTTATGTACTTGGATTTCATCACCCTTCCCAAAGGGATTCATTATAGATTAGTCGCCATAGTTCTTTTTCTTATGTACTTGGATTTCATCACCCTTCCCAAAGGGATTCATTATAGATTAGTCGCCAAATATTCTTAGATGACAACACTTTACTAAAAGAATAAATGTTTTAAGGCCCCAACCCTATGAACTTTATGAGCTACCACACTATTCCATCTTACTAATGGAATTCTTTATGTTTTCTTGTCGATAAAAAAATGAAACATAATTTCCTTATCTTGGTCAGAATTCCTTTGGTATCCTTTGTTATAGCGAACCAATAAAATGGAATGCTTTCTAGAATAGATGTGATTAAGATTAGCTACCTCCTGGAGAGAACCACATGTTGTGTATGTTACATTTTATTAACATATATAATTTTTTGCAAAAGGATTTCATTCTAAGACTTTTCCAAGGGTGATGTGTAAAGTTAAGATGAAATCCAATTAGAATTTGCAGTCCAAAAGTTCCTGCAAGCAGCAGAAGATGCTTCCATAGCAATGCCATTTTTTATGTGGGCATTGATGTACACATATATTATCAAGGGGATCATGTTCCTTTAGTTTCTCTAATGAATAGATTAAATGGGGAGGCCATTGTAGGACATCCTATCAAAGTTTAGACCTTGGTTTTTAATATATAATTAAGACTTCCTAATAATTGTTTAGATTAATTATATCTAATTTAATTTAAAACATGTATTTTAAGATTTAATTATAGTTTGTTTAAATTAAATAAAATTTACATTTCAATAAACGTTTAGATTAATTATATATCTAATTTAAAACATGTATTTTAAGATTTAATTATAGTTTGTTTAAATTAAATAAAATTTACAATTCAATGAACGACAAGTTGTTGAATGTAATTATTATTTAAAAGGGTTAGATTAATGTGGTATTTTTCTTTCTTTCAATGAAGATCAATTAACTTGGTCTTGGAATGAGGCCACAGGGCAGGTAACTGCAAAACTAGCTTATGATTCTATTTTCTATGTTCGGCATGAGGTTGATAGTAGGTGGTGGTATTCAATATTTGGAAGTGGAACTATACTCTCAAAGTAAAATTGTTCATTTGGTTGGTGTTAGCAAATAAGATTATGACATGGGATAATTATTTGAAAAAATGGGGTCATGGTCCAAATATTTGTCTTCTCTGTTTTTCAGTGAAAGAGCTAGTGAATCATGTTTTTGCTCACTATTCTTTTGGTAAATAGATATGGAAGGAGGTGAAATATGCATTGAAAAATTATTGATCTCGGGTTTATATTTCCATTGAAAACAATCTTTCTAATTGGATTGTAGATCTCTCTTTGTCTGAGCATAAAGAGTTGCCTTTTTTTATTTGATGGGGTATATGGCTTCATAGGAATCATCTAGTGTTAGAAAACAAATTAAAAGATTTCAACATGGTGGTTAGGAACAAGGAAATTTTTAGGGGCGAAATTTCGTCAATTGGCTATTTTCTGGGCTTTTTTTCAAAAAATAAATTCACTATTTGGAGATTTTTAGTGTCTAATATCGCCTATATTTACATAAAATATGTTTTTTTATCATAATATTCACCAAAATTTACAAGTTTCAGTAGTAAATTGTATGTTTCATATTTAATATTGCCTACCTATCTATTTATATGTTTTTTTCAATCCAAAATAATTGCCTAGAATAGTATACTTAAGTATATAATAAGTATACTATTATAATCCTTAAAAAATACCCTGGTTAGGAAGGCGTTGGACACTTAAACTTTGAGTTTTATGAAGAATATCAGGTAGCCCATGTGAAGAATATCCAGTTCCCTTCTTTTGATTGGCATGGTCCTGTAGGATTTTTTTATGAAACTTGTCAAGGACAGATGGGTCAATGTGTTGTCAGTATGGTTCTTCGTGTAGATGAAGGTCATTTATTTAAGATTATGATTGGACAAGGTATTGGCACAAATTCTAGAGAAAAGCTATTGGCTCTTTGGGGATTATTATATTTTGTGAATTCTCAAAATGCATTGCGTCTGAAAGTGGTTGTAGATTCAAAGGTCATTACTAATGGGGTTTCAAGGAATTCTCATCTAGAAGTTTTTCCTTTGATTGGTGGAAGCGAAGGATCAAAATATTGCAGAATTCCTTCTTGGAATTATCCATCCTCTATGGAAGATTCCCTTTCAAATGATGCTTTGAGGGAACCTCAAGGAACTCTCTCTTTCAAAAAGTTTCAGAATGGTGAAGTGGTTTATGAAGGATCTTTGAAGGTTTTTTAATCATATTTTTTCCTTGTTTTGATTGGCAGCGAAGATAGTTTTTTGTGTATGTAAATTCAGTGTCTTATATTTGTAGGTTTTTTGGGATTCAAATTGTTAGTATGTCAAAATGGAGTACCTGTTTTGAAGGATGATGTATATTGGCTTGAGGTCAGACATTATTTTTAGATTAGTAGTACTAAAGGTTTGATGTAAGTTGGTGTATACTTTGATTCTTAATGAATATCAATTATATGGTTTTTATGTTGATATATATATAGATAGATAGATAGATAGATGAAGATAAAGTAAAAAACGACTATTATTTTCCTTAATAAAAGTGATAGCACCTTTAAAATATTTTATATATATATTTAAATAGCTAAACCTACATTTAATATTAATTATTTTAGTTTGATGATGGTGGTGGTGGTGGTGGTGGTGGTGCACTGGGACCAACTTTGGTGTATCGGATCTTAAGAGAAAAGATTACTTGGATTGTTGTAAAATTTTATTTATATGCTCAAAAAACTTAGAAATAAGGTCAACATAGTTTTGACTAGTTAGAAGGTTAGAGAAGTTTGTATTGTAGCAAAGATTAGCAAAGATTATGAAATTGCAATCTAATAAAATGATAATTTTTTTATAAAATTAGTTATTTTAAATTTCACAAAAATTATCTTTCTAAAAGTTGAATCATTAATTAATTAATATTTTTACATAAAAAATAAAATAAAAAATATTTTAAATATATTCTTAATTATTAAATAAAAATTAATTTTTAATATTGATATGTAAAAATTATTTTAAAATAAAACTAAATTTAAAATTAAATAATCGATTAATATTTGTTTTTAAACATGTTCATAATTTTTTTTGAATGAAAATGATTTTTTTTTACATAAAAAAATAAAAAATATATTGTAAATATATTCTTAATTATTTAATAAAAATTAATTTTTAATATTGATATGTAAAAATTATTTTAAAATAAAACTAAATTTAAAATTAAATAATTGATTAATATTTGTTTTTAAACATGTTCATAATTTTAAAAAAAATGAAAATGATTTTTTAACAATGATATGTGAAAATAAATTTTCAACCTAATTGATTAATAATTGTTTTTAAATATATTTCTAATTAAAAATAAAATTGATTAATAATTATTTTAAAACATATTTCTAATTAAAAAATAAAATAAATTTTTAGCAACTATATGTGAAAAATGAATATTTAGTAATAATAAATAATTGATTTATAATTGTTTTTAAACAATTAAAAATAAAAATAATTTTTTAACAAATTAAAAAAATTAATACATTTTTAATAATAATAATATGTGAAAAATGAATTTTTAACAATGATATATGAAAATGATTTGAAAAATAAAAGTGAAAATCTTCATATGTTAATTTCTTATTTTTGTTTAAAAGAATGGTAATAAATTAGTTTTTAATTCTAAAATGTTGAAGCATCTAAATTTAATACAATTATTATATATAAATAAATTATTTTTATGAAATAGGTCTATGGGGTAAAGCAATTGGTAGTGAGTAAATGAGACGAGAAGATGTGAATGAAAAATTACATAAAATAAAAATTATTTTTATGAAATAAAATAAATTTAATACCATTATAATATTTATAAATAAATAATATTTTCATGAAATAAATAATTTTTTAATTAAATAAAATAAATTATTCAAAATAATTATAATGATATTGTAAATAATTAGAGGTGATAAGCATTAGTTATGTTGAAGGATGAGAGTGGTCTTTTAATTATGTCTTTTCAAATGAGCAAGCATTCAATTTGGTGATGTCGATAATGATGACTCCGTGTGGGCAAGCAAACAATCACATTAACCAGCTAGTCCTTATCAAGATTACAAAACAAGTCCAATGAAAGGTATGATAAAAGGTGCTTGTTTTGGTTTACTTTGTTGTTTTTGGTTTATCTTAGGTTGCTCTAGGAGCTTTACTAAACCTCACAACAATGCTTTAACTTCAAAAAACCTTAACAACCTCACCATACTTAGTCAAATTCAAATGGGAGGATAGTTGGGTATCAATCAACAGCTTAGATTTAGAATATCCTAATACCCTCATACCCATTAGTTATAAGGTTCATATGGAGTGGGTGAAAGTGTTAATTTTTCCATCCAACGAACTCCAATCTCAACTTCTCATATTATTGGATCCACCAACAATTGGAAAGGGATTGAGACAAACTTTAGGACATCTCCAACCAATGGTATGTAATCTTGGGAAAGAACAACCTTCATTTTCATTTTTGAGTGACATGCATTGCAATGGAAAATCCATAATGGGTGACATCAACTCCTCCAAACCTATCAAACGAGGCCAACCCAAAATTTGTAAGAAGGAACCCCACAAGATCACCAGAGCAACAAAGCCTTGTTAGAGAAACAACCAAGCACTACTATAGGCATGTTCATGCTAACATCAAGACTAAGGTAGAGGAGACCAATCAAAAAGTGAGGGAGAAGAGGGTAACATATCATCTTGTTAGGAACCCATGTCTTTACTTTTTTAGTATATTGTTGTTGGATGCATATGCTTTGTAATCATCCCGTAGTATTTATTGATCCATAGTTTGTGTTATTGTTGTTTGGCGCATATGCTTTGTAAGTCGCCCGTAGTATTGTTGATCCATAGTTTGTATTGGCCCATGGTTTGACCCATAGTATTGGCGCCTAGACTTAGTATATAAGTGTGTGTTGAGGCCTATGAAGGGACCGTGAAGTTATTTTGTATTGAGATTGCTCAAAGGAGGTTGCCCCTCGAAGTATCCCACGATCAATAAAAGTATTATGTGATCTGATATATCGTGTATTCATAAATTAATTGTTGCAGGTTCTTCTCATCTGGTATCAAAACACTTTCTTGGGCTCATTAGGTGAAATTTCTGCCAAATTTTTTTTCACATCTGTTGCAAGTTCGGATCCAAGAATAATCCCTATCCGCTTAACTGTGGGAAGTACTTGGGCATAAGCCCTAAAAATCATTGTGAGGAGTACCATAGGTACCCCGAAGTAGCTAGCCCATTGAGAGGACCTTCCAGCGAAAAGGGCAACGACCCCTACCTGATTGATTAGTTCCCACCCGTGAGGTAACCAAGAGCTGTCATTTGTGGAAAAGCGGTTATTAGTTTTACCTGAGTTGTGGAGTGAAGGGTACTTCCCCAATACACAAGCCGTCAAACAACATTGGTGCCTGAGTGAATCCCCTGAATCGTTAGGAAGCCGAGCATACCTAGGGTCCATATCTATTTTCAGTTGTTAAATCGCAGATTTCCTCTGTCCAGAACTATTGCCGATCACTTCCGCATCATTGCAGATCCATCTATTGCCGATCAATTCCGCGTCATTGCAGATCCATCTATTGTGGATCCCTTCCACGTCGTTGCAGATCCATCTGTTGCGGATCCCTTCTGTTTTTCTGCCATATCTCCCTTGTTTTAACTCTGTTTCCCTTGAAACTTCTCTGAAACCCTTGCAATCCCATTCTGCATATTTCATTCCTAAAGACCCTATCCCAAATTCCACTTCCCAACACCCGAAATCTCACATTTGTCTATTTTTAGGGTTTGTCATAACTTCTTCGATTTTTACCCGATCACCTTCAAATTTTACCACAGATTTCCTTTCCTAATTCTGCTTCTTTGTCCCTCTTTGCCAAATTTTCTCATTCTTTCACCCCGCCTCTGAAATCCTCATTTTCTACTTCCATGTCCTTTCAACAGTGTCCAAAACCTAATCAAACCCAACTTACCCTTCCGATTTTTTCCCAAATCCAGATTTTCCTTTATTGAAACAATTTCTGTTTTTGTTTTCCTACCCACTCAAAAAAAAAAAAACTCATGGTTATGGTTGTCACCCGCACAGGAGCAAAAACTATGGAGGAAGCACTTGCAGCCATCCAAACCAAACTCCAGGATCTGGATGAAAAATTTCTCGACCTCCATCTTGAGCATTCAGCCATGAACAACAAAAGATAGTCCGAGCCTTCATCAGACAATGGGTTCTCTTCTTCCAGCAATTTTCGTGGTCCAAAGCTTGATTTTCCTCGCTTCAATGGTACTAATCCAACTGGATGGATCTATCGTGCAGAACAGTATTTCAATATGCATAGTACTTTTGATGTCAACAAAGTTCCACTTGCATCCTTTCATTTGGAACAGGAAGCTCTTCAATGGTACCGTTGGTACATCAAGGCTCATGAAGAGCCAAAATGGCCATATTTTTTCCAGCTCCTTTTGCAACGATTTGGTCCTAGTGCTTTTGATGACTTCACAGGTGCCCTCACTAAACTTTGCCAAATTGGCACTGTGAGAGAGTATCAAACCGAATTTGAGAAACTAGCCAACCACACTGAAGGATTGCCTGATGACTTCTACCGGATTTGTTTTATCAGTGGTCTAAAGGATGCAATCCGCTCTGAGGTCAAAATGTTCTATCCCAACACAATGATGGAAGCCCTGGGTTGGCTAAGTTGGAAGAAGACAAGATTGCATCCCAACAACGCTCCAAACCCACTTTTGTTCCCTTTCAAAATATGGGTTCTCAACGACCACCCGTACCTCCAGCTCCTCGACCAAATCCTATCAATCATTTGTCTGAAACAGAGATGCAGGCACGCAGAGAAAAAGAGCTTTGTTATAATTGTGATGATAAATTCACTCGGGGAGATAGATGTGTTCAGCAAAATCTCTATCTCTTGGATGTGGATTCTTCACCTGCCTCTGAAATTGGTGACAAAGCTCCAGATACAATGGATTCTTAGGTCGACATTCAGGAACTGCCTATTGACCCTCTGTCTCAGGACAACCAACCAAAGATATCTCTCCATGCTTTAACTGGAATCACCAGCCCCCAAACAATGCGGGCCAGGGGTTACTTCAAGAAACTTCCTCTTACAATACTCATTGATTCTGATAGCACTCATAATTTCATTGACCCTCGGATCGCCAAACAAGCTGATTGTTTTATCCATCCTTGCTCCAACTTTGAAGTCATGGTTGCGAAAGGGGGCACCTTACCTTGCAAAGAGAAGTGTCGTAATGTGCGTATCTCTATGGGAGATTATACCCTACGCTCTGACATGTTTTCTTTGACCTTAGGCGGATGTGATGTGGTTTTGGGAACTCAATGGCTACACACACTTGGCCCCATATTATGGGATTTTGCTGAACTTTGGATGCAGTTTTCCCCCAGTGGACAAAAACACATATTGACAAGCTTACAACCAAGGTCTCTCAGCATCATCAGTTCACATCGCATGGAAAAATTCCTTAAGAAGAATTCACATGGTGTCATCGCTCAGATCCATTCCATTCAGATGCAACCATCAGCGGTTTCCACTGCTCCTTTGGATCTATAACAAATTCTGGATCAATATACAGGTTTCTTTGTTGAACCAGTGGGATTTCCACCTTCAAGGCCAGAGCACCATCGTATTCAGCACCTTCCTGGTAGCGTTCCTCCCAACATCAGGCCTTATCGCTACCCATTTCACCAAAAAATAGAGATTGAAATGCTCGTTTGGTACTTACTGAAGCAAGGTATTATTCTCCCAAGCACTAGTTCCTTTTATTCTATAGTTCTTCTTGTCCACAAAAAAGATGGGTCATGGCGCCTCCGCATTGACTTCCGAGCACTTAATCACCTCACCATCAAGGATAAGTTTCCAATTCCAATTGTTGATGAGCTTCATGGGGCTCAAGTTTTCTCCAAGTTGGATCTTCGTTCTGGGTATCATCAAATTCGGGTTCATGAGGATGATATCCCTAAAACAGCTTTCCGCACACATGATAGCCACTATGATTTTTTGGTCATGCCCTTTGGCCTCACTAATGCTCCTTCCACATTCCAGTCCTTAATGAACAAAATATTTCGGCCCTACTTGCGGAAATTCATTTTGGTAATCTTTAATGATATCCTCATCTACAGTCAAACATGGGCTAAACATCTCCAACATCTGGATCTTGTCGTGCAACTTTTCTCTGACCATCATCTCCATGCCAAACTGTCTAAATGTGTTTTTGGACAGAAGGAAGTTGAGTATCTTGGGCACATTATCTCAGCACAAGGGGTTTGCATGGATCCTGCCAAAATCGCTGCCATGAACAATTGGCTGCATCCTCAGACACTCAAGAACCTTCGTGGTTTTTGGGGGTTGACTTGCTACTACCGCAAGTTTGTCAAGGATTATGGGAAGATTACAGCTCCATTAACTACTCTATTGAAAAAGGATTCGTTTACATGGACACATGCTACTGAGTGTGCATTTGACAAACTGAAGCAAGCTATGTGTACTACACCTATTCTAGCTATGCCCAATTTTCCCAAGCCCTTCACTATTGAGAGTGATGCTTACAGCAATGGACTTGGTGATATTCTCCTTCAAGATGAACACCCCATTGCTTTCACCAGCAAAGCCCTTTCAGGTAAGAATTTAGCTGCCTCTACATATGAGAAGGAAATGATGGCTATTTTGCATGCAGTACAGAAGTGGCGACCATACCTATTAGGGAATCATTTCTGCATCAAGACTGATCACCAAAGTCTGAAATATTTCTTGGAACAGCGTGTATCCTCCCCAGCACAACAGAAATGGGTTAGCAAACTCATGGGTTATGACTATGAGATCACTTACAAGAAGGGTAAGGACAATATTGTGGCGGATGCTCTTTCTCGCACATTTGATGACCAAGGTTCTCTTTCAACTATTTCTATGCCTATTCCAAATTGGTTGCAATCTGTTCAACAGGGCTATGTCAATGACTCTTCCTTATCTCAAATCATCCAACGCTTGACCAACAACCCTTCTGTTGTACCACATTACTCTTGGGATGGTGCTTCCCTGAGATACAAGGTTCGTCTGTTGCTTCCCCAGAGCACGGATCTTCAATAAGTTGTCTTCTATGAACTCCATGCTTCTCCATCGGCAAGACACTCTAGGTTCCTCAAAATGTATGAACGGGCACGACGTAACTTCTTTTGGCAGGGCATGAAAAGGACATTTCAACAGATGGTGGCTGAATGTGATACCTACCCGCGCAATAAGGGTGAAAAGACACTCCTTCCGGGATTACTCGAACCCTTACCCATACCTACACGTATTTGGACAGATATTTCTATGGATTTCATTTAAGGGCTCCCTAAATCTGGAGGGAAGACAGTGATTCTGGTTGTGGTTGATCACCTCTCAAAACATAGTCATTTTTTTGCTCTCAGCCATCCCTATACAGCCTCCTCAGTCGCTCAAATTTTTCTGGACCATATCTTTCGTCTTCATGGCATCCCTTCTTTCATTGTCTCGAATCATGATGCGACTTTCACCAGTCATTGTTTGACAGAACTATTTCACCACTGGCACCAAACTGAAGATGAGTTCAGGGTATCACCCACAAACAGATGGTCAGACTGAAATTATTAATAAATGCTTGGAAACTTATCTTCGTTGCTTCACCTTTGAATAACAAGTGGGAAAAGTGGCTCCCTCTCACTGAATGGTGGTACAATACCTCTTACCACACTGCCTCTAAAATGACCCCATATGAAGCAATCTATGGTCAGGCACCGCCAGTTCTTCTTCCATACACCCCCAGCAGTTCACCAGTTCAAGCAGTTGACACGGTCCTTCGAAACCACGATCAGATTCTTCGCATTTTGCGGGACAATCTTCACATGGCAAGAAATCGCATGAAGCAACAAGCTGATCAACACCATTCTGAGCGCACTTTTCAAGCGGGTGATATGGTTTTTCTTCGTCTCCAGTCATACAAGCAATCCTCCCTGAAACTCAAGGGTGTCATAAGCTCGCTCCAAAGTTCTATGGGCCATATCGAATTCTTCGAAAGATTGGGTCCGTTGCTTATAAACTGGAACTTCCTCCTTGTTCCCGCATTCATCCAGTATTTCATGTCTCTTGTCTAAAGAAAGTTCTTGGCACCAACATCCAAGGACAAACTATTTTACCCAAACTGGATAATGAAGGATCCATCCTTTTGGAGCCGAAGGCCATCCTCAATAGGTGCACTCGTCAGCTTCGCTCTCGCTCTATCACAGAGGTCTTAATTTAGTGGCATGACATGCAACCGGAGGATGCTACATGGGAACCACTCCTTCAGATTCAGCAACAATTTCCACATCTAAAGCTTTGAGGACAAAGCTTTTTCCAAGGGGGAGGGGATGTTAGGAAACCCATGTCTTTACTTTGTTAGTATGTTGTTGTTGGACACATATGATTTGTAAGTCGTCCCGTAGTATTTGTTGATCCATAGTTTGTGTTATTGTTGCTTGGCGCATATGCTTTGTAAGTCGCCCGTAGTATTGTTGATCCACAGTTTGTATTGGCCCATGGTTTTGACCCATAGTATTGGCGCCTAGACTTAGTATATAAGTGTGTGTTGAGGCCTATGAAGGGACTATGAAGTTATTTTGTATTGAGCTTGCTTAAAGGAGGTTGCCCCCTCGAAGTGGCCTGTGATCAATAAAAGTATTATGTGATATGATATATCGTGTATTCATAAATTAATTGTTGCAAGTTCTTCCCACATCTCAGGACATCAACTCTGAAATCATGAATTAGACTCCAATATTGGTTTTTTTTGCAGCAAGGGCGCTAATTAAGTTTCATGCAAATCAACTTCTATTGGCATATCAAATATGTTGTAGCTCATCTTGTTAAAAAACAACATACTTAGCAAAAGGGAATGATGGAGAAATTGGAGTTTGCGGACAAGAAGTATAAGGCCCTTATCGAACTTTCCAAGAACAAGGAAGTTGTTAGATAAGATCAACAAGAAGTAAACAAATTCCCATCTACGTGCCATCTACAAAAAAAACTTGTTGATTCCACTCTCACTTCAACATTTATTAATGTCAACTCATAATCTAATCATTTTGATTAGGTATTATAATGACTAATCTCAATTTTCCTTTTGCTTTGGTTTTACTTTATGATAGAGAAGAATAAGATTTTTCTTTATGTCAAGGCAATCAACATAAATAGTTATAGACATCGACAAAACATAATGCTCTTTGTTTAGAACTTCAAAACATCATGAATGCTTTTTAATATATTATAAGCCCTTGGAACATCATGGATATTTTTTAATCTATTATAATCGTAATTTCCCTTTCGCAAGTTACAATGGGAAATAATTGTACCCTTTTATATGTTATTAATTAATATTATTAATAAAAAACTATAAAAAGGATTAAGAAAAATAAATTATAAATAATTTTTTATTTTAATTAAAATTTAATTATATAAAAAATGGCAAAGAAAAATAAATTATTCAGACATTTTTTTATTTTATTTTAAAATTTAAGATATTTAAATTTTTTCAAAATAATCATATACATCTTACCCTAAATAACAACAAGAGAGTAACACTGTGTTTAAATAAAAGTAACAGGTAATGAGAAACGTATATTCTGTTTATTATTTTGGGTAATAAATTGGTATAAAATATGTATAATGGAATAACAGTAAAACAAATTACGAGTGTAACTATTTGGGAATATAAAATGTTATGAATTTAATAATAAAATCAATAAGTAAAATTAACAGCAAAGCTGCTTATTATCTATCTAGTAAGAAGAAAATAAAATAATAATAAAACTAATTTACAAATAAATAAATAAATTTTGCATTTATAATAAAAACAATTAGTAAAATAAATAAAAAATTGTTTTGTTGTATGCTAAAGATATATAGCTCAAGATTATAGTTAAAATAAATGTTGTTATTGTATGCTAAGGATATATAGTTCAAGATGATTGTATTATCAATTAATTATAATTATCTTTAAATAAAATAATTCTTAATTTTATGATTCATATAAGTTTAATTGAAAATACTCACTTTGACCTCCATAAATATGTTTGTTTGTTTTCATAAATTGTGATGTTAATATATTTTCTAAAATGGCCAAGAAATAGTTCATAAAAGAATAGAGTATTGCCCTTTAGTAAATTCATGTCATAATTATTTGTTTTGTTAAGTATAGTTGTGCACCATGGAAGCACAAAATATGTAAAGACATAATCGAAACAAAATACCAAACAAATTTGCATACAATATAAAGTAAGCATATTTTATAGCTTTATATATAAATAAAAAAAAATTCTTCACACAATAATTTGTGTGACTTTATACATAAAAACTTTTGTAATTATATATATATATATGAATTTTAAATTGATATAATTTTTTTAAGTTACATATAAATGAAGAGAGTAATAATACTTAAAGTATTAAAAATGTTTAATATTATAAAGTTATAGCTTATACGCATAAATATGAATAATTTGTTGTCAATTGAGTGCAGATCGGGTGGTTGGGAGGAATGTTGTCATCCTCCTCACCCAGGTTCAAATCTTGCTTTGTGACACTTGCTCCTTGGGAACCGACTTTCTATGTAATGATTGCAATTTTGGCCATACCTTGATTCTCCGGAATAGCAGGTGTTGGCATTTTCCTGATGGATGTAGCCCTCTAACAAATGGTGAACCATCATTTAAAAAAAATATGAATAATTTGAGAATGTGATATTGAAAATTTGACATTGATAAATTATCACAAATTCATATATATAATATCAAACTTTTTCAATAATTATAATTAAGTGTGTTTTCCTACTCAAAGGTTGTAAAATTGTAAAATAATGATTGGCTTGCAAAGTCCCTCTCCATGGTGCGCTTTGTTGTAGTTACAATATCAATACAGCCCACTGCCCAGGTTTCTAAACGGTCCATAATTCCATTGGCATGATCCTGATTGGAGGAGTGTGTTGCACCCTTTATCGCGTGGAAAGGCCTTGTCCATGGAACTATCGATAGCATTGAAAATCTCAATGTAGCCCACCTGTGAGACGGATTATTTATTATCTCATTAATAAAAACATGATGTATGAAAACCAAATGGCAAGCACATGATTTTGAAATTATTTTTTATTTTTCAAAATTCCACATCCCAAACAGGGATATTTAGTCAATTCATTGTCAAATCATAGTTTTAGCCAATCATAAAATAGAAAATTCAATTTTAAAATATTTAATAAAATCGTTTTCATTTTCAAAATATAAAATTTAATATAGAATTATTAAAAAACATTTGAAAATATAATAGTTTTTGAAATTATTAATACAAAATTCAAACTAATAAATAGTAGTAACCGATTTGCTCATCTGTAGGTAATAATTATAAGAGAATAAGTTTACAAGTTTTACATATTTTTGGAGCAAAATAATAAACTCTTATTTTATATTTATAAAAAATTCATAAATATTTATGAAACTCTTTTATAATTTTAAGTATAATAATATTTATTAAATAAGTATTTTCTTTGTTATATTAAAATTTTTGACATTTATCAAATCTTTATAGCACGGTTGGTTTTTTCAAATCATAGATAGCAGCTTATATATATTTTATATCTAGGAATTTTATTAGATTGTGTCAGGTAGAAGTAAATTGTGCTTTTTTAAGACATTAGGTGTGATGAATGCAACATAGTAGTTAGAATGAAGCATTCTACCACATGATTGGCTTACCTATCATCACAAGAAATAAGGAAGGCGGTAGAGCCGCCACTCAATTATTGAGAAAAATTGAGTATGAAAGAGAAATAAGGAAGGCGGTAGAGTCGCCACTCAATTGTTGAGAAAATTTGAGTATGAAAGAGAATGGTGAAAAAAGAAGGGAAGAGCCACTAAATTAATTTTAAAGTCTTGCTTTTAGTGTTGGACATAGGTTATATTTATGTGGTGCTTTGATTAAGTATCGAGGGCTCATTTTACAAGAAGAAAAGTAAATAAAAACTGGAAGGAAAGGTAAAATAATTTTCTAGTTACTCTATGTGATTTACCTAAAAATGGAATGGAAGAAATAAAATGGATGTGACAGTTAGATAAAGGAAAAAATATACCAAAAAAATAAGGATTGAAAAACTTATTGAAGAACAACCCAGAGTTGAACCTCTCACAATGCTCCATAGTAAAAAGGTCTTCCTCATTAAAATCTATCAAACATATATTGAAAACATATTAAGGAATGATAGATCAAGAGTGGCATCAGTGATGAGGTGCTCCCTTGTAGTTGGTGTGCTGGAGATAGATTGAAGAAACTCTAAAGGAAAGGACCTTAAATCCAATCTAAATTGCACAACCGGAAGGAACCAAACCAAAAGAGAGGAGAAAAGAGTAAGAAGAATCCTATTTTGTAAGAGGAATGGTGGAGATAATCAGTCCAAGTATCTCAAGCGATTGAGAAGAAAGATGGGGAGCTTCAACTTTAAATATGACAAAGTAATTGTAATATTTTCAATCAAATTGGGAACACTTCAAAAAAACATATAGAAATAACGATACTATCAATAAAGAAACCACACAAGTCTAGAATATGAAAAATAACCATTGACTAAAAAAACAAGTATTCTTAGCTACTCATTTGTGAAAAGGTTAATTAAGGAAGGACCATTAAAACATGTAATCCAATGTGAGAAGAATGAAGATATCATATCATCTTTCCACATTAAGTGTATGGAAACACAATGTATGAAATCCATACCCTACAATGACCAATCAAATCACATTATTGGTTCATTATATATATATATATATATATATATATATATATATATATATATATATATATATATATATAATGTCTTTTTATCAATAATATAACAAAATAATTATGCTTCTTATTAATAATTTTGGTGTTGTAGACATCATCACAATGAAAGTAACCCCACAAAGAAGACTAGCTCAAGAACGGGACTATGTATGCCTTCTTCCTTTTTCAAATAAAAGATAGGAAATAACTACTCTACATGTCCATCAAAGATCATAACAAGATCTATTAGAATAGTAGGATTTGTAGGATTTGTAGGTACATCAAACCTCTAGATCTTTTGGAAATAGTCAATTGATAGTCGAATAGGAGAGTCCACTGGAAGGTCAAGTGGGTGGTCGACTAAGGAGTCGACTAGGAGGCCAATTGAATGATCAACTAAGGAGTCAACTAGTTGAGTAGTTAGAATAGAAAAGTCAACTAGTTTGTAGAAGAAGGAAAAAATGAGTTCGTTATGCATTGGCCTAAACAATCTATGTGGACCTCATCTTCCTCACTCCCAGTTACATCTTAATGCTATAATATGGTCCCATGGGTTGATCTATACTGCAATGTGTGAATATAATGATTATGTGGTGTGTATGCAAATATTTTGGCTTCTTACACTTCTTTGTATGCTAGGTTATGCTCAGTTGTGCTCAAGTGTTCTAACGTTGTCTTTAGATACCACCTCTCTCTCTCTTGGAAATACTAGTTCTTTGGTAATCTTGTTAATCCTTTAATTCTCCAACATGGTATCAGAGCTAGTGGTTTGAGATCTAGCCTAATTTATACGAGTCTTGTGAAGGCTATTAGTACTCCCAATGAGTGGAACCTATTTTGTAGATTAATTCAAGGTTTCAACTTCCACATTCAATATGGGATTATGTCAGTAAATTGATAGTATGGGATCCATGTCAAAGCCTAGGGTCTTGAATGGCCATAGTTATGGAATTTGGGCAAAAGATATAGAAACATTGTTGAAGAGTAAAGCATTGTGGAAGTTTACAAAAACTATGGTTATAGATCCAAAGGATGATCATCAAAAAAAATTCAACGACAAGAAGAATGATCATGAGGTTGTAGGAGTCATAATAACCTACATCTCTAAAGAGATTCACTTTCGTATAAGAGAGATTAACTATTGAATGTTGTCTAGAAGAAGTTGAAGAATTTGTTTGAAAGAGTTGATCTCTATGTATCCTCTCTCTTTTGAAAGAACTGAAGATTATTTGGCCCTTGTGAAGGAACTCCAATTGAAATTTGGTTGAATGCAAAAAATATTTTCATAAGTTAGTTAGATCATAGAAATCATCATGATGAATCTAAAGACATTGTATAATGTGTTATGTTCAACATTTTATTCTAGTTGGACCACCAATAAAGCTGATGGTAAATATTATACATTTAACTCTTCATGTGGTTTATTGATTAAGGTACATGAAAAATTTCTTGATTAAAAGAAACTCAAGGTGAAACAATAGGCCCATTTGCTAAAGAAACATCGACAAAATCACAAAGAAAGAGGTCAACAAGAAAATTAACATGACTATGTTGACTAGACTAACAAGAAGAAGCATGGTGATTAGATTTTGACTAAGAAATGTAGAAAGAAAAAGACCTATCTCTATTGCATAAAATTGGTACATATGGAGAAGGCTTGTTGGTAGAAAACCAAGGACCTAGAGAAGAAAGTGAAGAAACTTGAAAGAGATGTGTCGAATAGAGTATTGACTAGCCTGCAAAAATTAAAATTAGAAGGTAAGGTAGATAACTAACTTTTTTGTTAGTGCCTCTCAAGCCTTGCATGATCATATTTCTCAAAGTGAATGGATAACTGACTTTACTTGCACCCATCACATGGCTAAGGATGGTTCTCTCTTTTCTTCATTAAAAGAGGCTACAAAAAAAGAAATATTTGTAGCAAATGATTATGCATTTACTGTTGTTGGTTGTGATAGTATTGAATGTCAAAATGATGTGACCATTACTGTGTATCATGTACCTAGTATGAGAGCAAATTTGTTTTGAAGCACCCTAACTAACCCAGACTAGCAAGAAAATCAAGTTTTGGCCAGATTGGTTTGTTGTGAAGGGCACGAAGAACAATTTACTTGTGGTCATCAAAGGTTTCTTCAACCCAAAGGATTGATTATATAAGTTCTCTAACCTTCCCATGAAAGACCTAGGACCGTATTCACCCATATCTCACATTAACAACCAAAATAATGGCATGAACAACTTGGACATCTAAATTTTTGAAGCTTGAATCTAATGGTAAAATGCAATATAGTTGTTGACCTATTGGAAAGTGTTCCCCTTGATGGAGTGTGTGAAGGATGTATGCTTGGAAATCATCATGTTGCATATAAACCATGGAATCTTGGAGAGAAAAAAACTCAATTGGAACTTGTCCATAGTGATCTATGTTCCATGAACAAACCATCATTAGAAAGGTATGTATTGACCCTCATTAATTAATTTTCCAGGTATACTTGGGTGTATTTGTTGAAGAAAAAGAGATGAAATAAATAGAATTTGTTTCTCGAGTATGAACAATAGTTCAATTGTTGAATATCCAATTTAAGTAGGACAACATATTATAATCCATATAGGGTAGTAATAAAATAATATATAAATGATTGAATGGTAAGAATGTTGATGATACAATGACCATGTGACGATGTACTTATAGCATTGACTAGTCGCAATGGTTGGTAGGTCATGCCATTTCAATAGGTCATGTCTTTTAGATAGGATGTGTCATTTCATTATTATTAATTGTTAATTATCATAATTCTTATTTATATATTTCAAATTGTATATTTATACATTTATGTTTGTTACACTGACTTTGAAAAGTTCAAGGAATTTAGGGCATTTATTGAAAAACAATGCAATCAATGTGTGAAATGTTAAGATCTGTTAATAGAGAAGAATTTGTGAGTGAGGAATTTGATAATTACTTGTCACATAATGGTATTGCTTGGAAGAGATCTATAACTTATACACCTTTGCAAAATATCACCTCTTAAAGGAAGAATGAGTTTTAGTTGAAATGGCATGTTGCTTGCTTCAAGCCAAAGGACTGTCAACTAAGTTTTGAACAAAACTTGTTTTTACTCAAACTATTTGTTAAATCCGGTTCAACTAAAGTTCTATGAGATGGGATTCTAGTTTAAAAAAGGAGCAGAAGGAAACCCTAAATTGAACACATCATAACCTTTGGATTCATAGTGTGCGATCATATTCTAGATGATAGAAGGGAAAAATTGGATGCGAAGATGGCATGCTTGAATCATGATGGGATACTTTGAAGAGTCGAAGACCTACATATTATTTGACCTTGTCAAACAAGAGATAATATACAAAAGAGATGTTTCCCTTAACAACAAGACCTCACTGTATCAATCTATTGGATTCTTCTCCTAGACTGATGAATGGTGATCCATTGGAAATTTTAGGGAACTATGGATTCATTGATTTCCTCATAAGACCATTCACTTGACAATTGACCTTACACAGTGGAATAAACTACAAATTTTGGGATTGTTGTTTATTCCCCTAATGATGATCTTGGTACATCATCTCCTTCAACAATTAGAGCTTGTATTACTAGATGCATTGCCAAGATAATTGAATTTGTTGGAGTTTATGCAAAGAACATCAATGACTCAAGGAAAACCAAAAGACAAAAATAGTTGCTATAATGGAATGTGTGCTAGAAAAGTGATCTAGATAGATATGCAAATACACATGGTTGACCTGAATGAGAAAATTCTATGGTTAATGAAAAACATTCCTTAAAGAAGACTGACAAATGGGATTTAATTCATCAACTGCATGGAAAGAATGTGGTGATATGTTGATAGGTATACAAGACCAAATTCACCTCTGAAGGCATTTTTGAAAGGCATAAGGCTCAGTTGGTGGCTAGGGGCTTTCCTCAACAAAAAGGCATAGTCTACATTGAGACCTTTGCATCAGTTGCAAAGATGAACTTGGTTCAATTGATTCTCTGACTTATTGCTCACTTTGGACAGGAGGTACATCATGCAAAGTGTTTTTCTTCATGGTGATCTCACTGAAGAAATATATATTAAGTAACCCCCTAGTTTTGAGAAGGATGAAGTCTTGTGTGCCCACTAAAGAAATTTATGTATGGTTTGAAATAGGCCCCCAAGGCATGGTATGAGAAGTTTAAATATTTTTTCCTCAATATTAGTTTCAAACAATGTGATTCGGATCATAGTATTTATGTATTAAAAGTAAAATATGAAACATAAATTGTTACATTGTGTGTGGATGACTTAGTCATTACTAGAAGGATTGCTAAAATAATTTTGGTTTTGAAGAAACAATTAGAAGATACATTTGAAATCACTGATATTCGTTTGTTGAATTTCTTTTTGGGCATCCAAGTCTTATAGATGGATGATGTTATCTTTCTTTCTCAACCTAAATATGTGTTAAATATTTTACAAAAGTTCAGGATGGAAAACGGTAAGCCTTGTCCTACACCTTATCAATTTGGAGTGAAGCTAACCAAGCAGTGTGATTCTTTGAAAGTCGACGCTACACTCTATCAATAGCTATTCAGTAGCCTTATTTATTTAACTCGTTTTCGACCTAATATTTCCTTTGATATCAATTCAATTGATTGGTTTGTGCAAGATTTGTGAGAAAGTCATCTTAAATTCACAAAGTGAATTTTTCGTTATATCAAGGGAAGTTACCAACTTGGTATAAAGTATCGCAACAACAAAGTGAACTAGTTAGTCAGTTACACCATTTCAAATTGAGTTGGAGATGGAGATAGCAAGAAGTAAACATTTGGCCAAGTATTTCAACTTGGTTATGGACCCATGGCTAGTCTTGTATAAAGTATAAGGTGGTTTCTTTATCAACCATGAAAGCAAAATATCATGGCATAGTGCATGATGACATAGAGGTCATATGGATTCAACATCTTATGGGTGAACTTGGCTTTCCAAATGAGACATTGAATATGATATATTGTGATAATCAAAGTGCTATACAAATTGCAAGAAAACATGTTCCACACAATAAACTGAAGTTGGTGGAGCTTCATGGTCGTCATTTGAGCCAACTGGTACAAAAACATGTTATGAATATCATTTATTGTAGGAAAAATGATTAGGTTGTTGATATCTTTATGAAGCCATTATTAGAAGTTAAGTTTGTTAAACTTCATGCTATGTTTGGGCTTCAAGAAGCTACACTTAGGGGGGCGGGTGTAGAAGTAATTTCACCTCGTGAATCTACATAATGTTGTGTTGATGGGAGGGTTTTGGAATAACAAGTTTTGCAAATTCATCACACCTCTATATCTTCTAGAGATAGTAAGTCAACAATCAAAATCCAACTAGGAGAGTCAATTGGCAAGTCCACTAAGAAGTCGACTAGGTGGTCGACTAAGGAGAGATAACTAGGAGATCAATTGAATGTCCGAATAAAGAGTCGATTGGTCAAGTAGTTAGAATAGAACAATCGACTAGTGCACAAAACAAGGTAGAAATTAAGGAGTTCATTATTCCCCCCAAAGAATTTATGTAGACCTCAGCTTCCTCACTTCAAGAGAGTTGGTTACATCTTTGTGTGGTCTATGATGTAGTGTGTGAACATAATGAAATATGTGTTTTGTATAGAAATGCTTTGGTTTCTTACACTTCATTATATGTTGAGATCTAGTCGATTATGCTCAAGTGTTGCAATGGTGCCTTTAGACACCTCCTCTCTCTCTAATCTACTTAATTCTTTGATTCTCCAACAAGATCAAGCATATCTTAATCAAGATTCCTTCACATACAAATTACTTTTTGTATTCCATGTACAATCAAATTTTATATTCACCATAACCATAAGAAAATACAAAAGAACATTCAATCCATAGCAAGAAGACAAATATACTCTATTCCAATCAATTAACGCAATCCCTTGTGATAATATAATTCCTCATGGGTCTCATATCTTAGAGGTTCTTATTCAAACATATGAGATAACCTTTACAAGCAATTCCGATGTAATTCAAATGTTATAAAACAAATTCATAGTTAAATTTCACTTATGGATGATATCAATATGTATATAGGGATACTTTACACCTAGAGTTCATCTTGATAAGCATACTCTATGCATGCCATTGAAATATCCACATCATCACAAAGTCCATGATCAGTTGTTGTGTTTTTTATCACCTGCTTAATCTCATATATCACTGGGAAAACTTGTCTAAGGCATTTTAGCAACATACAAGCAAAGACTGGGAAAACATGTGGAAGACATTTTGGCAACATCCAAGAAAAGGCAAACACAACTACAAGAATCCTTTCAATATGTTAAGCAATCACAATTTTTCCTTTTGTTCTATTAAGTTTCACAACTCCCCTCAACAAACATGAGTGAAAAAATAAAATTATCTCATTTTCAAAAACTGAAAAATATCCAATGCAACCCCGCACCAAAAACAAATGTATCTCCTTCCTTTCCACAATCCCAATTCCCTTTGGTGCTCACTTTCCCCTTCCCCAACTATAGAGATATGTAGTAACATTAAGGTAGTAGATTTAGAGAAAACAAGGTGGTAGGGGGCATGAATATCCTATTATAGGAAGATGAGCCATTTGTAGAGCAGGGTACAACTCTTGCTATGAAGTAGAACATGAATTGAACACGATCCATAGAAAATTTGTTCAAAATTAGGTGTTCTAATAACTTGAGGATGGCAAACAAAATGGGTAGCTTCAGCGCATATTAATATTGCTGGCAGAGTCCTGCCAGACATCATTTGTTAGGCATCTAAAGTATCTAATGACAACCCAACTTATGGTTCCTTATAAGTTCCAACTTTTCACTATGGCAAGTGAGACTATGGACATTTGCTCCTCTTCTATCTCATGTACTTGTGTGCATACCTTACCTCCTTTATTTCACCAGATAATATTTCTAGCTCTACACAAATATTCTCCAATTATGGAGTTGATTTGTCTCCTACAACAAAAGCACACATCTTGTTATTGACCTCAATCTAGCTGCACCCTGGCATCTTGTTAACCCCCTTGTCTTTCATCATCTGTCTCACATTTTTGAGGTCATCCCACCTGCCAGTTGCAACATAGATATTTGATAGCATCACATAATGTGTAGCATTTTGAGGATCTAATTCTACAAGGTGCTATGCCACATGCTCTCCTTGCTCTACTATGTTATACATTCTACATGCATTAAGCAAAGATTCCCATACAACAGCATCAGGTTCCATAGGTATTATATTGATAAAACCCGGTGCCTCATCCAAGTGCCCTGCACGACTGAGGAAGTCAACCATGCAACAATAGTTTTCTACTGTATGCGTTATGTGATAATATTGACTTGTGCATTGAAATAAAATTAAAAATTTCAAAACATGTCACATGCATATTTCTTCATAATTCAATGATTCGTTATTCATTCAACATTTACATTGGAACATAAAATTTGATATCAAGTGAAATTTATATTATGATTCCATGGCATTTCCAAGCATGAAATAGAAAATACAAAGTTCAGAAAACACTAAACAGTTATTTCATTCAATGATTTTCCTTGATGTAATAGTGTAACCCTGTCATTGTATTCACAGTGGAAAGCCCTTCACGGTTTCACCAAACACTGCCACCATGGAAAGCCCTTCACCAAAAGTTGTTGACGTTGAATGAAATGATTATGAGATGTTTGAATGGATAACTATAATGTTTGAAGAGTTTGGGGGTCATGGGTGATTCTATGAAGATGGGTAACTCTTTTTGGCCAAATATGATGGTGAAAAACGGAAATTTTATCCATGTATCAAATTGAAGCCGTTGAAACTCATATTTTCCAAATGAATTTTGACATGTGGTTGAAAAACGAAATGTAGAGAATTATATTGGCTTTCCAATGATATTTTTTTCAAAATATTCCAATGTCATTTATCGTGTCAAATTTTCATTTAATGAAACGTGTGTACTTAAAAATTTGAAGAGCAATTAACAAGTAGTTTGTGTTCGTGCACGATAATTTAATGTTAAAGTAATAATTTAAAAAAATGAAATATGTGAACATGATCTAAACAGAATGCACTAGGGCTTACATATTTTTCTTTTAATTTTTCTCGAAAAAATATATTTATTATTATTTTTCTAAAATGACCAATGAATATTTCAGTCACATTTTGCACACATGGGTGTTCGTGCACCAAATCTTTTAATTTTTTACATAATTTGAAAAAATAAAAATACCCTTTTGAAGATGACGCGTTTATCTAGGGATTGTGTATTTTTTCAAATTTTTCGGATGTGTATTTTGAATTTTGTGGATTTATCTTTGAGCTCAATCGAAGTTGTCGGCATGGTTTTTTAGAGCAACTTTTAGTAGAAATTTAAAAACAGAAGACATATGAAAATAAAAATTCGTAAATTTTATCTATCTGGATAGAGGATTCATTGACGAATCCAATGGTATCAAGTCCGCTCATTAATGAGCATTTAATGACATGGTTTAACTCTGTGGAAGGCAGACAAAAAAACCATTCTGCGGAGAAAAGGGCTATCGGCCTGTTTTTAAGCCCTCGATCGAGCTTTTTTAAATACCTCAATCGAGGGCTTAACAGAACCTCGATCGAGGGTTTAACATTACCTCAATCGAGGTGTTGTTAAACCCTCGATTGAGATATTGCTCGATCGAGGGTCTGTCAAAATAGCTCGATCGAGGGTTTTTGTGTGTAAAAAAAATCTATAAACACCAGGGTGAAACCTCGAAAGGAGTTGGAAACAATTAAGGTTGCTAACTACCCTTCCCTCGTAAAAACATGAACGAACATCTATATAACTTGCAAACAAGAATTCACAAACAACAATTTACCTCATTGTTATTTTTTTCTCCATTAGAGCTTTGTCAATTTGATCTTGTTGAATTAGAGATTTGTAATTTTCATATTGTTAAATTAGATCTCATTAGACATGTTAGATTTCTTTGTAGGCATAATTCAAGATTTCATACTAACATTTTGTTGTTTGTTATAACAATTTGAAAAAAAAATTGTTTATTTTCATTGTAAATTGATTCATGTAAGATTTCTTTGTAGGCATATTTGAAGATTTCATACTAACATATTGTTGTTTGTTATAACATTTTGAAAAAAAATTGTTTGTTTTCATTGTAAATTAATGGGGAATAAAAGAAAAAGACAAAGAAAACATGTTAGACAACAAAATGTCAATAAAGAACGTGAGAAGAGTAGAGAACGAATGAGACAACAAAGAGCAAGGTTGAGAGAAGAAGAAGATGCACATTTGGTGCAACAAATTCCAATGGAGCACAACCAAGATAAATTATTGAATTACATGCTATCATAATTTAAATATCATGTTACATAATTTACAAAATTAGTAACAATTTTTCAATAAATTTAACTAAATTTTTCTATTTTAATTTGTTTCATATTTATTTGTAATGATATTCTTATTTATTTCATCAATTTGTTATTTAAGATTTAAAGTTTGCAACAATTTTTATGTTAAATGAACAATTATCAAGTGGCTTTAAACAAATGTTAAATTAGAACAATTTTCAAATGAAATGAAACATGTAAATTTAGATTCTACTTTCATGTTAAGATATGAACATATTTTTAAATATTTTCAAATTATTTCAAAGTTGCTAACAAATTTCAAATCTTGCTTCAAAGTTGTTTTAACAATTTTCAAATTATTTCAAAGTTGCTAACAAATTTCAATTTTATTGTCCAACAATTTTCAAATGAAATTTGTACACAAGTAGATTATATTTTCAAGTTAAAATGTATGTACATATCTACTATTTTCAAATTTATAAACGTTACTAACAATTTTCAATGTACATTATTTTCAAGTTAAATTGTACATATTTAACTAATTGCAATTTTTTAAGTTACTAACAATTTCAAGTTAAATATAATTTCAATTCTTGTTTTGTTAGAAAATTTAATTTCAAAACAAATGAATGAATATTTTGAAATGAACATGTTGTGATAGTTATGTATTAGTTAGAATTTATTCAATTTGAAAACAAATGAATGAATATTTTCATAATTATGGTGGTTGGCAATATTTTCATAGTAATGAAAATTTGAATACAAATGAATGTTCAAAGAGCTATTTAATTATAATGTTTACATTAAAAAAATTACATCAATCACATGTACTTTTATTTACATATAACATGACATATCACTACGATAAGATTAATGATTAGAATCATATGTTTTGTTAGGACAAATTAAAAATAAGTATTTGCAATGTTTGCAACCTTGCATTGATATGTGAAACATTATTGATAAAAAAAATCATTAATTTGCAATTTATGATAAAAATTACAATTTCCATAATTGTTCATTGTTAAAATTGCAAAATCATCAACTATTGAAATTCTAGGGTAGAAGTGTTGTAATCATTTATTCTTTTTGGTGATTTGCAACTTGTATTTTAAATATTTATTTGTTTATTTTATACCATAAAGTTAAAATAACATTTTTCTTATAATGTATTTAAATAAAATGGACATAAATTACATAAAGAAAATTTGCCCACAATTATGTAATGTGATGATTATAAATGATATTAATTTTTATGCCCACAATAAATTTTATCAAGTTATTAATAATTATCTTGAGTTAAATATATATACTTGATTTTCAAACTTTACTAGTAATTATCAAACTAAATGTACAATTTCAAGTTGCATATACATATTTAGTTGTTTTGAAATTAAGTTGTACAAACAATTTTCTTGTTTTAATGTATTTTCAATACTTGTACATTTTTCTCAAGTCACTAGCAATTTTCAATTTGTTAATTTACATGTACAACAAACTTCAAGTTACTAACAATTTTAAAATTAAATGTACAACTTGCATTTAACATGACATATCACTATGATAAGATTAATGATTGGAATCATATATTTTGTTAGGACAAATTGGAAATAATTAAATTTGCAATGTTTGCAACCTTGCATTGATATGTGAAGCATTATTGATAAAAAATCCTTAAATTGCAATTTATGATAAAATTACAATTTCTATTTAATTGTCTATTGTTGAAATTGCAAAATCATCAACTAATGAAAATGTTAGTTTGCATTAAAAATTATGAATTTCTCCTCAATCATATCACTATGTAATGTTTTTAATTAAATATCGTATTCATCTCTAAATCAATGTTTTTTTTCCCACATTTAGAGTATAATAGGTATGTTATCATGGATAGAAAATCAATCTTAAATTTTTATTTCTTGTATATACAACATGGGATGCATGATGTTGTCCTTGAAATTCTAGGGCAGAAATGTTGTAATCATTTATTCTTTGCATGGTGTTTTGCAACTTGTATTTTAAATATTTATTTATTTATAAAGTATACCATAAAGTTAAAATAACATTTTTCTTGTAATGTAAAAGTAAAATGGACATAAATTGCATAAAGAAAATTTTCCCACAATTATATAGTGTGATGATTGTAAATGATATTAATTTATATGCCCACAATAATTTTTATCAAGTTATTAATAATTATCTTGACTTAAATATATAAAGTTGATTTTCAAGTTACTGCCAATTTTAAAGTTAAATGTACAAGTTACTACCAATTTCAAGTTATAAGCAATTTCAAATTTTACTAGGAATTTCAAACTTTACTTCTAAAACAATTCTCAAGTTTAATTAAGTTAGCAATTACAAGCATCTGTTGCAAGTTCGGATCTGGGAATAATCCCTATCCGCTTAACTGTGGAAAGTACTTGGGCGTAAGCCCTAAAACTCATTGTGAGGAGTACCACAGGAACCCAAGAGTAGCTGGCACATTGAGAGGACCTACCGACGAAAAGGGAAACGACCCCTACCTGATTGACTAGTTTTTTCCCGTGAGGTAAACCAAGAGTTGTCGTTTGTGACCCAGCGGTTATCATTTTTACTTGAGCCGTGGAGTGAGGGGTACTGCACCAATACGCAAGCCGTCAGACAACATTGGTGGTCGAGTGAAACACCTGAACTTTTAGGAAGCCGAACATACCTGGGGTCCATATCTATTTTCAGTTGAACTGTTGTCGATCACTTCCGCGCCATTTCACTAACACCTCAAGGTTTTGGTATAACGGTTCGTATCATTTGAGCAATTTCAAATTTCAAGTTACTAGCAATTTCAAGTTACTCAAGAGCAATTTCAAATTTCAAGTTACTAGCCATTTCGATTTTTACTTAGAACAATTCTCAAGCTAAATGTATTAGTTGAAAAATTCAATTCACATGCAATTTTCAATTTTTCAATTTCCACATCAAATTTCAAGTTACTAGCAATTTTAAAGTTCAATGCACAACTATCAAGTAACCAATTTTCAGTTTGTTAATTTACATGTTATGCAGGGAGAGATTATGGTCAGACATCACATCATGGTGATCAAAAATTACATGACCCTGTGCCCCCTCATGATCCTGATCAGTCATCACATGACACCTTTCCCTCTCACATTGAAAATATAATTGGGAGTTGCAGTGGGGTTGGAAGGGGTGGAAATTTTCTAGAGGATTATGCAGTTGTTTCTGCATAAGAAGAGATTGGGAACTCGATCCCTGGTCGGAGAGTTAGAGAGCATGTCAATAGCATAATCAAGTCATATTTTGAACAACATTCAACGATGGCACAAGCTCAAATCCTACATGGGTTGATAAAACACAAAAAATTGAAACGTGCCACAAAGTTGTTGGGTTTTCAAGATGTTAAAACAAAAGAGACATGCGAGAATGCAATAGAAAATGTAAGAACTGCATTATCTTCATTTGGAAAATCAAGAAACAATGATACCCGAGTTGCTCGTAAGGCAATTACAACGGCTATTGTGGAACAAAGCACCTCAAGAAATCGAATGGTATCAAAAATGGAATCATTGCTCAATGTTTCAAAAAGAACATTGCTCAAATATACTAAATTCAAGGTCCGGATAGATGAAAGTGATGAAGCTGCTTATTGGGCTCTTATTTGTAGGGAACCCTATCGAGATAGGATGGCATCGGGAATTAGAGAGAAGGTGATAGAGTTTTGGGATAGTCATTCTCGTTCTATTTCAGATCAAAAGCATGTCCTGCGACAACGTTTATCTAGAGGCATTTATCAAGAGCACTGTAAGCATGTGATGGGGATGACGGGAGTTGCACTTTACGAGGAATTCCAAGAAACCAATCCTGGTGTTCAAATATCATTTAGCATGTTCAACAAATTGAAACCGTGGTATATTAGGCCGAATATGATTCACGACACTTGTTGTTGTCGGTACCACGTTGAATTTCAACTATACTATGACACATTTCTGGATTTTTGCAAAAGGCACTGGAACGGTGTACTAGCTCCTCACACAGTGCGAAATTTTATTTGTATGATACTATGCAATAGGAATCCTGAACACATGTTTTTCAATAAGAGATGTGTAGGTGGGAGAAAATGCCATGAATGCAGTGATTTGACATTGTTCCATAGGAACTTTCCTATCGATCCAACACACCATGGATTGTCAGATATCACCGTTAAGTGGAAGAGGTACGAGTACGTCACCATGAATCCAACACCTTCTTCATCTGTGCCATCCAAGAGGATCGACTTGCTCGATGATGAGATTCATGTCTCAGATTTCATGGAGAAGTTTCAAAGTCAGATTTATAAATACATAAAGCACTCCCATAGGTCCAGGTGGCAAGCTTCAGAATTCAAACATTCCCGTGAGGTATTTGAGCCGGGCACAATCTTATCAGTGGTAGACTTTGCGGAGAACTAAACCTTTGCTCCTCAAAGAGATATACAGAGTGAGTACTATCACTCCAACCAGGTGTCTATCTTCGTACATGTATTGTACAGACATGCTCAGGAAAACATTGATGGTAGGGATAGCACTCCCCAGTCACGTGAAGTGATCAAGGAGTACCATTTTTATGTTAGTGATGATCGTGAGCATGACACATTGTTCATTCAACACTACCTTGGGTTGATTTATGATTCATTCAAGTAGAGAGGTGTATCATTTACTGAACACTGGATTTGGTCAGATGGGTGTGCAGGGAAATTCAAGTCGGCACGCTCATTTTATTGGTTGAGTCGCTTGCACAAACAGACAGGAATCCGACACACCTGGATCTTTTTTGAGACAGGGCATGGGAAGGGTGAACATGATGGCACAGGTGCATGTGTGAAACGAGCACTTCGGAGGGTACCAGATGAGTCATGGTGCAACCCGACTCAAATGCTCCACTGAAATAGTTGATTGGCGCACATGTCATTTGGGACATCAGAGTCACGAACAAGCAAGGCCGGTGTGCAGGTAATAAACTCCAAACTCAATTAATAAGCTAATAACATTCAATATCAACATTTCCAAAAGAACACATGTACTCGATAGGAATTTACATATGACAAACTGAATTCCATGCAGGTTTTTCTGGGATGTTTCCCTTGGAGATGTTAATAGATCTATGCCATGGTATTGTGACACCATCCCTAGTACGAGGGAATTGCATTCTGTTCGAAGTAAATATATGGGGGACATATTTTCCATTGAAACGAGGAAGTATGCCTGCTTTTGCGATTTTTGCATTGATGCAAATAGATGCAGGCTTGATCACTGTGAAAATGATTTATATGTCAAACCATGGAAATATGTATCTCTTAATCCAAAGGGCCCACATCCAATTCCAACATGGCAAGAGATGCACACTGAAGAGGCAATGGTCTCATTAGATTATGATCGAGTTTCTGATATGGTTAGGGAATGTACAAGAGTCTTCATTAAGTTAATTAGTTCATTATATCTTACACATATACAAATGTTGTAGAAATTTGCACGTAGGACATTTGAATAATATTTGTAATGTATCTTGTAGGTGGTGTATTCGTTGTCATTGCACCCCTCCACAACCAAGAAAATGTTGCATACTATTTAATGCAGTGCACGCAAATAAAGAGTAGATTGGTGCGACCCTACCAAGATGGAGACATGGTTCAAATGGGACACTTTTTTGAAAAAGTGAAAAAACAGGGTGCTCACATTATTTACAGATATTTTATGCCTAGATATATATCATGTCAATACAGTCATTTGGTGGTTGCGGCTCGGATACCTCTAACAGAAATCAAGGTGAAGAGAGGTGATCCAAAGAGATGGAAGATGACAGAAGCTGACCATGATCATATTATGGAGACTTGCATTCCTATAACCCATTGGCTAGATGAATGAGTTACATGTATGCCACTTGCATCATTGGGTCATGGTGATAACCTAGAATTTTTGTTATTTAGGACTATTGTGTTTCCCTTGATTGTTCATAATCTATCATTGAAGCTTCAACCAGAGGTCTCATACATACCCATGTGTGGTATATATGTGACTCTTTCTTAGCTATATTTTTTGTGACGTGACCGCAATCAATCCATAGTTTTTAATTTTGCTTACTAGGGAAATGAAGGGCACCAAAACACTCCTTCAATTTGATTTCCTTCCAAAGCAATTGATTAATAATTAGATTGACCTTGCTAGTAGAATTTTTACATTCGTGGGTGACATTTATTTATGGTGATTTGGTGGTTTAAAATCCCTTCGCTTGACACTTGTTATAATTCACATAATTCTTGACTTCATTTGTTATAGACACTCAAAAAATATAATAAAGTTCTATAATTTCTTCGTCTTCCTCACTATTCACAAATGGTGGTTATTTATGTGAAAAAATAAGTTATCAATGTTACATGGTACTTGTTAGACATGTCCATGTTTACAAAAAATATGTATTGACTTGACTTTATTATTTGAAAACTTCCATGCATTTAACATATAAAGAGATAGCTTGTAATCTCCTCTGGCATGAATGTCGCCAAATGTCACTGAGAGGTCCTACCCTCCTGTAGAGGGTCAACATCTCATCAATCGTCGATAACATCATCGACAAAGATCGTTGTGTGGGAGAATCCTCCCTCAAAGTACTCACACATGAGCTCACCCACTCTCGCTGCGAAATAATGTCAGCGAGAGTGATCTGTGCATCCTCGTCATCGTACGATCCCCATGATGGGGCACCTGCGATCCAAACCAAAACACAAATGTTACTAAAAATATATATTATAACTTGCAGCTCAAATTCAATGCATTATATACTAAAAATTTACTAAAAATGTGCTAACAAAAAATACGCACCTGATGCACTCGTGTCTTGTTGCACATCCTCCTCCTGGGGATCCGCATGTATGTCATTGAGATGAACCGACACACTATCTCTCTTGTTGCCGCCACCAGTGGCAGCCAACCTCGGCCTGGCATCACTCCATGATGAACGGGAGCGTTGCCGATGGCCGCCCTGTCGGGCGATGTCAGATCCTCTCGTGCTTCCCGGAGCACGAATCACTGAATCTCTCTCTTCAAGACTATCTGCATCACATTTCAATTTCTAATTCTAATTTTCTTTCAAATTCTATTCCAAATTTCACATTCCAATTTCTAATTCTAATTTTCTTTCAAATTATATTCCAAATTTCACATTTCAATTTCAAATCCTATTCCAAATTTCACATTTCAATTTCAAATTAAAATTCAATTCAAATTTGAAATCCTATTCCAAATTTCACATTTCAATATATACATTAATGTATGAAAATTTCATTAATATTATGTGTTTGATACAAATCATTTTTCATAAAATAATGCAATTTGTGGAAAACCTAGCCAGGCTTCTATCTTTTTTGCTTTCGATTTATCTAAAAATTTGATTGGAAAAAATTGGAGCAACCCTTCTGTAACGCCCCCTTCCATCATCAAGTGCAAGGAAGGGAAACGTTAACAACACACGGGCTTATGGCAGGCTTAGCCCCAATAATTTGACTCATAACGCATGCAATTTAAAACTTATGGGTGCAGACATAAACTCAATAACTACACAGCGGAATTAAACTTCACAAATACACATAGTTTCCTCACGCATTCAACAGATAAACAACAGTCATTAATTATCATATTGCATAAACATGATGCCTTTCATTTCATTAATCATGAATGCATTGCAAACCACATACTGTATATAAATTAAATCACAGATTACTCATCTTGAACTGTAATGGTCCAAACGACTGGCTATGGAAGAGCAACGTTCCTCCCAACCATAGACCTCTGTCCAGCTTGTGTTCCTTTAGCTGAGAGGTCACCCCCGAGCTGGGCTGTGTATCCACTAAGGAGGACTAGCTGGGTTCACTCATAGCCATGGCTTCAGTCAAGCATCCAAGCAGATAGAGGAGGGTAATGCTAAGCCAGTGAGCTCAACCACAGAGCTACAGGCTTCTCAAGTGAGCTCAACAGTCAGGCACCCACATTACCTACCACATCCAACACTAGGAAGATCCCTTTCTCTGCTACACAGTCCCTCAGGAACTCTTCCCTCCAGTGCTCTTCAGGATGGGCATAGAAAGGTCCAGCTGCTGATCCTTGAGATCCTATCCTTCACTGGGTTTATCAAGCACACCCAACCTCTGCATAGTCAATCCCAACTTGATTTCTCTCTGTTCTGCTCACCAAATACTCAAATCCGTCACTCGTTTTCTGAGCTGCAAAAACTGGGTTTTCCCATTGATTTCGGGGTAGCTAATGCTCCCAAATTCGCCCCAAGGTTCATGCTATTGGATTCCCCATTGGATTTCCCTGTCCCATGCCAAATCTGGACGTTTTTGGTCTTTCAAAAACTGGGTTCTCTCAAGGTCGCGATTTCTGGTTTTTCCTCACTGCTGGCACTCGTTTTTGGATGGGAATGATGCTAGATAGTTTCACAATGGACTGGGGTGAGAATGAAGCAACCTCCCATGAGGTTGAGTGACTTCTTGCCCAAGAAATCAGAGCCCATGCCCACCCATACGAATTTCAGGGCTGCCCATGCCCCATTGAAGCCATGGGCTGAAATCTCAACCACCTTCTTACAGCAGGCATTAATGTCACCTAGGGAAGTCAATGGGTTCTCATAATGACAAATGGCAGCCTAGGGTTTAATCCCATAGCCCCCTCACCACTCCCTAGTGGATACACGTGGCCCCTTCTCATTCGTTGCCTCCATAGCCAGTTTTTGGTATTTTATTTCCATATTAAACATTTACATCAATTTACAATATCCCATGGCTTAATAGCACGTGGGTAACAAAATATCAAGCGTGTCTAATTTAAATAAAATCCGAGCATAAACTAGCGGGGCCTTGGCCTTGAGCTCCACGCTAGGGAAACATACATCGCGTATTTACAATATTTACATTAGAGCCAATATTTCCTAAGGGTCAAAATTGGGGTATTACATTCCCCTCCCCCTTAGAACAACACCGTCCTCGGTGTTCTCAAAACTGAACAAAAATGGGAATGCCTCCCTCATGGCATCCTCTAGCTCCCATGTAGCCTCGTCGGGACTAAGGTGCTCCCATTGGACCTTTACCTACCCGATGGCTCTGTTCCGGAGCACTGTGACCTTCTTGTCGAGGATGCGCATAGGTTCTACTTGGAACTCTCCCTCGGGTTCCACCTGTATCACATTCCAATCAATCATATGATTAGGATCATGTACATACTTCTTAAGCAAAGATACATGGAAAACATTATGAGCTCTTATGCTAGCAGGCAATGCAATTCTATATGCAACTGGCCCTATCCTATCAAGGACCTCAAATGGCCCACAATATCTTGGTGACAACTTGGCACAACTCCCCAACTTGAGGGAACTCTTCCTTGGTTTCACTCTCAAGTAAACATGATCCCCAATCTGAAATTCCTTATGTACTCTTTTCAAATCTGCATAACTCTTTTGCCTGTCCTGAGCTGCCTTTAAATTCTGCCTGATCTTAACAATTTCCTGTTCCATTTCCTTGATCATCTCTGGTCCAAGCACTACCCTGTTCACTGGGCCATCCCAATTCACTGGCGTCCTGCATCCCCTGCCATACAATGCTTCAAATGGACTCATTCCCAAGGATGCATGGTGTCCATTATTGTATGCAAATTCAACCAAGTGTAAATAATCTTCCCACTTGGATGGTTTGTCCATCACATACATTCTCAGCATGTCTTCAAGGACCTGATTCACCCTCTCTGTTTGGCCGTCCGTTTGCGGATGGTAAGCTGTACTGAAATTCAATTTAGTTCCCAATTCCTGAAATAATCCCTTCCAGAAATTGGAGGTGAACTTTGTGTCACGATCAGAAATTATTGCCTTAGGCAATCCATGCAATCTGAATATCTCTCTCATGAAGATGTTCGCAATGTCACTAGCCTTGTGAGTGGACTTCACTGGAATAAAGTGAGCTACCTTTGATAGCTTATCCACCACAACCATGATTGAATCATGCTTCTTCACTGTCATGGGCAGACCTGTTATGAAATCCATGGAGATCACTTCCCACTTCCATTCTGGAATGGGTAAGGGCTGCAATAACCCTGCTGGATGTTGGTGTTCTGCCTTGACTTGTTGGCACTTCTGACACCTAGCAATGTACTCAGCTATGTCCTTCTTCATGCCATTCCAAAAGTATTGCTTTCTTGCCGCTGTTATAGTCTTCTGATATCCTGGATGTCCAGAGTACGGCATTTGGTGTATTTCATCCATCACTAGTTTCTTCAAATCTGCATTATTTGGAATGTACAACCTATCTTTGTAGATGAGGATATTGTCTTCACCCAGCTGATATCCTGCATACTTTTCATCCACATCACCATGCTGCAACTTCTCTTTAATTTGAAGGTAAGTTTCGTCACCGTTTTGGGCTTCAAGAACTCTTGTCTTCAAATCTGATTTGCACATACTTACTGCTGAAACATGAAATTTTCTACTAAGAGCATCTGCAACCTTATTCTCCTTCCCTTTTACATGTTTAATTTCAAAATCAAATTCACATAGAAATTCCATCCATCTAGCTTGCCTAGCATTCAAGTTTGGCTGCTCAAACAAATACTTCAAGCTCATGTGGTCTGTCCTAAGCTCGAATCTTCTTCCCATCAAGTAATGCCTCCACATTTTAAGAGCATGCACTATGGCTGCTAATTCTAAATCATGTGTGGCATAATTCTTTTCATGCTCTTTCAATTTCCTAGATTCATAGCAAATCACAATTCCTTCCTGCATGAGAACCCCACCCAGTCCTTCAATGCAAGCATCTGTGCATACTACAAAATCCTTCCTTGGATCGGCTATCTTCAAAACAGGAGCGCTAGTAAGTAACTCCTTTAATTTCTGAAAACTTTTCTCACATTTTTCAGACCATACAAATTAGATGTTCTTCCTTTGCAATGAAGTGATCGGATGCGCTATCCTGGAGAATCCTTCAATAAACCTTCTGTAGTAACCAGCAAGGGCCATAAAAGATCTAACATCTGAAACATTTCTTGGAGTTGGCCAATCCATGATGGAATTAATCTTCTCTGGATCCACTGCAATTCCTTCTTCTGAAATGACGTGACCCAAATATTGGATCCTCTTTTGATAGAATTCACACTTGCTTAACTTGGCATACAGCTGATGTTCTCTAAGAACTTGCAACACCATTCTTAGATGCTCCTCATGTTCTTCTTCATTTCTTGAATAGACAAGAATGTCATCTAAAAACACAATCACAAACTTGTCCAAATATTTGCTGAATACACTATTCATGAGACACATGAATGTGGCAGGTGCGGTTGTAAGGCCGAATGGAACCACAGTGAACTCATAATGACCATATCTAGTTCTGAAAGCCGTCTTGTGAATGTCTTCTTCTTTAATCCTCACTTGATGGTAGCCAGACCTCAAGTCAATCTTTGAAAATAATTTGGCTTCCTTCATTTGATCAAACAAGTCATCAATTCTTGGTAATGGATACTTGTTCTTAACTGTCACTTTATTGAGCTGCCTGTAATCAATACACAGCCTTAAAGTCCCATCTTTCTTCTTGACAAATAACACCGGTGCTCCCCAAGGAGACACACTAGGCCTGATATACCCTTTATCTATTAATTCTTGCAGCTGTATCTTCAATTCCACCAATTCCGGTGTACTCATTCTATAAGGAGCTTTGGAATTCGGCGCTGCCCCTGGAACAAGATCGATGGTAAAATCAATATCTCTCATCGGTGGCAACCCTGGTACCTCATCCGGAAACACATCCTGGAACTCTTGCAATATCCTGAAGTCTTCTAGTCTTGGTCCTTTGTCCTCTAATGAATCTGGCATATGGACTGCATATAATTGACAACCCTTCTTATAAAACTTTTTCAACTGCAGGGCTGAAATCTGTCTTATTGAAACTTGCTTGGGAATCCCTTTTACCAATGTTGGCCTTCCCTTTTCATCAATGCACTCAAGTGCTTTCTCATAACAGTCCAATTTGGCTCTATGTTTTTCTAACCAATCCATGCCAATTAATGCATCATAGGATCCTAATGGTAACACATTCAATTCAGCATATGTGTGGAGTCCATTCAATTCTATGGGACACTCCATCACTACCTCACTTACTTTTCTCTTGGTTCCCGTGGCTAGTTGCACTAGCCAAGACTTATTATGCTTTATTTTTCTAAGAGAACAACCTTCAACCACTTTTGGAGAAACATAACTATGAGTAGATCCTGGATCAATCAAAACAGAAATAGATTGCGTAGCAATCTTACCTTCGACTTCCACCACTGATGACTGATGGTCTGCTTGGTGATTATCCAACGCTGCATAAATCCGAGGTGCTGCCCTTGCCATGTCCTCTACTGTAGCTACTCCCTTCAGGTTGTTCAACTTTCGAGCATTGTTTTTCCGATGTGGACAATCCTTCAACATGTGGTTTTCTCCACATCCCCAACACTGAAGTGGTCCCTTTGATGCTTTGTCTACTGCCACTGCTGGTTTGAATCCACTCCTTGCTTGTTGCCCCTGTGGAAAGGTCCTAGGCTGACCTCTGAATGGTGGCTTGAAGCCATCCTTCTTCTGATCATACTTCCCTCTTGGCTTTCCTTTCCATGCTGGGTTAGCCTCTGTTCTTCCTTTATTTTGCTCATAGCAGTGCATTGCCATCCTAATGGCTTCATCCAAACTTGGTGGATTAACAAACTCAATACGATCCCTGAAACTCTGAGGTAGACCCCCAAGAAAGCATTGGATTTTTACTCTCTCATCTTTGATATAATCAACATACCTCAGTAATTCCAAGAATTTGTGGACATGCTCTTCCATAGATTTTTGTCCCAACCTGAGTTCATTAAACTCTTTTCTCTTACCGTCATAATACCTAGCAGAAAGGTATTTCTCCTTGAAGTACCTCTTAAATCTTTCCCAACTGATCCTTCTTTCATTGATCCCTTTCACTTGCAAGAGATTGTCCCACCAAATGGAAGCTCTGCCATTTAAGTTGTAAATTGCAATTCTGGCTTTTTCATTTCCTGAGTAGTCTTGAATTCTGAAGTATTTCTTCATTCCCAGAAGCCATGCTTCTGCCTCTTGACCCGTCTTTCCTTCCCCATCAAATGTGGGAGGTCTTGCCTTCCTGAATTCTCCCTGTGGGATGCCCTTGAACTTCTTTCTTCCGTCCAACCTCTTAGGTGCATGTCCGGGACTTCTCCTAGAACATTTGGAGTCACCTGACCTGCTGGAAGAAGATCTTGATGAAGATGTTCTATGTTTTCTGCTCACCGAACTCTTCCTTGGGCTTGGAGTCCTCCTCCTCGAACGGCCTCTAGAATGACTCCCTGCATCTCTTCCTTCTTCACCCATATTGCTTGGGTTGGACCCAAGGTTTATCTTATGCTGCATATCAGTGAGGCTTTGCAAAATAGCAGCATTGAGTTGGTGCTGTTCTTCTTGAGCCTTCATCAATCTTTCATTGAAGCTCACCATGGTTTCAACCAAATTTTGAGGAGTCACCTGCTCCCTTCTCCCATTGGATTCAGTCTCCGCATTCCCTTCATGCACATTTTCTCCTAGAACGTCTTCTTCGTGTTCATAAGGATCTTGAGCATCATTAATGGTCACCATCTTACCTCTGCTACAATTATAAACTTAATGAGCTGCAAACACTGTGCATTATTATGATATTTGTTAGACCTCATGAAAAATGCATCTACGAATATACAACAATCAACATTTAACATAATAGAACTCATGGAATAATTCACATAGCTGTTACTTGTTCAATTCTTTTGCCCATTCATGCAATTCTGAAAATTGCCCATATTGTCACTAATTTGACAAAACAGTCACCGACACTTTTCTGCCCTGATAATCTATGATGTCTGATAACCCAATTCAAATTCCGGTCATACTACATTATTCCTTACTAGACAAGCTTTCCAATGCCTGTCCCGTGCTCCATTCCGACATCGGGTGTGGAAACAACGTTGTCTCAAAAATGACAACTTTTACCAATAATTCTGCACATTTACACAAGTGTATTTTGGTCCCGAAGGCCAACTTCAGCCACCTGTGGAAGAAAATCTATGAGGAATCACAAAAACTTATCTATTGGGAAAAGTTAGCCCATATAACAAGGAACACTCAGCAATTCACGGATTTCAATTCTGATGTACCGTTCATCTTTTATAACTTTCTGGGTTTTACTACTTCTTACTTTTCACATTTTTCCAAAATCCCAAATTTTGGGCCAAAAATGGCTATCTCCCAAATGGTGCATTTCTGGGAAATCTTCGTTTAACGGAAATTGTCCGTCTTAATAAGAATATGAAATGTCTAGTTCAGTAAAATTTCTGACTCCCACATCTAGGGTCACTTTTACTACCCACAAGCTTTTCAAAATCCCGAAAAAGTGGTTCGGAACAGTGCTTTTTGGCCTTCTTGCTTACCCCGACTCCACATCCTTTGGAGTTTGGTTCCAAGATTCGGAACTTAACATTGTGCCTGCTTCATGGCCGCGCCTGATCAATTTCATCTCAATCCGACCTTCTGTCAAGCCTCGGGACTCTGTCCATCAAAAGTCACTATTCCCCTTTTTCTGTCAAATTGGAGTCTAATGGGCTCGGGGTCTTCACTAGTTCTTTCATGGCCCCCGCCAATGGCCTCCGAGCCCCACAGAAATCATCCCATTCCGAGCCCCGGTGCTCCCCCTATCCAAAAATGGAGTTTTTTTTTTTTTTTTTTTTTTTTTTTTTGTCGCGTCGCCGTCGCGGGCCAGTTCACTGAACACTCCCGAAATTGCGGGGCGGTTCGCTGTGGCCTTCCGCAGTTGCGGGCCGGTTGACTGAACCCTTCCGCAGTTGCGGGCCGGTTGACGGTAGGCTTCCGCAGTTGCGGGCCGGTTGGCTGAATGCTCCCGCAACTGCGGGGCGGTTCGGCGACGGCTTCCGCAATTGCGGAGCAGTTCGCCGAACGCTTCCGCAATTGCGGAGCAGTTCGCCAAATGCTTCCGCAATGGCGGGGCGATTGGCCGAACTCTCCCGCAATTGCGGAGCCATTCGGCAAAGGCTTCCGCAGCTTCGGAGCCGTTCGCGGATTGTTTCCGGGGGTTTTCTGTCGGTTTTTGCTTTTGCGGAACGACTGGCGGAATGTTTCCGCAATTTCGGAACGATTCGCCGAAGTCTTCCGCAGTTGCGGAACGATTCGGCGAAGTCTTCCGCAGTTGCGGAACGATTCGGCGAAGTCTTCCGCAGTTGCGGAACGATTCGGCGAAGTCTTCCGCAGTTGCGGAACGATACGCCGAAGTCTTCCGCAGTTGCGGAACGATTCGGCGAAGTCTTCCGCAGTTGCGGAACGATTCGCCGAAGTCTTCCGCAACTTCGGAACGACTCGCCGAACTCTCCCGCGTTGCGGAACGATTCGCGGAATCCTTCCGAAATTTCGGAAGAGAATTCTTTCCGCAATTTCGGAAGAGAATTCCTTCCGAAAAAGTTTCCGTTCGACGCCGACACTTAGAAATGTTTTCTCAAAAACGAATTTTTCTCCGCTGTTTCGGTGCGGTTCGCTGAATTCTTCCGCAATTGCGGGAAGGTTCGCCGAACCCTTCCGCAATTGCGGGAAGGTTCGCGGAACCTTTCCGCAGTTTCGGGACAACTTCCCGAAACCGACTTAAAACAGAAATAGACTTAAAAACCGAAAATTTTCAAAAACTCTTAATAAAATTTTGACCTTTTTCCTTTTAACTGCTATCAGAATTGGCCCATAGAGGCCCAATGCTGCAACGCAGCTCTGATACCAAACTGTAACGCCCCCTTCCATCATCAAGTGCAAGGAAGGGAAACGTTAACAACACACGGGCTTATGGCAGGCTTAGCCCCAATAATTTGACTCATAACGCATGCAATTTAAAACTTATGGGTGCAGACATAAACTCAATAACTACACAGCGGAATTAAACTTCACAAATACACATAGTTTCCTCACGCATTCAACAGATAAACAACAGTCATTAATTATCATATTGCATAAACATGACGCCTTTCATTTCATTAATCATGAATGCATTGCAAACCACATACTGTATATAAATTAAATCATAGATTACTCATCTTGAACTGTAATGGTCCAAACGACTGGCTATGGAAGAGCAACGTTCCTCCCAACCATAGACCTCTGTCCAGCTTGTGTTCCTTTAGCTGAGAGGTCACCCCCGAGCTGGGCTGTGTATCCACTAAGGAGGACTAGCTGGGTTCACTCATAGCCATGGCTTCAGTCAAGCATCCAAGCAGATAGAGGAGGGTAATGCTAAGCCAGTGAGCTCAACCACAGAGCTACAGGCTTCTCAAGTGAGCTCAACAGTCAGGCACCCACATTACCTACCACATCCAACACAAGGAAGATCCCTTTCTCTGCTACACAGTCCCTCAGGAACTCTTCCCTCCAGTGCTCTTCAGGATGGGCATAGAAAGGTCCAGCTGCTGATCCTTGAGATCCTAGCCTTCACTGGGTTTATCAAGCACACCCAACCTCTGCATAGTCAATCCCAACTTGATTTCTCTCTGTTCTGCTCACCAAATACTCAAATCCGTCACTCGTTTTCTGAGCTGCAAAAACTGGGTTTTCCCATTGATTTCGGGGTAGCTAATGCTCCCAAATTCGCCCCAAGGTTCATGCTATTGGATTCCCCATTGGATTTCCCTGTCCCATGCCAAATCTGGACGTTTTTGGTCTTTCAAAAACTGGGTTCTCTCAAGGTCGCGATTTCTGGTTTTTCCTCACTGCTGGCACTCGTTTTTGGATGGGAATGATGCTAGATAGTTTCACAATGGACTGGGGTGAGAATGAAGCAACCTCCCATGAGGTTGAGTGACTTCTTGCCCAAGAAATCAGAGCCCATGCCCACCCATACGAATTTCAGGGTTGCCCATGCCCCATTGAAGCCATGGGCTGAAATCTCAACCACCTTCTTACAGCAGGCATTAATGTCACCTAGGGAAGTCAATGGGTTCTCATAATGACAAATGGCAGCCTAGGGTTTAATCCCATAGCCCCCTCACCACTCCCTAGTGGATACACGTGGCCCCTTCTCATTCGTTGCCTCCATAGCCAGTTTTTGGTATTTTATTTCCATATTAAACATTTACATCAATTTACAATATCCCATGGCTTAATAGCACGTGGGTAACAAAATATCAAGCGTGTCTAATTTAAATAAAATCCGAGCATAAACTAGCGGGGCCTTGGCCTTGAGCTCCACGCTAGGGAAACATACATCGCGTATTTACAATATTTACATTAGAGCCAATATTTCCTAAGGGTCAAAATTGGGGTATTACATTCCCCTCCCCCTTAGAACAACACCGTCCTCGGTGTTCTCAAAACTGAACAAAAATGGGAATGCCTCCCTCATGGCATCCTCTAGCTCCCATGTAGCCTCGTCGGGACTAAGGTGCTCCCATTGGACCTTTACCTGCCCGATGGCTCTGTTCCGGAGCACTGTGACCTTCTTGTCGAGGATGCGCATAGGTTCTACTTGGAACTCTCCCTCGGGTTCCACCTGTATCACATTCCAATCAATCATATGATTAGGATCATGTACATACTTCTTAAGCAAAGATACATGGAAAACATTATGAGCTCTTATGCTAGCAGGCAATGCAATTCTATATGCAACTGGCCCTATCCTATCAAGGACCTCAAATGGCCCACAATATCTTGGTGACAACTTGGCACAACTCCCCAACTTGAGGGAACTCTTCCTTGGTTTCACTCTCAAGTAAACATGATCCCCAATCTGAAATTCCTTATGTACTCTTTTCAAATCTGCATAACTCTTTTGCCTGTCCTGAGCTGCCTTTAAATTCTGCCTGATCTTAACAATTTCCTGTTCCATTTCCTTGATCATCTCTGGTCCAAGCACTACCCTGTTCACTGGGCCATCCCAATTCACTGGCGTCCTGCATCCCCTGCCATACAATGCTTCAAATGGACTCATTCCCAAGGATGCATGGTGTCCATTATTGTATGCAAATTCAACCAAGTGTAAATAATCTTCCCACTTGGATGGTTTGTCCATCACATACATTCTCAGCATGTCTTCAAGGACCTGATTCACCCTCTCTGTTTGGCCGTCCGTTTGCGGATGGTAAGCTGTACTGAAATTCAATTTAGTTCCCAATTCCTGAAATAATCCCTTCCAGAAATTGGAGGTGAACTTTGTGTCACGATCAGAAATTATTGCCTTAGGCAATCCATGCAATCTGAATATCTCTCTCATGAAGATGTTCGCAATGTCACTAGCCTTGTGAGTGGACTTCACTGGAATAAAGTGAGCTACCTTTGATAGCTTATCCACCATAACCATGATTGAATCATGCTTCTTCACTGTCATGGGCAGACCTGTTATGAAATCCATGGAGATCACTTCCCACTTCCATTCTGGAATGGGTAAGGGCTGCAATAACCCTGCTGGATGTTGGTGTTCTGCCTTGACTTGTTGGCACTTCTGACACCTAGCAATGTACTCAGCTATGTCCTTCTTCATGCCATTCCAAAAGTATTGCTTTCTTGCCGCTGTTATAGTCTTCTGATATCCTGGATGTCCAGAGTACGGCATTTGGTGTATTTCATCCATCACTAGTTTCTTCAAATCTGCATTATTTGGAATGTACAACCTATCTTTGTAGATGAGGATATTGTCTTCACCCAGCTGATATCCTGCATACTTTTCATCCACATCACCATGCTGCAACTTCTCTTTAATTTGAAGGTAAGTTTCGTCACCGTTTTGGGCTTCAAGAACTCTTGTCTTCAAATCTGATTTGCACATACTTACTGCTGAAACATGAAATTTTCTACTAAGAGCATCTGCAACCTTATTCTCTTTCCCTTTTACATGTTTAATTTCAAAATCAAATTCACATAGAAATTCCATCCATCTAGCTTTCCTAGCATTCAAGTTTGGCTGCTCAAACAAATACTTCAAGCTCATGTGGTCTGTCCTAAGCTCGAATCTTCTTCCCATCAAGTAATGCCTCCACATTTTAAGAGCATGCACTATGGCTGCTAATTCTAAATCATGTGTGGCATAATTCTTTTCATGCTCTTTCAATTTCCTAGATTCATAGCAAATCACAATTCCTTCCTGCATGAGAACCCCACCCAGTCCTTCAATGCAAGCATCTGTGCATACTACAAAATCCTTTCTTGGATCGGCTATCTTCAAAACAGGAGCTCTAGTAAGTAACTCCTTTAATTTCTGAAAACTTTTCTCACATTTTTCAGACCATACAAATTTGATGTTCTTCCTTTGCAATGAAGTGATCGGATGCGCTATCCTAGAGAATCCTTCAATAAACCTTCTGTAGTAACCAGCAAGGCCCATAAAAGATCTAACATCTGAAACATTTCTTGGAGTTGGCCAATCCATGATGGAATTAATCTTCTCTGGATCCACTGCAATTCCTTCTTCTGAAATGACGTGACCCAAATATTGGATCCTCTTTTGATAGAATTCACACTTGCTTAACTTGGCATACAGCTGATGTTCTCTAAGAACTTGCAACACCATTCTTAGATGCTCCTCATGTTCTTCTTCATTTCTTGAATAGACAAGAATGTCATCTAAAAACACAATCACAAACTTGTCCAAATATTTGTTGAATACACTATTCATGAGACACATGAATGTGGCAGGTGCGTTGGTAAGGCCGAATGGAACCACAGTGAACTCATAATGACCATATCTAGTTCTGAAAGCCGTCTTGTGAATGTCTTCTTCTTTAATCCTCACTTGATGGTAGCCAGACCTCAAGTCAATCTTTGAAAATAATTTGGCTTCCTTCATTTGATCAAACAAGTCATCAATTCTTGGTAATGGATACTTGTTCTTAACTGTCACTTTATTGAGCTGCCTGTAATCAATACACAGCCTTAAAGTCCCATCTTTCTTCTTGACAAATAACACCGGTGCTCCCCAAGGAGACACACTAGGCCTGATATACCCTTTATCTATTAATTCTTGCAGCTGTATCTTCAATTCCACCAATTCCGGTGTACTCATTCTATAAGGAGCTTTGGAATTCGGCGCTGCCCCTGGAACAAGATCGATGGTAAAATCAATATCTCTCATCGGTGGCAACCCTGGTACCTCATCCGGAAACACATCCTGGAACTCTTGCAATATCCTGAAGTCTTCTAGTCTTGGTCCTTTGTCCTCTAATGAATCTGGCATATGGACTGCATATAATTGACAACCCTTCTTATAAAAAATTTTCAACTGCAGGGCTGAAATCTGTCTTATTGAAACTTGCTTGGGAATCCCTTTTACCAATGTTGGCCTTCCCTTTTCATCAATGCACTCAAGTGCTTTCTCATAACAGTCCAATTTGGCTCTATGTTTTTCTAACCAATCCATGCCAATTAATGCATCATAGGATCCTAATGGTAACACATTCAATTCAGCATATGTGTGGAGTCCATTCAATTCTATGGGACACTCCATCACTACCTCACTTACTTTTCTCTTGGTTCCCGTGGCTAGTTGCACTAGCCAAGACTTATTATGCTTTATTTTTCTAAGAGAACAACCTTCAACCACTTTTGGAGAAACATAACTATGAGTAGATCCTGGATCAATCAAAACAGAAATAGATTGCGTAGCAATCTTACCTTCGACTTCCACCACTGATGACTGATAGTCTGCTTGGTGATTATCCAACGCTGCATAAATCCGAGGTGCTGCCCTTGCCATGTCCTCTACCGTAGCTACTCCCTTCAGGTTGTTCAACTTTCGAGCATTGTTTTTCCGATGTGGACAATCCTTCAACATGTGGTTTTCTCCACATCCCCAACACTGAAGTGGTCCCTTTGATGCTTTGTCTACTGCCACTGCTGGTTTGAATCCACTCCTTGATTGTTGCCCCTGTGGAAAGGTCCTAGGCTGACCTCTGAATGGTGGCTTGAAGCCATCCTTCTTCTGATCATACTTCCCTCTTGGCTTTCCTTTCCATGCTGGGTTAGCCTCTGTTCTTCCTTTATTTTGCTCATAGCAGTGCATTGCCATCCTAATGGCTTCATCCAAACTTGGTGGATTAACAAACTCAATACGATCCCTGAAACTCTGAGGTAGACCCCCAAGAAAGCATTGGATTTTTACTCTCTCATCTTTGATATAATCAACATACCTCAGTAATTCCAAGAATTTGTGGACATGCTCTTCCATAGATTTTTGTCCCAACCTGAGTTCATTAAACTCTTTTCTCTTACCGTCATAATACCTAGCAGAAAGGTATTTCTCCTTGAAGTACCTCTTAAATCTTTCCCAACTGATCCTTCTTTCATTGATCCCTTTCACTTGCAAGAGATTGTCCCACCAAATGGAAGCTCTGCCATTTAAGTTGTAAATGGCAATTCTGGCTTTTTCATTTCCTGAGTAGTCTTGAATTCTGAAGTATTTCTTCATTCCCAGAAGCCATGCTTCTGCCTCTTGACCCGTCTTTCCTTCCCCATCAAATGTGGGAGGTCTTGCCTTCCTGAATTCTCCCTGTGGGATGCCCTTGAACTTCTTTCTTCCGTCCAACCTCTTAGGTGCATGTCCGGGACTTCTCCTAGAACATTTGGAGTCACCTGACCTGCTGGAAGAAGATCTTGATGAAGATGTTCTATGTTTTCTGCTCACCGAACTCTTCCTTGGGCTTGGAGTCCTCCTCCTCGAACGGCCTCTAGAATGACTCCCTGCATCTCTTCCTTCTTCACCCATATTGCTTGGGTTGGACCCAAGGTTTATCTTATGCTTCATATCAGTGAGGCTTTGCAAAATAGCAGCATTGAGTTGGTGCTGTTCTTCTTGAGCCTTCATCAATCTTTCATTGAAGCTCACCATGGTTTCAACCAAATTTTGAGGAGTCACCTGCTCCCTTCTCCCATTGGATTCAGTCTCCGCATTCCCTTCATGCACATTTTCTCCTAGAACGTCTTCTTCGTGTTCATAAGGATCTTGAGCATCATTAATGGTCACCATCTTACCTCTGCTACAATTATAAACTTAATGAGCTGCAAACACTGTGCATTATTATGATATTTGTTAGACCTCATGAAAAATGCATCTACGAATATACAACAATCAACATTTAACATAATAGAACTCATGGAATAATTCACATAGCTGTTACTTGTTCAATTCTTTTGCCCATTCATGCAATTCTGAAAATTGCCCATATTGTCACTAATTTTACAAAACAGTCACCGACACTTTTCTGCCCTGATAATCTATGATGTCTGATAACCCAATTCAAATTCCGGTCATACTACATTATTCCTTACTAGACAAGCTTTCCAATGCCTGTCCCGTGCTCCATTCCGACATCGGGTGTGGAAACAACGTTGTCTCAAAAATGACAACTTTTACCAATAATTCTGCACATTTACACAAGTGTATTTTGGTCCCGAAGGCCAACTTCAACCACCTGTGGAAGAAAATCTATGAGGAATCACAAAAACTTATCTATTGGGAAAAGTTAGCCCATATAACAAGGAACACTCAGCAATTCACGGATTTCAATTCTGATGTACCGTTCATCTTTTATAACTTTCTGGGTTTTACTACTTCTTACTTTTCACATTTTTCCAAAATCCCAAATTTTGGGCCAAAAATGGCTATCTCCCAAATGGTGCATTTCTGGGAAATCTTCGTTTAACGGAAATTGTCCGTCTTAATGAGAATATGAAATGTCTAGTTCAGTAAAATTTCTGACTCCCACATCTAGGGTCACTTTTACTACCCACAAGCTTTTCAAAATCCCAAAAAAGTGGTTCGGAACAGTGCTTTTTGGCCTTCTTGCTTACCCCGACTCCACATCCTTTGGAGTTTGGTTCCAAGATTCGGAACTTAACATTGTGCCTGCTTCATGGCCGCGCCTGATCAATTTCATCTCAATCCGACCTTCTGTCAAGCCTCGGGACTCTGTCCTTCAAAAGTCACTATTCCCCTTTTTCTGTCAAATTGGAGTCTAATGGGCTCGGGGTCTTCACTAGTTCTTTCATGGCCCCCGCCAATGGCCTCCGAGCCCCACAGAAATCATCCCATTCCGAGCCCCGGTGCTCCCCCTATCCAAAAATGGAGTTTTTTTTGTTTTTTTTTTTTTTTTGTCGCGTCGCCGTCGCGGGCCAGTTCACTGAACACTCCCGAAATTGCGGGGCGGTTCGCTGTGGCCTTCCGCAGTTGCGGGCCGGTTGACTGAACCCTTCCGCAGTTGCGGGCCGGTTGACGGTAGGCTTCCGCAGTTGCGGGCCGGTTGGCTGAATGCTCCCGCAACTGCGGGGCGGTTCGGCGACGGCTTCCGCAATTGCGGAGCAGTTCGCCGAACGCTTCCGCAATTGCGGAGCAGTTCGCCGAATGCTTCCGCAATGGCGGGGCGATTGGCCGAACTCTCCCGCAATTGCGGAGCCATTCGGCAAAGGCTTCCGCAGCTTCGGAGCCATTCGCGGATTGTTTCCGGGGTTTTCTGTCGGTTTTTGCGGAAAGCTTTTGCGGAACGACTGGCGGAATGTTTCCGCAATTTCGGAACGATTCGCCGAAGTCTTCCGCAGTTGCGGAACGATTCGGCGAAGTCTTCCGCAGTTGCGGAACGATTCGGCGAAGTCTTCCGCAGTTGCGGAACGATTCGCCGAAGTCTTCCGCAGTTGCGGAACGATTCGCCGAAGTCTTCCGCAGTTGCGGAACGATTCGGCGAAGTCTTCCGCAGTTGCGGAACGATTCGCCGAAGTCTTCCGCAACTTCGGAACGACTCGCCGAACTCTCCCGCGTTGCGGAACGATTCGCGGAATCCTTCCGAAATTTCGGAAGAGAATTCTTTCCGCAATTTCGGAAGAGAATTCCTTCCGAAAAAGTTTCCGTTCGACGCCGACACTTAGAAATGTTTTCTCAAAAACGAATTTTTCTCCGCTGTTTCGGAGCGGTTCGCTGAATTCTTCCGCAATTGCGGGAAGGTTCGCCGAACCCTTCCGCAATTGCGGGAAGGTTCGCGGAACCTTTCCGCAGTTTCGGGACAACTTCCCGAAACCGACTTAAAACAGAAATAGACTTAAAAACCGAAAATTTTCAAAAACTCTTAATAAAATTTTGACCTTTTTCCTTTTAACTGCTATCAGAATTGGCCCATAGAGGCCCAATGCTGCAACGCAGCTCTGATACCAAACTGTAACGCCCCCTTCCATCATCAAGTGCAAGGAAGGGAAACGTTAACAACACACGGGCTTATGGCAGGCTTAGCCCCAATAATTTGACTCATAACGCATGCAATTTAAAACTTATGGGTGCAGACATAAACTCAATAACTACACAGCGGAATTAAACTTCACAAATACACATAGTTTCCTCACGCATTCAACAGATAAACAACAGTCATTAATTATCATATTGCATAAACATGACGCCTTTCATTTCATTAATCATGAATGCATTGCAAACCACATACTGTATATAAATTAAATCACAGATTACTCATCTTGAACTGTAATGGTCCAAACGACTGGCTATGGAAGAGCAACGTTCCTCCCAACCATAGACCTCTGTCCAGCTTGTGTTCCTTTAGCTGAGAGGTCACCCCCGAGCTGGGTTGTGTATCCACTAAGGAGGACTAGCTGGGTTCACTCATAGCCATGGCTTTAGTCAAGCATCCAAGCAGATAGAGGAGGGTAATGCTAAGCCAGTGAGCTCAACCACAGAGCTACAGGCTTCTCAAGTGAGCTCAACAGTCAGGCACCCACATTACCTATCACATCCAACACAAGGAAGATCTCTTTCTCTGCTACACAGTCCCTCAGGAACTCTTCCCTCCAGTGCTCTTCAGGATGGGCATAGAAAGGTCCAGCTGCTGATCCTTGAGATCCTAGCCTTCACTGGGTTTATCAAGCACACCCAACCTCTGCATAGTCAATCCCAACTTGATTTCTCTCTGTTCTGCTCACCAAATACTCAAATCCGTCACTCGTTTTCTGAGCTGCAAAAACTGGGTTTTCCCATTGATTTCGGGGTAGCTAATGCTCCCAAATTCGCCCCAAGGTTCATGCTATTGGATTCCCCATTGGATTTCCCTGTCCCATGCCAAATCTGGACGTTTTTGGTCTTTCAAAAACTGGGTTCTCTCAAGGTCGCGATTTCTGGTTTTTCCTCACTGCTGGCACTCGTTTTTGGATGGGAATGATGCTAGATAGTTTCACAATGGACTGGGGTGAGAATGAAGCAACCTCCCATGAGGTTGAGTGACTTCTTGCCCAAGAAATCAGAGCCCATGCCCACCCATACGAATTTCAGGGCTGCCCATGCCCCATTGAAGCCATGGGCTGAAATCTCAACCACCTTCTTACAGCAGGTATTAATGTCACCTAGGGAAGTCAATGGGTTCTCATAATGACAAATGGAAGCCTAGGGTTTAATCCCATAGCCCCCTCACCACTCCCTAGTGGATACACGTGGCCCCTTCTCATTCGTTGCCTCCATAGCCAGTTTTTGGTATTTTATTTCCATATTAAACATTTACATCAATTTACAATATCCCATGGCTTAATAGCACGTGGGTAACAAAATATCAAGCGTGTCTAATTTAAATAAAATCCGAGCATAAACTAGCGGGGCCTTGGCCTTGAGCTCCACGCTAGGGAAACATACATCGCGTATTTACAATATTTACATTAGAGCCAATATTTCCTAAGGGTCAAAATTGGGGTATTACACCTTCAATTGCAAAGTTATAAAATAATTTTCAATTTCATTATGGATAGGCTTGATGCAAAATTAATTTTTTTTAAAGGATAAGGTTGTTGTGCCTTTCTATGAAGGGAAAAATGGGTTTTGATGTGCATTGAAGGTTTCAATTTCGAAGCATGATTAGATAACAATGTGCTCCACCTAGAGCATGGCTCTAATACCATAAAAGATTGTAATTACCAACACAATCATACACTGTATATTGGATCTATTATATAGCAATTGAATCCTACTAATAACCTGTAACAACATGATAATTTTTTTCTACATAATTGAAATAGCTCCATCCTAAACTAGCGCACACACACATCAAACTTTTGTTGGTGTAGTTATTGAGGATATAATATGTTGGTGTAGTTATTGGGGAGTGAATTAATAATCTAAACTAACAATAAAAATGTGGATCCATGCGATAACATAAAGAGTAGAGCATTGATCCCTCAAAGAAATATGAGAGATACTCCCACCCTAGCCCTTTGCATTGCTTTATGGAGTTAATGATACAATGAAGGAACACTACACTAAATATTGTCCTCATGTTAAGAGTTTGGAAGGAAATAGAAAGTCATGAATGAGAGATAATTGGGATATGTGATCCCAATGTTGCAACTATGACATTTTCATTCAACCTTCGACCATGTCAAAAAAGTCACAACCATTTATTAAAAGATTTGATTGGATGAAATTCCAAGGAGAATCCTGGTTTTGTGAATGCCTTCATTAGTTGGAGTTCTAAAATGGAAGTAACATGTGGTTGACCTTCCAAGCAATCTCCATCCTAGATAAATTGTGAACCAATGAATGAAGAATGCCATTTTTTTCTATAGAAGTAGGATAAGGTGTAGGAGAAGCCCCAAAATCATATGATTCATATTTGAGATTGTAATAAGGCTTCTGAGCTTTGGTCATTGATATTGAATAAATACAGTAGACATTGTTGATATGTATCTTTTTTGTGAATTTAATATGATAATTGATTTGGTGTAATTTAGTCTATTTATCTTTTAAATTGAAATTACAATAATTATTTTATCTTTCAAATTAAAAATAATGGAAACCTTGAACACACAAAATAGTGTCTCCATTAGTGGAAACCTTATATTTAATTGTCTTTTATGGAGAGCACATGTGATCATTACACATCAAGATGCATAAAATATTTCCCATAAACTACGTGAGACATAAAACAAATCGACAAACATTGGAGAATGTCAACGACACTTCAAATTAATAAGGTTTTATTTTCTCAAAGAGAAGGTGTTGTGGGAAACATAGTGGGGCAATCTTTTACTAAATGAACTTTTTTTATAGATTATGTTTTGGGAAGAATTTATGTTTTAAAAAACATTTATTCTGAGGTAAGTTTTTGGTTTCATTGTCAAATGTTGATAAAGTTGTCATTGTTTTAGTTTTGAAGTTCGATATTTCTCAAATCAAAGAAGAAGATATATAATGAATTCATAGGTTTATATGTAATTTTAATGGGATTTTTCAAAGTTGAAAGATATTTTTTTATATTTAAGTTTTAGGTTTCCTTTTTCATGGATTTAGTGTTAATTCAACTTTATGATAATGATTTTTTTCATTTGAGAATATATTGTAGAGATGGATTTTTTGTTGTTAGTCACGAAGCAAGCCTTTGGTTCATGAGAAAAACATGCATCTCTTCTTAAATTAGTGGATTCCTAGGTGAATTTGTATTTTCAATAAATGAAAAATGATCAAATGATGAAAGAATTATAAAAAAGTTGTGTTTTCACGATTTGGAAAATTCACTAAGTAGAACCATTTTCATAGTTTTGATTTGGGTAAAATTGCTTAGTCTCTCTTTCAAGTTAAATTCTGTCATATTCATTGATAATACTCTTGACTATGAATATATATATTTATTTTTACCAGGATTCCTTTGGACAAAGCCCCTTGGCATTGCCATTGTCATACTCAAATACAAACGTTGCCTTAACTAAAAAGTGAAGAAACTAAAACCGACTTAGTACATGGAGTTGATTGAATAAATTTACGATGCATGAGCACCGTTGGTTTCGAGCAATTGGCATCAACCAAAAAATATTTCAATTATGAGTTAGTAGTACTGTAGGTTGGATAAGATGGAGCTATGTATCCTTTTTCTACAAATCCATTCTATAAATTTGTGTTGATGCAAAACCTATCTTGTCGTGAAGACATAAACCTACAAAACTCCTTGGTTGTGGGAATGGCCATGATACCAATCAATGCTATGGATCCCACATAGCCATGAGTGAATCATACACCCTTACCCATGTTTCATGCAATGATTTGAAATACAAAGAATGTTCTAAGGTGTAGGTCAGGGGATTCAATGGTGGAAACGATTAGATGATTCAAAGGTGTTTTTATTGTTGAATTGTAGTTTGTATTCCACAAAAATGGTGGAAAAATCTAATCCAAACAAATGTAGTCTAGTCCAACAAAATGCATTTGTAGTGGCTTATATCATTCAGAGACATCATCTAATGACGTTAGGCCACCTGATGTTGGAAATTTTTCCAAGCTATCCATTATGGTTCCAGGCCAATTTATCTTCATTGATGCTCACATTGTAGACATACTTTTCATGGCCTGAGAGGGGATCCTATTTAGGACAATTTGGCAAGTTAGTTATGGTTATGGTTATGATTATATATTATTAATATTCATTTTTTTAATTTTTTATATTATATTATTAATATTAAATATTATTTTTTTTAAATAAATTAAGTAAAAATTAATAAATAATATATGATTATATATATTATTAATATTAATTTTTTAATTTTTTATATTATAATATTAATATTAATATATGATTTTTTTCAATCTTTTTGGCGTTCTCAGAGGATTGAAAAAAAATTGGCAGCATTTATGCTTGCAAATTCACATACCAAATAATTTTAAAACAAATAAATGCAAAATAAATTTAAAATCCTAAAAGTATTTCAAATTTAAAATAGTTTTGGTTTTTGTTTTGAAATGGTTTTCTGTTTTAGGTTCAAATGGTTTTTTTTCAATCCTCTTGGCGTTCTCGGAGGATTGAAAAAAAAATTGGCAGCATTTTTGCTTGTAAAATCACATTTTAAAATAAAACCGGTAGCATTTATGGGGTGAAATGCTACCGGTTAATAAAAAAATAAAAATAAATTAAATAATTTAAACAAATAACTGACAAATATGTAAAACCCTAAATCTATTTCAAATTTGGTTTTTGTTTTGGTTTGAAATGGGTTTTTGTTTTGGTTTGAAATAGGTTTTTGTTTTAGTTAAATCAAATGGTTTTTTTTTCGATAAATTTGGTTTCAATGGCAGTTTTCGGTTTCAATGGCGGTTTAGTTTGAATGCGTGCATCTTAACCATTTCTAGAAAACCAATTAAACCTAGATTTGATAATAAAAAAACACAAATTTATACATAAAATATGAAATATATTTATTTTTTAAAATCACAAAACAAATGGGAGATTTCTACCCACCTGGTGGAATAGATGACATGATGGCGTTGCTGTGGGGAGGTGGCGTCAATGTGGGGGAGGTGGCGTCGGGCAGGTGCTCGGTCGAGGTCCCCGGTCGCTCTATCTCCATCTCTGTCAACGCACTGCACAAAAACAGGGCCGGTCGAGCCCTGTTTTGTTTTTGTTTCTCTTTCACATTCCCTCGATCGAGGTTTTGCTCGATCGAGGGTCTGTCAACCCACAACACAACCGCCCGGACCCAGTTTTTTTTTTTTTCCTGACGGATCGAACAAACCCTCGATCGATGTTTTGCTCGATCGAGGGTTTCACACATCCTCAATCGAGGTATGTTAAAGCCCTCGATCGAGGTATTTTTAAATCCTCGATTGAGCGTATAAAACCTCGATCGAGGGCTTGAAATTAGCTCGATCGAGGGTCCGAAAAATGATTTTTCCCCTCGCGATCCACCAAAAATGGTGAACCACATTCGTGGATTCACCCTCATAATTTTAGGTTTGGGAGGGGGGCCACCTTCCCCCACTTTCTTTTATTTATTTCACTGCTTCAAAAATCAGGGTACGTCATCCCCTCTCATCCAAACGAACCCATTTTTCCAAGTTGGCGTCTCAAGTTCTTCAGTCAAGAACTGGGTTCAATATTTGTATGGGTTCGCCAACCAAGAACCTACACCAGAATCGGAGATGTGGGTTCGCAAACCCGGTGTAGGGACGTGAACCCAACCCTACCCTAGGTAAGCGAATGCATACAACTAAGATTGCCAACCATCATCCACTAGGCCCGCATGGGAGCATGCAAACAGAACCCCAACAAAGGTAACACTATTTGGCTTAATGCCAATTATTGCATTTGTTCAAGAAGTTGTAGAACTTCTTTGCCAAACCCATGCATGGCACATCCTACAACCATAGCATTCCATGACACCACATCTTGTCTAGGCATGCCATGAACCCCAACAAAGGTAACATGATTTGGCTTCATGCCAGATTCTTGCATTTGTTCAAGAAGTTGCAAAGCTTCTTTGCCAAACCCGTGCACAACACATCCTACAATCATAGCATTCCATGACACCACATCTTGTCTAGGAATTCTATCAAATGTTTTAAATGCATCCTCTAAACTTCCACATTTTGCATACATGTCTACAAGGGCACTCCCCACAATGACATCCAACTGAAACCCCATCCTTATTGTGTCTTCATGGGCCTTCTTTCCATGTTGAAGAGTTGCAATGTTGGCACATGATAGTAGAACGGTAGCATGCGTAGCCGAGTCTGGCTTCACACCTGATAGTCGCATTTGTTGAAAAAGTTTCAGAGCTTCAACAAAATGTCCATTCTGTGCATACCCGGACAACACTGCATTCCATGAGGTCACATCTGGCTCTGGTATTATATGAATAAACTCTAAGGCCTCTTCAAAATACCCAAGTTGTGCATATCCTGCAATCATTGTGGTCCATGAAACCACATGTCGTTCAGGCATTCTCTTAGAAGAGTTTTAATGCTTGATCAATATGCCCATTCTTTGCATATACTGCAATCATCACATTCCACAACATAACATCTTGTTCGAGCATTCTCCGAAAAAACTCCAGGGATTCATCAAAATACCCTTTCTAGGCATATCCTGAGATCATAGTAATCCATGAGACTGTATTTGGCTGAGGTATATTTTGAAAGAGTCTCAAGGACTCATCCATCCATCCATTCTGTGCATAACAAGAAACCACATCTCGTTCACGCATTTCCTCAAACACGAGGAGTGCATTCTCTAAACTGTCATATTTTGAATACATGTCTCAGAGTGCATTTCCAACAAAGGCACCATACTGAAATCTATACGAGTAGGGACGAGTTATTGAGGTAGCGTGGGGAAGTTATGTTGAGTTATGGCATATTGTTTAAATGGGGATTCAGAGAGAGATTGTAAGACTAGATAGGGCATGGAGGTAGGAAGGTCCCTTGCCATAATGAACAAACACTAATGGTAGGTGACAAGGGGGTTTCAAGTACTTGACTTTGGTAATCACCTCGGTATGCACCAACGATAGCACCACGTGCTCCACTCCATGATCACATTGCACATCTATCTTTCAACACATAGATTTAGAGATACATAGGGGTCCACTAACCATCATTGTTAATCTCCCAAATCTAACCAAGTATTTATCCATGCATGCCCTTCTTTGAAGGATTTGTAGTGTGCATGGCGTTGCAGTAATATTATGCACTATATCGCATACATATGTCTGCGCGGCAAGAAATAGAACCGTTGATGTTAATTTGTAAACAAGAGCCACGAGGTGGCAATGTCCCCGACGTTGTATTTTAATATTATATAGTGTATTTTATAATTTAAAATTATCGAGAGCAACTTTTGTTGGAAAGAAGTGTTTAAATTCACTGGAGGAGGTAATTGAAAACACGGAAGACTCATGTTTTGCAATGAAAATAGACATGAGTAATGTTAAAGATATTAAAGTATTGCCAATATGGGTTAGAAAATTGGGACCACCTGCATCAGCATTGTGAAAGATATTAAAGCATTAAAAGGTTTTACAAACAAAAAATATGGCAGGTTTCATTGATATTTTAATTTGAATATTGTTTAAATGTTGTTTCATTGATATTTTAATCCTACAAAATTTCTGAATTCATACATTTGTTAGTTGGTTATGTGTGTTATAATATTTGCATGATCAAAATTATAATTATAGTGTACCTTGTAACATTGTTAGTTGACCCAGGATCATTAGCTATGAACACCATTTTCCATATCATAAATTGCATACAAATTTCTCAGTCAGAAACACAAGATTCTGACCATAATTGATGGAGATTATCATCTTTTGTGAGAATGCTATTGTGAAAAGACATGACAAAGTTGGTAACGCATTAGCATACCATTAGCATACCGTTGCCAACCTATATAATACTACATAACCTTGAATTGTTTTACAATGGATATTAAAAAACCCAAGAAATGTAATAACATATCTGAAGTGTCTTAAATATCTAAAACAGTTTGAGCACTGGAAATCTTAAAAATATGAGCATAAAGTATTTAAAGTGGGGAAAATATATATATTCTATACAAGGACGTAATGTTGAAACTAGAGATGCAGTTCGGAGTATCTTTGACTTGTCAACCCACATCGTCATTGCTACTACATAAGGAAGTAATTTGTATTGCCTGCAAAGAAATAATAATCATGAACCAGACAACCTTCCATACAACAAAGTCGTTCAATGTGGGATAATGTTGTGGCGGGATCTTAAATGTGTTACAAGTAGCGTAGGAATTTGAAGGACAATTTCAGTGCATATATATTTCATATTGTCAACAACGAAATGTATACAGAAAATTTCAATCTATAATGAAAAGATATTTTACATCTTCAAAGTTTTTCTTAATAATTCTAAGTATGAAGTAGAGAGTGCAAAATTTAGAAAGCTATGAAGGAACATTGTAGATATTTTTTCATTTCTTAATGTATGAAAAGAAGACCAAAACTGTCGATGGTAGCAAAGAAAAGGGCTAGCTAATATTTTCATAGTATGCTAATGCTAATGTCAAATTTCATGACATTGATGTTTACTATAATAGTTACAATATGAATAAGAAACAACAGAATGTAACAACTTTTGCAAAATATATCAGTGCAGCAATCAAATGCTTGAAAACTATATAATATGAAAGAGCAAAATTGCAATCTTAAAACAAGTATGTATGCCTGGAGAAGGATTCAAATAAAGTTATGTTTCTGCATATATATTTATTTGTTTTTATCAAAATCATGACAATAGAGTTTGTCAATATATCGGATGCATAGACCGTTGTTGTATATATATTGGTAGAAAACCGTGGCAGTTGACCATTCTGCCTCTATAATTACATTGATTACATCAAAAAAACAAAATTTGAATAAAGTTTTTTCTTTTCTTTATATGCTAGCTATTGCCAATGTGCAGAAGTATTTTCCAGAACTGGATATCTCCTTTGCAAAATATCAGTTGAAATCATCATGGTGAGTGTACTAGCAAGGGTGCTGACGTTTGCTTCCTGCACATTGAAGAAAAGGAAAATATTAACATCAAAGGCAATTGATAATTGGAAGTGAAACATGTTGTTACAAAAAAGTAAAAGGTGAAGAGTGATGGCAATGAGTGGAAAGACTGAGAAATATTAAAACCAATCGCAAAAATTTGCATTAAAAGAATAATATTGAGTGGAGCATAGATTTTAAACAATAATAGAATCAGTTATTCACCAAACAGTTGAAAAGCAAATCTAGTTGCATCTTTAATATGAAACAATTCTTAATCTTGATCTAGACACAGGTAAAGCTTCAGCAATGCATAAAAAATTAGCAGTAATATCTATCTATGCTTAAATTGTTAAGCAGAGTATAACTAGTTAATTTCATGGCCATTTGTTACATTCTTACTATTCCTGCATTTGTTGGCCATCAAAAGGCTATTAAAGAATTCATTATCCCATGATGGTCTTGCTAGAGGTCTTCACGAAGTTGGCAAAGCCATTGAGAAACACGCAGCTCAGTTGTGTGTGCTTGTAGAGGATGGAAACCAACCTAATTACACAAAATTAGTCCAAGCTATGTGTGTTGAGCACAATGTGAACTTGATTTCTGTTCCGAGTGCAAACAAGCCGGGTGAATGGGCAGCAGTAAGTATTTTTCAATATTGTATTTCTATGTGCCTGACAGGTATTGTTGTATAACTTATCAAGTTCTCTATGCAGGTTTGCAAGATTGACTCAGAGGGTAAATCTCGAAAGGTGGTTGGGTGCTCTTGTGTTGTTGTGAAGGTAAAATGTTGTTTTGATTAAATATGTAGTCACTATTTGAAAGAAGGCATGTATTTATTTGTTTTTTATCCCTTCTATTGTCTTATGATTAAATAAATAGGACTATGACTAAGAAACTGAGGGCTTGAATGTTATTCAAGAATATGTAAAGACACATTAAGTTGTTGTGAGGTCTCAGTTTTGTGGGTGCTTAAGTTCTGGGTCATCTGTATTTTGGTCTCTTAATTTAAAAGTTGTGGGCTGGAATATTTAAGGGACTCTTGTTCTAGTCTTTGAATTACAAATGGAGTATGATAATTTTGAACTCATTATCATAGGGGAGAAAGAGGCCAAAGCTATAATAAAAAAACTTGTGCAGACAATATTAGAAAAAGTGAAATCCCAACGCAGCTTCAGATCCTTCTTATCGTAACAGAGATATCTACTTTATGTTCTGTTCTGGAAACAAAGATAAAGAGCCCACATTGCTATGAAGTTCATGGAGTAGGAACAAATGGTGGAAGGACGTTTTGAACAAGGGTATAATTCTTAACATGGGTGATTTAAAGTGGCTTGTAGAGAATCCCAAGGAAAGACGAGCATTGATAGGGTTTTTAGTCTCATCTCCTATGCAACATGTTGTTATGAAATTGAGCCAATTATTAACTCAATGTGGAGGAACTAGTTGTCTATGGCTGATTGGGACTGCAATGTGTGAAACATACCTGTGTTGTCAAGTATATCATCCCTCTATGGAGAATAATTGGGACCTGCAGCCTCTACCTATTGTTGCTAAACCAACTCCGGGATTGTTTCTTTGGTTCTCCCTTGTTTCTTCTGCTTTCCAAATTTTGCTTTCTCAACAATAAATAACCCCTGTTACAGACACCATACTGCGACATGCATTAATCACCCTGCAGACACCATACCGCACGCCAGAGACCCAGCATACCATACTACGGACTATGATGTAATATCGTCACCGGCTCCTGGGGCACAAAGCCCCAGGACCGACGTCACCTGTACTCAACCACACTGATATTGTGCACTATTGTTGTCATATACTTGTGTCAGAAGATATTAATGTTCAATTTGGTAAGCTTGTCAATGCATAATAAATTTTTAAATTGGCTTGTGAGGGAAAACACCTAGGAAATTAAGAATGTAAAAGTTGCCCTATGTGGGATAGAACTAATTACAAAATAATATATAAATGTAGGATTTCAAGGAAAATTGTAGAAAACCAAAGTGTTTTCTGTCCCTACCACTACCCTAATTTTCAATATCTTTTCCATCTTCAGTTCTTTGCTACATTTGCATAAATGTTGAAGGGATGAGATGAAAATAATAGGAAATAACACTTAATCTGCATCTTGACATAGATTAAGCTTTTGTGTAGCAAATTAGTTGTAAGCAATATCTCTTTATGCTCATATTGTTCAGGAGCTACTTACCTTTATGTTTATCTGTTTCAGCTTGGAAATGTTTTAGATGAGATGTGTGTGGAAATGGATGAACTAAAATTCACATCTGAGAATAAGTTGGCAGAAGCTTGTGAGATTGTAGTGAGCACTGAAGAAAAAGCTCCTGCAACAGAGTGAATGCTACATGTAGCTGAAGCCTTGCAATCAGAAATTAGCTACAAACCAATTTATGCAATGTTTGCTTCTTATAGTGGCTGGAAACTACTTTCACAATTGGGGATTTTCTAAATTTGTATTATAGCTATTTTTTCTATTGCAACATTCAGTTCCTACTTACTCAAATGCAATGACCTGAAACTCTCATCCTAATCTATGTTCATTGCAATTAGAAGACAACTATTCAATTATATTTTATCTTTATGCAAGTACTTATTCAAAATTTGGCATATGTGTTGATGTACTTGTTTACTCTCAATTTGGAAAGTGTGCACAGGCAACTGAAAACTTGAAGGTAATTTATCTTCAATGCCAAAATTGTGCCCCTGAATCAAAGGATTTGAGAGAAGAGGTAAAAATTTTGGCTCACAAACACAAACACAAGTGCATTACTAGATAAGTTGTATTATATAGCATGATAAAATAAATTGTATGTTGATAAAGTGAATACATGATAACTTTAGCTTATCATCACAGAATGCAAACACTATAGCTATTCATCATTGTTATGAAAAAAAATTAACATTTTTAGCAATGGAAAGCTACACATAGCAAGGACTGGCAAACTATCAACAACGATTAAGAAAGCTTATTGCTTTATTGTTTCAAGCATTCAAAAAACTGTGGTTGCGAGTCAGTTATGAAATCTAGTATGTAGTTTGTTTCATCATGGTCAAGTTTGAAGATCAAATTGCAATGTTTTTTTTTTAATTTGGAGTTTTGTTTAAGTCATTTGAAAGTGAACATATTTTTTTTTCAAACAAGATCTGTGCAAAAACAAGATATGAAATACAAAGTGGACAGAGTTGAAAAAGTTGAGTTTTTTTTCAAATTAAGACTTGCTTGTGCATACTTTATGTCTAGAGTTTTTTGCAATTGATTATTCTGTTGTTCATTGCAAGAGTGAAAAGGCCTTGTTGGTTGAATTTGCGCAGATGACGAATAGTTGCTGTAACAGCCTTACAATATTGCTCGTATGAGATAGCTGCAACAGGTGGACAACATTCTTTCAGCTGTGCACCTTGAAGACTGCATTCGAGGGTTCCCTGATCTGTTTCCAGTTTGCATTGCAAGATATGCTCATAGGCTGCAGTTGTTTCTTGATTACAAAAAGAACAAAATGTGGTGCTTTGGATCATCGAAAGCTTGCATTCTGCGCATGTACATTGGAATGGTGGTGCAAAAGCATTTTTAATTTCGAGCGATCCATATATCTGTTGCAATTTTCAAGATAGGAAATATACAGAGTATGACATAAGTACAAGTATATAGAAATGTTGCAGTAGGAAACACAAGTTGGAAAGAAGAAAGGAAAAAAAACAAATTGGAACTGTTGCTAAAAATATTGGAAAGAAAAACTGGAAAAAAAGGACATCTTCCCTTTTTAAATATTGTAATAGTATAAATGGAAAGAGGGTGTTGCAAAAGACATGGACCTATGCGAATGTTGCGGGACAGTGTTCAAATAGGCTTATTTCTAGCTAAAACATAGTTCATTTCATGGATATGCATTGGATAAATAATCATTTTAGTAAAACAGTTGATATGAATTGTATCTTGTTTATGATAAAATATAATTAATAGATAACTTTGAAAATAGTCGGTGGCAACTGGAAAGATGGAATAGATGTGAAAAGAGAAATAGAGTATGTTGTTTTTTTCTTTTTTCTTTTTCTTGGTGTGAATTAGAATAATTGTTACAGCGATTTCATAGTTTAACAAAGAACAAAGGAATGTATGTCTAACCTGTGTCTTAGCTTCAACAATCACAAGCAAATCCTGAATTGAAAATTCATCATTGAGTGGATCAATAAATGTGGCCTGGGAGGCCTCATCAGGTGGCTGCCTTTTGGACCTGGTCGGACAATGTTTTTGAATAAATAGAGTGGTGGCTCGTCCTTTGCAAGCTGTTGTTGCACTCGCAGAAAGAAGTTTTTATAGTTGTCATTGACTTGAAACTATGAAGATGGAAGAGAAAAAGTCAGAAATAGATGTATAAATGATTTGCAATGGACATAAACATATAAACTTATAGGAAATTGTAGTTGTATGAGCAATCAACAATGAAATGAGCAAAAAATAAAATTAATATGAACTTTGGAAAGAACAAAAGCAAGTATATATATATATATATAGAAAAGAAGGAGTTGACAGTACAGTAGCATAGTCATTTGGAGTTTCACCGTCCCTGATGTAGAAATCCAATTGTTTGTTGTTGTATTGGCATGCAACCACTATGGCAGCAACTGAACCAACAACATATGCTTCATCAAATGAAACTAATTCAGTAATTGATATGTCTCGAGGGAGACAACGTGACTTGCATACTTTATCTATTGTTTCAATGTGACTGGAAGGCAAGATTGCTATGGAATTTATAGCATCTCCACGCTCATATTGGCCCCTTTTCTTTAATTCAAATCCGATAATTCGGACACTTTTTCCAGGCAACAGGAAGTTGCCAAATCTGTTGATGAGCTTATCATTCATGGTAACAATAATTGTCATGAAGTCATCTTGTCTACAAGGTCTGTATGCAGAATCTTTGTCTTCACAGGCGAATTTTGGTTTCGATTTTGTGTGGATTTTGTGCAGGGTCGTAGACAATTAAAATATCTCCTTCAAAAACATTGGCATGAGACATAGTACATAATTCTACAATAGATGAAAGTTGCACAAATGCTTGCTTCAATCTGTGAACATAAGAAGATGAACATAAAAAGGAGCAATTAGATTCTACAGTTGTCTGTTGTGCATAGCTGTGTATAGATAATTACGTGATTTATAGGCAAGGGCGTGAAAAAGAATACAGATTATGTACAAGAAAATTGGTGAAATGAATTAACTTAGATCTGAGTAGAAGTGAAAGAAAATTAAGAAGGAGAAAATCTTAGACAAAAAAAAATGAGTAGGTTCGATGCAAAGTAACATTATGTCTTTGGACTAGTTGTTTTTGTATTGGCAATATGCAATGAGGGTGTTGCAATTGATTCTGTCTCTACAATGTCTTGTGAAGAAGAAATATTTGCTTCAGGAGGTGGGGTGTTCGATGTAGATGTCATTGCAACAATGATTTGCTTGTGGCAAATTTCTTTTTCTTGTCTATATTTTTTCGATATGTTTTTTTGTTTTTGACCAATTCTGGAAAATGATCTGGACCGGAAACAATTAGTAATGACATGGAAAACACAAATCTTTGTATATATAGACTAAAGCAAATTGAACTATCAGGAATTTTGGAAAGGGATATTGCACTGAGCTTTGGCATATAAGAAAGAAGAAATAAATGTGTCAATGTCAAAAACTGTAATTTGGATATCTATGAATAGAAGCACACAAGATTGAAGTTTGTTTGAGCAATGTTTCCGATTAAACAATAGTTTATCAATAGAATAAAAAATATTGTAAAGAGTTTAGGTAAATGCATTTGAAAAATAATGCTACAAAAGGACAAAACATTGATTCTGGTTTGTAAAACTAGACAAAAAGCTATTGTTCGTTGTTCATAGCTGAAGCAAGAGTGTTTTTTTCCCTTGTTTTGTTTTTTTTTAGTAGTTTTTTTTCAAATTATTGTGCATAGATAACAGTCAATGCAGTTTAGTCAATGGTCGCTAGAAAATAGTGGATGGCATGTCAGGCTACGCATGAAGAGGAAGAAAATTGGAGGTTGAAAAAGCAAGGGAATTGAGCAACATTTTGTCCATTGCAAAAGGAAACAAAGAAGTTCATTGCTAAATGCTGTGTTGGTTTTTATATAAATTTTTTGTTGTAGTTTTAAAAATCAAAAATCAATGTGTTTGAAATTTCAAAAAATCAAATAAAAGAGGGCAAGAACGATATCATGGACATATTCTTTGAAATATGCAAACGAGCTAGATTATATTGAATCAAAAGGAATTGATAAGAAACAGCTAAAATGGTCGGACCAATATGCATCATAGATAGTAAGTGAAATTGTATCAAGATCTAAATTTGTCCAAAAATGATCAATCATAGAATCATAGCTAGTTGTGATATGACTTGTTTTTAATTTCAGATTTTTTGTTTGCATATATGACTGGATTAATTTTTTAGTCATTGTTTCCTTCAACATGTCAATGTTGAAGTCACCGGCAAGAACAGTAGGCATTTTCGTATTATTGTTTTTGACAAAATGCAATCGAGCACACAAATGACTTTGTCGAATACAGTATTTGGTTTGATATATATATTTATAATCTTCACAATGTTCTTACGAAGTTTAAGATCAATGACAATTGCCTCAAGGAATTTTTCATTGTAGGTTGCGGTGTGAAAGATCGGGATCCCTTTTTTGACATCTATAAGGAGACCATGTACTGAATAAGTTGCAATGCAGGTGTATTGGTTTGCAAATATTGTGTGCATGGGAGGCGAATGCAAATGGGTTTCTTGAAGGCATAGAATGTGTGATTCTAATAGTTCAATGTCATGTGCAATGTCCTCAATGTGCAGGACCATACTACGTGGATTAAGCGAACATATAATAAGATGTTGACTACAAGGGATTGATTTTAGACCATATTGAAATTGCAATGATGCATCTTCTATTAATCTAGCTGATTCGGCAACTACTTTTGATGAAACAGTAAATTTATTTTGTTCTAATTTGTTTACAAGATAAAGACATTCAATGTTTTTTACACGAGAAAGTGTTGTGTAAACAAGGCCATGTCTTGTAACCCCTTTTGGATCAAATGCAACTTTTTTGTAGTGTCAAACCTTGTGCTCTGTGAATTGTTCTAGCACATGCCAATTGAACTGGGAATTGTATCCTAACAAAATTTCTTTTATTGCCAACAAAGATCTGTGTTGATATTCTTTTGGTAGGTGTCCAAGTATGGTTTATAGAATTGTTGTATAGACAATGCATATTAGTACGTGTAATTGCACCTATCTTTGGACTAGGAAACTCAAGCCAAATAATATCTGAGCAGGTTTCGTCATAGTGCCGAAAAATAGCTTCCGTTCCATTCACAAGTCCATCTTCAATGAGATAGTTTCCACCAATCAATTCAAAAAGCATGTTTTTTTTCAATACAATTGATTGGGGAAGTTGATTCATTTTTTGTCGTTCATAATTGATGTCAGTTTCATCAATTTTGTTGTCATGTGATATGAATGTGAATGCTTTTGTTTTTACATATGACAACAATTTTGAATTATGGAAATCAACATCTTTGTTTCGATAATACAAGAATGGAAATGTCGGATCAACAGGTGTTGGTCTATGGCAATGTGCATTTAAATGTTGAATGTCGCTAGCCGACTGTAGGCCTTTTCTGATTCTATTTAAAATTGTTATGAAAATGTCATTTTCTTGTCTGACAACTTTTGTAAGTTCATAATATTTTATATTGTCAAGCCAAAAACTATACGGGAACTTATGTTGCCGAAAAGTTGGGAATTCAAAAATCCAAGATCATGTACTGGTTCAGCTTGAAATAAATCACCACAAAAAATGACATCAACATTTCCAAATGAATTTGTTGGAGCATGCTTGATTTCGTGCATATGTTTTTCTATGTTATAAAGCATATGCGAACCTATTAAAGACACTTCATCAAGCAAGAGCACTTGAAGTTGATCAAAGTCTTTTGCAAGAATATCTAATGTATTTTAACTTAATGGGAGCAAGTTGCCAGAATTCAGGGGAAGTTTAAAAGCAAAATGAACAGTGATGCCATCAACATTGTATGTTGTTTTTCCAGTAAGTGCTACAATGAGACCTTTCCTTTTCAATGGGTCACTTCCAAGTGCTTTATCATACAACAGGACAAGAGCATTGAAAAGAGCTTTTGCAGTGTGTGTTTTCCCTGTACCAGCACTTCCTGTGAGAAATAGGTGTATTGGCTTAGAAGGATTGTTTTTTTTTCTAGTAACAATCTCTTTTACTATAGACTGGTGTTCGTTGTTTAGGCTCCTTCTTGTTGCAATATATTGTTCCATGTTAGGGAGAAAGGGTTTTTCTTTTAAATTGCAAAGGTTTAGGTCTTGTTGCAAACTAGTTTTTTTTTATGAACAAGATCATTATGGATATCAATTTTTTCAAAAGCCATGGAATCATACATGGGCTCCGATGTTACTTTAGAGGAATTACCAACTTCCAATTGTGTTTCGACAATATCCTTTGCAATGTCAAGATCACCCCATCTGGTTGTTGCTTTGGGGAAGAATATTTTCTCAACAATTGATATTTGTGACTTGTATTGCTCATATGCTTCTGTCCAAGTTTGAAGAGAATGAGTTAGAAAGTTGTGCAGGTCTCTAAAATGGACAAAGAGCAATAGCTTCTCCCGTGCAAAGTTTTATGGATCTTTTTCTTGTCTATATCGAATAATGCATGGCCTATTTATTTTGATTTTTTTCCGTCTATGAAGCAATAGAAGGAAGCATATTCAACAAGACTAATAGTTTCAAGTTCGTTAGGACGTTCGATGTACCTATCTATTATTGAAGGACAAAGTATGTCTTCAGATTCATCTGACTCTTTGTTCAACAGAGATGGTTTTTTCAAGGCAACAACTCGTTTATCATCAGGGGCAGTATTGATGAAAATTGTTTTTCTTGATGATGAATGCAAAGGCAAAGAGAGAATAATATGGACCACTTGTCTAATCGACATTCGTTGCATGTTCAAGAGCATGTTTCCTAGTCTGCGTATTGTTTCGAGATGTCCAAATTTGTTTGCAATTGACTCTTCCTTGATCTTCTTTAATGCCATTGTCATAAGCCTTTCTAGTTTCGTTATATATGAACTTACGTATGTTGCAGTAGCATAAGCATCTAAAATGAATTGAGCATCAGTATTTGCTTGCCACAAATTTGGAATGTTCTTTGCAAATGGATTTATCCAAATGTCCGATGGATCTCTTTTTAGCAGTAGGGTGGGTTGCTTTATCAAGGAACGTAGTAGTATAATGTAGTTGTCTTTGCCCAAATTCAACTCTTCTAGAAATGATTCAAAGCATATTTTTTTCCATATTGCTTAGATTCAAGAGCAAAAGTAAGGAGTTTTGTTTTTTCATTGAGATTCTTCAATTCATTGTCAATGGGTTCCAAAATTGTCGTAGCATCAATCAGGAACATAGGAAACCGAAATCTGCAACTAGAACGTCGATGTTTTCTACATGCACGTGTGTGTTGATGGGTTTGAATATTTTTTAATTCTTCAGTAAGCAAACAAGAATCTGTTGAAATATATTTGTCAACAAAAGTTGTTATTTCATGGTTAGCATTTTTACCATATACTGGTGCATCCTCAATCCAAAGAAGACCATGTTCATGTTCATTTCCTCTTTTTTGAAATTCAGTTGTGAAAAAGTAATCATTGACTTTTCCAAAGAGAGAATTGTTTTTCAATATCAACAACTTGAGCGAGTTCATTTTGTGTCTATAATAGCGACTGCAAATGACAGGATGGTTTCTAATCAAAGTATCGATATCAATACTCGAGGGAAATAATGTGGAATTGGAATCTTTTTTTGGTTGAAGATGTTGCAAAGCATTGCACAATGGCTTCCATATATGTTCTGCATAGGTGAAGCTAACAAAGAAAGTTGGTGGCCCTAATTGCCTGACCATTGAAAAAATATCTTTTCTCATGTTTTCAAAATAGTCTGGAGATGTTCGAATAGCTTTCAATGTACGAAATGCAATTGGAGACTCTACGATGTTTTCAAGATTACTTTGTGACTTGACATCTTTTTCTTTTAGTTTTTTCCCTTTCAATTCACCTATGCGAATAGATATCCATGCAGCATTAGAAATTTGGTGTATCAATACTTTGACTGTCTTAAAGAACAAGTTTGTAGGATGAGCTTCAAACTCCATACTTTCATGTTGTAGCTCCCATTGGAATATTTGTTGATGTCGATACCGGTTGTAGACGTCATCTGGTCGACAACGTCCATAGAAAAGTGTTGGGAAATTAAGCTCCTCGGAGAATTTGTCTTGGAAAATGCCTAGAGGCTTGTGATTTTCAGTAGGCGCAATTTCTAGAAGCTTGGTAGACAAATCGTCAATAAGATGTGTTTCGCCATAACCATGTACCAATGTTTCAGTTGCTGGTTCGAATTCTGTATTGGAAATGTTGTTGTTGCTTTTATCCGAACTTGTGGAGATTTTCTCATCGTCAATGGAATTGTCAAATGGAAAGTCAATGGCCTCTTTCCTTGCTAGCTCTGTGAACTTTGCCTCCCAATCAAGAACGATACAATTTTTTTCTAATTTGTAAAGATCTCTAGTACAAAGACTTTTTAGTGCAACCATGACAATATTAGGACGCACATTTCCAGAGATGTAAGAATTTTTGTATTCCAATTTTCGTTTCAACATAATTCCAATAGTCATGTCATCATCAAGGTTTCTTGGCAAAACCTTCTGTATCTTGTCCAAAGACAAGGGGATGTTTATAATTGCGCCAATCAAGCCTAGTTGAGCTCGTTTGTAACCAAGTTGATGTATTTGGGAAAATGCAATTCTTGAAGACACAAGGCATTCTTCCAATGGCGTTAACACATCTACAGCTGCCAATGAAGTGCTACGTCGGATATTCACTGGAACTGCGAATACGAGAATCTCTTTATTAGAGACATTTTTTTTGCAAAATATGCAAATGTACAGGTCAATTGCAAAAGAGGCTGGCATATCCATCCATGGCAATGAGTTCAATGAGAATATCGTTTTCTCATTGATACAACGTATGCCTTTTTTAAAATGCAAGCATTTGCATATGCAACATGCATTGGTAGGTGTATCTTCAATTGCTTTTAAATATTGAATAGTGGCTTGTTTGGTTTTTTGTTTTTCTTTTTGTTTTTTGGAAGCTTCCATTGCTGCAAAACGCATATCACTTTTTGTTGAGCGAAGGTTCTTGAATGGTTGCTTTGCATTATGCCCAAGTATGTTGATATTTCCATCGGGCCAGTCTGCATTGATATCAAGCGCAGCCTTTTTTGTGTCTAATGTTTTTGTATTCTCTATCATTTGTTTTTTCATTTGACAATGTTTTTGTAAATTGTCATATGTTTTTCTTTTATGTTGTGTTTGTGTATCTATTGGATATGTTCTATTGACACTATGAGTGGAAGGAATTTTTGATTGCTTGATCTTGGCTTGTTTTGTTTTTTGTTTTCCTTTTTGTTTTTTGGAAGCTTCCATTGTTGCAAAACGCATATCACTTTTTGTTGAGCGAAGGTTCTTGAATGGTCGCTTAGCATTTTGCCCAAGTATTTTGATATTTCCATCGGGCTAGTCTGTATTGATATCAGGCGCAGTTTTTTTTGTGTCCAATGTCTTTGTATTCTGTATCATTTGTTTGTTCATTTGACAATGTTTTTGTAAATTGTCATTTGTTTTTCTTTTCTGTTGCCTTTGTGTATCTATTGGATATGTTCTATTGACATTATGAGGGGAAGGAATTTTTGATTGGTTGATCTTGTTGTTACTATTTGCATAAATGTGCAAGTCATTTGACATCGTTGTTTCCATGTTGGAAGAACCTATGTGAAAGTTTTTTTTAACTAGTGGATGGAAATGCAAATGACCTTTGCATGTTTCATGTTGCAACAAGAAAATGTCTTTTGTAGATCTTTTTGTTGATTGATATTGGTCTTGAATGTTGCAAGAACATGTGTCCCAAATGAAAATATTTATTTCCAACATCTCACACATCCATTGAATTGCAAATTTACAACCTTCTCTATGTCCAATGCTAAAAGGCTCAGCCAAATTTATGACAAATGTTTGACAACTAGAAACAACACAAGTTTCATTCACCATAGACAATGGCAAGTATGTGGACAGACATTGCAATGCTCTGTTGTCATTGGATTGTATGCAATTGAAGAAGGTTTGGGCTATTGTCTTTCGAAGACTACTGATGTCAAAGATGTTAGACAACTTTGAAACCGATTCAAAGAGAGAGTCAAAACAATGGCCTTGAATGGTTGAGAAGATGTCAAAACCTTGTTGTACAAGTATTTGTCTACAACATTGAATCTCTTAGCAAGTGTGTGGACAAGATCTCTTGAATATGCCAATTGATAATTCCTGAACTACAATATTGTCAATGACATGTGATGTGCACGTTAACAATGGTTCGAAGTGACCAGCATAACGTATATGATCATGGAACAAAATGTTATAGCAGTAGCCAGGAAGAGTAGAATTGAAGTAGATATATATTCTTTTCGTTGACAAAGACCAAATGGCGACAGGTGCATTCAACCAATTCACAAACCATTTTATACATAATATATCACCCCATAAGCCATAGCCATTGTTATTATCCGAATGGTAAGCTGACTAAGACATCCATTGTAGATAAAGATTCTTGTCTTTTAAACCATGTAGCTGAAACAAATAATTAGGTGAAAGTTCCAAGTTCGATGAAGATATTGCAGAAGGATCTCCTTGAGCCAGTTGATGGGAGAAATGGTTAACAATTGCTTCTCTTATCTCTATTGATGTGTATCGAAAATGCAAAAGAACGGAAAACGAATCGAACAAGCAATCTCCATTTTGGAAATGGAAAGCTTCCAACCGTAGCAAATGATTTTTTGACAGTGCAATATCAATTTCATCATCAACTCCGTCTTTTGTTGAGAAGACTTCTGAAACACTGAGTTGCAAGTGCATGAATCTTAACATATTAACTAATCAAGTAGATTCAGTCAGTCGAACTGCAAGTAAGAACATGCAATAGAAGGGAACAAGAAATCAAATAAAGTCTTTGAAATCGAAAATGAAAAATGTGGCATTTGATAAGAATAACAATTTAAGAGGAGACATGGGCTACTGCATAGAATTGTTAATCTTCACAACTTCATGGATGCATTTAGTTATTGCATAAAATATCTTTTAACATGAGTTTGAAAATTTCAAAAAGGCACTAGCAATGATGAAATGCAATTGCACTAGAAGGTTGCAAATGACATTGGCATCTATTGCAATGAAGGGAAGGGTTCAAAAACCAGGTTTTTAAAAATGTGTGCAATTGACAATAGCAACTTTTTTTTACAATGATTTAAAGTATATATATATATATATATATATATATATATATATATATATTTGTTTCATGTATACAGAATAAAAAAATTTAATGGCAATAGAAAACAATACAAACAGAAATTTCAGAATAATGAAAGCATGACAGAAATCAATGCAGACATGGAAAAACACTATGTTAGAACAATGGAAAGACAATTCCTTTGAAATAGAATTGACAATAGCAATGATAACACAACAATGATCAAGCCATCAAACAAAAATATACACATGAAAATATAAAAGAATTTGAAGAAGGCTTCAAGCTCTATAATTATGCTATAAGCATCTATTCTAGTAGTTGAATATTGCAAAACTAGATGAAGGCAATTACATTGAATATGGCTAGGCGCAACTCAAATTTATAGGATATCAAATATGAGCAGCTACAATGCATGCAACTATTGCTATAGTTAGAGCCAACAACAAGTTTTGATAAAAAAAAACATGGGAAATAATAATGTGTTATCAAAAAAATATTTACTATCTTCATTTTCCTTATAATTCTATAGTAAACAACTGTTGACACATAGACTCCATTTGCATAGCGTTTATCAATAGCACAATGCATTTATATGTAACTCTATATCGACACATGTAGTGCATTGGCAGACTAATTATAATTCCATGTATGGCTATCGTTCAACATGTATGGCTATCCTTCAAGAAATGTAATGCACTAATAACCCAATTGCGTAAAACATTGCCATCACTTCGAACATGAATATGTAATATCAAATTTGCCTAGCATGCTTTCAATGGATCTATGACTGTGCGGGAGTGATCGACAATGGAATGGATCTGCAATGGATCGACAATGGTTCTAGATTTGCAATGGATAAAGATCTGGATATGGATTTGCAACGGGGTTGGATCTGGATTTCGGTATGAATCTAGAGCTAGATAGATGTAATATACCTTTTTTAAGCTGGAAAAAGAGATGGACCCCAGGTATGCTTGGCTTCCTAATGGTTCAGGGGATTCACTTGGCCACCAATGTTGTCTGATGGTTTGCATGTTGGGGAAGTACCCCTCACTTCACGGCTTAGGTAAAACTGATAACCGCTTTGCCATGAACGACAGCTCTTGGTTTACCTCATGAGTGGGAACTAGTCAATCAGGCAGGGGTCGTTGCTCGTTTCGCTGGCAGGTCCTCTCAATGGGCCAGCTACTCCAGGGTTCCTGTGGTACTCCTCATAATGAGTTTTAGGGCTATTCCCAAGTACATCCCATAGTTAAGCGGCCAGGAATTATTCCTGGATCCGAGGCTATGATTGAAACGAACAATACACTTAGCACTTAATTAAACCATGTTTTGTAAACTTTTAAAAAAATCAATGTTTACGAAATGTTTTATAATTAAAGGCACAATTTAAATCATATTTTTACATAGAGCTGATTTCGAGTTTCTTGTTGTTACTCTCTTCTTAAGCCATTGAAATTCAATTGATGATAGAGGAAATTGGCATTGGAAGATTCTAGGCGTTTAATTTGCATTAAGTGACCACTACTACTAGGTCGGCGATTCCGAGTTATGTGGTATATATTATGGGAATATGAGTAGTAAGATGGCAATAATACTTATTGTTACATACCATATGTAGTATCTAATATATATTTGCTTTATGGATATAGCTCAGATGGACTCTATAGCTAAGTCGATATGTAATTCCCTAATATTGTGTATGCAACCGATATGACGATAAGCATAGTAATTGCAATAACAAAACTAATTTCAACTATTACAACAGTAAGCCCATGTATTATTCCTAATTAGCAAGTTGTTTTCATATAGGACTTATTACAGATACTCTATGTGTGGCTAAAGATATGGCAGTGGGGTGTGGGCAGGGAGAAGAGTTATTTACACAAGGCATTTTGGCAGACAAGGAGGGAATGGAATGACATATAGAAGCACTAGTAGCTAGACCCTGTAGTTAAGGTAACAGAAGTAGAAATTAGGGGAGGACAGAGAGGCAAAGCTTGTTTACTACATATATGCTAAAATATATGCTAGAATATATGCTAATTCTTTACTACATATATGCTAAAATATATGCTATTATGGCAAAACTTTCTCAAGCTGAAATCCTAGATGAAACAAAATGAGATGCGTAATACAGTTTTGTCTGTAAACTTAGATTGCACAATATGTGGATAATCTTGGTTTTAAAAAAAGGAGGATGAATTAATGCTACCAATGATAGTTGAACTTCAATACAATGCGATTTTAAATGCAACTAGAAGTCTTTGATGATTGACTAAAAACTAGAATATCTTGGGTTTAAAGGAAAGTTTTTTTCCATTATCCATAGTCTCTATCTCGCTTAAGAAGGGGGAAAAAAAGGATGTTGTACAGATCACTACAAGTGTCAATAACAATGGCATGTTCAATCATCCATCTATGACATAAGTTGAATGAAAAACCTAAATCCATAGTTATGCTTTTTTATTCTGGGAGGATAGTATTTACAGTTGATAAGCAAAAGGAGTTGCATATGTTGTACACATGACTACAAATGCCAATAACAAGGGCATGTTCAATCATCCATCTATGACATAAGTTGAATAAAAAACCTAAATCCATAGTTATGTTTTTTTTATTCTGGGAGAGTAGTATTTAAAGTTGATAAGCAAAACGAGTTGCATATAAATAAAATCTTTTAGCATCCATCTATGAAAGAGACAAGAAGCACTATTGCTGGAGAGCTCTGATTGAGCAAGAACCAATCTAAGTTTTAACATATATAGGGGAAACTACTTCATTCAAGCAAATAATAGATTATCTCATTTACTAGCAACCACGTGTCTAGATATCTCGATTGCTATTGAAACATGTTTCAGAGGCATGTCTAATCCAAAACAACCACATAGGAAGAGTACTAAGAGCATTATGAAGTATCCAAAGAGGAATGTTATTTAGAGATTCTACTTTAGTCGATATTCAAATTCAGATTGACTAGTTATTTTGACTTTGGTTTGACAGCCTATTCATTTCTATTGTTGTATCTTTTGTTCAGCAGCGACACCTTTCTGCAGCAAGTAATACTTTTGCAGGTGTATTCTCTTCCACGAAGGCAAAATATTAAGCTGCAACAGAAGTTGATTGTAAATCCAAATGATTGAGAAGGGTCTTTACCAATGTTGGAGTTGAACATATGGGACTCACAATCATATTTTGTCACAACTAGAAAGTACTAAAGATAGCAAGGGATCTTGTATACCATCATTGCATCAAGCAGACAAAAACTGCATCTTCACCCTGCCAGGGAGCAAACACAGTTTGGCATTTAGTCTATAGGCCCATGGAGAAGTAGTTGGCTGAGATATTTCATAAACCTATTGGTCGGGTAAAGTTTCTAAGACTTGGAGCACAGCTTTAAGTTAAAGTTCCAATGAAGCTGCAATATAAAGGTAATGACTCTGCAGATGTTACATTGTTTGTTCCTCTAAACTAGTCAACATGACTTGGTCAATGTTGATTACTGATGAAGTGTACCTTAATCTATGGGAGATGTTTTTGTACTAGACAAGGGCAAAAAATTTCTTTGACAATGCTAGCTTTAATCAATCCTATATTCCAATAAATATCTGAACATTAGATCATAGGGGTTGATGAGCAACAAAATCTGTGTATAAAAGCGAATTTTTGAAGAGTTTATGTCACCCAACAGGACATAAGCGTAATATGAATGTCTTAGCAATGTCTATTTCTACAGAAGCAACTAAAATGTATTCTTTTTTTATGTATTTTTTATTGCTCGCAAATGAAACATTAGACGCATTCTACAAACATCAATATTAATATTCCTCCGAGATTATCAATAAAGAAGGGAACATTGTCATGTATCAATACATGTAAACAAATAATGTGCAAACTGCAAAGTAAAAAAATGTCTACTAATAATTAGAAAACTAAGAAAAATATATATTCATAGTTCAAGTGCATTACACTAAGTGAAATATCCTTGCAGATGAACAAAATAAAAGATAGGAAGGAATTGGCAACTATGAAGAAAATAGTTGTTCTAAAAGCCATATAAATTTGTGCTTAAATGATTGTAATAATTTCCTATACAAACTAGATTCTTATGCATTCTTCTTGTGGAACCAATTCCTGGACAGAATATGTATTATTTCTATAGATCACCTTTTATATTGGCTAGAGGGTTTACACCAGGTACCAGAAAAGCAGGCAGTAGCTATTGACCTTGACGTGACAACTATGTGTCAAAGAGGTTGATACTTGGGAGATCAATTATAAAAAATTAACCTATCATCATCTGGTTTTGCAGATGAAAAATTCTTCTCATTACAGGGTACCAAGAAAGAATAGATATCTTCACAAGAGAAACATGAAGTTGTATGTGGAGACTTTTTACAAGAATATTTTATGGCAATTTATGCTAAAGAAGAAAGAATTTGATCCAAAATTTTGCAAATCCATGAAGGGAAATTTAAATTGGTTGTCTCTATAAGGAGCTGGAGAAATTGAAGAGGCATATAGCAGAAGCAGAAGCTGATAATGAAGCACGCAAAAAGCCTGTAGATGACAAGGCTGCAAAACCAGCTGGTCCTACAGAAGGTGTCCTAGATGAATGGATAAGCCTTTTTGCTCTCTTTTAAAAAACTTAGTTGTGTTGCTCATTCTCTATACCTTACATTGTTTCTTTTTGTCATCTGTGAATATATGCGGTGTTGTTTAATTCTTCTTGCAACATGCATCTGAAAGATTCTCCAACTTATTTTTAAATCTAACCATTAAAAAAAATTGATTACCTAGACTGGTTTAAAAACAAAAATATAATTTAAAAAAAACTTACTTTCGTTCATCATACTCGTCTAGGTCACCGTGTTCTTTAGACTCTCTGCGATGGATTCTGCTCCCGTTCAAGGTCGAGGTGATCATTTACACGAACAGGAAAAGGTTTTTCTCGCTCTCTTTCAAGAAAGTGTTTCTCCAATCGATTGTGTGTTTGATTACACTAACGAAACTCAGGGTTTAGGGTTTAAGGGCATTGACAGTTTCCGCTTGTTGGAAGGGAATTTCACAACTAATTATCTGAACAGTTGTGTGTCTAAATACACTAAGCAAATTCAGGGTTTAGTGTTCTAGGAAATTCCCCCCTTCACTGCAGTACTGAAGTTCGGAGCAGAGGAATTTAAAGTACCGCCTCAAACTAGCGCTATCATTTACCAATGGTAAGTTCTCAATTTTATTTGAATATGGGACACCTTTAGATCGAAAAAGGTTTGGTTTGGAAGTAAAATCCTCTGAGCGATATTCTTGAATTCTTGCACTATTGTGTGTGTGTGTTTATACCGAAGATATATCTGATCATGAAAGCAAGCCTTTCGTGCCGAATAAATCAATGCTTCTTTTCACCTGTTCCAGAAACTAAAACCCTTAATTGAATATAATTCAATCTGTTGACATGTATTTTTCCATGCTATGTATAAATTCTATTAATGTATCACATGTTTAGTTATCTATCTCTACTGATTAGTGATCCTGATCCTTCCCGAAAGGGCCAATAAGGAGGGTGGATCTTGCAAAGAGTAACGCAAAAGTTGCCAAATGGTGGTTGCAATTTCAGTTGTGTTGGAATCATACCACAGTAGCAAATTCTCTCCATAGCACAACAAAGGCCATTTAAACTCTTTTCCTTTTGCCGCAGTCTGAGGAGACCAATTATTTTTGGCTTAGGTTTTCTTAAATTACTTAAATAAAGTATGCTAGTTTGTATTAGTGATGTCTTTTACTTATCACCGGACATTTGTAACATTTTTGTTGATTCTATTGCATATTTTTAAGATGACTTGAACAGGTCTATTTTCAAAAGAAATCGTAATTGTTTTGCAGTTTCCCCCCTCAAAGAACAATATTTTAATTTTACCCTTTTTATTGTTTTTTGTTTTTTTCTAACTATGGTTGCTATGCATCATACTGCCTGCACACAAGCACAACAGCCAGTTGAAACTCACAACAGAAATGCAGGCAGATATCACACTGGCTTGTGCTTTGTTGCCAACATTCTATTAAATTAGGAGCTTTTTTACCTTATTTTTCTTATTTTGTTTTGAAACACTAAATATTTTGAATACGATTCACCACTGTGTATTTGTATTACTAAGCTCTACTGTTGCAAGGTGCAAGTTCAAGGCCTGTGTACTTTGGCAGGGTCTCAAAATGAATGGACCATCAACGTCACCATGAGGACTTTGGCTTTCTGCTTCGTTTTCTTTCTTCCCATGTCTTCAAGATGTAAAATACCAAATAATGCACTTGTTTTTCCAAATGGAATGCTGTGGTTTCTAAAGCCTTTGTCCTCTATCTTTCCTGCCCTGGAACATGCAAAATTGACAGCATCACTGGCATGTGATAACAAAGCATGTATAACACTTTGTTATATTTACTGCGCTGATTTTTGTTGTAACTATGTTGCTTATGCATTTTGCAGATGGTGTAGGAATCAATCCACAACAAAGTGCAGGTTTGCCCCGTTTTACTTTTCTCTCTGATCTCATATTTTGTTTTTAATTCATTGTGGTTTGTGTGATTTTCATGCATCCTCTCACATGACACACTGTCATTTTTAAATGAGGGAAATGGAGATGGAAACAAAACTTGGGAAGTGAAAAAATTGGCAACCTGCATAGTTTGCAAATTCTATTTGCTTCTTAGTATTTTTGATATGTTCATGATTCTTGCTCCTACATGAAAATATATGTATATCCTTATTCTTTTAGTGTTTTCATGGATTTCAATCCCTCATAGTTTCCTGCCTTTTTTGACAGGCAATATTTTTCTCAAGCATGGTTGTGAGTTACGCCTCATTCCTCGAGACCGAGTCGGAGGCATCTAGGATTTTATAATGCTACTCTTAAGAAGTTTGCACCCTTGAAGAACACCAAATGACATTACTAGCTAATATGGATGTTTCATAGGTCTCTTAAAAATAAAAATAAAAGGTCTCTGATCAAGCATTCACTGTTCAATGCCAATAAAATAAAAGCAACTTTATCCTCTAAACCCTACTCAGCGATCTCTCTGGACTCCATGCTCATTAAAACCTACTCGGCAATCCCTCCAAACTCTAGACTGACCAAACCTTACTCGTCAATTCTCGCAGGGAAAACCCTCACCCAATAAGAAATGAAATTTTTATCTAATTAAAGTAGTAGTTGGAAGCATCTTTCCTATGCAAACGCGAAATTTAACCCAGATGCAGGAAATCATTTATCATCTCTTTGAGATAAAAAAAACCCTAACTAGAAGAAAGTAATGAAGAGGCTCTGTTGCACTTGAAACCCTACGCAATTTTGTTTTCGATACAGTTCTGTATATAGACAAAAAGAACACCCAACAACGAACAAAGAAGAAGAAAAAAAGTGTTTAACTTGACACCAATCTAACAGACCACGAAAGTTCAAAACACCAGGGTTCAAACTCATTTGAAACAATTCCATCCATACAAATTTTTTAGTTCAAACTCATTTTCAAATGGTTAATAACACACGTTTCTACCGACAAGGTGGAAGTTACCTTCAGAATCTGCACTTTTAATTGCTTTCATACTGTGCATTTGTAATCGAAAGTTCAAAATGTTGTGTTTTTTTTACTTGTAAATTGCAGGAAAAACTGCAAAGGCATACCTGGTCCAGCAATGACACTTGAAACCGGCAGAAAGCAACAGCTACAAATATCGTCGGAATTGAGTAGACAACAAGAGAACTGAAAATGATAGAGAAGGCTGAAACGATAATGCCGATAAAACCACAAAAAATCCACCATGAATGACAGGCGGCCATGCCCAAATAAATGGTGAACATAACTTGTCCGTAGAGAGAGACGGACGTTGGGAAAACAACCGCATTTAAAGAGCAGAGACGGGCACGAAACCTCCACCTCGAACTAAACACAGTCGAGTTCGCCAGCTCCATGAGACGTCCAGGTTCAAAACCCTTTCCCATAATGACTGAAAGGCGACCGTAGATGCAATAAAAACCATCCCGTAAATCAACACTTCAATGGTATGGAACACTGGGAATACTACTGAACGGTACAGAACAGAGACACAGTTAGGACATCGACTTCACACCTGTACAGGATAGGGAACATGGGCCTTCTGATTTACTCCAAAAAGGGCTATCTCTTCTCTACAGCTAAAAGCAAAGGGTTATATTGCAATTAATGTTGGTTCACTGTGAGGGCAAGTAATCTGCACGGCAGCGGCGCCCAAATCTACACCAATCTACACAGTAACGCCATAGTGGCATCATAAATCTGCTGCGCCATTTTCGATAGCATTCTGTCTAGGTACACCATTGAATGCATGAATTTGTATTGGTGTTGTGGTATTGAGGTGTAGTCACAGACTTAGTCGAAAGAGAAGGCCAGCACAAGGAGAAGGCAGTGGAAGGAGACGGGGACACCTGCGTACTCAGACGAAGGACACCTGGGCACTGCAACACCGCAGAAGGACATGAAACCTACCCAGACCATGCAGAAATTTAAGATGTCGTGACGCCATCACGTCGCCGGCTCCTGGGGCACAGGAGCCGAGGCACGCGTCACTGCGCACGGCGCCAATCAAAACCAAACAAAATAGCATATTAACAATTTCAAAAAAAAAAAAAAATTCGAACTCAAAGGTTGAACATTGCCGACAGCCTCCATTGATCAACAGGCACCCCAACTAATGGCCCTGACCAAAAAATACATGTCGGGGACATAATAATCAAACTATTGTGGATATGGCTAAAGGGGATGGTTGATATTACCCAAAACCAACTCTCATTGTGCATAGAGAATACCCCTCAAATTTTCTAAATTGGTCAATAGTGAGATGCTTTGTCATACATGTTGGTATAAAGGATGGACTCACATTTGACATTAGCTGAGAGGTAGAGGATCTTATTTCAATGATTATAACCAATGTAACACATAGCTTGGTGCATAGGATAGAGGATACGAGACATCGCTAGATAGAAGAGAACCAATGAAGATAAATATCAAATATAGAATAAAGTGGAGTTGATTCAAAGTACAATAATAATGTGATAACAACTACTGATAACAACTACCCAAGCTAGCACCCAAAACAATCTCGAAGATGATGCTGCCACATGAACTATATGATGGACTGTTTGATTTTGCGAACTTTAAATGTACATTATTCTAACACAAGCATGTTCAACTCTGAATCGTTGGCGTTCAGAATGCAAGGAACATCAGACTCTTCCCATCTATATTTGTTGGGTGATATGGGGGATAAGAAACAAGGCCTTATTTGAAGACATCAGACCCCGGCTGCAGCACTTGTCGAAGACTGTGATCAGCTACTACTTGAATTTCTAGGTGGGGGAAAAGTCCAGGGGTCACAGGAATATTGGGCAGTTTAATTTGGAATTTACTCGTCCCACTTTGTTCTTTGATGGTGTTGTTGTTTTGGGGGAATGTGGTGCTGGGGGAATCATTTATCTCAATAGTGAACATTATTTTGCATTGAAGATGAAATGTGGAAGAGGCTCTAACATGAAAGCGGAACTTATGGCTTTATGGTGTGTCGCTATGGTGGCAAATTGTTTTGGGTTGTCGAATGTGATGATATTCGGTGACTCACAGGTGACTATTAAGTGGGCATTGAGAGAATGTGAACTGAATGTATTACATTTGACTTATTGGTGTGAAAGGGCAGAGATGGAGTTACATAAGCTAGGTCAGGTTACTTTGGAGCATATTTATAGGGAGCATAATGTACAGGCGGACCTTCTTTCTAAACAGGCTCTGGATGGTGCTAAGGACTTCATAGTGTGGGAGGAATTCTTAGAGAATCAACGTGTGGATTCTGGCAGCTTTTACTATTTGGAATGAACCTGTGTTTTTTGATAAAAAGTTTTTTGTTTATATGCTATTGTAAATCTGTTAAAAGCTTTATGCTTTGCCAAGGACCATTGGTCTGTTTTTGGCTATGGTTGTATAATTTAGTTTCTGAAATGTACTTTCATAAGGGAGGCTGAATCCTAGATATTGAAAAACGGATAATCATGTACTATTTGATTCAAGGTTGAATATTAATAGTATGCTTTTTTTCACGGAAAAAAAAAAAAAAAGCATGTTCAAGTTGAAGTCGGTATTACTCCCTTTGAATGTGTTAATGACTTCAACATAAATAAGTAAATAAACTAGGTTGTTGAGCTACAAAATAAAGCTTGCATCAAAGAAAAAAACCAAAAATCGTGTACGACGCTGGCATCTATCCAAAAAATCAAGGGAATGCACAACCCTTGCATTTCTTGCAAGATTTCACATAAGTATTCTCTTAAATTGTTTAATTTTAACTCAAAATTCCACTCGAAATATATCAAAGTTATTTATGTGCTTAGTTACGTACATTTTAAATTGGCGTTCATCTTGTAATACATCGGTGTTAATCGTCACCTATATAGTCAGTACTTGTTGTAAGTTGGTGGTATTTTTTATTTCTAGCCATTGTCTTTCTTAAAAGTTCGCATTATTCTTTTTTTGGAGTTTTAATTGCTAACATTATTTGTTGTTGAAGTGTCAAACTATTAATTTGAAATTTATTGTTATAGTGTTAAACTATTAATTTGAAATGAGAATGACGTTGGTAGAATGGGAATGCATTTTCTTGTATTAATTGCATGTTAATATTTAATGTGAGTGCATGTGCTAATATGCTAGCATTATTTTGGCATCAAGATCTAGCACATTCTTTTATGCTTTAACATAGTGGTGTTTATGCTTTAACATAGTGGTGTTTTTATGGCTCAACTGATTACAAAGGCATTGCTAAATCTTTGATGAAAAATAAGAAGTGTTTAAATTAAATGAGAGGAAAAGAGCTATTATTTGAGATCTAAAATGGTTTTGTAAGGGAAACAATAAAATAAGAGTTTTAAATTTTGGACGAGAAAAATAAAAATTACTTTTTCTTATTGTATTTTTGAGATATCTCTTTATCGGTTTACCCAAATTTCAAGTTTCGATACTTATTGGATGTAGAATTTAATTATGCATCTAATGCTTGCCCACATTACATACTTTTGAGACACCCACGGCATGAAAAACTAAAAATTCAATAATAATAATAATAATGTATTTTAATAGATAAAATATGTTTTTTATTGAATTTTCTATTGTCCATGTTGTGGGGGCCTCAAAAGTATGCAATGTGGGTATGCGTTGGATGCATATTTGAATTCTGCATCCAAGGATCACCCAAACTTGAAATTTGGATAAACCGGTAGGAAGATATGTCAAAAATACAATAAGAAAAAATAGGTTTTTTCTTTTTCCCTCCAATTTCTTTTACAAATTCTACCCCATGGTTGACATCAGTGGTCAAATTTGAAGGGTTGGCCATAATTTTTTTTGGAAGGGCATGTAACTATCCAACCCTTCAAGGATGAAAAGTTATAAAAATAATTACACTTCAATGGAAAAGTGTAAATTAAGTTAACCCTTCTATAAAATAGTGTCATTCCAAATATTTATAATTTTAAAAAATCAAATAGCAACTAGATCAAAACATTGTAATATTTCTCTCGAATCCCACTAACAAATTAATAAGCAAACATAGTTTCCAAGATCTTGTTGCAACCTCGAAAAAAATTTGGAAAAATATAAGGATGACTAAATTATGATTTTAAAGGATTTGTCTGAATCTACCACTATTGAGTGAGGATATGTTATGTCTTAGAGACTATGACTTATAGTTAATTGTTGTAGCAGGCTTGTATTATCATAATAAGAACTTGCCTCTAAATAACCAGTTATCAATAGTTGGGAATTTTGCCCTAAAAGGAAATAAAAAGAACGGAAGTTGACAACTGATAAGGAGTCCAACGATGATCCAACCTTTTACTAAGCAAGTCCAGTACCTGCCTATTCGTCACTCTCATTTACTCATTGATCCAGAGCAGTACAGTTATAGTACTTTGGGTGGGGGCGAGAGCCATCCTGATGATGAGTTGCCCGGCAGGTCCAACAATGCATTACTCGAGAGTTGGTAGGTAAGATTGGTTCTTACCTGAGCAATCTAGAAGGGAAGGGACCAACACAACACGCCCATGAGGCTTATTTTAACAACAGGCCTTATAGTTAATTGTTGAATTAACGGTCAATAAGCAAGATCTCCCTCCCACCATTATCAATTAGCATTTTCATTGAAAACATGCAAAGTACACTCAATTTCTCATATAAAATTTGATTAAGAAATAACAAAACAATAAAATAGTGATTTACCATTTCATATAAAATTTGATTAAGAAATAACAAAACAATAAAATAGTGATTTACCATTTCATATAAAATATGATTAATATTGAAGAAAGTATAAAAAATTACCTAAACCAACTGAAGACTGCAACGCCAAGTTAGAAACGGGTTCAGAATTGGTTTGGAGACTGTATGAGACATCTTTAAATAGATTTTCACTAGAGCATCTGTGAGCTTTAAGCTATAGATTATAGATTGTATAGGTTGGAGGCTAGCGGGAAATCAAAATTAATTCACCATAGCTAGCGGGAAATTAAAATTAATTTAGGTAGCTGCACAGGGCTCTATGGAAGGTGTTACTGTGTTAGATGGGCAATGACATTGGGAATTTAGGCTTACATACTAGAGTTACCACTTACCAAATGATGGTCCACGGAGTTACATTATGAAGTTTTAGGTAAAACATTTATGAATCTCCATCAAGGTGTAGCATAATTATTTATGATATTTAATGTTTGGGTAAGAGTCATGAGGACTATGGGAATCTACGTACCGACAGATCTATTCTATTATCTATTTCTTAGTTACACCTTATCTTGCTCCGATGGATTATCCATATGGGCCATTCAACCGCCACCACATGAGTTCTGTCTCGCTTACAAATTGAAATATGGTAAAAGAAAATTGATGGAATTGATGTTTGGATGTTGGACCCTAAGCAGACTAATGTCCATGGAGGAAACTGTCTCGACCTTTTTTGATTGAACCAGTAAACTTCAAAATTCAGAAAACCAAAACCAATCAATCTAAATTTTGATTTTAACTGTAATGCGTCATGAAATTCCAGCATCGCTGGGAAAACCATAAAACGTGTTGAGTGACGCTTATAAAATGCCACCACGTGAACACTCTTTTTCTCCAGATACATGAATACTCTTCCTCGAATGAAAGACAAACCAGACATTTATATATATCCAAAAAGCTCGACAAGCAAACTTGTTTTGGCTTAAGTTTACTAAAATTTATTTAGGGTTGTTCTATTTTATCGGTATAGATCTGTTACACCTCAAAAATATTTCGATATATCTAATTTACTCTCAATACAATAAACTACCTTCCTTACAATAAACTCCCATGACCATTGCGACCATCACGTTGTTGACTATTGAGCCCCGAGTTGAATTTAATTGTTGTTGTTAAATTCACTCATCATGATGAATCGGCGATTCGACACTGGCCCGAAATTTTGGCCTTGTAATTTTCAAAGCAGCCAATAACTATTAACTAGTTCTCTGTTTCCAAGCAGTGATGTGACCGCAAGTGCAAATCAATCTTAACGGGCAATGAAAAGAGTCACCTTTTTGAAAAATTGAAGTTTAGTTAGCCCTTCTTATTGGACGGGTAAATTCAAAATTTAAAAAAAAATTGACAGGTAGTTTTTTCCTCACATTTCAAGGACAGGCTAAAAGCCTTCGGAAGGGCTCGAACGGGTTCAAATTTGACCGTTGGTTGACATCAACATCTTGAATGGTATTGGTTCTTATAAAGTGAATTTTTATAGTACATTTTTTGTTTTGAGACCCATTTTCGACCTAAAAACTCCTCTAATGGATGCCAATTGCATTATCAAAATGATTCTTGTTAAATCATATATAGCACTCATCATTTACCTCAAGACTTGGCGTGTGAACAAAAATGGTTTGAATTATCCCGGTGGCATCAATCCTACATTTGCACACAAATGGTGGTTTCACCATTTGCAATCATAGAAAAATATAAGGCATTAAGTAGGATTTCTCCCTTTCGTTGGTGTTCCTCTAATCGAGATACGTAGTGAACACGTTCATATGTTTGTTGTACAATGAATCTATGAGAATTGGGAGGGATGCATTCTTATTAAAAAAAAAACATCCTAAACCAAACCAAACTTATCACTTACCATATCAAATTCAATAAGATGGCTTCCTTAATGTCTAATGTTAGGTGGATATGAATGAGCAAATGTGTCTCTGCTGAATCAAGAGCCACTCATGCTTGGCATAATGACAAGTCGAGCAAGTTGTTAGGCATAATCACAACAATGTCCTTACGATGGATTCAATTTTTGTACAAACAAATACAAGTAATTTGGCTTTTATTTAATACGTTAGTATTATTCTTTTTTCATAATAATTAATGAAATTTTAACTTTTGCTAACCTTGTTTACTAGGCCGATGTTATTATTTTGTTATGAATTCATGAATCACTTGTTCCTAGTGTCCTTATTTAGTGACAAGCATTATTCTTTAGTATTAAGAATTCATGAAATTGTGGTTTCTATTGGCTTTATTTACCAAGTCCATGTTATTCTTATGTAATAAGAAATCATTAAATTATGTTTTCTAGGGTCATTTCAGGAAGTTTATCCATCGGGGTAGGGCAGCTGGATGTCATTGCCAATAAGCCTGCCGATAGGAAGTAAGTAAGTGCCCATTAGCTGCTTATCATTGCTGGTTAAGTCCATGTTATTCTTATGTAATAAGAAATCATTAAATTATGTTTTCTAGGGTTCTATTTAGGAGGATATCATTATTATACTTGTTGAAGGCAGTGTATCATTGTTTTAGTTGCCTCTTGTATTTTGCATTTTAACCAAACTTATGTATTAGTTGCCTCTTGTATTTTGCATTTTAACCAAACTTTTTACATGCATGATTTTATATAATGCACTTATCCTAAGTTTACAATAGATTAAATTCCATCTTATTGGATGAAATGTTTAGGGTGTTATTGCCAAGCCTGCCGCGGAATGCTTGGTGCCTAATCCCAGCATTGAATGCACATTCAATGAGCATTGAATTAATGGCTTGTCGGTATTCATGCACCTGCATTCATCTACCCCTAACTCCTGCACCGCCTTCACCACCGCCTTGGTCGCCTCCCTTCTCATCACCACCTTCATTTCCACCGCCTTCACAGCTAGCCTTTTCATCACACAGGTTCCTACTGTTTTCAAATGATTGCATTGCTTTGTTAGAATATCGATTCACAATTACAGAGGTGGCCTGCACAGTACGACCGTAGAAGCAAGCAACATCTTGCATCAGTAATTAGTAACATTGTAGACACAAGCATTATTCACCAAATCCTAGGAAACAATAACACCATAGAAGCAAGCAATGACAAGGGACACAGATACCACAATAGGAGGGGATGCTAAATTCCAGGCAGATTCTTCTACAAAATGTTCTCAAGGTATAGAGTCCAATTACCCTAGTATAATACATTTTTTTTCTAAGTTTTTTCCAATTTACATTCCATTTCTTCAAACCAAGATAAAATAATTGTATACAGTAGTTGTACAAGTAACATACCTTTTTTGGATGCATATTTCTTTCCCGACTTTTTCCCAGGCTGCTGAACCAATCCAGAACGCGTCCTTGGTTCATCCCTAACTTCTGATTAATATTTGTAATCCCTGGTTTTTTAAATAAAAATTGTGTGCGTTTTTAATTTTCCAAAAATTCAGGCATCCAAGCTGATAATTGCATGAATCCAACCTGATAATGGCGCGCTCCATGAAGGAAATATGCAGTCCCCACGTTACAGCTACACCATACACCAAAATGTGCATCCTGGAGACGGCCAAGCAGCTGCAAGGAACTAAGGGAAAAGGCTCTTTCGTTTTCCTCCAGGACTCACTACCTGCAACCTGGGCACTTTCCAGAAGAGCCCTCAAGTTACCCTTCCGCGGGCTGCACGCTAGTCCTAAAGGGGCCATTTTTGGAAGCTATCTCCAAATGATGGCGAATTTTGTGCAGCGAACCTAAGTGAACGGTTTTTATTTTGTTAGTGGCGTATGCTCACACCCGATACAGTACACCACATGGCAAGTTATGGCTTACTACTACGACTTATGGCACAAGCACACAATATAGCACTAGAGAAGAGTTCAAGCAGACGCGTTCCCTTAACTTTCAAAATTATGTTCTAGCCAGGAAAGGCAGTTCAATTCATTCATTGTTCATACCGACGTTCAGTAAATTCATTGTTCATACCGACGTTCAGTAAATTCCTGTACTCGATGCCTCACGTCTTTGTGGACAAAAATTCCTACACTTTTGAAACTATTGTTATGAGATCTCTGAAATCCATCTTCTTAGTGGCCAAAATGACAACAATCTCAAGCTTACCCAAAAATTAAAACTTTACTGTTACCTTTCTAACCCACAAAATGTGATAATAGGCCAGCATTGTGAGGCATTTACATCAAAATATTTCGAGCTCATCTTTCATGAAAACAAATAAGCATTGACTGAAACATTTCTTATGATGAATTGCGGTCTTTATACATCTTCCAAACCTGTTCACTTAGCTCGTAATAGTAGCTGTACATTCACCAGTACAATTTTAGGGATGCCTATAAATTTAAATTCAAGGCAGTCACGATCGACTGTAAAATTTTCAAGGCAGACAGTTAACCTCAGCATTGTTTTCCTGCGAAAAGTCCATCTTACAACATCTTTTTTTTGGGCCAAGCCCATACTACAGCCTTCGAAGGTCAACCATATGAGCTAAAATATTTGATGATTTACATTCTAATAATATAAGACATGCCCTTAATGGAGAAATATCTATGAATTAACAAATATTGCAACTCTATTACATATATATAGTTTTTAGCAACGACATTTATTTCCAGAATTACCTGAAAGTGTTCGTAGTTCTGCATGCAACGCAGCCATACATGGAGGAATTATGAGGTGCCACCTTCAAAATGAATCCACACGGAGTCTCCCACTAGATCTATACCAATTTTTCAGCCTCCTGCTGATTTTTTTGATACATTTATATATCATGAGTCCAGTTGCAAAGTCCCTGATCACTTGGTGACAAGGGTCTTTGGCCTAGTGGATTCAAAAATGAACAAAGACTAATGAAAATCAAATGTACGAAGAATTGGAACGCACTTCTGCTTTCGTGGGTTTTGTTCCTGTAGGGAATTTGAATGCTTAGCATGCTAAACTGATTTCCAAGAAACCTCGTCCTTCAACTGCATAACTGTTCATAGGAGGAGTATAGCATGTCAACTTTCCAAGAGAAACAACAGTGGTAGAATGTATAGTTCTTCCATGTGCTATGCATGCAGCCAAAGGATTTCAACTTGTCATCAAGAAACCTGGCAAGGAGGCTTGGCCTTGGAAAGATCAATTCGAATAGGGGCGAAATTATCTATCCTGGAGCCACCTCATAACCTGGATATGGGTTGAGTTTGTGTACTTTACAAATGGAAACAACTTCGGAGAAGAATGACTACACCAGCTCTGAATGATTTCTACAGTTATCGTTAATAAATTTGCTCAAAATGCATTGAACTCAATAAAGATGCTATCACTGTGTGCACCTATTTTAGCAAAGTTTTTTTTACAGATTTTAGATCTATACTGATGCAATAAATGAAGTTATTATGCCCTTCGAGCCCGCAATATATGCAGGAAATACGACACAGGTTTTGCTTAAATTATTTGGCTCAGTAAGCTAGGTCATTGCACTTTACGGTGGCCTGCACAATTCTCCATTGCGCTTCTTCCCAAATCTTTATTATATTCTTTCTTAGGAGGACATCTACTGCCACTACAGTTGATATATGGAGACCACATATTATTTTTGTTGGTAGGAGTCCACAGGTCAAAACGTTAACGATCTTTTATCTCTGAATTTAAAACACTCTGATATTGTTGTTCTCCGTGCCACTACACACAGAATATCACGAAGGCCATCAAGTCATAAACGTTTGGTTCAAGAAGCAGATATACCCAATATTTAAAAGTTTCTCAATTGCCCTTTTAGCATACATTTATCCCGTTATTTGTTGCAGCTCCACAGGTGGTTATCCGAGCTCAATCAATAAGTTTCATTCAACTAGATTTTGCTTATGACCCAGATCCAATAATATAGGAGATATAAATACCCACCGTTCCAAACTTCTTAACGTTCAAAGGATTTTGTAGTTTCAAGGGCTGTTGTAGTTTAGGGAGAGAGGAATATACTTTAACTCAATGCTATTTTCAGTCAAAGAGAAATATGCAGATCGAATTTAACAAGCGCATTTACCAATATATAAAACGGTCTAAATTGTTGCCTGAATATGCTTCGCAACTACAGCACTGGTCAAACAAATTAAAAACAATTAGAGTTGAAGCAAAGTGGCAACGTGTTGTCTACTCTCATGCATGAAGCCCTAAGTGGCAACATGTGCAAATCAAGTTTCACATATATGCATCTTTTTATTTTCAAATCAAGTTTCACATATATGCATCTTTTTATTTTCAAATCAAGTCCATATCAATATATACAATTCAACCTACCAACCTCGGTAAGTATCCGCTGCCACACAGCACTTGTTATATAGTATGAATTCATTAAATCTTGTGCCATGGTAGTATCCTTTGTAACCTCGGTAAGTATCCGCTGCCACACAGCACTTGTTATATAGTATGAATTCATTAAATCTTGTGCCATGGTAGTATCCTTTGTAGATCATTTTTGTTTTCAGCACACATCAAAATGACATTCATGTCATTTGGGTCATATGAAAGAATGTAATGTGGAAGACAAATTTGGCATGATTGCAAGCATTTTGTTAATAAGTTTTCTCTTCCAATTCTACACAAAAACCTTCATCCTTTCTTCTTGGCAATGTTATTGTGGAGATTTTATCTATAGGGTGTTTAGTTCTTTTAATTTGTATCATTTCCCTCATTTTGGTGTTTTTATTGTTGGTGTTATTTCATTTAAGTATTGTTCCTCCATGGTGATGTTTTCCACAATCTAACAATATGCAACTAGCACAAGCATCAATATCGGTTCAGAACATTGACCAAGTATGTGTCTAACACTAAAAGAGAGATTTATCACATTCCAAAAGGAAAGCACGTGCATGCTTGTGATTCATAAACCTTCGATACCTATCATTGTTGCAAAGCATATGAAACATGGTATAGTAGGTGACCCAATCAATTACTACTTCCCAAAACAAATCACAGGGGCATCTTCAACACTACATCAACTCCCCTAAGCCTACTAATTATTAATGTAGGCATTCATTCCTTACGCAAATTATATTGTTATTGCTTTATGTATTTTTAAACTTGTAAATGGAATATATGAAGGTTCTAAATCTATGTTGTCAATTTACAACAAGTCTCTTACATGGTTTACAATTAGATAACATCGAAACGAGAAGATGACCAAAAGTCTGAATATAATTGTTTAAAAACCAAAATGTTATCATTTGCATTCATTATCTTGTTTAATAAAGACATTTCTACTTGTTGGGATTGTATCATTAGTGAATATGAACAATTTTGTAAAGCACCATTTAATAATAAGAACTCTAAAAATAATTGTTATCATTTAACGGTTTTAGATGAGTTTGCAACAAAAAGGTCAAATCATATTACAACAAAAGCACTGATGTTGCTTACTTGTTATGCTAAGAATTGTTCAATTATGAAACTTGTTGATTGATCATGTTGTGAACTAGTAAAAAAAGACTTGCTAACCTGTTTCATTTAGCATAAGTATTGTGAGGAATAGCTATAGGTAATGGTGGCATCATCATTGTAGTCAATAACGTCAACATCACCCTAGTCGATAGCATTGACATCATAGTATGATGTTTTAATCAAGAAATATGGAGCATATTAGAAACATCATTTACCGAAACCGAGTACAATCTCGTAGATTTAAGAGATTATTTGGTAATGTCCTATTGTGTCATCATGGAAGGAGTTACAAATAATAGCATCGAAATTACTGTTAGTAAATAAAGCCAACATTATTGTTTATTTCTTAAACATTAATAGAATGATTTAATCAAGAAACATGAAGCATACTATGTTCATCATTTGTCTAAACTAAGCTAGCATTTACCAAGTACTCTACACCTCCATCCCGAATGTAATTGTGTGCAAGGATGATACTTAAAACCATAAATGTACAACTTATAGACATAGGAATGAAATTACATTAAAATTTAGTGAGTTGAAATTAAGGGATGATATAATGTTAAGCCTTAGATATTAAACTGTTACATTTTTTATTGTTATATTAGTGTTGTTTGTATTGGTCGACTAGCCCTTTTAATTGTAACTGTACCATTTATATCCTATATATACCAAGAGACATAGTTTTAGATATCATCTCATATTGTGCATTTAACAAATTGTAAAAGGAGGTTTCCCCATCGAAGAGACTTCTTATAAATTTTCTTTATTTCATTATAAAGTAGTGTAGTTACCCCATCTTTCTTTTTTTTGTTATTTTGGGGAATTGGGTCCATAACATCTAGTATCATAGCATACAATCCTTGACATAGCTCCTTCAAAATGAGTCATCTTGTCATTTTTGTTAAAATGTTTTCTTCTAGGAAATTTTAAATGGTGAAATTTTTGGGAGCCTCGGGTGACATACTGAAGTACCTATGGTAAAACTTTAGGTTTTTGTTTGATGTACATTCAAAGTTACAATCTATGGAAATTAACATTTTTTACTAGTCCAAAAACTAGTCTCAAACAAGTGTTTTGGGTAAAATTGTTGTCTAAAGCTTTCAATCTCCAAATTGAGTGCCACTAGTTGCAATAGAAAAAAGATAGAGAATAACCAAACATGTGGCAAGTCATACAAGTTCACTTTCCTTAAAGGGGAAAAAACAAGTTTTGGGAAAGTTACCATAACTTTCTTTTGCCACATCAAATTTGGCCACACCTGTGGCATTGCAAAGAAAACATATTAGGCGACTATAAGGAAAAAAATTACACTCAAAGGGGATGCCATTAACACCTACAGAGAGGGAAAATGTTCCCACTCCTAAACTAACTTATCTTACAAGGTTAAAAACCTTATCAATTGGATGAAAGAAGAGCAAAGGGACTGTGTTTCAATTGTGTCAAGAATAATAAGGAATATAAGTCTAATGAGAAGAAATTATTATACATAGATTGTAAAGAGGAAGAAGATCAAGAACTAGAATAGTCTCAAGATCTAGAACTAAAAGATATTACTCCAACCATATCTTGGCATGCATTGGTTGGCATTTGAACTCCTTGAACTCTCAAAATATAAGGATATATCAAAAAAGAAAAAGGTAATAGTGCTGATTAATTCTAGTATTATCCATAACTTCATTAATTAAAAATTAGTCAAACTTCTCAATTACTTTATATATCTAACACCAAAGTTTCAAGTAATGATTGCAGATGGAGATACCATGAATTTTTAAGGAAGTGCCATCGTATTAAGCTCACTATGGGGGATTATTTATTGGATAGTTCAATGCTTGCAATCCAAATGGGTGGTGTTGATGTTGTATTAGGGGTCCAATGGTTAAAATCGTTGGGAACAATGGCTCTTAATTTTCGGGAACTTTTCATGAGATTATCCTTAAAAGCAAAGGAAATTGAACTCAAAGGTATCTAATGGAAACCCTCAAAAGTGATAGGCTCTAACAGCATAAAATTTCTTCTAAAAGGGGACATCATGGTGTAATTGCACAATTATGCTCACTAGATGTTCAAACATGTAGACTCTCTATTCTTGTGGATCTCAAAAGAGTTATTGACAATCATTTAAGGTATCTAGAGAGATGTTTAAAGGTATTCCACCTACTTGAGATCATGACCATGTTATTCACTTGCAATCAAGAAGTGTACCACCTAACATCAAACCTTATAGGTACCTATATGCACAAGAGAGTGAGATTTAGCCTATGGTTCAATAAATGTGAGGCTGACATCATTCAACCTAGATAAAGTGATTTATCTTCAACATTGTTGATCATCTATAAAAAGGAAGGTTCATGGTTTATGTGCCTAGATTATAAAGAGCTCAAAAAACTAACCATTTAAAATTAAAATAAAAAAAATTGTTCACGTCATTGATGAATTATAGGGAGAAATTTTCTTTACCAAGTAGGATATCTTTTATGGATATCATCAAATCAAAATGAGGCAAGAAGAGATCCAAAAAATAGCCTTTAGAACACATGAAGGTCATACAAGTTTTTGGTGATGTCATTTGGCTTTAACAATGCACCTTCCACATTTCAAAGCTTGATGAACTATATTTTCGAAACCTTCCTCACCAGATATGTGTTAGTATTTTTTATGATATACTAAACTATAATAAATATTTGGAAATCATCATGTATAACATGTTAACATGGTCTTAAAACTATTAGAGGAGCAACAACTATATGCAAACCTTTCCAAGGGTGTCTTTGGGGTTCAAGAAGTGGAATATTTGGGTCATATTGTATGTCATGAAAGCATCAAAGTGGACCCTAAGAAAATTAAAGCTATTATGGAATGGCCAACTCCAAAAACCTTGAAGAATCTTAGAGGATTCTTAGGATTGATAGGTTATAACTACGAATTTGTGAAGAATTATGGTCAAAGAACAACACCATTAGCAATGTTATTGAAAAATGAGGCATTTTCTTGATGTCAAGAAGCAACCAAATATTTTGAAGAACTTAAGGATGTTATGTGCAAAACTAATTTTGACTTCACAAAAACCTTTATTGCGGAGTGTGATGCCTAGGGGTTAAGACATTTTGACTTTTGTTTATTTGGAAAATGCCACATTTTGCTACATATTTTTGAATATCCACACTCATCCCCTTCCAAAATAATGATTGTCTTGCGTTATAATAGGTTTTGAAAAAACCTACATGTCCTACAACTGGACAATCATGGATTATTTAAGAACCTTAGATTTAAAACTTGAATTGGGACTTAAATAAATTCTTCCTTTGTACCATAAGATGTCATTCTTCCACTCAAATTTGGGATACTAATTCATATCATTGATTATGGAGCAAGTCTTTGGGTTCTTTGTGTACTCGGTTCGAATTTCATTCAACCATTCGGGAATCACTATCGATACTACAAAAACTTGTAGTTCTTCATCTTTTCGTGAAAGAGCATTAACTACTATATTGTCCTTTCCCTTTTTATGTAGGATTTCCATATCAAAATAGCAATTTTCTCTATCCATTTATGTTTCCTAGTTGTCAACGATTTCTGTTGTAACAAGTATTGAAGGTTGTTATGATTTGTACGAATCATAAACTTGTTTCCCAAGAGATATTGTCACCATTTTGTTAATGTGTTCATGATGGCAAGCATTTCCTTGTTGTATGTATACTATAGGCATTCCCATTTATTTAGTTTCCTACTTTCAAAAGCTATTAGGTGTCCTTCTTGCATCAAGATTGCTCCTTCCTGCTTCCTCACTCCATTGAAAGGAGTTCTTCTTTAGGAGGTTTATTAGGGGATCAATTAAATGAACATAGTTCTTGATGAATCTTCAATAGTAACCTACCAACCTTAGATATCCTCTTAGCTTGGATATATTTTTTGGCTTGGGCTATTTGTTGATTGCCTTGATTTTCTTTGGATCTACCTTGACCTCTTCTTTCGATATAATGTGACCAAGATACTCTACTTCTTTTTTTCCAAATGTACATTTTGACATTTTGGTATAAATTTGATTTTCTTCTAGGAGAGATAGTATATGTCCTAGATGCTTCAAATGTTCCTTCCATGTTTTGTTGTATCGAGAATGTTATCAAAAAAGACTAACAAAATTCCTTAGGTATGGATGGAATAGTTCATTCATAATTGCTTGGAAGGTGGCAGGGGCATTTTTAATCCAAAGGGCATTACCTTGAATTCATAGTCCTTCATGGGTTTCAAAAGTTGTCTAGGTGACATCTTCTAATTTGACTTCGATCTGATAATAACTTGATCTCAAATCAAGCTTTGAAAAATACCTTGCTCCATGAAGTTCGTCCAACATGTCGTCGATGAACGGAATGGGAAATTTTTTCTTGGTTGTTATCTTGTTTAATCCTCGATAATCTATGCACATTCTGAAAGAGCCATATTTCTTTCGTACTAATACTATAGGAGCTGCATATGGACTTTTGCTCTTTGTAATAACACCACACTTCAACAGATCTTGAACTAACCTTCCTATTTGTGTTTTTTGGTGATGGGGGTATTTATAGGGTTTAACCTTGACCAGACTTGATCTTGTTTTAACTTCAATTATATGTTCAATCCTCCTATCTAGTGGTAACTCCATGGGAATATCTTGAAAGATGTTCTTGTGTTTTTGAAGTAATTATTGGACTTCTACTACTCTGGAGTCATCTTGTTTTGAATCTTGTATCTCCATTTGGTGGCATTTTATCACATAGGCAGATGCCCCTTCCTAAGTAAGATTTTCCATTTGTTGAGATGACACAACTTGTGTCTGGGGGGTTGGAAATTGTGTAGCTTATACCTTTTTCCATGCCACTTGAATTTGATAAAATGTTTTTAGTGATTGGTCAAATAGGTACCCAATGTTTGTAGCCATTGGACCCCTAAGACTGTGTCTACTCCTCCCAGAGGTACGGTGTAGAGTTCTGATTCCAAATTAAAATCTTGTACTTAGAGTTTCACTTTATGGCACTTCCTTATATTCTCAATTTTTTTTGCCATCTGCAACCATTACCTTCATGTCTGGAACTAGATATACAAATAGCTTAACTTTCCTTATGACTCTTATGTCAAAGAAGTTGTGGGTACTTCCTATATCGATTAGCACTGACATTATCAAAATTTATATGTTCCTTAATTTAAGAGTTTGTGCTTGGTTGATGCCTATAATGGTTGCAAGTGATATCCTTGGTGTGTTGTCGCCTTCTGTGTCAAATGCAATATTTTGGAATTCTCTACTTCTTCACCTTTTGGCTCTTTTCTATATGATTCATCATTCCCTTCTGCTTCACATGTATATAATTTATTTGAATTATCTTTTGTGCGACACATATGTCTGGGTCCCACCTATCTCCACAACATCTGCATTTCCTTCTCATTCTTTGAGATTCCAAACTTCTTTTATTGTCTCATATGTGTGGAGGTATATATTTATCTTTATTTGCAGTTGTGGTTTGTGGTAAATTCTTCTTGAATAAGCTTTACCAAATCCTGATTGGAATCCCTCAAATTTGATTCCTAGCGCCTTTCCCTTATGCCTTGCTACTTCAATGGACGAAACATTATGCATCTTTAATTCGTTTTGGATATGCGGATTAAGACCTCCCAGATAATATTGGAGTAATTGCTTGCTAGATACCCTGAATACTTATGTTGTGAGAGCTTCCCATTGATGTGTGAATTCATCAATAGTTCCCCTTTGTTGTAGTCAAGTGAGTTTTGAAAAAAAATTGTTTTCAATAAATCCCTGGAATTTCTTAAAAAATCATTTTTAAAAGAATGCCAGTGGTACAAGTGATTTTATTTCTTCCACCACATATACCAATTGTATGCTTCACCTTCTAGATGCATGGAACCATATTTTACTTTTTCTTCTTCTGATATAATTTTATATATATCGAAATATTCTTCGCCCATGTTAAACCATGCCACATTGATGTTCGCTTTCGTTGTATTTTGAGAGTTCTATTTTGGCCCAAGGTGGGTATATCATGAGGGGATGATATTGGGGGCGTCCTGATAAATTATAGGGGGGTGGCGATGGTGGAGGTGGTGGTGATGAGGAGCTAGACGTGCTTGAAGTAGAACATTGATTGTTGCGACGTCAAGAACCTTGATTTCTTAAAAGGTTTACGAGCTTAACATGTTTTTGATCATGATATTGCTTCATGTCTTTATACTTTTGATCCTGCTCCTGCCTCATGACGTCCATGTTTTTCATTTCGATCCTAACTTCTGCAAAAAGCTTCACCTTTAAAATTTCGTGTCATCTCTTGATTAAGGCTATCTATGTCTTGTTGTAATTCAACCCCAACTTCTACAGAAATTTCAATTTTAAGATTTTGTGTTAGCTCTTATTTGAGTGCGTCGTTACTTTTTTTATCTCATATTTTAGATTGTCGAGACTTTTGTTGACGGTCTCTTTAAGTGGATTGAACTCCCTTTCTATTTGTTCCAATTATTTTTTGAGATCTATCACACTTCTAGTCGCTAGAGGTGTATATTTATGCGCAAATTCAACCTGACTTTAAAAAGAACTATGTTGGTTTTGTGAGTGAAGGGCAGAGGTTTGAGAGCGAATAAATAATACTAATATTATTAAAAATAATAATAGTTTTATTTAAAATGGAATGGTGACAAAGAAAAAAATAAAAATAAATAAATAAATATATAATATAGTAATAATTATAATAGAAATGGTGGGAACGCAAGCGTGAGGCATGAGCAAGTGGAGGGCACAAGCAGGTGAAGTAGATGCAGTGGAGGATGGCGCAAGCGGAGGAGAGTGGAATATACGAGGGTAGTGAGGAAGGAGGGTGCATGTGTTAGGGAGAGGAGAAGATATGCAAGGGAGTGCTTCGGTGATGAGCGACACGAGGGAGGCAAAGGAAAGGAAGATTGGGCGACAGCGGAAAAGGAGCTGGAGGCGCACAGGGGTGATGTGGAGTGTGGAAGAGGAGCTAGAGTGGGGCGCGCAGGGAAGAAGCCATTGTCGGCAACTAGGTTTCACTTTTTGGGGCCTTCGCTCATCAGTTTGACTTGAAAAGAGCATTAGAAATTTTGCCCTAGGGAAGGCGCATCTTTTGGTGAAGAAAAATTCCAATTCTAAGAAGTTTCATTTTTTTGACCTAATTTTGCAGCTGCTACAGTTACCGTATAAATTAAGGTTTCAAGTCTTGTGTTGTTCCCTCCATAGATTTGGCTTGACTCTACCTTCTCTCAACTCGCCTTGCTAGGGTGCATTTTCAAGTGGAGTCAGTTTTGCAAGATTACAAACTTCATTTTTGACCTAGCTCCTGCTAGATTTTCTGATCTAGTTCTATAGTCAAGATTATTAGAATAAAGGTTGAAGATCGACCTGATGGGGTTTCCAATTTCATTTCTTGGAATTCTAGGTTTCTTCCCATATTAGAAAAAAATGATCATTTGAAGTTCGTCATAAGAAGGTTCCAGAACCATAAGTAGAAGATGACAAGTCTCAATGGAGAAAAAATGATGCCAGAGCAAGAAGCATCTTGGTGGATTCAGTAAAAGTCTTCTAGTATGTTGAGGTGATGATATGAAAACCCAGTCTGCATGATCTCCCATCAAGAAAATGAAGAACAGAGGACTCTCATGGTTCCCACAAGGAGGCAGTGGGAGCCCACCTACAAAAACAATAAAAGTTAAGTATTTGGATTTATTACTCTTGTAAATTAGATATGTTGGTTTTGAATATGTTTCCATAACAATTTGTATGCAGATCTATATTCCTAGTATTAGGAAGGATGTAGAGCAATGTGATCTAGTTCCTTTATTGATGAATAGTAGGCTCTTATAGTATTTGTTATGTATATGATTGTTTAAATAGCAGTAATGCTACACAACTTTTATAAACCTATCTTGAATGTTATCTCCTTCTAACATGCTTAGAGTAGCACACACTCTTGGTAGTATGTTCTAATGGAGATAGCGGACATCCAGATAGTTCCATATATATGTTTTTCCGAAGCATTGGCTAAGATGCCTACATATTTGTGAACGATTGTTATATGAATTGATTAAATTTGATTATGGTATGTTACTAACCATCTGGCGGGATTGGACTTGTAGGGAAAAGACCATATCATATGGCCTACAAGAAAAGTATGGTGAGACTTGTTCCGATGAACAGGTGGTAGACACATGAATCCCGATGATGTTCAAATTAATCAAAGGCAGGAAGCTTCTAGGAGCATGACTCTCAACCTAGAAGGATGACTCCTAAACAAAGGAGTTAGATGGACGTCATGCAAACAGACGAGGACCTAACACATTCAGCTATATTTGATACATGACCCACGGGCCCAGAGGATCCGATCTAAAGATTGAGGATGAGTTGATAGATCCTAAGGAGATGAGATCATCTCCCCCTCCAGTAGTTAAGAGGGAGTTAGTCCTTGAGTTGAGGATCTTGGCCTATTGGTGATGTGTTGAGATCTTCCTAGGATAAGGAAGATCACAATTGAGATCTTGAGTAGATCCAGCATGATGATTGCAAGTACATGGCTACACTGATAGCGTTGCTGGTAGATTCAGACTGACAGTTGAGAGGATCCTTGATGTACCTGGTTGTCACCAGGATGAATACTTACATTTTAGTAAGGAGTTGTGCTCTTTTGCTCCGTGAAAGTTGGTGCTCAGATTGGCACCTAAAGTGAGAGGGAGGAGGATGCTCTATGGATAGCTCCAGAGAGGGAGGAGGATGCTCTATCGATAGCTCCAGAGAGGGAGCAAGACACTCCAGCACAGAGGGAGTTGATTATGATGAGCCACTTATGTTGATGATTTGTTTCTCACTAGGAATGAGAAACTGATTGTATGGTGTAAGAAGAAGGTTGCCTCTAAGTTTGAAATGAAGGATCTTGGATTAATGCATTACTTCTTGGGATTAGAAGTATGGCAGAGGCAGAAGGAGATTTTCCTAAGTCAAGGAAAATACACCATTAATATTCTGAAAGATTCGAAATGTTGGACTTCAAGTCCATGGCCACACCGATGGATGCAAATCTGAAGAAGCTAAGGGACTCTGCTTCAAATTCAGATTTGATTGATCCCACTATGTATCACCAGCTGATTGGATCTTTGATGTACCTAAAAAATACCAGACCATATATATGTTTTGCAGTAAATGCCCTCAGCCAGTGCATGTGCGAGTCGAGACAAATTCATTGGGTTGCTACAAAACATATGTTGAGGTACTTGTGTGGCACTGTGGGATATGGCCTGAGATACGCTTCAGAATGTGACTTGAGATTGCTGGGATTTTCAAACTCAGATTGGGCCAGATGTGCTGAGATAGGAAGAGTACTTCCAGATGTTGCTTCAACTTGGGTTCTGTAGTGATTTCCTGGTGTAGCAGGAAGCAGACCTCAATAGCACTCAGTACTGCAGAGGTCGAGTATATCGCTGCTAGTATAGTAGCTCAAGAAGCTGTATGGCTTCAAAAACTCCTTGCGGGATTGTTTGGCCAGATTCCATATCCAACTGTGATTCACTGTGATAACCATAGCTGTGTGTAGATGTCAGTGAATCTCGTATTCCATGACAAGTCTAAGCATATAGAGATTCGGTATCACTACATTCGTGATATGGTACAGAAAGGTGTGGTCGAGTTACAGTATGTTTCGATAGATTACCAGATTGCAGATGTTCTCACCAAGTCTCTTCCCAGGATAAAGTTTGAATACTTTTGTGGAAGACTTGGAGTGGAAGAAAACATGTCCCTCCTTGAGAGGGAAAGATGACAAGGAGATGTTTACCTTACTTTCACACAAGTACCTCTACTCGTCCAGGTTCTTATCTAAGTATGGGAGGATCCCATCGGTAGATGAGACGGAAAGGTAGTAGATGGTTGTGTGAAGTTTGGTTCCACACAGGTACCTCTACTCATCCAAGTTCTCAGCCAAGTATGGGAGGACCCCATCGGTGGATGAGACAGATAGGTAATAGATGGTCGTGTGAAGTTTGGTTCCACACAGGTACCTCTACTCATCCAGGTTCTCAGCCAGGTATGGGAGGGTATGGGAGGATCCCGTCGGCAGATGAGACGGACAGGGAGTAGATGGTCGTGTGAATTTTGGTTCCACACAGGTACCTCTACTCGTCCAGGTTCTCAGCCAAGTATGGGAGGATCCCATCGACAGATGAGACAGACAGGTAGTAGATGGTCGTGTGAAGTTTGGTTCCACATAGGTACCTCTACTCGTCCAGGTTCTCAACCAGGTATGGGAGGATCCCATCGACAGATGAGATGGACAGGTAGTAGATGATCGTGTGAAGTTTGGTTCCACACAGGTACCTCTATTTGTCCAGGTTCTCATCCAGGTATGGGAGGATCCCATCGGCAGATGAGACGCATGGGTAGTAGATGGTCGTGTGAAGTTTGTTTCTACACAGGTACCTATGCTCGTCCAAGATCTCAGCCAAGAATGGGAGGATCACATCGATAGTAGAGACAGACAAGTAGAAGATGGTCGTGTATGAGAGACCTCTCAGACATCCAGATAGGATGGAGATGCCACTGCATTCTTCGGATCACTCTAGGATAGAGTGGGGAGATCTCTCAGACATCCAGATAGGATGGAGAGGCCACTGCATTCTCCGGATTACTCTAGGATAGATTGAGGAGATCTCTCGAACATCCTGATAAGATGGAGAGACCACGCACACTCTCGGACACTCAGTAGAGTGGGGATATCTCTCGACATCATAGGACATGATGGAGAGATTTAGTGCATTCTCCAGATCACTCTGAAAAGAGTGAGGAGATCTCTCAGACATCCTGTGATGGGATGGAGAAGTTGGTGCACACTAGCGCACACTGGTGCTCTTGACTCACCAAAGGACTAGTTGAGTTGGTGCATGTTCCGCGAAGGACTGGGTTGAGTTGAGGCACATTGTATTGATTCCCAATGGACTGGGATGAGATGATGCTTGTTGGACTCTCCGATGGATTGTGTAGAGTTGTTGAACTGATGCATGAAGGACTCTTTGATGGACTGTGTAGAGTCGTGGAGCTAGTGCATGTTCTTCGATGGACTGGACTGAGTTGATGCACGAAGATTGATTTGTTGACACTTCTTGACGGACTGAGATTGTGTTGGAAGACCTTCCTGATGATATAGAGAGGTTAGAGATAATCATGATGTACACATGATATCCAAATGTGTTCCAGTATTATAATACTGATGATGCCTCCCTGGCTAAGAGGGAGTGTTGGAGTAGTAGTTGCATGAGGCATCACCTCATAGGTCGACCCAAGAAAGAATAAAATTAGAATACCTTCCTTGCTGAGAATACCCCTTGCTGGGAGGGAGTGTTGGAAATAGTGCAACTTCGGAAGCTATTCTTTTTATATTATTGTTGTACCTCCTACGAGAGAAGATATTGATGTATTTGATCATGTAAACCCTTGAAAGATTTAATGTAAACCTTGGTGTGAAAAACACACAGAAAAGTTTCTTTAAATGTTATTTTATCTTTCCCCAAGACAAGTCGACCATGTCAGTTAGGCCCAGTGGGTAAACTACCCCAAAACAGTGGGTGGTCTGCCCTAGACAATGGGCAGAACTGGCCCAGTTAGGTCGGTCCAGTAAGGGAAAAAGTTACCTTTTGATGTGTATAAATAGGGAGTTCGACCTCTCATTTTATTATTCACTCAAGCAAGTTCGCACTAGCCAAGGAAGGTTGGCTACTACACCTAGGAGTCTGATTTTTGGGGTTCTCCACTATTGGAGAAGTTTCTCTCTTATTTTCTTGGGTTTGCGCTACTACTATCTGGTTGTACATCGTTCTCTATTGGAAGGTGTGAGCTCGTGGGAAACAAATAGCTTTGTTTATGGTTGGGAGATGATTGTTCTTATCATCATGGTTAAACGAGCTCCACGCTCATTTTGTTTTTGTGCTTTGCCATTCTTTTAGTGATCCTGGTTATGATGCTATAATTTCTAACAAATGCCCCCCAAATCTTGGCTAATTATTGACCTTAACTTGATCCACAAATATACCCAAAAACGTTGACCTCTACCTAATTCTTAACAACAAAATTCAAACATCATAAAAAAATACATCTAAATCATTGACATAGAATTTACAACAGCAAAACCTCTCCTCCTGAGGCAAAAAACCCACTAAACAAAATTTACTTAAAATCTTATCAAAGGTACCCTTTTCTTGAATTGACACAAAACCTTTACATGTTTTCAATCATAATACAAGTTCTACTTATACTATCTCATGGGATTGCTTAGTTAGTCCCACAACCAAATAAACCCCTTCTTGTGCTTGCCTTCCTCCTTGTATGTTTGATTTGTCATTGATTAAAGGTATTTGGTCCCAACACTTATACAAGATGTGATTGTTTGAGTTGATGTGAAAATAATTTCAATCATCTATGTTTGTTTTCAATTTTCTTGTGATCGTCATCTTTGAGATACATCCTTAATTATAAATTTACTAAAACACAAAGTAGCATAATCTTTGTTAACTATTCAATCCATTATATATATAACTAAATTCTAAATTGATTTTAAAACCCGTCTTAAGTTCATGTGATATCATCCTCCCTCATTGTAGCACATACATTCTCTATGTGTTTTGGTAGTCCTCTCACTAGTAGTTATTATATATATATATATATATATATATATATATATATATATAACCAAATTCCAAATTGATTTTAAAACGGGTCTTAAGTTCATGTGATATCATCCTCCCTCATTGTAGCACATACATTCTATATGTGCTTTGTTAGTCCTCGCACTAGTAGTTATTGTTGTTGAGTCCTCACCAAATCAATAATAAAGATTTACTTCCATATTACTAAATCACTAAGTTCATGTGATATCATCCTCCCTCATTGTAAATCACTAAGTTCATGTGATATCATCCTCCCTCATTGTAAATCACTAAGTTCATGTGAATCATTCTCCCTCATTGTAGCACATACATTCTATATGTGCTTTGTTAGTCCTCTCACTAGTAGTTATTATTGTTGAGTCCTCACCAAATCAATAATAAAGATTTACTTCCACATTACTAAATCACTGAAGAAGGATTTTTTTGTTAAAACATTGCTTCGACATTTTGCATGACTCGTTTTGGTTGTGGGGGACTTTATTTCCACTAGCAAATATAATAAAAAGATTTATAAATGGTCCAATCAATGGTGCTAAGGTATAGATAAAATAGCCGTAAAAAATTCAACAAACCAAAAATCTCTTGTGAAGTGTGTGGGTGTAAAATAAAGAACAACAAACCAAAATGAACGTGTGAAGTATGTGGGTGTAAAATATATTCTTTATTGAAGATTTACTTAAATATTACTAAATGACTAAAGGAGGATTTTTTGTTAAAACATTGCGTTGACATGTTGCACAATTCCATGATTGTGGGGGGCTTAATTTACACTAGTAAATATAATAAAAAAACATTGTTAGTGCTCCAATTAATGGTGCTAAGATATAGATGAAACACGCGTAAAACCTCTAACAAACCAAAAAGCTAAAACATGTAAAGCATGTGGGTGTTTTATTAATCGCCTTCAGGATGTGAATGTCCCATTGATCCATCACTTTCTTCGTATATGCCAAGGAGAAGGCGAATACACACACAATAGAACATAAAGGTATATGTACTAATAGTTACTCAACTTTCACAATGCTCGACCTTCACCTTATTAACAATCATTTTTTTTGCAGGCTAATCAAGTACATATTATCATTTGATCTCCCTATTTCTTGTATAAGTTTCTAAGAAAGCAACATTTGAGATACGGGTGAGACAAGCGACCTTATATTTCATTAAAAAGTGTTGCATAGAATAATATAAGCGTATAAAGACATTATAATCTTCCACTGGTCTTTATAGGATCAAGTGCTGCCTCTTTCTTTTGGGAAAAATACACTATGTAAATAGTAATATAAGTGCTCTAACATAACTCCATAAATGTAAAGTTGAAAACCTTTGAATGGCTTTGTAAAATCTACTTGCCCACTTATAAGAACGCAGGCGAGGTTGGAGATGGCTTGATGATGATTCACTAATTATTCAGGGGGGAGCATAGGAACACAATGCTCTTCCAATTGTGCAAAGAATGAACCATTGTTGGGAGTGGAGACCTCCAATATGGCTGCTTGGAATCTAGACTGTCACTGAACGAAGAATTCCATCTCTTCTTTTATCTTTATAATTTTATGATATATTTGAAGAACTTCGATGCAGCTGCCTGAAATCTCTTTCACCTGAACAAGGGAATTGAATTTATTTATCTTTATATTTTTATGATATAACCTTGCATGTTTTAAATATTAGACCGTAGTCTGCATATTTTACACTCATAAACTAAACCCTAAAGCCTAGGTAAATTAAAACTTTAAGCATCAATCAAAACAATAGATCTAAACTACTTTAATCTGCTAATGCATACAACTGAAAATAAGAACGACCCAGATGCACTAGATAGAGTCACTCCAATATGGATCCACTGAGAGAAAATACACAGTACATAAGCTCAAAATAAAATTTCCCTAACACTCACAATAATGTGAACCTTCTTCTCCTCCATAGACCGAGTGAGAAAGTTATAAAATGATTAGAGAAACATGCAAACTATGCCCCTTCTGACTAAGTCAAATCCTAATCCTAGTCACATCAATGAAGCACCCTCCTTGCATGGATAAGTGTGCCTGGTGAAGTTTGAAATGGAAGATGAGCTAGAGCATGCAAGCATGCATCCTTGCCTAGAGATCAGCACCCTCTACCTAAGACTGAAAACTCCCCATGCATAAGTGCCCAAACGTCTACAGATTTGCACCCTTTATATAACAATATATCATGCATGTTGAATACTAACAAAAGCAAACTCTGAAAATAGAAAACTCTATCTAAGACTGGAACTCCTCAATCTAGAACATGTAAAATATAATTAACTGAAGATGCAACATCTAAATTGGAACTAATTGACAATGGTGCATGCATGCACCTTCTACCACATTGCAGTCTATATTACTGTCACCTACGCCCTTATTCAAGTCATCATTCATCCCTATTGCAAGGAAAGGCTGAAGGTGCCATTTCTTCTTTTGTTTTCTTGGTTGGTCCATCACTAGGAGAATCTCTAGCTGAGCGACAGGTACAAAATCTAACAAGCAAACATACTCCTTATTTCTATTTCTACTCCACTGTAGTTACAGTGTTTGGATTATGTCACTCTCAAACCTTAAACCTTAAGTGGTCAGTATCATATTTTGTGGAGTTCATCAATGTAATAGTCGGCAAGGGGTCACTGTACATCTAAAGTCATCTCCCTTTTAGAACATGTATTTAATTAAGGCTAGATATAAAGGGTGCCATCTAATTGAGCTATTGTAGGAATGTTTTGAGAAGATATTAAAGACTAATTAGAAGGGTTTCCATGGCTAAGAGTTAATTTGGCATATTGAAGCATAATTAAGGTCCTCTTAAGCCTTATGGAGGTATATTTAAACCTTCCAATGGAATTATAGTTTATAAAATTCAATTAATTATATTTGCATAAGATTTACTCTATACACATTGCATATCCTTATTATTTAGGATTCCCAACCTTCAACAATCCATGTTTAGTAAGTCCCAAAACCTATTGCTATTGCCCAAATGTGTAAGTACCTGAATTCACCAAGAACAAAGTATTGAAAGTAATGTTGGATACAGGTCATTCTACAATTAGAATGTGAAATATCATATTGGCACCTTCCTTGCAAAGGTGCTGAAGACACTAATCAGATAATTGATGACAAAATTTATTGCTAAAATGTGTTGGTAATTGACATCTGTTAAAATAATGTAACTGCGGAAGATATTCTATTTATATTATTGTATTCCTCCTACGGGAGTTGATGGTCATGTAATTAATAATGTAAAGGTCATTGAAAGAATCAATGTAAACCCTAGGACATGTGTCGGCTCAGAAAAGCCCCTAAAAGATTATTATATTATGTAATTGACCAGTCAAGTAGACAAGTCGGCCCTGTTGGGGAATTTGTCACCCCAACAGAAGAATATAAATAGAAGTGCTCTCTCTCACTTCTAATCATTCATTCACTCAAGCAAGTTTGCATAGGTGAAGAAGAGAGGTGCGCACAAGTGGAGGAGTAGCTGTTTTGTCTTGGGGTTATCTTGTACTTTGTGATTTCTATATTGAGGAAGGCTTTGTTGGGTTTTCTACCCCAAGAGGGTTTCCCAGGATAAATTGTGTCTCTTGTCTTTTATGCTGTGCTTGTTTATCTTTCAGTAATTGTTTATATGCTATATGCTGCTCAAGTAAAAACTAACAAAATCACCACGAACAAAGTGTTTAGGTACAACTCAGTGAACATTCAAATCTGAAATACCATATCATTACCTTCTTTGCAAAGATGCTTAAGACACTAACCATGCAATTGGCTACTGCAAAATTCCTAAAGGCATACCACTGCAAATAAACCACCCAAACTGAAAACAAGGGAGAATCTATGAAATGTTTTGTGCACTTGTAGGTAGAAATCAAGCCAACAAATGAAAAAAATTACCTTTTTATAACTAAAAAATCCGTTCCAATTTAGGATCAGTACAATGTTTCAACCAAACTAGAAGTATGCATCACCTAGACTAGGTTATTGAAAGATAAAGGGAGGTGACAATTATAGCCAAAACTGCAACTAATAAGAATTGGAAATAACCAGATGCATTACCCAGGAACATGCAAGAGTAAACAAAATCCACTCAAGCTTAATATGAAAATCATGTAGAGGGGACATACACACAAGTTCACTAACAAAATGTATAAACATTGTTGTGAAATAGGCCAACACCCTTCAACTGCAACAGTGCACTACAACCAAGTCTAACAATCCTAGACGCTATAGGCCTTGTTAATCTAGAGTTAGCCAAGAGATCTCAGCAATTTTATTGGTGATAAAGAAACAAAATATTTGGAAAGGAATCAAAATGAGGAGATGTAAGCTGCTATTACCTGAACATAGCTATTCTTAACATTTTGAAGAGAGGGAGCAGTGCCCCATTCTCAGAAAAATAGATTACAAAGAGTATAACGTGCATTTGGTACTGCATATGAACAACAAAGCATGAACAAAATGATAGCAATAACAGAATGTTCAGAAGCTGCAACATACAAAAGATAGGCTTGCACCAACGATGTGCATTGGAATTAATGACCAACAAGCTAATCACAATCAAGAGGGAGAATAAAAGAGACAATTGACTGCAAGGTAATAGTTAGTTGAAAATTTGGGTCGCACCAATTTCAAATAACAGTGCACTTGACAACCATGCTCACTTTAATGCTATCGTATACTTGCCATGTCAGAAAATTAGAATACAATCAAGATAGTATCAACTTGGTATTAATGATTAATTTTTTAAAAGAGATGGTTGCAGAACACTTACAATCAAAGCCAAAGCCACAATTTAGTTGATACTTGACTCACCCGTTCATTTTTCTAAATGTTGCACCCACACCATTTTATTAGAACAAGATAAGTTTGGAAATAGTCTCACAATCTGTTTGTTGGAGAAACTGATTATCTATCAACTATTATGCTTCCAATTTCTAACCAATGAAAACGTGTCCATGAGTCTTAAATCTTCATTATTGTCTAGTTTGCCAATGAATATGTCCTATAACTTGGCCAGATTCTGAGCATAAACAACAGCATCATAACATATATTGCTTTTAGGTTAAAGGAATGTTAAAAACATGTGTTCAAAGACGACATAAAACCTAGCTACTAGGGAGAAATTGCTGAAAATTTAAGTACATGAACATGAACCAAAAGCAAAAGATACATAGAGTGGCATTAGCAATTTCTCTATTACAACCAGTTATATAATAGACTATAATGTAGAGTGCTGAAAACCAACGATGTTTTAAGATAAGGCTCTAACACTTTCAGTCAAATTTCTTCCTCTATGATCCCCAAATAACAGTGTTGTGATTTCTACTTATCATTTCAATTGTTTTTGTGCTTATGGTTTCAAGAAAATTATCTTCCAAGGGTACTCGAAGCTAATAATAGATATTCTGAATGAAAAATATAAAAGTTCATCATGGGAAGTGGCTAGCCACATTATATGGTCTAAACAGGTGATTCAAGCGTTAGAAGAGTACCACTTGTACATGTTAAGAGATTGACCAACCACGGAACCAAGCTATATCCACTACAAGAACCCACATGTGGGTTGTGTTGTACCCCCTGGTGGAGAAAGATGGGTGGAAAGATGAGCTATCTAGGTGTTTAGGCCCACCTGTGTTCCCCCTCCCATGACTTGATGGGACAGCAACACTAAACCTAGTAGCATAACAATATCATGCAACGTTCACGTGAACGTAAACTATGAACAAAAAGCCATTCACATAATGAACACAATTTTTATAGTGGAAAACCCCCTTGGGACATAAAAAACATCCTGCAATCATTTATTTATCTTCAAGAATCAAGAGTGCATCCATGGATACTCTCTAAGACCTTAAATTCGTGATTATACAAAATTTAGAAATTATGCAACATTAACAATAGTTATAACCATAAAAGCAAATAATTACCAGAAAACTAAATATTCATAACAAATTCATAATTATGCGGAACGTAAAAAATATACAGCAGTACCAACAAGTATAACTATAAATGGAATAATTACAAGAGACCCAAATTTAAAAGCTTTTAATATTACAAATTAATAAATAATGAGAAGGTCAATCAAGAGTACTTACCTGAACCTGTGAGAAAGACTTACAATTGCAACGATGACCGATTGACCAAAGCTGGAGCAGACCACCGTGAGAAACAGCATGGAAACCACATTTGGGGGACCACTCTTCTCCCAACCAACCCCTCAAATCATAGACTGAGAGCCCCCGAGCCCTCACTCAGCAATACCGCGCCAGCCAAACATCATAATCTGAGTCATATTCTACCCTCAGCCTCCAAACCTCCATCTCCCTCCCAACACAGAACTCCTCATGAAGAGGAGGAAGGAAGAAGAACCCCTTCCCCCTCTCCTTCTTCCTATTTAAGCTTTTCCAAGCTCCCCTAGGATGGACACATGTCCACATGCAATAATCACCATCCAAAATTCCCCTAAATAGATAAATAGATCATAATTTATATATTTTATTATTTTTCTTTAATAAACCTCTCTTTTATCTAATCCGTAATTAAATAAATTAAGTTATTTACTTATGTTCTTATGAATCCCACTCATAATATTTTAATATAGACATATGAACCTACATAATTTAATACTATTGTGTAGAAATAGGACCTACTTGTGTGGCCATCACAAGTGGGTCCTAGGACTACACTATAACTTGGGTATGCCCCATAGCACTAATGCAATATGTGACAAAGGGGTGTTACATAGTGTTACAAAAACAGGCCGGTTGGACCGGTTTAGAGGCCTCACCGGTTCAAACCGGAAATGACCGGTTCTCTACGGAAGGAACCGATCGGTACTGACCAGTTCTGACCGGTTTTACCGGTTCCGGCCGATTTTCCGGTTCCGGTTTTGACCAGTCCAGTACAGAACTATACAACGACACTTAAGAGGCCATTTTAAAAAAAATATATAAAAAATAAAAAAGTTGGTTGAGTGGGGAAGGTTCTAGATAACCCTAAACCCCTAAGAAAGTTATAAAAGCAACCCCAACTGCTCTATTTCTCTCACACTATTCACTTGAGTATTTTGAGTTAAGAATCATTCTTGACATTCTTGGGAAGTGTAGTAGCCTTGAAAGTGTATGCTAAGTACCTACATCAGTCATGCTTATATCATCATAAATAAAATACACCTAATAGTAGTTACCTACAATAGTAAAGAGGCTTTGAGTTGCCCTAACAACAACTATGAGCTAACTGTGTAGTTAAAAGAAATTTTTGTGGGCATATTCCAAGGTGACAATCTCTTACAACAGCCTTGAAACAGCCTTTTCAACAGCAACAGTTTCCTCAGCATGTTAGACATATGATTCAAGTGAAATATGCTCAGTATGGCACCTAGCAAAATACATACAGGAGCCCTTTTCGCAAATTTGTGTATAATGGTTTTGATTCACATGGTTGAACACACACACACATCTATATATATATTTTTTCAAAATTTGAACATTTTATGTATTTATGGTGAACCGGTTTTGTGATCCGGTTTTTTTTCCTGGTTTTGGACTGGTTCCGCTTCTCAAGGTCGGTCGATTCGACCACCGGTTCGTTTTTTGTAACATTGTTACATACTCCCCCCCTTCAAGGAACTTTGTCCCGAAGTTATTGTTACAAACTTCTTAACCATAGCACTTTTACTTCCTCCCTTACACACCATCACCCTGAGAATCATACCATCCAAGCAACTTCCATAACCCTCCACGCCAATACTTCGGATGGTTTCGCTCGCCATGGCATGGGCCCTCTATTTTAACCTATCCATGGATCATACAGTAGGCATTGGAAGTCCTCTCAATTAGCTTAATGGCTAAGCCGATATGTTACGACCTCATAGACCGCACCGAATTTTGGTCTACTTCCAGTATCTATTTTGGTCTCATTAGCCGCACCGGATTTTGGTCTCATCTGCTCACCTCATCAGCCGCACCAAATTTTGGTCAACCAGGTATCTCCAAAGGCATCGAAAGTCCTCAGGGTTAGTATAATGGCTAAGTCGATCCATTACAACCTCATCAACCACTATGGATTTTGGTCTACTTCCAGTATCTATTTTGACCTCATCGGTCGCACCGGATTTTGGTCTCATCGACCACACTAGATTTTGGTCAACTAGACATCTCGAAAGGTTGGCCCTAACTTCCTCCATATCCCTCCAACGAAACCAACCCCAAGCATCGGAAGTCCTCCATATACCTCCGCTATGGAAAAAAGCCTTATGTCGTGGACTTCTAGCATAATACACTGGTCTTTGACAAGGTTAAAAAAACATACTGGTTTAGGGAAACCGGTCGGTTAAATCGGTCCCGGCACCTTTCTGGTCCAAACCGGCCTACTGAACCGTTTTTTTCCCACTTCCGTACAGAAACGGACCGAACCGATCAGAACCTTTGACTTTGGTTGTGGTCAAACCTATGTGTTGAATCTTGTTTGAGACTATTGTTGTAATTTGACTGTCATTGATCTTACTGATGTACTTCAACCTATCATCTCTCTCTCTCTCAGGTTTGTACTTACCCTCTAGCTAGGGTCAACTTGTTCCTAGTGTTTGACTGACCTCTGAGAGGCACAATATATTCTGAAAGTAAATTCTTCTGAGTATAAAATAGGAAAGGTTCCACACTCCAGGTAAGTTCTCAAACTCTATATTTTACTATTGTTAGAAATTTGTTTAATTTACACTACTGTTGATGATTACATGTTACTCAAGATTATTGTTAGTAATTTTTATTGTTGATTACATGTTACTGAAGATTACTTTAACACAAGGACCCACTTGGTAGTGTTAAAGTTGAAAGAGATGAAAATTATGTTTTGAATTATATTGTTTGATTACTCTTGTAATATTCTACTTCAGTACCAATTTGTTGTATTTTTTGTATTAAAGTATACGAAATCTTATTTCTCTGCATCAAACCCTAACCCTAACCAAAATTTAACAAAACCAACTATCCTACAAGAGCATAATTTATATATCTTGGAAGAATAGAAACAAAGATTTATTTGATCAATCAGTCCTGATTCCACACATGGTCTAGGAGCAAGTAGATCACAGGGTTGCAAGAAATAATAAGTACAGGACCCTGTCAAACAAATTTAATCAAGGCATTGACCCTTCACTCCTAGGGGAGTTCCTTCCAGCAATAGTGACTCCCAAACTATGGCCCTCAGGAGATAAAGAATGGGCAACCCAGTACATAGTTTAATTGTGAATTTGTTTTCATTGGCTATTGATTGTGTTAATTTTGTTTTCATTGGCTATGTATAGAAGTTCAAAACTGCTCACAAGCTTCTACGTTTGCTTGGCTATCTGTTTACACTTTACAGTCTAATTAGTTCAAATCATGAAAGGATTTGGTTCCTACTGCTACATTTAATCTCAATCTAACTTGCTATACTAGTAACAGCAAATAAATCTTTGGAGGAGAAATGGAAGTTAGAAAGATTATACATAAAGTGAGGGGCAATGGCCAAGATGTTTAAATAATGTAACTTCGAAGAATATTCTACTTGTATTACTACTCCTTTGGGAGATGTCATTAATGTAAAAAGGGCATGTAAAAGTCATGAGGTAAAACCTCCATTGTAAGTCGAGTCATTAGTACCCAAAAGAATGTAATATAAATATTATTTGAGTCTCCCTAGAGAGGTCGGACCAGTCAAGTCAGTGAGGCCGACCTAGTTAGGTTAAATGTCAAGTAAAAGGTAAAGTATAAATAGAGAGTGTCTCCTCTCATTTGTACCATTCATTCATTCACTCACTCAAGCATTGCGCAAGAGAGGAAGAAGAAGGATTGTGAAGGAGGAGGGTTGTTCTTGGCTCTATAGTTTAGGTTTTGTCTCTCTTTCTTATGAGACTTATTTCTTTGGGCATTGTACTTTGGTAATCTATATTAAGGAAGTTCTTGCTGGGTTTTCTTCACCTTGAGGGTTTCCCGGGATAAATTGTTGTGTACCTTGTGATTGTGTGTCTTTCAAAGATCCTCTTTATGCTGTTATTGTGAAAATGTATTAAATGATAATGAAGTAGGAATCTAAGTTATTGCAACATATAAATTTAACACAAGACATGTCCAACCTGAAATTTAAGCCTAAAGCTCAAATGGGAGCAGTATCAAACATGGGTGAAAATATTTAAAACTAGTTCTTCCACTAGCTCATAAACCTAAAATAATGGAACAAACAATAAAATAATAAGACAGGCCATGATTGTGGCACAAAGCATAACAACATTTAATTTTAAGTCAGTCCACAACAATGTATTTCTGTAAATCGTTGGCTTTATTTGTTAATCTACCAGCCATTTAGGCAAAGAAGTCATTACTATTACAAATTTGAAATTTAGCTATTTTGCATGAAAACAAATAACAGAAACAACAAGAGTGTTTCCAATGACAGCCATATAGGATCCAATGTTAGTTGGAAAGTTGAGTAACAAGAAACAAGTGTTAACCCCCAATTGTGCGTGCACTACTGAAGGGTTAAAGTCCAGCTAGATTCCATCAGGCTGGTCACATTGTTGATGATCCATCAGGCTGGTCACATTGTTGTTGATTGATCAGAAAGGCCACATGTCATGGATATTCATGCATGTTGAGTTTGTAAAGAAGCAAGTCCAAACGAGGCTGCATATCTGCCATTTTTAGTTGTGCTATGCTTGGAGCATGTTTATTATTATTACCATGTTATTTAATGTGTCGTGTGCAGGGTTGATGCAGAAACTCTTTGAGCAAGTGATGGGGATTGTGGTCAGAGATTGGGTAGACAGTATAATGTGAAGATTAGAATGCGGATCAGTTTGGAGTAGTTCTATGCTACTATATGCATGTAAAAAAATAAGAATATTCAAGGTCAGATTTCGAGAGTTTGGAACAAATCCAAGGATGCTGGACCTGTAGAAGTGCTCTGGATGACAAATTGCACTTACCTAGCAAGAGAATCAATGCAATTGAATTACACTGACAACAACAATGTTAGGAGCATATGTAAAATTGGTGGTGTTCTACACCAGCAACAAGTAGCAGGTTGAATTTGAAGGGGCATATTCTGGATTTGTGATGGACTTCTTTCTATTTTCTGAGGGAAGTAAACAAGGGTCTGGATGGAAAATAAATGCTCAAGGAACTTGCCTCATTTCTAGATGCCAGACTGAGTTGTGTTTGTAGCAGCAATGGAAGAACCTCTAGGAAAAACTATTTTCATTTTTTCAATGGCTTGGGCCACAATAGTTGGATTACATCTCATGCAAAGATAAACATACTTTCAGAACTGAGATAGAAAATGGTGAATCCGATCCACTGCTACGTCATTGGCTTGGGCCACAATAGTTGGATTACATCTCATGCCAAGATAAACATACTTTCAGAACTGAAATAGAAAATGGTGAATCCGATCCACTGCTACAGGAAGCAAATCTGTTAGATGGGCTGATCACATGGGTGTCAAGATGTCAAAGGGTGTCTCAAAGTACTGTTTCAAATAGTGGCAAGTGTCTTTTTTCAAAGCGGATTAGTAAGGATATTGTGAAAGCACCGGAAGAGAGACCTTAAGAGGAACAACTGCCTGAACCAGAATACGAGGTTGCTTTCCTCTGCAGAACTGAAGGTTGTGAACATATTTTCACGGAAGCTACAGCTATGAGGAAGCATGCCCAACTACATATGATGAAGCAATTAATCTCCAGTTATAAAGGACATGGAAGGAAATTCTGAGATACCACTAAGATTAAAAAAAACAACAACAACAATGTTTACTAACACATTCTGGACAAAAACAATTTGTGTTATTTTGAGGGTTGTGGTAAGGTATTTTCCTTAAGAGTTCAATTTGAACCAACAGTTTGCATCCTTTAAGATTCTACAGACCTGCTTGGGACTAACCCTCTAGCCTATGTATTAGCAGTCTCTTGTGTAGCTTTGAACCTCCAATACCTTTATGTGGGTCTCTAGATCCCACAACCTTATAGCTAAAACACACAAGTTTAGATCAATCTATGACCCAGGGTTTGGGTAGTGGGATTTTCCTCATTTTAGATCCATATGACTCAGAATGCAGTTTTTGGGTACCAAATATCAATCAAATAATCTGAATGGGTGAGTTGGGATTTAATCTGAAATGGAGAATACAAAGAGAGTTTCCCAAGTTGGAAAAGGAACTTTTGAGTCCCTGATTGTAGCCCCCTGCATTCTCATGCAATGGGGATGAATGGTCTTGAATCTATTGATAACTGTTTGGGAAAGGTGGGCATGAATAATGTGCTTGCAACAATGTGGTTGGCATGATATGATCACAATATATTCCTTTACGTATCTCTCTCACACAAAATCCAATCTGTCATTCGAACAATCACACCCACAAACAGATGGAACTTATTTTCTTTGTTTAAAGAATAGCAGGAACTAGTACCTGGGACACAAACAACCAAAGATGATTTTTAACATACATAATAAATTGTCTAATAGAAAATCAGATCGAAAATAACATGTAAAAGATAACCTAACCTTTTCAACAATTTTGTAGCAACCAAGAAATTATAAAATAGATTTATCATTTTTTAATTCCATTAAAAATCCAAGGAATGTTTGGCTTCCCCACAAAGATCCTACTTAGGCATTGGAAACTCTTACTGAGATCAAATAAGCCAATTAACTTCTGATTGACTCTACCTTTTCTCATCTCCATCTTATGGCCATTACACCAGAATTCCATACAATGCAAAATAGGAAAAGGCTTTAGGGTTAAAACCTATAGAAACACCATGCAGTATGTGACTAAAATGGTTCCATTTCCCTTAATTCAAATTCTTCAAATAGATCCTTCATTGCATGACATGGCTTCAAGTCTATTGGACTCCATGACAAGATGGCTGAAATCATCAATAAACAGTGTTCGTTTGGAGTTCAGGGAGAGCGTTTAACAATTCATGGAAAAATTGGGTATCTTAAAAAATTAGAGGAATGGCCATTTTGTACAGACCATGATCTCCAATGAATTTAGAATAAATTAACTAAAGCAGACTAAATAAAGCAGAATCAGACGAGGGTCTAAAAATATTTTGGAAGCATCTTTAAAACATCACTGAAGTCTAATGTAGTATTTAGTCAAAATTAATTGACTTTAACCATAAGAGAAGGAATTGACACAATTGTTTATGCAATAAACAAATTCTGATCCACAACTTATCCTAATTTATACACATAGGTGAAATGGCCCTAAGAATAAGATGGAATGAATTTATTCCCTTTTGGCAATAACAAAAAAAAAAGGAAAATGCTAAGTTGATTGGAAATGAATATGAAACTAGACTGGGATATGGATCTAGATATTGATTTGCTGGCTTTTTGAAAAGTCGGGATCTAGATATGGGGAAACGACCTATATAAATTTCATAAAAGAAAACATGAACCAGAAACATATAAATGTCAGATCTCCAAATATTGCTCTAAATCAATGTCACAAACCCGAAATGCAAACTGCTACAAAAAGTTCAATTGTGAGGTTTAGAATATGGGGAGGGGTTAATTTTATGTGAAAATTAGGTTTTAGGGCCTTAAGCAATCTGAGACAAATCCTTTTGGTTCCAAATCCATATCCAAATCCAGATATAAAGAAACACGAATTCTGGATTCCCACAGGTGGCTCCAGTAACATAAGGAAAAACACTAATATATATATGGGTAAACAAGATTATATTATTTGCATAGAGAGAAATCAATAAATCAAACGATACCTGACTACAACAACCATTCTAGGGTTGGTCCAGCAGTGGTCATCTTTACCAGTAAAAGGTTCGTTTGCAAGAATAAGGCAGAGACAATACAGAAACTAGCACTATATATGCAAATTCTCTCCAACAAAATATCATTGAATGACCTTCCAAGAAATCTCGAAGATACCAGAACAATGGTCTCTCAAAGCATTCAGAAAACAACTCAGATCCAACCAATTTATTAATGATAAACAGGCTACGCATACCATTAAATCCTACCCACCAAACAATTAATGTCTTAACTTGGAATCTGCACATAACCCATTCATGGAAAGGGAATCTGTTAAGGACTGAATCAAAATCTACTCAATTTAGCACAATTTCAAACCAAATTCAATTTCTCCAAAAACAACAGCGGCCTCCTCCACTCCATTCTCTCGATCCAACCATGTCAATATTTAGACATTGAAAAATGAAGCTAACTACAATGGGACATCGAAGAAAATGATTTAGGGGTACCACATCATAGGCATTTGGGTTATCTAGACGAAGTGACAGAGACTGTATAATAAGAATCCTATAAAAATTAATAGGTTTCTGTGGAATGCGATCACAGACATTATGGGATTTGCGTATTTCCTGATCTGCTCATAAATGCAATGTGGGATATTTTTCCCAATCACATTGGACCATATTGATTAGAAGACCAATGTTTATCATGAATAGCCCATCTCAGACAAATAAGTTAATAACAGAGAAATCAAGGCATCTAATCTTTCCATCCTCATCAAATTGAATTTCATGTAAAGAATTTAAATTTTATCCAAATAGACGTTATGTTATTCTGTGAGTTCAATTTTATGGATGAGATTTATATTGAGCACTTCATTCATTTACATTGTCACTCATCACTGAAAAAAATTACAGTGCACAAAAGAGCTGGGAAAATCCCATATTTTATACTTATCTTCTATTTCTAATTGCTCCAGGGAATGATTTCTCTTAATAAAACAACCATAGTTACCAATCTTGGTTTGGTGTATAGACCATTCGTGGTCATAGGTTCAAACGACCAACCATGGAAATGCTGGAGTGGTTATCAGGCATGACAAGGAATCATGGGCTTAATAATAGACATCAAATGGGGTCTATAGGCCCTAGGGTTTGAGCCTGGGCTTTGATACCAGGTGTAAGACCTTAAATTCGTGATTATACAAAATTTAAAAATTATGCAACATTAACCAGTGAAGCACCACTCACGAGAGACTCGCGAGTTTGGGCGAGTCGAACTCCAGACCGAGTGTTACGTGGTACCAGTACCAAAGCACCTTCAGATATGTGCCCAAGGAGAGAGGGTCGTTCTTTTCTTCAGGACCATGATGGATGTTATCCAGCATTTTTTGAGTGTTGGTTATGGTCAGAGAGCCTTTGGTCCTTCTCTTAGGAGTACTATGGCTTAGTGGCATTGTTGACTACCTCATTATAGGGCTTGTAGCCCTAATGTTGGTGTCTGGGGCTCCTAGGGGTGGGTCACTAGGTCACATGAACCCCCACTTGTTTTCTACTCCGGTGACAGTTCCTCCAGCTATGAGGCTCTTGTCTCCTCTTCTGGTTACCTGACACACCCTTCCTGGTCCCTCTTCAGCATAGCGCCCTCCTTCCTTGGGCATTTTTCATGATGACGTCACCTTATGGTCACCAGGCCCATAGGCTATTTGGAGAGGACCTTGAGGGACTTTAAGCATTATTGGGGTTAGATGGGGCATGACGATCCCCCCCTGCTCACTCCACCTTTTAGAGTGAAGCAATCTGCAAAGTATTAGCTATTTTCAACAATTTTTGGTAACTATGGGGAAAACAACCCAAGTTACCCACAGATTATATTACTCTAATATTATTTTGTTATAATTTTAAATTGACATTGTATTGGCTTGTAGGCCTGGTTATTTTTGTAAAAGTGAGTTGAGAAACATATAAATAGATTCTCCTCACTTCATTTTCAAATCATAACTGATGAGATAACATTCAATATGTAACTTTTTTACCCAAGATGGTCTTTTTGGAGTGATGCGCACCTCTTGATAGGAAGATCTTCTTGTCTCGTAGATGAAGTTGGATGTTTTCTTTGTCTTGCTAATGCCTTGTGGATGCTAGAATGGTTGGAATGACTCATGCTCAAATAGGTCTTTTACATTTTTAAGTCTTGCTTGGTGAATGGTAGGTAATTTTGCTTCTTGAATGATTGAATGGTAGCCCTAGGGTTGCATTCTCTTTGAATAGGGCCTCTTATCTACATTTTTATCCCCTTAACATAGTAGAAACACTCTCAAGAGGAGATTTTTATGAAATTTTAGCCTTGGAGCTCCAACTTTGCCCTAGTTTAGGCTCTTGAAACGAACCCTAGAGGTTGTTTCAAGAAGCCCTAACCTAGTTGACAAGGAGAAACTACCCTCGAGAGGAAGGTTGGTCACCTTCCTCTAAGGCTAGGGTGTGGGGTAACATCCATTAAAACCCTAAGTTTGTCACCATTCTACCTAAGAAACCCTAAGTTTGTCACCATTCTACCTAAGAAACCCTAGCTTGTACATTTGTGAATATTATTCTACGTTAAATTTATGCATTTCATTGTAATTAGTTTTTATTTTTTATTTTGTACATAATTAAAAGCCCTAAAATCTAAAACCCTAACCCTAAAACTTGATTTTCTGCACTAAAACAGACCTAGGGTTTCTCTCCTAACCCTAGCGACCCCCTTCTCCTACTCCTCTAGGGTTCGCCCTCCTCTTCCTTGACTTTGCCTTCCTCTTATTCCTTTGCTGCTACCCTCGCCTCCCTGTTTCTTCACCTCACTCATCCTTCCTTCCGTTCTCCATCTTCTTCCCCTTCTTTCCTCTTATTCTTCCCTCCTCTCCTTCTTCCTTTCCCTTTTCCTCCCTTTCCTCCTTTCCTTTCTCTCATTTCCCTCGGCCTGCTCCCTCAAGGGGCTCGGCCTCCATTAAAGTGCCCTCAGCCTTGCCTTAGAAGGCTCGGCCTCCCTTCCTGAGGTCTTCCCCTACCTTGGTCCCTGTTTTGGGTATCTCTCCAAGGCTTAAACAGCCTTAAAGCAGGCTTTACCTCTACTGTCCTAGGTCTGCACAAAATTGCAGACTGTACACTTTTGACAGTCACCAATCTTGTCTTCTTGCCTACACACAAAACAATAAATAAGTTTGTCATTTGTTACACGTTGCTAGTGTTTTAAAAGGCTGTCATGTTGGTGATAAAAGAGGTTTGAATTTACATTTAATACAGTCTGAAAATTCTACTTGGCGACAGTTGCACTGTTGCTAAAATTGATTGGGATATTCATTTGCATAGGTTGCACATTACATACACTTTTGTGGATGACTTAATTGAATAACCTACTACTGTCCACCTGTCACAAATGACTATCATCACTGACATACTGTGTTAATTATACCATATCAGTCCTTACATTTGTTGTTGGTGATTATACTCTCTTGTCATTTGATGTTCTATGTTATATGGTTGATGCTAATCATTGATATGCTAAAGTGTCATTGATTGTTCTTACTACTGACTTTACATATCTTTGGAATACATTGACTTGATATATTTGATATCTACAAGTACATGGTTAACTAGTATATCTTCTTCAACCCTAGAATTACTAAGTTGAAGACACTGGTCACTAACTAAGGCATCTAGGAGGCATAGCTTTCCTTGTTATAAGTGTCTTGCAGATCATTGAAGGGCTCTCCACTTGGAGGTTCCGACTCTCCGAAGTAGTTTGGAGGAGTGACTAAGGTGACAGTAGTCACTTGCTCCATATTGATTTGCTGGATTTTTGAAAAGTCGGGATCTAGATATGGGGAAATGACCTATATATATATATATATTTCATAAAAAAACATGAACCAAAAACATATAAATGTAAGCTCTCTAAATCAATGTCACAAACCTGAAATGCAAACTGCTATGAAAAGTTCAATTGTGAGGTTTAGAATATGGGGAGGGGCTAATTTTATGTGAAAATAGGTTTTAAGGCCTTAAGCAATCTGGGACAAATCCTTTTGGTTCCAAATCCATATCCAAATCCAGATTAACATAGGAAAAACACTAATATATATATGGGTAAACAAGATTATATTATTTGCATAGAGAGAAATCAATAAATCAAACAATACCTGACTACAACAACCATTCTAGGGTTGGTCTAGCAGTGGTCATCTTTACCAGTAAAAGGTTGGTTTGCAAGGCAGAGATAATACGGAAACTAGCACTATATATGCAAATTCTCTCCAACAAAATATCATTGAATGACCTTCCAAGAAATCTCGAAGATACCAGAACAATGGTCTCTCAAAGCATTCAGAAAACAACTCAGATCCAACCAATTTATTAATGATAAACAGGCTACGCATACCATTAAATCCTACCCACCAAACAATTAATGTCTTAACTTGGAATCTGCACATAACCCATTCACGGAAAGGGAATCTGTTAAAAGACTAAATCAAAATCTACTCAATTTGACACAATGTCAGACCAAATTCAATTTCCCCAAAAACAACAGCGGCCTCCTCCACTCCATTCTCATCGATCCAACCACATCAATATTTAGACATTGAAAAATGAAGCTAACTACAATGGGACATCGAAGAAAATGATTTAGGGGTACCACATCATAGGCATTTGGGTTATCTAGACGAAATGACAGAGACTATATAATAAGTATCCTATAAAAATTAACATATAGGTTTGTGTGGAATGCGATCACAGACATTATGGGATTTGCGTATTTCCTGATCTGCTCATAAATGCAATGTGGTATTTTTTTTCCAATCACATTGGACCATATTGATTAGAAGACCAATGTTTATCGTGAATAGCCCATCCCAAACAAACAAGTTAATAACAAAGAAATCAAGGCATCTAATCTTTCCATCCTTGTCAAATTGAATTTCATTTAAAAAATTTATCCAAATAAACGTTATGTTATTCTATGAGTTCAATTTTATGGATGAGATTTATATTGAGCACTTCATTCATTTACATTGTCACTCATCACTGAAAACAATTATAGTGCACAAAAGAGCCAGGAAAATCCCATATTTTATACTCATCTTCTATTTCTAATCGCTCCAGTGAATGATTTATCTTAATAAAACAACCATAGCTACCAATATTGGTTTGGTGTATAGACCATTCATGGTCATAGGTGTTGTCCGCCAAGATGGCATGCGTGTTGTTGAAGCCCAAAATATAACACACCAGCTGAATGACAACTCTCTCAGGAAAGAGGCCAATGTCACCACACTCCTCTCCTCTTCGCTTCAGGTTGGCTCTTCTCCAACTCTAGGGGGGTATCCCTAAGATAGGATCGCTAAGGCAAGTACAGTGACGGGCAAGGTGAATTTGAAGAGGCTGCCTTAGAGAAACAGAAGTAACAAGATAAATAGTTTTTAAATGGGTGATGGAAAAGAAGGGAAGATCAATCCTCAGGAAAAGACCAGTGCCAGTACTAGAAGGGGAAATGGAGTCAAAAGAGGACTCATGGAGGTCTTGTGCTTCATAAAAGTGAGACTAATCTAGAATGCCCAAACAATCAAATCTAAATCAACATTTCGTACAACCGAATACTGATGTCCATCGAAATACTAATCGCTGAAGCATAATTAACCAACTTAAACCGTAAATGGCTACTCTATTGTGCTTAAAAAAGCCCTCACAAGCTAGATTTATTCTACAACTTGAAATACATCACACAACCACATGAAAGATGCTCAATCTGTCCACAAACCCAGCTGATATTTTTCATTAAGCTCAAAAGGGAGAGAAACCCCAAAAATTTTCCATCATTACAAAAGAGAAAGATGGTCTCTTATATAGACTCAGAGACTCACCTAACTCTAAAATAAAAATAATAGATGTCAAGTGAAAAAACAACACTTTTTTCTCAAACTAAAACAAAAGTTCGAACTATTAGTGATACTGCTGGATGCTGATGATAGCGAAATAAAGTGATCACTGGCTGCCAATGACAGCGAAAACTGCTTTATGAGATCCTCGACGCAAATCGTGACCGTGTGTCATCCTTTGAAAATTGTTGTGCGTTGAATACTATTTAACCCCGAGCTGAGCGTGAAGGAAGCAACAATGATGCGAACTACTGTTGCTGTTTGAACACTCGATACAACCAAAAAATTTGTGAATCGGCTGCCAACAGGAAACACGGGATAATCTATCGATTAAGAGAAATGACAGGTGATAAAAGACGGTACAACTACAAACTGCCACTCTATCACTCCACCGGCAAATTAATTTTCCCAAAGACTGTAACTTTGAGGCACTTGGCTGACGGTTGTAACACTCGATGATCAACAAATTTGGAGTTAGCTGCCAATCAGTTGATTTTATGGCACCCAGTACCTAGACAGACTCACGGCTGCCAATGGCTCTATTAAGGAATGAAACCCACGTGATCGACGACCCTGGCATGGCCTTATCCAAAAATCGATTCATCAAATCGTGTTGTCATGAAAAGAAATCTCCACGTGTTTAGAATGAAAACTAGGTGGCTCGACCGTTTGAAGAGTGACCTCCGATCCAAATTGTCATGTGTTGATCTTCGTTGAAACCCGAGCACCTAACCACCGATTTTAATTCTGCACTCGGCGGCCAAAAGGAAACGGTAGTGTGCTAGTGTGCTCCAAAATGTGACCCGTGGATCATAAAAATGCAGAATTTCTTGTGCAAACACGTTTTAGTGACCAACCAAGGGATCGCACTCAAGATTTGTTGCCACAACCTCATTGAAATATATTCACATATATTCACTGTGGCTGCCACAAACTCAAACGGGATTTTTGCTTGATCGGCGCATTTGGTGCCTGATAAAGAAGAACAAATACGCGGCTCTTTTAAGCCTGGAACCTCACATTCACATCGGCTGCCAATGCACCCGAATGACGCGTGGATAGAAAATGCCCAACTAATTTCTTTGATGGTGGACAGGACTATAGGAAAACTGGAGCTCAGGTTGTTTACTGATTTGCTACAATGGCATTAACTTTTGTCTGGAACTGTAGGTGGCCCGATGGAAAAGTAACATATCCACCCAGGCTACCGCGAACTCAAACGAGGTCGTAATTCCTGTTAAACAAAAACTCGACTCATCAAGAAATGACTCCTATGCGATCGGCTGTCAAAAGATCACCTGCGTTTGTACGAACTGATTGGCTGCTATATGAATTGGCAGCCAAGTGAAACTGCGGGGACAACCGATGCCCATAAAATACCCAAGTTAATGCTTCCAGGCAAGCGGCCTCTTGAAGAAGATGAGCAAGCTCTGCTCCATTCCCAGTTTTATAGTTAGAACAATAGCAGCCAGATAGCATTCTATAACTCTATTATTGCAGTTTTTTTCAAGAGTCATCACTTTTTGTGATTCAGCAGACCGCAAATTCCTCTGCTAACCCTGTATGTTGAAGGCCCAAATGATAATTTCTCAATAATCTACTTGTTTACACCAGAATCAGGAAGTAGTTCCATTTGCAGCAGCAAAGATCAAGCTTGATATTGCTTTATTAATATCCCAAGGACGATCCCTGTAGATGACAGCCACAAAAATAATCTCTTCGCTGAGTGATCAGTGACATGTCTATGCCCAGATCTATTGTGGACAGACAGAGGATGAAGCTATCCTGAAAACTCAAAAAAGGAAGTGCATTTTGATGGGTAACAATAGGTTCAATTTCAATGTGCTCATGAGGGCACTATAAATGTGGAAATGTCGGAGTGGTTATCAAGCATGACAAGGAATCATGGGCTTAATAATGGACATCATATGGGGTTAAATATGCCAAGTCAAAGGTGGCCAAAGGGTCTATAGGCCCTAGGGTTTGATCCTGGCCTTTGATACCAGGTGCAAGACCTTAAATTTGTGATTATACAAAATTTAAAAATTATGCAACATTAACCAATGAAGCACCACGCGCAAGAGAATCGCGAGTATTCGCGAGTTTGGGCGAGTCGAACTCCAGACTGAGTAACCGACGAAGACTCGTCCCATACCCAACATACTCGCAGAACTCGGATAAGTCGCAACGACTCGAGAAAACTCATATGAACTCGGCGTGAACTCGACACGAACTCGGCAAGCATGGGAAGCATCCCCGCAACCATCAACTGTTATGCAGTTTGCAGTTTGGAAATTGCTAGTTGTTGCGTTCCTATCTGTCGGCATTGAATCTTGAGCCTCGATCCGCGTCCGAGTCCACAGCTCCCTTTGCTCCAGCGCCCGACTGCTCCCTACCGCAATGTGTGCTTCACATCCAACTCGTTGCACCCCCTCTGCTCGTGTGCAACCAATCCTCCTGATTTGTTCACGTCCAGAATTAGGTTCACGACCGACTCGCTACACCTCTGCTCGTGTGCAACCAATCCTCCCGATCAATTTCCAAGTTAGTTTTTGTTTTTTTTTCATTTATTTTATTTTATTTTTGTTTTAATTTGATTTTATTGTTTTTAAATTTTAATAATAAGATTTAATTTGATAGTGTTATAATTTGATTTTATTGGTTTTAAATTTTAATTTTAAGATTTATTTTATTATTTGATAGGTCGAGTCTTCCTGAGTCTATCCTGAGTCTTTCCTGAGTCAACGAGCCATATGCCAGCCGAGTATTTGTCGAGTCCAAGTCGTGCAACATTGACATTAACAATAGGTATAACCATAAAAGCAAATTATTACCAAAGAACTAAATATTCATAACAGATTCATAATTATGCAGAATGTAGAAAATATACAGCATTACCAACAAGTATAACCATAAATGGAATAATTACAAGAGACACAAATTTAAAAGCTTTTAATATTACAAATTAATAAATAATGAGAAGGGCAATCAAGAGTACTTACCTGAACCTATGAAAAATACTTACAGTTGCACCAATGACCGGTTGACCGAAGAAGAAGGAGCATACCACCACAAGAAACATGGAAACCACATTTGGGGGACCACTCTCCTCACAACCAACCGCTCAATCATAGACTAAGAGCCGCCGAGCCCTCACTCAACAATACCAAGCCAGCCAAACATCATAACCCGAATCCTATTCTACCCTCCTCCTCCAAACCTCCATCTCCCTCCCAACACAGAACTCCTCATGAAGAGGAGGAAGGAAGAAGAACCCCTTCCCCCTCTCCTTCTTCCTATTTAAGCTTTTCCAAGCTCCCCTAGGATGTACACATGTCCACATGCAATAATCCCCATGCAAAATTCCCCTAAATAGATAAATATATCATAATTATATATTTTATTACTTTTCTTTAATAAACCTCTTTTATCTAATCCTTGATTAAATAAATTAAGTTATTTACTTATGTTCTTATGAATCCCCCTTGTAAAACTTTAATCTAGACATATGAACCTACATAATTTAATACTATTATGTAGAAATAAGACCTACTCATGTGGCCATCACAAGTGGATCCCAAGACTACACTATAACCCAGGTATGCCCCCTAACAGTAATGCAGATGTGACAGAGGGGATACTAACAACCATTTTGCAGCCTTTCCTCTTCATTCTTTTTCACTCTCATATGCTCTCAGTCCTCACAGTGTTTACTAATAGCACACAACCATCTACAATACTGTCCTCACCATCATCTCACTCACTATCTATGGTACTCTTGCCATGTACACTACAGTCATCTCTACATTCAAATCTATTATATGAATTCCTCATCAATGATCACATGTTGGCACAAGAGCACAACCACTTTTTATTTCAAATATCTCTTTACGATGCACTCAAAATTTGCTCCCCCACCCGCCCCCCCTTCTGCTCAAGCTCGACCATCCTTTTATATCCTCAAGCAACAGTCTCAAACTCCTATTTTTCTGATGATCATAGTTGACTCCTTTCACCTTTGCCTATGCCACATAGCTCGTCAAGATTGGATACCATTCAGTTTGACAGTGATGCTCCTGCATGAGACTCCACAAGTATGAAAAGATGTAGGATCCAGCTCACAAGACTACTGATAAATTCATGGCCACAATCTTCCTCTTCTTTTTCCTTCTACTCCAACATCTGAACCATTTATGGTTCTGGAAGCTGTACTTCCCATTTGTGGTCCTTTTCCTTGCCCATTAAGCTTCACAATGCTGCAACAATCCATATATTGGAATGCTTCATCCCCATGTTCCACATCACAAATTCTACAACATTATCCATCCTCACCTTCGTCATCGTAATATGTTGCAAATCATGCACAAAACTAACCATTTTTCTTGCACATACCAATTCAACTTACAGCCATAGACCCCTTGGCCTTTGTCTTCAATTCCAGCAACCTCTTCATTGTTTGAACTTTGCAACCCTTCATCTTTCCTTGTCCTCTTCTCACATTGCATTCCACAAGTCCTTTGCTGCTACAAATCTTCTAATTGTTCCGAATATTTTCAGTAGCACAACGATATGATGCAATTTCACGTTGTATTTTGTCCATCACCTCATCCCTTTAGTGGATATGTTTAACTCCTTCTCAAGCATTGCTCCCATACTTACATCATTTACACTCTCTTCCATTGTTGTACCTACACAGAAATCATCACAAGAAACATTATGGGAATCAAGACTTCCCATGAACACCTTCTTCATACCTCATCTTCTATTCCTCTTGGCACCAACTTTTCTAGCACACCTTCCACAATAATATTCTCCTTCATTTCCTATATCATGTGCCCCTCCATGCAGTCAAACACAACTTCCTGCTCATACTTGGCTTCCTCCACATCAATCTATGGAGCTTCTCTAGCTGAATTTATTTCTAGCTTGCTACTCTCATCCTCTTGTCTTTCACATACCTACTCTTCATCTTCAACACCTCTTATGTTGTCTTCTTAACAACTTCCTTTCCACCATTAAGGCTAAACTGTAAGCCTCACTCACGAAATGCATCTCCATCATTCTTCCTTTTTTAATAGACAAATTGAGGCCCTTCACAAATCTAATAGCTTTCTTTTCATTCTCCTTTATGAAACGAGAGCTAATGACTACTCAACAAAATTCAGCAGCATACTCTTCTACAGATTTCTTCTTTTGTTGTATTCCTGTGAACAATCTGCACATATTTAAACAATAATACAAAGTCGCATACTTCCCTTGCAATTTAGTAACCAACTTGTCCCACGTCTTGACCTTGCCTTTTCCTCTCCTTTGTCTTTATACCCGCAGGTCTTTCAAGTTTCAACCATCTCGATGCATGTCCTCTCAATCTTGTGCATGCAAACTTCACTGACTCAGACCCTGTTGCCCATCAAATGAATGTGCATTTTGGGGAGATTCTGCTGCATCTTGGATCTAATAAGCTGAGTGGTGAAAGTGGTGTTAATTTCGCCCAAAAAAGGCAGCCATTCCTGCAGTTGGGTTATTTTAGTTAGCCCACTTGAGTGATTTGTTGCAGCTACATGAAGGATGCATCATCTATTTCTAGATATGATCTATGTGCATCTTCCAACAGGCATTAGCGGCATGTTCAAGGCCGAATCTGAAAAGGACTTCAAGAAATGAGAAGGCAAGTGGCGTAACAAACCCTAAGGCTTAGTCAAAGTTTCTTCTCGGAAGGAACGCCCTTCTAGCTTGTCTAGCTAGACTTCTTATTTTTATCATACTATTCTGGGTCTTACAATACTGTGGATGTAGTGAAGCTTTTGGGTAACAGGAGCACCGACTATAATAGGAAGAAGTCTATTCACAACAGTGTACTCCATGTATTTTGCTAAAGTTTGTGCTGGGTGGTTTGGTTTAATCCTTTGCATGAACATGGCCTTTATCTCAAATGACATTTTGACCCACTGATTGATAGTAAATGTGAAAGAAGATGAAAAGGAATGAGTTCTGGCATTCAAGAGAGCACCGCCATGCAGCATGAGAACAAATTATAGTGATTACTACAAGACATGGATGCAAAGATGGTAATCAAGTGGATTTCAATCATTTTACTGTTCTGTGGAGAAGCAAGCCAAAGGATCCTGGGGTGTGTTCTATTTTCAGAATAGGGGCACCTATTATAAGCCTGTTTTCTGAAGATGACTGAGGGATCTGATCAACAAAGGGAGAGCCATACTAGCACCTGTTCACAGCAGCTATGCCTGCTGGAGGGCTCTACCATAAAAGATATTTTCAGACTTGTCAAATGACTGATTGATGGCAGTTGTACAAGGACACACCACTGGAAGAATTACAAACCATCTTCAGATCTGTTCCATCCATTTGTGGCAGTAATTAATGCCACCTTGAGACCTGTACTATTCTGGGTATCCAAACCAAACTTTAGTACCTGAGTGTCCCTGGTTTAGCAGCAATCTGTAAGTAAAAGATGTCCCTTTTGGTCTTAATACAAGTGCTGATTTAGAGAGTTGTTTCCTGTTTGTGAGAATTGCTCCATCTTGGAGCCTTTATATAGCATAGGAAGAGGTCAAGGTACTATGTTTGAGGAGCGCTGAAATGAAGAAGTGAAGATCTGTAGGTGAAAACAATTTCAGAAAAGCAACGAGAAGTGGCTATAGTTTTTCCAGATTTGCAGTGACATCTCCAATACTCATGTCAAAATGAAGAAGGCATGATCAGACATATAAATGGCTCTATTTGAAATCTAGGCCTAATCCAAAAAGGGGCATACATGTTTAGGGTCACCTTCGGCACTCAATCCTAGGACGTCTACATTTAAAGAGGCTTTCATGACTATCTTTGGCAAATAAGGGATATGCTCAAGGAGGCATCCTAAATCTAAGAATCCTTTGACTCATTCATGGCAGCCAGCACACCATTCATTGTAAAGCCTCCTAGCTTCAAGGAGGTTAGTTATGGATGAGGGTATGGTCAAACTTTCAAAGAGTCACAATCGAGGGAAACGTTCCAGTGTTTAAGAAGTTTGTTAGCATTCTTTGAGGAATGCCTAGGCTGGAAAGTGAAAACACTTCGCATCATTCACAGTTTCAAAAAGAGTTTATGCCCCTTTTTGAGGTTGCCCTAGCTTTGATGTAACTTTCCAAATATCGTACTTGCCACTAAAGGTACTTGCCTCTCAGCAATGCTTGCAGCTACTAGGTTTGATGTAACTTTCCAAATATCGTACTTGCCACTAAAGGTACTTGCCTCTCAGCAATGCTTGCAGCTATAAATGAGGATTTTGAAGGAATGTTGCAAACATCGTTTCAGGGAATATATTGCTGAGGGTCTGCAAAGAAATTTATCGGGAATATCAGGGAAAATATTGGAAAATATCGGAAAATATCCGCAAGAAGAAACATAGACTTGAAGAACTATGAAAATATTGGAAAAATAGTGCAACTTCGGAAGTTATTCTTGTACCTCCTACGGGACAAGATATCAATGTATTTGATCATGTAAAACCCTTGAAAGAATCAATGTGAACCTTGGGATGAAATAACAAAGAAAAGATTCATTAATGTGGATTTTTGTATTCCCCCAAGACAAGTCGGCCCAGTGGGTAAACTCCCCCAAAACAGTGGGCAGTCTGCCCCAAACAATGGGCAGAACTGCCCCAGTCAGGTCGGCCCAGTTAGGGAAAGTTAGGTCGGCCCAATAAGGGAAAAAGTCACATTTTGATGTAAATAGAAAGTTCGACCTCTCATTTGGTCATTCACTCAAGCAAGTTCGCTCTAGCCAAGAGAGGTTCGCTACTGCAGTTAGGAGACTGAATTTTTTGGGGTTCTCAACTATTGGAGAAGTTCTTCTCTTGTTTTCTTGGGTTTACGCTACTACTATCTGGATGTACATCATTCTCTATTGGAAGGTCTGAGATCGGGGGAGACAAATAGCTTTGTCTATGGTTGGGAGATGATTGTTCTTATCATCATGGTTAAATGAGCTCCACATTCATTTTGTTTCTGTGCTTTGCCATTCTTTTAGTGATCCTGGTTATGCTGCTATAAACATTAACATGGTATCAAAGCAGTGTTGAAAGAGACAAGTGCCAAAAACTAGGGCTTCCTGAATTTAGGGTTTGCAACCACAGAATTGATCCAGAAAGACCTCTACTCAATTCGCCCTGGGAAGGCGCAGTTATATGTGGAGGAAGATTTTCATTCAGAGAACTTTCAAATGTGACCTAATTTCACTGGGGACAAGAAACTAGGGTTTCACATTTCGGGGCCTTCCCCTCTCAGTTTGGCTTGAAAAGTGCATTGGAAATTTTTCCCTAGGGAAGGCGCATCTTTTGGTGAAGGAAAATTCCAGTTCTAAGAAGTTTTATTTTTGACCTAATTTTGCAACTGCTGCAGTTACTGCAGAAATTAGGGTTTCAAGTTTTGCATTGTCTGGTCCACAAATTTGGCTCGATCCTACCTTCTCTCAACTCGCCTTGATAGGGCGCATCTATCTGTGGAGTCAGTTTTGAAAGATTCCAAACTTCATTTTTTTGACCCTCTCCTGCTAGGGTTTTTGAAACAGGCTTCAGCTTTTCAGTCTTCAACCAAGATGGTTGTTGGACTCAAAGTAGAAAATAGATTAGAGGGAGTCTCAAAATTCTGATCTTGGAAAAGCAGAATGCTCATGCTCCTAAATGAACATGATCTCAAGGATCATATACTCAGAAATATTCCAGAACCAGAGGGAGCCAAAGAGAAATCAAGATTCAAGAAGAATGAAGCCACAACTATGAGGATATTGATGGACTGTACAAGATCATCTTGTACCTCTCATTGCAAGTCAGGATTCAACCAAGAAGATGTATGATGCCTTGAAGAATCTATGTGAGAATGAGAATCCTAGCACAATTTTATCTCTAAAAGATCAACTTCGTCAAGTGAAGTTTACAAAAGATGATTCAGTTTCTTCTTATTTCTTGAAGATTGCCCAAATCAGAGATCAACTAGCAATTATTGATGAAAGTGTCCCTCACAGAGATCAAGTGGGGGTCCACATAAACAAACAAAAGATAAGTATTTAATATTTTTTTAAAGTCTTTGTCATATGATTATGAAATTGTGCATTAGACTTATATAGTTTTCTATTATGCACCTATATATGATTGACAAAATTGTAGGCTCATGTAGTGCATAACATGCATATGATGAGTAAGTAGACTATAATGCTGCACAGCATCACGTTGGATGGGTGTTGTGATTGAAGCATTGGCTAGGTTGGTTACATAAATGTGCATAAGAAATTGTCATTGCATTAAAATGTCAATACGAGTTGATTGAATTTCATGATCATGCAATATTACTAACTATTTGATTGAATCTGACTTGTAGGAAAGATCATGTGCCATGACCTACAAGAGAAGAATGATGAGACTTGTTTCGAAGAACAAGTGATGATTACCGATGCACATAACCCACAGGTCCAAAGGATCTCATATGGAGATTGACGATTGACAGCAAGAGGCAGAGTTGTAGAGGGAAGTATACCAGTGAGATCTTGTGCAAATTTGGTATGATGGACTGTAAGTCCATGGCTACACCTATGGAAGCAAATCTAAAGAAGTTACTTACTTCTGCCATATCTTTAGATTTACTAGATCCCACCATGTACTGTTAGTTGATTGGCTCCTTGTTGTATCTGGTTAATACCAGGATAGATATTTGCTATGCAGGGATATCTCCGTGGTACTATTGGTTATGGATTGAGGTATGCCTCAGAAAATGGAGTAAAACTAGCAGGCTTCGCAGATTCAGGTCGGGCTAGTAGTGTGGTTGATAGGAGCACCTCTGGGTGTTGTTTTAGCTTGAGATCAACTATGGTTGCTTGAATCGATAAGAAACAGACTTCTGTGGCACTCAGTACTGCCAAGGCAGAGTACATCACAGCCAGTGCAACTAGTAAGGAAGCAGTATGGATTCAGAAGCTGCTTGCAGATTTGTATGGTCATGAGCTTGATGTGACAATGATATTCTGTGACAGAAGGGAGCAGTGAAGCTCCAGTATAAATCTACAGATGAGCAAATTGTAGATATCCTTACCAAGCCCTTGTCCAGAATGAAGGCTTGGAGTGGTGTAGATTCCCTTCCTCAGGAAGGAAGATTGATGACCAATGTGGTTGTTGCCGAGACTTGTGCCTGACTCTTTTGTGGAGTGTGTCCCTGTGTGGGATGGTTCCTTTGTGGAACGGACTCCTTTGTGGAGTGTGTCCCTATGTGGGATGGTTCCTTTGTGGAGTGTGTCCCTTTGTGGGATGGTTCCTTTGTGGAACATTCTTCTATGTGGAGAGTGCTCCTATGTGGAGTGTGGGCCCAGAGGGGTGAATTAGCTGCAGCTATCATTTCCTTCCAATTGTAATGACTGGTAAATTGGAAGAAGTGTCTTCCTGGGGAGTGTAGCCTCCTTTCGATTTGAGATCGATAAAGTGTCTTCCTGGGGAGTGTAGCCTCCTTTCGATTTGAGAGCGATAAAGTGTCTTCCTGGGGAGTGTGGCCTCCTTTCGATTTGAGATCGGTAAAGTGATTGGAAGAAGTGTCTTCCTGGGGAGTGTAGCCTCCTTTCGATTTGAGATCGATAAAGTGTTAGTGTTTCATACAATTATAGCATAATAAGTCAATTGCATAAATTCAAAAGGATCACTAGAAGAAAGACAAAGCATAGAAACAAAGAACACGAGAATTTATCCTGGGAAACCCAATCGAGAGAAAACCCAGCAACCTTCGTATAGAGATGAATAATTCTGAGAACAGAGTACAGAGATGAGAGAGAGAAAGTAGAAAGTCTCTCTAACCAAAAACCCCAAAAATAATCTTCTCCTTGCTGCAGGTGTGAGCTCCTCTCCAAGTGATGCGAACTTGTTGTGTATGAGTGAGTGAACAAATGAGGAATACGACCTCTCTATTTATACACATGCAAAAATGACTTTTTCCCTTTCTGGGCCGACCTAACTTTTCCCAAACTGCACCGACCTAACTGGGGCAGTTCTGCCCATTATTTGGGGCAGACTGCCCACTGTTTTGGGGCAATTTACCCACTGGGCCGACTTGTCTAATCTGACAGGGCCGACTTGTCTTGGGGGAATATAAAAATACATTTAATAATTATTTTCTTTACTTAATTTCTATGTTGCGGGGGTACCCGTCCCCAGGGGCTGGGTTCGCGTCCCCGTCTTGGGCTAAGTCACCGGATTTGGTGAATTTTTGCCTTCAAATTCGAAAATCGCCGGATTTTTTGGACAGTCAATTTTCTTAGTTGAAAATCGCCGATTTTCAAGCCACAACCACAGGGCGGCCGAACGAAGAGGAAACTGGATGCGTAAATCTATCCTACGAAGAGGAAACAGGAAACGGGATGCATAAAATCGCCTTTTTTTATTTGGGCGGCCTGCGGGTAAACCCTACCGTTAATCATGTCACACGTAAACTCTACTGTGAGTGTGAGGTTGTCGTTGTAAGGGATGTGACTCATGAGCAAAGGAACGAGGTTGCGGACTGCAGGCCTGGGCTGTCGTCGAATGAGTGTGAGGTCGTGTGAGTGTGAAGCACTCCGCAATATTAGTGAGCAGTAGCACGACACAGTCTCAACCCACGTGCCACAAGATAGCCACAAGACGACCGCATTCATTGTTCACGAGGAATTTCGAAAGCATCACCTGGCGTTTTGATAAAATGTATTCAATAAAGCGGAATGCATCAAATATAAATAAATATATTACTAAGTTATAAACTATAAAGATATAAAATAATGTCAAGGTAGGTTGGTTTTCATATTTAAAGAAACAAAAAATATACTTAATAAGTTAATAAATAAAAAATCTAATTAATTATAAGCTAGCTTATTTGAAAAACTTTATATTATTATAACTTTTATTAAAAAATTTCATATATTTTTTAATTTTCAAATTTTATAGGATGTCGAACTTAATGCCGAATTTTATAGCCAAATTTAATATCCCCGATTTTTTGTCGATTTTCAAGGTCTCCGAATTCGAACACGAACTCAAACCAGGTGACTTAGGTCTTGGGTATCGTCCACAAGTATCGGAAACCGGGTCAGGTACCTCACAGAGATCCCCTGAAGTCCCCAAGTACCGGAAACCTTTGGCATAAAAACAGGAAACCTCACTCGTTTTGGGGACCCCCGTCCCCCAATTTTGGGGACTTCGGGGAAACTTCAGTCTATGAAAATTAAAAAAAAAAAAAAAAATTATAAAAAAAACTAGTTCATATAAAAGTAATTTACGATTTTCTTGTTGATATTCCACTGGCATCTGTTCCCTTGAGGGTTAGGAGTGTGTTTAGTTAGAGAAGCATTTAGTTCTAATCATTGATGAAAAAATCCCCAAGAAATAAGCAATTTTATGATTTTCTCAGAATTGTTCCCCAAGCTAAGAAATCACCTAGAAACGATTGTGGTTTTTAAGCAAGCGGATTTTTTGGAATAAATGTGATCCCAAAATACCAATGCATGACAAAAATGTCAATAAGAAATGAAAAAAAGAACAAGAATTTTTTAATGCTTGCCGATTTTTTGGCGAGTCTGATTTTTGAATCCCCACTGAGTTATTTTATTTTCTCAACACTAGCTCTAATATATCTTTGAGACAAATGAGAACCAGGCAGGATAACTCATCCTTGGTGTCTAAGATCTTGGAAGTTGAAACTTTTCAGTTTTTCATTATTTAAAGGTAGTTTGTTCTTATATGAACATGGGCCTTTATTCAAAACCCTGATTATGTGGTCTGAGATTTCAAAAAAAAAAAATTTTACTTTATCTGATATCATGTTTATACTTAAGGTTCATATGTAATTTCCACTTTATATCAATGATTTATGAACTTTGAAGCAATGTGCATGTTACTTATTGAAATTAAAATTATGAATACTAGTGAAAAATAAAATGATTTAATTTTTTATTTCATAATTATATATATATATATATATATACAGTACCCCCGACATACCCAAGTCCCCTATTTCAAAAAATGGCGTCCCCTTCTCCATCCTGGTCCCCGTACCCAAGTTTCCTGGCAACTTAACTTAATTTTCTTAATTTTCTCCCCAAGGTTTACATTGATTCTTTCAAGGGTTTACATGATAAATTACATCAAGATCAACTCTCGTAGGAGGTACAAATAATTACAATAGAATATAATAAGAATAACTTCCGAAATTGCACAAAATCCAAAACTCCCTCTCAACAAGGAAGGTACTCTTCGGTCTTGATCAGCATCACGATCATCTAGGTTTCATCTATACATCTATACTGTCTCAATCATCTCTATACATACTGAAGGTTGTCAACACAATCTCAATCCTTCGAGAAGTGTCATCATGCATCAACTCCACCACTCCTTTGGTGAGTCCAAGAGAGTCTCTCCATCCTACCTGGATGTTCGAGAGATAGGTTTTACCATCTACTATACCATCTGCTACCTGTTTGTCTCATCTGCAGATGGGATCCTCCCATACCTGGCAGAGAACCTGGACAAGCAAAGGTACACGACCATCTACTACATGTTCGTCTCATCTGTCGATAAGGTACTCCCATACATGGCTGAGAACATGAATGAGTAGAGGTACCTGTGCAATCATCACACGACCATCTACTACCTGTCTGTCTCATCTGTCGATGGGATTTTTCCCATACCTCGCTGAGAACCTAGACGAGCAGAGGCACCTGTGTGTAACCCAACCATCTACTACCTATTTGTCTCATCTGCCGATGGGATTTCTCACATACCTGGCTGAGAACTTAGACGAGTAGAGGCACCTGGGTGGAACCCGACCATCTACTGCCTGTCTGTCTCATCTGCCGATGGGATTTCTCCCATAACCGGCTAAGAACCTAGACGAGTAGAGGCACCTGGGTGGAACCCAACCAACTACTGCCTGTCCATCTCAACTGCCGATGGGATTTCTCCCATACCTGGTTGAGAACCTGGACGAGTAGAGGTACCTGGGTGAAACCCGACCATCTAGTACATGTCCGTCTCATCTGCCAATGGGATTTCTCCCATACCTAGCTGAGAACCTGGACGAGTAGAGGTACCTGGGTGAAAACAAGGTAAACATCTCCATATCATCTCTCCCTCTCAAGGAGGGACACGTTCTCTTCTACTCCAAGTCTTCTGCGAAAGTATTCGAACTTCATCCTGGGAAGAGGCTTGGTGAGAACATTTGCAGTATGGTCATCTGTCGGAACATACTGTAACTTGGCCGCACCTTTCTGCACCATATCACGTATGAAGTGATATTGAATCTCTATATGCTTCGACCTGCACACAGCTCTTGTTATCACACTGAATCATGGTTGGCTCTGAAATCTAACCAAAGAATCTTACAAGGAGTTTCTAAAGCCATATTGCTTCTCGGTTTGCTGTACTAGCAGCCATATACTCAGCCTCTGCAGTACTGAATCCTACTGAGTTTTGCTTCCTGCTGCACCAGGAAATCACTTCAAAACCCAAACTGAAGAAACATCAGGAAGTACTCTTCCTATCTTCAGCACATCCGACCCAATCTGAGTCTGTAAACCCCTGCAATCTCAAGTCACACTCTGAAGCATATCTCAGGCCATATCCCACAGTGCCAAGCAAGTATCTGAGCACATGTTTTGCAACAATACAGTGAATCTTCCTCGGTTCACACATGAACTGACTGAGAGCATTCACAGCAAAACATATATCTGATATGGTGCTCATTAAATACATCAAGGACCCAATCAGTTGTCGATACATAGTGGGATCAATCAAATTTGAATCTGAAGCAAAAACCCTCAGCTTCTTCAAATTTGCATCCATCGGAGTGGCCATGGACTTGTAGTCCAACATCCCAAATCTCTTCAGAATATTTATGGTGTATTTTCCTTGTCCTAGGAAAATCTCCTTCTGCTTCTACCATACTTCTAATCCCAAGAAGTAATGCATCAATCCAAGATCCTTCATTTCGAACTCAGAGGCAAGTTTCTTCTTACACCATACAATAAGTTTCTCATTTCCAGTGAGAAACAGGCCATCAACATAAAGGACAAAAATCAATGGCTCATCATCTACAACCTTGTAGTAAAGGTTGGGGTCTGCATCACTCTGATACAACTTCCACCCTATGGCTGAAGCAATAGCAATGATCGATCTGATGGAAGTATATCGAGCCACAAGAGCAAATGTCTCATCATAATCGACTCCCTATTTCTGAGAGAACCCTCTGGCAACAAATCTAGAAAACCAAAACAGATTTATGTAAGCAAGAAAACCAAATGCTTATCTCTTATTTTTTTGCATGTGGGATCCCACTGCCTTCTTGTGGGAACCATGAGAGACCTCTGTTCTTGCAGTCTGAATCTTCATATTTGATAGTTGGTTCCTCAATGTAAAGGTTACATTGATACTACTATGTTCAAAGTTCAAACAGCTTCTTTATGGTTTTGAACATCTTTATAGCAGTCTTCTTTCCTGAGATTCAAGGAACCAAGTGGTCTCTAACTGAGTCCACCAAAATCCTTCTTGCTCTGGCATAATTCTTCCTCCAGCAAAATTTGTCTTCTTCGACTTCTGGTTCTAAGACCTTCTCATTGACAAACTGCAAGAGATCATTTTCTTATAGCAAGAGAAGAACCCTAGACTTCCAAGAGATGAAGTTGAAAGCCCCTTCCAGACGATCTTCAACCTTCATTCCAATCATCTTGACTGTAGATCTGGACCAGAAACCCTAACAGGAGCTAACTCAAAAAATGAAAGTTGGATTCTTGGAAAATTGGCTCCACGGAGAGAGATGTGCCCTAGCAAGGCGAGTTGAGAAAAGGTAGGGCCAAGCCAAAACTGTGGAGGGAGTAGGTCAAAAACTGAAACCCTAATTTCTGCTGCAGTTGTAGAATTAGGTCAAAATTTGAAAATTCTCAGAATTGGATTCTGCCTTCACCAAAAGATGCGCTCTCCTTAGAGCGAAATTCCCAAGGCACTTTTTCTGCCAAAATGTTGAGTGGAGACCTTGAAAGATGAAACCCTAGTTCCGGCAATGGCTTCTTCTAGTACCGCTCTGATACCATGTTAGTGTTTCATACAATTATAGCATAATAATTCAATTGCATAAATTCAATAGAATCACTAGAAGAAAGACAAGGCACAAAAACAAAAAACACGAGAATTTATCCTAGGAAACCCATCGGGAGAAAACCCAGCAACCTTCGTATAGAGATGAATAATTCTAAGAACAGAGTATAGAGATGAGAGAGAGAAAGTAGAAAGACTCTCTAACCAAAAACCCCAAAAATAAGCTTCTCCTTGCTACAGGTGCGAGCTCCTCTCCAAGTGATGCAAACTTGTTGTGTATGAGTGAGTGAACAAATGAGGCATACGACCTCTCTATTTATACACATGCAAAAATGACTTTTTCCCTTTCTAGGCCGACCTGACTCGGGCAATTCTACCCATTATTTAAGACAAACTGCCCACTGTTTTGGGGCAGTTTACCCACTGGGTCGACTTGTCTAATCTGACAGAGTCGACTTGTCTTGGGGGAATATAAAAATACATTTAATAATTATTTTATTTACTTAATTTTCTCCCCAAGATTTACATTGATTCTTTCAAGGGTTTACATGATTAATTACATCAAGATCAACTCCCGTAGGAGGTACAAATAATTACAGTAGAATATAATAAGAATAACTTCCGAAGTTGCACAAAATCCAACATAATGTGCTTGGAAGAAGTGTCTTCCTGGGGAGTGTAGCCTCCTTTCGATTTGAGATCGATAAAGTGCATGAGGAAGTAATCCTTTGTGGTCTAGAATGACCAAGCTGATCAAGTAGATCAGATATCTTCTTTGAAAATATGATATGGTCGCTTTGTGGGATGGTTCCTTTGTGGAACGTGCTCCTTTGTGGAGTAGGTCCCTTTGTGGGATGGTTCCTTTGTGGAACGTGCTCCTTCATGGGGTGTGTCTCTTTGTGGGATGGTTCCTTTGTGGAATGTGCACCTTTGTGGAGTGGGTCCCTTTGTAGAACGTGCTCCTTCGTGGAGTGGGTGTCTGTGTGGGATGGTTCCTTTGTGGAACGATCTCCTTTGTGGAGTGGGCCCCTTTGTGGGATGGTTCTTTTGTGGAACGTGCTCCTTTGTGGAGTGTGTCTCTTTGTGGGATGGTTCCTTTGTGGAACATGTTTCTTTGTGGAGTGGGTCCCTTTGTGGAACATGCTCCTTTGTGGAGGGGGTCCCTTTGTGGGATGGTTCCTTTGTGGAACGTGCTCCTTCGTGGAGTGTGTCTCTTTGTGGGATGGTTCCTTTGTGGAACGTGCTCCTTTGTGGAGTGGGTCCCTTTGTAAGATGGTTCCTTTGTGGAACGTGCTCCTTCGTGGAGTGGGTCTCTTTGTGGGATGGTTCCTTTGTGGAACGTGCTCCTTTGTGGAGTGTGACTCTTTGTGGGATGGTTCCTTTGTGGAACATGTTTCTTTGTGGATGGTTCCTTTGTGGAACGTTCTCCTTTTTGGAGAGTACTCCTTTGTGGAGTGTATCCATGTGTGGGAATGGACCTTCTTATGATAACAAGATGTGTTTCGATGTGATGATCATACGTGCTCAAACAAGATAATCGAATGTGTTCCAATGTGATGATCATACATGCTCAAACAAGATGATCGAATGTGTTCCGATATGATGATCATACGTGCTCATACAAGATGATCGGATGTGTTCCGACATGATGATACCTCTCTAGCTAAGAGGGAGTATTGATGATGTAGGCACCCGATGGACTAGGTTGAGCTGTGGCACATTGTATTGATGCATGATCGACTCTTCGATGGACTATGTAGAGTTGTTGAGCTGAGGCACGAGTGACTCCCCTATGGATAGGGCAGAGTCGTGGAGCTAGTGCATGTTCTCTGATGGACTGGATTGAGCAGATACACGAAGATTGATTTGTTGACATTTCTCAACGGACTAAGATTGTGTTGGAAGACCTTCCTTATGATATAGAGAGGTTAAAGATAACCATGATGTACAGATGATATCCAGATGTGTTTCATTATGATAATACTGATGATACCTCCCTGGTTGAGAGGGAGTGTTGGAGTAGTAGCTGCGTGAGGCATCACGTCATAGGTTGACCAAAGAAAGAATAAGATTAGAATACAGTGTTCGAAGAATACCTTCCTTGTTGAGAGGGAGTGTTGGAAATAGTGCAACTTCGGAAGTCATTCTTGTACCTCCTACGGGACAAGATATCATTGTATTTGATCATGTAAAACCCTTGAAAGAATCAACGTAAACCTTGGGATGAAATCACAAAGAAAAGATTCATTAATGTGGATTTTTGTATTCCCCCAAGACAAGTCGGCCCAGTGGGCAGTCTGCCCCAAACAATGGGCAGTCTGCCCCAAACAATGGGCAAAACTGCCCCAATCAAGTCGACCCAGTTGGGGAAAGTTAGGTCGGCCTAGTAAGGGAAAAAGACACATTTTGATGTGTATAAATAGAAAGTTCAACCTCTCATTTGGTCATTCACTCAAGCAAGTTCGCTCTAGCCAAGAGAGGTTCGCTATGGCAGCTAGGAGACTGAATTTTTTGGGTTCTCCACTATTGGAGAAGTTTTTCTCTTGTTTTCTTGGGTTTGCACTACTACTATCTGGAATCTGGATGTACATCATTCTTTATTGGAAGGTCCAAGCTCGAGGGAGACAAATAGCTTTGTCTATGGTTGGGAGATGATTGTTCTTATCATCATGGTTAAATGAGCTCCACATTCATTTTGTTTCTGTGCTTTGCCATTCTTTTAGTGATCCTGGTTATGGTGCTATAAACATTAACAAATATGAGCAAGAAGAAATGTAGACTTGAAGAATTATGAAAATATTGGAAAAATCGGCAACTTGGAAAACTCGAGAGAAATTGTAAATATCGGGAGATATCAGAGATATTTGCAACACTGTTTTGGAGGCCATGTTGAATTGAGAATACAAGTTATTGGAGTTAATAAATATTTAGTCAATATTAGTTTTCCTTCCAAGACTTTTCTTAGATGCAGGACAGGCTCCTCCTTGTGAACTGTCTCATTACAATGATTCATCCAGTCCATTTTTCCTAAGGCTCTGTTGATTATGGCCTCAAGCTGTTACCCATAATGAATTTCAATAATTTGATCCCATATCAATTTTTTGGAGGATAACATGTTTAAGCCTTCAAATGTTGGCATCTATGCAAGCCAATTGGAACTATATCAGGTCTACTGTCAACTACTCGGAAAATATCAGCAAGAAGAAACGTAAACTTGAAGAATTGTGAAAATATTGGAAAAATCGGCAACTTGGAAAACTTGAGAGAAATTGAAAATATCAGGAGAAATCAGAGGCCATGTTGAACTGAGAATACAAGTCATTGGAGTTAATAAGTATTTAGTCAATATTAGTTGTCCATCCAAGACTTTTCTTAGATGCAGGACAGGCTCCTCCCTGTGAACTGTGGCTCACTACAATGATTCATCCAGTCAATTTTTCCTAAGGTTCTGTTGATTATGAGCCTCAAGCTGTGACCCATAATGAATTTCAATAATTTGATCCCATATCAATTTTTGGGGGGATAACATGCTTAAGCCTTCAAACGTTGGCATATATGCAAGCCAATTGGAACTACATCAGGTCTACTGTCAACTACCAAAAACAAAATTTGAAAAAATTATCCCTGCAGGAGCACTTTGTGCAATCAATTTCGAGAAGCTCAAAACCTCCTAGTTAAGAACACTGAAAATGTTTTGCCAAATTTCTCTCTTTCAGATTATAAATGTCTTCATCCCAATCTTCCTACTCTGAGTTCTATTGCAAAGCAGGCTGTTGACATAGGCCTAACCATTAAGAGTGACACCTGCCAGGGGACTCCGTGTTTGTGATCCAGCTGTCCACATTCATATTCATTTTATGAGCAGATAAAAGGGGTTTGGTATGTTGAGATTGGTTTTTATTGCTAAAGGCGATGGTATCTTGGAATGGCAAAGCCTGCTTCAACACTGCAAAGGGCAAGGTACACATTTCTCCATTACAAAGGGGCCTTTACTTGTTCTTGTTTGAAAACATAGAGGACAAGAGCATCGTCCTCAAGGGAGGGTTGTGGTTGTTTGAATCCTTATGCTTGGTTTTCTTGCAATAGGTTGAATCTTTTAATTCTTGGCATACTCAGTGAGACAATGTTTCTATGTGGGCTCGACTTCTTGGCCTTCCTTTGGAGCTTCAAAGCCAAGAGTGTTTGGGGGAAATATGGGAAACTTTTGAGTCTTTTCAACAAATAATGGACTAAACCCTAACAAAGAAGTTTCAGGGTTTCCAAGATATTGTTGTAGATGAACATCTTTGAAGACTTGTCAAGTAAGATCGTTTATGAATATGGTGACATTGAATGGTTTCAAATGTTGGAATATGACAATGAAATATTGTTGCAGTTGTCATTGTTGTAGCTAGCCAAAGGAGTCGTCACCAAGATTTAGCATAGCCGCCAATCGAATCAGCCCAAGCTCCCAATCCAATAGCCTTCATCTCAAGATTAAGGAGTTGTCAAACGACCAACTGCCACTGTCAAACATCTACTACCCATTGTCATACATCCATCGTCAACATTCCACCTGCAGCCGCCAGCCTTCAATCTTTCGTTATGAGGTAAGTGTTGGTATGTTTAATACAGTCAGGCTATGGAAGGGTCATACAAAGCAAAAGTGGACCTTCAATCAACATATTGAACTATGGATAGGTTTTGATGAAGCTTTGGTTGGAAAGCCTATTGTTGAGACATTTATGTCTCTTTTTTTCAAGTAATGTGTTGAAGCTGTCAAACATCTACTACCCATTGTCATACATCCATCATCAACATTCCACCTGCAGTCGCCAGCCTTCAATCTTTCATTATGAGGTAAGTGTTGGTATGTTTAATACAGTCAGGCTATGGAAGGGTCATACAAAGCAAAAGTGGACCTTCAATCAACATGTTGAACTATGGATAGGTTTTGATGAAGCTTTGGTTGGGAAGCCTATTGTTGAGACATTTATGTCTCTTTTTTTCAAGTAATGTGTTGACGCTACTTTCTCAGCATGCAAACAAGGAGAAGAGACAAGTTAAGTACTTACTCACGTGCTTAGGGTTGTGAACAACAAAGATCAGTGCCTCCTATCCTTTTATTTGTGTAGGGTTTATTTCATTTACTTTTTCCAACAAGATTTTTTTAGTGGTGTGTTTCAGTAGTTAGGGTTTCCAGTGTTTTCAACTGATGTAAGATTGACATTGACAAACCCAGTACCTAGAGTGTCTTGCTAGAGAACTAGGAAAGCACCCTGGTAAGGTACCTTGGTGACTTGACAGAGAATTCAAGAGATACATGATTAGGGAGTTCGAGGTAGAATCCCAAAACTCGAGAATTAGGCTCAATAGCTACACCTTTATGAGGGTTATAAGGCAACTTGATCGAGCCCTATTTGGTCCAAGCATTGTTTGTCAAAGAGAAGCATCCGAAGAATGTTTTAACTAATTTATTTAATTGTACCTAAGCCGGGGGGGTGTTAGAATATAGAGCTTACTTGATGTAATAAAGTCACATTTTATAAGTGGCATAGGTCAATTAATGTTAATTGATGTCTAGGTTATAATTAGGTTTTAGGTGACATGAGCTTTATAAAAGCGACTCATTGCTATTGTACTAGATGACTTGAAGCTAATATTGAATATCATTTTTGAGTCCATCTCCATTAGGATTTCACTCCACTTAGGATTTTGTGCTTGCCTCATTGCTCTATCTAAACATCACATCAACCTGTGTTTTGGCATTGTGTGTATGGTTAATATGTTGTTGTTGTTCATAACAGGCTTCAGGTGTTGGACAATGATTGGTGGGCAGATTGTAGTTATTTGTTGCCATTCCTAACCCCTATTATGGAGGTCATTCCGTACACCAATTCAGATGCTCCTAGTCTTGGAGAAATCTATGAGACTTTTGATAGCATATTGGGTTGTGTCAGGATAGCCATCAGCCAAAGGGGGCCATCATTAGAGGTCTATACAACCTAGATTTAAACCATCATTCAATGAAGATGGGACCACATGAAAACACCTTTGCACATGGCAACGTATGCACTTAAACCAAAATGGTATGTGGAAAGACCTGGGACAGTTGCTCATATTGATGACCCTAAGGTAAAGAGTGGTTTCAAGATGCAACTGGAAAGATGTACAATAAGGAGCAAAAGGGAAAAACTCTAGAGACAATCTCTCTCTACAATGCACTCAAAATCCCCCTCCCCCTCTTCTTCTCAAGATCAACCATCCTTTTATAACCTCAAGCAACAAACTCAAATTCCTATTTTTCCGATGATCATAGTTGACCATGTCAACTTCCTTTCACTTTTTCCTATGCCATGTATCTCCTCGAGATTGGATACCATTCAATTTGATAGTGTTGCTCCTACATGAGACTCCACAAGTATGAAAAGATGTGAGGATCCTACTCACAAGACTACTGATAAATTCATGGCCACAATCCTCCTATTTGTTTTCCTTCTACTCCAACATTAGAACCATTTATGCTTTTATACTTCCCATTTGGGGTCCTTTTTCTTACCCAATAAGTTTCTCATCACTACAACAATCCATGTATCGGAATGCTTTATCTCTATGTTCCACATCACAAATTCTACAACATTATCCATCCTCACCTTCATCATTGCAATACGTTGCAAATCATGCACAAAACTCAACATTTTTTCTTGCATATACCAATTCATCTTACAATCATTGACCCCTTGGCCTTTGTCCTTAATTCCAGCAACCACTTCATCATTTGCAACCCTTGCAATACATAAATCAACACAAAATAATACAATCTTTCCTTGTCCTCACCTTGCACTCCACAAGTCATTTGCTGCTATAAATCTTCTCATTGTTCATTACCTTTGCAGTAGCACAACTACATGATGCAATTTCACATTGTATCTTGTCCATCACCTCTTCCCTTTCGTAGACATGTTTAGCTCCTTCTCAAGCATTGCACCCATGGCCTTCATGGCCATACTTAACATAATTTACACTCTCTTCCATTGTTGCACCTACACACACATCAACACAACAAGCATTATGGGAGTCAAGACTTCCCATGAGCACTTTACCGTTCATGGGAAGTCTTGATTCCCATAATGCTTTGGCACTCAATCATAGGCCGTCCACATCTAAAGAGGATTTCCTGACCATATTTGGAAAATAAGGTATATGTTCAAGGGGGCATCCTAGATCTAAGGAGCCTATGACTCATTCATGGCAGCCAGCACACCATTTATTGGGCCTCATTTTTTATCAGTTTTTGCACTTATGTTGGCTAGCCTTTTGTACCTAACACCTTCCATTTCTTTGATCCAAACTTCTATGTTTTTCCTTACATTACATGGTCCTATCATCACCTCATCTACCGAAGCAGCTAACTCTTTTTAACTACAGGACTGCAGGCTACCGGAACTGGGTATTCCGGTAATTCAGTAATGTTATCCTTCAAATAGTACGTGCTACCGGAACTGGGCATTCCAATAATCCAGCCATGCTATCTTTCAACGATGCATATTACTGGAATTGCAGGAGCAACTCACGCAACACTTCAGCCAGTTCTGGACAGATTCCAAGCATGAGTAAAAGACGAGATTTGTTCACTGAATTCCACACTTCCACTGACTGGACTTGTGATTAATAACCAATGGAGTCATATGTTATTTGGGTTTCATGTCACGATTTCATGTTGTTAATCATGAAATCGAATATCAAGAGATTTCCTATGTTTGTCATTCCATGTCTATCTGTAGGAAATTGAGATCCACGTTGAATGAATCACCGTTGTAACTAATCACATATGAACTCATATATATTTCGAGACAGTCATGTAGGGAGGTTAGCTCAGATTGTGTTAAGTACATACAGAGTACCAAGAGAGTTGGGTTGCAAGTTCAGATCTCTTTTGAACTCCTGTAATGTATTTCTTATTCTGATTAATGAAGACTCTATTGTTCTGATAATTTTTCTGAGTTCTTAACCACTGTAGTGCACTCAGCCAGGAGGGCACCTTGTTCTGATTAATGAAGACTCTATTGTTCTGATCATTTTTCTAAGTTCATAACCACTGTAGTGCACTCAGCCAGGAGGGCACCTTGTTCTGAGTTGCACCACAGTGTTAGATTATAGATTTAATTTATGCATGTGTGGTTAATGTTGTTACAGTCTGCTCATGTTATATTTCAGATTTGATTGGTGTTCATACTTTACCTTGGATTATTATAAAACAAGTTTATGAGTGTAATCATGATTTTATTGCAGATTTGTTTCCTTGTTTGGTAATTTGGTTTGGTACAGAATTTCCAACATTGTAGATTTAATTTGGAACCTGTAGGATAATGATTAATGCCTAGGTTTATTTCATTTGCTCTTCAGAACTTTACAAGGATCCTTATCTGTTGGTGTGTTCCAGTAGCTAAAGGACACAAACCTGAGAAGTTCTTATGTGAATCTAACAGACACTAGACCTAGACCTGTGAACCTTCATCTACCTAGTTTATCTTCCATGCACAGTGTGATTAGAACACTTCTTTGATTGGCAATGATCAAATATTGATTGCTTTCTGGACATCCTGATAATTCTAATAGTTGGTGAAAGATCTTTGTTGGTTCAATAGCTAATTGGTGTGATATACTTGGTGAATCTACACAGTCTGTTGGTTATTGCCTGGAGAATCATAGTATAGTTTATTTGCTGTGTGCATCTTTTCCAAAGACCATATTGTTACCTAAACATTGTGATAATATGAACAAGATCTTAATTCATGAATATTAAAATTGAAGAGTGATTGTTGATATACACGCAATGAATTCATTCAATGTGTCTGAGATTTCCTTTGAGCAGTTTGTTAAGTGTGGTTAATTAGACTTAGTTCTGCATATATTTTGCACGTCACCTCGCTAGTTTACTAACCCTGGTTGATAATTTATGTAAAGCAAAATAAGCAATTATTTTTCCCAACATTTTGGTGTCGTTCCCAGGGAGGTGTCAAAGAACTAGGTCTTAGTTAGACGTTTATTTCATTTGAGTTTGATTAATTGTGTGCCATAGGTTCTCTTTTTGTGCAAAAAGTTTGGTGCCCTAGAACACAACAAGGCGGTTCGATAAGACGAGAGGTAAGAACCTGTGCGCTAGCTTGCTTCGGTAAGTACACGATTTTGTTGGATCTAGATGGTGCTGGTACTGTATGAATCGACAAAGAGATAGTCAGGGGAGATTTCTTAGAGGTAAGATTCCTACAACTGTTGCTTTTGGTAGTACTGTTAAAACCCCTTCATCTACTAACACGTTGGCAGGGAAGAACATAAAAGGATCTGCAAGGAAAACTCCAGTAAGCATAATTAAACAGCCTTCTATACATAGGACTGCCACGAACCCTAAGGTGGAACTTTTAAATTCTTCGGCAAATCCTCCAAGCGAGGCAACCATTGTTGGTAACACAGAGAGGTAGATTGAAGAGGTAATTGTTGGGTTAGAATCCCCCCCGCATTGAAACTCAGTACAGTATATTTGAGGGAAACATGGTTGAAGGTCAAGGTGAGACACACAACCGTAGGGAGGAGCACAATTGTAGGGAGAAGCACAGCCGTCGAGAGGAGGAACATAATCAACGAGAAGAAGAACATACGACTAAGGAAGAGGTAACTTTTGGTTTTCCTATTACTGATCCTCTTGCAATTGTGCACATGAAGAATATTCCTCCCTCTGCACTTCCTCATTTCCATGGTCAGGTAAGTGATGATCTTGATTCCTTTCTGTTTGAATTTGATATTTTGTGTAGAAGCTATGATTATTCTAGCAATGCAAAAAAACTAAAATTGTTTCCTCACACTCTCAAACACTCAGCATTACACTGGTTTATGGGATTGGGAGGAGATACAATGAGGACTTGGGTTGTGCAGAGACCTGGGTTGTGCAGATGAAGAATATTCCTCCCTCCGCACTTCCTCATTTCCACGGTCGGGTAAGTGATGATCCTGATTCCTTTTTGTTTGAATTTGATATTTTGTGTAGAAGCTATGATTATTCTAGTAATGCACAAAAACTAAAATTGTGCTTGAGTTTCCCTTGGGTTTGCATTTTGTGCTTGGAACTTTACACAATTGAAGTGCAAGTTCGAGAGGTATAGGTGGTGACCAATGTTATCAGAACCGGACCAGAATCGGCAAAATCAACCGATTCAACCAATTTGGGGGCCATTCCGGCCCAATTCAAGGTTCCAAACCAATAGAGCCTAGTTCCGTACATAACCAACCTTAAATGCCTAAACCGGCTGGTTCCGTACAAAATCGAGCGGTTTTGTACAAGTGAGTATGGCATGGGTTTGAAAATGCAATTTTTGAAAATAAATGAAGGTAAACCGTGGTAATCATCAGTAACATTAAATGGTAATATTAAATTCTTAAAGTAAAAGGATAGAAAATGAAAAATAGGGATCATTTTCTATCATTTTACTTAATTTTTTAACATTACCATTAATTGTTTCAAGATGTTTGAGTCGTTCCAACCTCATCAGACTTCATATGCAAAAAGTAGAATTTTAGATACCATTCAGAATTCAACAAACTTAACAATGTTCAAGGTTTCAGGATTGCAACATTTCCACTAGATTCTATCATGTATGAGGGCTAAGTCACAAGGTTCGCTGAACTTGAACCTTGAGGTTCGAAGTTCGGCAAACCTCAAAAAATTTAGAAGTTCGTTCGGGTTCGGGTTCAAATTTTCAAGGGTTTTTTTTGTAATTTTGTTTCAGAAAACCGCAATTGAAAATCGACTCTGCAAACGATTCCTGTCCGAGCTTAAGTCTCGACCCACGGACGGCATTCAATATGGAGACAAGCGCTAGAACCCACGAACCAATTCATTCCAAAATGAGGGCAATTGTCGAACCCTTACCCGCAAACCAGTTCTTGCCCGAAAACGTCAGATGGTGTGACTCTAAAACTTAAAAGGGGCAACGGTGTGGTGGACCACGGTGTCTGTGTTACCGACAGCTCAAAATAGCTTTGCGGACTCTTCCATTCCACTTAGAGTTTGTGGCAGTCGGCTTAATTTAAAAATATAAATTTACCCATATTAAATAAAAATCGTGTTTTTAATCTTTTCTTTGTAATCTTGGTTGGAAACTCATAATAAATTTATTAACATAAGAGCTTTGTTGAAGTTTTTTTAAATATTATTAAAATCAAACTTTATTCTATTAATATTACAATAGTAAATACTAACTTAATAATAAATTTACGAATTATAAATAAATTTGTTCTAAGTTTTTTTTAAATATTATTAAAATGAAACTTTACTCTATTAATATTAATTTAGTAAATACTAACTTAATGCCAAGTATATGACAATGGATATTCTTTTAAATTTTGAAGTTTGAAGAATCTATTCTATTTTTTTGTACAATTTGCAATTCCATAATATAGTATATATATATATATATATTATTTTTTTGAAAAATGTATATAGACGAACCTATGCCGAACCTCATCCGAAAATTCGAACCCAAATCGAACCTGAAGGTCGCCGAACCCGAACCTTGTGACTTAGTATGAGGGTATGGGATTGGCATTTAATCAAACACATCAACCCATCTATGTACCTCCATGTTCGTAGTGTTGATTATTTAACTCGTTTGTCATGAACTTAGTAAAAATGTACCCCTCACTCAAGCAAAATTACTTATAAGGCATGGGAAGTTTTTTCTACCTTTTTTTAATGCTTGGATTAGGAGGTTTCATCAAAGTTGTAGGGTGTCGACTACTCTCCTTGGAGGATCAACTTTGAGATTCGAAATAGAGGCAAGGGCTAGAGCCTAGAGGTGGGGGGCACAAGGTGGTATTGACGAATAAGATCCCAATATAGGAAATGATTTTGATGATATGTAGTTATTTGTTGTAGCATGAAGTTTTTGGACTCTAGAGGCCATTTAGAGCCTCTTTATTTATGTATTTTGGGTCAGATATGGATTGCACTCGATGCAATTCTAGTTATATGCAACCTTACTTTCTGTATACATGAGAAACTCCGCATGTTTGTGTATAATGGTTTGGATTCTAATGGATGCACATGAATATATTTTTTTTTCAAAATTTGAATATTTTATGTATTTTTCGGTCGACCAGTTTTTTGGTCCAATTTTTTTCTGGTTTCAGTCCGATTCAAGTTTTTGGGCTTGACCGATGACCGATCCGGTTCTAATAACATTGGTGATTGTTAAAGTTAGTGCAGCTGCGAGACCCATTCTCAGAGAGGATGGTACCCTAGTCAATTAACTAGGGTTCCTAGTCAGGTTAACCAGGCAAAGTAAAGAGTAAGACCCTAGAAAGTACCCTAGGGCCCCCGGCTATCTCCTGGGGTTCTTGGTCAGGGACCAAGTAGGTTGATGCCATGGCAAAGTCCCTAGCATGTCGCTAGGGCCCCTATTTGTCTCTAGGGTATTTTGGTCTGGGACCAGACAATTTCTTGGTCACGAGGACCAAGCAGGTCCTGCAAGTTGAAACAGAGACCTCCTAGTCTGGGACCAGGCAGATTCTTGGTCACAAGGACCCAGCAAGCATGAAAAGGCAACCCCCCTGGTGTATGTACATATGCTAGCTCTCTTCAGTCAAAATTCTGAAGATAAGGTTTATTCTTTGTTTTTGGTTATCTATATGGCTGTGTTCTTGCATAACTTTAGAATGTACTGATCAGGTTATTAGTTTGAATTTAGGTTGGTGTCCTGTCTTTGTAAATCTGTTAAAGAGGGTAGTCTGTATTTGCACTATTTTGGTCTGTCTATGAACTCCGTAAAGACAATATGTATGTATGTACCTGCAACTCTCAGCAATGGGGGGTTCACCTTTTAAGATATAAATAATAATTTACTTTTATAAAAAAAAAAGGAAAGAGTGACCATGTGATTAAATTCAATAAAAATAAACTTTATTTCTCGTGAGAAATCCATATTTGAGCAGCTCCAATTCGGATTTCAGCGCATAGCATTAATAAAGTTTTTATACAAGTTTTAATAATAATAAATTGTTTAATAAACCCCATTGTCAAAATATGATCAAAATTCACATGTTTTGGGGGCATAGATCAAAATTCACATGTTTTTTGGCTCCACAAAAATAGTGTTTAATGATATTGCATATAGCTAATAAACATGTTAGCTTCATCTCTCATCCTGGAAAGCAATCTGTCAGAGATTAAGCCTTACGAAGATCAAAAGATGTTACAAAATTACAAATTCATCCAAATGACAACACTGCTGACGGATAGAAAGATCAAATATGAATATTTCCAAAATTTGTGCAAGAGCATTTGAACATAATACCAATTAGTACCAGAGGATGACAGATGAACAATTGACACCTGACAGCATTGTGGTGTTTCTGTATGAACTGGACCCAGATGAACAAACCAACCAGAAAAAGGATAAACTTATTTAGACCATGAGGAAGAAATTTGGAGACTTCTCAAGACGAATATGTATACCCTGCCTCCATAGAAATCATAGGGCCATCTGATGTACTGTGTAAAGCACTGATATAAGCATATGGGACATAATCGGACTGAGAAATCTCCTTATAAAAACCAAGATGTCGAGCAATCAATCTTTCATGAGTCAGCTAATTTGTGAGCATCTTCAACATTTAGATCAGACTTGGCTATGCAGATCTCGACCAGGATTAACATTTTCAAGAAAGATGTAGATATTCTTGAGATTGGAACCAACGCGGACATTCTAGTTCTCGTTAGTTGCGCAGGAAGGAAGAAACCTATTTAACTGCCCATTGGCCCCATGATGTATATTCAAGAACCTTGATGTACATTTTTATTGCTTAGTAATGAAACATACGATGCATTTAGCTATAAAAGAAATAAACTATGAGCAGCACTGGTATAAACTCCCTACTCTGCGTGTACGGCAAACTATCTTTCAGATGTTGAAGTACAAACCTCGATTCGGCAGCCAAAACAAAGACTGAGAGACATGCTTCTCTGGCATCAACTGACTTCGTTCTTCAGCAGAAAAACAAGAACCAAAAAGTTTGTGCACTGGGCCTTTATGCAAACTCACGTGCTCTCCATTTCAGCTGGTGTTTTTGCTATAATGGACAGAGCATGCAATCCACTTTGCAGCTCTTCCTGCAAGAGCTCATATATAAGCCTATGGCGCTTCACAAGACTCCGTCCTTCAAACTTAGAGGAAACAATCTTAACATTGAAATGGGTCTCCCTGGCTTGATCAGGCACGGCTGCATGACCAGCATGCTGATGAGAAACATCATCAATCTCCAACACCATGGGCTCCAATTCGGTCTCCAGTTTCTGCCTCATTCTATCTGTTCTGGTCGACACAGGCGACACAGCGAAACTGTTATCTTTCTCGTCTAATGCATCAACATGTTTCAGTTCAGTCTCCTCTTTCGGTGGGAGAACGTGAACTCCATTAGCATTCTGGATTTGGGGATCAACAACATTTGAATTACCTGCACTCTCAACCTCCATGTAAAGTTTAAGTGCCTTCCTCTGCATCAGTTTAAGCATATTGAGAAATCCATTATTCCTGGAAGGTGTCAAGCTCTGCTTAAGACCCAACATCTGTATAAAATCTGGTGTCAAACCGAGGATTTCAGCAGGTGAGCACCCTGAAAGACCTTCAACCAAAAGAGCAGCCAGGCCCTTTGTCAGAACAGAATCGGAATCAGCTTCATAGTACACCTTGTTATCATCCATGAATGCCCTAACCCACACCTGGGACACACACCCTTCAACTTTGTTATCCTTGGTCTGAAATTCTTTAGCCAGGGGGTTCATATTTTTACCATAGTGCAAGAGCTGCTCGTATTTTGAACGAGGTTCGGACACTGCCTCGAACAATTTTACAATTTTCTGGAGCTTCGGCGGAAGCTCTTCAACAGTTTGAAAGCAGAGGATTCTGTGGGCAGGAGATACAGCGGGTATTGAGAGTTTTCTGAACAAGGGTTTTCTCCGGGGCAGAGAATAGAAAATGCGTCCTCGCCCAATTGACCCCAGACGGCTTAAGGAATGAGCTGATATTGGGACCGTGGGCAACACAGCCACAATATGGGAAATCGCCATTGTTTTTAAATAGATAGAATTCATCAAAATTGCTGACCAGATAGGCAAAAACCTTAATGCTTCCCTGCGAGCTCACCTCAACAATTTTGTTCTCTGCGAGGGGCAAACTGTATCAGAGATATAATGGGTGGGTTTACAAACAAACCGCGTATGGAACATTTCAGAACCCAAAGTCCACACTGAACAGGTGTCCCAAGCGAATAATCATATTTGTTAATTTACAAAAGTTGTGTGGTGAGGTTACATCCTTTCATAGATTTTTTTAATTAATTCTGTTAATTATCGTTTAGAAAAATTAACAAAGTTTCTCAACCAAAGCTCAAAGTCATAACATTTTTAAATTTGAATTATGATGTCGATGACATCTTGTGGTCATTTTGGACCTATTAGTCTCCTGGTGCATATGCATTTTGCATTTTGTAAAGTAAAACTATGCTTAAATCTTAATTTTGTGCTTTGAAATTTGAAGTGGGGAATCGGTTTGACATTTGTCCTGTCTTGAATTCTGAAACTGGATTGTACGCTGCTACAAAATCCTCGGCATTGAATAAGGCTATGTCCAAATGCTCTGTCAAACGCCACAGCTGGCATAAAATTTGGAATAACTAAATTGAGATCAAAAGCCATCTCGATCTAGATTGGGAATTCATGCTGGGAGCCCTGTTGTCTCGAACACGGAGTCTAGGCAGATGGTATGATGCCCAAGTGAGATTCGTCTGTTATTCATCGATTCTAAGGTTTTTGTTATTATTTTTGTTAGCGGTTTATGAAATGGGTCTAGGTTATGGTGTGTATTCTTTATTTCTTCAGTGATACGTCGGTGGGTATCCAAGACGATGCGTTCAAACACTTTTTTAGCGAGACAGGAGCTGGGAAACATGTTCTAGTGGTTGTGTTAGTAGACTTGGAGCCCACGGTCATAAACGAAGTTCGATGCGGAACATACCGGTAGCTATTCCATCATGAACAACTGATCTCGGGCAAAGAAAACACCGCCAACAACTTCGCTCATGGGCATTACGCTGGTAAAGCTTATAACCCGAACTCTGTCGATTCAACAGCTAGTGACCTAACGGGCATATTGGTACATGTTAGATGGTCTTAAGCTAGATGTGTTTGTTGATCGATTTTTATTTATTTATTTTTGGGGGTTTTGCAGTGGGCAAGGAGATTGTGGACCGCTATCTAGATCGGGTGAGGAACCTGGCCCATAACTACACGACATTATATGGTTTTTTTGGTTTTTAATGCCGTTGAAGGTGGAACTGGATATGGTCTAGGATTCCATCCTTCTGGAATGAATTTATGTTGACTATGGAAAGAAATCAACGCTTGGATAGCGTTGATTGTATTGCAATGTTTACAAAAATGGACTCAATGATCGCAGCTATGAAAGGGCTAACATAGGCAATATTGTTCTCATCGCTTTCCGTGGCTCTCTTGATCCCCATCTCTTCACAGACATAGAAACCAAATACGAAGAGTCTCAACTTAATAATGTTGGTTGTCTCAAGTGGATGAAAGATGCGAACAACCAGCCAGCCTCCGTCCATAAGGGTGCTCTCAGTCAATTCCTGGACATTGGAACAATTCCCCTGTTCAAGAAGAGGTTCTTCCAATCCCAATTCTTTTATTTGAAATTCCTTAGTGGAAGCACAAATACATATGCATAGATCCCTCCTAAACCAAAAAACCTAGCTTTTTTGGGGTTAAGTAGATCTATGGCATATGCTAGTTAAGTAACGGACACTCTTTTACACAAGATGAATCTATTCATTATGTTATCTGAATTTATAATGTGACATGCGAAGGATTTTGATATAGTTCCCAGTTGCAGCACGTATCTAGATGTTTGACATCCCAAGCCATTAAAATCCTTACGGGATAATGATCAATAAGATAAAACTGTTTGTTCGCACTGTTAAGCTCTAGTCCAAGCGAATGCACTGCGAGTCTCTACCCGCCCCAGGTTCAATTCTCAAGGCATTTGTGCCTAAAAATCCCTGAAGAGGTTTTCCTTATAGCAGCTTCAACAACAAAAATTGAGTAAACCTCTTGTGAAATAAAAAGTTTCGGTATGTTCTTGTAACACGGTTTTGCATCTTATTTTCATGGATGACAATAAATTTGATTTAGTTTGAAACTTGCAAGTAATTTTTTACCATTGACTTAAAAAATGACATAGGGTTTAAGTAGCTTTGGCAATGACTTTATTACGAAGTAATATAGGGTTTCAAGGAGGAGATGACTTGATTCATCCATGGACCATGAAATTCCACTAACTTCTGATACTGCTATTACTTGAAACATAAATATAACAACAACAGCTAAATGACATAAGACACACACATACACTTTATCTTTTGAAACGCTTACGTCTTGTAAAATTTTATGCACCATTACACATAAACCAACCCAGACACAAACACACGAATACTCACACCCTTGTTGTAGAGCACCAAGCTTTTCAAAATGATCCTGCACTTTTGAATTTATCATTTTGTAATTTTGATTGTTGTTATAGGCCCGCCTGGAATTTATCATTTTGTAATTTTGATTGTTGTTACAGGCCCGCCTGGAATTTATCATTTTGTAATTTTTATTGTTGTTACAGGCCCGCCTGGAATATGAAAGGGGGAAGAAAGTGGTGTTCACCGGTCACACTCCATGGGAGGGGCTATTGCTTCTTTGGCCATGCTATACATATTGGATAAACAACTGCAATCCAGCAAAACCTAAATCCGTTTTTTGCATCACATTTGGCTTCCCTTTGATTGGCGATAAAATTCTGGCACGAGCAGTTCGTCGCAAGAGGTGGGCCGATCAGTTCTGCCATGTTGTTTTAAGAGGTGTTGTTTTCTCTAGAATCTTGTTGCCCCTTCTATATATGTGCGTCAGCCCCTGGAGGCACTATTGCCATATTGGAAGAGATTAATGCATATTGAGGCCCATTCAATAGGTTCCACTGACACACCTATGGAAGAAGCCCTCCCAGAGGGAATTGTTGAGTTTGTCAGCACTGTAATTCAGGATTGCTCAGCTGTTGTGAATTACAGCAGTGCAGCCCAAATGAGTCCCAAAAACCCTTTGATAGTTGTTGTAAAGTCTATAGTGAAGTTGAGTCCTTATAAGCCATTTGGACATTATGTATTCTGCTCCAAGACTGGTGGAATTTGGGTAGAAAAACACTTTGTTGTGTTTCACATCCTCTATTATGCCCTTCAAACATCAGATGCTAATTGGGAACACTTTATCTTAGAGCACGTTGGTTAGAACCATATCTTACCCAGTGCTCTGCAAAACATAGTTAAGTTGAAGGAGCTTTCGGATCTTCCTTTGTCAGATGTGGGATCAACAACAACAACACAACTAGATGCTCTTGGGCTTGGAATTCAGGTAAGCCTAGTTGCATTCAGTTTTTGTCTCGCTTGCATATATAAAATTTAAGAAATATTGCTATAATAATCTGGATTTACACTTTTCTAGGTTATGTGGTTAAAATCACTGAACTCATCCATAGAGGGTGTTAAAAGGCTTTGTCATATTCACTGAATTACATGCTTGTTCTGTTCAAGCTACCATAGAGGTATTTCAAGTTACCATAGAGGTATTTCAAATCTATTAACTATAAGAGGGATCAAATTTTAGTTTCTGATAGATTTACAGTTGAAATGGATTTATGGGAAAATAACAAAGTTGTTATAGGGTTAATCTTTTTTAGACATACAGAAACGGGTTAACCATTAAGATGCAAAGATATCTAACCAGAGTGAAAGTCCATCTCCTTAAGAAGTAACAATGAATTGTTTTAAATGGTATGTTTTTATTTGAATAAGATTTATATAGATTTTACTATCTTCTTAAATACCTCATTTATAAAACAAAAGCAAAGCATTACATGAAAAAAGTCATGAATTAAAAACAATGATGAATTTGACAGGTAATTGTCAATCACAAGGCAATTTAACCATCAAATATAGCTAACACTTCCACTTATCTTATACCTTTCAACTTCAATTTTGATACATTGTAGTGATATGAAATTCCAACCTTAGATGTTGAAATAAAAATTAGTTCTCAGTTTGTAATTTACTATTTGTTATAATAGATTATTTCCTAAAAGAAAATGAATTATGTTTTGCTAGTAGGGAATCGATCTTTTTTGGTTGAATGACTGTGTGGATGGAGAAAATTTGTGCAGAATTGCCCAACTAGACTTTCCCTAACAGCAACAGGACAAGTTCTGAAGCAGCAAAGGGAAAACGTATACAAATTGGAGAATGAATATCCAACAAAGATGGAAATTGCCATGAGAAAATTAGAAGATTATCGCAGTGAGTGTTTGAAAAATGGCACTGGATATTTGGATGCTTTCAAAAAGAAGCAACGGTGTGATCTAAGACTTCCAAGCAAATCTGAAGAGGCTGGAGCTTGCAGGATGGTGGGACGAGATCATACAGAACAAGTTCGATAAGGATGAATTACCAGACGATTTCCAGTGCAATGAAGAGTGGATAAGACGAGGCACTCAATACAGGCTTATAGTTGAGCCACTGGACATCGCTAATTATTATAGATTGGGCAAAAACGAGGACTTAGGATTTTACAGAAGGCCTAGTCGTTACAAGACTCTTCAAAAGTGGTTGGAATACAATGAAGAGAATAGGCAACTACAACCATCACTGACAATCATTGATCAACCCACAATGCTCACTCAGGACTCCTGCCTCTGGGCTTATGTTGAAGAAATCGAATGCTTAATGCAGAAGAACAATTATACTGATCCAAAAATAACAGAATTGGAGAATCGAGTGAGGGCTCTGATTGATTCCAATGGTTTGTGCATGGAAGATCTTTTGAATGGCAAATCGACCTTCAAAACTGTGGTCAATTGGTTGTGGGTGAACATGACTCCAGCGCAGCAAGGAATCTCTCCCTTCCACTTTATTATTTCTAATCAGCAATAGAAAAACCAACCAGAATTGATTGAATAGTCCACTATAGATTTTGATGCTAATAATTCGGAATAGACCTTGAGGATTTTGCTACCTTTTTCATTTGATTTTGTTTTGGGTCATTTGAGTATTGCTGCACATCAGGCCTCGCTTGGTTTGAAGACATTTTACAGGTTTTGTATGATTGATTTGATGGAGTAGTGTTATTTGAATAGAGATCTTTGTGGTGAAAATTATGGATATTTGTAATAGTTTATGGCTTTTTCCTTGGGGTCACCTATATTTTTTTTCCATTGTCTTCAGACGAGACAAACTTTTTGTATTTTATCTGGCATATATATATATATCTATATCTATATATATATATATATATATTGCTACTACACATGGCAAAATATATTTCAAATTCTACTATATGTTGTTGCTACTTGTTCTTCTTCTTGATTGCATAGATTTCTAACTTCAAGTAAATGCCCTCTACTTCTATGATGTGATGCTTGAATTCATTCTTCATATGCTAGTGCTCATTGTGATCATTCAATTAGAAAGCTTAGAAAGTTGCTTAAAGTCATATTTGGAAGAAGTTTCTAAATTGGTATTTTTAAGCCCTGTTGACTGCATAAATCTTAAACTTTGAGTTGGATTATGCTGGATAGTTTGCCATTCGTTATGTCTATTTTGTATTTGACATGCTGTTCATATTTTCTTAGGGCCTGAAATTTGAAAAAAGTAAATTTCATGGGCTATTCTTGATGCTTTTAGATTTCAATAATGAGATGTTCATATGTTCCTTAGGACCAATCCCAATAAATGACATATGAATTTGTAGCTAACCATTTAACTCAATCATCCTTGTCAAGATTATTGTGGTGGCCTTAATTTTTTTTAATGATCTTCATGTAAATGCAATTATTTTAGCAACCATTTTCAAATTCAAACATAGAACAAATATACAGGTTCCTTGGACATCTTCAGAGATGTTCCTCCTGGCAAACAGAATTTGACATGCTGCTCAATTGAAATTTGCAAAACAAGTCTTTGTTATTTTTGTCCTTAGATAATTCATCAGTTGACATAAAATTGCAATTATGCTGTGACAAATCCTTCCAAAAGTATGTTATTGGTTTTGAGTTTTTCCAATTACATGTCTTTGAAAAATGTAAGCTTGATATTCCATTGGATCATAATTTATAAATAAATTGGTGTAAGCTGAAATCAATAACCATTTCTAAAGGCTATATACATTGTGCAAGCCCATCGACTCAACGCCTTCTTTGGAAGCAAGGTGCTTAGTCATGATAGTGAACGCACACTTAAATATAGATATGGAAGAGCAAGAGCGAGAGCGAGAGAGATTCATCTTCTTGTTCACACTACTACATGGCATTGCAGTTGCATAACCTGAGCAGCAAAAAAAACTTAACCCATATTTCTCCATGCTTTTTTTCTCATTTATTCCTTGCTATCGTCATCGACATTGCAACTTGTTGCTCTTGTTATTATTGTAACTGTCCTAGGATAACCACTAAAGTACAAAAATTGACATAGGAAAGATTCTATCTTGGTCTCTAAATAATATATACACTTTACAAGATTATATGATCTTTTATATGAAAGTTTTTTTTTCAACAGGAAAAAAAATATATATATATTGCTATTCATAAGGGTGAATCAAAGAAATTTACAATGTGTCTTATCTCAAGTATAGAGAACGTACAATCAGTTTAGTCTTCAGAACAAATTAAACTATCATAAATCAAAATAAAACAATATTCCTGTAGTATCCATGGTACCAGAGCACCAAATTACCAAAAGTACCTTCTATAAAATGGATCCAAACCACATCTATCCAGTACAAGTGATGATCCAAATATACAAAAAAGAGCAAAAAAATAGTAGTAGGCTCTAATAGATGTGCATAGTCTTAGATTCCGAAGGCCTCAACTCATGATAGTGAGTAATCTGAAGAGAACCTTCTTCCAAGTTAAGACCTTTCTTAGATAGACCATCAGCCCTGAAGTTGAAGAATCTGGAAACATGCTTGATATGGAGGTTAACAAATTGAACCATAAGAAATCTAATTTTCCTCTTCCATTGTTCAAGGGAAGCCACCTTAAGAGCATTTGTATCCATCGCCTAGCCAATAATAACAAAGGAATCTCCGAAAAGCTGTACATTGTTTAAATGCAAAGGACAAATAAAATAAAGTAAACACCAAAGTGCCAAGAGCTCAGCATGAGTGTTGTTGCCCAAACCACAGCCCATGGACAATTCATAATATTCAAAATTGGATATCACAATTATTCCACCAGCCCCGCATCTACCATTATGTTCAGCGCCATAAAAAAAACCATATGGACCAATATCATAAAGAAGAGGACCACACATAGATTTGTTCTTGAAATTAACTTTCTTTACCAACGCACACGATAGGGACTGCATTATAAATTGAAGTGACCGGTTAAAGTTATAATCAAAACCATCAAACAGAATGCGGTTCTGCAAATTTCATATTCCCCAAATGAAGTATAAGGGAAAGGATATGAAATCTCGTCGAGTTTTATACCACCTGTGTAGAGTCTCTGCAATGGATCCAAGGTTCAACAAAAATCCACACCCCATAAATCCGATCCGGTAGACCACAATTGGAGAGTAATCGAACAGGCAATAAATAAGTGGTTGATGGTCTCAGCATCCTGAAAACACAGAGAGTGGACATTTGCCCCATAGCCCCCCCTTTTGATAAAATTGTCAACATTAAGGACCATGTTTTTATATGAAAGTTTATATATACACTTTACAAGTTTCTATGATCTTTTATATGAAAGTTTATACAAGGTGCCATCTTTTGGGTTGACAAAATGTTTGTGTTTTTTTTTAATTAAACTTATTGCGTCGAGAGGCACTCTACAGCCCAATATGAGGGAGATCTTGTAACATGTGTCAAGTGTTTGTCGAGTTTGTCGAGTAACCAAAAAGAATAATACAAAGTAAAAAGTAATAAATATTATGTCGGCCATAAACACAAAAGAATAATACAAAGTAAAAAGTAAATATGAGACTTAAACTAGAGAATTAGAGCTTAGGATTAGGTGGTAAATATTATGTCGGCCATAAACAAAAAAGAATAATACATAGTAAAATGTAAATATGAGAGTTAAACTAGAGACTTTACTTTTTAATTTTAATACAAAGTAAAAAGTAAATGTGAGACTTTAGAGTGTTTGTCGAGTTTGTCTATCCAGTGTTTGTCGAGTAACAAAATAATACAAAGTAAACAAAAAAAGAATAACACAAAGTAAAAAGTAATAAATATTATGTCGGTCATAAACACAAAAGAATAATACAAAGTAAAAAGTAAATATGAGACTTAAACTAGAGAATTAGAGATTAAGATTAGGTGGTAAATATTATGTCGGCCATAAACAAAAAAGAATAATACACAGTAAAATGTAAATATGAGAGTTAAACTAAAGACTTTACTTTTTACTTTTAATACAAAGTAAAAAATAAATATGAGACTTTAGAGTGTTTGTCGAGTTTGTCTATCCAGTGTTTGTCGAGTAACAAAATAATACAAAGTAAACAAAAAAAAATAATACAAAGTAAACAAAAAAGAATAATACAAAGTAAAAAGTAATAAATATTATGTCAGCCACAAACAGAAAAGAATAATAGAAAGTAAAAAGTAAATATGAGACTTAAAATAAAGACTTTAGAGCTTAGGATTAGGTGGCTCAGGTATTGCACTCAAGGAGTTATTCAAGGAGAGGTTTGCACCTCGGGAGATTTGATCCCTCTCGGCGCTTGATAGAGCCTAGGATTTGGATCTAGGCTGGTTATTTGTGTGATGGTTTTTTTTCAAATAGAAAAAAACACAACTTGCTATTCAAAGTGTTGAATCAAAGTTGTACATCAAGATGCATGAGTATAGTTTGAGCTGAGATCATAAACAACTAACAAAAATAAAGCTATCAAAGACCATCGACGACTAATTTCAACTAGATGATACAATGCATAAAAAGACCTTTCCGATCAAGACCCAAAACAAAAGTATGTTAAAACATCTACATCTAGTAAATCTGGTAGATTCCGGAAGAGTGCATGGTGCCCCCTCTAAATTCCTCATAAAGCATTTGCCCCACTACAAGGTTGACCGCAAGTTTAAGTAGTTCATCCACCCAGTTGTTGAATCACCTATAAATATGTTGGATCTCCAATCTCTTGAAATATTTTGTGAGGTTGGTAACACGAGAGCACCAGTGATCCAATTGAATAACATGAAGAGTAGAGGATCCCTTAACCCAATTGATGACCACCTTGGAGTCCCCAAATACAAAAAGATTGTTCGCATGTTGATGTTTTGCAAAAATCAAGGGTCCCCATAAAGCAAGTAACTTCGCTCTAGTGTTGGATCTCCGGCCTTCACCAAGTTTTAAATGAAAGAAATGGTCTATGGACAACTTCATAATCATCCCAACCCCCACAATAACCTTGATTTGAAGCACCATAAAAAAAACCACATGGCCACACCTCCAAGAAATCAACATATATTCGAAATCCTTTTGCGGGAGTATGTAGTATACTGCATAAATCCTTGAACATACAGATGATGGACCAAGCAACCAGCTAGTGAGAGCGTCTACAATCTTCAAAAATGACCCCGTTCTAGGACTTCCAAATGCACCAAATGACCAAAAAGGGCAAAGGCTTCCACCACGGAAAGCAAATCACCCACTAATGAGAGCATAGAGTAGGATGTTGACACCATCTAAAAGAGACACCCAAAAATTGCATGATGATTCTCCAAACAATCTAGAAGAAATGACATGGAGCAAACAAATTATAAACTAACTCCTCGTCATACCTGCACATAACACATATGTTCGAACCCAAATAACCTTGCTTGCAAAGATTGTCCAAAGTGAGAATTTGATTCTCCAGCCACAACCAAAAAACGCATTTTACCTTCAAGGTTAGCTTCCATTTCCACAACCGGTAATACCATTTAAAATAAATCCCCATAACATGATCAGAGACAAAAAAATCATATGCAGCTTTCATGGTTAACTGCCCAAGAGAATTATCTCCATTCCAGGCCAATGAATCTGGATTGTGACCAAGTCGGATGCCCAAATTCCTTGAAGTTGTTGTATAAGACTGCCATTGTGTATTATATTCCCCCCGAAGACCCAGGTCTTCGACCGATAACCAATAAGAATATGCATCGACAGACTGTGAGTTTTTTAATATTTGAAAGGCTAAGAATATTTTGTTAGCAAGATGGGAAATCAATTCCCTAGGGAGGCAAAAGTGGTCCTCTCCACCCACGAAAGGATCAATTCTCAGTTGCACTTGAGATCCATCATCAATACTCCAAGTTAGACCCTTCCTGAGCCATTCTAGAGCCCTAACGAAACCCAAGAAACTGTTGGATCCATGCGCAACATGTTTCTTAGTCTTTCGAAGCCAATCTACCACCATGGAACACTTGATATTTTGCTCTAAAATTTCACTCTAGAGTCTCGTTCCAAACAGACCTCTCCAAAGAGACTTTAGACATAAAGCTTGGCTAAACCAACGAATATTTTTAAGGCCCCATCCTCCGAGTTCCTTTGGTAAGCAAATAGTCTACCAACCAGTCAAATGAATCTTACCATCATAATTCTACCCCACCCACAAAAAATGCATCATCTTACGCCTGATGTTATCCAAAATAGAGAGAGGAATTTTTGCCATGGACATCCAATATACAGGAATGCCTTCAAGAACTTCTTTGACCAATATAAACCTCCCCCCTAAAGAAAGCCAATGATAACACCAACAATTGATTATTTTATCCACCTTACAAAGAAGCCAAAGCCAGTCCTTGGTTTGGTAACTGTTGGGTTTTAAGAGATAACCCAGATAATATAGGCCTCAGTCGATCGACTCCACATGTAGAGGGTGAAGAGATTTAATATGATCAAGAGTGAAGGCCCCAACCTCATTATGATAAAGGCTAGATCTTAGCAGGCTCATCTCCATACCAGAGGCGGAGCAGAAAACATCCAGGATAGTTTTGTAAGTAGACCACTCCGCTAAGTTCGCTTCACCGAATAAAATCATGTCATCGACAAAAAATAAGTGTGTGGCATGATGAGCATTGGTCACTTTAATCCCCTTGATAAACTAAGCTTCCTTAGCATCAAGTATCATTCTGTTGAGCCCTTCAATAACCAGTAAGAAGAGTAACGAGGATAGTGGGAAACCTTGTCGAATACCCCGCATACCTTTGAAGAAACTGGTTGGTTTCCCGTTTACCAACACAACAAATCTTGCATAAATGATGCATGCCATTATCCATTATGTAACCTCAAATGGGAGACCCACTCGAAGTAGTATCAATCACAAAAATAACCAATCTACCTTGTCATACGCTTTAATCAGATCCATCTCCAAAATGATGGCCTGCAACTTTATTATCTTGATAGTGTGGAGGCTTTATTGAGCTACCCTAATAGTGTCCATGATTTATATATTGGAAAGAAAACTAAATTTTTGAGTAGACATACATTTAGAAAGGAACGGTTTAATCCAACTTGCGATGATTTTGGAAATAATCTTGTAAATCAGATTGCATAAAAAATTGGGCGAAAGTCTTGAAATTAGTCAGGTTTGGAGCATTTGGGTATAAGGGCGATATAAGTTGAGTTCAATTAACCAGAAACGTACCTTTTTGACGCGATTCCTCAACCACATTCAGAATGTCCTGACCAAAAATGCCAAAATAGTGGAGGAAGAACTCCACAGTCCAACCATTAGGGCCCGAAATCTTGTCCTTAGCATACTTCCGCATAATCTACTCAATCTCATAAAGAGTAATAGGGTGTCCCATCTGAGTCCCTTCCTCTTCTGAAAAGAACCTTAGGTAATGCATAATCACCTCTAGCTGAGAATCGATAGGAGTTGAACCTGGACTAGAGAAAAGGTTTTTGAAATGCGAAACTGTCTCTCACTCCAGATCCCCCTGAGCATTAAGAACAACGTTATACGAACCTTTAAGATCCCATAAGGAATTAATATTCTGACAATGGTTAGCATAGTTGTGAAAGAAACTCAAGTTGCAATCCCCCAATCGGATCCAAGTAGCACTGCTCTTCAAACGCCAGGACTCAACTTCAATGGCAAGAATCTTGGATTTTTTATCCTCCAGTGCAGAAATATAAACCTTATCATTCGCAAATATCGGCCTAGACTTCAATTCATGAAAGAAATCAGATATCTTTCCTTCAATTGAGGTGAGTTCCTATCTCAAGCAGTCTTTCTTGTTGCGTTCCCACAAAATGACCTCTCGCCAAAGTCTAGAAAGCTTCTTACACATAACATACATCGTCGATTCTCTAGATGAATTTGGATAAGAATGCCATGAATGTTTGATTGAGTTAATGAAATCGCCTTCCTCCAACCATACATGGTTGGATTTAAAAGGAACTAACTTCTGAAATAGATCTAGCTCCATTTGAATCACAATCGGGCAATGGTATGAGATCCCATTACCAATCACCTAAGAGTGAAAATAGGGACAAATACCTGTCAGGGCTTTAGAGATTAAAAAAACGGACTAAGCACTTCGCCACTGATGCCACCCCCCTACCCTACCATTCCTCCAAGTAGGCACAATTGAAAAGGGGGAAACATCCACTAAGTGTTTCCTTTGAATAAGCTAACCATGAACTCTGATAATGGATCCACCTTCATTTTAGAGCCCCGAGTCTCACCATGATTCAGGGTGAAGTTAAAATTGCCTCCAATAATCAAATTAGTTCCATCCAGGAAACTGCCCCTTCCAACTTCTTCCCAAAATACATGCCAATTTGAATAAGGCCCATAACAATTTATAATGTGAACTAGCTCATCTAGTCCTCTAATCTTGCCCCTCAAAAGAATCCCTGCAACAATAGAAAATGTTAGAAGATGAGCCACCGTCAGATTCCAAACCACCAATAACCCCCCAGAAATCCCCTCTCCATTGGTGGCACAAGCTTCCCATCTTGGGAAAAAATGGAGAAAGGTTTTAATTGCCTTGTCGACCTCACACATTGTCTCCTAGATCAACACCAAGTCTGGTTTATGAACCTCGAAAAATCTCTTCAGGGAATTTTGTTTAGAGGTCCCCCTGCCCCCCTGACATTAAAGGAGATAAAAAACATTAAGAGATTGGGTCCTTGGCCTGCGTTGCTCTAAGGGGCCAAAAAACAGGAGAGGAAGGTGATTGACGAGCCGCCACTTTCAAGCGGGTGGACAACGAGATACAAAGAGACTCAGGATTCCCCCCATTCCCGGAAGGTTCAATGGGCACCCATTGTTTACCAAACTTCTTTTTTCCGCGGAGTTCGATTTTGGAACCAGATAGAGTTCATGGGTTAAACCCCTGGCTTTGTGGGTTTGTCGGAAACCATAGGTAATGGGTCCATACCAATAGACCATGTGGTTTGTGAGAAGTTAGTAGAGGGGGCAAGAGAAGGATCCATAAAAGAGGGGAAAGGCTTCAGGGAATAGAAAACATGCCATTCGACAAGGCCAGATTATGGACAAGTAAGAATTCCTGATCCAACTAAGCATGGGACTCTAGAATAAGAGAAATAACATAATTGTCATCCATTGAGGGAGACATAGAAGTAGAAAGTGAAGGGTTCTTAGTCCCCACAATCTTATTTCCAACTCCCCTAGCCTCGACCCCTTCCCTAGGGCTGACATAACCAACACATACATCCACGGTCTCAACAAAAGGGGAAATTAAATTGACTTCAGGGTTTAGAGGCTTTGGATGAGCACCAACCCGGGCAACACAAGGTTTAATGGCTTCAATTTCAACATAAGTAAAACCCTGAAACCCCAAGGTAGGAAAATGATCAAGCTTACCAATAATAATGGAAATTGTCGAATCTGATGGACCTACAAAGACCTTGGGTGATGACCTTCGAGCCTTCGGTGAAGAAGTTCGATCCAAAGAGGCATACCTCTCCAATAGAGATTCGGGAAATTTTCGAACGGAAGCCTTATAAGTAGAAGTCGATATACCATCTGCAGGTTTTCGGACCAGGCGACATTGAGATTGTAGGTGACTTTTTTCCCTGCGGTAGAAGCATCGAAAAGGAATGCCTTTGTAGTCCAGACGTTGGATGGAAGTTTCATCTCCCACAAATATAACCACTTCTGTTGGAAGACCCCTGACACATCAATCTCTACCATAAAGGTGCCCATATGTTTGTCCACCCCGTAGAGCATGTCTGACTCCATGAAGATTAGGCGACCAACTTTGTTGGCAAGGTCTTCGAGAATAGAACGAGACCAAAGCTGTAAGGGAAAACCCGGGACCAAACACCACAAATTTCTAGGAGTCACCAACTCTTTTAAGGGATTAAAAGCCCCATGCCACTTGTTAAGAACCAGGAAACCATTACCAATAACCCACAGACGAGCCAAAATATTCTCCATTGATTCCACTAAAAGGAAATGGAAACAATACCATCCATTAACCAGGATATTAAGTTTTGGGCCATAATCAATGACCAGTTTCTAGTTTGTCCTCATCCAATCGAAAAAAACCTTACGGTCAAAACAGGTGTACTCAATCCTATTGACAAGAGACCGTGTAAATAAGGTGACCACACGGTCCATCTACATGTCCTTCCCCACCATCATGTATATAGGTTCCCATTCCAAGACCTCTTCATATAGCTCATAAATAGAAAAATTATGCTTGCTCGACATTCCTCTGACTAGTCAAGTAAACCGAGGGTACGACAACCACCCGCACCATGAAAAAAGAAAATGACAGACCTTCCAGAAAACAGGAAATGACAGATGAAAAGGGTGCACGTGAAACTGAAAATAGAACAAAAGAGACAAACATGTACGCCATAAGCCCACCATTCCCACTTTTTTTTATCGTGGTTGGTACTAGGTTCTTCACCAGAAGCATTGAAATCCACACCGCACGAAGGAAAGCATCAGTGAACCAAATGAAGAAGACAACCCCCCAAAACAAAACTTCGACGCACGGGAAAGGAGAACAATGTGTAATGTATGTGGAATTTCAGTAACAAGGGTAACAACAAACCATCAACACCCTACATTCCCTAGTTCAAGAACCATATTTGCCCTGGTTCAAAACCCATTGCCATCCCTGACCACTCCCACAACTGTTGTTGACATAACATGTTTCACATCACTTACGTGGTTTATGTCCATTTGTGTGATGTTTAATTGTATATTTATTATAATATCTTTTTTTTAACAAAAATGGGTAGAGAGTTTATTTAAAAAGCTAAGAAAGACAGTCAAATTACAAATTCAGTCACCTTATTGAAGAGGGATCCAAATAAACCTGCTTATTGTTCATAATTCCCCTTCCTTAAACACTATATTCAAAAAAATTCCTAGCTATAACAAAACTTCTTACATTATATATGTGATTATATTGTCCTGATAAGATGACACAATTGTAATACATAACATAAACAAAAAGAGAAACACCAACTAAAAACATCAAGGGTTGGTCAATAAGTGTAATGATATGTGGGGAGAGGAGTTTACAAGTTTATAGATATTAGGGTTTAACAATGTTTGATTCTAGGGTTTATGTATATTAGGGTTTAAGTTCTATCATGGAGGTTTGGGGTGGGGGTCTATAAAGGATGTTTGTTTCTAGGGTTTGAATGAACATTCTTTTCTTTTCTTCACCATGAAGTGACCTGGTTTTGGTTTGTTCTCTGAGCTTCATAGCTTCGATGCCCATATCTGATGGGAAATAAAGTTACCTCTATGTAGAGTCCGAGGTACTTCAGCAGGTTGATAAGGCATTCATGACATCAGACAACAAAACCCTCAGAGCTGACATTCATTGACTCGTGGTTGTATTTAGCATGGGATTTTTCTAGTGGGGGGGAACCCCCAAGGCACAAGCCTCAGAATGCGTATGAAGGATCATTAAACAAGTCTCCAAGTATTTTTCCTTCCAAATTTTCCACTAGTCATACACTTTTTTTCTTCGACAAGTGATAGAGGTGCAGGTTTTCGAAACGTTCTCATTCTAGAGATGTGGGTTGACATCACATTGAGGCTTCTCATGATGAGTTACCTAAATAGAAGAGGTATGTGTCTCTACATAATCGACAGAAGAAGAGATTCAAATGTAAACCTTCATTGGTTAGTCTTGCCTTTGGCGCGGACGTTCCTATGAACCATGTAACTTCCTATGAACCAGATAACTCCATTGTCGAACTACGCTTTGGTTAGTCGTTTTGGTGGCCACCGTATGGGAATGGTTGCTTTCAAGGAATGGGTAGTTGTCAATTGGAGAGGTATTTTAGGTTATCATCCTAGGTGTTACATGTCGGTCTGAGGTTGGATGGGTGTAGTTCTCATAAAGCATGAGGATGCTTCGATGCTCTTAGATGGTGTTTGGTTTTGGGAGACAACGGCTTTAAAGCTTCAACCGTGGACCCCCTTCTTCGACGCAAAAAGAGAAAGGCCTTTCAAGCATGCAGTATGGGTTAAGCTCCTAGGATTGCATCCAAAGCTTTGGACACTTGACATTTTCCATAGAATTGGGTCTTTGCTTGGTAAATATATCTCAACGGATTTAATCTTTCAAGTCTCAGGTATCATGATAGTAGCCCATATTCTTGTGGTGTTAGACCTTCAGGGAGGTATGTTGGTGGAAATGATTATCTACGTGGGTTAGCTCAACTTTACTCAAGCACTTGACTATTCCGATATACCATTCAGATGCAATCGATGTCGTTCCCTCAACCATTTGGTTCACGAATGTCCACTCCCCTTTAGGAAGGTTTGTTGGAAAAAGAAGAAGGAATATTCGGCTCCAAAGATTTTATCAGCAGGAAAGGAAAGATAGACTTCATCTATGGGACTTCAGTGGGAGACTGGACCTCTAAAGACTTCATGGAATTCAAGATTTCTTCCTCTTGAGGGTTTTTCAATTTGTGATACTCCTTGGATCTTCGTGGAGGGAGATATGATGCCTAACTCGAATATGTCTTTGAAGGGTTTAACAACCGATGGTGGAGTTTGTATGCCTTGGAAGCTTGTTCTGACCGATTCCAAAGACAAAGATAGAATGAAGGATCTAGCTCCCATTTCTCTGGGTAAGTGTTTGTACTGGAGTTTGTACTAGACTACAGAAGTACAAACCCAAGCAGCACAAGATTTTAAAACTGCAAATTATGGAAGTTTGATCTTTATTTGGTTTGAAATAACTCTAAGGGGAATCAAGAGACTGGAGAAATGACCAACAATCATATACAAATGAAATCCTGATAAGTAAATAGAAAAGACTGAAAAGGATGATATATATATATATATAAGTTGAACCAATTTAGCATCAAATATAAAAACCACAAGCAATAGTCATATACAAGTTACAAAATCACTTTTAACATAAAAACATTCAGAAAAAAAGAGATATTATACATAAAATTGAAAGTGAGAAAAAATGACAGAAACTCTATCAATTGTAAAAATCACAACAGAAATGAGTAAAAAACATTGACTTGCATTCATAATTTATCATAAGTCAAACTGGCTCATAGTTTTATATCATCCTCCAAATAATCTTCAAAACATGCTTACATATTTTAAAAAGATCTTCAATCCTGGTACATGCAAAAATCCTCTCTCTCAACCCTCAGTTACCAACCTCATGTTTTGAATTTGATTCATTACATTTATAATAAATTAGAGATCTGAAGACAATTTCTAGATCCAAAAGTCTAGGGTTGAATATGCCCAAAATAGCAAAATCGGATTTTGAGGGAAATATGGCGAATTTCTGGAAAAAATGGCCTGAAATAACCACATGTATCTGCTAAATCGTGATCATTGTTTAAATTCCGAGAGAGGTTTTTGTGAATAGGTCGGTCATGAACAAAAACCTCTTTTTGTTTTTAAAAATTCCTCTCCAATTGATCAGAAGACGTGCCCAAATATAATGACAAAAATATGAAATCATTAAATGTTAGAACCTGAAAAAATAGGCCATATAGTTCCATTTGAATCTTCCAAACCATGACACCTGTTGAAAAAATGAGGGAGGTTTTTGTGAATGAGTTCGTGCTTGACAAAAACCTCTTTGGGTTTCTGAAATTCACTTCCATCTCCTCGTAATATGTTCCCAATGACCATGACTAAAACAAAGAAAAACAAAACCTCCATATATTACTTTGTCGGAATGTGTAAAATCATATATGCTAAGAAATGATGAGCAATCCTTCGTAGAATAAGTTAGCACACATGTAAAATCATACTTTTGAAGACTTTAGGAATATTTAAATAAATTTAATCCATTTTATAATTCATCATCTTGCAAATATATAAAAATGAAAATAGAAAAAGGTGTAGAAACTATGGTTCAACTTATAGGGAAAAAATGAAGAAAATAAATACAAAATATGGAAAAAGTAAAAGTACAAATATAGTACTAACATCTGGCTCCGACTGGGAGATGGAGTCCTCCTTGTGAGGATCCAAGAACACGTAGACTAGTGCCTTCTCATAAACTGTCTCTGACACCTATATCATGTTTTGCAAACCAAGGTTATCGTGCAACTAAAAATAAGAGGCACTAGTGCTATTCAGGGATGGAGTATTTATTCAGTTGTCTACTGCACACCATCATACTGAAAAACAACTCTGCTGAAAAGAAACTGTATACCACTACAAATTGAAAAAGAAAACCGCTGGAAACAAACTGCACACTAAAACCAATGCTCGAGAACTGAGCTTATTTATGTACATCTCTTTACACTAACCAAGAGAATTCATCCTTCTCATGTGTAATGATATATCCAATGAAACCATGCAAGTATTTGATCAACTAGTTCAAACTTAGTTTCATCATTAAGTACAAATGGAATGAGAAGAACCAAAAGGAATAAGAGCAAAATTTCTGGAAACTCATACTTACAAATTAGAATTTTTGTCCTTAAAAAATCAAAAACAGAAAATTCTCTGCTCCATTTAAGTTCCATATAAATAACCATTGGATCCCGGAAAGAATAGAAGTACTTCTCCCATTCAATAATGATAAATTCTATCTTCGATTGAAAAATATCAAAGACATGCTTACCAATTCCTGGAAATTGTTGATCGACATTTGCTGGAAAAAGAGACAGTGGTAGCTGATCTGGTAATCCATTTTTATTTTTAGTTATTGCAACATATATCAAATCAACATCACTTTCTTCATCGCCTTCCCAAGAGTCTAATTCACACTCACCATATACTGGATCACTGTTGCAAATTTTCATGGGTACTGATATAAATTTATGTTCTTCAATAATTGATGGGAGAGAAAACTTAATAGACTGTTGTTTTAACTCATCATCAGATTCGGAACTGTCATACACTGGTTGTGACTTTTCATTGACAATGGATTCACTGTGCTCATGAAATTGCTGGTCAGACTTCTTCTCATCATGGACTTCTAGATGAAATACTTCAATATTATCATCATACTCATCATAGACATGCTGATTTGAAGAACCGTTGGGATGGTCGACTGGATTATTAACTTGAAAAATATCCTTGGTTGTCTCACTACCAAAAACATCATGAAGAGAATCTTTTTGTTTCTCTGCAACCATCTCTTCATTGTAAGGCTGATCTTCGTGACATAAATTAGTTTCTAAATGATTTAAAACAATATTTTCTTCATCAAAGGATTGATCTTTACAAATATTTTGAAGCATGCACTCTGTATGAAAATGAAAACTCGGATCTTGAAAACTATCAAATTCATTGTGAATTTCATTCTTTTGAAATACATCTTCATGTATTTTATCAGTAAAACTTTTCAAATCATGATTGCTAAGATACTTTGTAAGTTCAAATTGCTCGCAACAGTCTTCCAAAAGGAGCTTAGCAGGATAAATCCTCTTGCAATAAGCATAAAAGACAACATGAAAATCTTTTAATGACGAAATGCTAGAGATGGGAAGGGATCAGTACCACTGTCTAGCATCTCCTTCCAAGGAGTACATAAACATTTTCAGCAATACATCCTCATGATGAATATCAAGTTGGTACATGTATTGATGAAAATGAATCAAGTGTTGTGCCAGATGGTCATGATCATCTCCTCTTAATCTTGGACGGAAGTCTCCCCACTCGTCCATAATAGGTACTACATTTGGAAATTCTGGAGCAACTGAAAAATTGAAAGGTGCAAACCTCCGAACCAGAATGGCTTCCATGGCCTTTGATATCTTGAACTAGTTGAGTCGCCAATGGGTTCTTGGATCACGGAGTCACCAGGTGAATGATTGTAGTCTAAACTATGTAACCAACCCTTGTTCACCGTCAAAGACTGGATCTATGCTTTGACGTTTTCCCAGGGAAGATTTTCTTCATTTTCGTCCTCGACAACGGCGCAAAAAGATGGTTGTACTGGAGTTTGCACTAGACTACAGAAGTACAAATACCAGGCATCACAAGATTTTAAAACTGCAAATAATGGAAGTTTGATCTTTGTTTGGTTTGAAATAACTCTAAGGGGAATCAAGAGATTGGAGAAATGACCAACAATCATATACAAATGAAATTATGATAAGTAAATAGAAAAGACTGAAAAGGATGATATATATATATATATATAAGTTGAACCAATTTAACATCAGATATAAAAACCAAAACCACAAACAATAGTCATATACAAGTTACAAAATCACTTTTAACAGAAAAACATTCAGAAAAAAATAGATATATGAATACATAAAACTGAAAGTGAGAGCAAATGATAGAAACTCTACCAGTTGTAAAAATCACAACAGAAATGAGTCAAAAACATTGACATGCAATCATAATTTATCATAAGTCAAACTGACTCATATTTTTATATCATCCTCCAAATAGTCTTCAATACATGCTTACAGATTTTAGAAAGATCTTCAATCCTGGTACATGCAAAAATACTCTCTCTCAACCCTCAGTTACCAACCTCCTGTTTTCCATTTGATTCATTACATTTATAATAAATTAGAGATCTGAAGATAATTTCTAGATCCAAAACCCTAGGGTCGAATATTCCCAAAATAGCAAAATCAGATTTTGAGGGAAATTCGATGAATTTCTGGAAAAAATGGCCTGAAATAACCACATGTATCTGCTAAACCGTGACAACAGTTTAAATTATGAGAGAGGTTTTTGTGAATAGGTCGGTGATGAACAAAAAACTCTTTTGGTTTTTAAAAATTCTTCTCCAATTGATCGGAAGACACGCCCAAATATAATGACAAAAACATGAAATCATTAAATGTTAGAACCTGGAAAAATAGGCCATAAAGATCCATTCAAATCTTCCAAACCATGACACTTGTTGCAAAATTGAGGGAGGTTTTTGTGAATGAGACCGTGCTTGACAAAAACCTCTTTTGGTTTTATGAAATTCACTTCCATCTCCTCGTAATTTGTGACCAATGACCATGACTAAAACAGAGAAAAACAAAACCTCCATATATTACGCTGTCGAAATGTGTAAAATCACATATAGATATGATGAGCAATCATTCATAGAATAAGTTAGCACACATGTAAAATCATACTTTTGAATACTTTAGGAAGATTTAAATAAATATAATCCATTTTATAATTCATAATCTTGCAAATATATAAAAATAAGAAATACAAATCAAAATAGAAAAAGGTGTAGAAACTATGGTTCAACTTATAGGGAAAAAAATGAAGAAAATAAATACAAAATATGGCAAAAGTAAAGGTACAAATCCAGTACTAACAGTAAGCTTATAACACATCCTCCTTTTCCTCTTCTGGATTTATGTGGTTTTCCATCTAAGTCTTTTAAGACATCTAGACTTAAATATTTGGATTATAGAACGAGAATGGAGGGGGAGATTGCATTTCAAACCCTATTTCTACAGAGGGGATGATATCAAATGCATATTCTTTTGAATCCCTTTCTAGTTGTTTGCTGGATACTGTTTTACTTGAGGATGGGGACCTTCCCCCTTTGGTCTCTCCTAGGGTTTTCACAGAAAAGGGGAGTCCATTGGGTGTGAGTGAGGAGGGGGAGGGCCCATCTTTGGCGACAATTTGCATACAAAACTCGTTATTCCTGGGTAATAAATTTGAGGCTTCGAGAGCTATAGAACTTGCATGTAATGCATCCATTTTGCATAAGGTCCCTCTCAGGCACCTCTCTTGTGGTTGGGATCAATTTTAATCTCCCTTTAGCTCTCATGAACCCCTGGCGGCCTATTTTGAATATAGTGGACCCCTTAAGGACCCCGTTGATGTAGTTTGGGAAAAGAAGATTATATCGAAGCTTGACAAGTTTATAGATCCCAAGACCATTGTCTTCGACTCTCCCTTGTTGGTCTTGGGGGTATTACTCATTCTGATGGCACACTAGTTAATCATTCCCTTCTCAATCCAAAGTAACCTGATGGAGGGTACCGAGATTTGACCCTAGCTAAACCATTGTTGAGGAATGTTCTAAACTCGGTTTCTGTCATCTCAATGGATGAAAAGCTTCCTTCTCCTTCGAAGTATTCCCCTCTTATTTTCCCATCTATGGAGTTTTGCCTCTCTATTGAAGATATGTTTTCTGCTCTTGAAATACTATCGACCGCCAGTGCTTTAGTGGGTTTTGGAATTGTCTATCCTGACATATCTATTTATTATGAGTATCATCATTTTGATCAATGTCACCCTTGGGAAGTGTAATATCCCGATTTTGACCCCATTGCATTAAAATTGTAAATGATGTAAATATCGTTATTAAATCATGGTGAGGAGCTCAAGGCCAAGGCCTCGCCATTGATATAGCGATTTATGTGTCGGCAATTAACAATAGATTCCTATGGTTCTTGAGCTAGACATGCACAATGTAAATAAAGACATCATGTAAATACAAATTTTAATGAAATACCCACAACTAGCTATGCAATGAAACAAAGAGATGGGGGCATGATCCTACAAGGAATAGGGAGGGAAATTATTCAAACCCTTGATCCAATGGTGATAAGCCAAATGTCAATGAATGAACCCCAACTACCCATTCTGACTTATGCACCCAATCATTTAATTCTTCCAGGAGTTGGTTGAGGCAGTCAATGCCTTGGGAATGAAGAGGTATGGCAGCCAATTTTGTGCATGGGCAAGCCATCAACCTGGAAAAACGTACTTTTGCTTGTGGGGCAAGAAAACACCCACGGAATTGTGCCTAAAGCCATTCTTCACCTATTGTCTTTCCTCTCTCACGCAGTTTGAGCTAGCTAAGTTTGTCTCCTTCACGTTTTCTACCATTTTCCTGCATTTTTCATAGCTGGGAGCTCGTTTTTGTATTGCACAGTGGCTGGGAGAAAGGGAGTCAAGTTTTGGGAGTTTATAGAGGTCATGTTTGCCCCTGGAATGCATATAAATGTTTTCTGAAAACGAATTTGCACTCCCAGGGTTGATTCCCCATCTACCAGTTCGTTTTTGGTTGCCCACGTTTTTCAGCACTTGTGTTTTTGTTGTTGGGTGCATCCCTGTTTTGGTTTGATATTGTGAGAAGAATTTAGGAGTGGAAGAGGACCGAATTGGCTTGATGAGCCTAGTGAGGAGGTAACCTCTCAAGAAGATCCAAAGGGCTGGCTACTCTTCTATGCACACCTTGAACAATACTAGATTGGAAGGTATGGCCCGAGGGACTGTGTAGTGGTGAAGGGAATACTTCCTTGTATTGGGTGTGTAGGTAATGTGGGTACCAAGCTAGATATATCTGATAGAGGTATCCATAGCTCTGTGGGTGAGCCACTAGCTTAACAATTCATTCATTTCCATCTCCTTAGCAACCTGATAAACCCAACTGTAGATTGGCTTGGTTGATTTTGGTGCATATTGGGCTATGTGTGAGTCTGTTGTTCCCCTTTTCCTTGTAGAGATATTTCCCAGCTCGGGGGTGGCAGTTGTGTTGTGAGATTGACAAACACAATTGGCCTATGGTTGGGTGGAACGTTGAAGTTGCATAGCCAGTTGCTTGGGACTACTTTGCTTTAAGATAAGTACTCTCTTGTGTTCACTCTGCAATGTAATTATTTGATGAATATCATGAATATCTTGAATGTATGATAAATGTGTAAATGAATTTACTTCCATTGTGTCTCTTACATGTATTCATCTGCATATGTCCATTCTTTTTATATTATGTGAATGTTTATTTAATAAGTATGGGGCTAGATGCCCAGTTTTAGCATCACGTTCTCTCCCTCGCACTGGTATGACGGGAGGGGACGTGACAGGAAGAGCATAACCTATCTACACCAGGAGGTTCAAGATACTTTCTTAGGCCTCGAAGTTCATCTAACTTTAAATGGCGGTCTAGGATGAGGGGAGGTATTAACCATGATTCTACAGATGTTATTCATATGATTACAGGTAGGAAGTCAGTTATGGCCTCAGCTCGCGAACAAGATGTACGTGATTTCAGGGTGGGTCATCAAAAAATAAATAAAGGGACTCTTAGAACGAGTCATCCCTATCAAAAGGTTACCCAATGCTCTTGATGTCCCTGAACTGTAGAGGGTTAGGGATTCCCTCTAAAAAGTTGGCACTAAAGAGACTGGTATCACCCAAAAATCCTTCTATTATCCTCTTACAAGAAACTCTTGCTTTCATAAACTATATTTTGGAAGACCTTAAGAGATTATTGCCTGGATGGGATTTTGTAAATATTGATGCCTCTGGTAGATCAGGGGGTCTCATTACGGGATGGAATACTAGTTTGATCCTTTGTACTAACAACTGGGTTGTTATGATACGTATTGATACTGTTCTATTTTCAAGAGAACTTAGGCAACCCTTTACCATAGTCAATATCTATGGTCCTTATCAGTAGAGGGTGACTTATTCGGAAAAAAATGTTCATATCAGGTATGTTGGAAGGGGATACAGTAATTATTGGGGATGATTTAAATTTTTCCCTTGGCAAAGGTGAGATATGGGGACCTAATGCACATAAGGACTCAATGACTTATTACTTTCTCAGAAGACTAGATGAGAACTCTTTGTATGACATCCTCCTTGTAAAACTAAGGCCTACATGGCGGAACAATAGAATTGGATAGGATAGAATTGCCAAGAGGTTGGATAGATTTTTAATCAATGAAGGACTCTTGCATTTTATAGTTAGTTTAAGATAAGGGGTAGGGGAGGGAGGGGATTTAGATCATTTCCCCATATTCATGGAGATTATGATGGATATGGAAAAACCACCAAGCTCTTTCAAGTTTAACTCATGTTGGATGGATGATGAGGAATATATGGATATGGTCAAAAGATTATGGATTAATTATGATGATTTCGGGCTTGAATATGTTGGTATACAGTTTTAAAACAATCTCAAAAGGATTAAAGCTAGAACTATTGCTTGGGAAACTGACAAGAAAAATTAGACAGGATTTGGAGATTAAAAGGATTGAAAAATCATTGGAATCCTTTCATGATCACTACAAAAAAGGCTCTCTGGATAAAAAAAGAGAAGTAGTTGCATTGGAGGTAAGGTGAACCAAGAATCTAATAAAAATGAAGCTACATGGTGACTTCAAAGTAGGGCCATATGGATTCAAAAGGGGGGTGATAATACCAAATAATTTTACAAATATGTCAACATAGGAAACATACAAACTCTTTATGGAAGCTTGAGGAGGAAGATGGATCTTAGGTAATGGGGTTCAGGAATCTAGCTAGAGTTGGTGTGAATCATTTCAACAATATCTTTAAAGAAGATGAGGGGGATTCAGTTTCTCAGATGGTTAGATTAACAACAACCTACCCTTCATTTGTAAACGAGAAACAAAATCATGAGTTGATGGAGGAGGTTACTCTGGAGGAACTTAAGGAGGCTGTCCATTCTATGTAGAAGGACAAAAGCTTTGGACTACATGGCCGGCTAGTGGAAATTTTTAATGGTTTCTTGGAACTTTTTGAAAGAGAACTCTTAGTTTTTATTGAGGAATCTAGAATCATTGAGAGGATATTTGCAACATTTAATACAACTTTCATTGCCCTCGTCCCTAAGGTGGGCAATGTAACCAAGTGGGAGGATTACATGTCTATTTCCCTTTGTAATTGTATATATAAGTCGATTTCCAAAGTCATTGCAAGAAGAATGAAGACTATTTTATCCATTTCTGTTTTGTTGAAATATTGTAACTTCAAAGAATATTCTATTGTATTTTATTATTGTAATTTATTCATAGATGTTTTATTCCTCCGCTGGGATGTTATTATTGTATTTGGTCATCATAGAGTCATGAGGTAAAACCTCCCTTGTAAGTCGGGTCGATAGAACCATCTAGAAAGTAATATTATATTGTTTTGAGTCTTCCTAGGTAAGTCGGCCCTGTTAAGTTTGTTGGGGTCGACCTAGTTAGTGAAAAATTCAAGTGGAAGATAAAGTATAAATAGGAGTGATGTGCTCCTCATTTGGACTAACACACTCACTTGTGTAATTCGCATAGGAGAGAGAGAGAGAGAGATCTGCAAGGAGAAGGAGCACTTGTTTGGGGTTTTGTATTTGTACTTTTTGATCATCTATATTGAGGAAGTTTTGCTGGGTTTTCTTCCCCTAGAGGGTTTCCTAGGATAAATCTGTGTCTATCTTGTGATTGTGTTTCTTTCAGTGATCATGTATATGCTATTGTTGTGAAATTGAATTGAATACTGATTTTATCTATCTTAGCATATTGAATCTTAACATGGTATCAGAGCTAGCCTGAATAGGACAACTTTCACAAGGTGAAACTTTCTCTCTTCTCCCTGCGATTAGAAATTAGGGTTTCTGTCAAATTTGGAATTTTGGAAATTTGATTGCATAGAAAGTTGTGCCTCCCTAGGGCACATCTATTGAGCCCTAGATCAAAATTTATAAGTGGGTAGATCTCCGAGAAAGTCAAACCCTAGTTTGACTTTGGACCAGAAAACTGCAGAAACTGCAGATCATAATTTCGCAAGTCAATTTTGAGAGGTGAAAATTTGGACTCTCCAGAAACCAAGTGTACTAGTCAATTTGCCTCAGTCAAGCGCATCTCCTAGTAAGGTCAGTTTTTCATTTTGAGAAATTTCATTTTTTGGTGACCTCCTGGATAAGATGGCCCCAAGCACTAAGCTTGAGGATAAGCTAGAAGGCATAGGAAATTTCCGAGCATGGAAATATAGGATTGGCCTCATTCTTGAAAGGAATGATCTTTCCAAATACATCAAGGAAGAAGTTGCAAAACCTGAAGAGGATGAAGCTAAGGAGAAGCACAAGAAGGACCTAATTAGGGCAAAGAGGATCATTGTTAATTCTATCAAATACCACTTGATTCCTCAAGTGTCATCCAAGAATACCCCGAAGGAGATGTATGATGCCTTAGCCAGAATGTATGAAGGAAGGAGCATCAATAGGAAGATGAATTTGAGAACTCAATTGAAGAGTACCAAGATGTGCCAAGGAGAATCCATCCAAGACTACTTCACAAGGGTCTCCTAGTTCAAGGAGCAACTAGGAGCCATTGGAGACTCCCTTGATGAAGATGATCTAGTTATGACTACTCTCAATGGTCTCACTAGACCTTGCGATTCATTCATCCAGATTATGTGTGCTAGGAAGGAAAGCATGAAATTCGACATTGTATGGGAAGATTGCATCCAAGAGGAGTCTAGAGTAGCCAATAGAGAAGCTCTAATTAAAGAAGATGATCAAGCCCTAGCCACCCATACCAAGAGAGGAAGAAGTAAATCTAACTTCAAGAAGGAAATCCATAAGGAGTCTCAACCTCCCAAGAAGTTCCAAAGGACAAGAGGAAACAATCCAAGAAGAAACTACTCCAACTTTCAATGTTTCAATTGTGACAAGCTAGGACACATTGCCAGAAATTCGCCATTGAAGAAAGAAGAATACAAGAAGAATAAAAACAACAAAATACAACATGCACACCTAGCTGAAGATGAAGAGGAAGAAGAAGAGGAAGAATGACCTCGAAGAAAACAAGCAAAAGAAGAAGATGCAGAAGAGTATGTATTATTCTTTGCACTCTCTGGGTCTGTGACACCTGGAGAAGATACATGGCTTATTGATAGTGGTGCTTCAAAGCACATGACAGGACAAAATAAAACTTTGTCAAAACTTGAAGAGAAGAACTCTCCTCAGAAGGTATCATTAGGAGATGACTATCAATATCATATCAAAGGAATTGGTGAAGCAAGCTACAAGCTTGATTCTGGAACCCCCATGAAGATGAAGGAAGTCTTATATGTACCAGGTTTGAAGAAGAACTTACTTTCTATCTCAACATTATATAAGAAAGGATATAGGGTTGCATTCATAGATGGACAAGTACTTATGTGGCCCAAAGGAAAATCAATTGAAGATGCAGTTGTCAATGGTGAAGAAGAAGGAGGCATATATAAACTCAAGGGACATTAAGAAACAACGCTTGTTCATGAGACCACTAGTCCAAATGAATTATGGCATAGGAGGCTTGCTCACATCAACTACAAAGCACTACCCCATGTGAGCAAAGTAGTGACGGGATTAACATATTTGAAGATCAATCATGAAGCCATTTGCAAAGGATGTGCGAAAGGAAAGAATATCAAGAATCCATTTTTGACGAGTGAGACAAAGACTAAAGGTATGCTGGAATTAATCCATTTAGATGTATGTGGTCCAATTCCCTCCACACCTTTGAGTGGTTATGAATATTATGTTACATTTATTGATGACTATTCAAGAAAGACATGGATATATTTCTTGAAAGAAAAGGATGAAGTATTTGGAAAATTCAAGGAATTAAAAACCTTCATAGAGAATTATTCATAAAGAAGAATCAAGACACTCAGAACAAACAATGGTGGAGAATATAATTCAAAATCTTTTGAAGCCTTTTGTAAAGAAGTTGGAATCAAGAGGGAACTAACTACTCCCTACAATCCTCAACAAAATGGTGTTGCAGAAAGAAAGAATAGGACCATTATGGAAGCAGTGAAGACAATGATACATGATCAAGATCTTCCAATGCATCTATGGGATGAAGTAGCAAGGACGACAGTTTATGTACAAAAAGATTATCCCATAGTGCTCTTGGATTCAAGACTCCATAAGAAATGTTCACAGGAAGGAAGCCTGAAGTGAGCCACCTGAAGATATTTGGTTTCCCGGTATAAGTTCACATACCAAAAGAAAAGAGAACCAAGTTGGACCCTTCCGGAAAGAAGGGAATATTTGTTGGATATTGTGAAGTCTCCAGGGCCTTCAGAATATACATTCCAGGATTCCATCACATGGAGATTAGTAGAGATGTAACATTTGACGAAGAAGCAGCTCTCAAGAGATCCAGAAAGTGCCAGCATGAAGAAGTATATGAAGAAGATGTACCTCCCAGAAATGTAGAAGTTACACTCTCTCCCGAAGATGAAACGCCAGAAGACCATGATATGCTAGAACCTCAAGAACCTCCCACTATGAATATGCCATGAAAGAGAAATCTTACTTGGGAAAGATAAATTATACAAGAAGCAAAGAAGTATGGAGCTCCAGAAGGCTCCACAAGAGTAATTAAGAAGCCAAAGCTATTTTCCAGTTATGTGGCTTTGATGTGTGATCTTGTAGATCAAGAACCTATCAGTTATGAAGAATCTATATAGAAGAAAGAATGGGTAGAAGCAATCACGAAAGAATACCAATCAATAATGAAGAATGATGTTTGGGATATAGTTCACAAACCAGAAGGAAAAAGTGTGGTATCTTCCAAGTGGAGCTACAAGATAAAGCATGCATCTAATGGAAGTATTGAGAAATACAAGGCAAGGTTTGTGGCTAGAGGATTCTCTCAGAAAGAGGGAATTGATTACGAAGAGACATTTGCTCCAGTAGAAAGGTACACTTCCATTAGAACCATCATGGCACTTGCATCCATGATGAAGTGGAGTCTACACCAGATGGATGTGAAGACAACTTTCCTGAATGGTTTGATTGAGGAAGAAGTGTACATAGAACAACCACAGGAATTTGAAGTTGAAGACAAATAGACTAACGTATGCAAGTTGAAGAAGGCTCTGTATGGATTGAAGCAAGCTCCTAGAGCGTGGTACGAAAGGATAGTAGATTTTTGACGAGCTTGGGACTTATCAAAAGTAAAGCTAACCCTAACCTTTACTTTAAGGTTATGGATGATGAAACTATCATACTATTGTTGTATTTGGATGATTTATTTATGACAGGAAATGAGAAACAGAATGTAGAGTGCAAGAAGAAGCTCGTTGAAGAATTTGAGATGAAAGACCTTGGATTGATGCACTATTTTCTAGGTCTGGAAGTATGGTAGAGCCCAGAAGGAATCTTTCTCAACCAGGGAAAGTATGTTGTGGAAATCCTAAAAAGTTTTGATATGTTGGAATGTAAATTCATGGCCACACCCATGGATACTAACCTGAAGTTGTTAGCTGATGAATCGTCAAAGTTAGTGGATGTGATTCAGTACAAACATATTACTGGGTCGTTGATGTATCTGATGAATACCAGGCCAGATATATGCTTTGCTGTGAACGCCCTGAGTCAATATCTAGTTGACCCTAGACGTGTTCACCTAGTAGCTGCAAAGCATGTGATGAGGTACCTAAAATGTACGATAGACTTTGGTCTATACTATGTTGGAGATCATGACTACAGATTGTATGGTTATACAGATGTAGATTGGGCTGGAAGTGTCTTAGACAGGAAGAGCACCTCAGGTGGATGTTATTGTCTGGGATCCGCCATGATCTCATGGTTTAGCAGGAAGCAGTCCAGTGTTGCTCACAGCATAGCTGAAGCAAAGTATATAGCAGCTTGTTCTGTTAGTTGTGAAGCCATATGGATTCAAAAATTGATGTCAGGTCCGTTTGACTTGGATTTGGATACCATGGTGATTCTCTGTGACAACCAGAGTTGTATAAAGATGACAGAGAACCCAATGTTCCATGACAAGTCAAAGCACATAGAAATCCAATATTTTTATGTACGGTATATGGTACATAAGGGAGCTATAAAGATCCAGTATGTGAACACTGATGAGCAAGTTGCTGATGTGTTGACTAAGCCTCTGTCTCGAGTGAAGTTTGAGTACTTCTGTGACAAGCTTGGTGTTGTTTGAAAGGACCTTCCTTGAAAGGAGGAGCAGTGATGATGATGTTGCAGTGGGATGGTATCATCCTTGGACATTAGTCCTAAAGCGATCCACAAACTTTTGTCTCCGTGATGTGGTTGGGATTGTATCATCCCTGGACATTAGCCCTAAAGTGATCCACAGACTTTTGTCTCCGTGATGTGGTTGGGATTGTATCATCCTTGGACATTAGTCCTAAAGTGATCCGTAGACTTTTGTCTCCGTGATGTGGTTGGGATTGTATCATCCCTGGACGTTAGTCCTAAAGTGATCCGCATAATTTTGTCTCCATGATGTGGTTGGGATTGTATCAGCCCTGGACATTAGTCCTAATGTGATACTCAGATTTTTGTCTCAGTGATGTGGTTAGGATTGCATCATCCTTAGACTTATGTCCTAAAGTGAGAGGGATTGATCATACCGTAATTGGATCATGTGTGTTGTAGGTTATGTTGTTGCAGATGATGTTGTTGTTGATCGAGATATCAAGTGTTGCTGTAGACGATCGAGTGATCGATTGCTGCAGAAGATGAAGACTCAGTGCTGTAGAAGATGATGCTCTAGTACTAAAGATGTTGAAGATGTTCCAGTTGCTAATGTTGTTGATGAAAAATTCTGCTGATTTATAGATGTATCACCTTGATGTTGTTGATGATGCTATCTCTCCTTGATCCTACATTTGATGTTGTTGTTGTCAGTAGAATACCGTTCTCGTTAAGGGGGAGTGTTGAAATATTGTAACTTCGAAGAATATTCTATTGTTTTTTATTATTGTAATTTATTCGGAGATGTTTTATTCCTCCGTCGGGATGTTATTATTGTATTTGGTCATCATAGAATCATGAGGTAAAACCTCCCTTGTAAGTTAGGTCGATGGAGCCCTCCAGAAAATAATATTATATTGTTTTGAGTCTTCCTAGGTAAGTCGGACCAGTTAAGTTTGTTGGGGCCGACCTAGTTAGTGAAAAAGTCAAGTGGAAGATAAAGTATAAATAAGAGTGATGTGCTCCTCATTTGGACACACACACTCACTTGTGTAATTCACATAGGAGAGAGAGAGAGAGAGAGAGAGAGAGAGAGAGAGAGAGAGAGAGATGCAAGGAGAAGGAGCACTTGTTTGGGGTTTTGTCTTTGTACTTTTTGATCATCTATATTGAGGAAGTTTTGCAGGGTTTTCTTCCCCTAGAGGGTTTCCCAGGATAAATCTGTGTCTATCTTGTGATTGTGTTTCTTTCAGTGATCCTGTATATGCTATTGTTGTGAAATTGAATTGAATACTAATGTTATCTATCTTATCATATTGAATATTAACATGTTTCTCAGGAACAATTTGCATTTTTTAAGAGAATACAGATACATGATGCCATTGGTACTGCACAAGAGGCAATGCATTCTGCAAAGACTAAAAAACTTCATGCAACCATTGTTAAGGTTGATCTTGCAAAGTCTTATGACATAGTCAACTAGTTATTCCTAAGACTGGTTCTTTTACAGGTAGAATTTAATCTTCAATTTGTTAATTGGGTTTTATCATGTGTTCAATTAGTCTCATTTGAAATTCATATTAATGGAACAAATTCCCCTTTTTTAGACCGTGTAGGGGATTGAGATAGGGACGCCCTTTGGATCCTTTACTCTTCATCTTGGTTCTGGAGGGTCTGAGTAGGGCCATTATTCAAGCTAGGTCAAATGTATAACTAAGAGGCATCAAGGTTGCAGGGACTATTTTTTATCATGCATCTACTTTTTGTAGATGATATACTCCTTTTCTCGGATGGATCTATAGAGATATAGCCAGGTTTGAAGCTATTTTGGATCTCTTTTCATATGCTTCAAGAATGATTGTAAATGATAGAGAATCTTTAGTAACAGTCATGAATCTGGTGCAGGATAATATAGACTGGATCCTCTCTCTTTTTTGCTTATGAAGTTGTGGACTCTCATGAAGGCCTCAAATATTTGGGGTTCATGCTAAAGCCTAATTATTATTTAAGAAGGGATTGCGTGTGGTTGATTAGAAAAATTGAGAACATATTATAAATGTGGTGCAATAAGTGGTTGACAAGAGGAGGAAGATTGATATTATCGAAATCTATTTTAGAAGCTCTACCTGTATATTGGACTTCTCTGGCACATGTACCTATGGGTACACTGGAACAAATTAGGAAAATGTGTTACAATTTCTTATGGAAAGGGAACTAAGTGGACAGAGTCTACTCATGGGTGGTATAGGACAAAATTGCTCCGCCTAAGGATCTAAGTGGATGGGGTTTGAAACACCCTACTTGTTTTGCAAAGGAACTTGTTTCCAAGGGGATATGGAGGATATTTAAGGTGAATGCCTATGGGTAAAAGTGGTTTACCATAAATATATATACCCACTTTGAATCGAATAATGGTTCACGACTCCTGATAAAGTGACTAGAAAGTTCTCCTCTATGTGGAGGGCTCTTGTAAATGCTTTTGAGGTTATCGGATCCTAGCTAATATAGAAAGTTGGGAATGGCAGAAAGATCCAACTGGGTCAAGACCCTTGGATTGGAAGTACAACTTCTCATAGCCTTCCTATACACACGATCAAATCTCTTAGGAATCAACGTATGTTGTTCATAAGTCAGATAGGTGTTGGCATTAATAATAACTTTTTTAATCAGATTTGGTTAAGGGTTGAGGATTTGGATTTCGAAGATGAAGATAGTCTCATTTGGAATCGATATATTAAAGAACTACAAGATTTCCATATTCAATTGGTGATAGGGAAGATGGACTGGACTGGTTTAGGAATGAAAATGGTGGCTCCTACAATCCAAGGCTGGGATACATAGTAACAAGAGAGGAAGAAGATCATCTTGAGCTTCCATGGTGGAATCTGGTGATTTGGAATATGAAATGTCCATTAAAAATGAAGTTGTTTTTGTGGTTGGTCTTACATAAAAGGGTGCATGTATGGGGAATTATGATTAAAAGATACTGGATTGGGCCTAGATGGTGCCCCCTATGCAAGAATGGTATTAAAAGCTTAGAGCATTTATTTATCACATTGCAAGGATGTGGGATCATGTTTATTCGATAAAAGGTGTTCATTTCATTTGGAATGGCTTGTATCTATAGGATGCCTTATTATCATGGATCAACAACAGGGCATACAAAGAATATCTATCTCTACATGTATTATTAATTTTGAGTGTGTGGATGGCGAGGAATAGGCCCATTTTCAATGATATTTTCATTGCTCAAAAAATTTATGCCAATAAATGTTTGGATACACTCAGTCTATTCCCATGGGTTAAAGGACCTCCAAAGAAAAGAAGGGTGGAGGAAGAAGAAGTTGACAGGTATGGTAGCTAGGCATATTTTGATGGGGCATCATAGGGCCAACCTGTCAAGGGAGGCGCATGAGGCATTGTTTTTCTGCTAGATATACACTAGATAAGGTTTGCAGCGGGATTAGGACAATGTACTAACAATACTGTAGAACTGTTGGCCTTAAAAATGACAATGTTGACTGCTCTATCCAAAGGTATCACGAAGTTATAGGTTTTTGGTGATTCCTAGCTGGCTGTGGACTGGATCCGATTGAAACGACCACCCAAGAATATTTATCTCCTTGATGTATATGAAGAACTAATTTGAATTGCAGGTAGATTTCCGTCCAATAGTTTTCAACACATTTTTCTGAGAAAGAAATACACACGATGACCAGTTGTCCAAACAAGGCCTCTAGGTGGTTGAGGCTATGTGGCATCACTGGGAAGAAATCAATGACAATATTATGGATCATGATCCAGGTCCATTCCCTGGTTGACTATTGACACTTATACCAGTTGTAAATGTTTACTTATGAAGGATTCCAACTGCTACATAAAGCTCATATATGTTCAACATAACAATTTTTGAATTTTAAAATGATTACAATCATATTTATAGATGCTTGTAGTTTCTTATTTTGGGGATTAGTGATCTCTACCTGCCTTTTGTGGTAAGTTGTAGGTTACTACAGTTATTAAATGCTTCACTTTGGTGATGTAATGTAAGTCAAGACTTTAATATTCTCTGAGCAATGTGTTTCATTACAATATTAATGAAATGCGGAATATTTTTCGTGGAAAAAAAAACATTAAGGGCTATCCTCAACCAACTTGCTTAAAGGAGTCCATGTCAATGAGCTCTTTGGAAGGCTTACGGAGTAAAACTTCTTCCGGGTCCTTGTGTGTTGTTGTGAAGTTGTCCTGGCAGTGGCTTCCTGATCTAGATTGAGTAATTTATCTATATCTTCCAACAATTTGTCTATCTAACCACCCTGCACTCTGACATTTCCCTCGACTTTGTTGGGCGTGTCCCAAGTAGCTACCATTTTGTTGAAACACAATTTTGAGCTGCGCAGTAGGAAAGTATGACATTGTTAAGTGCGCAGCTTACAGGGCATATTTAGTTGCGCAACTATACTGATGCGCAGGACCCGCGCAATAGCTAATTTTGGTAAGAAGATATAAGTAAAGGTCAGACGAGGAAGTGACCTATTTTGGTAAAGAGCCGGGCGAAGGCAAGAGAAAGCAACCTGTATGGAAGAGTGGTGGCAAGCAGTTGAGAAGATAGGCCACTACGCCGACGGTGACAGGCAGGAGGAAGAGGCAGAAAATGACAGGCCATGATGATGTTGTAACCGTTTTGAGGACTGCGGCTGTTAGAAGAGCGTGAGAGCCACAAGTGGCCCAGCAGGATGACCTGGATCAGGCAGAGCAAGCTGTCGATGGCGGCAGTCAGGCTGGTAGTTAGCCACGCCATGTTTTGTAAACCTAAGGGTTTTAACCTTCGGATTGTAAAGACATGACCTATTGTCACGTCCCCTTCCATTCAATTCGATGCCAGGAAGGAAACATGACCAACTTACCGGGCTTATTGGAAAACTCAGCCCCATTCAAATTTTATCTTGAGAAATGCATGGTTAAATAAAACTTGTGCATACATATTCATACTCAACAAGCACAATAGAATTAAACACTATCGATGCACATAGTTCATCATGCATTCAACATATAAACAACAGCCATTAATTAAGACATTACAGAACATAGAATTAACACAACTCAATTAATAAACACAGCGGAATAACCATAATAACATACACACAGAAGGAGATGCATCAACTTATTTCTTTCAGGCAGAATAGTGAAACAATCACAAAATAATCAATATCATTCTCATGCTATGCACAGGCTTCATGCCAACTAACTTAAGATAATCATTTCATCCAAGTAACATGACTAATTTAACATACAGGACAAACCACAGAATGAACATCATTCAAACCACAGAATGAACATCATTCAAACCACAGAGAATACTTATCTTGAAGATGAAATTGTCCAACAACTGGCTATGTGAGAGCAACGTTCCACCCAACCATAGATCTTTGTCTAGCTTGTATTCTTTCAGCTGAGAGATCACCCCCGAGTTGGGCTGTGTATCCACTAAGGAAGAACTAGACAGGGTCACTCACAACCATGGATTCACTCAAACGGTCATGCTAAGCCAGCACACAGCTGGGTTTATCAAGCATGCAATAAAGAAAGGATGATGATGCTAAGCTAGTGAGCTCAACCACAGAGCTACAGACATCTCAAGCTAAATTCAAGCAATTCAATCCTCTGTTCAAACATCCACACTTGGATTTCTCACCATTCTGTCAACAAATAACTCAATCCCGTCACTGGTTTTTTGGGCTATCAAAACTGGGTTTTTCAATGGATTTCAGGGTAGCTAATGCTCCCAAATTCGCCCCAAGGTCCATACCTATGGATATCCCATTGGATTTCACTGTCCAAAACCAATTCTGGGTGTTTATGGCTCTTCAAAACGTGGGTTCTTTCACAGTTGCAATTTATGTTTTTTCTCACTGCTGGGAATTCATTTTTGGATGGAAAATGATGTTGGGTTCTTACACAATGGGATGGGAATGAGGAAGAAGCAATCCCCATGAGGTAGAGTGACTTGTGGTACAAGAAAACAAATCCCATACTCTGCCATACGAATTTATGGGCTGCCCATGCTCCATTGAGGTCATGGACTGAATTCTTCAACAACTGCCTTAGAACATAAATAAATGTCATCAAGGAAAGTCAAATGGGTTCTCACAATGACATTTGGCAACACATGGTTCATATCCACAACCCCCTCATCACTCCCTAGTGGATACACATGTCCCCTTCTCATTCGTTGCTTCCATAGCCAGTTTTGGTATTTTATTACATGATGTTTATTTACCTCATTTTTACAATGTTCCATGGCTAAATAGCACATGGGTAACATAATATCTAATATTTGCGCTTTTTAAATAAAATTCGAGCTTCGACTAGCGGGGGCCTTGGCCTTGAGCTCCACGCTAGGAAAACATACATCACATGTATACAATATTTACATTAAAAGCTAATATATCCTAAGGGTTAAAATGGGGTATTATAATCCCCTCCCCCTTAGAATAACACCGTCCTCGATGTTCCAATACTTGGAATACATATACAATTTACACGTCCAAAATTTTCAAAACATTTTTGCAGACGTGCCTTGCATTCTATCATTTACTTTGAACTTTTGGGATCAAGTCTTTTGGCTTCCACAAGCTTTTCTTGCTGGTTCTGACCTTTCAGCTCATCCACAAGTCTGAAAACTTTATGGCTGCTACCATTCTGATGTTCTTTTGTTGGACACTTGCGGAGGCAATGATTCCCTCCACATTTCCAACATTTCACTGGCTGCTTCATCTTTACCTGCTCAATTTCCTTTGAGGCTTCATGTTTGGAACGTTTCTTAATGGACCGATTGGATGAATGCCTCTTCATTGACCCAATGTCTCCTCTACTGCTGATTGCTTTGAGAATGCTTTTTACCTCCCTTTGCAGACAACTAGAGTCCTGTAAAACCTTGTGCTTCATCTCATTCTGCCTCTTCTGTATCTTGAGCATCTCTCTGAGATTTTCTTGGGTCTTGGAAATTGTTTGAAGAAGACTTTCAGCCAATTCCAACAGCCTATGGTCTGCTGCCATGGTCACTGTGCGCAGCTGGTTCTCACTTTGCTTACAAGCAACACTTGCTTTGCAACAACTGCCACAAATTAGTTTCACTTTCCCACCTGTGAAATTCATCATTGTAATTCTGTTAGGCCAAGCATAATATAAACATTAAAATCAGTCAATTAATTGCTAATTAACATGTGTAGTCCATGCTTTATCCATGAGACTTTCATACTTTTCATGCTTTCCCAACAGGCACATGAGCTCATTCATGTCCATTCTTTCATAGGGAATTAACTACTTCAGCATTCGCAATTTATTTTAAGCAAATAAACACACTCTACTTTCAGCCTTACATGCATTCAACAATTTTCTGTTTTTATAAATGCATCAATAAAAACGAAAGAGAGAGCAGTAAGAGTTTTCTGCTCTTCATCTTGTTCCATTCTGAAACCCACACTACCACTGTGGTTTTCATGTTCCTAGCCTCTTTCAATTCCATGTGAATGCTCGACAAACCCTTCTTGGCTATGACACTTAGTGTCTATGGTCTTTTTCAGACCTCACAACCATGGAGTCCCTCCACATGGTTTGTCTACAACTCTTGGCTACTAGGACTCACACAGTTCCACTAGCCCCATCTTCCATTACTGCTCATGCTGAGTTCTTTAGGACGGTTACATGTCCACATGCATCCCTAGGATGCCTTCATAGTCCTTGCTTCCAACAATACCTACACTCAAATATTGAATCAATTCGCATGTTTAGTTTATTTTCATAGGATTTATCTTTAAACAAGAGTTTAGGGAATCATAACCAAATCATATACACATGTATATTCATATTAAATAAGTAAGAAGCTGCAAGATAACCAAATATTTATCTGTATTGGATGTCGTCACTTTATTCCAGGGATGATTTTAAGAACCCCCCCAAAATTTATATGTATAAAACATGGGCGAATCCCCCCGATATAGAGGAAAACTTGAAGGCGATTTTATCAATAATATAATATGTATATATATGTTTTTTGGCGAATCTTTCATTTTATTCTATAATGCTGTACAATCTTGGCGAATCTTTCACTAAATTATAAGATATTGTAAAATATTGACGAATATTTCACTTAATTATAAAAAATTGTAAAAACTTGGCGAATCTTTCACTGATTTATAAAATATAGTAAAAATTTGGCGAATCTTTTGCTAGTAAGACTCAAACTTTTGATTATGTAGATTACTAAGGTAGTGCAATATAAGAACATACACCGAAGCTCAACTCCGGACTCTCTTGACTCCTAGATTCTCGAATGAACAAGTGTATGAATGAGGAGATGATGGATTTATTTACACATTTCACAAGCAATATTTGATCACTCACAACTAGAAGGTGTCGACAAAACACGATTGCACTAAATAGATTCAGGGCAAGTAGGGACTGTACTTGTTATCTCATCCCTTAATAGTCCAATGGACATGTGGGGTCATGAATCTTGACAGGCCAACAAACTGATAGAATTAAGTGAATATCCTAGTAGCGGGCCACTTCCTTTATATAGAGCGATAGTTCTTGGACCAATTCCAAGCTTCCAACCAATCTTCTCACCAAAATTTCTTCACTTTGGCGTCGAATGGTAGGAGTTACATATTTGTCAATGAATACTTAAAATGGCTCAATCCACACAAATTTTCCTCGACAAGTGATAACTTCGCCCATCACTGTTTTAAAATGCCCCAACACTATAAAAGCATCCATAAATTGATAAATAACAACCCCATGCACTTCTAAATTCACCCAGTGATGAGAATAACGCCCCATGCACTTCTAAATTCATCTAGTAATGAGAAAAACACCCCAGACACTTCAATACTTGCCCCATGCACTTCAAAATTCTCCCAAAGATGATAAAATTCCCTAAGCACTTCAATATTTTCCTAGGCACTTCTAAATTCTCCCAAGGATGATAAAAACTCCCCATGCACTTCAATATTTTCCCCAAGCACTTCAAAATTCCCTTGAGGCACTTCAATACTTACCCCATGCACTTCTAAATTGACCCAATGATGATAGAAACGCACCATGCACTTCAATTCTTGCCTCAGCCACTTCAAAATTCTCCCAACGATGATAAAAACACCTACACTTCAATATTTTCCTCGGGCACTTCAAAATTCTCCCAACAAAGATAAAAACGCCCCCATCCACTTCCATGATTTCCCAGGCACTTCATTACTTGCCCTAAGCACTTCATTAATTTCCCTTAACACTTCAAAATTTGTCCAATGATGATAAAGATGCCCTATGCACTTCGATAGTTTCCCTAGGCAAGGGAGAAAAACACTTGACAATGATATAATCACCCAGGCAATCACAAAAATGCCTCGATCCACACAAATTTGCCCCGACAAGTGATAACTTTGGCCATCACTATTTTAAAACATCCCAACACTATAAAAACATTCATACATTGATCAATAACAACCCCAAGCACTTCTAAATTCACGCAATGAGGAGAAAAACAACCCATGCACTTCTAAATTCACCCGATGATGAGAAAAATGCCCCATGCACTTCTAAATTCACCTAATGACAAGAAAAACACCCTAGGCACTTCAATACTTGCCTCGGGCACGTAAAATTTTTCTGAAAGATGATAAAATTGCCCTAAGAACTTCAATATTTTCCCAGGCACTTCTAAATTCTCCCAAGGATGATAAAAACTCCCTATCCACTTCAATATTTTCCCAAAGCACTTCAAAATTCCCCCAAGTCACTTCAATACTTGCCACATGCACTTCTAAATTGACCCAATGATGATAAAAACACCCCATGCACTTCAATACTTGCCTCAACCACTTCAAAATTCTCCCAACGATGATAAAAACACCCATACACTTAAATATTTGCCTCGGGCAATTCAAAATTCTCGCATCAAAGATAAAAACGCCCCCATCCACTTCTAAATTCACCTAGTGATGAGAAAAATGCACCATGCACTTCTAAATCCACCTGGTGATGAGAAAAACAACTCAATGCACTTCAATACTTGCCACATGCACTTCTAAATTGACCCAATGATGATAAAAACACCCCATGCACTTCAATACTTGCCTCAACCACTTCAAAATTCTCCCCACGATGATAAAAACACCCATTCACTTCAATATTTGCCTCGGGCACTTCAAAATTCTCGCAACAAAGATAAAAACGCCCCCATGCACTTCTAAATTCACCTAGTGATGAGAAAAATGCACCATGCACTTCTATATCCACCTTGTGATGAGAAAAACACCCCAATGATGCACTTCTAAATTCACTCAAAGAGGAGAAAAACGCCCCAGGCACTTCAATACTTGCTCTGGGCACTTACACTTCAAAATTCTCCCATAGATGATAAAAATGACCTAAGCACTTCAGTATTTTCCGAGGCACTTCAAAATTCTCCCAAGGATGATAAAAACTCACCATGCACTTCAATATTTTCCCCAAGCACTTCAAAATTCCCCTAAGGCACTTCAATACTTGCCCCACGCACTTCTAAATTCACCCAGTGATGAGAAAAATGCCCTGCGCACTTCAATACTTTGCTCAACCACTTCAAAATTATCCCAACGACGATAAAAGCACCCATACACTTCAATATTTTCCCCAGCCACTTCAAAATTCTCACGGCGAAGATAAACACGCTCCCATCCACTTCCATGTTTGCCTAGGCACTTCATTACTTTCCCCAGGCACTTCAAAATTCGTCAAATGATGATAAATATTCCCTAGGCAAGGGAGAAAAACACCTGACAATGACATAATCACCCAGGCAATCACAAAAATGCCTCAATCCACACAAATTTACCTCGAAAGTTGATGACTTTGCCCATTAGTGTTTTAAAACGTCTCAACACTATAAAAGCATCCATACATTGATAAACAACAACTGCAGGCACTTCTAAATTCACCTAGTGATGAGAAAAAAGCCCCATGCACTTCTAAATTCAGCAAGTGACAAGAAAAACGCCCCATGCACTTCAATACTTGCCTCGTGCACTTCAAAATTCTCCGAAAGATGATAAAAATGCCCTAAGCACTTCAATATTTTCCCATGCACTTCAAAATTCTCCCAAGGATGATAAAAACTCCCCACACACTTCAATATTTTCCCCAAACACTTCAAAATTCCCCCAAGGCACTTCAATACTTGCCCCATGCACTTCTAAATTCACCCAGTGATGAGAAAAACACCTTGCACACTTCAATACTTTCCTCGACCATTTCAAAATTCTCCCAACGATGATAAAAACACCCATACACTTCAATATTTTCCCCAGGCACTTCAATACTCTCGTGTCGAAGATAAAAAACACCCCATTCACTTCCATGTTTGCCCAGGCACTTCATTACTTTCCCTAGACACTTCAAAATCCGTCCAATGATGATAAATATGCCCTAGGCACTTCAATACTTGCCCTAGGCAAGGGAGAAAAACACCTATATGAAATCCTAAACTATAAGTTCAACTCTAGAATTTCCATTGTAGTTAGATATTCAGTGGATGACATGAAGTAATCTGAGATCCTAAACACAAAAGTTCTACATCCAGTTGCAAACTTTTCATACTTCAATTGAAGTGCAGTAAAAATGACTTGCTTAGCAAATAAAATCACTCTAGTTAGAACCCAACAGTCTATTAGAGAATGCTAAAAGTCTATTAGAGAGATTTCTTATGGAAGCTTGCAAAGCAACCTCTACACCTATCAACTATATACTATTGACTTGCAAAGCAACATCTACACCTATCAACTATCTACTATTGACTAAGAGTCAATACTGACTAATGAGTTAGTGTATGCACAGTTTTTGGGTAGCTTGATCAATCTTACAACAACCATATCAGACTTGAGTTCTGTAGTCAACAATATTCAGATTTATGACAGCTCCAAAGGCTATGATTTAGGCCTCTTACAATATTGAATAGGTGTAAAATTTTGGCCAACTGACGACTTTGCATTTGTTTCTTAAACTAAGTAGGCTAGAAGTCTATTGGAAACATTTTGCATGGCAAATTGCAAGTCAACATCTATACCTATAGAAGTTGGGTTCAAATTATCAAACCTTGATTCAAAGCTGGCTAATGCGTCATTATACATACAATTGTTGAGCAGCTTGATTTCTCTTACAACAACCAAGTCAAACTTGAGGTTTACGATCAACAATATTTCTAGGATTATTACAACTCCAAAGGTTGAAAATTAGAGTACAGCGAAAAGGGTTTTGAAGTCCTTATGATTCCAACATGAAGTTTTCTTTGGAGCCTTTAGAGATTCTAATTCGTATGATTCTACATATGACTCTACTCTCTGTGAGTGTTGAGCAGCACTCAGTTGATGGATCCCTTGCATGCTTCTGCAACACTAGTGTCTTATTGTAGATTGGGTTGCTTAGGTTTCATAAAAAGTAGAAAGCTCTTATTTATGCTTCTCCAATTTCAACTACAATCTGCGCCATGAACTCATTGATTTTCCACTAGGAAGGAGAATTGCTGCGATATTGCTCCAAGTTCTATGAAAAAAAATTGCGAACTTCAATATAAATGATACTTCCTCTTAGGCTTCAAGTTGTTGATGAAACGATGTATACATCCTCTTCCTATTGTGCACTCATGCTTGCCAAGCAATCACAGTTTGTTGTTTTTATACACTAAGAAGTAATGTGCAAGAGTGCTTTGGATTTCTGAGACTTGCAACCTGTAGTACTTCACTTCAGATGAATTGAATTCTACAGATTTCTACCACCAAAGATCTAGATCTGTTGAATGGATTGGATCCGATATAATAAATAAATATGAACCTGTGCAACTTTAGTGCTACTCTGTGCAAATATTGAAACAGATTTAACAGCAAGGAATCGACAGGGATGAAAGTCTCATTGTCCGTGTTGAGATTTAACATTTTCCGGCAGTAATTCATTTTATGCTGTGGTCTTTCTCACCTACCATGATATGACATTGCTATGACTTGTCTTTTCCAATGAAACCACCTCTTAAAATGAAGTTGCAGTTCTTCATACTTCATCAACAAATTACAATGAATTTATCAATCATCACAAGTAGAAACTTATCCTGTACATTTATATTTTTCAATTTTTAATTTTTTTTACTCTATTTTATTTTGAACACAATGATGTAGACCATGCATAAAACTCTACATATGAATCAATGATGAGGACAATGAAAGAAATTAGGGATGGGATGAGGATTTCATGGAAGATGTTGAGATATTCATGGATCAATTTGAACAGCTATTTGGTCACATACTGCATGTAAATAAAAATTCAAATAGCTGTTTGGGAATAAAAAATCAATGGCTTAGTGAACTTTGGAGAAACATAATAGATCATAATATGCAACATATTTCCTTTCCAGGCATATCTTTCATGAATTCAATTCACAATCAAGCAATCAAAACCTAACCACTTTTTAATTGTATAATTGTGATGGGTCAGTCTCATACTTGAGAAGAAGCATTACATGAACCCTTCATCATTTGAATCTACAACTACAAGGATTTATCACTTCCATCTCAACGGATTTGTCAACCATGAAAGAAAATATGAGAACAACAGAAACAATTGCACCAAAACAAATGAAAAGGAATGCCATAAACCTAAAGATTACCCTTCTAGGTGCCACTTTGCTTCTATTGTATGTGGATCAACCACTCCAATGGAAAGAAACTCTTGCTTTGGAGTTTTTGGATTGAACAAGAATTTGATAGATGAAATGTATTTCTCCAGTCCAGTTAAATCTGTCGTCGGATCTCTAAACCTGCAATTTTAGAAATGAAAGTTAATAGGATAATCGTGAACTCACAACTAGTTTTTGCTCTAGCATAGCCTTAACAATAGAAATATGTTTCAAATGAACATTATCTTATAAACATAACACAAAGACTAGTACATCCATCCTACAAAAAATTGTCTTTAAGATACAGAACATGCTTCAATAAAAAAGAGCCATATTGATATTATGCATGACGTGGATCTTATGGATTTTTGCTAATGAGAATGATGGCTCATAAGACCTATATATAGATCTCTCAAATTTAGTATATTTTGTGATTGATACAAATAAAACCTAAGAGGGAAAGATATGATATAAGTAGATAATCTAAATCCACCAAGAAAAGTCCATTGGGGAGAACTTGTAAAACACATCATAGTCTCATACTAGAGCCACTCCAAAAACTTCAAAAATCACAAGTACAAAAACTTAATATCAACAATGTATAGAAGAAATGGCTCAACATCATATGGCTAACCAGAAGACAGGATCCTAGGTATCAATGAAGGCTCAGAAAATTATTCTATTGGATATATATATAATGAAGTTCCAAAGGGAGATTCTATTTGTGAGGCAAGAGGAAACATATAGGCTGATGAGAGAACATTTGAAACCATAGAACCAACAACTAGGGAATATATTCCAAGACAGTCTTAGCAAGGAGCTCAAGTGTTGCAAAGTGCTTATGGTATTGTTAGTGAGAACACATTATCTTTTCATGACACCATTCACATATCCCTTAGTGCTACAACAATTGAGACGATAGAAATTACTAATCAGAGAGTAATCTTTATTACAAGGAATCCTTCATCTCCTAAAAATTCCATTACTCAATATTGTTAAGATTCAATATGCTAAGATATAAAATAGCAGCATTACATTCCATTTCACAATAATAGCATATACAGGATCACTGAAGAAACAACAAGCATAGCATAAACACAAGAGACAGATATTTATCCTAGGAAACCCTCATGGGGTAGAAAACCCAGCAAAGCTTCCTCAATATAGATGACCAGCAATATACAAAGATGAAACCCTGAGACAATAGCAAACCTCTCCTCCACAAGTGTGCTATCCTCAAGTGAGTGAGTGTATCAAATGAGGAACACACCTCCTCTATTTATACACTACTCTGACATATCTTTTACACAAGTACACGTAGGCTCATATTTAACCAATGGGTTAAATACCCCACTGCAACTGACTGGGCTGACCCCTCTAGGGTGGTCTAATAACCCTTTGACCCACATAACACATACAGGGCCGACCCCCACTAGGGAAGTCTAATAACCCGAGTTACCACATTCCGACGGAGGAATAACCATCTCCGGATATACAATAAGATCTTCACGGAGGAATGAAACATCTCCGGAATAATAAAGTACAAATATAATATTCTTTGAAGTTACAATATCTCAACACTCCCCCTCAACGAGAAGGATATTATAACAGCATCTACATGAGCAAGGAGTCATCAACATCATACATGATACATCTATACATCATTGGAAGCTTTCTCAACATCATCAGTAACTCAAGCAGTTACTGGAATATCTTCAATACTGGAGCATCAACATCTTCAGTACTGAGTCTTTATCTTCTGCAGCACTCGAACAGCTACAACACCATCAACATCTGGATCCTCACGATCATCAGCATCGTCATCATATGATTATCAACAACAGAATCATCTCGATCTACAACATCTGGATCATCTCGATCTACAGCATCTGAATCATCTCGGTCTACAGCATCTGGATCATCATGATCTACATCATCTGGATCATCTGTATTAGTATCCACACCAATACATCTATCATCAAAACATGTATTCTTACTAATACATATATCATCAAAAACATGTACTCTCACTGATACATCTATTATCAAAAGCATGTATTCTCACTAATACATCTATCATCAAAAGCATGTATTCTCACTAATACATCTATCATCAAAAGCATGTATTCTCACTATCATCAATAGCATGTATTCTCACTAATACATCCATCATCAAAAGCATGTATTCTCACTAATACATCTATCATCAAAAGCATGTATTCTCACTAATACATAGCAGCATATCCTGCAACACACACGATCATATTACAGGATGATCAATCCCGCTATCTTTAGGACATAGGTCCATGGATGATACAATCCAGTCATGTACCTTTTGAACCGAAGTTCAGGGACGATCCAGTCCTATCATGTACCTTTTGAACTGAAGTCCAGGGACGATCCAGTCCTAACATGTACCTTTTGAACCGAAGTCCAGGGACGATCCAGTCCTATCAATTCTCGGAGACCTCATGTCTACGACTCAGTTCACAGGACCAAAGTCCAAGGATGATCCAATCCTTACCGTTCATTTAGGACCGCGTCCAAGGATGACTTAATCCTCAACCGTACATTTAGGACCATGTCCAAGGATGACTTAATCCTCAACCGTACATTTAGGACCACGTCCAAGGATGACTTAATCCTCCACCGTACATTTAGGACCACGTCCAAGGATGACTTAATCCTTAACCGTACATTTAGGACCACGTCCAAGGATGACTTAATCCTCAATCGTACATTTAGGACCACGCCCAAGGATGACTTAATCCTTCACCGTACATTTAGGACCACGTCCAAGGATGACTTAATCCTCAACCGTACATTTAGGACCACGTCCAAGGATGACTTAATCCTCAACCGTACATTTAGGACCTACGTTCAAGGATGACTTAATCCTCAACCGTACATTTAAGACCTACGTCCAAGGATGATTTAATCCTCAACCGTCCATTTAGGACCACGTCCAAGGATGACTTAATCCTTCACCGTACATTTAGGACCACGTCCAAGGATGACTTAATCCTCAACCGTACATTTAGGACCTACGTCCAAGGATGACTTAATCCTCCACCGTACATTTAGGACCACGTCCAAGGATGACTTAATCCTCAACCGTACATTTAGGACCACGTCCAAGGATGACTTAATCCTCCACCGTACATTTAGGACCACGTCCAAGGATGACTTAATCCTCAACCGTACATTTAGGACTATGTCCAAGGATGACTTAATCCTCAACCGTACATTTAGGACCTACATCCAAGGATGACTTAATCCTCAACCGTCCACCAAGGACTTCATTCTCGAAGACATACATCTACGGCTCTTCTTTAGGACTGAAGTCCAGGGATGATCCAATCCCCTCACATGTTCACCAAAAAATTCATTCTCGAAGACATACGTCTACGACTCTTCTTTAGGACTGAAGTCCAGGGATGATCCAATCCCCTCACATGTTCACCAAGAACTTCATTCTCGAAGACATACGTCTATGGCTCTTCTTTAGGACTGAAGTCCAGGGATGATCCAATCCCCTCACATGTTCACCAAGAACTTCATTCTCGAAGACATACGTCTACGGCTCTTCTTTAGGACTGAAGTCCAGGGATGATCCAATCCCCTCACATGTTCACCAAGAACTTCATTCTCGAAGACATACATCTACGGTTCTTCTTTAGGACTGAAGTCCAGGGATGATCCAATCCCCTCACATGTTCACCAAAAAATTCATTCTCGAAGACATACATCTACGACTCTCTTGAGGATGATGCAATCCTATCATGTCCACCAAGGACTTCATTATCGAAGACATACGTCTACGGCTCTCTTTAGAACATATGTTCAAGGATGATGCAATCCCCTTGTCACCTTTGACCCTGTCTAAGGACCATCCACCAACCTCTCTGTCGGCATCACTAATATAGGTATCTTCATCATCGACCTCACTATCGATGCAGGAAATCTCATCATGAGTTATCACATCACTCCCCCTTTCGAGGAGGGTCCTTCTGAACTATATTAAGTTTGTCTCGGAAAACTTTATTTGAGGTAGAGGTTTGGTTAGTACATCGGATCGGTTGAAGTTTGGTTAGTACATTGGTAACTTGTTACAAATTCAAACTTTTGGTTCCTTTCTGCACCATATCTTGGAACACTAGATTCTCTGCCATCTTGATACAACTCTGTTTGTCACATAGGATCATAGTTGGGTCTATCTCTAAGTCAAACAATCCTGAAGCCATACTGTTTCATAACTTAGCAGAGCAAGAAGCCATATATTCTGCTTGTGCTAAGAGCCACACTATATTGCTTCCTTCTAAACCATGAGATCATGGCTGATCCCAGACAGTAACATCCTCTCGATCTGCTCTTCCTGTCTGATACAATTTCTGCCCAATCAACATCTGTGTAGCCATCTGAAGTCATGATCTCTAAGATAACATAGATCAAAATCTATCGTATCCTTTAGGTATTTCAACACATGCTTTGCAACTAACAGGTGAACACATCTGGTTTTCCACTAGATACTGACACAAGGTGTTCATAGCAAAGCATATATCTGACCTAGTATTTGTTAGACACATCAATAACTCAATATTTTGTCTGTACAGAGTTCTATCCACTAACTCTGATGAGTCATCTGATAACAACTTCAAGAGTGGCCATTCCAACACATCAAGTCCTTTTAATATTTTTCAGCATGCTTTCCCTGGTTGAGAAATATTCCTTCTGAGCCTTGCCATACTTCCATACCTAGGAAGTAATACATTAATCTGAGATCTTTCATTTTCTTTTATGCAGCCATCTATCTGTGCCATCTCCCGTTAGATGGGTCTACTGATATGAACCTCAACATCATTTGAACTCTGAGGTGAGTTCTTTATTGCATCCATGTCATCTGTGTATAGAAACCATATTCAACCTTGTAGCAAAGGTTGAGATCCACATCACCCAAGGTGATCATTAAGCTCATCAATTGATTATCGATCCTGGGAATCCATACAAAACCTGATTCACATTTCTTCTTTAATTACACCATTAAGAGAATGGTCTTATCTAGCCACTTGGAGCAAACATTTCATCATGATTCTCTTCCTCTTTCTAAGAGAATCTTCTAGCCGTGAGCCTTCTATAGCATGTTTGATTTGTAAATCCTTTTGTTGAACATCCATCGCTTGTTCAGTGTTCATCATTCATCATGATGTTTCCTACAAATCAAAATTAAGTACATGATTAGTAATACTTCATAATCGTCAAATCATGATAACCTATTATGCATACAGATATCATTTACATAGTTATGCAACTTATTTTTACCAATACTTTGGCACAACACTTTCCCATATCCTGTATGCATACAGTGGCTATCTAGATGCCTTCCATCTCTACCAGAACATACTGTCGAGAGTGTGCACAGCTCTAAGCATGTCAGCAAAGAGGTTTCATTCTAGACAAGCAACAATGGAATGTTTGTCCAAATTACCAATCATATGCATATTAGTAGTATACTGTTCAATGCTCTATGAATGTTTACACTCAGCATCATATATTCTATGCATACAACCCATTACAGTGAATATCATTTACTATTTCAAATAACAACTCAAATACTTATCTTTTATGTTTGTGTGGTTGCCTCCCACTTGATCTTCTGTATGTCTTTTGAACTTCTATTCATTCTGTACCACTGTGCATGCTCAAGTGTGCACTAGTGTCATCCTCATGATCTCATACACAAACATACATTCATTAGTATATTCTCAAAACATTCTAATTCTAAATAATCTTGAATATGTATAGTCATGATTATAGATAATATTCAAGGTTTCAGGGAAGTCTTCTTTTACTCATGCATATTCTTGTTTGATCTAGTTAGTTAAATAATCAACCAAGATAAGAGACATAATATGCATAAACCCTTGATTACTAACTTTATGAATAAGCATAACCAATCATACCAAGTACACTTATATAAGGGATCCTAACATGACATAGGAAAACATACCTGGATTAGTATACCTGCTTAGTTATGTACAACATACCTAAACAATCTCTTCAATGATTTAAAGATCCTGAGCTAGAACTTGCATGTCTCATAGGTTAAGCATAATATAACAAAGTCATACATACCTCGTAAGTAGAACAAAGATTATGGATGAGTCTTTGTCTTCATGATGTCATGGTCATGGAGCTTGATTTGTCTTTTGTGATGTACCTGTATCTTGTTAGCAGACAACATCAACCTCACACAACACCATAATGCATTAGTACAATCATATAGCCCTAATCAATGAATGTCTTCGATCATTCACATGCACTCATACTGTTACTAGGGTGATAAGACAATTCTAACGTTAATCAAGATTGTACTAATAGATAACATGAAGACAAACACATTATGAACTTAATCAATAATTAGATTTCAAGACATACCTGAACCTCCTTAAGTCATACCTGTTGAGACTACTTGTAGTCTTCTTATGTAAGGCCTTAGCCTCAACTCCCCCTGAAACTTGATCTGGAGCTTGATTAGGGTTTTCTAGAGAAACCCTAAAAATTCAATCTTTGACTTTCACACTTCCTAATGAATGGAAGGATGTGTCTTGCTGAGCTGATCAAACTAACATACTTCAATTTTGAAATCTCCAAAATTTGACCCCTCAAAATTGCCTTTGAAACTTCTGGATCTTCTTGACAGGATCCCGAACTAGGGTTTGATGAAGCCCACCCTTCTGCTCAATCAAAAGGTTTGATCCAAGGCTCTAAACTCTTATTTTTCTAAGGAGCTTCCAGCCGTGGTTACAGACTTAAAAAATTCCAACTTTTGCTGAAGCCCTAAATTCCGGAAGCCATGAATAAAGGTGCTCCAAAAATAATTCTGTTTTGACAGAAATATGTACCTGATTGTTTCTGCTATAACTCCAAAATTTTCGCTCCAAAGGGTCTGAAAACTTTTTCTGCAGTAGCCTGACCTGTCATATTTCCATCCTGATAGGTCTGACCTCAATTGGATTTTCTGAGAGAGAGTTATGCCAAATGTCGCAACGTGACCTGTTTTGGGATAATATAGGAGAGCGAACTTGTACGGCGTGCCACATGTCACTGTTTGAACTTCGGCCTCTGAAAACTTTTCCTAAGATAGCTCGCCCTGTTGTCTTTCCATCCTGACAGGTCTGACCTCAATTAGACTCTCTAAGAGAGAGTTATGCCAAGTGTCGCAACATGACCTGTTTATGGGATAAAACAGGAGAGAGAACTTGTACGGCATGCCACGTGTCATTGGTTCCGCTTCGGCCTCTGAAAACGTTTCTTGAGATAGTATAGTCTGTGTACTACCTTTAACTTTTTACGAAATTTCATTTGGAGCTTCCTAGCCCAAGTTATGAACTTTTTTCCTAGGTCACCTGATTTTGACTGAGATCTGGAAGAGGTAGAAACCCTAACTTGTACTGATCATAACTTACAAAGTACAACGAATCTAAGGGCGCCCTTTGGACACAAAATACCTGGAGATGTTATCTACGACCTGCAAAGGTTTCAGATCCTGAACCTTCGCCAAAATGGATTTATAGCGAAATTTCCACGATGACTAGTTTTTGCTATGTAAAACCCTAACCTTCAAATTGTCGTAAGTGAAGCAAGTGTCGTAAGTGCCATACCTTGCCTTCCTTCAGGTTAGCTCTGATACCATGTTAAGATTCAATATGCTAAGACAAAAAATAGCAGCATTACATTCCATTTCACAATAATAGCATATACAGGATCATTGAAGAAACAACAAGCATAGCATAAACACAAGAGACAGAGATTTATCCTGGGAAACCCTCATGGGGTAGAAAACCCAGCAAAGCTTCCTCAATATAGATGACCAGCAATATACAAAGATGAAACCCTGAGACAATAGCAGACCTCTCCTCCACAAGTGTGCTATCATCAAGTGAGTGAGTGTATCAAATGAGGAACACACCTCCTCTATTTATACGCTACTCTGACATATCTTTTACACAAGTACACATAGGCTCGTATTTAACCAATGGGTTAAATACCCCACTACAACTGACTGGGCTGATCCCTCTAGGGTGGTCTAATGACCCTTTGACCCACATAACACATACAGGGCCGACCCCCACTAGGGAAGTCTAATAACCCGACTTACCACATTCCGACGGAGGAATAACCATCTCCGGATATACAATAAGATCTTCACTGAGGAATGAAACATCTCCGGAATAATAAAGTACAAATATAATATTCTTTGAAGTTACAATATCTCAACAAATATGACTCCACAATTTTGATTGCAAACATGAAACTCGTTGATATTCATCTTATATGTCTATGCATGATTTTAGTGCCCAATACTTAAAAAGTTAAATATCCAATCACTGAATATATAAACCCTGATGGAAACCCAATTTTAAAGGTTCAAAAAACAGTGGCAGAGGTCCCAATATTGACCAAACACATTTGAATCTATCAAGTAGACCTGCACGACCAAACACATTTGAATCTATCAAGTAGACCTGCACTATCTTCTAACTGCAGTTAAAAAGCGTAGAACCTGCATATGCATTGTTTATGGAGGACATATTCACTTGTATCTTGACTAATCATTATATCCTCATCTAATATTATTATTATTAGCAGAGTCTGGGCATGTACCAATTCACTAACATGAATGAAAAAAATCCATTTATTCAATAGGCATGGCAAAACGACGTACCAATAAACCCTTTATCCAGTGAATTCACATCAAGCTAAATAGCCATTAGCTATAAACTCTATAATATGAAACAAAAAACCTGGAAACTCTCTAGTAGGGAAAAACAACCAATGCACTCACTCAGATACAACTAATATCAAACAATCCATGGAAAAACAATGTGTCTATTAGTGTGTGTTTTAGAGTTACATTGGCAAATTAATATCCATACATACAAGTATGAAAACACTTGGGATAAAATATAGACAATAGGATAATAATTCTGGGCACATTCAAAACTACTTGCACCAGTAAAATAGACCCTTCATGAAGTTTCAAGTAGATCAAATCGACAATTCTGGGCACTCAAAACAGTCGTTAATAGGCAGGAGCAACAATATTAGGACATTTAGGGCACCCATTAGCATGAATAAATGATGAAGGTAATATCTGGGCAGTGAAACAACCTCCAACAACCATCCAATAGTGATATTTATTTGATGAATTAAATGTGCAACGAGTATCTTTGACCATTCCCTAAAAATTCACTCCAACATAACTGCAATAGGATTTTAGGCCTGAAGGGGTATCTTACTAAATTCTAAGATTATTTTCCTTGTTGTTCCAGCTTAGTGACCCAAATGGCTTATTGTTCATGGATCAATTTGAACAGTATTTTTATTCACATTTTTCCCAAATTCAGAAACATCTTGTATTCGATCATTTTAGCCTAAAATAATGATATTTAAATTATGTGTTGGATCAATTTTGCCTCAAACTAATGATATTTAACCTAAAATTACAACAATGTTGCTTGGAATCTAGAATTGTAAGAAACTACCTTGAACTAGTTTTACACTAGGATTGCCACAAACTGCTCCTATGATAATATAGCCTTTGTTGAGGAGTTTTTTGAAAAGCCACGAGGCAATTAATACCCCTACTCCAGTCACACAAATTATTTTCTCTGATCTCATGCTTTATTTTAGGATGCATTTTGGAGCAAGCAATGATTAGTAAATGGCTATGTTGGGCTTCTTGTTATATTATTTTTAACCCTAAAAGGTTTAAAAATTATTATTTTACTGTGAAGAAGATTTCATGCCCGGGTGCCACTCTCAGTCTTGGATTTTTCAATTCTTGTAGGGTTCGGTTTGCACCATCATTCTGTTGGAGCCTTCGATCTCCTTGTTGTTTTTCTCTTGGAGTTTAGCCACTTTTCGCCTAATCTTAACTGTCTTCTCAAATAAATTCTCATAGATAAGAAAATCAGTAATAAAAAGGGGCCTTAAATCAACATGAAATGCAATTATGAGAAATTCTATAAGCACAAACAACCCTAAAATCAGGTCTGGGCCATGTTTTCATGAAGGTTGTGAATGAAAATGCTATTATGGCAATAAATAACCCTCAAATAGCCTGAAAACAACAATACATTCATATTTATTGGCAGTATGGGAACTTCTTAGATGAATTTGGCTTTTTTTAAGTGAACTGCAATTCTGGGCTCCTCTCAGCCCTCATACAACCTTTGTTTTCAAATTTGGGTGGCACTTTGAGTCATAGTTGCAGTAAAACACATTTTCTAGCACTTTTGAGCATTTATTGGAAATTCTAGGCATGGTGCAGCCTCTTACAAATAAAAAAGGTCAAATATGGGCATGGCTTAGGGTCAAAACAACCCTAAAGGATAAAACTGTGATAGAAAACAACAAAACGAAGCTTTGTTAAGTTCTGGGTGGTTTTTGAAGCGTGTAAAACAGTCTTAAGGAGGTTCTGATCATGCATTTGACTGGAATAAGTAATAAACTAGCAGATTCAAGTCAATGTTCAACGTTAAAGGAAGCACCAGAAGGCCACACCTTTCTTGCATTCCTCTCCTCACGTGTAGAACAAATCGTTGGCCTTTGGAGTAGTATTTACATGCCCTAGCTAGTCTTTATAGTGAAAGATTCGCCAAGTTATCATTGGGTATGAAAGAGAGTTTTAAACCCCAAAGAGTAGATTATCCAAAACCCCTGGTTCTATAGCACTTAGGGAAATTCCACTAGCCAAAAATCTTTGGATCAATAGCTGGAAAATTCACATTTCAAAACCCTAGGTCGATGGTCCTTGAGGTAATGCCAGTATCCAAAAATCATAGATTAAGAAACCATTTGCTGTTATCCAGACATCTAGTTCTATGAAATTGAAAACAAAACTAACCTCTTAGCCTCAGTGAAGATTGTAAACCCCAAGAAACTTTGAACAACTGCAAAAGCCACTGTCAAAAACTCAAGCTTTGTCGAATGCAGAGATCTAATGATTTTTCATGTGGTTTTTACTGGCTCTTGCCCCCTTATATAGCGACTTCGACATTCTAGAACCTTCATCTCAGTATGGACCAATTCAAGGTTAAAATCATCTTTACCCAACAAAATTTAGTGGTTGAAACCTCAATTCAAACCCCTGTTAACCAAAATCGAGACCTTCATCTCAGTATGGACCAATTCAAGGTTAAAATCATCTTTACCCAACAAAATTTAGTGGTTGAAACCTCAATTCAAACCCCCGTTAACCAAAATCAAGGGGAGTTTCAGTTGGGGCGATTTGAAAATTTGAAATGAGATTTTCATAAAAAATCTCAACGCTGGGCCGCCATTTCTGAAAACGTGGGGTGAACCAACTGCTCGTGGGAATCATCACCAAAATCTTCGAACCAACTTACCAACTCAGAACTGATTGCGGCCTCGGTTGCTGGCTGGGCGAACCAACGGTTCGCGGCCTCCATTACCCTAAATGGTGGGCGAACCAACTCTTCTGGGCATCCATTACCCGAATTTCTGGGCGAATTCACCATTTCGAGATTAGTTCACTGGGCTACATAAATTTTTCCTCTTTCGCGACATTGGCTATTCGATTTCTTTTGACTATGGGTTAAATAAATATGGGGCTAATATGTTAAATTTAAAAAAACTCATTTCATATTAAAAATTTGCCCAGGGTTTCTTGGTGACCCCTATAATTTCGTCCCTAAAATTTTCCCTGCTTTATTCCATAGGCCCGTCCTTCTTTGCTTTACAAGCCTTGGATTGCCTATGGACTTGGATGTTTGGCCAGCGCGTAGGCTTCCCCACAACATCAAATTGTCTTGTATGTTTGGCTAGCACGTAGGCTGCTCCACAAAATCAAATAGTCTTGTATGTTTAGCCAGCACACAGGCTGCTCCACAACATCAAATAGTCTTGTATGTTTTCCCAGCATGCAGGCTGCTCCACAACATCAAATAGTTAATGCTCAACCAGTCACTCTCTGGATTTACCAAACAATTTATAGTTCTTTCAGGGTCCTTGCTTCCTATATTATGCGTTTCCAACCAAGAAACAATAGTGTATCAACTTAGCTGTTAGAAGACTTATACCTAAAATCTTTATTATTCCAAACAAGAAATAAATGGAAATGAATACTTATCTGTATTATGCGTTTCCTCTCTGGTCCACAGGGTCCTGCTTTTACTTTATAAGCTTTGGGATCCTCCTGTGGACTGGGATGTTTGGCCAACACGTAGGTTGCTCCAAAACATCAAATAATTAATGCCCTACCAGTACGCATTCACGCAGACTGGATTTACCAAGCATTTGGTGGTGCTCAGTCAGTCCCATACGTGGTTGGCCCTCTCCATTGCCGAGCCAGCACATCCGTCTGGGTCATCGGCCAATGGAAGGTAACTGCGCCACTGACCATTATATGTAAAGGCTCTACTACTCTGCCTTAGGCTTGCATCAGCCTTTCAAATGTGTCACAATCCTTCAATGCGCATAACAATTCGTCACCCACATAAGGGTGGTAATCCTTCTCTTGTGCAAACCGACAGTTGCCTTTAGGAACTCTTTAGGTGACTTTCTTAACTGCAGGCTATCATGGCCCCATGATACCCACTTACACTACACAAGGGTTACCACTGCTCATACAGTCCTATTGAGTACCCTTTTCTTCACTTTTCCCTTTAATGTGCAGCACCAAATTTCATATGTATAAGCTATCAACACAAAATGGATAAGCAAGCTCATTAGTATTGGTGCTCTAAAACTGTAAACATATTTCATAACATTCACTACCCAACATTGAAACACCAGGAATGCATCCATTCCCTTAGGGTGTAGTCAATATTGGCATCCCTAACATAACTCAGCACCAGAAAGGTGTGCACTCCTCACTGATGTGAACTATGTAGGTCCTAATTATATTCAAGCAATCTGCCATAATGGAAATAAAATCAGAACAGGCTCTGCATATTTAATCTAACAATTAAACATGCATATTCTTAGCTAGGGTCATAGAACACTTATCCATTTGCAGATGTAGTCTTTCTTTATTAATGAGGAATGGGGGCTCCTTCTCTGAGTTGGTAGTCCCTCGGTTTTCCATCCCAACTCCTTTTAATGTTACATAACCCTCATATTTCTTACTGACATAATCTTTACCATTCCACTCATATTGTTTACCAATCATGCAGTGTAGGTGAGACATTAATAATGTCTAATGGTGTTTCACCCGAAACCCATTTCCAAATCATGGAATCCCTTCCCATGAAGTTTGGCTTCTGCAGGCCCTCTCTCATGGTCTTCATGTAATGTGTTTTCCTGACACACTTATTAAATAGCCAAACAGTCATCAACATTCAACAATACAATTCAAATCTGACTGTTCCATAACCAATCCATGGCACTAATAATTAAATTCAATAACAATTTGCAACTCTTTCTACTACAAAAATTGATTTTCTTAGCCATGAGGCTATCCTCATATTGCTTGGCTCTTGTAAGTGGCACCATTTTGTCCATTATGGATTTATGTTTGCTACCATACATGGACATCCACCTACAACATGTCCTCCTGACACAATTTTACATAAGCCAAACAGTGATTAGTACTTATAAGCAAATTTTCAAATCTGAAATCTACAAATTTGTTTTCCTACAGAAATTAGATTTGCAACCATGAGATTATTCTCATAAACTTAAATCAGACAATTTTCAGATTTGTTTCATGCATAAGTTACAGCCATGAGAACCTTCTCATAACCTTTGGCTTCTGCATATGGTAGATCCCGGTCTTTACTATGGACTTATCATTATTGCCATATGCCAGACTTTTCTACCTGAAATCTGAACTTCAATCAGCCAAACACTTGTAAGTCTCTATGCATATAATATTTCATTGCTGCAACAGTCATTGAAGCATTTTTTAGAATTATAACATTCCATAATTCAAACACTTCCAGCTGTTAACATATCAATATCACCAAAACTCATTTACTTCACGTGCATCATTATCATACTAAAATTGCAAGGTACAGTCACATCATTTACGCAATCAACTTAAAGCTTTTAAATGCTCATTAATTCATAGCCATATCATTTATACAACTCTATCCGTCCAACAGAGCACTTTGGAAGCCTGTCAATCATGACTACCTTCATGCAATTCTTCCCCTACATTCATAGAAGCTCATGAAATGATCTCAGAATTATCATTAATTCATCATTTCATCTATTGCTCAATTGTAATGAAACATATACATATATCACAATCATGCATGCACACAATACATCTCCTCAGGTGTAGCTACCCACATGCATGCATATTCACAACATTTACTCAAGTTTTTCATATGCATTCACTCAATGCTTAACTATAAGATTTATAAAATCTCTTAATGCACATCCACTCAATGCCACTTTGCATTGTTTCATGAGTACTATGCATTCAAGCATATTATGACTTAATCATGAATATCTCATATAACATGCATTACCATAATCAGGACCACCGGTCCTCACTTGCTTTGGTTAAACTCACAATCGACATGATATAATTTCATATGAATGCATTGAGATTTATAAGCAATTATAGGGTGTAAGGATCATTACCTTCACTTACCCACACCTCACCATACTCTGAGGTTAACATCCCATTCGGGCACTCAATACCACATGCAAACCAAATCAACATAGTTCAAACATAGTCGAAGGGATCTTACCAAATCCTCTTTCAACATTCATGCAATTATGCATCAATAACCATTACCTGCATGGTTGTCATTAACATCACTTGATGTTACCTGATTGGTTGGCCCCTTACCAAGGCTACACAGTCCTTTTTCCAACCTCATGATCACAGATTTGTTGCACCATCCTTTCTTCATAAGGTTGTTGGCTTCATGCAACAACATCATCAACATCTTTAGCCATGCTTCTGTTGTCTTTGGTCCTATAACCAAAACCAACACCAATAGTGATTATCAACCACAATATTTACCATTAGTGGTTCATTGCATATGTGAAATCTCACTACTTTTACCAATATGTAATGTCATATGCATGCAAAACATATACTCATGCATTGTGCAATGCATCTTCATGCCACTCATCTAATCTCTTGCATTTTCAACATTCTCATGCCATAATTTTATGCACATAAAGCTTATAAAATATAAATGCGGTTAGCAAGACAGGGGTTAAGGAATTCTCCCTTTCCAATCCCTCATCTTTGCATGAACTTCATCTTCCACATCATAGCTGGTTCGATTTCATCGTCTCTGCTACTTTTTAGGCATGCAATTCTAGAAATTGCCCGTATTAACAACAATTGTCCAAAACAATCACTGACACTTTTATGCTCTAAATATATATGATGTATGATAACCTCCTTTAAATTTTGATTATGCACCACTGTTCCCTGTTGGATAAGCTTTCCAATGCCTAACCACTTGCTCCATTTCGATATTGGGTGTGGAAATTGCATCACTTCAAAAATGACAACTTTCACCATAATTCTGCACATTTTTACACAGTTGTATTTTGGTATGGGATGCCAACTTCATCCACCTGTGGAAGAAAATCTATGAAGAATCACAATTTTTTTTTTACCGAGCGAAGTTAGCTCATATAACAAGAAACAGTCAACAACTCGCGGATCTCTGTTCCGATGCACCATTCATCTTTTATAAAATTTAGGGTTTGACTACTTTCCACTTTTCACATTTTTCCAAAATTCCAAATTTTGGGCCAAAAATGGCTATTTCCCAAAACGTGGCCCGGAATAGTGCTTTTTGGCGTTCTTGTACATCTCAACTCCACATCCTTTGGAGTTTGGCTCCAAAACTCCAACTTAACACCGTGCCTGCTCCATATCAATTTCGGCTCAATCCGACCTTTTGTCAAGCGTCGGGACATCGATTTATAAAAGCCATTAATCTCAAATTTATGCCCAATTTGAGAATAACGAGCTCGGGATCCTCATTGGTCCATTCATGGCCTCAGAATGCCACTAAACTCATCCAATTTTGATCTTGCATGCTCCTGCAATCCAAAAATCAATTTTCGGGCTTTTTTTTTTCTCGCACCACACAGGGCGCAACCCGAAACCCGAAATGCAGGATCCCGATTGCGGAAACCAAAACGCAACTTTCCAAACTTATGCATCCCCGCAACCCGCAACCCGAAATGCGGGATCAGAATTGTGGAAACCGGAACACAACTTTTCAAACTTCTGCGTCCCCGCAACCCGCAACCCGAAACTCGAAATGCGGGATCGAGATTGCGGAAACCAAAACGCAACTTTTCAAACTTCTACATCCCCGCAACCCGCAACACGAAATGCGGGATCGGGATTGTGGAAACTGGAACGCATCTTTTCAAACTTCTGCGTACCCGCAACCCGAAACCCGAAATGCGGGATCGGGATTGCGGAAACCAGAATGCAACTTTTCAAACTTATGCTTCTCCACAACCCGCAACCCGACATCCCGAAAGCTGAAATTGCGGGTTCGGGATTTCGGAAATCCAGAACACAATTTTCAAAATTCATGTTCCCAAAACCCGAAACTCGTGGAACATCTTCGTCCCTGCAACTTCCGGGGTTCATAACTCCTTCGTCCCTTGGCCAAATGAGGCAAGTTTGGTACCGTTGGAAAGCGCTTGGAGAGATATATGCACCTGTGTGATCCTCTTCCACACCTAAGAAATATGACCCTGCCATATTTCCAATAAAAAATGCCGCCCCAACTTCACCAATACTGCGTTAAAACATTCTGTCACTTGCCTGTAACTCAAAGTTTTGGCCCAAGCAGCTGCAGTGCTGCAAGATGGGCTCTGATACCACTTTGTCACGTCCCCTTCCATTCAATTCGATGTCAGGAAGGAAACATGACCAACTTACTGGGCTTATTGGAAAACTCAGCCCCATTCAAATGTTATCTTGATAAATGCATGGTTAAATAAAACTTGTGCATAGATATTCATACTCAACAAGCACAGCGAAATTAAACACTATAGATGCACATAGTTCATCATGCATTCAATATATAAACAACAACCATTACTTAAGACATTACAGAACATAGAATTAACACAACTCAATTAATAAACACAGCGGAATAACCATAATAACATACACACAGAAGGAGATGCATCAGCCTATTTCTTTAAGGCAGAATAGTGAAACAATCACAGAATAATCAATCTCATTCTCATGTTATGCACAGGCTTCATGCCAACTAACTTAAGATAAGCATTTCATCCAAGTAACATGAGTAATTTAACATACAGGACAAACCACAGAATGAACATCATTCAAACCATAGAGAATACTTATCTTGAAGATGAAACTGTCCAACAACTGGCTATGTGAGAGCAACGTTCCACCCAACCATAGATCTTTGTCCAGCCTGTATTCTTTCATCTGAGAGATCACCCCCGATTTGGGCTGTGTATCCACTAAGGAAGAACTAGACAGGCTCACTCACAGCCATGGATTCACTCAAACGGTCATGCTAAGCCAGCACACAGCTGGATTTATCAAGCATGCAATAAAGAAAGGATGATGATGCTAAGCTAGTGAGCTCAACCACAGAGCTACAGACATCTCAAGCTAAATTCAAGCAATCCAATCCTCTGTTCAAACATCCACACTTGGATTTCTCACCATTCTGTCAACAAATAACTCAATCCCGTCATTGGTTTTTTGGGCTATCAAAACTGGGTTTTTCAATGGATTTTAGGGTAGCTAATGCTCCCAAATTCGCCCCAAGGTCCATACCTATGGATATCCCATTGGATTTCACTATCCAAAACCAATTCTGGGTGTTTATGGCTCTTCAAAACGTGGGTTCTTTCACAGTTGCGATTTTTGGTTTTTCTCACTGCTGGGAATTCGTTTTTGTTGATGTATATGTAAGTTTGGAATGTATTTCATATATGTATATTGTACTCCTATAGAGATGGTATTATTCCTCTATACGAAAGTGTTTGTATTCCTATAGAGATTTTATTATTCCTCTATACGGAAGTGTCGTCATTTATATTGTAAGTGTCGTAACTTATACTTGATGGGTTATTTGACCACCTTGTTGGGGTCGACCCTGTATAAGTTATGTGGGTCAAAGGGTTATTAGACCACCCTATTGGGGGTCGACCATGTGGGTCAAAGGGTTATTAGACCACCCTATTGGGTGTCGGCCCAGTCAGCATTGTGTTATGTGGTTAAATTGAGGCCGACCTAGTAAAGGTTATCAGGCAAGTCAAGTCAAGTATAAATAGAGTGCGGGAGGCACTCTATTTCATCATTCTATTCTCACACACACTCTTTGGAGAGTGGCGCACTTGTGGAGGAGGAGAAGCTGCTGCTAGGAGATATCTATCTCTTATGATTGGGTTGTATCATTTCTCTATCTATCTCTGAGGAAGTTATTGGGGTTTTTCATCTTTATGGTTTTCCCCAAGTAAACTCTGTGTCTCTTGTGTGCTTGCATTATTGTGTCCATGATTGATATGCTGTAGATATGTTGTACATGTTGTTCTCTCAGTAAAGATCCTAGATTAGATTGAAGTAAATTCTGAAAAACGAACATGGAATCAGAGCTAGCCTGAAAGAAGGCATGGTATGGCATGTATGACACTTGTTGCACTTGCGATGCTAGAGCTTGATATTGCAAAAACTAGTCATCGTAGCACTTTCGCTATGAATCCATTTTGGCGAAGTTTTCGAATCTGAAACTTTTAAATGTCGAATATTAGATCCCCATGTACCTTGTGTCCAAAGGAAAAATTCTAATTCGTTGTACTTTGTGTTTTATGATCTGTACAATCTAGGGTTTCTGTCTCTTCCAGATTTGAGTCATAAACATGTGACCTAGGAAAAAAGGTCATAACTTCGGCTAGGAAGCTCCAAATGAAATTTCATAAAAAGTGATAGCTAGTGCACGGACTGTACTTTTTCAGGTAACTTTTTCAGAGGTTGAAACTAAACCAGTGACACGTGGCACGTCGTACAAGTTCGCTCTCCTGTTTTATCCCATAAACAGGTCACGTTGCGACACTTGGAATAACTCTCTCTTGGAGAATCCATTTGAGGTCAGACCTGTGGGGTTGGAAATATGACAAGTCAGGCTACCACAAGAAAAAAATTTCAGACCTTGTGGATCGGAAAGTTTAGAGTTACACCAGAAACAATCAGGTGCATATTTCTGTCAAAACATAATTATTTTTGAGCACCTTCATTCATGGCTTCGGAAATTAGGGTTTCGAAGAAAGTTGGTATTTTTGTAATCAGAGACCACAGCTGAATGCTACTCATCAAAATCGAAATTTAGAGACCAAGATAAAAAAAATTGGCTGGGTAGAAGGCCGGGCTTGATCAAACCCTAGTTTGAGACTTTGATCGGAAAAATGGAAAATTAGGGCTTCTGCAAAAGTTGGAATATTTGAAGTCTGTGACCATGGTTGGAAGCTCCTCAGAAAAATCGAAGTTTAGAGATTTGGATCGAACCTTTTGGTTGGGCAGAAGAGTGGGCTTTATCAAACCCTAGTTCGGGACCCTGTCCAGAAGATCCAGAAGTTTCAAAGACAATTTTGAGGGGTGAAACTTTGCAGTTTTCAAATTCTGAGTATACCGGCTTGATCAACTCATCAAGGCGCATCTTTCTATCCTTTTAGAAATTTGAAATTCAAAGTTGAATTTTTAGGGTTTCTCTAACAAACCCTAATCAAGCTCCAGATCCAGTTCTTGCAAATCAAGTGGATTGGGTTAATCCTAGAAGAAAATGGATTGGTCACCTGCATAAGTGAAGAAGTTCTAGTTTCAGAGGGAGATAAGGCTAAGACATTACATAAGAAGATTACAAGCAATCTCGACAGGTATGACTTATCCAGGTATGTTTCCAGATTTTTTCATGATTAAGTTTATGGTATGTTTGTCTTCATATTATTACGGTCAGTACAATCTTAATTAAATTTAGACTTGTCGTATCACTTTAAAAAAATTATGAATGCATGATAGAAGATATTCATTGATTAGGGTGTTGACACTTATGATTGTACTAATGCATTATTGTGTTGTATGAGGTTTATGTTGTCCGCTAACATGAAAGGTACACCAAGAAAGACAAATCATGTTCTAGTTCAAGAACATATGATCATGGTGACACGAAGACAAAGATTCATCCATTGTCATGGATCACATAGAAGATCTATTTACGAGGTATGTATAACTTAGTTCTATAATGACTAACTTATGAGATCTGTAGGTTACTAGCACAAGTCATTGAAGAGAACAAGAAGACATCATGTGGGTATGTTAGACATAACTAGCTAACATACTAATCCAGGTATGTTTTTCCTATATCAAGTTAGAATCCTACCTTGTGATAGGATCTCTTATATAAGTATACATGACATGATTGATAATGATTATTCATAGGTTTGAGTAATCATGGGTTTATGCATATTATGTCTCTTACCTTGATTGATGATATGACTAACCATCAAAGTCTTTTGGTCAAATATGAATATGCATGAGTAAGAGAAGTCTTTCTTAAAACATTGAATGCTAATGCTTATTATTTGTGTTTGAAATGATCATGACTATACATGTTTAAGATTATTGTAGTATTGAGATTATACTAATGAATGTATGAGTATATATGAGATCTCAAGGATATCACAATAATGATGCTTGTAAGCATGCATAGTGATCAAGGATGGATATAAGTTCAAGGACAGGTAATCCAGGAAGCAAAGATTAAGAGGGAGCACACTCCAGTAGTTTTTGCAAGGATGTAGATATTCAGAGGGAGTTGACCACTTCTCACAATCCACATTAGAATGGAGTTGTAAAGATTCAGAGAGAGTCAACCCAACAAAGAAATAAAGATAAGTATTTGAATTATCATTTCTTGCATATTTGATTGTTTAAATAATACTGTTCAATAATGTATATACTGATGTTCCTAGAATTAGGTTGTGCATATTAGAATAGTTGCATTGATGAACAATATACTACTAATATACATGGGTAAGTGGCCTATGGAACTGTACAACATTCCATTGCTACTTATCTAGAATGAAACCTCTTTGCTAACATATTGGGAGTTGTGCACACTCTTAACAATGTTCTGGTAGAGATTGGAAGGCATCTAGAAAGTTACAGGATATGGATAAATTTTGTATTGAAGCATTGGCTAAAGATAATTGCATGACTGTATGACATATTTCTTCAGATGGAAGAATTTGTTCTGAAAACTATGAGATGTTTCTAATCATGCAATTTAACTTGTTTTGTAGGAAAGATCGTATACCATCACCTACAAAAGAAGGACTACAACATTTGTTCAGCAACAAAGTTATCTATTGAAAATATTGAAGATATTGAAGTTTCCAGGATCTGGGAAGAATGCCATGATCGAGGAGTACCAGTCGATCATGAAGATGTTTGGGATGCAATCCCAAGACCTGAAGAGAAGTCTGTAGTGACTTCCAAGTGGATCTACAAGATCAAGCATGCTGCAAATGGTAGCATAGAGAAATACAAAACGAGGTTTGTAGTTCGTGGCTTCTCCCAGAAAAAGGGATTGAGTATGAAGAGTCTTCTACACCTATAGCTAGGCACACTTCCATCAGATCTGTACTTGCTTTGGCTGTAGTAATGAAATGGAAGATACACCAGATGGATGTCAAGAATGCTTTCTTGGATGGTGTAGTCGAAGAGGAAGTGTATGTGGAGCAGCCACTCAGGTTTGAGACACATGACCGAGAGTCACATGTGTGCAAACTGAAGAAAGCCCTGTATGGTTTGAAACAGGAAGCTAGGACCTGGTATGAAAGGATAGATGGATTTCTATCTAGTTTGGGCTTTACTAAGAGTAAAGCAGATTCCAACCTTTACTACAAGGTTGAGGAAGGCAATCTAGTAATACTACTTTTGTATGTGGATAACCTGTTTGTTACAGGTGATGATATATTGATTGCCAACACGCAGCGGAAACTTGCTGCCGAGTTCGAGATGAAGAACTTGGGGATGATGCACTACTTTCTAGGCATGGAGGTGTGGCAGAGTGCAGATGGAATCTTCCTTGGACAAGGGAAGTTTGTAGTAGAGATCCTGAAGAGGTTCAGGATGATGGAATGCAAGGACATGGCCACACCTATGGCATCGAACCTAAAGCTTCTGTGTGATGCTTCATCTGATCCAGTTGATGTCACTATGTATCGTCAGATGATTGGGTCCTTGATGTACCTGAAGAACACGAGACCAGATATTTGCTTTGCGGTGAACACATTGAGCCAGTTCCTGACGGATCCCAAAGGTGTTCACTTGGTTGCTGTAAAGCATATTCTGAGGTACCTGAACAGTATAGTTGATTATGGGATGAAGTATGATGCGAATCAAAAGTTTAACCTGCAGGGTTATGTTGATTCAGATTGGGCAGGAAGTGCTACAGATAGGAAGAGCACTTATGGGTGTTGCTTTAGTATGGGATCAAGTGTGATCTCTTGGTTTAGTAGGAAGCAGTCCTGCATAGCACTGACTACAGCCGAAGCAGAGTATGTTGCAGCTTGTTCGGCTAGTTGTGAGGCAGTATGGCTCCGAAAGCTACTGTCTGAGTTATTTGATCTCCCGCTGGAGGCTACTGGTATCTTTTGTGACAACCAGAGTTGTGTGAAGTTGTCTGAGAACTAGGTGTTCCACAACAGGTTGAAACACATTGAGATCAAATATCACTATATCAGGGATATGGTGCAGAGAGGAGCAGTGAAGCTCCTGTATGTTGCGACGGATGAGCAGGTTGTAGATGTGCTGATGAAACCACTAGCCAGAGTGAAGTTCGAGTACTTTAGAGAGAGGCTTGGTGTTCTTCAGATTGATGACACTTCGAGAAAGAAGTGATGGACACATTTGCGGGAGCCATTCCGAGCATGGTGAGAGGAGGATCCTTCCATGGCTGTGGATATAAGCTCTATATGATGAGCATCAGGATGATGCTCTAGTTACTGCTCTGTATGTGTATATATGCATCATGTTGGATGCTTGATATGATCGGTTGGATCATTTATATGTATATGTATGTATGCATCATGTTGGATGCTGGATATGATCAGTTGGATCATTTATATGTATATGTATGTACGCATCATGTTGGATGCTGGATATGATCAGTTGGATCATTTATATATATATGTATGTACGCATCATGTTGGATGATGGATATGATCAGTTGGATCATGCGTATGTATTTGTAGATGTATCAGGTGGATACATTGTATGATCAGGTAAATCATGTATGTTGATATGTATCAGGTATGATCAGGTGGATCATGTATTTGTATATGTATCAGGCAGATACTGTGTATGCATCAGGTGGATGCATTGTATGATCATGATGATCATGGATGACGAGCTTCAGGATGTTGCTCCAGATGACATGCAGCAGGATGATGCAGTGTTGATGATCATGTGTACATCAGGATGATGTATGGTGAGTATCAGGTTGATACTCTGTGGCCGTGGACAGGTTGTGCAGATGAGAATGTAAGTAGACCTGGGAGATCTGGACAGGATAAAAAAGGCCTCAGATGCTCTTTCGAGGCATTGCTCTGGGAGGACACATAAGTAGACCTGGGAGATCTGGACAGGATGGAAAATGCCTCAGATGCTCTTTCGAGGCATTGTCCTATGGCATGTAAGTAGACCTGGGAGATCTAGATAGGATGAAAAAGGCCTTAGATGCTCTTTCAAGGCATTGCCATGACCACATGTAATCAGAACTGGAGATCTGGACAGGATGAAAAAGGCCTCAGATGCTCTTTAGGGTCCTTTCTTGGAAAGACACCCTTTTAAGGTTTTGTGGTGGGAGTCACATGTAATCATACCTGGAGATCTGGACATGATGAAAAAGGACTCAGATGCTCTTTAGGGTTCTTGCTTGGCAAGACACCCTTTTAAGGTTTTGTGACTGTCACATGTAAAAGATCCTGGGAGATCCTATAGGTCAAAGTTGTGTACCCGTAACAGCCTCGGATGCTCTTTCGAGGTTTTGTGATGCACATAATAAGTCCTGAGGATTCCACAGTATGGCCAGTGATGATGAAGACCTGCAGGTGGTGGGCCTACATACAGTATGAAAAAGGACTGGCTCTGTAGAACTTCCTATGATGAGTAGATTCAGAGATTGATTGAGATAGCAGCAGCAGTGATGATGACGATGATTTGAGGACGATGATTCGCTGATGATGATCCAGAGAAGAAGACTTGTGCTAGCAGATCTGTGTCAAGAAATACCTTCCTAGTTAAGAGGGAGTGTTGATGTATATGTAACTTCGGAATGTATTTCATATATGTATATTGTACTCCTGTAGAGATGGTATTATTCCTCTATATGGAAGTGTTTGCATTCCTATAGAGATGTTATTATTCCTCTATACGGAAGTGTCGTCATTTATATTGTAAGTGTCGTAAATTATACTTGATGGGTTATTAGATCACCTTGTTGGGGTCGGCCTTGTATAAGTCATCTGGGTCAAAGGGTTATTAGACCACCCTATTGGGGGTCAACCATGTGGGTCAAGGGGTTATTAGACCACCCTATTGGGTGTCGACCTAGTTAGCATTGTGTTATGTGGTTAAGTTGAGGCCGACCTAGTAAAGGTTATTAGGCAAGTCAAGTCAAGTATAAATATAGTGCGGGACACTCTATTTCATCATTCTATTCTCACACACACTCTTTAGAGAGTGGCGCACTTGTGGAGGAGGAGAAGCTGCTGCTAGGAGATGTCTATCTCTTATGCTTGGGTTGTATAATTGCTCTATCTATCTCTGAGGAAGTTATTGGGGTTTTTCACCTTTATGGTTTTCCCCAAGTAAACTCTGTGTCTCTTATGTGCTTGCATTATACTGTCCATGATTGATATGCTGTACATGTTGTTCTCTCAGTTAAGATCCTAGATCAGATTGATGTAAATTCTAAAAAACTAACAGTTTTTGGATGGAAAATTATGTTGGGTTCTTTCACAATGGGATGGGAATGAGGAATAAGTAATCCCCATGAGGTAGAGTGACTTGTGGTACGAGAAAACAAAGCCCATACTCTGCCATACGAATTTATGGGCTGCCCATGCTCCATTGAGGTCATGGATTGAATTCTTCAACAACTGCCTTAGAACAGAAATAAATGTCATCAAGGAAAGTCAAATGGGTTCTCACAATGACATTTGGCAACACATGGTTCATCTCCATAGTCCCCTCACCACTCCCTAGTGGATACACATGTCCCCTTCTCATTCGTTGCTTCCATAGCCAGTTTTGGTATTTTATTACATGATGTCTATTTACATCATTTTTACAATGTTCCATGGCTAAATAGCACATGGGTAACATAATATCTAATACTTGCGCTTTTTAAATAAAATTCAAGCTTCCACTAGCCGGGCCTTGGCCTTGAGCTCCACGCTAGGAAAATATACATCACATGTATACAATATTTACATTAAAAGCTAATATATCCTAAGGGTTAAAATGGGGTATTACACCTACGGGCATGATTTATAAATAAGGCATTTTTGTATGGGAAAGGGTTACTCTTCATTTTTGTATTGTTTTGATTCCTAATTTGACAAATTCCTGTTGAGGAACATTTTGTAAATGCTCTGCAAGCTGAGTGCGCAAAGGCCTGCTGAGAGAGAAGAGAGTCTGCAGTTGTGTGCGTAGACTAAGAACTGTTGTACCCTTCCCAAAAGACAAATATAACAATAGTTCTTGTGGACGTAGCCTCCATCCAGGGGGGCGAACCACATTAAATCCTGTGTAGTGAGACTATCTATGTGTTTATACTTTGCACTGTCTATTTGCTTACTATGGATGCTTGAGTTTTCAGTTATCAATTGGGCTGTAAATGGTTTTATATGTATTCGCCATAGGAGAAAGATGGGGATGATATGTTAAGTATTTCATGAGTGGATGATTGGTGAATGCAAAGTGTTCTAAGTCTATGAATGTATCAGCCGTGAATAACCATATGTGTATGTAAAGGACTGGGTTATATAAATGCTGTTAATGCACGCCATTGAAAGTGTGCAGTGCTGATATCTATTTGATTACATCGAGTACAAGGTTAAATAATCGATGGTAGTAATTGAATGAATAAGTGCTAGGTGAAACCCTTAATACAATTACCGTTGAAGTGGCCCTCAATTCGCAGCACAAGCCTTTAGCGCGCTGCGCAGTGTAATTACCCGATCAACTCATCACACTTCTCTGGAAACTTGATTCTGCATCACCCCCATAGCTTCGCCTCGGGTGAGACCTCAACCTGCATGCAGGTTGTTGCCAAAAGGGCCGGTGAAAATGGGTTTTGTTGGTTAAAGCTAAAACTGCAAAGAACCTGGGTCTATATTGGAAAACCTTTAGATCAGTTACCTATGCCAACAAATGGTTCCGTTGCTGCGCTAAGAATCCGTGATGAGTTGAAGAAGTAATGTGCGAAGAAGAGTACTAGTTCCCATTGGGTTTAGACAATTGGCATCCCAAAAAGAAAGAGATCTGGGATTGGTGCGATAAGATCGAAAGAGAGTTTGCAAAGAAAGAAAACAAACACCCGCCTCTTTCTGACGTACAGTGGTTGAATAGATATTTGTGGAAAGATATTCATGAGATATTCTGGGCTTCGTTTGGAAACGAGCTGCACGAGTGGATATCACGACTTGCAGAAAAGAAAACCTGTTTTCAAGGGAGAGTACCTACAGAGTGGACTCCAGAGCTCACAGCGCAACTCAAAGAAATAGATAGCCCACTGTCGCGCGTAGTTGACTTCTGGGTTGATAGCATACTTGAAGGATTTGTAATAGAATTTGCTGTAGACACGCTGAAGTCCGACAGTCAAGCCGAAGCATACTTTTTCGAAGGATTCAGAGGTAAGTTCTTGAACAATCTCAGTCTATACATTAAAATGCTTTTAGCTGAGAAAGACGTCTTAAGAATGCAGTAATATTTTTGAATCTGTCATGGTAGAAAGTATATTTAGTGATTTTGATGAAGAAACCCATAATCTGAGAAGTGGAAAGAGATATAAGTTTAATAAAGAGAAGAATCCGGGAGGAATTGGGCTCCGTGTGAATATCCAAATCCCATGCAACCTTACTGATCAGACCACGCCGTCATCAGCTACCATCCACCCTATTACACCTTAGAACCCGCCAATTACAAATACTGCGCCTCGCCTATCTCAGAACCCACCCGCTGCGACCATCGCGCAACCCACCCCACAAAACGTCACTACTGGTAACACCACAGGAGCGGGTGCCCAGGCCATTCCGTCTCAAACCATTCCAGTTCAGAACACCCAATCTCAGAATATTCTACAGAACAATATCCCTAGCACTATTCCCAGTACCAAATTCACTTTTTCCTCTCAAAACCTCGCACAAAATCAGATCACTACTCGGGGTTCTCCACAACCATGAAGGAGAATGACAGATAACGATATAAAACTGTTGATATTCAAAGGAATGGGTCTAGAAGACCCTGATCAACACTAGTTTCTATGTGAAGCTGTATGGAGTGTAAAGCAGGTTCATGATGATGCTGTGAAGAGAGCACAGCTCATCACTACTTTTAGAGACAGAGCATTGCATTGGTTCGTGAAGTATTCTCAGGCCCAGCCGAGAACACTAACAGAAATTAAGGTTGCGCTCGCAGCAGAGTTTAAGAAGCCAAAATCAGAATCGCAGTGCATAACAGAATTAAAGGAAATCAAGAAGAAACCTATTGAAATGGTATGGGAATTTGACCAAAAATTTAAGACATTGTTGGATCAAGTGAGCTTTGAGATATCTCTGCAACAGTATAAGGAGTGGCTCATCGCTACGCTGTTGCCCCACATCAGACAAACACTGATGCAACAAAAGGTTGTGTCGCAGGCAATGGCCTTAGAGATCACAATGAAGCTGGAGGCTTCACCGATTGGAGAGAGCAGTTCTGGGATGTCACAGATCCAGAATCAGTTAACCACCTTGACATTAGAATTGAAAGGTATGAAGAATGGAAAAGAACAGAGATATGAATAGAGACACGAAGTTTGGTGCACAAGATGCAAAGGAGAGGGCCACACCAAAGAACATTGCCCTCTGTTTCAAGATTATCTTAACATTGGTGCACCTAACGTAATGAATATGAATCATAATCAGGCGCCATGGTGTGAAATTTGTCGAACTAGAGGACACCGAACTGAGGACTGTTATCTAATACAGAAATATGTAAAAACACCTAAAAACTTATACTGTAATTTCTGTAAGTCAGTTGGACATGACGAATCCAACTGTCGCGCATATGAGTTGATGAATGAAAGAAAGTGAGATATCGAAGCAATGCGATGTGCTAGAATGTACCGTGTCTAAGGGGAAAATCAACTAAAACAAGAGAACACCCACTATAATCAGGGTGGATATAGAGGCCGTGGTGGTGGATACCGCGGGAGAGGAAGAAATGCTGGCCCAGCGCAGGGGAGAGGACGAGGCCAGGTAATCTGTTGTAACTGTGGCCAACCAGGTCATGTATCTCGAGATTGTACAAACCCATGCACTACGTGCAATTACTGTAAATCATTCGAGCATGTTATTGAAGACTGTCCTGTGCTAGAGGTAGAAATGCAGAAACGAAGAATGACAGAACCGCCAAATCCCAACATTCAGTTGATCGCAGCAGAGACAAGAGTTGTGGATCCAAGCGTAAATGTGGTAACACGCAGTGGTGCTGATACAGGATGAGATGGAGGCGTAGAAGCTTCGACTTCTGGAACGACGGATGCTAAGAAGACCCTTGGAGACCCAGTATGGATTAGAAAAGCTGCTGGGCGAACACCCGGTCTGGACCTACAGAAAAATAAAGGAGCATTTACAGAAGCATGGGATATCCTTAGAGAGTGAGCACCTGATTTGACAAGAATCCCGTTGCGTAGGGAAGCACCGCAAATAGAGGATATGCTAGCAGCATATGATCACATGAGCACTGCAACAGATATAGGTACCTCTGTTGTGTAGTTCCTACGGAGCTGCATGAAGTTATTAAAGAGCGCATATGCTCTTGTGGAATTTGAAAAACTACTCAATCAGTATGAGCCATGCATTGAGAAGGGGGATGCCCATGGCGCAATCCATAACATTAGGAGTCCCAAAAGAACAGGAAGGGAAATGAGGTTCACTACACAGATTAGGGACTATGAGATGGATGACATCATTCTTAATCTTGGATCCGAAGTAAATGTCTTGACCAAGTAGACATGGAAGCATATGGGCAGACCAAAGCTATAGTGGTCACCCATACAGTTAAGAATGGCCAATCAAGGGATAGTTATACCTATAGGGAGGCTACCCAACACCATTTTTGACATTGACGGAGTGCGCAACTATGCCGACTTCAAAGTAATTGAAATTGTGGACGACAGTCATCCTTATCCAGTGCTGCTGGGTATCGATTGGGCAATGACTAATTCCACCATCATAAATTTGAAGACAATGAAAATGATATTTGAAGGCAACGACTTAAGGGTTATCACACCATTGGACCCTTCGCAGGGGGAGCGATATGTTGAACCAATTCAGGAGGAGTACAGAGCTCAAGACTTTGATCGTCTCTATAAAATGACAACGAATGCTGCCGATTATACTAATCCAACTGCAGATGGAACGCTCAACTGGCGCTGTGATAGTTCTTGCATCTCAGACTCTGATGCAGGACTGGAAAACTGGAAAAGCAGATTGCATGAAGTATCTTCCAGGAGATGTGCGATGATCATGAAGTCACTCCGCTGGATTGGGAAAAAGGTAACTCCAATCCCTACCTATGATGGTTTGTCTAATGTTTATTCCTTTATCAAAGAATATACTATAGCAGTTGCAAATGAGTACCGTGTGTCAGCATCAGATGTGGCACTGCACGAGACACCTATAAGATGGTGGGCTATGCATAAGAAGACATTGACAACTTGGGATCAGTGCAGAATTAAGATGCAGATCAGAATTGCTGAGAAGGTCACACTAGCTTTTGAGAAATATAATGGCCAGACAGATCCTAGGGATCATATTAAAATTTGTGTACAAGCCCGGGAGGATAGGCCACAAACAGAATGGGTACATCTATTTGTGCACATGATAGAAGAACCTATTTCGAAGAAGTGGTACTTGGATACGGAGCTGCGTAGAGACACCGCGGATTGGTCTGTCTTGACTACGAGTTTTCACAAGGATTTCAGCTTTGAAGATGAACATCTGAGTATCAATGATGCGCTGTAGGTTATTAAGGAAATAATATTTAGACCATACTGCACACAGGGAAACATGACACTAGAAGAATTCTTTGGAGTAGACAGCATACCTGCGCCTACAACCAGAATGGGAGGAGCACTTAGAGCATGCTCTTGATTGTTATAACATCGCCGAGGAATGCGAGGATAGAGCAAACAATGATGAGGAGGACCTGCGCAACAAAAAGATACCTGAATCAGAGGGGGTGCGCGAGGCAGAGGGACCTCCACTGGAAATTCCAGATATGACTGGACCTGTAAAACTAAGAAAAGTGAACATTGGCACCAGCAAAGAACCAAAGTTTGCATCTATCAGAGACTATTGGGATGAAGACACAGTTGAGGAGGTCGCGGGTATACTACTGGAGTATCGAGAATTATTCTCGACCAAGTAGATGGAAGGTATCCTGGGATACTTAGGAGTGATGAAAATTCCTCTTAGGCTTGGCGCTAAGCCTGTGAAGCAAAGACCGTATCGACTTAACCCGCACCACAAAGAACGAGTTAAGGCAGAACTCGATAAGATGCTCGATGCAGGGATCATTGAGCCCATGGAAGAATCTGAGTGGATAAGCCCGATGGTTATCCAGGATAAGAAAACGAAGGGTGAGATCAAGATTTGTGTGGATCTCAGAAAGCTGAATGACACATCAATGCATGACCCATTTCGTACTCCTTTCACAGATGAAGTGCTTGATAATGTTGGAGGGAATGAGGCCTATTCTTTTACTGATGGATTCTCTGGATACCACCAAATCAGGATTGATCGCACAAATAAACACAAGACTACTTTTTCTACAGAATGGGGGTCATTCCAGTATGCAGTGATGCCTTTTGGTTTGAAGAACGCACCTGCCATATTTTCCAGAGTGGTAGTCGCAACATTTAAAGGTTTCATACATAAGTTTTTAGAGGTTTATTTTGATGTTTGGACTATTTTAGATTTACTGAAGAACCATGCCGCGAACCTCAGGATGATGCTCGAGAAATGCAGACAACATCAAATCTCATTAAATCTGAAGAAATGTATTTTCTGTGTTCCCTATGGAATTTTGTTAGGACATATTGTGTGCAAACATGGCTTGATGGTAGATCCTGCTAAGATCGCAGTCATTGTAAATTTTCCTACACCAAACTCAGTTAAACAGCTACGCACTACATTAGGACATACCGGCTACTACAGGAAATTTATAAAAGGGTATGCACAGATAACCACCGCTATGGAGAAGCTGCTAAAGAAAGATACGCCGTTCATCTGGAGTGAAGAATGCGAACAAGGATTTGATACCTTAAAAGAAAAGATGGTCACTGCACCGATCCTAGTTTTTACAGACTGGGGGAAGCCGTTTCACGTCCATGTTGATGCTTCATGTATAGCATTAGGAATTGTTCTTGCTCAGCTAGGAGAGGGAGGTATCGATCATCCTATTGCATTTTCCAGCAGAAAGTTATCATCCACTGAGAAGAACTATACTACTACTGAGCAAGAAGGACTCGCTATGGTCTACGCGCTGCAGAAGTTCAGGCACTACTTGCTTGGTGCGCACTTCTCTATGTTCACCGATCATTCTGCTTTGAAATAACTGGTGAATAAGCCAGTGTTAGGGGGGAGAATATGCAGATGGTTACTACTCTTTCAAGAGTACAACTTCAAAATCATGGTTAAGCTAGGCATGTTAAACTTAGGACCTGATCACCTATCAAGGATTGAGTCAAGAGAAGAGCCTACAAATCTGGAAGACAATCTGCCTGATGCGCATTTGTTTTCTATACAGGTTGTCGATGACTATTATCAGGATATCATTAATTTTCTAACTATAGGGATGGAACCTAAGGAGTTCACTACGCAGCAAAAGAAGCAGCTAGTAGTGCACGCAACAGACTTCACTATAATCGCAGGTCAATTATACAAGTTGGGACTAGACGAAGTACTGCGCAGATGCGTATTGGACCATGAGAAGCCATATATATTGGCCGATGCACATTTGGGAATCGCAGGAGGCCATTATGCAGGATGAGCTACTGCGTAGAATATATTGCGTGTAGGGCTATGGTGGCGTACTATCCATAAGGACTCAAAGGAACATTGACAGAAATGTGATGTCTGTCAGAGGAAGGGAAAGCCGTCGCGCAGGGACGAAATGCCACTGAACCCTCAGTTAACTTTGCAGGAATTTGAGAAGTGGGCCATTGATTTTGTGGAACCTATTAACCCACCAGGGAAGAGAACTGGTGCGAGGTACATTATTACTGCAACTGACTACCTCACCAGATGGGCAAAAGCAAAACCAATGAAAGATTGTAGCGCATCTACAGCTGCAGAGTTTATATATGAGAACATCCTGACAAGGTTCGAATTCTCGAAGATTTTGATGAGTGATCAGGGCACTCACTTTTTGAATAGAACCATTGAAGCTTTCATCGAAGAGTTCTACATCCACCACCAGCACAACACGCCATATCACCCATAGGCGAATGGAACCGTTGAAGCATTCAATAAAGTAATGGAGCATGCACTAACAAAGATATGTAACATCAATTGTGATGATTGGGAGCTACGCATTTCATCTGTATTATGGGCATACAAGACTACATGCAAAAAACTGACTGGCCATACACCTTTCAGGTTGGCCTATGGGCAAGAAGCAATAATGCCAATGGAGTACATCGTTCCCAGCTTGAGAATAGTCGTGTTTATAGGCATGGCAGACTGCGCAGCGCTAGAAGAAAGGATGCTACACTTGGTTGGTCTAGACGAAGATCGCTTCGTCGTAGGCTTCCACCAACAAATACAAAAAGAGCATGAAAAAGCATGGCATGACTGCCATATCAAGAACAAGTGCTTTCAGGTAGGTGATCTAGTCCTCCCGTATGATAGCAAGTTTATGAAGTTTCCTGGAAAATTTAAGATGCATTGGCTTGGCCCATATATTGTAATGCATGTTACTAACGGTGGCGCAGTTTAGTTAGCCACTTTAGCTGGAGACACCTTTCCCAGTTTGATAAATAGAAGCAGACTAAATATTTACCGCGATAGTCCTGCTTTGCAGAACCCTGTATGATCAAGCAGAGGGGAAATTCTAAGTGTCAAGTACAGTTGAAGTTGGACACTAGAAAGGGTGAAGAGTCTGTACGGGAAAGTTACGTGGAAAAGGCCTATGTGCCGCGCAGCATTGTTAAAGCTGCACGTGCAAAAAAATAATAAAAAATCACTTCTAACAGGGGAAAGCAAAAGATACGCAAAGATATGTAGCACAACTAAAGGCGTGCAACAAATGCAAAGATGAGCATAAGAAATCCGCACCATAATGTCAAAAGAGACAGCAGGTCAGGACAAGAAAAGATGACCGCAACAGTTGTCAGCCGGGTATTAAACCGTTACTCAAAAGGACGGTGCCAGCCAAATCACTCATTTATGGAAAATCCTATTCAGGCGAGCATCGTAAAGACTGAAGTGACCAGGGTCATAACGGGATCCGCCCAACGGATTTGGCGTTTAAATTTTGACCGATTGTTAGACAGCCTGGTAGTACCATTCCACCTCGCCAATTAAAGGAAGTTTACGTGACACGACGTAAAGAACAACGGAAAGAGATCAATGATCTGGCGGAATCTCATCCCACGGGACTGGCACTTAATGCCTAATCTAGCCGTTCCCGGTACATTCAATATCACATTAGACAGAGATCTATACGGGATTTGCTAAGTTGTTGTAACATTTAAGTCCTGGGTGATTCATTAACGGCCGTGACATCAGGGCATGATCCTATAAATACTCATACACTTTCCCTTATGCAAACTTACTGTGAATTTCAAATTTTACCAAGTGTGAAGAGCTTAAGAGCTGAAGTAGCAAGAGCACTGATATCTATTGTGTTTATGTCCAACGAGCCAAACTTAGAGGATATTTTGGGTGCATTTAGACGTTCTGGTATAAGCAGAGTCATGAAATATCCACAAAATAAACCTAGAGCAGAGAAACCAACATCATCTCAAAGCTCGAAGCCGAGCCAACCGAAACCACAGCAAAAGAAAGATAAACATCCGGCGACAGCACCGCAGAAACCAGAGGCACCAGTTACACCAAAGCAGGTTCCGCAAGGAAACCCACCCGCACCGGTATGGGTTATTCCAAAATATATCAGCCCGAGGAAGATTGATGCCCCTGAACTGCATCTACAAAAGAACCCACGATATGGAGTCCCAATGCAGCCAATAGCGAGGCACATGCGACAGAGAGATGATCTGTTGGGTAAGATCATGGAATGCAAGTTGACTGATTTTAATTTGAACGATCCCAAGAAATTTCCTCATTTGTAGGCTGATAGATATATGTACAGCGTAAACAATCCAGCAACAAACAAGGCAGAAGTTGTGCCTATGGATTGGGCAGTGCCGCTATACCAAGCAGCCCTGCTTAACCTGCTATGCATCCCACATTTTGGGCGTAGCAAGGAATACAAAGCTATAGTGCATACTCTTCTTTCCTGCACGCACCAAGGATATATATGGTTAGATTTCAAAGTTAATATCACTGTGGACCTCATAGCTAGAATAACGGGGTTGAGCAAGAAGGTTGACGACCCTTCCAAAGAGTTTGTGGGAAAGAAGGATGATCAAGAACTAGCCGCAAGCATCAAAAGCATGTTTTATTTGTTTAGAGGGCCCAGGGGTTATGAGACTGACCCCATTCTAAATGAACCTCTGCGGTTCATAATTCAATTGTTGGCAGGAAGAATTCTACGAAAATCTAGTCCAGAGCAGGTATCAGCTTCGGTCGTAGCCTTAGCTGCGAAAGCTATGGACGACAATGAATACAATTGGGCGAATTTTCTGCTGAATGAATTATTATTGGATATTGAGGATGTCCAAGATAAAGGGCTCCCCTTTTATTTTAATTGGCTTCTGGTCCTTATTGCCTTTGTGGGATGGAAAGAACCCAGCCATCAAAACGGCCTGCCGGTAGCGCAGGATGATTGCCGCGCAGTGCGGTTTGCAAACATGTGGTCATCCACAAATCCAAAGAAGCAAAGGCTTAATAATCTACAATTCTTCACTTTCTTGGAGTAGCTGCGCATCGTGATTGGGAAGACCCCGAGAATCACAAAAGAAGTGACAACCAAGTATAAGCCATTCTTTCTTTCTGAAGCCTGACTACATTCAATTTTTATTCAGCCGCGCCTAAGCGCAGAAAAATTCTATGAGGGACAGTATCATCTAGGCATCCCAATGATCGAGCTTATTATTGAGGATTGGCCCGACAAATGGAAGGAACATGCACCAGAATCGATCATCACCCCATCGGATGAGGAAGAAGAAGAAAACAAAGAGGACAAAGATCCGGAAGTCCAAAGTGCATCGACTTTGAACCCTGCTCAGCAAGCAGGCGGAACAAGCAAGGAGCCACAAGTTGGAGAGAAGAGGAAAGAGCCAGGCACTAAAAGCCCTCCGAAACAATAAAGGAAGAAGTCTAAGACTACGAAGTAGCCACTAGATAGAATATTGCACAATGATGACTATGAAATGATAGCATCACGGACAGCTGCGCACCTGGAGGATGTGCCTGCATTTAAGGGAAATCGCAGTGAGCTTGACCAGGCGTAGGTCCAAGAAAACATCAACAAGTTGAGCAGCTTAGTCTTGAGGATGGAACAAGTCCATCGAGATATGGTTCGGGAGTCAGCTCGGAGCATTGACCTCGGACAGTCAAGTGAGCAGATGCAGAGGCCACCGGCCTTCACCCCAAGAACGCGATTAGTTAAGATCAGGCCATTATCAATTTTGTATCCAACTGATGAAATGAAAGAAATTGCGAGGCTACTCGCACACTTGGAACTTAATGTAGCTATGCTACCACCAAAAGGTCTGCAACAGCTGCACACCGAGATATCCCATGAACTACATGAGCGGGACGTCATCGGCATAATTAGCGCTGTTAGCTAGATGAAAATTACAGGAAACTCCAAAGTGAATGTCAACAGAAGAATAAGGAGCTTCAACGCACGTAGGAAAAAGAGCACAGGATCAGAGGAGCAGTGTCGGTTGTCTGCGGGAAGCTCCCCGTAGTCAAAGAAGAGCCAGAAATAGAAGCAACCATCCTGCAGATTGGTGTTGCTGTGAGCAGTTTACAGGAACAAATGAGGGAGCTGCAGATCTCCCACAAAGATGAAGTTGAAGGGATGAAGGCTGCCCACTAGGAAAAAATAGTTGAGCTAGCAACACGACAGCCAATTGACACAAAGAATCAAGAAGAAGAGGCAATAGCATAAGCAATAAGGGCTTCCATGCAAAGCATCTGCGCAGCAGTATCGCGGTGCCAGATCTTGGCAAACGGCGTCTCCAATGTGTGGAGCGTACTGCAAGAAAGTCCGGAGTTGTAGAATATCCACGAGGAGAGAAATCAAAAGCAACAAGAGTTGGATGCCACAGATGCATCCATGAAGGACTTATCGGTTTGCCAGAAGAGGGCGGCCTTCGAGCAGACCAAGGAATTAAGGAGGAAAATTGAGGCCTTGAGGGCAAAAGAAGCTGAAACCTCTGTGAGGGTGCAACCACTAATGGAAGAAGCACTTACCTTGACCGATGACATTGAGGCAAAATTGCAGGAACTTCGAACATCGAAAAATAATATCAAGGAAGAAAATTTGGAACCTGCTTCACAGGAAAGGCTTGACAAAGTAAAGGAGTGTGAGCAGGAAGTAAAACAGGTAGTTGCATAGCTGAGCACAATACTTGAAGAATTCACTACGCGGGAAGGGATTTCAAAAGAAGAACAGATGGAGCAAGTGGACTAAAGTGGCTCGGGATGAGCCACAAGTAAGTGTTAGGGGCCTATTGGGCGTGGCCCAAGTAGGTACCATTTTGTTGAAACACAATTTTGAGCTGTGCAGTAGGAAAGTACGACATTGTTAAGTGTGTAGCTTGCTAGTCATATTTAGTTGCGCAACTATGATGATGCATAGGACCCGCGCAACAACTAATTTTGGTAAGAAGATATAAGTAAAGGTCAGACGAGGAAGTGACCTATTTTGGTAAAGAGCCACGCGAAGGTAGGAGAAAGCGACCTGTATGGAAGAGTGGCGGCAAGCAGTTGAGAAGCTAGGCCACTACGCCGACGACGATAGGAAGGCAGAAGAGGAAGAAAAGGACAGGCCATGATGCAATTGTAACCGTTTTGAGGACTGCGGCTGTCAGAATAGCGTGTGAGCCACGAGTGGCCCAGCAGGACGGCCTGGAGCAGGCGGAGCAAGCTGTCAACGGCGACAGTCAGGCTGGAAGTTAGCCATGCCATGTTTTGTAAACCTAAGGGTTTTAGCCTTCGGATTGTAAAGACATGACCTATGGGCATGATCTATAAATAAGGAATTTTTGTATGGGAAAGGGTTACTCTTCATTTTTGTATTGCTCTGATTCCTAATTTGACAAATTCCTCTTGAGGAACATTTTGTAAAGGCTCTACAAGTTGAGTGCACAAAGGCCTACTGAGAGAGAAGAGAGTCTGCAGCTGTGTGCGCAGACTAAGAACTGTTGTACCCTTCCCAAAAGACAAATATAACAATAGTTCTTGTGGATGTAGACTCCATCCGGGGGGGTGAACCACGTTAAATCTTGTGTAGTGAGATTGTCTATGTGTTTATACTTTACACTGTCTATTTGCTTACTATGGATGCTTGAATTTTCAGTTATCAATTGCGTTGTAAATGCTTTTATATGTATTTGCGATTGGAGAAAGATGGGGATGATATGTTAAGTATTTCATGAGTGGATGATTGATGAATGCAAAGTGTTCTAAGTCTGTGAATGTATCAACCATGAATAACCATATGTGTATGTAAAGGACTGGGTTATATAAATGTTGTTAATGCATGCCACTGAAAGTGTGCAGTGCTGATATCTCTCTGATTACATCAAGTACAAGGTTAAATAATCGATGGTAGTAATTGAATGAATAAGTGCTAGGTGAAACCCTTAATACAATTACTGTCGAAGTGGAAGTGCATAAGTCTGTTGCACTATCCCATCGAGCGAGTTAAGTCGACCCGCACAACCCGCGGATGCACTGAGTTCGCAGCTTTTTCATTTGTAGAAGTATCAACCCGTGACAAAGACAGTCGTCACGCGGCCCTCAGTTTGCAGTGCGAGCCTATAGCGCGCTGCGCAGTGTAATTACTCGATCAAATCATCACATTGCTGTGGAAAATTGATTCCACAACACCCCCATAGCTTCGCCTCGGGTGAGACCTCAACCTGCGTGCAGGTTGTTTTCGAAAGGGCCGGTGAAAAGGGGTGTTGTTGGTTAAAGCTAAAACCGCAAAGAACCTGGGTCTATATTGGAAAAACTTTAAATCAGTTACCTATGCCAACATACTTCATCCATTCAGGTGTTCAAAAGAGAATTATGGCATTGAATTTGACGCATAGCATCCACCATGCCATCCTAATGAGATTGCAAAATTATCAACATGGCTTTGACTTCACTGAGCTTGGCCCAAACCGCATGTAGTCCTACCTTCCAAGAAGGAACATCTATCTCTCAAAACCCCCCCCTCTGTGGTCCAACCAAACCAAGGCACCCTACCCTGAAAGATCCAACAACAAGAGTGGACAACTCGGTGGAGAATAGTCACAAAAGAAGCAAAAAGCAGAAGGAGACCTTGCTCTAGGAGGAGAGAGAGGTCCCTTCGAAGCTGAGGACAAATTTTAACATAAAACACCACTATCAAAGGATACCTGCAACTTTGCCACCACTAAATTTGTAATTTGTGACTGGTGTATGATCCTAAGAGCTACTGCATCCCTTGTAGCAAACCTTCTTACCAAAATCTCTCTAGAAAAGCTAAAAATCAAACCCAAAAGAAACGCATAGTTGAAAATGGTTAAAAGACAGAGCACATAATGAATTTCCTAAGTTTCATAAATCCCACAATCTTCTGAGGGGAAATGAAAGCAACCATAATGCCCAGTGTGCGAGCAAGAGAAAGGAGTATGGGATGGAGTCTTTGCACGTGGGGAAATTAAAACATATATAATGTCTCGAGAAACTTCTAAGGGCCAAGTGCCCTTTTTCAAACGATGCATGCAATGACAAGATTTAATGCCAAGAATTTACACATGCAATGGGAAAAATTGCTATGGTATCCACCTTCTACATGGAGAATCATCTATTTGAATACAAATGCCTTTGTCCAAATTATCCCCTTGGTTGCCAGTGTGTTGGAAAGAGTATTATTTTGCCTTCTAATGTGCATTATTCCCAATTCCTTGGGTGGTCTTGTCTTTACCTAATCCTATCTTGGCAGAGTGAATGACAAGCATGGAATCGACCGATATAATCACTTTTTGCAAATAAAGAGATGCAATATACTCTACTCCCATCATCTAAGAAAACCATTACATCTGATTATCGGTTGGCATGCCTAGACCCCAAGCAAAAGTATTCAAAATTGTCCCTCAAGGGTCCAAACCCTCCCTCACTTGCCACCCTTGTATAATATTGTGATTAATCAATTATAAATTTATATATATTTTTAATAATATAATTTAATATATCAATTTAATAATTAAATTTCAAAACTTTATCAATCGATTTTAAAATGTCAAATTTATATGATAGCATCGATTATAGAATATAATAATACAAAGAGGGTTGACTATGAAAATCATTTTCTCATAGAATGTCCTGTGTACACCCACATTAAAGCGCAATCTCAGAACAATTGCTACAATACTGACCTATCTAACCTTATTACTTGTCATAACTATGGTAATTTAGGGATGCTTCTCTTAAAGCTTTTTGAGCATAAAAATAAAATTCTAAAGAAAACCAAGTGACTCTCCTTTTAAAGGTTCAATAGACTAAAGTTGGTCTTAGTGGGCGTTAATAGCTATCATCATCATCAATTTTTGTAATCTTTTTTCCAAAATACTCAATCTCAATTTTTTTATTTGGAAGACGGTAAAATTTATTGTGCCAAGATGCATGTTCTAAGCCCAATGTGAGGGAGAAGTGTTATTTTGTGCTCAATGTGGAAAATAATACGCTAACGTTATCTTCAGATTTATATAATAACATTGATTCTCATTTCAATATATATACTATCACAACCACTCAACTTGTGGCAAGTGAACACTGATAGGCCACAAGTTAAGTGAAGTACCACAAACAAATAAATATGTTACTTGTTCTCCATGTGTAGTTGTAATCACCTGTTGTTTATGCCTCGGCTAGCTATTATCACCTGCCTTCTTCTAGTTAAACAGGTTGTCCAGGTCACAACTGCCCGTTATTCATGCATTAGCTACTAGTTATTTTTTATATTTTTTTTATAATTGTTTATTTATGATGACCATAAAATGAATTTGGACAATACACTTGTCTTATCCTCATGCAATATAAGATCTGTGGAGATCGACCTCCATCCCGATCAAAAGTAGAGAGAATAACACCAATAAATGTTATTCTAACACCTATCATTGTAATTAGTTTTTAATCCTTTTTTCAAAATGCTTATAATGTTTAATATATATATATATATTAATATTTTTTTATAACAATAAAAACTATTTATTAATATTCAAGTTCAAAGTCTATTTTTATTTCCATAGACAACAATTCAAAGTCAACACATCCTTATTTTTTTTATAAGGAGAATCGTGATTTCCATAAGCATACCAACTCAAAGTCAACACATCCCACTTTTTTTTATAAAGAGAATGGATAAACCTCAGTGGTTTTCACCAAGGAGACTAGGGTTCAAGTCAATAGAGATTACTACCACCCACAAGCATGCTCGATGGGCTAATCGAGTTTTGAACATGAGTGGGGTCTCACTATTGTTTGGTTGAATGCACTCCGATGCATGAGTTCCACTGTTCGATCCTATCCCGATGAGCTAACACATCACACTTTGAATAAATCATTTTCTATTTCCATAAGGAGGGTTTCCTTGTTCCTATAAGGCAACTACTCATTGACTAAATTTTAGCTTGATTAATAATTCTTTTTTATCTTTCAATATATATGTATTATGTTTTTTATCTCTTAAATATATTAAGAAAATGTATTTTTATTATCTATGTAATAAAATATGTGTTTTTTTTCTAAATAAAAAATTATTTGTTGAAAATTTTAATTTGGTAAATTTTGTTCATTACCGAAGTGGTTGTAATGGAACTTAATCGATCTTAGTGTATGTGTTTTTTCATTATTTATTATACTTAAAAATTAATTTTCAAATACATAATTCAAAAAATTAAACTATAACCACTTACTATCCCATTTTAATTGTGTTTACAATTATATTAATTGTTCTACCAAAATAAACAAATGTGTTGTATTGTCTATTACCATATGTATCATCCATGTTTAAGCTAACACTTCAAAACGACTTCAAGGAGGTATGAACGACATTTAATTCATCAACCTTGGGACCGAAGTTATAAATTGTTCTGCCAAAATAAACAAATGTGTTGTATTGTCTATTACCATATGTATCATCCACGTTTAAGCTAACACTCCAAAACGAATGCAAGGAGGTATGAATGACATTTAATTCATCAACCTTGGGACCGAAGTTATAAATTGTTCTACCAAAATAAACAAATGTTTTGTATTGTCTATTACCATATGTATCATCCACGTTTAAGCTAACACTCCAAAATGAATGCAAGGAGGTATGAACGACATTGAATTCATCAACCTTGGGACCGAAGTTATAAATTGTTCTACCAAAATAAACAAATGTGTTGTATTGTCTATTACCATATGTATCATCCACGTTTAAGCTAACACTCCAAAACGACTGCAAGGAGGTGTGAACGATATTCAATGAAATCAACCTTGGGACCGAAGTTCTTACTTGTTGCTTGTTTCATAGGTAGAAGCAAAACTATCTATAGCCAACAAAATATTCGTAGTTATTATTATAACATAGTAATAAACATATCAAGCAATGTTGGCATGAATTTCAGTTTCAAAGTTATAATTTAAAAAACAATGGGGAAGTTGCAAAGTAACTAACTCACATCTGTGATTCATAATTATTAAATAAATGAATACTTAAATATTTTTAGCTGCAAAACAATTTGATTGTTGTTTTATCAGTCCATGTTACATAGGGAATATAGTGAGTGATTGGTTGTTGTAAATTACCTTGACTTTGTAATAGTAGCAAAAGGATTTTAGGATGGGATCCTCATAGATGTCGGAGGAAATAAACAAGTCAGCTATGCCTAGGGCTGGGAATAACATATAATAACTAGGCAAAGGCCTATGCTCTCCTCTAAGGGCTCAAGGTCACCTCCTCATTCGATATAAGAAGTTTGATGCTAATGGAGGATTCTGTAATCATCATTCAACACCTTCATAATAAAGCTACCCCTGAGGACAACAATTTGGACCAAATTATGATTACAATAAGGAAGGAAATCGAGCTCTTTGGAGAGATTTTCTTCCTCCATATTATTCACAAACTCAACAATGAAGCAGATCTTCTAGCCAATTTGGCCATAAGGCTTGAAGAGGGGAAACTCCAAAAGAATTGGGTTGTCTCCCATCTTCCCATACCATAAGTGATGGATCCATTGCATTTTAATATAGGCTATAGGTTGCCACATCACAACTATATCAATTCAAGCAAGGGGAGGAGGGAGGACACATCAAGGCATGTCTAGTCCTCCAATATGCCTCATAACTCCTTTGATCTTGCATACCAAGAGATGGATTTGTGTTCAAAGAAAGCAAATTGGACGAATAATGACCTCCAAACCCACTACAACGAATCCTTGTGATTAACTTCTTATTTAGCTCCCTTTTTTGCTTCCACTGACCATTTCAATGTATTTTTTCAATTTTTTTGAAAAAGTCGGCGCTATTCATAGAGACGACATTATTTATGAGATTTTTTTGTGTGTTGAGTATCCCAATTTGACACTAAAGTCGACGCTATTTAGTGCTAACTTTAGTTTCTAGTTTAACTTCCTTTTTAGCTTCTTGGCTTGTTCCTGGTTTAGCTTCTAGGTTAGATTCCTCTTTTGCTTCCTTTTTTGCTCCTCTTTTAGCTTCTTGTTTGCTTATAGTTTAGCTTCATTAATTGCTCCTATTTTAGATTCATTTTTAGCTTCTAGTTGAGCTCCCTTTTTAGTTTCTAGTTTGGATTCCGATTTAACGCATGTTGTTCCTAAATAGTTAAGTTGTCACTACAAGGAAAAGGCCATGTAGCGAAGGTCATAGCGGAGGTTTTTAGTGTTACAATATTGGCAAAAATTGTCAAAAAAACCTCCTCTACGATCTCCGCCAATGGTAGCGGATGTATTACAGAGGTCATTACAGATATATTTTATAACTAAAAAAAAATCGGTAGCCATAGGTTTTAGTAGATTTTTTTCATCGATGTGCTTAGTTAAAATTACACGCACCAGTGCGTGTCTTAATAAGACTCACCGGTGTGTGTCTTAATAAGATGCACCCGTGCTGTACGATTAAAAGAGTTGCAATGATGCACTCAAACATAACAAGCACCTGAAATAATCAAATTTCAATGCCGCATCGATGCTTTCATATAGATTATATGCACCAATGCTTATTTACAACATAAACACATCGATGGATATTTTACATCATACGCACCATACATTTTTTAACTTTACCGATGTCGTCCATTTATCAGAGCACACTAGTGCATTTCATCGTCAAACACCCCAATGCTTACAAACTATCAAAATGACCTAGTGCATTTTAACACCTCAAACACACCGTCACACTTAAAGACAAAAAACCGATGGGCATAAGCTTTAATCATTCTCGGTGTGCATAAGCCATTGACATGCACCAGTGTGATACAGAGAAGAAAACGCACTAGACAATCCGTCTGGCGCGTGGAAATTCTTATTTTTAAAATTTAACGGTGCGTTTGATTTACATTGGAGTGTTAGGCCCGTCATTTACATAAATGCACTAGTGCTTATTGTTCGTATACACAAATGTTACACCAAAATATCGTCATCATGATTTATGTGTCCTTCATATGCCCTGATTCCTAAAGTACTTGGGTTAAAACATCAAAAGGGAAGTTGTTGTTAATCCTTTAACCTTATGTTGTCACCCCAACATGCCTTGATCTCTGGCAAGGTGTGTCAGACTCGAGGTGACGCGTTCTGCACCTTAGCAGAGTGCGTCGGTGGCGCATGGTTCCCTTGCACAAGGTGCGTCGACCTCCCATTGGCGCGAGTTGATATTATGCAAGGTGTGTCGTTGTTGGTTAAAAAGGATAAAGGGAAGCTTTGAGCGACTTCTCGAAGCTTGGATGGCATGGAGACTTATCCCTACATATCTGGGAAGGTGGCACTCGACCCCCTTACCTAGTGGGATGATCCCTTAAGCCTCTCCCCTAAATCCTCAACCTCTCTTATCCATTTATCCCTATATATATGAACCCCCTCTCTATTGTCAAGGGAGGAAGGATAGAGTACCTATATGTTGGTGGAATTTCTCTAGGTGATCCTCTTCATCCATTAGGAGGCTAAGCATTTGATCTTGGAGGCTAAGATTGTTGGAAGGAGGTTATGACGTCAAAGCATCAGTCGTAACATCTCTCTCATTATACTTATTATTATTACATTTAATGCAAATTCTTTCCATAAACGTTTTGTGTTAATAATGTTTAGGATTAACTTCTTTGACTGTTGATCTAGATCAATTCACGTTCATGTGATTTTATTACTTGTTTGTTTCCACATGTTTTGTTCAGTTTTGCAGCTAAAGAGATGAAGATCAGGACTTGGATCAATAAGGATAAAGGAACTGTACCCTTAAGGTAAGCCATCTCTTTCACTTATCTTGCATTTCAATTGATCTAGGAAAGACATTTGTATTATGTACTGTTTTGTTCTAGATCTAAACCATTCAGACTAGGGAGATCTGTTTGAGTCCGCCCTTATAGATTGTCCGTAAACAACAAATCGGTGTGTAATGTTCGTATAGGCACACTGGTGCAACATATATTATTAAAAACACCGCATATGATTCTTTGAACAATAGCTACTTCCATTTCTGTCAAATATATATATTATATTTTTTTATTTTTTTAATTCCATTATTCATCTGAAATTGAAATATTTGTTTATAGTACTATTCATTTCAATTTTAATTATTGTGTTTGCTTGGATTAATTTCTTATATCATAGATGCAAGCATATGTTGTAATATTTAATCATCCACACATTTAATTATCAACGTACCATTTCACATGTAACATTTGACAGTAACATTGAAGAATGCAACAGAATAAAAAAAAATATTTTATTATATATCAATAAGAGTGCCTTTGTCATACAAAATATGACAACATAGAGACAACAATAATCAAAATGCCAACATGCACACAATTATTGTTACGCTCATTGGCAACCCATTGTTTTTCAATTCAGACACTATGTCCATTACATCATTATACAAAATGTCTTATTTTCACAAACAATTATTTCAAAATATACGACAAGCTACAACAACTTGCATTAACATCAAAATTAAATACGGATCATCATTCTTTGCTAGAACTGTTATCTGTGCTCGAGCCACTTGCATCACTCGGGTTATTTGGCCGAATGTTTTGTTGATTGGCTTGATTGTTTTCCTCTTCTTCAACTTCTATTTGCAAACATAAAAATAAAGTGTACTGAGTGTATCTACATTGCCGATAGGAATAATGAAAAATAAATAGATAGTATACATGAATGTAAATTGAAAAGCGACGTACCATAGAAATAATTGACTCATGAATGATACACATTCTCTCAAAACCAAATCTCATGCCTTATATCAACAAGTCTTCTGTTGGCTCCACTCCATACTTTGTTTCTTGCAAGTTTTATGCCTCGCCACGATTCATAGATTTAATATAAAGGATTTTTGTTTATTTATTAAATATAAAATGAGAGAAGTAAAACAACAGATACTTACAAAATCAACAATTAATTTTTGATACCCCAACATATACTCACAACCCTTGCTTAACCCAATGTCAATCAATTCTTCTAATGGTTCCTCTTTGTATGTTAACACCTGCTTCAAGACATCCAATGATTGTTAGTGAAAACAAAAAAATTAAATATACAAATCACAACCACTATGCAATCTTAATTTCTTTTAAGGAAATTACAAATACTCACAAACTATGCTATCAAACCCTTTTTTCATTGTCGTCATGTCTTGCGTGCTGACTGGGTTCCATTTTGTTTTCTTTTCTACAACAAAACAATTGAAAATTAATATTTAATGTTGAATTAATTAATGATATGTATAACATAATCCTAAAAATCAATGATTTCATACATTTAAAGCACGTTGCTGTTGAGATGGCTCCTCCTGCGTTGCAATTATGTCCATTTCCTTGACCATCTCCTTGTACACTTTTTTGGACATCTCTATTGGAACATTTCACATATCACCTCGTTCATCCTTTGGGATTTTCATAATATTCCTGAAATTGTAAAATGAGATTAAACTATTTTTCTGTTGATATGAAAAATAAATATAACCGAATTAAAATTATTGAATGAATGGCACTTTGTAGTAGTTATAGATACATATTCTACATAAACATGTTTATGAATATTACTTTTTCAAATGATTCTTTTTTGTTGTTGTATGTTTTTGCTATTGCAAGTCTGATAGGTCTCGTTGACCATTGCTTTGGGAACGCCTCTTGTAGTTTACATATGACCTGATTCTTCGAATCATTTGATTGGTTTCTGTATTGTGAGTGAAAAGTACATATGTACATTCTTTCCACTATATCCTCATAGAATTATAAAATTCTTTGCCCCTTCTATTATTTTCCAACACCACTCCATATGAGCTAGGGACCAATTGATCATCATTTGCATCTTCCATATTTTTTTTTTTCTTATGACGACATTAACTTCTGTTGCTATCAGTCCCTGCATAACATTTAACATATGTGAATTACATTATTTGAAACATATTAGCGAATATTCTTAAGTAACTTATTACTCAAATTTGAAGAAATAATTCATATTGAATTATTTTTTATTCACCCGATTCATCCCTTTGCAACTTTTTCATCAATGTTTTACGCTCTTTTGGACTTAGTTTGGTAAGAATCTTATCGAGCTTCCTCATTTTTTGGCTCTGCATGTCACACATTAACCAATACATGTTAGTTAACTTTACAAATAATTCAAACAAATTAATTTAAATACATAAATTAGTTAAAAACACTCCCCTTCTTCGTAATTATGGATGTGCTTTCATCATGTTGACTAAAGTTATTGTTCATTGAACTCATACCATGCATTTTCAATCAATAAACAACCTAGACCATTAAATACAAAAGTTATCAATATATTATACAAATAAATTACAAACCTTCAAAATATAAATAAATAAATATATAAATCTGATATCGGCGCGCTTAAATATGTGAAACACACCAATGCATTAGTAACAACAACGCACTGGCGTGTTAAAATAAAATGGACTCACTGCGAACAAAGAACCGAGAAACGAAAATCGACTTTTGCGTTTTTGTAAAATTAAATATGACATGCCGCATGTCATATACAGTGTGCTATGTTTATGATCACATTGGTGCATTCTTGTAATACAAACACACCGATATTGATGCATGCGTTTTTTTATTGAAAAAAAAAAACTTAACAAGGCCAGCCAATACAGTTACATATTCAACCAAAAAAGTGGCCCCATCTCACCCTACGCTTTTTACACATAATCACAAGCTCAACAAATCCAAAATCCCTAAAAGATGAATTTGTAATTCTGTATAACAATAGAGGGATTTAAACCCCAATGTAAAATTTTGCAGCCACATAAAATGAAAAGAAGCAACGAGAAAATAAGGGTTGCAACATTGAGGGTAAGTATGAAGTTTTTTTTTTCTAAATATAGTTAAACTCTAAATAAGATAATAAGATCAACAGTAATATTTACATACTTGAAATTTCTATTATGCAGGGTTTTGTTTGATTCACCATACCTAACAAATTTTGACCCTCACAACTCCTTCCAGTTGCTCCAAACTCCTTCCACGTAAGTCTCTCTTCCAAAATTCTCCCTTGAAATTTTCGGCAAAAGAATGAATTAATGTTTAGGTTTTTTGCTTTTAAACACTATTTATAATTACTTTTTGAACTTAAAATTGCTGCCCTTTTTTTAGTTTACGACAAAAATAGCTTGTGCAATTTTTTGTTAATTTTGATTTTCAGCATTTTGGTGCGATTCCTGGGACTTGTGGGGGGTTGAGATAATGGGTGTCAATTGATGACGGGGATGGAAATGGTGCGCACACCCATGGGGGAACATGCTATTCATGGTCATGATGTTGATGGCACATCAAGGGCATGAACGAGGGTCCTATGGTTATCAACGGGAATATAGGGAAATGCATTATAAATAGAGGGTAAATAGTGTTTATATGCCAGTTGCGGAATGATACTTTTGGTAGGGTGTGTGACACCAATTTCTATAGGACAAAGTCTTGTTCTTATAGTGGAAAAGCAATAGTATTTGATATTGTCTTGGCCGGGATCCTGCAAACACGGTGCACATACCTAAGTGTAGTAAAGAACGTGACCACAGTATTGACAATGCATAAATCATATAACCAAAACATCTCGTACCTGTGGGGTACTGGATAATTAAGGATAAAACCTTTTGAGGTACAACCCATTGACCAGCTTGTTGAGGTTAATACCTTCATGACAGGTTAAGAAATAGGATTGTTTTGGGAAACAATTCCTGATGACATAAGGGCTTGTCCACTTAGATACAAATTTCCTGGGTCCTAGTTTACTGTCTTTCTTGGCATTAAACAAAAGAACAAAGTCACCTTCGTTGAAGGTGCGTGGTCGCACTTGTCGATCGTAGTGAAGTTTCATGGATTCATTATGTTGAAGAGAATCATGTCGTTCTTCATCAAGGTGTTCCAAGGTGAATAGGTGTTGTTCCAGTGCAAGGGTATCTAGTAGCAACTCGATGGTGGATTGGAGGGTATGGATTTGACATTCTATTGGGAGGATGACTTTTACACCATGGAAAAGATGAAATGGGTTAAACCCTGTGGCAGTCTTGACCGAAGTGAGGTAAGATCACAGGGTAGGAAAGAGCATGTGCTTCCAGTTGGTTTTGTTTTTGTCCAATGTGCGTTGGAGCATAGTTTTAAGGATTTTGTTAACAGCTTCAACCTAGCCGTTTTCCTGAGGGTAGTAAGTGGTTGAAAACTCGTCTTTGAAGCCTAACAGCCGCAACAATTCTTCGAACATCTCATCACAAAAGTGTCTTCCATTTTCAGAGATAAGTTTCTTGTGAATGTCGAAGCGAGAGATGACGTGGTTGAAGAAGAACCGTCCAGCGATCACTGCTTCACAATCAAATGTGGGCATCGCTTCAACCCATTTGGTGAAATAATTGACGATGACAATTATATGGTGGTGACCTTGGGCCGAAGCTTGACGACATTCCATTAAATCAATTTCCCATTTGAAAAAATGGGCTATCAGTGATGAGTGTATGGAGTAGTATGGGGGTAGACCGTGTTTTGCAGGAAAAGACTTGACAATTTGCACATCGTTTGATGACATAGACACAATATTTGACAATGGAGGGCCAAGAATATATTGCTTGTAGGGTTTTTTGGGCAGTGGTTAATTAGGAGAGGTGTCCGCCACATGCGCCTCTATGGCCATCATTAAGAACTTGTTCATCTTCTTCATGCGTTAGACATCGTCGAAGAATAATGTCGATACCGCGACAATATAGGATGTCTCCGATGAGGAGGTATCGCGGTGCCTAGTGGTGGATTTTGCGGCGATTGTCATGGGATAAATGGGGGGTGAAATTTGGGTGCGAAGATAAAGAAGGATATCTCTGTACTAAGGATATTCACCATAATGAGAAAAAGGTGCTCATTTGGTAACTTGTACTGAACAGGCTCGCTTGTGGTTGTAGAGGGGAGGTTTGTATTGAGTTTAGCTAAGGCCATGGATTCTTGCTTTTTGTAATAACAAATTCAAGGTCAAATTATTGCAAGTTAACGATCCACCGTGCAAATTTACTGTTGATAAGCCTATGATTAAGTATGTATTGCATAGGGTTGGAATTGGCGTCGACAATTGTTTTCTGGAGCAGAATGTAGTGGTGGAGTTTCTGTACAGAAAGGATGACTGTAAGTGAAAGATTATCATCATGGGTGTAGTTGATTGCAGGTCCAACGAGGGTTTTGCTGACATAATATGACATGTTCCTGGTGGTCCTCGGCAGGTTGTACTAGTACGCTGGCTATAGTGGAAGTTGATGCAGATATATACAAGATGAAATATTTGTCAAAGTCCGACAGAGAGATGAGGGGAGCTGATGACAATGCTTGTTTAAGGGCATTGAAAGCGGTTTGGGCATAGTCATCCCACTTAAACGACAAATATTTTTTGAGAAGTCGTAAAAATCCATGCGCATGAGTGGCATAGTCGGGAACAAAATGACAAAGGAAGTTGGCCTTACCTTGGACACTCTGCAACTGCCGTCAGGTTCATGGTACTAGTAATTCCAAGATGGCTTGCACCTTACAAGGGTCAAAGGTGATGCTGGATTTGGAAACAATGAATACTAAGAGGTGATCGACGGTGATGCAAAATACACACTTGAGGGGGTTTAAGCGTATATTATACTTGCGACATCTTGTGAAGATCGTACGAAGGTCTTGGAGGTGATCACATAATTTTTGGGACTTGGTGGTAAGGTCGTATAAAAAGGTGAGGATGATGTGAGCCAAGTCATTAAAGACGTATGCCATTGCTCATTGGAAAGTGGCTTCGACATTCTTCAGACCGAAGGGCATGACTTTGTAAGCAAAGGTGCCCATGGTGTGGTAAATGTAGTTTTATACTGATATTGGGGACATATGCACATTTGGTTGTATCTAGAGAACCCATCCATACAGGACAACATTTCTCTACCGATGCATGATTCAATAATTTGGTCGATGAATGCTGTGGGGAAGTTGTCCTTAGGATAGGCTAAATTGAGGTCTCAAAAATCGGTACATACATGAATATTTCCCTGTTTTTTGTTAACTGGGACGGGGTTAGACACCCATGATGTGTAAGCGATGGGAAAAATAAAACCAGCTTGTAAGAATTGTTCTATCTCGGTTTTAATTGCGGGGGCCTTAGAAGGGTGGACTAGGCAATGTTTTTGTCGGACGGGGATGGAATCGGGCTAAGTGTCAATGTGATGTTTGACAATTGCTGGGTCAAGACCTGGAATTTATTCGTAGGACCATGCAAAGACGTCATGAAACTCTTTAAATATAGCAGTAAAATTAGTGATTTCCCACAGTGAGCAAGAAGCCTCGATAGAGATGCTTTTGACGACTCCCAGTGTGACGGAAATATCAACCTGTATGGTAGGGGAGATATTGGAAATATTTCCATCTCCGAACGCATCTGGGGCGAGGATAGGATTTTTGAACCAATTGATGTGATTAGGGGGTAAAAATTCTTTTGACTCGATGGTATATTGTTGTTCAGTGGGTAGTATGCATGGTTCTTGCCTACACGTCGCTGAGGATTTATGATGGAAGCTATCCCATGGAGGTTCAACAGCATTCATGGCCTTGATTATTTCTTCATATGTGTTGAAGATGTATTATTCTAACATAACCTCATCTGAAGAACCCGAGCCTTCATTTTGCGGCGGAAGAGGAATTGAATTGAGATGCAAGATGTAAAGGTACTTAGAGACAGTTGGGGTGGGTGCTAGAATCTCATATTGAGGGAATATTAAGCGATCTAATGCTTCACGATAAATCAATGATGGGGGATCAATATATCTCGAGGTATCTAACGGACATGACATGTTGTTGTCAATGTTGGACTCTATTGGTTCAACATCCTCCTCAATTATTGTAGGAAGTGTGGTTCCACAAGGAGTGAGGTTATTAGGCAATCGACTTTGGGTTGCATGTATAGTGCAAAATGTGGTGACGAGAGGACATTGGAATGAATGGTGAGACATTAAGTTGCATGAGCGACACGGTCTCGTGGCGTTAGTATGATTTAGGACAATGACCGAGATTTGTGGACATCGCGTCGACTGTTGATTGGGTATGGAGTCATCCCATCATGCGGAGGAACTGGTCGGGATCACTTTGGTAATCATGGGGATAGGGGTTGCCATTGGTGATAAGGGAGGTGAGGTATCTTCCAAGGGTGCAGTGAGGAAAATGGTTTCCAAAGCCTCCCAATAGAGAGGGAGGTCAGGGCAGTGATGTGTATAGTGCCCATACTGAGAACATATGGAACATGCATGATTTGTACGCAGTGTTCTGGACATAGATGTGGACAAGGGTGATGTGACCCCTTTTACTGTCAGTGGGGCATGGGTGACGCTAACGAGAGTGTTGAGAAAATTACTTAGCTCCAGTAGAGTAGGACATAAGTTGGTTGCGTGGCCTTACAACCCACAAATAGAACACGGTGGTTTGACCCTTTGGTTGGGAGTATTGATCATAACTAGGGCTTGTAACTCATGTTGGTTGATGCCCCTTGATTTAGGCTTAGCAGTTTCCGTTGGGTTTGGTAATAAGGGACCTTTCAACTTCGATTGTTTGGTGCCCCCATTAGTGGTCTTAGCGACTATCGATTGTGGTGTAGTTGTGGATGTCATAGGTTGGGATGTCGTAACTGAATGTGTTACGGGCCTTGTAGCCGTACTAACCGAAACAAGGACAAACTCACAATGGGAGACTAGTTTAGAAGGAATCTTTGGGAATGGTGGTGTAAGGTACCAAACTTGGATTACCAAAGTTATCCCAGGTAGAGTTAACTGAGCCATAACCGACATCCCTTGTACACCGGTGGGAGGATACAAGAATGGGATTTAAAAAATTGGTGGTACCGATGGACTCAACGTTTGTTCAATGCCATGTCTCAATGGTGGTGCTGATGACAGTGTTGAGGTGGAGGCAACTCCATTTTCAACGGTGAAAATTGTGCACCGTTAGGCCATCGGTGGATGTAGGGATCTTCGGTGGTGGTCTCGAATATAATCCTAACAAATTGGAGTCCTTGTACATGCCGGGGGCAATGTCAACATATGGTTGGTCATCGCCTAGTATAGTTGGTAGGACATTGTTGGGATTGCTTGTGGTGTTGGGGTCAAAGTAGTTAAGCTGGTCAAGATTAACTACCTTCCCATTTAAGGGAAACATCATGATATGAAAGATTGAGAAGGCTACCGCCTTCATGGAATACATGTAACTATGCCCCAAGAGGATGTTGTAGTCAAGTTCAACATTGACTACTTCGATATCGATCATAACCATATTTCCCCTTTGCTTTAAGGGGACATTTTGGTACATTCCTCTTGGTTGGTATGGTCTCCCATCATATGCGTGAAGAGCGATAGACGAGGGGGTTAGCTCAGGAGATCCTAATCGTTTCCATACCTTTGCATACACAACGCAAGTGGATGCGCCTTCATTAATGATACAACGATGAATAATGTGTTCTTTACTGTAACTGGAACTTGAAATGAGACTAATGACGGTAGTCACAGATCACCTTTGTTGAGATCAAAGGTCACGAGGAACTTTCAGAATTCATGGGATTTTTTTGGTATTCGGGCATGGTATCTGTAGAGGCCTCCCTGAGGGGATAGGAACGTATTCTACTTGGGGGGTGGAAGGCCCGTTATAACCTCTAGCTCCTGTATGAAGGTTTATGATATTTTGGAAAGAGCCATTGCTTGGAGGGTGAGGGTCTTTCTATTATGTTACTATCCCTTGATTGGAAAAGGGTTTTTGTAACACAACGGTTTGTGGTTAGGGAGGATTCATTTCTTGAGGAGGGTTTCATCGTCTTCTTTTTGGCTTCCACTAACTGTTGGAAGTTAGAGATGCGAGGACAATGATGCATTTAGTGACCATAATTGCCGCAAATGGAGCAACAATAATTGGTTCACAGGGAGTGATTCTTCCCTTGTTTGGGGGGGGGTTGTTCATCGCTTCATTTTAGTTACCCATGTTCTGGTTTTTCTAGGGAGGGGGGTTTCCCCCTTGCCCCGACTGCTGATTATGTTTTCTCTTACCTTTCTTCATCCCCTAAGTCTGTGGATTCTGGGGGTTTGTGACGTTCAATTGCTCAAATTGTTGAGATCGTTGAACATAAGAAGGTTGAAGTAGGTTAACCCCCATGTGGGGGGTAGGTTGCTGACCAGTTGGGCATGAGAAAGGATAATATGGGTTATATCTCGGTGGTGGGATAAATGCAGTTTGCGTTCCATAAGAGGTGGACATAGGAACGGCTTACGCCATTGGCGGTGTAGGAACTGTCATTGCTTGCATAACGGTTGGGTATGTAGGACTATACGGTCCATATTGTAATTGACCAACTGATGGTGTTGGTACCGATGTAGGGGGTACCGATGCGGGTGGCATGGATGGGTAGTACAGAACCAATGGAAATTTTCTCGATGAGATCCTAAGCTTCCCACCGCTCACCTGAAAATCACAGGGATGGATGTCCACATCATTGATATATCTCAGAGAGTAAGCTAGCTCACTCTCTATTGCAACACTGGATGGGACATCAGGGAATTGGGGTAAATCCACCCCTTCCTAGATATCCCAGTGATGAAATAAATATCCTCCTCAGTGGGTTGGAGCCACTGCTTGACACCAACACGAAATGCCTGCCTATGATGATCCCAACGTCAGATGAAATGACACAATAATGAAGAGTTACCCTTAAGGGATGTAGCCTCCTAATAGAACTTCAGGAGGCCAACAGTCCCCAAGAGCTCTCAAGTCTAAGAAGTAACGGGGAGAGGGTACAAATCCCTCTCCCTCTCCCTAGCCTCCCACTATTTAACGATGTTGTATTGTTCCAACTATTCATGCTCCTATTGAGCAGCTTGTCGCCGCTCATGTCTATGTTTCACATATTTCATATAATTAAAATCTTATTTGATAACATCAATAATAGTTTTTCTATATTTTTTTTTTACTATCGGTGCGCCTAAATAACCGATTTGCACTGCTAACGGTGCTTAAGTTAACCAGATGCACCACCAATGTTGCGTTGCAATAAGAAGCTTGTAACAACATTATATTTTAATATATTTAAAATTTATTTAAACAATGCGCTAAAGATCCGACGCATCGGAACCTTTTATAAAATGTGGTGGTGCATGGTGGGCCTAAATCACATTAGGACACCATTGCGTCTGATTATGTAAACACACCGCCTTTTATTACATTTAATTATTTTATAAAAATCTATTCACAGTGCGCCCATGTCACATCAGGGCACCGACGATTAGTGCATTGACTTGACCTCGGCACACTGTCATTATATTTTTATAAAATCGTCAAATCTAATAAAATTTGGTGCAATTAGAAATATGCTTGCCGGTGCGTTTCATCCAAAATTGTGTACCATACATGGTCTGATTTAATGATTGAAACACACTGCAATTTATTAAATTTTAAAATTTTATATTAAACTGTTGACGGTGCACTTATGGCACGTTAGTGCATCGGTATTGGTGCAATGACGTGACCAAGGAGAACCGTAAGATTATGTATTTGGCACTTCGATTTATACTCTTTGATTGTCGGTGTGTTTAGTTCAAGTAAGCACAATGTTAACGGTGCATTGACTTAAATCAAATGCACCGTTGTTTAACAATTGTTAATGTGGAATTATAATATATTCACAGTGCACCTATGGCACGTCAAAGCACCGACACCGATGCAGTGACATTCCCTAGGCGCACCGTATAATTGATTTATTTTTTCATTTTTAAGATATTGTTAATTGGTGTGTTTGAGATATTTAAGTGCAACAGATAACCGGTTCTCTCAAATATTGTATGCATCGATTACCATTTTTATGTTTTATATAATTTTTTACGGTGTGGTGGTGCATTTGAGCTGTTCGACTCGCACCGTCTGCGGTGCTTCCTGTAAAAAATTACAGGGTGCACCACTATCTGGTACGAGATGAACGGCTTGAACACATCGCAATTTTTTTTTATATTTTTTTCAAAATGAGTACAAATTTAAGCTCAATTCTAAAAAGTAATCCGCTAAAAAATTAAATCATGAAGTGGGAATCAATTTACCAACTGAATGGCTCGTCGAGGAGGCATCCTGACTATGTATGGAAAATTTGAATTTTTGTCCACCGTTTGGCAAAATTCAAACTAGAAGCAACTGCCAATAAGGGTGAAGAATTTGTCCACGTGGACCACGGATGTCAGGGCATCCAAGTGGGTGAAGTAAAGCACCGGTGCAGTTGGGCTCAAAACGCACTGAAAAGGGTAAAAATGAGTTTTACCTCGTGGTTTGTTTCTTTTATTAAACCCTGTTATGGTGTGACCAACAATAGTGTGCACCGGTGCGTACAGTAATCTGGTTGCACCGAAGAGTAGGGTTTTTTAAATAAAAATTTAACGAGTTTTGTAATGATTTTTTTTATTTAATAACAAGCGGTGTGTTTGTTTATTTGACATGCATTCGGGCTTTTTGGATTATCTAGCACACCAGTTACCGGGTTTCAATTTTTTGCTAGATATGGCAATACAAATACATTGATAGAGCGGTGCGTTATTGTCTATATAACACACCGGGGCATTTATTGTCAAACACACCGGTCCATGTAGTATCTATTAACGCACCGTTCTAGGGGTATTAAAATAATACGAGTTTTTAATTAATTATTTTTTTGATTGATTGTTTTTTCTAGCGCAGTGCTATAGAATTTGTGGTTACCCCGGTGCGTTATGTTTGGAAACGCACCGAAGAAAAACATCCACCAAAACCTTTGCTTGCTCGTCCTAGCTAGAAACCTCCGCTAGAAACGAATTTTTGGGCACTTTTTTTAGGGGCTTCCGCTATAACCTCCGCTAGAAGGCCTTTTTCTTGTACTGTGTTGAGGTCTTGGGGGTTATGGGTATGGGGGATTTAGGGAGTAGGGGATTTGAGGATTAGGGTTTTAGGGCTTAAGGGTTAATGGATTAGGGATTAAGGGTTAAGGGTTTAAAGGTCAAGGGATTAGGCATTAGGGGTTGATGATGTTTAAAGGGTAACAACCTAGTGATTATGGGTTAAGGGTATTTTCTTTTTAAATATATAATTATTTTCTTGTTATAATGTTTATTTTACAATATGTGATGTAATTTTTTCACATTTTATTTTAATTTAGTTTAATTTGGATTATTATTTATGTCAGTTTAAAACATATTAATAATATGGAATATTCATGTTTTGAATATATAAAATTTTATATTCTTTTGTATTGAATAAATAAATAATGTTTTTATTAGTGTTAACTACAAAAGATACCATATTCATATTTATTGTATTTATTTAAAAAATTCCATATATACCAATTTAGTCTTCAAATTGCCTAATGATAATAAAATATGTGAATTTATTTTATATAAGTTTTTTATGATTTTTAAACATTGAATTTATAATGTAAATATAACTAATGCAACACATATTAAATTTAAGTTTCCAATTCATAGTGATCAACTAAAAAATATATTTATGTGGCTTAAAATTGTATCAAGTTTTGCGTCTTCACAAACATGTTGATACAAAATTAATGGAAGAAGCATATGAAATTGAAAATTATGGTTAGGTGGGGTAGATCAATTGGTAATGAGTAATTAAGATGAGAAGTTGTAAAGGTCACAATTTCAAATCCCCATGGGTACTAACTTAATTTTTTTTTGGGTTAGGTAGTTTAATGTTTAGCTTAGAGATTATATTGGGCTAAGGGATTAATGTCATCCATTGACCCTGCACAATGAGCAGTGAATGGGGCCAATGTTAGATTTCTTCAAACTGTGTCTGTATCCATTGAATTTTGACATGGTTAGACCTAACGCATGCTTTGACAGTATGGGAGGGTTGCAAGACTCAAGGATGACTAATGTCACCACATATTATTTGACATCGTCCATGTTTCCATCAATTTTCATCATGCACATCTCGTTGTAATCATTCGTCATTCCCATATATAGAATATTTGTTGGAACTCTCTTGAAATGGCATGGGACTTCCAAAACGCCCACCACCAATTCCATCCATCGACCTTGCATAGTGAGTAGTGAATGAGGCCAATGTTAAAATTTTGTCAAAATGTGCCTATATGCATTAAAAGTTTACATGGTTATACTAGGCGCATGCCTTGATGGCATGGGAGGGTTCTAAGACTCAAGGACATCATCATCGTCATCGGCATGGTTGTAATTTCTATCATCATCATCATCATATTCATCATGACCTAATTTTTCCATCCATGCCAACAAAGATCAAACCCGACATACCAACATTTTCAGCAAAACCTAATGAAGAGGTCAATTTCTATGTCTTTGCCTTTTTCTTGTGGCATTCTTTGAGACGATTAGACCATGATTCTATTAAGTTAACACATACCCAAAGAATTTTATAGGGTCCAACATGCAAGTGATTTAATGGTTAATTGCTTAGGGATTATATTGGGTTAAGTTCTTAATGTCATCCATCGACTCCCTGACACAGTTAGCAGTGAATGGGGCCAATGTTGAAATTTCTTCAAACAATAACTGTATGCATTGAAATTTGACATGGTTAGACTAGGTGCATGGATTGATGGTATGAGAGGGTTTTAAGACTCATCGACATCATCTTCATCATAATTGTCATCATCATGGTTGTCATTTCCATCATCATCATCATCATATTCATCTTGACCCATTTTGTCCATCCATGCCAACAAAGATCAAACTCGACATACCAGCCAATTTTGCAGTGAAACCTAATGAAGATTCCAATTTCCATGTCTTTGCCTTTTTCTTGTGGCATTCTTCAGGATGATTAAACCATGATTCTATTAAGTTGATACATCCCCAAAGATTTTTATAGGGTCCAATATGTAAGTGGTTTAATGGTTAATTCCTTAGGTATTATATTGGTTTAAGGGTTTAATGTCATCCATCGACCCTGCATAGTGAGCAATGAATGGGGCCAACGTTGAGATTTCTTTAGATTATGACTGTATGCGTTGAAATTTGACATGGTTAGACTAGAAACATGCCTTTATGGTATGGGAGGGTTTCAAGCCTCAAGGTTGTCTGATGTCCCCACATAATATTTGAGGTCATCCACGTTACCATCAACGTTCATCATGCACGTCTCATTGTCATCATTCATAATTCCCATATATAGAATATTTGTCGGAACTCTCTTGAAATTTCATGGGAATTCCAACACGCCCATCTCCAATGTCATCCATCGACCTTGCAAAATGAGCAGTGAATGGGGCCAACATCGAGATTTCTTCAAAATGTGTCTGTTTGTGTTGAAATTTTACATGGTTAAACTAGGTGCATGCCTTGATGGCATGGGAGGGTTTTAGGACTCAAGGACATCATCATCATTAATATGGTTGTCATTTATATAATCATCATCATCATATTCATCATTACCCAATTTGTCCATCCATGCCAACAAATATCAAACCTGACATACCCAAGTTTGCACCGAAACCTAATGAAGATGTCGATTTCCATGTATTTTCCCTTTTCTTGTGGAATTCTTTGATACGATTAAACCATGATTCTGTTAATTTAAGACATCACCAAAGAATTTTATAGGGTCCAACATCCAATTGGTTTAATGGTTAATTGGTTAGGGATTATATTGGGTTAAGGGCTTAATGTCATCCATCAACCCTGCACAGTGAGTAGTGAATGGGGCCAATGTTGAGATTTCTTCAAGCTGTGATTGTATGCATTGAAATTCAACATGGTTAGAATAGTCACATGGATTGATGGTATGGGAGGGTTTCAAGACTCAAGGATGTCTGATATACCCACATAACCTTTAAGGTCATCCACGTTTCCATCAACGTTCATCATGCACGTCTCATTATCATTATTTGTCATTTCCATATATAAAATCTTTGTCAGAAGTATATTGAAATGTCATGGGAATTCCAACACACCCATCACTAATGTCATCCATCGACCCCGCACATTAAGTAGTGAATGGGGCCAATTTTGAAATTTCTTTAAAATGCTCCTATATATGTTGAATTTTACATGGTTAGACTAGGTGCATACCTTGATGGTATGGGAGGGTTTAAAGACCCAAGGAAATCATCGTCATCATCATCGCCATCAACATGGTTTTTATTTCCATCATCATCATCATCATCACCATCATCATCACCATCATCATCACCATCATATTCATCATGACCCAATTTGTCTATCCATGTCAACAAATATCAAACCCAACATATCGACCAACTATGCAGTGAAACCTAATGAAGATGCCAATTTCCATGCCTTTTCTTTTTTCTTGTGGCATTCTTAGAGATGATTTAACCATGATTCTATTAAGTTAAGACATCCTCAAATAATTTTATAGGGTCCAATATGCAAGTGGTTTAATGGTTGATTCTGTAGGGATTATATTTGGTTAAGGGCTTAATGTCATACATCAACCCTGCACAATGAGCAGTGAATGGGGCCAACGTTAAGATTTATTCAAACTGTGACTATATTGTTGAAATTTTACATGGTTAGACTACACACATGCCTTGACGATATGGGAGGGTTTCAAGACTCAAGGATGTCTAATGTCCCCACATAATATTTGAGGTCGTCCACATTTCCATTAATGTTCATCATGCACATCTCATTATCATCATTCGTCATTTCCATTTATAGAATCTTTGTCGGAACTCTCTTGAAATGTCATGGGACTTCCAACACACCCATCACTGATGTCATCCATTGACCCCACACAATGAGTAGTGATTGGGGTCAACATTGAAATTTCTTCAAACTGTGTTGGTATGCATTGAAATTTGACATGGTTAGACTATGCACATTCCTTGATAGTATGGGAGGGTTTCAAGACTCAAGGATGTCTGATGTCCCCACATAATATTTGATATTGTCCACTGTCTCTTTCAATGTTCATCATGCAGTCTCATTGTCATCATTCGTTATTCCCATATATAGAATCTTTGTCGGAACTCTCTTGAAGGGTCAAGGGGTTAGGGGTTAGGGGGGTAGGGTCTAGATGTTTTAAAGGTTAAGGGATTAGGCTTATGCCTAGTGAAATATTTCAATTTGTTTTTTAATATAAAGTAATGGACAAACTTTGCATACATTGTGCCTAATGGTTTGGATTTACATTGTTTTACATATACGATATATGTAATTATATTTTTTAACAATTGCATATTTAATGTATTGTAATTAAAGAGGATTTTCATCCTAGATCAGTCCGAGTCTAACGAATAACCTGACAACACCTCTAAACCATTATCAACCAATGAATTACCAGTAACCATGCTAGTGGTAATTCATACCAAAGATTGAACACTTTAAGGAGATTGCAATAGTTAATTTTATCGAGACAAATAATATTGAAGCATTTCAAAGTTCGGGCCATAAAAACATAGTTTTTTAAACATGGATTACAAATTTTGAAAATTTAGAAGTCTTGATCATTTACATTATTGTCTACAACAATGTCATCCAATGTATCCTTGTTAATGTTCATATGTTCTTGCAATTATTTAATATTATTCTTGCTACACCATCCCACTAAGATGGTATTATAATCATCCTCGTCTTCACCTGCATCATCTTCATCATTCATGAAATTTGATTGTAGACCATCTATATTGTTACCAGACGTATTTGGATCATCGTTTTCTATAATCATCCATATTGTTGTCTTCTACAAGATCATCTAAATTTGGATTGTTATCTTGTTGTGTATGAACATAACCATCTTCAACATCACCATGGATGTCAATTTCTTCGATGTTCTCTAATCCCTCTCTCACATTTTTTTGGCCATCATTGTTCCTCTCTATATTCACTGAGGCGTTGTCAAATACATGCCTTAATATTGGATCATAATGTATGACAAATATCCATTTCTTGTCCAAAATATATTCATAGAAAAATACATGCACATGAACAACATACACATATTAGACATATGTTATAACATTTTTATTGATTAATAAACACATACATATATTCGTAGTAAATTATGAATTAATAGATAAATGGTCACCATCGCTTATTGTTTGAGTTAAAGAAAATACCTGCTCACAATGAATAGGTAGAGCATAAGGATCCTTATCCTCTGGTAGGAAAATTGAGGAATCAATAGAAAAAAATCCACTATGGGTGTCATGTCTTCGTGTCCTCTCAAATGCTTCATGCCATCTACACTTAAAAATACAACTTTTAAAAGAGCAGTAATCCAACTCAATAATTTCTTGGATTTTCCCAACATATTGTAGATTCCCTTCAATAATATTCCTATCTTTTGAGCTTGCTTGACTGGATTGCTTGAAATCAACCACGATGCCACAGTCAAAGGATCCTCTCTTCACATCTACACTTTATACACGATAATGTTGACCATATTCCCACATTGCAGGATATTTCCTCACATGTGAAGGAACATTTATTTCAATGAAAACAAATATAATTATGCATATTTAAATAGTTAATAGTGTCGAAACTGTATTGAAACAACATTTTGTAAAATTCCAAATATACCTTCTTTCACATCCTCTAGACATGTTCATTTCATCTTCTGTTATGTTTGAATCTACACCTGCATCATCTATTCGATTTTGAATTTGTTCACTAACCCATTGTAATGTGCAATCTTTGCCCCATTGCCCAAGCATATTAGTGGGAAGTGGAGTATTCCTTGTGTTCAATCTCTTAAACTGTCTCATTGCTTCCAACACTTCTTCTCTTTTATTATCATACAAATCAATCCATTTGTTCATAAAGTCCATGTGGTACGAAACAAACTTGTCAAGTAGAACAGTTTCATCTAGACCTATTACATATCAACATGTATATTTCAAAATCCAAATGTCAAGCTGTTAATTTGATAAAAAAATTATAGAGTAATTAATGATTGCCATAAAAATAACCATAGTGATCATGAATTTACTTACTAATTTCTACTTTAACACCATAATATTGTGGTTTTTCTCCATTAATAATATCTAATGCATGTTATTCATCCCAAAATTAAGGTCCATCTTCAAAATATTTACAAAGGAATTCACATAGGAAGAAAAATGATTCATTCAATACATACGCTTCATCCATGCAACTCTCTGGATGTGCCTTTTGTCAGACATATCTTTTTAGAGTTTTCGTATACCTCTCAAAGAAAAACATTCACCTCATTGATACAACACCTGCCAATTCAATGTCATTGACTAGGTGTATAAGTAAATGGACTTGTAGGTCCATGGAACTTGTAGGGAGCTCCTTCTCAAATACACACAAAATTTCTTCAATTTCCTTCTTCCATCTTGTCACTTCACATTCGTGGATCTCCTTGGAGGTCACCCACCTAATATAATAATACTAAATTAGTATAACAATTAGTCAAAATTAAAATGCAATATAATATCTTTATGTCTCTCACACATGACCATTTCGTACGACATACCTTGTAAATGCTGACAATCGACTTATGGCATTCCTTAAGTCAACGCTAAGACATTTATCAAAGGTCATTAGTAATTTTTATCACACAATAGAATATCAAAATATATTTAGTACTTAATTAATGTTAACAGTAAAAGTTAAATGATGATAATACCTTCATAAAGTTATGAAAACCATGTGTTTGAAATACTATGATATGTCCATCAACTGTAAAATATTTATTCAATGATGACGCATAGACAATAGGTGTCCTTATTGAACGAATGAATTTTTTTACTTGGTCTAGCTCTTTCTTCTTCAAAATCCACGGAGCATCTGCATATGTTTCATTTTCCCTATTTGGACACAAATGTCTTATTTCAAATTTGGTACGCGAAAGAAAAATATCTCTCCTCAAAGATAATGCATCCTTCTCTTTGCTTGATATATGCCAAAATATAGAATCTGGGACATTTTTAAAGACATGCATAGGATCTAATAGGCGAGATATTAATAGATCCTTGTAGTAAGGGATCTCATAAAATATGGATTTCCTTTTCATTCCTTTTGACATATTAACTACAACTTGTTGTGGTTCTTTAATTGAATCATCCTGATAAAAAAAATCCTCCCAATCTTTCAATTCAACATCTTCATACTTCTTAAGCCAATCACCTAGATCCATAACCATGGGAGGGCCTCTATTTTCAACTTTTTGATCAAATTGATTCTTTAGGCGATTTGTAAACTTATGATATGGTGGTAGAAAAGCCCTATTGTTTGTGTAAATAAATTTATTTGGAACTTTAGAATAACACCCCTCAATTTGTTCTGCACATCTTGGACATGCAAATATCCCCTTTGTTTTCATCCCTACAATTCAATAAGTAATGTTAGTGACGTCAAAATAATATTATAAAAGTAAGTATGAAAGTTGGGCTGAAAATAAATTATGACTATAAATACGTAAATATTTTTTTATTACCTGAACAAACACCAAGTCCTGGGAAATCATGAATAGTCCAACATATCACACCGTACAACATGAAGGACCTATTTGATGGAGGACATGATATGCTATACATTTTTATTCCTTTCCATAACAATTGCATCTCATCAATAAAAGGCACAATATAAACTTCCATATTTTTTACTTGATGTTTTCTTGGAATAATGAGAGTTAGCATAAGTTGCTCCTTTCTAACACTCATACATAGGGGAATGTTGTACTATCAATCCAACCGGACAAACAATATGATTTCTGCTCATGAAAAAGAATGGGCACTCCATTTATTGCAAGCTCAAACCTAATCCTACGAGGTTCATCTTTGAATTTTCCTGGCCATTTTACCTCTATGTGTTTCATTGCTTTACAGTTTGCAGAAATTCACATGAATCCATATTTGCTTATATTCTTTGCATGAAAATCCATCAATTGTGTAGGTAACTTGCAATGAAACATTCGTTGAAGTCTAGGTATAATTGGCATGTGGCGTAAAACCTTATTTGGAGCAGTAGGACCTTATACATATGTATGATATCTCTTCTCTTTGCATACAGGGCATTCTACCTTGTTTTGATATTCATATCTGTATAAAATGCAATCATTTTTACATTAATGAATTTTCTTATATTCAATCCCTAACTCGACCAAGAACTAACGTGCTTCTCTGCAAGTTGACGGCAACACATTCTCTTCAGGGAATATTTTAGGTTTTAGTGCCCTGCAAGATTTCCAAACATTAAATCAATTGAATGTTTTCCTTATGATGAACATGTTTGATATGCCATTCTATACTAGCATTGTTTATATACAATAAATGGTTTTAAAATCCCCTTAAAGAAATATAAAAGAAGTCGATGAATATTTACGAATTATGTACACCAATTGACAATGCAAATTAAGAAATAAAATTCAACTTACTTTAGTAGGGTAGTGAAGCCTTTTTTCTGACCAACCAAATAGTTACTTGATTTCTAATAATATTAATGTTCATGCAATTTTTGAGGTTCTACTTGCACCTGATCTAAACACATCTGTCTTCTCCGCTTGCTTGATTGAGTCACTTAGGTTGTTATCATAAAGATTATGTTGATGGTAACTACCCTTGCTATCATAGTTACTGTCAACCATATGATCATTACCCTCATCGTTGTTTCCATCCCCAAAGAAACCTATGAGCATTTAATTCAATCCTTCTTCATGCACTGCATTTTCACTATCATCATCATCATTAAGGCTAGGTGGTGTGTCATCATTGTATGCTAATCTCATCGGTTCTTCAAATTTCTCGAGTGGTAGTGTTCTCTTCAATGTTTCTCTTTTCACCTTGGTATGGTTTAAAGGATGCTTTGGATCATCCTGTCCAAATATTAATAACCCAATTGTATCTTGGGTATCAGTAGGTTATCATCAATATCTTCTACCTATACACACACACACACACATTTTTTACAACATAGTTTAATAATGAGCCACACTCATTTATTATTTTTTGGTTTTATGCCCTTAAGAACAACCTTAGGGAGACCTTGTTCTTCCCTTTTCTTTCGCGCAGGAGTGTGTTTTACGAAGTTTTAATTAACTGATAACTCATCCCCAATAGAAAGGTCCATAATAGCGTCAACCATTATCAATATATCAACCTTTCTTTCCATAACTCCATCTTTATAATTATAACCTCAACAAATTGACAGTTCGGTCTTACAGTAGGGTCCCTTCCATTACTTCTATTTATAAATCCTACGATATTTGTGTGTGTATGCATGACCTTCGATGTACATAAGATGACCTCTATTCATTTCTTTTACACTTTCCAATTGGAGACGATGCATATACACATTTGAATTTAGTCCATATGCTGACATGCTGTGCTTATATTTTGCTAGTCTTCTCCATTCATCACTGTAATATGATGGACCACAATATGGAATTAATATCCTAGTGGTTTGATGTGAATTGTTTCCATGTTTACATCCTACAAAAACATTTTGGACAATAAAGAGGACTATATTCACTCGATGAATATTGGAGGGTCGTATCATGTAGTTGTATCCCAGAAATTGAAACACATCATACACTCTAGGTGGTGGTTGATCACTAGACTAAGCGCAATATAGTCGACAATAAAATGTCTCTTTGTAAATTGATCTCAAATTCAGGGGCAAGTCATCATCTCCATCGCATTCATTCTCATAGGGTATCTAGTCCACCTTCCCCTTGTCTTCAAGTAAATTATGAATATTTAAATTGGTTCTTGTTCTGCTACTTGTTTTCATCAATTTCTCATCTTCCGAGTTGGTATATGTGCACATATATTTGTTATATGTATCATTTGATAAATGATCATCGTCCTCCAGGCTATAATTCGGTGCACCATGAAAATTTAAACCAAGAAATTTATCCTGCAAGTATTCATTAATAAAAACTTTAATTATTCAAATAATATAAAATTGTGTTTAAATGAAGTATACATATTATTTATATCAAATTGGAAAAGTCCTTACCACAATTTCTATTGGATTCGAATTGAGGCATACTACCCATTGGAAGCTGATCATTTATGTAATGTCTTTGTACTATAGTCCCGACGAACCTCTTGTTCAGTGCACTCATTTGTTGTGTCTTGAAGATCCATTGTCATATACTCTTCCACCCACTATCCTCTACATGATTTAACTATTTTAGGTCCACGTCCAAATACATATCTTTTTCTTTTGCTAGTTGAACGATCAACTTCTGCATTTTCTCCAATATCTATCTAAAATAATCAACAACATGATTAATTTATGTCAAGATTGGATAATACACTATAAATTTTAATAGTATTGTGCAAAAAGATGGGCATATCAAAAAATTCCATCAGAACAATTTTCCCTAATTTAAGTCAAAATTTGAGTACCTGATGTCCTGCATCATTTTTTTTGGCCTCATTTGATATAACACTATCCATGGCCATGGCCTCATCTAGTTCCTGTAATACACAAAAACATCAATAATTTTTAGTACACCAATTATATTATTTCAACGAATATGCATTGAGCCAAAATTTTAACAAGAAAACTATCCAACATCCCTATCCCACATGGCCATCCTAATTTACAAACTTTTCTTGTGATCCTCGAATCACTTTTAATCACCATTCATGTGCATTTTCAACCAATATGTTTGACCTCAAAGGCCTCAAAGACAATACATTAAGGTTGTTCTATCTTCTTACATTTATTGTATCTGCAAATTCCTTTGTCATATGGGCAATGCACTCTGCTAGGTCTTTTTTCTTGTTTTCACATGCATGGAATCTTTGTGCGGGGGCTCTGGCACCCCCCCTCCTCTTGAGGACGCCGCCTTTGCGGCTCTCCTGGATGGCCTTCCTCATCCCCGGAAGATCGATCCATCCAGATTCATCAAAAGACTAGATGAAGTCCCATAAGTCCTGATTCAAGCTAAGGCCAGATCCTTGGAAATCCATCTCGTAGGAAATGGACTAGTTGACCAATTCACGAGGATATGGCCGTCACCTAAATCAGTTTCTTTTTGGGTGGAGAAAAATTGGAGGCCCTTGTGGAAGAGGATTCTTTGCATTCCACTCTAAAGGAAAAGAAGACCGAGACCTCCTTTTCAGAAGCAACCCCTATTTCATGGGGACCAGGGGTATGTATCTTAACAAATGGACCTCAAAATTCAATATAGAAAATGACATACCCATAACTGTCTTGGTATGGGTAATATTTCCCTTCCTCCCTCTCCACTGCTGGAATGATGAAACACTAAGGGAAATAGGGAATACGATGGGTAAATACATTGACAAATCGTAGCCAAAAGGTGGCCTACAAGCATGTGCCAGGATATGAGTAGAGGTAGACTTGGAGAAAGGACTACCTAAAGCAGTGCATCTCAACCTAGATGGATGGTCATACCTTCAACAAATCTACTATGAACAACTCCCTTTTAAATGCAAAACTTGTCATGAATATGAGCATTTTGCAAAGAACTACACCAAGAATGAGGAAATAAGACAGGATGAAGGCCAATATAAACAATGGAAACAACCAAAGAGGAGAAAGCACAACAATAGGAACAAGGAAAATTCAGATAAAGTTCCTTCTGTAGCTGATATTCGTAGCTAGGGAAAAGAAGACGAGCAAAGGGAACCACCATCAAATGTGGGAGGAAACAAAGGAAGCAATAGCTCGAATCGCTATGAAGCTCTTGAAAAATAGGAGGAAAACCATGAAGACAACCACATCTCAATCCAAGAAGGTAGTGACAAGGGAAGTAGAGAGGAAGAAGGTGACATAGAAGAAGACGGTGAAATCCAGTCAGAAAATGAAAATGATACCCGTTTCTATGATCCTGGGGATGAAGATTCAAATCCAACAAAGTGGTCAAAGGTGGGATCAGGAGCACCACGCACAATCTCAAAAAATAAATCCGGAAGGAAATCGAACCATTACAAGAGGGAGGAAGAAGCTAAAAAAGACATTGAGCTGGGAAAAAAAGCAACCATAGACAAGCACACAAGTAGATATGGAAGAGTGCCTAGGAACTCAGGAGGACCGACCCCCACAAAAGGGGGACAATCTAAAACAATTGTAAAATGATCAAGGTTGTTTCTTGGAATTTTAGGCAATTGGGGAGCGAAGAAAGAAAGATGTAGCTAAAAAACTTTATAAGAAAGGAAAACCCCCAAGTACTTCTCATCAAGGAAACAAAATTACAGGATCTAGAGATCCTAAAATAAAGCAAATTCTTATGGAAAAATAGTCCAGGAAAATTATTAAGCTCTTGAGGGGCCTCAGGAGATGTTTGCACTCTCTTAAACAACTCTTTGCTCAAGATAGAAGGTAGTTCTCTAGACACGCACTGGCTTCAGGTGAGATTAGCTTACCTCCCTTCTCACTTATCGTTCACCTTATTCAATGTTTATATGCCAAATTGCCACCAAGAAAAAATGCAATGTTGGAGATCTCTTAACCTCCAAGCGGACTCCAACCTCCCCCTGCTTCTGGAGGATGGATATTTCAATACAGTCCTCCATGCCTCAGAGAAAAAGGGGGGGAACATCATAAGGGAACAATCCAGATAACTAATGGAGGATTTTATCTCTCATATGGACCTATGGGACGTCAAGCCCACAAAATTCAGGTTCACATGGTCAAATAATAGATTGGGGCCGGGACACATAACGACTTGTCTTGATAGATTTCTCATTAACAAATACTTGCCAGAAGGGCCTCTCTCCATTTCCTCTAGCATCCTCCCCTAGGCAGGCTTTGATCACAAGATGGTTTCGCTTGAAGCGGCCCAACATGACAACTTAGGACCTATCCCCTTTCGGTTCAATCCATAGTGGATTGAGGAACCATCCATCATAGAAGTTATAGAGAATGCTTGGACTACTTGGATCTCTGGGTCTCCAATCTACATTTGGGAGCAAAAGATAAAAAAGATCAAGAGAGATTTGAGAGATTGGATCGGAGTTAAAGAGGAAAAAAAAAAGAATAAAGAAAAGGAGCTGCTACAAATATTGGAAGCCACTAGAACAACTATGGAGGATTAAGAAGTCACCCTACATTTATTAATAGATGAGTAGAAAAACTTAGATTGCCAATCCTTCCTCCGAGATGAAGAAGAAAAGTGGAGGTTGAAATCTGGAAACCTTTGGCTTCAGGTAGGCAACATGAATATGAATATTTTCCACATGCAAGCAAAAGCGAGATTGTGGAGAAACAAAGTAACATAATCAAATTGGATAACAGGGAAACTATAGACAACTAGGAGCAACTGAAATAGACAGCTAAAAATTTCTATGAAAACCTCCTCTAAGAAGATGAGATTGGTGATTTGGATGCACAAGAAATACTTCTTAAAGACATTCCTAAAAGGATATCCCCAGAAGATAATAACAAGTTGATGGAATAAATCACTGAAAAGGATATCTAGACCGCCTTAAACCAAATGAATCCAGATAAGGCACTATCCCCATATGGATTCATGGGCCACTTCTATCGATTTTGCTAGAAAACCATTAAAAGGGACCTTGTTAGAATGATATAGTATTCCCAAAATTCTGCCAAACTTAGAGGTAGCACCAACTCAACCTTCATGGATCTCATTCCAAAAGAAACCAACCCATCTATCTTCGCCAGATTCCGCCGCATCTCTCTTTGTAACATCTCCCACAAGTTAATAGCCAATGGGCTCAAACCCTTCATGCAAAGACTCATCTCCAAAAACCAAGGTGGTTTTGTCAACAAAAGGCAAATGAAAGATAACATTTTACTTGTCCAAGAGGCCATACACTCTAGCAAGGAGAGAAGCGAAAAAGGAATGGTAATCGGGATGGATATGGAAAATGTATTCGACGGGGTAAGACACAGTTTCTTGTTTGTGTTGATGACAAGATTTGGCTTCGAATCAGACCTCCTAGCTTGGATAGCAGCCTATGTATGTATCCCTTGGATATACCCTCTAATAAACGGGAGTCCGACTGAATTATTCTTGTTTTCTAGAGGCCTAAGGCAAGGCTTCCTTTCTTTCCGTATCTCTACATTCTCATGGTCGGATATCTAAGCAGACAGTTGGAAATAGAAAGAAGAGACAAGAAAATAATGGGGCTTAAAATAGGGGAAGGAGTAAGATGGATTAACCACTCCCAATTTGCTAACAATACCCTCCTGCTCAGAGGTTCATCAACCATCTTGGAGATCATATTCAAGGAAACTCTAGAAGTATTTCTCAACACCTTTGGAGGAAAGACCAACAAGCAAAAATGCCAAATCATCTTCTGGAACACCAGCCAACAGATTGCAACAACCATAGCCAGAATCATGCAATTATCCTTCAAAGTAGAGTGGAAATCATTCAAGTATCTTGGTACACCTGTATGCCACAAAGGAGGCCCAAAGATGGAATGTACTCAAACCATAAAAAAAATAAAAATAAAAATCCATTCTTAGGGTGGTCAATGGTTGAAGCGTGCTAGCAGAGAAGTGTTGATTAAAGCAGTCTTATCTGCCTTCCCTGCATTCCAGCTCTCGATACTCTATGGGCCTGCCTATGTCAAAGATATGATTTCCAAGGAAATCAGAAACTCCCTTTGGAAAGGAGGGAAAACCTCCACAAAGAAGATGAGTCTGGCTAACCATAATCTGGTGAAATATCCTAAATCAAATGGTGGGCTGGGGATTCGAGACCCCCACATGGTTAACAAAGCTTTTGGATCTAACCTATTATGGATATTAATCACTGGAGAAAATGATTGGTGGAAACAAGCGATTAAATGTTAGAACTTCCACCATGACAGGCTTAGGTGCTTGAACTCCCCACATCTAGGAAAATAGGCTCTTCGATCTAGAAGCTCTTGCATTCTTCCATCAAACTTCTGAAGAGAAATCTAACGTGGATCCCCAGTAACAGAAAGAAAATCTTGTCGTGTCAAGACAGTGTCATGGGAAATTCCCCCTTAATAAACGATATGATCCTTTAGCCCCTCCGAACTTGGTGCAACAATCAAGGCATCTCCACAATCCACGACATTGTTAACTAGTTGGAGGATGGATCCTCGAAGGAGTGGAAGATCCAAGACCTACTGGAGGATCTTACATAGTAATTCCATACCTTGTGCTTCAATTTAAAAGGGTGTTCCCCATCATTTAAGACTTCAAAGGACTCTTGTGGTTGGGGTAGAGGGGAATATACATTCAAAGACGTATACACAATCCTCCTGAACAATGGAGATATTCCTGCCAAAGCGAGCAAGTGGAAAAAATTTTGGTCCTCAAAAAGCCTCCTAAAAATCAACTCTTTCTAATGGCTTTTGTCTCATGGTAAAATGCTAACTAGAGAGAATCTCCTTAAAAGGATCTTCCATGGCCCATTCATATGTGCCTTATGCAAAGAAGAGGAGGATGCCAACAATCACATTTTCCTGGTTGTCCCTTTGCCATCGAGGTGTGGAAACTTTCCTATGGTGACTTGTTCCCTCGAATAAGATGTCCTAGGCAGGCCTCTTCCCTCATCAACAGCTAGGGAAAAAACTACCGAAGTAAAATTTCAAACAATAGCATTTTCAAAAAAAAATTATGGGGCCGATGAAATTTACAACCTGGAAATTGTGGCTTAGAATAAATAGGGCATTTTTCTCATAAGAGTTTAGTCCTCCTGAGGTGGTGGCTTTGCAAAGTAAAAGCATGCTAGCAGAGTTTATTAATCACAAAATCCGAAAGAAGGACCTTAATCATTTGAGTAAAGATGAAATCAATTGGCTATCCTGGCTCAAGATCCTCCCATCTGACGATGACCCTATGAACTCTCAACCTTTGGTTCCCACTCCCTCCATATCTTACTAGCAACTTCACATTCATCCGCACACCTATGAGAAATGGAAAACCAAACAGATCCACCATATTCTCTGCTTATATGGAGCCTTAAAAGGAAACCCCAGGGAGGCAGGTGCAAGAGGAGAGATCACCTCCCAAGGGGGAACCACTAGCATTAAATTTTCTTGGAACATTGGTTGTTCAACTAACAATCAAGCCTAAGCCTTGGCTCTACTACAAGGAATTTGTTTGGCAAAAGAAAAAGGGTGGAACTCCCTTATCATTATAGGGGACTCTTTGTTGGTCATCAACCTCATCAGAAATGAATCACTCCCCTTGGATATGATTCTCAAGTCTCTCTTCATAAAGATATATAAAGAAACCCAGTTGTTAGCCACTTTTAATGTCCGCCACATCTTAAGGGAAAACAACAAAGCAACGAACTTGCAAGCTTAATGGAGAACACTTAAACAAGCACATTCCTTGATTAATGCACTCTTCTGGTGTTTCTAATGGAATATCTAGCGAAATATCTTCAACAATAATTCAAATAATGTCTTAATTATGAATTCAAGCTCTGTTCTAAGTATAAATCAGCTGGCAGATGCTGGTCATTCTTGCAAAGTCTCCATTCACAACCACAAGAGGTGATCAGAGAATGTAATGTTGCTCCTCACCGACGACTCTAGTGCCAAAGCCTCAATCTATCGACACCTTAGCTCCCTGCAAGTGATGAATTATATCCTCACCACAGTGTTACAAATTTCGTGTCGATGAATATATCGCCGAGGGTCCAAAAAAAATTATCGGGGGAAATGTCGACAAACATCGACATACTTAAAAAATACAAAAATATTCATTTTTTTTTCAATTTTCTAAACATCTAAAGCAACAAGAAATCAAATAAACACATTGTCACATGTATATGAAAATAAAACTGATATATAAGATGTATAATACATATCACTAGACATCACACATCAAAAATGAATTGTGTCCTGGGTCTTGAGTCCACGACCCATGAATCACCACAAAAATACAATCAATGTATCTCATAAATTCATATGCAATGAAATCGACTAAATAAAGTAAAATATGGCCTCTACCCCTTTTACGGGCAAAGGTAATCTCTCTAGTAATGGCTCTTCCTCTAGAGATAGAAATCCCAGGTGCTCATGGGGGTTGTCGTGGACTATGGCGTCCTCTAGAAGTTCCTAGAAACTAATATACTCTAGAAGAACTAGAATAATGATGAGGTACTAGGTCACCCTCATAAATTCCTATACCATTGCTACTGCTACCACTGCCCATATATATAGCTCCCTCTGGGTGTGAAACTAGTGGTTGTGAAACATAAAAGAGTGGCTCTGCAACTGGTGGCTATGTTATTGGTGGCTCCGGTGGGGGCATTCTCTCAAATTCAAACCCCTCATCCTCCCATATCTCACTCTGGGGTCCTGTGTATCATTCTCTAACCAATCATGAGCTGCCTCCATAATGGGTTCTTCAATATCTACTCTCCACGCAACAATGGTGTCAATGGTATCCAATGAAATGGCCTCCACCTCAGGTTTTTTCTCAAGTTGCTTCACCCACAACCTGATATTGTAGGAGGCGTACACTAGATCATTCAGGCGTGGGTATCCAACTTGTATGAAGACTGTAAATTTAATAAATTACAATTTAGAATACATAAATTAAAATTACCATGGGACATAAATTACAAGTTATAATGAATTTAGAATTTAATTTCAAATTCTCTAACTTCTTGCACTCCTTGGTGTGCATTTTTTCAAATACACTCCAGTTGCACTCACAACCAGAAGAACTGCATGTCTGGCTAAGGAACCGAACAATGAGATTTTGGATATAGGGTACTCATTTGCCATAGGTTTCCCACCAAGTATCTACAATGAATTGGAGAAAGTTAGAGACATAAGAGAAGACATTGAAAATTTGAAATTTAAAACAAAGAAAGTAAATAAATTGAATTTTGATTCTTGAAAGTTGAAAGTAAAACAAGGTGAAGCTTACTTGGCATTATGTTCTTCCTGTCATTAATATCCATATCAAACCCAAATGTTCCCATGTCCCTACTATAAACTTCTAACTCTTTGTAAATCTCTGAATGGTCAGTTGCACTTGGCACCATCCTCCGGACACACTCCAAGAACCCATCCATTACCTCTGCATCAAACCCGAAGCCACAAGAGTAAGAGAATACAGGGTTGAGGAATAAACCTGCAGCATGAATGGGGCGATGAAGTGTGTTGTTCCATCGCTGATCAATAACCTCCCATAGCAATCGTCTTTTTCTTGCCCCTTATCCCCCTTGTCCTCATAGTAGGAACGAATGGCCTCTTTGGCCCTATCCATGGCCTCATATAGGTATCCCATTGTGGGCTTGTCTCCATCAACCAAGTGTAGAACCTTTACCAAAGGTTCATAGATAGTACACACCTCCTTCACCCCATCCCATAAACTCTCCTGGTATGAAACTATCATGAATATGGCATGTCCCTCCAGTTTAGTGCTAATTGATAAAGCACACCACTCAGCTGAAAGGAACATAGTCTACAAGTCCCACATAGAAGCAAGGAGACACTGAAGAGATATGGAACAAGTGGCAAAGCGAGTGATGGAAAGATGGACTAACTCCTTTCCATGAGTGAATTGCCTCATCAAGCTAATCACAAAAGCATGATTATATATAAATTTGGTGATGCTTCTTGTTGAATCAATGACATCCTTGATAAAATCAATCTTTCCCATATCCTCTAAGATCAAGTCAATACAATGCACTACAAAAGGTGTCCAAAAAAAAGTAGAATACCTATCCATAAGCATCATGATAGCTGCCACATAATTCGTAGCATTGTATGTTATTACTTGGACAACATGCTGTTGACCTATCTCTTGGATGAACCCATCCAACAACTGACATAGTAATGCTGCATCTTTGACCTGTGCAGATGCATCCATGGATTTTATAAACATTATGTCTATAGGACAATGAACCAAGAAGTTGAGAAGGGTCCTACCCTTCGTATCAGTCCAACCATCTGACATCAATATGCATTGTGTGACATCCCATGAACTTCGAAGCTCCTCCAACCTAGAAGTGCAATCCGCCTTTTCATTATCAAGAATGGGCCGTCTCAACTCCTCATAAGTGGAGGGATTCTACCCTGGCCCAACAATAGCAACAACCTCAAACTCAGGAACGTAGAATGGGTTCCTCACAAAGTGGAATGGGATATCACTCCATAAAAGGCATCGTCCCACAAGTCTATTTGCTTCCTTTTTCTCATTTATCTAGTACATTGACCTTATACTTGGTTGTCCACTAGGAATGGATCTCAGAATAAATATTGTAGATGTAGTTGAAGGCATTCTGGACATTGAGGATACGGTCTCACTCCCCCCTCCCCTTGAACTGTGTCCGACTGTCCTGGATCTTGATGCCACTCTCATTCCAATTTCTTGCCTCAAATATTCTCTTTCTTCTTTCCTCTTGTCAATACCTTCAATTGAGAGTTTGTACCTATGAATAATTTCAGGAGTGGATTTTTTACAAATATCCACCTCATTTCCTGTAAGTTGTGCGAGGTGGTATTTGAGCCTACTTATACCCCCCACCATCTCCTTCCCACACAAATTGCATATAACCTTTTGCCGATTATGTGGATCAACAGGCTCTGCATACTCCCATAATGGATCCAAAATCTTCGTCATGTTTGCAACTTTGTAAATGATGGATTTTGGAAGTGAAAACTAGTTTGGAACTTTGAACCTGCAACATAAAAAAATGTTTTTTAGCATAAACTTTGAACCTATAAATGAACTTTAAATGAGGTTTTTTTTAAAGGTTTTTAACCTTTTTAAGGTTTTCCAAGTTCAAATAGCCACTTGAAATTGAATCATTGGTTCCATGCTACTGTGAGTTTGTGAAAATTAATTAATAAAACAATGATAATCATAAAACTTAAAAAATGAAAATTAATTATTAAACCTCAATTTTTTCAAAACAATTGCATGTTGCTGCTTTGCATAACACTATAACTTTAAACTTCAAGGCTTGGCCCTTAAGTCTAGGGCACTGGTGGAACTTGGAGGGTGAAGCCACATACAAGGGTCAAGACTTGGGAGAGTCGAGACTTACCTTGAGCTTGCAGCCGCACACAATAGTGTTCCAAAGGCCTCCTCCTTCACGCGTTGACCGGGTCTCCTCCTCCACGTGATGATCAACGCCTCCTCCAGCAGCAACTCGAGCTTGCAAGTTCCAACTGCAGCAGCAACAGCTGGGGCCTCCTCCTCCACATGATGACCGACGTCTCCTCCGGCAGCAACTCAGGCCTCCAAATGCAGTAGCAGCAGCTTTGTCCTCCAACAAAGAGTTAATAAGAACCCAAAAAACCCCGAAAAAAATGTTTTAGTTTTTAAACCTACAGGTGGCCGACGATGTTTGCCTTGTCGACTCGCGATTTTTTCCAAAAATCGCAAAAAAATCACGAGAAATCGCCCTAAAAAATTGCCACGATATTTCAGGCGATTTTTCTCGATAATATCGCCGCCAATAAATTTTTGCAATATATTGTGACATTGGCGATATATCGCCGTTGTTGGTAACATTGCGCGGGCTCATTATCTACCGAATGATGACAAACCTTGATATTGACTCCCATATTGATCCAGTCCAAATGGAATAAGATGCTGCCTTTAAAGCAAGTAAGTGGATGGGATTTTCAACTCTCATTTCTACACCTAGATTCGAACTAATATCGAATTTCCATGCTCCCTGTCCCTTTCGTTTCCAGTGGAGAGATATGAAGACTAGATGGAGGATGAAGCGAAAGGCCTAGGTAGGCTTAGTAGAATTCTTAGATCAGACGAGCACCGGGGATGATAGGGAAACTCCCCTCAGTGAGTTGAAAACGCTAATTAGTGTAATGTATTCAGTCCAGGAAATTTTTTTGGTAACTCTAAGCGAGTACAAAGGAAAAAACCAAAAATTGGAGGATGAGCAACTTGCCCATAGCTAAAATATTGAGCAGTTCAAAAATTCTCTAAAGGCAGTAATTTATATGGGGGACTCCTCTTGCAATTCTTTAAGAATGATTTGCATGAAGCTGAGAACAGTAGTCACCAGATTCCACCATATCTCTTGTTTAACAGGAAGCCCCGGCCAAATCTTACGCAGATTCAGGGAAAGTCAATTTCAATGAACAAGTCTTTTTTGTAAACTGTTGTTGGGTTTCTTTTGTAGAATTTATTGAGGAAATGTTTGTAAATTCTTAGAAATTAGTAGGAAAACAAAGGATATGTTTAGAACGGACCTTGCTCTTTCAAAAATACCTCTGAAAAACAGATGCCTCACTCTGCTGGCAAGTTTACCAGGATAATTATATTATTTTTCTGTCTTCTGGGAAGTTTTTTATAATATATTCTTTCTTGCTTATTTTTTTAAACAAAATATGATCAAAATTCACATGTTTTTTGGAAATATATTGGATCTACAAAAATAATGATTAATGATATCGCATATATATCTAATAAACATGTTAGCTTCATCTCTCATTAAGCCTTATGAAGATCAAAATATTTTACAAAATTACAAATTCATCCAAATGACAACACTGCTGATGGATAGAAAAAGGGTAGACTGTGAGCAAGAGATATGGAAACTTCTCAAGACTAATATGTATACCCTGCCTCCGTAGAAATCACAGGGCCATCTTGATGTACTATGTACAGCATTGATATAAGCACATGGGACATAATCCGATTGATAAGCATCTCCTTATAAAAACCAAGATGTCAAGCAACCACTCTTTCATGAGTCAGTTAATTTGTGAGAAGCTTCAACATTTAGATCATATTTTCCTATGCAAATCTCATCCAGGATTAACATTTGTAGGGAAGATGTAGATATCCTTGAGATTAGAACCAACACGTACATGCTAGTTCTCATTAGTTATGTAGGAAGGAAGAAAGCTATTTTACTACCCATTGGACCCATGGTGTATATTCAAGAACCTTGATATATGATTTTTATTATTTAGTAATGAAACATAAGATGCATTTATCTATAAAACAAATAAACTATGAGAAGCACTGGCATAAAATGCCTGCTCTACATGTATGACAAACTATTTTTCAGATGTTGAAGCACAAACCTCAATTATACAGCCAAAACAAAGACTAAGAGACATGCTTCTCTAGCATCAACTTACTTCGTTCTTCAACATAAAAACAAGAACTGACAAGTTTGTGCATTGGGAATTTATGCAAACTCACGTGCTCTCCATTTCAGCTGGTGTTTAAGCTATAATGGACAGAGCATGCAATCCACTTTGCAACTCTTCCTACAAGAACTCATATATAAGCCTATGGTGCTTCACAAGACTCCGTCCTTTAAACTTAGAGGAAACAATGTTGACATTGAAATGGGTCTCCCTGGCTCGATCAAGCACGACTGTATGACCAACATGCTAATGAGAAATATCATCAATATACAAAACCGTGGGCTCCAATTTTGTCTCCAATTTATACCTCATTCTATCTGTTCTGGTTGACACCGACGACACAATGAAACTGTTATTTTTCTCATCGAATCCATCAACATGTTTCATTTCAGTATCCTCTTTCGGTGGGAGAATGTTGTTGATGTATATGTAACTTCGGAATGTATTTCATCAGTATATTATATGTATATGTATTGTACCCTTATAAGAGATGTGTTATTCCTCTATAAGGAAGTGTCGTCATGTGGATTGACAAGTGTCGCAAGTGTGTGTACTTGCCGATGGGTTATTAGACTACCTTATGGGGTCGGCCCTAATTAATATATAATATAATGTGGATGTACTCAAGTAGACAAGTCGGCCCCAGTAGGTCACTGGGCAAAAAGGTGAGTATAAATAGAGATAGGAGATCTCTATTTTACTCACTCGGAAAAGTATCTATCTCTCTCTCTGGAAAGTGGCGCACTAGTGAGGAGGAGGAGGATCATCTACTAGGAGACTATCTCTGTATTATTTGGTTGTATTTTGGTTGAGCCATTGCTCTCTCTATCTCTGAGGAAGTTTGTGGGGTTTTTCACCTTAGGGTTTTCCCCACGGAAACTCTGTGTCTCTTGTCTCCATGCTTTTGATTCTTGTGATGCTTGTGATGCTTGTCATATTATGATTGTCATGCATTGATATACTGTAGATGTTATTCTCTCAGCAAAGATCCTATAGTATTGTGATTTAATACTTAAAATTTAACATGGTATCAGAGCTTAACTGAGAAGAAGACATTTTGCAGTGACGGAAGCTTGTATTGCTTGTTTATTGGGTTTCTCTCCACAGATTTTTGAAATTCAGTATAGTAGATTGGATCTACTCATCAAGGCGCATCTATCTGTCCAATCAGAATTCAGTTCCGAGCATTTTCAGATTTGGCCCTAAAAATTAGGGTTTCCACAAAAATAGGAATTTCTGGAAACTGAAGGTACAGCTGGAAGCTCCTTGAAAAAATCGAAGGTTTGAGCTTTGGATCGAGATTTTTGGCTGGGTAGATCTCCGGGAAACTCAAACCCTAATTCAGGGCTCTCCCTAGTGAACCCGGGAGGACAAAAAGGCAATTTTGAAGGGCAAGACTTTGCTGATCTCAAATTCTGAATGTACTAGGCTGATCAGCTCTCCAAGGCGCATCTTTCTATCCTTCCGGAATTTTGAAATTCACTTTTTGAATTTTTAGGGTTTCACTGACAAACCCTAATCCGGGACCAGATCCAGTTTTCAGCACTTCAAGTGGTAAGTTCTAAATCTTTTCTATTTCCATTTGAAGTACTCTTAAAGATGTCTCTTCACACCAAGCTTGAGGATAAGCTTGAAGGGGCTGATAACTTCCGAGCCTGGAAGTATAGGATTGGGCTAATCCTGGAAGAGAATGAGTTGGACTCATATGTGAAAGAAGACATCCCTATCCCAGAGGATGAAGAGGCCAAGGCATTGCACAAGAAGAACTTGGTCAAGGCAAAGAGAATCATTGCTGATTCTATCAAAGACCATCTCATACCCCATGTGTCTTCTCTCAAGACACCCAAGGAGATGTTTGAATCCTTGACCAAGCTATTTGAAGGAAAGAACATAAATCGGAAGATGACCCTGCGGAACCAATTGAAAGCAGTAAAGTTTCAGAATGGAGAAACCATTCAATCCTATTTTTCAAGGGTCTCTCAGATCAAGGAACAATTGGAAGCAGTAGAAGAAATGGTGGAGAATGGTGAAGTGGTGATGACCACTCTAAATGGCCTACCTAGGTCATGGGATTCCTTTATCCAAGGAATTTGTGCAAGGAAGAAGTTGATCTCCTTCAGTAGACTTCGGGAAGAATGTTCTCAAGAAGAAGCTAGACTTATAGCTCGTGAGGAAAAGATGGGAGGAGAAGATCAAGCTCTTGCAGCTCACACTAAAAGAAGTAAATCCAAGAAGGAATCATCTCATAATAGAAGATTCTCTCACCATCATCATTATCATAAAGATAAGAAAGAACTCAGATGCTTCACTTGCAATGAGAAGGGACATTTTGCTTCAGATTGTCCCAAGAAGAAGAAAGACAACAACAGTAAGAAGAAGAAGGGCAGCAAAAGAAGATTTCATGCTCATGCTGCCGAAGATGATGAACCCCCAAAGAAGAAGGCTAAGGCAGAAAGCAGTAGTGATGATGACTCATCAAGTGAAGAAGAGTATGTTTTAATCTCTGCACTCACTGGTACCATCTCCCATGGTTGTAATGATTGGTTGATTGATAGTGGGGCTTCCAAACACATGACTGGGTTCAAGGAATCTTTTATGAACCTTTCTGAACATGAATCACCTCATAAGGTGAAACTTGGGGATGATTATCAATATCCAATCAAAGGAAGTGGTGAAGCTTCTTACAACCTAGATTCTGGAAAATCTCTGAAGATGAAGGAAGTCCTCTATGTACCTGGACTCAAGAAAAACTTACTCTCCATCTCTGCTTTAGATGCAAAAGGTATGAGGGTTGCATTTGTTGATGGCCAAGTACTAATGTGGCCAAAGGAAAAGACCATGGATGATGCAGTAGTGATTGGAAAGCAAGAGGGAGGTTTGTACAATTTGAAGGGACAACCTGAACATGCCATGGTGACATAAATACAAAGATTCATCCATAGTCATGGATCACATAGAGGTATGTATAATTTGTTTTTGCAAAAGTTAACTAATGAGTTATGCAGGTCATTGAAGAGAACAAGAACACATTGCTAGACATAACTAGCAAATATGGTGACCAGGTATGTGTTTCTTATATCATAGGATCTATCATATAAGTATGCATGGCATGATTGATGATGATTGTTCATAAATTCATAAGTTTGAATAATCATGATTGTATGCATATTATGTTTCTTACCATAATTGATGATATGACTAACCAGAAGGATCATGATGGTATAGGTTTGAATAATCACAGGTTTTATGCATTTTATATCTCTTATCTTGATTGATGATTCAACTAATTTGAAGAGTCATAGGTTTGAGTAATTACAGGTTTAGACATGTTATGTTTCTTATGATATGACTAACCATAAGAATCCTACATGCTAATGCTTATTATTTTCTGTTTGAAATGATCATGCCTATACATGCTTGAGATTATTGTGTTTTAATAGTATACCAATGAATGTATGATTTTATATGAGATCACAAGGATAACACATTCATGATACTAATAAGCATGCATAGGAACCAAGGATGAATGTAAGTTCAAAGACAGGTAATCCAGGAAGCAAAGATCAAGAGGGAGTACACTCCAGTGGTTTATGCAAGGATGCATATATTCAGAGGGAGTTGACCATCTCTCTACCTCCCACAACAGAAAGGTGTAGAAGGAGCTACTTCCGATTAGGACTCCAGCAGCTCCTGCAAGGAAGCGAAGACTCAGAGGGAGTCCACCCAACGAACAAACAAAGATAAGTATTTTAATTATCATTTCTTACATATTTGTTTGTTTAAATAAAATTGTTCAATGATGTATATGCTCATGGTCTTAGACTTAGGTTGTGTATTGTGCATATTAGAATGATTGCATTAATGAACAGTATACTACTAATATGCATGTGTTGGGTAAGTAGCCTATGGCACTGTACAACATTCCATTGCTACTTATCTAGAATGAAACCTCTTTGCTGACATGTTGGGAGTTGTGCACACTCTTAACAATGTTCTGGTAGAGATTGGAAGGCATCTAGAAAGTTACGGAATATGGATAAATGTTGTATTGAAGCATTGGCTAAGATAATTGCATGACTGTATGGCATATTTCTTTATGTGTAAGAATTTGTTCTGAAAACTATGAGATGTTTTCTAATCATGCAATTTAACTTGTTGTGTAGGAAAGATCGTATGCCATCTCCTACAAAAGAAGAATTACAACATTTGTTCTAGCAACAAAGATATCTATTGAAGATATTGAAGATATTGAAGTTCCCAGGATCTGGGATGAAGAAATGGAATGCCATGATCCGTCGATCATGAAGAATGATGTTTGGGATGTAATCCCAAGACATGAAGGGAAGTTTGCTATAACTTCCAAATGGAACTATCAGATCAAGCATGTTGCAGATGGCAGCATTGAGAAATATAAAAGTGATGAAATAGAAGATACACCAGATGGATTCAAGACAACTTTCTTGAATAGTGTAGTTGAAGAAGAAGTGTATGTGGAGCAGCCACTTGGTTCTGAGACACATGATAGGAAATCATATATGTGCAGAACTTGGTATGGTGAAGATAGATTGATTGCCGACACGCAGCGGAAGCTTACTATCGAGTTCGAGATGAAGAACTTGGGGATGATGCACTATTTGGTTTTGGCATGGAGGTGTGGCAGAGTGCAGAAGGAATCTTCCTTGGACAAGGGAAGTATGCAGTAGAGATCCTGAAGAGGTTCAGGATGATGGATTGCAAGGCCATGACCACACCTATGGCATCGAATTTGAAGCTTCTATGTGATGCTTCATCTGAGCCGATTGATGTCTCTATGTATCGTCAGATGATTGGGTCCTTGATGTACCTGACGAACACGAGACCAGACATTTGCTTTGTTGTGAACACATTTGAGCCAGTTCCTGACGGATCCGAGGAGTGTTCACTTGGTTGCTGTAAAGCATGTTCTGAGGTACCTGAAGGGTACAGTGGATTATGGGCTCAGATATGAGGCGAATCAAAAGTTCAACCTGCATGGTTATGTTGATTCGGATTGGGCTGGCAGTGCTGCAGATAGGAAGAGCACATCAGGGTGTTGCTTCAGTATGGGATCAGGTGTGATCTCTTGGTTTAGCAGGAAGCAGTCCTGCGTAGCACTGAGTACTGCTGAGGCAGAGTATGTTGCAGCCTGTTCAGCTAGTTGTGAGGCAGTATGGCTACGGAAGCTACTGTCTGAGTTATTTGATCTCCCGTTGGAGGCTACTGGTATCTTCTGTGATAACCAGAGTTGTGTGAAGCTGTCCGAGAACCCAGTGTTTCATGACAGGTCGAAACACATAGAGATCAAATATCACTATATCAGGGATATGGTGCAGAGAGGAGCTGTGAAGCTCCTGTATGTTGCAACAGACGAGCAGATTGCAGATGTGCTGACGAAGCCACTAGCCAGGGTGAAGTTCGAGTACTTCAGAGAGAGGCTTGGCGTTCTTCAGATCGAGGACACTTCAAGGAAGAAGTGATGGATACATTTGCTGAAGCCATTCCAAGCATGTTGGAAGGAGGATCCTTCACATGGCTGTGGATGTAAGCGCTGGATGATGAGCATCAGGATGATGTTCTAGTTTCTACTTGATATGATCAGTTGGATCATTTTATGTATGTATGTACGCATCATGTTGGATGCAGGATATGATCAGTTGGATCATTTTATGTATGTATGTATGCATCATGTAGATGCTGGATATGATCAGTTGGATCATGTGTATGTATTTTGTATATGCATCATGTTGGATGTTTGGACCATGTATCTGTATATGTACCAGGTGGGTACATTGTATGATCAGGTGGATCATGTATGGTGATATATATCATGTATTTGTATTTGTATCAGGTGGATACATTGATGATTAGGAGGATCATGTATGATGATATGTATCAGGTAGATACTTGGTATGCATCAGGTAGATGCATTGATGATCAGGAGGATCATGTATGATGATATGTATCAGGTAGATACTTGGTATGCATCAGGAAGATGCATTGATGATCAGGAGGATCATGTATGATGATATGTATCAGATAGATACTTGGCATGCAGCAGGATGTTGCAGTGATGATCAGGATGATCATAGATGACGAGCTTCAGGATGTTGCTCCAGATGACATGCAGCAGGACGTTGCAGTGATGATGATCAGGATGATCATGGATACATCAGGATGATGTATGGTGAGTATCAGGATGATACTCTGTGGCCGTGGATCAGGTTGTGCAGATAAGCATGTAATTTGTGCCCTGGGAGATTTGCAGATGGTCTTTCGAGGTTTTGCCTATGGCATGTAATTTGTACCCTGGGACATCTGGCAAATGCTCTTTCGAGGTTTTGCTTGGGAGGACATATAATTTGTGCCCTGGGAGATCTGCAGATAGTCTTTCGAGGTTTTGCCTATGGCATGTAATTTGTGCCCTGGGATATCTGGCAGATGCTCTTTCGAGGTTTTGTCCTATGGCATGTAATTTGTGCCCTGGGAGATCCGATAGGTTGAGCTGTGTGCTCGTAATCAGTCCTGGGATGCTCTTGCGAGGTTTTGCCATGACCACATGTAATTTGTGCCCTGGGAGATCCGATAGGTTGAGCTGTGTGCTCGTAATCAGTCCTGGGATGCTCTTGCGAGGTTTTGTGGTGAGGTCACATATAATTTGTGCCCTGGGAGATTTGCAGATGGTCTTTCGAGGTTTTGCCTATGGCATGTAATCTGTGCCCTGGGACATCTGGCAAATGCTTTTTCGAGGTTTTGTGACGCACGTAAAAGTCCTGAGGATTCCACAGTATGGCCAGTGATGACGAAGACCTGCAGGTGGTGGGCCTACATCCAGTATGAAAAAGGACTGGCTCTGTAGAACTTCCTATGACGAGTAGAGACAGAGATTGGATGAGATAGCAGCAGCAGTGACGATGATGATGACGATGCATCGATGACGATGATCCAGAGAAGAAGACTTGTCTAGCAGATCTGTGTCGAGAAATACCTTCCTTGTTAAGAGGGAGTGTTGATGTATATGTAACTTCGGAATGTATTTCATCAGTATATTATATGTATATGTATTGTACCCTTATAAGAGATGTGTTATTCCTCTATAAGGAAGTGTCGTCATGTGGATTGACAAGTGTCGCAAGTGTGTGTACTTGCCGATGGGTTATTAGACTACCTTATGGGGTCGGCCCTAATTAATATATAATATAATGTGGATGTACTCAAGTAGACAAGTCGGCCCCAGTAGGTCACTGGGCAAAAAGGTGAGTATAAATAGAGATAGGAGATCTCTATTTTACTCACTCGGAAAAGTATCTATCTCTCTCTCTGGAAAGTGGCGCACTAGTGAGGAGGAGGAGGATCATCTAATAGGAGACTATCTCTGTATTATTTGGTTGTATTTTGGTTGAGCCATTGCTCTCTCTATCTCTGAGGAAGTTTGTGGGGTTTTTCACCTTAGGGTTTTCCCCACGGAAACTCTGTGTCTCTTGTCTCCATGCTTTTGATTCTTGTGATGCTTGTGATGCTTGTCATATTATGATTGTCATGCATTGATATACTGTAGATGTTATTCTCTCAGCAAAGATCCTATAGTATTGTGATTTAATACTTAAAATTTAACAAATGTGAACTCCATTAGCATTCTGGGGATCAACAAAATTTGAATCACCTGCACTCTCAACCTCCATGCAAAGTTTAAGTGCCTTCCCCTGCATCAGTTTAGGTATATTAAGAAACCCATTATTCTTGGAAGGTGTCAAGCTCTGCTTAAGACCCAACATCTGTTTAAAATCTGGTGTCACACTAAGGATTTCAACAGGTGAGCACCCTGAAAGGCCTTCAAACAAAAGAGTAGCCAGGCCCTTTTTTAGAACAAAATCATAACCAACTTCATAGTACACCTTGTTATCTTCCATGAATTCCCTAATCCACACCTAGGACACACACCCTTCAACTTCGTTCTCCTTGGTCTTAAATTATTTAGCCAAGGAGTTCATATTTTTACCAAAGTGCAAGAGTTGATCGTATTTTGAACAAGGGTTTTTTACAGGGCAGAGAATAGAAAATGCGTCCTCGCACAATTTATGCCAGATGGCTTAAGGAATGAGAGACAGTCGGAAACACTGCCACAATATGGGAAATGACCATGGTTTTTGAATAGCTGGAATTCATCAAAATTGTTGATAAGATAGGCAAAGTCCTTAATGCTTCCTTGTGAGCTCACCTCAACAATTTTGTGGTCTCTTTTTTTTCAATAGAAAAAAAAGTAACTTGATATTTGAAAGGTAGAATCAAAGTTACATCGATAAGTCTGATCATTGTTGAGATGGAAAAATTCACATATCCAAAGATCCAAGGAAACAAAGACATGCACACAAAGCAAGGATGACCCCAATTCACATCCACGACCTAGGAAGGACACAAAAAACAAAAATGCACAAAAATACACGGGACTCCACTGAATACAACAAACAATAAATAGAAGAACCATCACAAACAAACTTAGAAAATGACAAGATGGCCCGAGTCCACCAACCGGTCCCCAACAAACTCCTCAAAATGTAGACGACTGTCCATAAATCCCACAACTTTCTTGGACAAAGTATCATCCAAAACATTGTGCTCTAAAAAAATATGATTGAAAGAGAGCACGAAGAAGTAATCTTTCATTTTCTCCATACCATGCATCCAATATTTAAGATTAAGAACCTGCAAAGCAAATATGCCAGCATCCCAATCAGTAACAACATGGGAATCACCCCAAACTGAAATAAGAAGGATGCCCTTTCATCAAGAGATCCATAGAAGAGCCCAAAGAGCAATAAGCTCATCACGGGTATTCGTTCCAGGACCTACACCCAACCATATCCGTAAACAATAATCCACCTTAAGGCATAACACCACACCCGCTCCACAAGTACCCTCCTTGGATGCACCATCGAAAAAACCATGGGAAATCCCATCTTCAAAAACAAGCCAGGTAAACAACCGAGATTTATGACAAGACTTCCACTTGTAAAAAAAAAAAAACATAAAGAAGAAGAAGTAATTTTGAAGATATAAATCTTCTGATCCTCAAATATAGCTCTATTATGCGACATCTAGACTTCCCAAATGAAAAACACATGAAGTTCCTTAGCATCCTTCTGGTGTTGCATCCATTGATGTAAACAAGCTGACAAATTATCCAGCTCCCAATACCTCCAGACAACCGCACAAAGACAAAGTCAATCGCAAATAGCCACCTACACCAATCTAAAGAAAAAACATCTTGAGAATAGATGTAGCACCGATTCATTGTTATTCTGACAAAGTGAGCAATATCCAGGGCCATAGAAACCCCTTTATAGCAGGTTGTCCCAAGAGAGGATTTTATCCTCCAAACAAATCCAAATAAAACATTTAAGCCTCTGCAGAATCCTCCATTTCCACAGTGTATTGGCCCACCACTTCGACTCCCGATATATCATCTCGCAATCAAAGAGTCATATGCCAACTTTGCTGAAGGAGTACCAACAGATTTTTTCCAATCCCAAGCTAGAGAATCCGACTGATCACTTAAAACAACACCGTCAATATTAAGATTCCTCAAATAATCTGTCCATTCCTTAGCAACTTGAGGAGAGAGGCCTAGATCCTCCCCTGAAATCCAACAATTTAAGGAGCTATCTAGAGAAGTATTGTCCTTGATCCGGACTAGCCACAAAATATTCTTGGAGTGCAATTCAACAATAATGTAATGTCCCTTGTTAGGAATTCTATTAAAATGGCAATTTTTCACTTTTTTTCCCTAGTTCGACCTTTGGCTAGTTTTGAGCTCTAGGTCTCCAAATTGCTCCAATTGCTCCCAAATATTCTGAGAAGGTATATGGATGATGTTAGAAAAGAAATATGTGTTTCATAGATGCTTTTGGACCTTTAAAATACTTCTACAAATCCTCTTTCGATTCTGGCCAATGTAGGGAACTTTACTAGTAATTTCCTTTTGACTAGTATTGGTCTCTAGGTCTCAAATTGGCTCCAAATGCCTTCAAATATTCAAGGAAGGTGTATGACTGATATTTGTACTTGATTATGATGTTCAGGGATGATTTATGACCATCAAAATACTTCTACAAACTTGTTTAAGATTATGGACAAAGTATGGAATTTAACTAGCAATTTGAGGTTCAAATCCCCCCGGGATAAATACTTAAAATGGATTCCCAAATGCCTCCAACCCCACTTGAATTTATGAACATAGGTAGGGAATGTCTCAGGGGTATTATTAAGGTCTCATATGCACCATTAATCAGTTATTAAGTCTGTTCTAACCTTCTCCTAAACAACAACAAAAATCACTAGTTCGACCCTTGGGGAAATGGCACCAAATCTTCTCCAAATGTAAATAAACTGAGTAAAATGACTTCAAATGCTTGAGTACAGAACATGAAACTTGTATTATACATAAATAAAATTCCATTCATAAATAAACCATTATTAGTTTACTTATCCATTCGAATCCATCAACATTACATTGGTTCACAACAAGGTAGTGGGGAAATGGTACTATTCTTTCATTAAAAATGAGATTTATACATTTCTACTTGGAATTTCGACCTGAAAATTTCTGAAGATAAAGAAAAGAGTATTTAATTCATATTACAAAATAAATGGGGCATTATAAGCTTCCCCAAAGATTACAATAGCTCACCAAAAACGCCCTCCCTCAAGGAGCAAGAATATGCCTTCAAAACTGGAAATGGTTGAGAGAATGTGATGCATGAGAAGAAACCATGATCTTCCCTGTAGCTTACACCTACAAAAAATGACTCCATTAAATATCCAAATGAAATGTCTGAATGGCCTTTCCAATTACCAACTTGGATGGGAATCTTTCACCCTCGAAATTGGCTAAGGCAAGAAACTAGTCATCCAATAGCTCTCCCTCTTCACAAATGCAATTGCAAATTTCTCAAATGATCAAAATTGTTCGGATATCCACATCATCTATTTCGGGATACATCATCTATTTCGGGATCCTGCATGATCTATTTCAGGATATGCAGAATCTAGGGTTTTGCATGCACAGGCATGCATCCCAGTCACCAGTTTGATGCCTCCAGCACCTTATCCACCTTCTTCTAGCACCCGGGAGCCACTTACCACAGAGTTTTATCCCTCCTAAGCTGAAAGGCGCCCACTTCTCACCTACTGCCAGAGAAGGGCGCACTTGTTCACCTACCACTGCAGTTCCACTTCAGTTACATTCAGTTAGCTCCGATTCTCCCTGATTTGAGGCTAGTTTCACTCCCGACTGACTGTATCACTTCCGTTTGACCTCCAGTTTGATTAGGTGACTTGTTCTGACTTCAGTTAGCCTCCCATGCGCCCCCACTGAGCCTCCAGATCCTATATCAGTGCTACACACTTCAGTTACATTTATTACACTCAGTTAGACTCAGTTTGACACCTGGATGACTGGTTGTTGTGATTGATGAGCACCACCGATGATTGATGAGGACTCCTAGATAGAGTCAAGCTACTCCATTCAGTGATTTGAATGACCTCCTTAGGTAATTCGAATTGCTCAGTCATTGTGACAGTTTGTATTGTAATTCATTCACCCTTTCTGGGATAGAGAGCACTGCTGCATGTTTTGCACAGTTTTGCACCATATTTTCTATGTTCATCTGTTGTGATTGATTTACTTGTTCATTAGATCTGCTGTGACTAATTTTACATGGTATCAGAGCCATGACAGGGACAAGATTTCTTTTCTACAGGTGTTCTACATGAAGAGAGAGCAATCTTTGCTCACCAATATATTTTAGCAGCGGCATGCAAAATCTCATGTGCATTCGCTCATGTGCATGCAAGGCTGAAAACATAGTGTTTTTTTTTGTGTGTGATTTGCAGGTTTCTTACTTCCTCCATGTGCATTCGCTAATGCAAAGATGGAGACTTCTTCTTCACAAAATATTCTTACTCCATTCAACTATGATGAATGGAAACCAAAGATGATTGCATTCTTGAAGAGACAATGTCTTTTTGATATGTGCATTGGTAATACAAGAGATTTTGATTCCGATGAAGAGGAGAATGATTGGCTCAATGATTGTGATAGAGCTTTTGGAACAATGTGTCTTGCTATGTCTCCTTGTATGCGCTACCTCAGTAATACTGCTGAAAATCCAAGTGATCTATGGGTCCAACTTGACAGAGAATTTGGAAAGCAGGAAGAAGAGGATCATGCTAGCCTTTTGGAGAACAAGCCCAGTGAGATCTCCTTATGTGTTCTTTCCGATCATGTGTTGGCCTCAACAATTGTTCAAGATGAAGAAGAAACTGTAGATTCAAAACTCATTCTCTCAAAGTCTTCTATTTCGAATTCTGAGCAAGATAAACAAGCTCATACTCTAGATTCCGAAGAGGTTCTTGAATCCTCTCTTTCACATGAGTTTGTCGGCATGCGGAATAATGATCTACTTGATGTTTTGGAGGTAAAATCTGATTTTGGAGGTGAAGCATTCGCCCTCCTTGATTGCATGCCTTCTATAAACTTATGTTCTATCATTTACAAAGTTTCTCAGATTTTTAATGCAGATGAAGAGCACTACCATTCGCTTGAGTTCAATTCTCATGCACTTTTTGCTGATTTTGGTTTTGATCTCACCCTTGTTGGTTCAAAGGAGATCTCAAGAAACCATTCATCTATTTTTGGAGCTGATTTAACTTCTATTGATAAGAAGTTCAAGTTTCAAGATCTATTTTATCCGATTGGAGCTATTCCTACCTCACTTGGTTCGAATCACAGGTTCCAGGATCATCCTTATATTTTCAGATTTGTTCTCACCATTTTCGGTATGAAGAGCAAGTTCTTAAAGTCTCCACATTCGCTTTCATCCACTGATGGAGAATTCAAGCACATGTTTTTGGAGCATGATCCATTTACTCCCAAGAGTAAGATACCTCCAGACATATCTATTTGAGTTTGGAGCAGTTAAATCTTTTGGTGTGTTACAGTTCATTTTGAGGGGGGGTATTTTTCCCATGAGGTTTTCCCCATTTCCTCGGTTTATTTACTGTTATTAGTTTGGATTATTGTATTGGGGTGACCTTTGGTCTTAGTTACCAGGGCCCCACATTATTTAGTTGGCACATCATAGTCTAGCTTGAGGGGGGGTGTTCGGATATCCACATCATCTATTTCAGGGTACATCATCTATTTCAGGATCCTGCATGATCTATTTCAGGATATGCAGAATCTAGGGTTTGCATGCAGCCCAGTCACCAGTTTGATGCCTCCAGCACCTTATCCACCTTCTTCTAGCACCCGAGAGCCACCTACCACAGAGTTTTAGCCCTCCTAAGCTGAAAGGCGCCCACTTCTCACCTACTGCCAGAGAAGGGCGCACTTGTTCACCTACCACTGCAGTTCCACTTCAGTTACATTCAGTTAGCTCCGATTCTCCCTGATTTGAGGCTAGTTTCACTCCCGACTGACTGTATCACTTCCGTTTGACCTCCAGTTTGATTAGGTGGCTTGTTCCGACTTCAGTTAGCCTCCCATGCGCCCCCACTGAGCCTCCAGATCCTATATCAGTGCTACACACTTCAGTTACATTTATTACACTCAGTTAGACTCAGTTTGACACCTGGATGACTGGTTGTTGTGATTGATGAGCACCACCGATGATTGATGAGGACTCCTAGATAGAGTCAAGCTACTCTATTCAGTGATTAAGAATGACCTCCTTAGGTAATTCGAATTGCTCAGTCATTGTGACAGTTTGTATTGTAATTCATTCACCCTTTCTGGGATAGAGAGCACTGCTGCATGTTTTGCACAGTTTTGCACGATATTTTCTATGTTCATCTGTTGTGATTGATTTACTTGTTCATTAGATCTGCTGTGACTAATTTTACATGGTATCAGAGCAAAAAAGATTTGATTGAATTGCTAAAAATTGCAAAAAGTTTGGCATGAGATATCTCAAGGGCATTCGCTCCTGTGCATGCAAAGCTTGAAAAATATTCCAATACCACTCCAGAAGCTTGAGTTACCACATAATTCCTGGATCTGATACATTGGACCTATTCAACATTGCTTGAAATCCAATCCCAGGTGTGATGCAACTCTCAAAGGGTGTATTGTTCGACCTTATTGTGGTTGTTTTGATGTGATTTGCAGGTTTATTGTCTCCTCCAATTGCACTCGCTATCTTCTGCATGCAAGCCTTTCTACAGCAATTGCATTCGCTATAGTCTGCATGCAAGCTTCCTCTTCATCAGTTGACTCAATCCTTGCAATGGAATACTCTTCTTCAAATCCTATCCTCACCCCATTCAATTATTTTGATTGGAAAGATGATATGGAGATCATATTACGTTCAAAAGGTTACTACCGAGTCACTATTGGTCTTGAATTGGAGCCAAACAATGTATCAGATCGAACCAAACACTACAACAAGCTTGATGAAGCTTATGGTCTTCTTTGTCTCTCCATCTCCAAGGATCTTCACTTCCATCTCAGCAGATTGAAGACTCCAAAAGCCATATGGGAGCAACTTGAAACACTATTCGGCAAGCAGGATGAGCTTAGGGCTTTTCAATTAGAGAATGAATTGATTGGCCTTAATCCTGAGAATTTCGAGACCATCAATGAATTCTTCACAAAATTCAAGAACTTGAACTTGCAATTGAAGAACAGTGGTGTTATCAAAGAGGATAAACAGTTGATCCTCTCCATTCTAATCAAGCTTGGGAAAGATTATTCGGTATTTGTCTCCACTTTCAATTCCGGTCGGCTAACTACCCCGAATTGGAAGATGCCTACCTTGAATGCCTTCATTGAGTCCGTTACGAAAGAGCATGACAAGTTGATTCAAATGGGGTCCATAAGCTCCAAAGATTCAGCCCTATTTGTTCAAGGACCCAAGATCTCGAATGGTAAAGGAAAGCTAAAGAAGGAGAAGCCCAAATTCGAGCCTCACAAGCAAAAAGACAAAGGCAAGCAAACGGATGCACCATCCAGTTCGAAATCCAAGCAAAAGGGCAAAGAAGGTAACCAAAAATCTAAATGTACTTATTGTAACCGTGGATTTCATCCCGAAAGTTCATGTATGAAGAAGACTATAGATCAAATGGCCCTCCTTTTGGAAAAGAACAACATAACCCTTCCTGACGGTGCAAGGAAGAAAGATCGGAATGATGATCATGAAAGAGGACAAGCACTCATGGCAACGGTTTCGAAGCCCACTACTCTCTTGATAGATTCGGGTGCATCAAATCATATGGCTGCAAATATTGATTCTTTTTCCTCATTCGATCCAAACAGCTCCATCCCCATCCATTTGGGAGATGACTCAAAAATTTCTTCAAAGGGCAAAGGTACGATTCATGTAGAACATGGAAGCTTTCAGAATGTTCTCTATGTGCCTTCCTTAGCTTCGAATCTCCTTTCTGTGTATCAAATGACACATACTGGTGATCCAAAGAAATTCACATTCAGCCCTAATACAGTTGAAATTTCTGATATCAAAAGTGGAAGACTAGTTGCGGTTGGAAAGGCAAACCACACTGCAAAATGCTATGAGTTTTCGCACTTTATTCCGCTTGCAAAGCCCACTGCTCTTCGCACATATGGTAATGAGGTTAGTAGGATTTGGCATGAGAGATTTGGACATCTAAATTATAAATATTTGCTGCTGCTATCAAATAAATCCATGGTAGATGGGCTTCCACAACTCCGTTCCTCGAAGGGAATATGCACCGGTTGCATTATTGGGAAGCACCCCGAGCACAGATTCGACCGCGGCAAGGCTAGAAGAGCCTCTACTATTTTGGGATTGATCCATTCTGATATCAGTGGTCCGCTGCCCCATATGTCATTAAATGGTTCAAGGTATGTTTTGACATTTATTGACGATTTTTCCCGCTTTACATGGGTATTCTTTCTCAAAAACAAGTCATAAGTGCTTGGAAAATTCAAGGATTTTAAGGCTTCTGTTGAGACCACCACTGAGAGCAAGATCAAAGCTCTTAGATCTGATAATGGTGGGGAATATATCAAGTCCGAGTTGCTGCAACTTTGTGCCCAAAGCGGAATCAAGATCCAACATACAGTTCCCTACACACCCCAGCAGAACGGTGTAGCGGAAAGGAAAAACCGGTCACTGAAAGAGATGGCTACATGCATGATTGAATCGAAAGGTTTGGCTGAAAATATTTGGGCTGAAGCAATCAATGTTGCTGCATATATACAGAACCGTGTTCCACATTCATCCGTGAAAGGTATGACTCCTTTCGAAGCATTCTTTGGTCACAAACCGGATGTGTCAAATTTGAGAGTTTTTGGCTCTACTGCATGGGCTAGAATTCCTTCTGAGAAGAGACGAGCTTTGGATCCACAAAATATCGAGTGCATATTGATAGGATATGGGGAAGAATCAAAAGCATATAAACTCATGGATATCAGATCTAAAAAGATATTCATAGAGCGCAGTGTGCAGTTTGAAGAACCGCTTCAAGAATTGCAACTAGTTGAGGAGAAAACTGCCGATTCACCGCCTTCACCAGAAGAAGATTCGAGCAGCGATAATGAAGGTATGAGTTCTGATATTTCTGATATTGTAGCAGCATATGATGATCATGACATATCAGGTTCGAAATCCGACCATTATGATCCCCCTCAGTTACCAAAGTGGGCCCAAAACACTCTACAATCTGCTGGTTCGAATCTTGGAAATCCTGCTGATCCGAGACGAACAAGAGGGGACTTTCAAAGAGCAGGTATGGCTCTTTCTATTGCTGATCCATTTCTTCCTGAGATTTGTTATTTGATGGCTGGTTCAGATCCTACATCATACTATTCAGCCCATCGAGATCCGAGTTGGAAAAGTGCCATGGATGAAGAGTACAGTTCTCTTCAAAAGAACAATACATGGGAGCTAGTTTCTCTTCCACCTGGAAGAAAATTAGTGAAGTGTAAATGGGTCTACCGTACTAAAGTTGCTGCTGATGGCACTATCAGAAAATACAAAGCAAGGTTGGTGGCAAAAGGTTTTTCCCAAGTCCAAGGAGTGGACTACACAGAGACCTTTGCACCGGTTGCAAAGATGGATTCCATCCGCCTTGTTTTAGCTATTGCCGCATCCAAGCACTGGGAAGTGCACCATATGGATGTGAAGAGTGCATTTTTACATGGAGACCTTGCTGAAGAGGTCTATATGCAGCAGCCAGAGGGTTATACATCAGATCCATCATTGGTTTGTAGATTGAAGAAATCTTTGTACGGGTTAAAACAGGCCCCAAGAGCTTGGTACGCAAAGATGGACTCCTTCCTTCTTTCTCAGAATTTCCAAAGATGAAAATCTGATCCGAATGTCTATCTTCAGCGAGTTAAAGGTAATTTGTTGGTTATTGTACTTTATGTTGATGATCTGCTTATTACTGGTAGCACACTTACTTCAATAAACAAGCTAAAATCTGCCTTAAATCTAGCTTTTGACATGAGCGATTTGGGCTTGCTGAGTCATTTTTTGGGCTTGGAGATAGCTCAAAATTTTGATGGGATCACTATATCTCAGCAAAAATATGCTTCCGACCTGTTATTGAAGTTTAATATGGCTGAATGTAAGGCAGCCCCGTTCCCATTCCTCTCAGGAATCAGTCTTGAGGAGGGAGATTCCACACCGCTTGCAGATTGCAGTATGTATCGACAGTTGATTGGTTCACTACTTTATTTGACACATTCACGGCCTGATATCTCATATGCCGTGAGTGCCGTGTCAAGATATATGCAGCAGCCACATGAGCTTCATTGGCGAGCAGCCAAGCGGATCTTGCAGTATGTGGAAGGTACGAGACAGTTTGGCATACACTATGCTGCAGATTCTGAGCTAGATTTCATTGGTTTTACTGATTCAGATTGGGCAGGTGATAACATTGATCGGAAGTCCACTTCTGGTTATGTTTTCATGATTGGTCATGGTGCTATTTGCTGGTCTAGAAAAAAGCAAGCAGCCATTGCACTTTCTTCAGCAGAGGCAGAGTATCGAGGGGCAGTCAATGCCTGCATTCAGGCAGTTTGGTTGCAGGGTATTCTTTCCGAGTTTGGTTTTGGTGGCACTACTTCGACTGTCCTATTTTGTGACAATCAAAGTGCTATCAAGATCTCCACAGATCCAGTTCAGCGACAGAGGACCAAACACATTGAGATTCATATGCATTACATTCGACAGTTGGTGCATGACCGCACCATCATTCTGCAATATTGCCCTACTGATGAGCAAATTGCAGACATCTTCACCAAGAGCTTCACTGAGAAGAAGTTCTCTTACCTCCGTTCACTGTTGGGGGTGAGTTCCATCATGGTGGATACAGATTGATTCATTATTATGCTTTAGCTTGAGGGGGGGCTTTCTTCCCACTGGGTTTTCCCTCTTTCCTCACTTAGTTTATTTTCAGCATTTTTTGGATTATTGTATTGGGGTGACCTTTGGTCTTAGTTACCAGGGCCCCACATTATTTGTATTGGCACATCATAGTCTAGCTTGAGGGGGGGTGTTCGGATATCCACATCATCTATTTCGGGATACATCATCTATTTCGGGATCCTGCATGATCTATTTCAGGATATGCAGAATCTAGGGTTTTGCATGCACAGGCATGCATCCCAGTCACCAGTTTGATGCCTCCAGCACCTTATCCACCTTCTTCTAGCACCCGGGAGCCACTTAACACAGAGTTTTATCCCTCCTAAGCTGAAAGGCTCCCACTTCTCACCTACTGCCAGAGAAGGGCGCACTTGTTCACCTACCACTGCAGTTCCACTTCAGTTACATTCAGTTAGCTCCGATTCTCCCTGATTTGAGGCTAGTTTCACTCCCGACTGACTGTATCACTTCCGTTTGACCTCCAGTTTGATTAGGTGACTTGTTCTGACTTCAGTTAGCCTCCCATGCGCCCCCACTGAGCCTCCAGATCCTATATCAGTGCTACACACTTCAGTTACATTTATTACACTCAGTTAGACTCAGTTTGACACCTGGATGACTGGTTGTTGTGATTGATGAGCACCACCGATGATTGATGAGGACTCCTAGATAGAGTCAAGCTACTCCATTCAGTGATTTGAATGACCTCCTTAGGTAATTCGAATTGCTCAGTCATTGTGACAGTTTGTATTGTAATTCATTCACCCTTTCTGGGATAGAGAGCACTGCTGCATGTTTTGCACAGTTTTGCACCATATTTTCTATGTTCATCTGTTGTGATTGATTTACTTGTTCATTAGATCTGCTGTGACTAATTTTACAAAAATATGGTTTCATTCTTTTTTATTGACATTTATAAACTTCTAATGTCCTCCATGGGTCGAATTACTTCCAAGATACTCATGCCAACTCAAGTTGGGAAGAGATTCCAAACAATGCCACTTGTACAACAATTCCTAGTCTCCCACTTCCACCAAATCACATGTGGAAGCATCTTAGCTGCCCTAACTCCCTTGAGTGCCCTCTTGGAGGCTATGTTTAGCCCTGACATATCATATATGTCATATGTCAGCCTTCAGGTCTGATTTGTGTCATAGGTTTCATAGCATCTTCATCATTGTTGTCATAGAGCTAGGGAATCTAGCCCAAGTGTCTCACTAGCTCCAAATTGCCTCTTCCTCTTCCATGGGAGTTACTATTCCTCTACATTTAGACCTCAGATGAATCATGCAATGAATAATACCTTTTTAACTCCCCCAATTATGTTACCATTCACCTTGAATTCGAATTGGTCAGAGAATGATGCCAAGTGTAGTGGGAAATCTAGCCATATGTGGGTCCTACTTCCTCCATGTGTCTTTATGATCAAATTCCACTTTGATTTTCACTTGTACATATTTATTTAGCTCCTTTATTAAATATTTATTCCATTCTAGTGTGCAAAAATCATTTAGTATCCTCCTTATGTCAAATCCCAAAGCTTCCACCCTCAACCTAGGAAACTAGTAATTTTCCTCCTAGGCAATATTTTGACCCTTAGCATCAATTTGAAAAACTCTCATGAATATGACCAATGGGATTAGGCTATTGTGACCCAATGCAAAATTTGAGACATGAAAAATCCTCCGTTCCCAATATTGCTTGTCCTCAAGGAATTCCAAATATGGGTGTTGAAGAACCTGCTTTCTGTATAATTCTTTAAAGTTGCCACTGAATTGCCCAACCTTGAGTCTTGAGATTCTATGAAGATTTTAGAGAGGAACCACCATGCTTGCTGCTGCACTACTCTGATAAAAATCATTTTATTAAGTGGGAAATCCATCTCCCATACTGCTTGTTTCCCAATTTTTTTTTGAAACCAATGAAACAAAGATTATTCCAGGGTCTCATTGCTTGTTTTGCACCCCAACAATTAAGAGTGCTCTCCAACCCATACCATCAGATAAGAGGATTCCTGGATCCCATGTTATTGTATGCATTCTTCCAAACATCATGAATACAAAATATATATCATAAAAGTACATAACAACATAATTAAAATGTACATAAAAAAGATGCTTCATCAAAGAGTCATGAAAGTGCTTATACCTCCAAGCAAGTAGACCACCATTTTCCAAGTGCATACAATCAGCAAGTAACCAATCAAATATGCTCCAATGACATAGGTGAGGATCCCATGTCCTATAATTCTGCTCCAAAAGGATATGATATGCATCAAAATATTCAGCAATGTATTCTTGCATCCAAGAAGTGAAGGAAGAATCTCCACTAAAATCTGAACCAAGTAATGAGCAGAAAAAACAAGGAGACTTTAAATGACTCAAAGAAGTCTCACCCATACATCCATGAATGTGAGAATCATAAAAGAATCATAAATATATAACAAGGTATGTGTCTTCCAACAAAAATATTCTCCAATCATAAATCTATTCACCCAAGTGTTGGATGAATTTCCTCCAACATCAAATGAACCAAGTGTTGAGCAAGAAAAACCATGAGTCTTCATGTGACTCAAATGCATATCATAGGTGCATCCATGTAGATGTGTATCATCATAAAGTAACAAAGGATTCTGCTACAAATGTGAATAAGAATGTTCTCCAACCATATCATCATAAAAAACAAATCTAGGAGTTCCATACTCCTCATGTGGCACCATAAAAAAGAACCCTTTCACCCATTCTTCATTGAGACTAATGCTGCAAAACATGGAATTGTAGGATGTAGGATAATTAACTAACTCACCCAAATGATCAAGAAGTGTAGAAATTTCATCATGGGAAGGATCCATCTGGGTAGTATCATGCAGCTCCTTCAAAAGTGTGAAACCTTTGCCATAGATTGGCTCCAATGTAGAGGAATCATGTTCTTCTTTAAAAATTGCATAACCTTCATCAAGAGACAATTTAAGTTCCTCTTCCACCAAATCAAGTGTTTGGATCTCTTCAAGTTCATATTCAATCACAACAAGCAGATTCAATTTTCCACATTTTTCATGATCCACCATGTCATGAGAATCCTCCAAACAATCTACCATTTGACAATTTGAAACATAGGAGGAAAAACAAGTATCTTGCAACTTTTCAAGAAGTTTCTCATTTGGAATTATGAGCTTATGACTATCCTCATTATTCTTCAAGTATGCATCATGTAACAATTCATTAAGCTCAAACAAATGGTTTCTATCAAAAAACAAAGACATGAAATTATCTTTGATGTGGCACATTGCTCTTTGAATCTTCTCCATGTCTTCAAGGAAGGATGTTTCCTCCAATGAAGTAGCTCTCCAACAAGAATTTGACACCAATGCTTGAGTGTCATGGAGAATGCTGAGGGACTCTTGGATCTTCTTTTCATTCATCTTTAAGGAACCTTCAAGAAAATGAGGCTCTTGCAAATGAACCTCCTCATCTTCTTCATTTTTGCTTGGACCAACTTCATGAAGCTCAAGTGGTGATGGGGAAGTTGATCTTGGTTCTTCTTCAACTGCTACAAGGTCTTCATTATCATGCTTAATGGAACTTGGGCTTGCAACAACACTTTCAAAAGTGATCTCTATGTCACCAACATAGAGGTGTGAGCACCCATCAGTAGGTACTCCTTCATAGTTTAAGAATCCATCAATAGATGCTCTCTGGTTCATGTCTAAGCTAGAAGGTGTCTCGAAATGATCTTCCATATTTTCAATAGAATCTTCTTCATGCTCTTGTGATGTCTCTTCCTTTTTCTTATTCAAGCAAGCTGATGCATTTTACCCCTTGTTTTCCTTAGGATCAATATCTTTGGAATCTCTTTTTGAAGAATTCCCAAAAACTCTCTTCAAGTAGGACATACATGCCTTCGCGGAAGCTTCAGATATTTCATTGAGCTTTTCACTCACCCTCATTTCACGCACACATATATGATAATCTCTCCAAGGTTCTTTACAAGAAGGGCATAAACCTTTATTTACCAACTCCACATCTTCATTTTTGGGCGTATTTTCAAAAATATGTTCAGCATAGTACTCAAAAGACATGGCATTTTGTGTATTTTTGCTCAAAGCAAGATATTCTTGATATTTTTGATATTGTTGGGGCAAGGTTTCATATGTTGCTCTCCATCGTTGTAACTCATCCATAACGTTATCCTTTGGTGGTGTTACATACTCATATTTATCATACATAGGTTCATAATCATAACCTTCATTCCTCCTGAAATTGTAAGAAGTGTTGTATGATGGCACCTCTTCCTCAAACCATTCACATTCTGCTTCATATTGCTCATAAGCATCTGCATATTCCTCATCAGAATTGTACTCATAGGATTCCTAATAATAGTGAGACATGGATGCAAATTATTCTTCAATGTATTATATTAATTCACAGGTGCAAGGACCATGCTCTGATACCACTGTAATGTCCTATGTTAGGAATTTTATTAAAATGACAATTTTTCACTTTTTTTCCCTAGTTTGATCTTTGGCTAGTTTTGAGCTCTAACTCTCCAAATTGCTCCAATTGCTCCCAAATATTCTGAGAAGGTATATGGATGATGTTAGAACATAAATATGTGTTTCAGGTATGTTTTTGGACCTTTAAAATACTTCAGCAAATCCTCTTTCGATTCTGGCCAATGTAGGGAACTTTACTAGTAATTTCCCTTTGACTAGTATTGGTCTCTAGGTCTCAAATTGGCTCAAAATGCCTTCAACTATTCAAGGAAGGTGTATGACTGATATTTGTACTTGATTATGATGTTCATAGATGATTTATGACCATCACTTCTGCAAACTTGTTTAATATTCTGGACAAAGTATGGAATTTAACTAGCAATTTGAGGTTCAAATTCCCTCGGGGTAAATACTGAAAATGGCTTCCCAAATGCCTCTAACCCCACTTGAATTTCTGAACATAGTTAGGGAATGTCTCAGGGGTATTATTAAGGTCTCATATGCACCATTAATCAGTTATTAAGTTTTTTCTAACCTTCTCCCAAACAACAACAAAAATCACTAGTTCGACTCTTGGGGAAATGGCACCAAATCTTCTCCAAATGTAAATAAACTGAGTAAAATGACTTCAAATGCTTGAGTACTGAACATGAAACTTGTATCATACATCAATAAAATTCCATTCATCAATAAACCATTAGTATTTTACTTATTCATTCGAATCCATCAACATTACATTGGTTCACAACAAGGTAGTGGGGAAATGACACTGTTCTTTCATTAAAAATGAGATTTATACATTTCTACTTGGAATTTCGACCTGAAACTTTCTGGAGATGAAGAACATAGTATTTAATTCATATTAAAAAATAAATGGGGAATTATAATCTCCCCCAAAGAGTACAATAGCTCACCAAAAACGCACTCCCTCAAGGAGCAAGAATATGCCTTCAAAACTGGAAATGGTTGAGAGAATGTGATGCATTAGAATAAACCATGATCTTCCCTATATATTACACCTACAAAAAATTACTCCATTAAATCTACAAATGAAAGGTCTGAATGGCCTTTCCAATTACCAACTTGGATGGGAATCTTTCACCCTCGAAATTGGCTAAGGCAAGAAACTAGTCATCCAATAGCTCTCCCTCTTCACAAATGCAATTGTAAATTTCTAAAATGATCAAAAGTTGGTTTCATTCTTTTTTATTTACATTTATAAACTTCTAATGTCCTCCATGGGTCAAATTCCTTCCAAGAGACTCATGCCAATTCAAGTTGGGAAGAGATTCCAAAGAACGCCACTTGTACAACAATCCCTAGTCTCCCACTTCCACCAAATCACATGTGGAATCATCTTAGCTACCCTAAATCCCTTGAGCTCCCTCTTGGAGGCTATTTTTAGCCCTGACATGTCATATATGTCATATGTTAGCCTTCAGGTCTGATTTGTGTCATAGGTGTCATAGCATCTTCATCATTGTTGTCATAGAGCAAGGGAATCTAGCCCAAGTGTCTCACTAGCTCCAAATTGCCTCTTCCTCTTCCATGGGATTTACTCTTCCTCTAAATTTCTACCTTGGATGAGTCATGCAATAAATAATACCTTTTGAACTCCCCCAAGTATGTTACCATTCACCTTGAATTCGAATTGGTAAGAGAATGATGCCAAGTGTAGTGGGAAATCTAGCCATATGTGGGTCCCACTTCCTCCATGTGTCTTCATGATCAAATGCCACTTTGAGTTTCACTTGTATATATTTATTTAGATCCTTTATTAAATATTTATTCTATTCTAATGTGCAAACATCATTTAGTATCCTCCTTATGTCAAATCCCAAAGATTCCACCCTCAACCTATGAAACTAGTAATTTTCCTCCTAGGTAATATTTTGACCCTTAGCATCAATTTGACAAACTCTCATGAATATGACCAATGTGATTAGGCTTTTGTGACCCAATGCAAAATTTGGGACATGACAAATCTTCCCTTCCCAATATTTCTTGTCCTCAAGGAATTCCAAACATGGGTGTTGAAGAACCTGCTTTCTGTATAATTCTTTAAAGTTGCCACTGAATTGCCCAACCTTGAGTCTTGAGATTCTATGAAGATTTTAGAGAGGAACCACCATGCTTGCTACTGCACTACTCTGATAAAAATCATTTTATTAAGTGGGAAATCCATCTCCCATACTGCTTGTTTCCCCCCAAAAAATTTGAAACCAATGAAACAAAAATTATTCCAGGGTGCCATTGTTTGTTTTGCACCCCAACAATTAAGAGTGCTCTCCATCCAATACCATCAGATAAGATGATTCCTGGATCCCATGTTCTTGTATGCATTCTTCCAAACATCATGAGTACAAAATATATATCATCAAATTACATAACAACATAATTAAAATGTACATACAAAATATGCTTCATCAAAGAGTTAGGAAAGTGCTTATACCTCCAAGCAAGTAGACCACCATTTTCCAAGTGCATACAATCAACAAGTAACCAATCAAATCTGCTCCAATGACATAGGTGAGGATCCCATGTCCTATAATCCTACTCCAAAAGGATATGATATGCATCAAAATATTCAGCCATGTATTCTTTCATCCAAGAAGTGAATGAAGAATCTTCACTAAAATCTGAACCAAATAATGAACAGAAAAAACAAGGAGACTTCAAATGACTCAAATAAGTCTCACCCATACATCCATGCATGTGAGAATCATAAAAATATAACAAGGTATGTGGCTTCCAGCAAAAATATTCTCCAATCATAAATCTATTCACCCAAGTGTTGGATGAATTTCCTCCAACATCAAATGAACCAAGTGTTGAGCAAGAAAAACCACGAGTCTTCAAGTGACTCAAATGCATACCATAGGTGCATCCATATAGATGTGCATCATCATAAAGTAACAAAGGATTTTGTTGCAAATGTGAATAATAATGTGCTCCAACCATATCATCATAAAAAGTAAATCTAGGAGTTCCATACTCCTCATGTGGCACCATAAAAAAGAACCCTTTCACCCATTCTTCATTGAGCCTAATGTTGCAAAACATGGAATTGTAGGATGTAGGAGAATTAACTAACCCACCAAAATGATCAAGAAGTGTATAAATTTCATCATGGGAAGGATCCATGTGGTTAGTATCATGCAACTCCTTCAAAAGTGTGAAACCTTTGTCATAGATTGGTTCCAATGTAGAGGAATCATGCTCTTCTTTAAAAATTGCATAACCTTCATCAAGAGACAATTCAAGTTCCTCTTCCACCACATAAAGTGTTTGGATCTTTTCAAGTTCATATTCAAACACATCAAGCACATTCAATTTTCCACATTTGTCATGATCCACCATGTCATGAGAACCCTCCAAACAATCTACCATTTGACAATCTGAAACATAGGGGAAAAACAAGTATCTTGGAACTTTTCAAGAAGTTGCTCATTTGGAATTGTGAGCTTATGACTATCCTCATTATTCTTCAAGTATGCATCATGTAACAAAAGTACAAAAATCGCTTTCCTCTAACCATGTTCGGTTGAATTTAAACGGATAAGCTAAAGGGGCAAAATCTGTATCCAACTATAAATAAACAACCTTATGATCCGATATACCCAAAGCCAAGGCCCATGACCTGAACCTTCCAAGGAGTTTACAAAGAGGTTCAACCATTAAGAAGCGGCCAAGTCGTTTTTCCACCCCCGATTTACCAGAGCGACCATTCGACTAGGTTGCAACTATGCTCCCTGGGAAAACATCAATAAGACCAACCGATCGAAAAGGACTTCAAAGTAAGATTCCAAAGGATCAGATGCAAAATTCGAACCCAAAACCTAAGTGGAAGACAAAGTCAGAGTCATATCCCTCCCCACAATTAGGGATGGATCCTTCAAAATGCCCGAAGCCTCAACAGTTCCCCAGAAATCATCTCTTCGGTGATAAGGACCACATATATTCAATACCTGAATAACCTGATCCAAACCCTTCAAATTCCCTTCAATCAACAGACCGACCACCAAAGAGGAAGGTTTGAGATATGCAAAGTTGGTATTCCAAGCGATTAATAAACCCCCAGAGAAACCATAAGCATCAAGTCCACAACAAAACCAAGTAGGTCTCAGTTTAAGAAAAAAAGTAAAAGCTTTTTCCGTAGTTGTCATAGTTTCCTGGAGCAAAAGGATAACCAGACTAGAAGAATCCAAGATGCACCTCAGAGCAATTCTTTTGGATGAACTACAAATCCCTAAAATATTCAAAGACACAATCAACATCAAGAACCCATATCTTGGGGTGTTGTCTCTCTAAGGACCCCAGGGGAGGACACACTTTCCTTCAAAGTAGCCGAAACATAATATATAGTCGAAAGACAAGGATTAGTGAAATTATGAACAAGAGAAGACTTCTTATTCCTTGTATTTTTTATTTTTATTTTTTTTGGTAGTAACAAAGGTCTATCTAATAGAAGTAATCAAAGAGGGATCCTGAGAATCCCCCACAAGTTCTGAGTATATAGAAAGGGGTCAACCAGGGTTGCTCGTCAGAGAGGAATGAAAAGTATTGACCCCCGGAGAAGAGGGAGTCTGCAAATCAACAAGCAGGGAAGAAGAAATTTCGATACAAAGCTAAAATTTATCAGGAGAAGATAAAGACCTACCGGTCCCCACCCCACCTAAGCCATAGACCTCGACCGAAATGGGGATACCAACAAAGGAGGGATCAAAAGGAAACACCTTCGAACTCCCGACAGTGTCCAACTGCACCACACCCAACTGAGAAGGAACATCACCAAAAATACTAAGGGAATCATCACAAGGGGGGTTAGGGTTGTCACATGATGGGGAAGGAAGTGGTAAGGTTCCCAAAATATCCTCAGGGATTAGAAATTTAAGTAGAAGAGGAAGCGAGTTTTGAAACTTACCCAAGAAAGTAGCCGTATACTCCACATCGATGGGAATAGGCATCCTTAGGTGTTCCTCCTCGTCGTGGTGTGAATTGATGGAAGAGTTCGAATGAGAGGATTCTATGACATTCACCTCCCAAACACTTCTACAGTCTTGTTGGAGATGGACCCGTTTGATGACAACAAAATCACTGATAAGGGAATTCTAGTAGTCGAGACATTGGAATAAGTTACCCCCATCCCAGCGAATCTCCACTTAATCGGGTAACCCTTCTGCCACCTCCATCTCCACTAGTATCAGGGGTCTACGCTTGTCCAAGGACACCAAAGTCTCTTCTTTGACCATAATAAAACGTCCAATGGAATTACCCACTGCCAAAAAAGCCTTAAAATTCCAACAGTGGGGGGGGGGGAACTGGGCAACATAACCCACAAATGCCTCTTCGAAATCTTCTTGCGCCATGGGTTGAGAGCAGAGTTCCATCTGCATAGGACCAGATATCCTACATCGAATACCCAGAACCTCGACAAAATATCCTATAAAATGTCCTCCGAAAGAAAATGGAAGATGAACCAGCCATTAGCCAGTGCTACCACCCTTGACACATAGTTAATGATAGGATTCCGAACCATCGAAAGCAGTTTCAGTAGCTCCAGTCTACTAATCCGAACATATTCAAGCCTACCAACCAATTCCCGAGTAGAGAGAGATTTTACCATGTCGAAGGTAACATCACTCCCCAAAACACACAACGGTTTCGATTTCTTAACCCATTCCACTCGAGTATTCCTTCATTTAGACTCCTTATCACCAAATAACCTATGACGAGAACGAGGAAAATGGTTTCCCTCCAAGAAACTCTCATTATTGACGGACGTCGAGCCGGGGAATTTGAAAGGGACTTCTCTAATATAAAGTTCAGTAGGGGGACCATTCTGTTACCAGAAACGTGACGGGGATCCCTGTTTTGCTGCAGAAACGGTCCAGAAACGGAAACGAGATGGAAAACGCCGTTTTTTACGGCCGTTATTGTTTTCAGGCGTGAGAAACCATTTCCGGAGAAATAATGGAGAAAGTTGATTGTTACTTCTTACTTTTTTTAGTAATCCACTACGGGTTTGGAGATTATGGGACTAACTGTACCTTGATCCAAGGCCGATCTCAAACAAACGACGGTAATGCAATTTTTGTTTCTGTGTGTATCCCAGGGTTCCTTAAGGACCAGGGCGCGGATGTAGGAGATGGCCTGCGAAAACATGGCAGTGTTAAATTGCTGGGTTGTTTAGGAGCTACTAGCTCTGTTTCGTGGGTTAAATTCCCATACGTTGCAATGAAGCTTGATGATGACGATTTATCATGCATTCATAGTAGAGGGAATATACCGAAATGTTATAATTCTGATACACCCTCAATCTTTTTGGTGACTGAGTTGTAGTATATGAAGTGCTTACTGTATCGATCAGAGATATAAAGATTAACAATATAGTAATCTTCGAAACCTTTGAGTATCAAGCAGAGTGAAGATAACTCTCCACAAGCAGCGAGAATAGCTAGCAGGGCGGTCTCTTCGAGTAATGTAGGAAATGTCTTCGATGAGGAGGCAATGAAAAACTTTATTTTTTTGAATGGTTTCATTTTTATATTTTCAAAACTTATTTTTTTATTTAGTAGTATTATTTTTTCACTCTCCTCGTTTCTTATATGGGCGAAACCTTCTAACTCCGTTTCTCGTTCTATTCTCATTTCTCATTTCGTTTCTCGTTTCTCATTTCTGGTAACATAGGGAGAATTTAGGCTTAGCGAGGGCGGAATTCCTTTAATCACTGTCGGACTAGAATAGACCACCGCAGAGTCAGGGTTTGTCCAAACCTTAGGGTTTTTTCGAGACGGAGAAAAAACCAACAAACGCTCTTGAGGTTGACCCTCTACCACCGTATCTTAAAAAATAACTCCCATGCCGACATTCACGGGAGAAGAGTGACATGTCATAAACGAAGGAGAAAGAGCTGTCATGTCGGGCGACAAACAACGAGAAAAATATTCCCACTTTTTTGTTCAGGTTAGGTTGGTACTAAGTCACATGAGGATGTGATAGACTCCTAGCCCTGTAGATTAACTAGAATCTGCAGCTAAAATCATACAAAAAAACCTCATCCTTTCCTTCAAACTCAACGTCGACCATCACTCCTCCTGTTCCAACAGAGTGCTTTAGTGTTGACAATTTTGTTGTCTCTGCCAAGTGAAAACTGTATCAGAGATATAATTGGTGGGTTTGCTCCCTTCGATTCCATGTGTCTTAAGCGAATAATAATATTTTTTAGTTTACAAAAAAGTTCTATGGTTGGATTACATCCTTTCATATTAATTATTATTTTAATTATTGTTTAGAACAATTATCCAAGTTTTTCAACAAAAGATCATAGTCATAACATTTTTAGAACTGAATTATTATGTCCTTGACGTATAGTGATGGAGTCGGGCGAATTAGTTGTGGTTCGTGGGAAAATTGTTTTTCCATGTCAAATGTTTGGGCTTGGTTTGGAGTTTTTTCATTATTATTTCTTTTAATTTGTTTTTTTTTTAGTGTTTCTATTGGCTCTGTGCATGGTGACAGGAGCCCGAGACACTATTCCCTAGGATCCGGTGGCGAGGTGCCATCAGCGAGTCCTGGTTTTCTTATACGATATGATATCATCATAGGTTGATAAGACTGCTGTGTCGGTGGTCCACCCTCCTAGGTACACCAATCTCCAGGTTATCTACATTGTTGAACCCCCTTTACATCAACTTACCATATGTTCCACCAACATAAATAGTCGAATATCAAACCTTCATCATGGTGACAGTTGGCATGAATTAAAACAAAGCTCCCAGATTATCTACATTTTGCAGCAGATCGAACTACAAGGTTATATGGAGATTGTTGTCGAACTTTCAAGAGTTTTGTGGATTACATCTCGGTGTTGCTCAGAATTTCATCCTTATTAGGACCGGTCTAAGGATGGGTAGGATTTCAATGCCACTTGAAACGTAACCAAATTCTCAGCCATGGAATCGACCGCTCCTCTGGACTGTGGATGATAGGTTTTCACCCGACGCCTGAAGCATTCCAAGAGGCTATTCGTTGCAATTTCGCTCAGAGGTTTATATCAGTTATCAAGCCAGAGAGTCTTAGTTGGCCCATCGGATAGGTGCAGGTATTAGTTTTTTGATATTCACTTACACTTTGAAAGTGTCCTGAAAGTATAGTTACGTTTCTACTTTAATACTTATTTTCGTATTGCAAGTTTTTTTCCATGTTGGTGTATTAGGGTTTCGATGCATGAGCCATTTGAAAGGAAATTGAACTTGATAGCCTTACATTCAGGCTTAGAGGGGTCTCAAGCCTTCCATGAGACACATAATTCCACGTTTGAAACTTACCCTTTTTCCCTTTGATTTCTCAGCCTTGCTGGAAAACTTGTGGCAAACTATTGTTACCCAGGTAATTGTTAGCTAGAAGGCCTTTTATTGAATGACGTTAGTAGGATTCATACTAATACACTTGAGTTTCCAGCAAACATACTTTGGGATGGCCTGCCAAATTCGGGCCCATAAAGAGTTGCTGAGAATTGCATGAGGATATCTCTCCTTCCAAGATGAATAAAGAACAACCAGAGAGACTTGAGACGGTGCTGCAACATTTAGATCCTGAAGGCATTGAGTCCAGACATCATGAGCGTAAGGACAGTCCACGAGCAAATGATCCATGGTTTCAAGAGCATTACAACATAATGCATAGCGACGAGGGCCAAGGACGCCTTTTTTTATCAGGTTGTCACTAGTTAGAATTTTTCTGTGCATTAAAGTACAAAAAAATAAGTTGACTTTGGGAAAGCTGAGAGGGTCCCAAACCTGTTTCCAGAAAGAAGGTGGAAGAGTGGACGCAGAGTGATCTTGAAGAGTGTAAACTCCTTGCGCAGAGGAGTAAAAACTGGTCCTTCCCCAGCCCCACAAGTATTTATCCTACTGATGTACAGGAACTAAGGCCGTTAACCTTGATAAGAGGGAATGCTGTTGGTGTTGTAAATGCTTTGGAGCACAAGGAAAAGACCACGACTTCCAATTTCCAGAGTCATCCCAGGAGGAGATGTCAGCGAGTGTGTGGATGTCATTCAGAATTAGCCATTGTCGAATGTCTTTAATTTCATCAGAATTAATGAGAGGTGCTTGGCCCATAATGCTATCGTGCCACAGCAGAGTTCTGTTGCCATTCCCAGGAATGCAATACAGATGTTTATGAAAGAAATTGAGACCCCTGCGGTAGAGGTTCCAAGTCATTGATCCTTTTGGGGTATTCTGAGCCTGAATGTTTCTCAGAGAGATACCATTAAGATATTTTTTCTTAAGAATTTGACTAACAGGGTGCTTTCTGTTAGTGTACAGCTTTCACAAGATTTTACCACCTAATGCTAGATTAGTTAGCCCGGGATCTCTGATATTTAAACCGACTTCAGCCAGAGGACGTTTAATGGTGTCCCATTTAACTAAATGATATTTCTTTTCATTGCCTTTTCCACCATGCCATAAAAATTCTCTTAACAGCTTTGAAACCTTCTCCATGGTCGAGCTTGGAGCCAAAAGAAAAGAGGCCTGATAAATAGGTAGGGAAGAGAGCACCGATTTAATGAGGCTCCACCCAGCAATAGAGAAACGCCAGCAAATAAGGCATGGTTAATAGGCGCAATACCTTTCAGCGGCCTTATACCTGGGACAGACCCTGCCTGTTGCTTAGAAAACAACTTCCGACTCAGAGAATCAACCATCAGAATGTACAGGAAGGGGGAGAGAGGGAAGCCTTGCCTTAGGCCCCTCGATGCTTGAAAATAGTTTGCAGGTCTTCCATTCACAAGAGGAGCTATCCAAGGCTTGCTCGTGCAAGCTCTGATCAAATTGACAAATTCTGTACTAAATCCGAAAGAGAGGAGTACTCTATAGAGGAAGGAGAGGTTGACCCTGTTGAAAGCATTCACCATGTCAAGCTTTATGAGCATCCCATGCTCATTCCGATGGTAGCTAGAATGCATGACTTCTTGCACCTGGATGACATTATCCAAGATATATCTCCCTTTGACAAAACCAACTTGGGAGGTAGAAATGAGCTTCCCAAGCAACGGTTTTATTCTATTAGCCATTATCTCAGATAGAATTTTATACGAAACATTACACAATGATATAGGTCTAAATCTATCGAAGGATCTCGGGCTAGCATCTTTTGGGATTAAGGCCAAGAAAGTGGAATTGATGCTGCCTCCAACTTTAGCTCTGTGGTGGAAGGCTTTGACCATTCTCTGCAAATTAGTTTTTATAGTTTCCTAGCAGGTTCTATAAAATTGAATTGAAAATCCGTCAGGCCTAGGGGCACTATCCGGCTCCATAGACCAAATTACGTCGCTGATTTTAGCTTCAGTGATAGGCTTCATGAGAGTTGAATTATCATCCATACTTACTAAAGGAGGGATATTGGAAAGGAAATCAGAAGTGATCTCCTCATAGTCAACTCCATCTTCAGTGTAAAGATTTTGAAAGTGAGCTGCAACAGCCAATTTAAGCTGATCAAAGCCTTTGTGTATCTTTCCATCAGTAGAAGTGATTTCATAGAGGTGGTTTTGAGAGAGTTGAGCCCTGTAATGCCTATGGAAGAAAGATGTGTTTCGATCTCCAGCTTTAAGCCACAAGATGCGAGATTTTAATCTCCAGTATTCTTCTTCGCAACGAAAGGAATGAAAGGTTTTGATCTAGGCAGAATGTTCCTTTTCTAAATCTGCTGTATTAATAACTTTGCTTTCCATTTCGACCTACACCTTTGCTAACTGTTGAACAACCTGAATTCGTAGGCTAGTAGGATTGTTATTGGGAATTTTTATCCAAGCTTTCAGAGCAAGCTTTGTCGCCTTAATCTTCTGCTCCCACACAAAGCTGGGAGATCCGGAGATTGAGATAGACCAGGCCTTTTTCACTACGTCCATGAATCCATATTTTTCGGGCCAGAGAGGGCTGTAGCGAAAAGGAGTAGGGCCCAGATTTTCTTCATCTTCCAAAAGCAAGAGAATGGGCGCTTATGATCAGAGGTGAGTTTTGGAAGGATTTTGGAAGAGATAAGACTCTTGTCTAGCAAAAGGGAGCTTTGAACCAGGAATCTATTGAGACGGGCAGAGATGTGGTCCACTCCTATTCTATTGTTTGTCCAGGTATACAATCCTTTCAGGGGTTTAAAGTCAAGAAGATCCCATTGCTGAATAAGCTCCTCCACTATGGGAAGCATTTGGTCTCTTCCACGGTTACCTCCTTTCTTTTCCTTCGGATCGAGGACAATGTTGAAGTCTCCAGCTAAGATAATGTTCGTGAGGGAGGAGGTTTCAAGAAATTCAGAAAGGGAAAGCTAGCACTCTTTCTTTTCTGAATAGAGGACATGGACATAAAGGTTGAAAAGAGAGAAGATGAGCTTACTTGATGAATGTCGAAGTTCAGTAAAGATCCAGTGTTGAGTTTCAAAATGACTTTCAAGGTGAAACATATCCTCCGACCACAGGGTGGCTAGACCGCCAGAGGTACCTCGGGCACTAATGGCCTTTCCGACATTCTTTTTCCATTTGGATTTGTTGATGTCGAGAAGGGTGTCCCCTTCGATTTTAGTCTCTTGGAGCATAAGGATCTCGGGAGTTTCAACTTTCAGAAGGTCTTTAACTGCTTCGGCTTTTAGAGGATTCCCTAGACCTCTGCAATTCCAAGAGACTAGACACATTATTTTCTGGAGTTGGAGAGGGTAGAACTGCCTTTGGGATTTATGTTTCTGGTGTTTCTCCCCATGGACATTTCAATAGTGGATTGTTTCCCTTTCTTTTTTTTCGTCTCTGCTTCCTCTTCTCGAACTTCCTTATGAGATTTCCTCCCTGCTTTTTTCGTTAGTCTGTAGAAAGACTCATCCTCTGAGGATCCGAAGATTTCAGGTTGCTTTTTCCTTATCATTTCTGCATAGGAAGGGGGGGGGTGACCAAAGAATCACCTGAGGCCTCTGCTCTTCCCTACTCCACTTTTGAGAAGTAGTTTGTTGTTCAACCTCCTCAAGATTAGGCTTTGGTACTTCTAGGACAATGTTTAGAGATTCAAACTGATTTTTAACAGCTGCTACCAATGAAGGATTAGAGCTCCCTTCTCCCTGTGTCAGTCTAGGATTGTGTACATTAGTCCCCTGGTGCCACTCCTTTACCTTTGGGTCTGCTGTTTTGTTTAGGCAGGGCTGCTTTCTGCACCTGAGTCCATTTCTCTCCAGTGGAATTGTCTGCATCTTCCTCCATCTTCGTTTTGCAATTCCTTGCAAAATGACCATATCCACGGCAATGTCAACCTTTAAATGGGAGCTGCTCGTAGTCTAGTTCTTGGATATGAACCCAATCCACCACCGTTAGCTTAATGGCTTCCGGTAACCCCACTTCGACGCATATTCTTGTGCAGGAGTATTGGTCCTTTTTCTTAGCATGGTCGATATATCTCCCAAGGGCATTACCAATGGATTCTAGGGACTTCGGGTTCCAGCAATACAGAGGTAAATGGGGAAGGCGGACCCATACTGGAACAACCGAGGGTACGTCTTGTGTCGGATCAAAGTCTGGTGACCAGAGGGTGCCAGTTTTGCTGCACCCAATATTCCACGGCTCTGGGAGAAGGCCAAAGGCTAGTAAATTGCCCGATGAGCCCTCGTTCTGCAAGATTCAGGGCAGCCCGGTGGGATTCTTCAGGAGGAAGAGCAACCGTGGGTATGCTGGCAAGCTTCTTGATAAATTTCTATTGAGCTTCGGATGCTGGTCGTTTGGATCCAACGACAACGAGTTTTCTGAACGCAGTGATAGCCGGTGGGGGGGAGGGAGGGGCCTCAGGGCCCCCTCCAGGGTCCATAAAGATCAAGCTCAAGCTTGATACAAACGGGGAAACTTGTTTAGGCGCTTACTTGAAGTACGATCGTTGATTCTCATTATTCCGCGTTCTTAGACCAATTTGGATGCATTATTTTTTTAGATGATGATGATATCTACCTCCAATAGAAACATGTATTGATTTGGATACACAGATCTCAAGATAATCCAAAATTTCTAAAAAAATCAAACCCAGAAATTTTGTAGGAAAATATTCGGAACTGCTCTTATGTGCCTCGGTTTTCATATATTTGGAAGCATCTCTGGAAAAAATTGCAAATGGGTTTTTAGAAAATCCAGCTAGATACAAAACCCATAATTGTTTGTCAAAAATATCAAGGGATTGGGAGATAAGGCTGGGCCACTAACGCCAACTTTTCTAATTTGACTGTTAAACCGAGATTTTTAGGATCTCATCCAAACTTGGCAAAGTTGTTTCCTGGGCTTTGAGATTCGGTTCTAGTGCCATTTTATGTATAAATTATGGCTGTTGATCACTATATACGAGGAACAGATAGAGATAAAAACTATTATGTGATACATTTTCCGACTGATAATTAAATCCAGTTTTAAGTTTTTATTCATTGCCTGAGCAACGTTTGGAGGGGGGCCCACCTTCATACGATGTTGATACTTTGCTTGTGAATATCGTCATTTGCATATATATCACTGTAAGATTTCCTTTTTATGCATTGTTTAGTTATTGCCGAATTGTGTGTTATTATTGAGGGTTTCCAGAAACTAAATAGAACAGGAAGAGTTCGAACAGATTGAAGGATAAATGCTGTAAGTTTCATGTAATTTCTCCTTTACGCTTGGTTTGCATTAATATCAAGTTTTACGTTGGGATTTAGACTGTTTTTCTTCACATAAATGGTTAAGTTCATTTCGAAATATTAGATCTACGAATAAGGTAAATAAAGATAGTTTGGAACGCTTTCTTTGTAATTGAGGTATGCTACATAAATGGTGTTGAGATATTGTAACTTCAAAGAATATTATATTTGTACTTTATTATTCCGGAGATGTTTCATTCCTCCGTGAAGATCTTATTGTATATCCGGAGATGTTTATTCCTCCGTTGGAATGTGGTAACTCGGGTTATTAGACTTCCCTAGTGGGGGTCGGCCCTGTATATGTTATGTGGGTCAAAGGGTTATTAGACCACCCTAGAGGGGTCGGCCCAATCAGTTGTAGTGGGGTATTTAACCCATTGGTTAAATACGAGCCTACGTGTACCTGTGTAAAATACATGTCAGTGTAGTGTATAAATAGAGGAGGTGTGTTCCTCATTTGACACACACACTCACTTGAGAAAGGTGCACTTGTGGAGGAGAGGTCTGCTATGGTGGAGGAGGAGATCATATCTTTGGTTTGCATCTTTGTGTATTGCTAGTCATCTATATTGAGGAAGCTTTACTGGGTTTTCTACCCCATGAGGGTTTCCCAGGATAAATCTGTGTCTCTTGTGTTTATGCTATGCTTGTTGTTTCTTCAGTGATCCTATATATGCTATTATTGTGAAATGGAATGTAATGCTGCTATTTTCAGTCTTAGCATATTAAATATTAACAAAAGGTTTGCACAGAGTATAGGATTCTGGCCAGAAAATAAGTTTGGTATTGTTTGATATTACAACATTTGAAGATTGCCTTTTGTACTTAAATTGAATTTAGCTGAGAATTTATATAGGTTGAAAGGATTGCTGAATGAGATAGAAGTTATGGATTCCATTTGAGTAATGTTCATTGATTTAAATATTTCCATTTGACTTAAGTTAGACAGTAAGAAGATTACCAAAAGAATGTTTGATGATAGAAAGACTCAGTGCTGATTTGTGTGTCTTGATTTAATTCCTAGTTTGAGAGTTTGAGGTTGATTGCATGTAGTAGTTCATTTATCTTTTATAGAGTTTGTGTTCTATTGAATTTAAAGGAGTTTTATTTCTGTAGTTAGATTTATCTCTTTGCTGATTGGGTAGCTTACTTTGGCAGATTAAGTCATTTTAGACTTTATGATTATTTCAGTTCACTAGCAGTCTCGTTTTCTAGGAGTACAAAATAGGAGCAGTTTTATTTTCTAGATTTATAGAATAGAGTAATATTATTAAGTAGTTAAACTTGGCTTTGAAATATCGTCTTTGATCCTTGATTTCATAGAGTAAGTGATTGAATCTTTCTGTGGAGTGGATTTTCTATATATTGTATTTCCTTTGCATTTACTGATCATATTAATAGATAGTATAGTGTAGATTGTGATGTTGTTAGCATTGATAGGAGTTAAAGCTATCATTCTTTGAAATTGTCATAGGAATTTAGCCCTATATTCTTACCCTGCACATACAGTGTAGCAACTCGAAGTTTACCTACCCTGGTCGATAATTAAATTAAAGGTAAATTAATTAACCATATATTTTACCAACATTTTTGGCGCCTTTGCCGAGGAGTTGCTTAAAGGTAAGATAGTATTAGTTGTTTTCTATTGATTTGTTAGTTGTTTTCTTTAAATCATCTTTTTCTATAGATTGGAGGAGGAGGAGTGGTAAGACGAGAGGTAAGAACTTGGGCATCTGTTATAACAGGTTCCTTCAAACCTGTCTGTAGCGTAAGTGTTTTTGATTTAATTTGTCAAATAGATTTACTTCTTGGTTAGAATTTTTGTTATTAAATAGTAGAATTTTTTATGAGACCTAGAGATAGTAGAGGTAGATACGCCAAAATTAATTCTGATATTTTTGTAAACAAAAATCCACCACTAACTAATCCTAGGGATCGGTATACATGCAAAAAGATAGAAGAAAGTAGCACACAAAAATATGTTGAACTAAAAACTGGATTAGAGGAAACTGATATCACTCAAGGTGAATTGTTACAATATTTAGAGATACCACAAACTTTTAAAACTTCACCAATAGTAGAAGACCCTAACTTAGTTGACATTGTTGATGTGGAGAAAGTTAATGACCTTTTCGGTAATACACAAAACTTGGTAATTTCTCAAGTAGAATCCACCACAATTCCATTTAGACCATCTTTAGGAAATTCTCCTTTACAACAAAAGCCTAGGGGAGAACGTTGGGATTGCACACCATCTCCAAAAAGAGATAGGTTAGGTTGCACTTGGTTTGAGATTCCTCTTACTATGGGTGACCATGAAGGAGAACACAATATGGAAGAAGAAGTAGAGCAGGAAGGACAAACATAAACAACATTTGGATTCCCTATTTTAGATTTTGCACGTAATGTCAATATGAAAAATATCCCAGCATCTTCGTTACCTAACTTCTATGGTAAAAGTACGGAAGATATGGATACCTTTTTATTCGAATTTGACATACTATGCCGGAGTTACAACTACTTGCATGATGCCCAAAAATTAAAATTGTTTCCTGCCACCCTTAAATATTCTGCACTTAGATGGTTCATGGGGTTGGGAGAATACACTATTAGGAGCTGGGAGGAGATGAAGAGTGCATTCCTTAAAAAATATTGAGACTACTGTGGGCCTAAAGACTCTCAAAATGATATCTTTAATATACAACAACATGAAGATGAAAGTCTTGAGGATTTTCTAGAACGTTTCAATTTTGTACTACAAAAGTCTAAGTATAACACTCTTCAAGAAGATGCAGTTAGAACCCTTTTTCTAAAATGGATCCTGGAAGAGTATGTGGAAATCCTCAACCTCATGGCATTAGGGGATGTTTCTCACAAATCTTTTGAAGAAATTACTAAATTATGTAGGAAATACTCCCGAAGTAGAGCCAAAGCTGGAAAAAGTATGAGAGAGGGTCTTCCTCGCACTTCTAAAACAATAGGTACTAGTGGGTTCACAAGAACATAATTAGGGAACTTGTTGGAAAATTTTAAAACAGATATTTTAGGCACATTAAGTTCCCAATTGGATGTTTTGAAAACTAAAAAGAGGCAAGAAGAAGAAGACATTGCAGCACTACACATATTCTGTCCTAAATGTATAAAAATACACCCTCTTAAAGAATGTCCTCTTAATAATATATCAGTTTGTGCTCTTTGTTCTGACAAACATCCTATCGACAATTGCCCCTCTTTACCATAATTGAAATCTCTTTATAAGATTAGTAATGAGCCTATGGAGAAATCATATGCACCAAGAAGGCCATGGAAACCTAGACCTCAAAACATGTATCCAGAGCCTACTTTTCAGAATACTGCATACGCTTACCCAATGCAACAACCTTAGCAGTCATGGAATTCACAAATGTGGCAAAATTGGCCACCTCAGCCTACTCAAACCCAACCATGGAAACAAAGTTGGTGGGGGCAAGCTTATGGAGGAGCTCAACCAACAGTTCCATTGCATACTCCTCCTAGCTATCCCCAGTTTCCACCTAATATACAACAGTTGTTACTTGGGTTTACACCACCTGCACTTCCTCCTATACCTCCAGTTCCACAACAATACCATAATCCAAACCCCCCTCGACCCACGTTGTTTCCTGCTCAAACTGTCCCGAACCCTAACAACAAACCATCCCAACCTCTTCATAATGCTGAGATGCAAACTGCCCCAACCTATGTTATTCATTCGACTCCTATTCAAGAAATACAGTTAAGGTTTGGGAAAGTTTTAAATAAGACTTGACCTACAGCAGTTATTCAAGAAGAGTTTGAAGAAGAAACCACTGAACAATAGGTTCAAGAGGAGGAAGAGACTCCCAATATGCTAGATAATACTTGAGTACCAAGAAAGCACATTTCTCAACCAACTGTACAACCACAATTGAATAAGGATCCTCCTTATCCGGAGCGGCTTTTAATAGAGAAACCTGCAGTTCGTTCACAATTTGATTTGGAAAATGAGTTGAGAAATGTTTGTATTCGAATTCCTTTACTCCAAGATATTAGAGATGTTCCTATTTATTCGAAAATGGTAAGGGAGTTATGTTTGAAGAAACCTGGTCAAAAAACAAAGATCCACCAACGATACATGTTGCAGGCCAGCTATCTGATTATATTTCAAACCAACCCTTACTCCCAAAATTTACAAATCCTAGGAATCCTGTTGTAACTATTTGTATTAATGAAATTCCCATAGGAAACACTCTAATTGATTTTGGGACAGCAATCAATGTCATGTCTATGACCACCTTACAGAGATTACAATTGTATAATCTCCTTAGACCTACTCCTACAATGTTGGAATTGGCTGATAGGAGTACAGTTAAACCTGTAGGGGCGTTAGATGACATTACAGCCACTGTAGCTTCTTGGGAGTATCCATTGGATTTCCCGGTACTCCAAACCAAAGATCCAACAAAAGAACACCCTGTTATATTGGGAAGACCTTGGTTAGCAACTGCTAATGCTTTTATAGGATGTAGAGAAGGTATCTTAACCATATCAAATGGTACCTCTCTACAGAACCTTATCATTTATCCACCAGCTCAACCTGTAACAGAAAATATGTTATGGTTAGAAAGTACTTATGGAGATGAGGATGTTGAACAACCGTTACTATCCATCAGTCAAACTAGGGGACTGGAGGACCAAACTGAAGATGACATTTTAGACCAATTTATTTCAGCCACTACTAGTGTTGATTTTCCTCAGTCTTTTTCTAAATTTGATCATTTCTTCACTGAGGATTTTCAAGAACAGTATGATCCATCAGCTATATCATCATCTGTAGTCTTATTTTTAGATGAGAAAGTTGAAGCCTTTACTATACCAATTGAAATTAGTCCTGGAAAGTATTTAATTATTAATACAAATCTGACTCATGACCAACATAATCAATTAGTCCATGTATTACAAGAAGAGTCAGGAGCATTTGCTTGGAATTATACTGACTCGAAGGGAATACACCCTGACACATGTGTCCATCATATTTACACTCATGAGAACATTAGGCCTGTAAGGTAGCCACAGAGGATAATGAACCCTGCTCTTAAAGATATTGTGAAAGATGAGCTTCAGAAGTTACTTGATGCAGATTTCATTTATCCCATTTCTGATAGTAAATGGGTGTCTCCTTTGGTAATTGTCCCTAACAGGGAGGAAAATGGAGAATTTGTGTAGATTTTCGAGAACTTAATAAAGCAACCTTAAGAGACTATTTTCCTCTTCCATTTATAGATCAGGTTTTAGACACCTTGTCTGGAAAACAATATTTTTCATTTATTGATGCCATACATATAGTGGATACAATCAAATTAGGATACCCTCAGAGTACCAAGATAAAACTACTTTTACTTTCCCATGGGGGACGTATGCTTATAAGGTGTTACCATTTGGATTGTGTAATTCCCCTGCTACCATTCAAAGGGCAATTTTAGGAATTTTAGCTGACCTTATTGGTGCAGGCGAGAATGACCAAAAGCCAATCCAACCCGCTTTCCAAAAATTATTGTGATCCTTTGAAATCAGACCACCAACCTTAGCTAACAATCAGCTAGGTTCTTCTCACTTGCGGTAGTCCCCTTCAAAATGGGATTTCCGCAACATTCTAATAGTCATAATTGACCTCCCGCAACTGTCTTACAAAAACACCTTCTTTCCGCAACTGCAGTGTTCCTTCGCAACGATCTTCCCGCAAACACCTTCCCGCAACTACCCTTCCGCAACGCTCCTTTCCGAAGTCGCCTTCCCGTAATGACCCTTCCACAGCTTGCGGATTGCATATTGCGGGCGTGCCTTTCATGATTTCTTGAAAGAGCTTCCCTAAAGACTCTCCTGCAATGCGGTTTCCGCAACTCTAGCCATTAACTCTCAGGCTCTTTCCTTCTGCAGAACACTATTCAACCATCGATCTCTTGCGGATGGAATCTTATCCGTTGATCTATGATCACGCAGAATACTTTGCATTGGCTTGCGTAGATGCTAAATCCAGTGCACGTTCACTTGATTGATTCTTTCCCCACCGTCAATCTTCCTTTCGGCTTTGATCTGAGCCATCCAACCTCTGTTGTTTGAATCGACTGTGACTCTACGATTTTCTTGTGGATTGATCAGAGAATCGATTAATCCAGATCGGTCTTCTTCCGGATCTGATGAAAACTAATGCACAAGGTATTAAGTCTGCTACTTAATGGTGATCAGTCTGCGATTGACTTGGGCATTCTCACTATTCATACAAACACAGAGACAAAGCTTCATTCACACAGACATCAGGTTAACATTCGCACACATCTCTACCTGATAGAATCTAGGCTTATGTCTCATTCAAATGCACCGTAACACCATTAACACACAGAAATTGCTAATTTGATTAAGTGACAGCAAAAACATCTATACAGTCGTATTTTCCCCTAGAATGCAGGAAAATATCCCAACAACTCTTCCTTACGCAGAGCTCTCTCTTGCGCTGGCCAACTTCGTCCTCCCTCCTGAGTTCCTATCTTCTCCTATTTTACCCATTCGAAAATATCCTCAACCGAATGGCTCAACAGAAAATAAACTAACTAACAAACTTTCCTCCATCATTGAAGGAGTCACTATCATTCAACAACAAACTGGCTATCTGGATTGATCTCCACGTAGGGAGTATCACTTGCCACTATGTCCTATTTCTCAAAAATTGACAACGCACTATTCGGATACACACTTGCAAATATTTCAAACTACTTAACAAAATGAATTCCCTTCATGACATCTTGTCCTCCTGCTAGCCACAACATGTGAGCACGTAATCACATTGCTGCCTTAGTATTGATGCCTCTGCAATAGACTCCCAAGGTTAAAATTCTGAACCCCTGTTCAGTAGATCAGTTAGGTCGAAACCCTTTGTCTCCAAGTCTTTGACATTCATCCATGTAGAATCTTCTACTAGATGTCCTTTCCATTTGATAAGTACTCCAAGTAGTCTCTCTATCTGGTACTCTTTGCCACTCTAGTATCCAAGATAGTCCCAGCTTTTGATGGCTGGGCCATAGGCATCTGCTTCAGCCACTGAAGATATTCCATAGGATTCCTGTCTTTTTTCATTTGTTATGTATCATCAGTCACATAAGTATATAGGTTTGCAACATTAAAAATAGGTGAGATTCCAATCCTTGTTGGCATCTCCAACTCATAGGCATTTGTTGAAAAATTTCTGAGTATTTTGCAGGGTCCAATCTTTTTCATTTTCAACTTGTTATACTCTCCTTTTGGAAATCTCTCTTTCCTTAGATGTGCTAAAACCAAATCTCCTACCTCATAGTTTTTGTCTCTTCTCTTGAAATCCGCTCTTGCTTTGTAACTATTGTTACTCTGCTGCAACCTTGCTTTAACTTGCTCCTATAGTTCACTAATCCTTGTTGCAAACTACTCACCATCTGCACTTCTCTTCCCCATTTGACACAAATCACGACGTTCACACACCCCTCTTGGATGCATACCATACAAAATTTGGAATGGACTCATTTTTGTACTTCGGTTTGGTGAGTCATTATAGGAAAACTTTGCTTGAGCTAGCACTTTGTCCCATTTCTTTGGATTTTCCCCAATCATATTTCTCAACATGTTACCCAGACTCCTATTTACCACCTCAGTCTGGCCATCAAACTGTGGATGATATGTTGAACTGAAGTTCAACTTGGTGCCCAAATTTTCCACAAGGTCCTCTAGAAATGACCTGTGAACTTTACATCTATGTTAGATACAATGCTCTTAGGTAAACCATGTAGCTTCACAACTTCATTGAAAAACAAGTTAGCAATGTGTGTGGCATCACTGGTCCTCTCAGATGGAACGAAATGTGCCATCTTAGTAAATCTATCCACCACTACAAAAATAGAATCATTTCCCTTCTGAGTTTTTGGCAAACCCAAAATGAAATCCATACTCACAGAATCCCAAGGTCTAGTTGGAATAGGTAATGGTGTGTATAAGCTTGTTTTTTGGCTTCTTCCCTTGGCATGCTAACATACCCTACATCTGCTCACAAACTTTTCAACCTCAGACCTCATCTTTGGCCAAAAGTAGAAATGGCTCAACTGTACAAAGGTTTTATCACTTCCAAAGTGACCTACCATCCCTCTATTATGTTTCTCCTGTATCAAATTCTCCCTCATGGAACATTTGGGAATACAAAGTTTATTGTTTTTAAAGAGTAAACAATCTTGCAACATATACTCCATCCATGGCTCTCTGGCTCTCTTCCCACTTCCACAGGATTCTTACAAACTCTGTATGCATCCTGAAAATCAATGTTAGTCTCATACAAACCTCTCAAATGTTCAAATCCTAAGACTTGGATCTGATTTTCTTGCACAATAAATTGCCTCCTGCTTAAGGCATCAACTACTCGATTTGATTTCCCACTGATGTGCTTCAACACAAAGGTAAAGCTTTGTAAGAACTCAACCCATTTGACATGCTTCTGATTCAATTTAAGTTGCTGCATGATGTATTGCAATGCATGATTATCAGAAAACAAAACAAACTCTCTAGGCATCAAATAATGTCTCCAATGCTTCAGTGCCTGGACAATAGCATAAAATTCCTTGTCATAAGAGGAGTATTTCTGTTTTGAATCATTCAACTTCTTGCTGAAATATGCTATAGGCCTATCTTCTTGACTGAGTACAGCTCCAATTGTTACTCCACTAGAATCACACTTTACTTTGAAAGGGTGTTTGAATTCTGGTAGCTTCAATACTGGTTGCTCAGTAATCTTTTTTCTTCAAAAACTAAAAGCTTCTTTCAGCCTCTGCTGTCCATTTAAATGGTTGTTTTTCCTTTGTAATTGTTTCAATGATTGGTGCACAAATACCACTGAAATCCTTTATGAACTTTCTATAAAAACTTGCCAATTCATGGAAACTTCTTACCTCAAATATGCTCCGAGGTGAAGGCTAATCAATGATGGCTTGCACCTTTTCCGGATCCATTTTCAATCCATCTCTTGAGATAACAAAACCCAAATACACTAGTTCTGATTTCAGAAATGTACACTTCTTCACATTCACCAACAAATTTTTCTTTTGTAATTTCTCCAAGACACATCTTAGATGCTCCAAGTGTTCTTTTTCTGTTTGACTGAAAATCAGAATATCGTCAAGGTAAACTATTACAAATTTACCTATGAAATCTCTCAAGATTTCATTCATTAATCTCATGAAATTACTTGGTGCATTGGACAGTTCGAATGGCATAACTAGCCACTCATACAACCCATCATTGGTCTTAAAGACTGTCTTCCACTCATCTCCTTCTCGAATTCTGATCTGATGGTATCCACTCTTCAGATCTAATTTTGAAAAACATGTTGCCCCACTCAGGCAATCCATCATGTCATCCATCCAGGGTAATGGAAACCTATATATGATGGTAATCTTTTTGATGGCCCTGAAATCAGTGCACATCCTCAATTCACCATCCTTCTTTAGGGTGAGAACTGCTGGTACTGCACATGGACTCAGAATTTTCTGAACCAACCCCTTGTCCAACAATCCTTGTAATTGCTTTCTAACTTCTTCATTCTCCCGAGGTGTCAATCTGTATGCTGCCTTGTTTGGTAAGCTTGCTCCAGGAATAAAATCAATATGGTGACTTATATCCCTCTTCGGTGGTAACTCATTGGGAAAGCATGTACCATAATGTCACTAAAATCCCCTATCATCTCTTGGATCTCCTCAGGTAGGTTTGTAATATTGGTCTTCATTATTACCACTCAAGGTTTACATACTATAGCATAATGAAGTTCCTCTTCCTCAATTTCCTGCAAATACTCTTTTCCTGTCAACATTAGGACCTTAGATGCTTGCTGTTCTATTGCACTCCCTTCTTGCAAAGGAAGAAGAACATGTCTTATCCCATCTTTCTCAAAAATATGACGGTTTCTCCTACCATCATGTATCACCTTTTTGTCAAATTTCCATGGTCTCCCTAGAAGAATATGGCAAACATCCATGGGCATAACATCACATATAATTTTATCTTTATATGTGCCTATTTGCAAATCAACTTCACATTGTTCACTTACCAGGATTTGATGTCCTTTATGCAACCAGGATACCTTGTATGGAACAGGGTGTTTGGTCTTCTTCAAACTCAGCTTCTCCACCATCTCTGTGGAAACAAGATTGTCAGTGCTCCCACTATCAATCACCATCTTACAACACTTCCCCTTGACTTTACACATGGTTTGGAATAAAGCCTTCCTTTGGTCGGGTTCCACCTTTTCCTTCTCAGGCTTCAATAAGACTTTGTTCATCATCAAAGCCTCCCCCATCTCTGGCATATTCTCAGTCACTGTTATCTTCTCTTGCTGCTGCTCGTTCTGAGCTACATAGGCTCCCCTTTGTCCTATGTCTTCCTTCTGAGGACATTCAAAGGATTTGTGTCCCAACTTGTTACATTTGTAACATTTGTAGACAGTTTCTTTGCCTCTTCCTCTTCCTCTACCTCCTTGGTAAGGTCTTCTGCCTCTTGGGTTATCTCCTCTACCTTGGTACTCCTACTGGCTTGAGTTGTTGGATTCTCCTTTTTGGGCTGCAAACCTTCCTCTTCCAGCTGTTTTCCCCCTTCTTCTGGCTAAACCTCTTCCCCTATTGAAGTTATGTTTTCTCACTATTTTTTCTTCTTCTCTCAAGGTACATTGGTATGCCTCTTCCATGGTTCTCGGTGATATCATGCTAATCTCATCATGAATCTCCATCCTTATACCATTGACATATCTAGCATCCTTCTCTGTTGATTCTTTTACGTAACCTTCCCTTAGGTTCACCTTTTAGAACTCTTCAGTATGCTCTCTTACATTCAATAATCTTTGCCTAAGGTTCTGCATTTGTCTATACAAAGTCAGTTGCTAATCATTGGGCAAGAATTTGTCTCTTATCTTAACTACCATCCTATCCCAGCTCTTTATCAATGGCTTGTTCTTCCTTCTCCTTTCATCTTGCACACTATCCCACCATTGGGATGCATGTCCTTTCAATCTTGTCACTGCCAACCTGACCTTCTTATTCTCTTCAACTTCATTATACTCAAAGTACTTGTTTAACTCGTTGATCCAATCAATGAGGTGCTCAACAGTGAGACTTCCCTCCTAGGTAGGCAAATCAGGTTTTGGTGTTAACATTGCTCCAAGAATTGACCGAAAGTATCTGAACTCAGGTGTCTCTCGCATGGGTGCTGCTTCTTCTCCTTATTCCTCTTCTTCAGGTTCACTCATAGCCCCTACTTCTGGGTCTCTTCGTCTACCCATATCCATAGATTCCATGCATGCCCGTAGTTCTCTCATTTCCTCCACGACCTCTGCATTCGTTACTGGTCTTCCTCTATCACAACCTCTTGCTCGTCCTACATGTACCTCCATGCCTTTCTTCTGTTGCGCTGAGTAAATCCCACTCTGAATACCACAAATGGTGTAGGAGGGAATGAACAAAAGACAATCAAACCCACTTCCCAGGAATTATTGTGATCCTTTGAAATCGGACCACCAACCTTAGCTAACAACCAACTAGGTTCTTCTCACTTGCGGTCTTTCCCTTCAAAATGGGCTTTCTGCAACATTCTGACAGTAAGAATCGACCTTCCACAATAATCTTGCGGAAACACCTTCTTTCCGCAACTGCATTGTTCCTCTGCAATGATATTCCCGCAGTCACCTTCCCGCAACTACCCTTCTACAATGCTCCTTTCCGTAGTCGCCTTCCTGCAATGACCCTTCCGTAGCTTGTGGATTGCGGATTGTGGGCGCGCCTTTCATGCTTTATTGAAAGAGCTTCCGCAAAGACTCTCCCACAATGCAGTTTCCGCAACTCTAGCCATTAACTCCCGATATCTTTCCTTTTGCGGAACGCTATGAAACCATCGATCTCTTGCGGATGGAATATCGTCCGTTGATCTATGATCAACGCGGAATACTTCACATTGGATTATGGAGATGCTAACTTTGGTGCATGTTCACTTGATCGATTTTTTCCCTGCCGTCGATCTTCCTTTCGGCTTTGATCTGAGCCGTCCAACCTCTGTTGTTTGAATCGACTGTGACTCTGCGATTTTCTTGTGGATTGATCAGAGAATCGATCAATCCAGCTCGGTCTTCGTCCGGATCTGATGAAAACTAAATGCACAAGGTAAAATTCTGCTACTTAATGGTGATCAGTCTGCGACCAAGTTGGGTGTTCTCACTATTCATACAAACACAAATACAAAGATTCATTCACATAGACATCAGGTTAACATTCACACACAACTCTACTTGATAGAATCTCGGCTTATCTCTAATTCAAATGCACCGTAACTCCATGAACACACATAACTTGCTAATTTCATTAAGTGATAGCAAAAATATCTATACAGTCGTATTTTCCCTTGGCATCCAGGAAAATATCCCACCGACTCTTCCTTACGCAGAGCTCTCTCATGCGCTGACTGACTTCCTCCTCCCTCCCGAGTTCCTATCTTCTCCTATTTTACCCATTCGAAAATATCCTCAACCGAATGGCTCAATAGAAAACAAAATAACTAACAAACTTTCCTCCATCATTGAAGGAGTCACTATCATTCAACAACAAACTAGCTATCTGGCTTGATCTCCACGTAGGGAGTATCACTCGTCACTATGTCCTATTTCTCAAAAATTGACAACGCACTATTCAGATACACACTTGCAAATATTTCAAATTACTTAACCAAAAAAAATTCCCTTCATGACAGCTCGTCCTCTTGCTAGCCACAACATGTGAGCACGTAATCACATTGCTGACTTAGCATTGATGCCGCTGCATCACTTATTCATGATTGCATGGAAGTTTATATGGGTGATTTTATAGTATATGGTAATGATTTCAAAGAAGCCCTTGAAAACTTAGAAAAAATTCTAATCAGGTGCCAAGAAACAAATCTTGCCTTAAGTTATGAAAAATGTAAGATGATGTTAACCGAGGGAATCATTTTAGGGCATCATATATCATCAGAGGGTATCAAAGTAGATCCAGCAAAAATTGAAATCATTACCAGTCTTCCTCCACAAATACACAAAGGGAAGTTAAGAGTTTTCTGGGACATGCGGGTTACTACCGTAGGTTTATTGCAAACTTTACCAAGATAGAATCCCCATTATTCAAATTGTTAGCCAAGGATACTGATTTTTATTGGGATCCACATTGTAAGGAAACTTTTTAAACTTTAAAGGAAGAATTGTCTTCAACACCAGTTCTGAGAGGACCAAACTGGTCTTTGCATTTCCACATATATACTGATGCTTTTGATAATACCCTAGGGGGAGTTCTGGGACAAAAAGAAAACCAATCTTATTATGCCATTTATTTTATCAGCAAGAACTTGACACAAGCATAACTGGATTACATTGTCATTGAAAAGAATTTTTAGCAGTAGTTCATTCTATTAACAAATTTAGGCATTACATTATTGGTTATGATGTTTTTGTTCACACTGATCATTCTGCTATTAGATTTTTAATGAATAAACCTATAACTAGTGGCAGAGTTACTAGATGGCTTCTTTTGCTACAAGAATTTAACATTACTATAATTGATAATCCAGGGAAAGAAAATTTGGTTGGAGACTTCCTTTCTCGATTGACTCATGATGATAATAATGTTCCTGTAGATGATACTTTTCCTAACGAACATCTTTTTGCTGTTTCTACTAAAATACCATGGTTTGCAGACATAGCCAATTATTTAGTCACAGGTAAGGTACCAGTCCATTTTCCATCTCTCATGAAAAGCGAAGAATCATCCAGCAGAGTGCCAACTATTCATGGGCAGGTAATGATCTCTTTCGCATCGAACCAGATTTAATTATTAGAAAATGTGCGAGAGAAGATGATATGTATGATATCCTCCAAGCCTGTCATGATGGGCCTTGTGGAGGACATTTTTCAGACAAGCGAACAACATACAAGGTGTTACACCAAGGGTACTACTGGCCCACACTTTTCAAAGATGCTGCAAAATATGTACATGGTTGTGATAGCTGTCAACGGATGGGGTGACCCACTGCTACTGATGAAATGCCTCTACAAACCTAAGTAATGATTGAACCCTTTGAAAAATGGGGTCTAGACTTTCTTGGGCCAATCTCACCCATGTCACGGAAAAAGAGGTATATATTAGTCTTTACTTATTATGCGACTAAATGGGTAGAAGCACAAGCTCTGTTGAGGACTATTGAAAAAATCAGTCAGAGAATTTATCTATGAAGAAATTTTTACTCGTTTTAGTGTTCCCCATGAGATTGTGAATGACAATGGAGCACAGTTTGTTTCTAAATCAATGAAATAATTGACAAAGCAATATGGAATTAAACACTGTAGGTCTTCTCCATACCACCCCCAACCAAATGGTTAGGTGGAGTCAACAAATAAAGTGTTCGAAGCTATCCTAACCAAGACTGTACAAATGCATCATAAGGACTGGGAGGATAGGCTTCCTGAAGCATTGTGGGCTTATAGGACTATATGGAGAAATACAACAGGGCATACTCCATATGAGCTTGTTTATGGGAAACAAGTTTTGCTTCCTATAGAATTTCAAATGAAAAATTTTCGTACTGCTGCACAATTAGGCCTGAATTTGGATGAAGCACAGAAACAAAGACTGCTGCAATTAAATGAACTTGATGAGCTTAGACAAGATGCTATTCAAAGGACTGTTCTAATCCAAAATCAAAGGTCTAAATGGCATGACAAGTTTTTGAATCGGGAAATTTTTCAGGAAGGTGATTGGGATCAGTTGTTTGACTCAAGATTTAAAAATTTTAAATATAAACTTACAACCATGTGGATGGGACCATATGAAATTGTGACTATTTTTGATAACGGTTCTGTAAAAATAAGAACAATCGATGATGAACAGGTTACATTTGTGGTAAATGGACATCGGTTGAAGGTATACCATAAATCTATTTCTAAGCAAGAGTTTATTCATAATTTGACTCATCAATCTGAATTGGAGTTGGTAGGTGAAGAAATAACTTCTTCATCTCCTCCTCTTTCTTGAATAATACCCGATTGAAGGTTTTCTTTGTATATATGTACAAAGGTGTGTTTTTATTTTGCTCATTAGGTTCTCTTTTGAATTTTGCAGGTATTTTCCTTTTGTGAAAAATTCAGGGTATCTAAGAAAGGGAAGTTATTTCATTTCCTTTATTACTTTACAGAAGTCTCATTTTTCTATAAAGGAATTTTCTAGAACTTTCTTAGTTTAATTAAAATTTTAAGGATACCTAAAAAGTATATTTACTAGTTTTGCTGAATTAATGACATAATGAAATATTTTTAATTGGCAAAAATATGAAGGAAAATGCTTTTATCCTACATAAGGAGACTTACTGTTTCAGATTCATTGCTTTTATACATACTTATTTTTTTTATTCATACATATTTTCCACTATTTATCTTTGCCTCTGCTAGTTCTTTAAGATTCAAGAGGTTTAACTTATGGAAACCATAGCATACTAAGTACAACTTTGACTTGGCTTCACACTTGATTGAACAAGCATTTTTACAAGTAGTAATAACTGGAGACATTGAATTATTATTCAAATAAACACCACAATAAGATTATAACAGAATGGTTGTTAAGACTGAAGAGTATTTTGATTATTATCCTTTGGATTTAATTTTACATATAAATGACTGTAGCCATATCATGTTTTTGAATTAGTATAATTACAAGAGTTATTTGTTCATGCAAACAAACCTTTACAAGCACTTTTCAAGAAAAATCTTTCAACCCAATACCATCCCACTCCTAAAATATTTTCAGAGCTGCTCCCCCATTCATCTATGAAGAAGCAATTTATAAATCCTATCTTTAAGGTGAAATTGGGTCAAGAGCCTCTGATAGAAAAAGGGTGTAAGAGGTTAACCCGCTGAGATACTAAACAATTCTGCTGGCAGCAGGTACCAGCCTGTGGTATGACTAGGAAAACCCATCAGGGTACTAAACATGCCTATTGGCAATGGGACATTCTGCCCGGGGAAGAGATTTCTTGGATATTACAGTTACCCCATCGGAGTACTGAACAGGCTCACTGGCAGTGGGTTCTGTATTTTATATCTATCATAATGCTTTATCTATATTTGTTTTTATGAACAATGTACTTTTGTGAGAATTGAAGAGAAACCATGTTTTGTTAAATTAAAATTGAATGAACTTTATTTAGTGGCCATTGGATAATCATTTTAAGATACTTTAAGTCTCTATTGCATGATCTTTACCATATAAGAGGTTTATACCTCCAGAGTGTACCTATGTTTAATAATTTGATGGACTTAACTGTGAACCTTATTTTTACCACTTGAACATTGTTAGGAACCCATGTCTTTACTTTGTTAGTAAATTGTTGTTGGACGCATATGCTTTGTAAGACGTCCCGTAGTATTTGTTGATCCATAGTTTGTATTATTGTTGTTGGGTGCATATGCTTTGTAAATCGCCCGTAGTATTTGTTGACCCATAGTTTGTATTGGCCCATGGTTTAGACCCATATTATTGGCGCCTAGACTTAGTATATAAGTGTGCGTTGAGGCCAATGAAGGCACCGTGAAGTTATTTGTATTGAGCTTGCTCAAAGGAGGTTTCCCCCTCGAAGTGGCCTGTGATCAATAAAGTGATTCTGAGTTCTGTTATTACTGCGGTCTCGTGTATTTTCATTAATTAATTGTTGCAGGTTCCTCACATCTGGTATCAGAGCATTTTCTTGGGCTCGCTGGGTGAAATTTCTGCCAAATTTTTTTTCCGCATCTGTTGCAGGTTCAGATCTGGGAATAATCCCTATCTGCTTAACTGTGGGAATTACTTGGGCATAATCCCTAAAACTCATTGTGAGGAGTACCACGGGAACCCCAAAGTAGCTGGCCCATTGAGAGGACCTACCAGCGAAAAGGGCAACGACCCCTACCTGATTGACTAGTTCCCACCCGTGAGGTAAACCAAGAGCTGTCGTTTGTGGCAAAGCGGTTATCAATTTTACCTGAGTCGTGAAGTGAGGGGTACTACCCCAATACGTAAGCTGTCATACATCATTGGTGGCCTAGTGAATCCCTTGAACCGTTAGGAAGTCGAGCATATGGGGTTCATATCTATTTTCAGCTGATAAATCGTATATTTTCTTTGTCCAGAACTGTTTCTAATCACTTCCGCGCCGTTTCAGATCTATCTATTGCCGATCCCTTCTGCGATGTTTCAGATCCGTCTGTTTCCGATCCCTTTCGCGCCATTTCAAATCCATCTGTTTCCGATCCTTTTCGTGCCGTTTCAGATCCATCTGTTTCCGATCCCTTCCGCTCCGTTGCAGATCCATCTGTTTCTGATCCCTTCTGCTCCATAGCAGATCCATTCTAAAAAAAAAAAAATTCTATTTTTTTCGCCATATCCCTTGTTTTCACTCCATTTCCCTTGAAACTTCTCTGACACCCTTGTCATCCCATTCTGCATCTTTCATTCATGAGGATCCTATCCCAAATTCCACTTCCCAAAGCCAGAAATCCCACATTTGTCTATTTTTAGGGTTTGCCATAAATTCTTTAATTTTGACCCAATCGCCTTCAAATTTTTCCACCGTGTTCATTTCCTATTTCTGCTTCTTTGTCCCTTTCTGACAAATTTTCTCATTCTTTCACCCTGCTTCTGAAATCCCCATTTTCTGCTTCCCCGTCCATTCGACAATGTCCAAAACCTAGTCAAACCCCAATTACCCATAAGAGTTTTTCCCAAATCCAAATTTCCCTTTACTAAATAAGCTTATGTTTGTGTTTTTCTACTCATTCAAAAAAAAAAAAAAAAATTCTGTTTTTTCGCCATATCTTCCTTGTTTTCACTCCGTTTCTCTTGAAAATTCCCTGACACCCCTGTCATCCCATTCTGCATCTTTCATTCCTGAGGACCTTATCCCAAATTCCACTTCCCAAAGCCAAAAATCCCACATTTGTCTTTTTTAGGGTTTGCCATAACTTCTTTAATTTTCACTCGATCACCTTCAAATTTTGCCACCGTGTTCATTTCCTATTTCTGCTTCTTTGTCCCTCTCTGACAAATTTTCTCATTCTTTCACCCCGCTTCTCAAATCCCCATTTTCTGCTTCCTTGTCCATTCAACAGTGTCCAAAACCTAGTCAAACCCCAATTATCCATCAGATTTTTTCCCAAATCCAAATTTCCCTTTACTAAATAAGCTATTGTTTGTGTTTTTCTACCCATTAAAAAAAAAAACTCCTGGTTATGGTTGTCACCCGCGCAGGAGCAAAAACCATGGAGGAAGCACTTGCAACCATCCAAACCAAACTCCAGAATTTGGATGAAAAATTTCTCGACATCCATCTTGAGCATTCAGCCATGAACAACAAACAACAGTCCGAGTCTTCATCGGACAATGGGTTCTCTTCTTCTAGCAATTTCCGTGGTCCAAAGCTTGATTTTCCTCGCTTCAATGGTACTGATCCGACTGGCTGGATCTATCGTGTAGAACAGTATTTGGAACTGGATGTCACCAAAGTTCTACTTGTATCCTTTCATTTGGAATAAGAAGCTCTTCAATGGTACCATTTGTTAGAAAAACAGGATTGCAAAGCAATAATAATAAACAGAAATGCAAATATAATCACACATACACATTATAAGAGAGACACCAATATATTGTGGTTCACCCAAGATGGGCTACGTCCACACTGAAATTGCCAGTCCTTATTATTATACCATCCAACAAAGTGAAGGGATACAACCTGCAGCACAATCGCTGCACTTCCTCTTCACTGTCTCATAGTCTCTCTTCCTGATCGCAGAGATCTTTACAATGCATAATACCTAATACATCAACCCTAGCCGTATTACAATGTCTTTCTTTTATAAGGGAAATACAATGGGAAAATACCACAGGTTCCCCAAAACCATGGGCCCATAAACTGTTGGCGAAAACAACCCCAAACCCCCTGGACTCCCTGGGGATTGTGCCGGGTTCATAACCAAACTGGGGTTCAAACACGACTGAATCATCATCTATGAGACTAGAAGATCAGGATCCACAACCAACACCGTTGGTACATCAAGGCTCATGAAGAGCCAAAATGGCCAGATTTTTGCAAGCTCATTTTTCAATGATTTGGTCCTAGTGCTTTTGATGACTTCACAAGAGCCCTCACTAAACTTCACCAAATTGGCACTGTGAGAGAGTATCAGATAGAATTTGAGAAACTAGCCAATCACACAGAAGGATTGTCTGATGAATTCTACAGGAGTTGTTTTATCAGTGGTCTTAAGGATGAAATCCACTCAGAGGTTAAAATGTTCTGTCCCAATACAATGATGGAAGCCATGGGCTTGGCTAAATTGGCAGAAGACAAGATTGCAGCCCAACAACGCTCCAAACCCACTTTTATTTCCTTCCGAAATATGGGTTCTCAACGACCTCCCATCCCTCCATCTCCTCGACCAAATCCTATCATGCATTTGTTTGAAACAGAGATGCAGGCACGCAGAGAAAAAGAGCTTTGTTATAATTGTGATGAGAAATTCACTCGGAGACATAGATGTGTTTAGCAAAAGCTTTATCTCTTGGATGTGAATTCTCCGTCTGCCTCTGACATTGGTGAAGAAGCTCCATATACAATGGATGATCAGGTCGACATTCAGGAGCCGCTTATTGACCCTCCATCTCAGGAAGACCACCCAGAGATATCTCTCTATGCTTTACCCGGAATCACCACCCCCCAAACAATGCGGGTCAGGGGTTACTTCAAGAAGCTCCCTCTTACCATACTCATTGATTCTGGTAGCACTCATAACTTCATTGACCCTTGAATCGCCAAACATGATGATTGTTTTATCCATCCTTGCTCCAACTTTGAAGTCATGGTTGCCAATGGGGGCACCTTACCTTGCAAGGGGAACTGTCATAATGTGCGTATCTCTATGGAAGATTATAACATGCGTTCTGACATGTTTTCCTTGGCCATAGGCGGATGTGATGTGGTTTTGGGTGTTCAATGGTTACGCACACTTGGACCCATCTTATGGGATTCTGCTGAACTTTGGATGCAGTTTTCAGTCAATGGGAAAAACACAAATTTACATGCTTACAACTAGGGTCTCTCCGCATCATCAGTTCACATCGCCTGGAAAAACTCCTTAAGAAGAATTCACATGGTGTCATTGCTCAACTCCATTCCATTTAGATGCACCCATCAACCATCTCCACTACTCCCTTGGATCTCCAACCAGTTTTGGATAGATATATGTTGGTGCCTTTGCTGAACCAGTGGGATTGCCACTTTCACGAGACCTTTCCGGTAAGAATTTAGCAGCCTCTACATATGCGAAGGCAATGATGGCTATTTTGCATGCAGTACAGATGTGACAACCATACCTATTAGGGAATTCTTTCAGCATCAAGATTGCTCATGAGAGTCTAAAATATTTCCTGGAAAAACGGGTCTTTTCACCCGCACAACTGAAATGGATTCGCCAACTCCTGGGTTATGCCAATGAGATCACTTACATGAAGGGTTAAGACAATTTGGTGGCAGATGCTCCTTCTCGCACAATTGATGCCCTAGTTTCTCTTTCAGCTATTTCTCTACTTGTTCCAAATTGGTTACAATATGTTCAACAGGGCTATGTCTTCTCTGAACTCCATGCGTCTCCATTGGTTAGGCACTCCGGGTTTCTCCAAACGTATGAGCAGGCATAACATACCTTCTTTTGGCAGGGAATGAAAAGGACAATTCAACAGATGGTGGCTGAATATGATACCTTCCAGCTCCTTCTAGGATTGCTTGAACTCGTACCCATCCTTCCACGGATCTGGATAGATATGTCTCTGGAATTCATTGAAGGGCTCCCTAAATCTGGAGGGCAGGCTGACATTACCAATAAATGTTTGGAAACTTATCTTCGTTGCTTCACCTCCGAACAACAACCTCCATGGGAGAAGTGGCTCCCTCTCGTTGAATGGTGGTACCCTACTGCATCTAAAATTACTCCATATGAAGCAATCTATGGTCAGAAACCGCCATTTCTTCTTCCATACACCCTCAACAATGCACCAATTCAGGCAATTGACACGGTTCTTGGAAACCGTGATCATATTCTTTGCATTTTGCAGGACACTCTTCACATGGCCAGAATTCGAATGAAACAACAAACCGATCAACACCGTCCCGAGCGCACTTTTCAAGCAGTTTATATGGTTTTTCTTTGTCTACAACCTTCCAAGCAATCATCCCTGACACTCAAAGGGTGTCCTCTTATCTCTCGCTCTATCATAGCGGTATTCATTCAGTGGCACGACATGCAACCAGAGGCTACTACATGGGCACCACTCCTTCAGATTCAACATCAATTTCCACATCTAAAGCTTTGAGGACAAAGCTTTTTCTAAGGGAGAGGGGATGTTAGGAACCCATGTCTTTACTTTGTTAGTATATTGTTGTTCGACGCATATGCTTTGTAAGACGTCTCGTGGGTAAAAACGTGAAGGTGGGTAACACTTTCGTGAGAAACTAGTGCAAAATCGTCTTAGCGGAAGTTATTCGGCCGAATAATTAATATTATTCGGTCGAATAATTAATATTATTCAGCCGAATAATTTTCATTATTCGGCCGAATAATGTAGTGGTTATTCGGCCGAATAATCACTAACATTTCTCCGTTCCGTTTAACGGCTATCCTTGAAATGTGTGCAAACGGAAGCCGGACGGAAAAATATTTCGGGTGGTGGGTTATTCGGCCGAACAATGTTTCGGCCGAAGAATTATTCGGCCGAACAATTATTCGGCCGAATAATTGCTCGGTCGAATACTTTTTCTGCATAAAAGCCCGGCCTGGACTGCCATTTGGCATTCCGCGCTGTAAAATCCTGGACCCCGCAAGCGGGCCCGTAGCTGATTTCCGCCACCCTCTGTTGTCGAAACTCGTGACGACGACGCTGTAGATGATTTCGGGCCCGCTGTAGATGATTGTTGATCGTCTGGTTTCGATGCACCCGTTCCCGTCCGCTGCTTGCTCTTTTCTGTAGCTGCTTGCGCTGTTGTTGTTTCCTGTCGCGGCTGTTTTCGGTAAGTGACGAGTGTGGTGTTCGGATCTGTAAGGGACGAGTGTGGTGGGCGGATCTCTAAAAGACGACTGTGGTGGGTGGATGGTGTGTTCGTCGACGGTAAGTTATTGTTTCCTGTTGATTTTGGTTTTTTAAATTGATTTATAATTTTATACAGTCTCTCTCTGTAACTAATGATGAAATGTGCTCTTTTTGCAGGATTGTTCGTTTGTCTTTGTGGTTCTGTTATTGGTGTGTCGTTGGTGTTGCGGTTTTCATGCAGGATTGACAGTTAAATTGAAGGTACGTTCTATTGTCGAGTTGTTTTGTTTTGATTTTGTTATTCTTTTTTTGTTGTTTTTGGTTGCCAACATAATTCGGCTTTGTGTGAAGGAAATAGTTGCTGTTGGAGAGTTGGTGGTCTGAACTGGCGAGGCTTCATGGATCGACAGTCTTTTCGTTAGTTGTTTGGGTTACAGGTATGTATCTTTTGCGAAATTAGATTGTTTAGTTTTTGAACTTTTAATTTCCTGTTCTTCATTTAAGTCTTTATGCCCTTAAAATGAACTCTGTTCATGAACAGAGTTCATGAATATGAACTCTGATCATGAACAGAGTTCATGTTCATGAACTTCGCTCATGAATTCTGCTCATGAACTATGTTCATGAGCTCTGCTCATGAGCTCTTCATGAACAGAGTTCATGAGCTCTACTCATGAACTATGTTCATGAACAGAGCTCATGAGCAGAGCTCATGAACTATGTTCATGAACAGAGCTCATGAACAGAGTTCATGAACAGTGTTCATGAATCTTTAGATAAATAATAAGATGCGGCACCAGGCTATGGTATTTCATATACTACCACACTCCCTAAGACTAGTAGATCCAGCCCCAGCTTATGGACTAATAATGACATAGTAGCCAGTTCGAGAGTCAGAGCCTGCCGAACTCTGTTCATGAACAGAGCTCAGGATCATGAACTCTGTTCATGAACAGAGCTCATGATCATGAAACACGTTCATGTATGTTTCATCATATTAGCACAGAGGGGCGTTAAATCATAAATATGAAACTTTTAAATTAAATCATAAAATAGTCATGTAAATTTTATTGGTTGTGTTCATGAACAGAGTTAAAGAACTCTGTTCATGAATAGAGCTCATTAATAGAGTTCATGAACAGAGTTCCCTAATTATTTTTTTTATGAATATTATGTAATGTTTGTTTATTGAAATATAGATTAAAATCATAAGTGATCGATGAAAAATTTACAAGGTTACTATACCTTTACAATTAACTGCATTATACTTTTTATTTGATTATGAAATGAATATCAATGTTATCTTTATCGGGCAATAGTAGTGCTCTTACATTTGGTATGCAGTTCTTTATGAGATATGCCTTTAAGTCTGTAGAATTAACGTGTACAACTTGAGTGTGTAAATTTTTCTATTATAAATATAAAGTATAAATCTTCTAGTAAGTGTATATATATATATTTTGTGAGATGTTTTTTAATTGAGATATATAATTCAACTAGATTTGATGGATGAAAAGTTTTTAAGGTTACTATAGTACTACAATTAAATGTGTTATAATTTATATTTGATAATGAAATGACTATTACTTATATTTTTACGTTGCAATAGTAGTAATGGTAAGGAATTTTAGTTAATTAATTAGAGTTAGGAGAGGCACTTACAAAAAATCTTAGCTTATAATACTTTAGACACCCTTACATTTTGTTGTAGTTTTTTATAAGATATGACTTTATGCTTGTAGGATAAACATGTACTATTTCAATTTGTTAATGTCTGTGTGAATTTAGAAATCATATCAAATGGAAAGAGTGGAGTCTTCGAGGGGAAAGCGTAGGAGGTCTTCGCATTCATCAGGAATTGGTGTTCCAATTGGTAGTCCAAGGTTGTCGAATTCACCGCAGGGTTCGAGTTTATTGTATGCATCACAGTCATCTGATCACCAACGAGTTGATAGGGGTACAAATGATTCTCCTTTGTCATCTGTTGGAGAGCGTCGATCTCAACCTTCTGTTGGTATGAACATTAATGTTTAATTGAATGTATAATTTGTATTTTTGTGTGTTTTGAACTTTTGGACAAGGTTAACTCTTCACTATGGCTATATTTGAAGTAGAGCGAGGTTCAGAAGATGTTCGTAATTCGACAGAGCGAGACGAAGATCAAGATAGGATTGTAGATGATGGAATAGGTTTGGGTGCAGAGCAGGGTCCTGAAGATCCTCCTAGAGCGAGGACGACATATGTTCTATTGGCTGAGGGTTGTACACCCATATCAACTTATCCGTCTGATTTACCTGATGAGCTTCCATGGCAAGGTGTTGAGCAACAAACTATCCTTGAAAGTTGTAGATCCCACTATGACAAGTTGAACAATGATCTTTGTTCTTTAGATCTCCCTCCAGAGAGCCGACAAAGTCTGGAGATTGTTTTGGGGTCTTTGCACAAATTCATTGATGCATATGAAGAACTTGGGCCAACTACGAATGGTTTTGTTCATTTGATGCACAGGCGAAGGGAACAAGTTATGGGTCCAGACAACTGGGAGGTTGTGAAGGAGAGAGTTACCAGAGAACAAGCCAATTCAATGTTTAATTTCAAAGAAGGCCTTAAGCGAAAAATGTTCAAAGTGCAATATTTTAAGTATCCTCAAATTGCAAATTTTATATATGATCGGTATCTTGCAGCTTATGGTAGATTGCCATGGAATGATGAGGTTCCTAATTATTTTGCTAGATTTTTCTATGCGGAGTTTTTTTTAGGTATGAAGCCAAACTATACTGATGTTCCTTCTGACTTTTATGGAGTTGGAAAGGGACGAATATATAATCGAAAAGGTGCTCTCAGAGACCCTATGACTCTTCAACCTCCACCTGAGATACCTCGTCCACCTAGGCTTGTGGCTTTAAGATCAGAGATGGAGCCCACATCCCAACTAGGGACAGTTACAAGGGAATCGATAGGTGATGGTTTAGCATCAGCTCTTGTTGGAGTTGAAGTGGGTTTGGGTCGAGAGAGGGCTCGTGCTATTGTCCGTCAAAATTTTGTTTACAAGACGAATGACGAGGTAGATGCATTGAGCATCGATGATCTCAGGGCTTATGCTAAGTCTTGTCGAGATATAGCTTCAGATGTGTTATCCAATGACACATCGAGTATGGGAGAGGTTTGTTGATTATACTATGACAATGAATTTGATTTTTTATTATTCATTTTGAATTGAAGTTTTTGCTACATAGTAATAAATATATTAAGCAAATGTATTTTGTTTGCAGTTTTCTAGAATGTTAAATGCACATAATTTTCGAGTCTCCAGTAGTCAAAATGAAGAGCAACCTAGTCAAAATGAAGAGCGTTTTAGAGAGGTATTTTAATTATAATATTTATGATTGAACTTGATTTTTTTTGTTTGTTTGAATTTTAATAAATATCAATGTATCTTATTGTTAATTTGACTTATCTATGCAGGTTTCTTTAGATTCCAACTTTTTAGATGATTTACCATCTCTTGTGAGCTAATGATTTTAATTTTTTTGTTTTGGTTTTAAGTTAATTGCTTAATTTTTTATATGTATTTAAGTTATGTTTTATTCATTAACAAAATTTAAATTTTAGGGGAGAGATCATTTGGAAATTGGGGGTGAAGATGTGGGCTCTTTAATGAATGCGGATATTGGCACCGAGGTAATTTTGTTGAACTAGAAATGATCTTTGATATAAGTTTAATGTTTTAAATTTTTTGGATTTATTTGAAGCTTGTTTGCATGCTTTAGGATTCATAAATTACTTTTGTACATGTTGTAGCTTGGCTCTTTGAGATCCTTTGGAGCCAAAGGGAAGGCTCTAGTGGAAAAAAGTGGTGGACATGCATTCAAAGAATTTGATGTATGATTTTTTTAATAATTGAATTGTATTTTTGGTATAAGTTTAATATTTTAATATCTTGAATTTAGTTTAAAATTGTTTAAATAATTTACGATCTAGATTTATAATTTGTTTTTTTGTGTATTGTAGGTTGAGTTGAGTCCCAGGGAAGGTCCTAGTGAAAAATAGTGGAAAGATATTGGTCCAGATGGACAGTGGTTCAGATTTTATTGTTTTTGTTGATATATATATGTTGTAGTTCAGACATGGAGGGTGTTTATTTTTTGATTATACATACATGTACATTGAACTCACATGTTCATTAATTTTTTTTGGATTATATATGAGTACATGTTTAATTATTTCTCGTTTGGTAAAATGTTTAAAATATGTTTTGAATGAATGTTTTAAATGTTTTGATAATGTTTATAATGTGTTTTGCATGAATGTTCAAAATGTCTTGATAGGTGCAATTTAAAGTTAGGAAATGTTGAATGATGAAAATGAATATTATAAAGTTAGAAAATGTTGAATGATGAGAATGAATGTTATGGAAGAATGAATGTTGGGAAAGAATGAATATGAGGGGTTATGAATGTTTACAATGTTAATTTAAGTTAGAAAATATTCAATGTTGAGAATGAATGTTAATTGAATGTTGGGAATGAATGAATGGGAGGTGTTATGGAAGAATGAATGTTTTCAATTTGTTATGTTGAGAATAAATGTTATTAAAATGTTGTTATGATGAAACATTGAAACATTTGATAGGTGTAATTTAAAGTCTGGAAATGTTGAATTTGTAAAAATTTTCATTCTGTTATGTTAAGAAATGTTATGAAAAGAATGAATGTTGAGAAAGTGTTGAACCATAAGAATGAAGGTTTAAAATAAACTAAGAAATGAGATGCTAAAATGCAAAGAAATGAAATGATAGGAATTTTTGATAGAAAATGTACGAAATGTTTGATAGGAGTTTCAATTTTTTGGTAGTTTGATTCATATGTTTATTGTTTGATATGCGTATGTAAATTTCAAAATTTAACTAATGTTTTTCATGTGTTCATTGTTCAGGTACTTTGTAGTTCGTGAATTTTTAAATGTTGAAATCATGGCAAATGGGAATAATGATTTTTTGTTTTTTAATCACAAGTGAGGATTTCCGGATTGTAAAGCTTATGCTAAGTTAGAGCAATGAATTTTAGACAACAATTCGATGAATTTTTATCGATTTGTTGTAAATAATCATTGCTCTAATTTAGCATAAGCTTCACAATCCAGGAATTCTTGTTTGTGATTAAAAATCAAATGATTGTTATCTTCATTTGCCATGATTTCAGTTATGTGAACTTACATGTGAGATATATTATTTGTGTGCAACAATCATATATTTAAACATTATATAGATGAACAACTTGTTTTAAAAAATTTATTCAGATCATATTTATGGTGAAGTACGTATTAAAGAAACATGTTAGATGGATTAAAAGAATACAAAATTTAATAGGTCTTTTTGTGATTTTTCGTTAGCATCAATCAATCAAAAGTAAAAATTCGGGGCGGAGTGGGGATAGCCACATCTGTTATCTCATCCCTTAGTGGTCTAATAGACATATGGGGACCCGAATAAAGTACTTTTAAATTTTCAAATTATATTTGAAATCATTTTTAAGCATGTTAAAGTACAACCATTTAAGCTCTAATGTTAGTTGTCATTCAAGAAAATATTCATAAAAACTCAATGAAAAAATATACTGTGCACAACAATTTTGATAATTGGACAAAAAATATATTGCACACAACAATTGACATGGACAAAAATATAGATCAATTTATTTTTGATATGTAGTTAAAAACATCGCAATGGAATGCCATCTTCGACTATCCGTTCATGGTCACATATGGATAGTTTCCATTTTTTGGTTTTTAACTGTTTTTTTGATGGAACTTGTATCAATTTTATTCGAGATGCACATACTAAATGACTATATTGACAACATATAACATCGGGCTCATAATCTTGAAAGTAGACATAATTTTTAGTCATATGCGTCTGCTGAAAAAAGTAGCCTTTTAAAATGATGGATCCTCTTTCGTATGTAAATCCGTTGTCGTTGTAGTCCTCCAATAACTTCATTTTTCCTTCAGTGCATCGCATCAAATAATATTTGACATTTTCGTTGTTGTCTACAGGTGCAATCACAGCGAAAACATCTCCTGCGCAAGTTATGATTGGTGTTAGCGTATTTAAATGAATTAAATTGACTATACTTATGGCGATGGACTAGAATGAACAATTGACTTAAAAGTCAAAAACAAGTTTATTACCTTCTCTTACGAGATCTGAAATTCTATCGCCATCAGACGATATTGCTATTTCTTCTGATTCTAATTCTTCAACACTTGCCAGTGGCATTTTTCCTTTTGGATTAATCTCTGTGTGTCTCCAAGCTTTTACGTAGTTGTTTGTTATGTTTTCACAAACTTCTGTAGACTCAACATTTTCAATGCAAATATGACAAAAGCATGATTGCTTTCTACTGTCAAATGCAAACACGTTGTGAAATGATTTTGTTTGAATAGAGTGAAGATATCTAGTTCCATGTATGGTGCTAGCGTCATATGGTATTGATCTATTTATATCTTGGACTCCAACAAGCCAAAAAAACCTACACAATAAATGATGAATCACTTTCAAAGAACAATTTTTAGTGTTAGTGTACATGTACTTAAATGTTTGTATATACATTTTTTAAAATTTTAAGAAATAATATAAATTAAAAAAATAGTGGACATACCTGCACACGTCTTTTGATTGTTGATTATAATCATGGCTTAGATTTAATTGACACCATTGGACAACCTCTGCAGCTGAATGAAACCGTGCAGAAGAATAGTTCATTTGCCATCTTCGAAGTGCTCTTTTCACGCATGCTCCTGCACCATCATGCTCACCTTTTCCATGCCCAGTTTTAAAGAAATTCCAGCGATGTTTAATGTTCAGCGCTTTATGAAGTCGACATAACCAAAAAAATGATCGTGAAGATTTAAATTGACTCGCACATCCATCAGACCATATCTAATGCTCTTTGAATTTGACTTCGCGTTTTTTCAGTGAGTCATAGAAAATATTTTCTATACAATGTTGGACAAAATGGGTGTCGTGTGTACGATCATCGCTGATATAGAAGTGATATTCTTTAATCACATCTCAATTGTCACATGTGCTTTCAATGCCATCGACATCCTGTTGAGAATGTCTATATACAACATGGACAAATATCGAAACTTGGTCAGAGTGATAGTATTCACTCTGTATTTCTTTTTGTGCAGCAAATGTATAGTTTTCAGCAAAATCAACCACGACAAAATTGTTCCAGGTGGAAAAATTTCACGAGACTGTTTGAATTGAAGATCTTGCCATCGTGCTCTATGTGAATGCTGCGTGTATTTATAAATTTCGCTTTCAAATTTTTTGAGAAAATCTGTGACGCATATCTTGTCTTCTAGCAAATCAATTCTTTTGGAATGTGAATCACTAGAACTTGTATTATAGTTGATGTATTCGTATCTCTTCCAATCAACATTTACTTTTGACAACGATTGATCATTATCGATAGGATATTTATTGTGGAATAACACCAAATTTCCACAATGATGACAATGTTTTCCATTGACACATTTCTTTGAATAAAATACTTCATCGTGATTTCTCTCACATAAAATTTGAGATATGAATTCACGTATCGTCGGCGGAGGTGGTGAATTTGTCCAAAACATTTTACCAAATTCAAGAAACGTGTCATAATATAACTGAAATTGCACATGATAACGACAACAACATGTATCACGTATAGTTATAGGTCGAACATACCATGGTTTTTGTTGCACAAATGTAGTGATTGATATATTAATTCCACGATGATCTTCCTTGAATTTATTGAACAATTGTACTTTTGTCATGTCCATTATATGTTTTGGTTGGCTTTCATATACATTTCGTGATATTCTTTTGCGTATCACATCTCTTGAATTTGGTGAAACTCGAGCATGTTCCAACCAATATTCTCGTACAATATCTTTAACACCTGCTCCTAATCTATCTTTGTAAGGTTGTCTACAAATAATTGCCCAACAAACAAGTTCATTATTTTCATCTATTTGCATTCTGAATTTGCTATGTTTGTATAATGTCTTTCTTGATGTTCCAACTGCTTTTGCTAGTTCTGTTGTCAAACGCTTTTGTTTAGTACTAGATGAAAGAATTACTGTATGAATTGCTTTACGTGCAGCACTGATATCTTTCTTCCTGGATTTTCCAAATTTTTTTATTGCATCACCTATATTTTCCATCACATTTTGTTTCAATTTCGACTCTTTTGTCGCTTTGTGAATACCCAATAATGATGTAGCACCTTCTAACTTCTTGGACACTAATAAACATCTCAAAATTTGTGTTTGTCCTGCTATTGAGTAATCCTTGAGAACTTCATCATAAATTTTTGTAGCACGATATCGTGCAACATGTATTGGTAGTTTTTCTCCATATTTGTCGCAATCAATGTCTTCTAACATTTCATCATCAATAGTAAAAGTACCTATACATCAAGTTAAATTTAATTTAACATATATCAAAAAATAAAATTCATTATAAAAAAATGAATTGGGAAAATATATGATATATACATACCAGGTCCAATTTCTGGATCTTGAACTTGATCTTCAATATTGACTTCATCGATATTAGCATGTAAATCACTATTTACATCTTCTACAATGTTCTTGTCAACTTCAATTTGTTCTTCTTGTACTCTATTTTGAATTTCCATCTCTTCAACATTATCATTTAAATCTGTATTTATATCTTCAATAGTTCTCTCTTCCGTTTCGGCAACCCTTTGTTTTTTGGCAATATATCTAAGTTTTTGTTTCTCTCTATTATCATCATCATCACGTTTACGATCAGCTTTTCTTTGACGTTTTCTCTTATTGCCCATGGTTGTTTAATCTATAGATGATAAATTAAAGAATCATGTTACTTTATAGTAAAAATAAATAAATTAAGATTTAAAAACATTTTGGGAATTTATAAAAACATGAGCTGAAATTTACTCTACCTTATAAAATTTTTGTAAGAGTCTTTTGAAGAAGATTTCTTTGGAATTAACTTTCCTTTGAAAGAACTCTCTGAACAAAAATCTTCTTTGAAAAAACCTTCTTCGAAAGAAATAAGAAACTTCTCGACAATAAATTACCTACCCATTGGAAAATAATAAAAACACCTTGTAAATAAATCTTTGTTGTAAAAATCATTGCAAAAAAACATCTTTGAAAAAATATCTACAAAAAAAGCCAATAGAAAAAAGTACTTTGAATAAAAACTTATTTGTAAACATATCTGGGAAAAAACCATTGTAAAGAAATAACTCTTTGAAAAAACCCATTTTAAAGAAATAAGAAGTACAAAACTACCTTGCAAAAAATACTTTGCAAAATACCTTAGCAACATAACTATTTGAAAAAACTCCTTTCAAATAAATAAGAAGTGCAAGACTACTTTGGAAAGTGCAAAACTACTTTGAAAAAAAACCATTTGTAAATTATCTTACTAAAACAACTCCTTGAAAAAAATCATTTCAAAGAAATAAGAAGGAAAAATACATTTCTTTTGCAAAAATACTTTCAAATACACACTTTTTAAATACAATCCTTGCAAAGAATCTCCTTGCAAACATGTCTAAGAAAAAAAATATTTTGAAAAAACTCCTTGCAAATATGCCTTAAAAAAAAACACTTTCAATGTGTCTTTTGGAAAAAAGAAGAAGAAACATACTTTGTAAAAACTTCTTTTTGCAAAAAATGTCTTCTTTGCAAATATGCAATAAGAAAAGAAATATTTTGGAAAAACTCCTTGCAAATATGCCTTTGAAAAAAATCACCTTCAATGTGCCTTTTGGAAAAAAGAAGAAACATACCTTGTAAAAACCTCATTTTGCAAAAAATGTCTTCTTTGCAAATATGCAATAAGAAAAGAAATATTTTGGAAAAACTCCTTGCAAATATACCTTTTGTAAAATAGAAGAAGAAACATACCTTGTAAAAATCTCCTTTTGCAAAAAATGTCTCCTCCTTTCAAAATTAGTTTGACAAAAAAATGTGAAGTTAAAACATGCGAAAATAATGAATTGACTTTAAGTTTATTTATATGAATATAAAAAACCTTTTTTTTTTTTTTTAAAATTTTTTTTTACGGCCGACTAGATTTTTTTTCCGTTTCATTATTCGGCCGAATAAATTTTGCCATAATTCACGGCGTCGTTACGGAAAAACGTTATTCGGCCGAATAATCTCTGAAACATGTAAAATTCAGATTGCTGCAGAATTTTCAGGTTTCCCCATTTTCGGAAGGGACAAACGACCTCTTACACAACAAAACAAATGTCGGACTTCATACCAGTAGATTCATCATTGAATCTACTTTACGAGGGTATAAATTTTGTTGTATATAGATAAGAAATGATATTTTTTAAGTTTTATTTTCGTAACATGTGTCGAGTTATGATTCAACTCTTTAAAAAAACGACGAAAAGAAAAATCCATAACTTTAAAAATACAACACCATAAAAATCGAAAAAAATGTCGGACTCTTCAATGGTGTGTCTACTTCAAAAGGGTGTTCGTAGATTTTTTGCTTTTATAGCGGATTGAGAGAAAAGTGGTGCAACAAAAAAGTTGTTGAAAATCGACTGAGTTTCCCCATTGATCGACTTTAAAAAAATATAATAATTAGTATATAGATCCATTGGATGCAAACTTATAGTCAGGCACTATTACATTGTGTGTAGATTGTCGTAGCATTTTCTGTTTTTGCAAAACACAAGTCTAACAACGATTTTAGTGGTGCAACAAATCATAACTCTTTTGTAGTCTTTTCATTTTATAAGAACACACTGTCAAACATTTGCGAAATCGACATATCAAATATTAATAAAAAAAATTGAAAAAATTATGAGTAGAAAGCTAACATAATTCTACAAAAGTTTTCTTTTTACGGCAAAGTGAAATTTTAAACAAAAATATCACTTTTGTTCGTCCGAAGTTGAAAAACATGAAAAAACTAGAATTATTTTCTCACGAGACCCCCCAAAATAGACACCCATCTTCATTTTTTCACCCTCGTAGTATTTGTTGATCCGTAGTTTGTGTTATTGTTGTTGGCCGCATATGCTTTGTAAGTCGCCCGTAGTATTCGTTGACCCATAGTTTGTATTGGCCCATGGTTTTGACCCAGAGTATTGGCGCCTAGACTTAGTATATAAGTGTGCATTGAGGCCAATGAAGACACCGTGAATTTATTTGTATTGAGTTTGCTCAAAGGAGGTTTCCCCCTCGAAGTGGCTTGTGATCAATAAAGTGATTCCGAGTTCTGTTATTATTGCTATCTCATGTATTTTCATTAATTAACTGTTTTAGGTTCTTCACAAACATTCTTGTGTGAAACTGAATCAGGTTGACTGGTACACTATGGATCTCATTTAGTAATACTCTTGTTTTGTTATTGAAAAAAGGCACAATATTTTATGATGAATTTCTGTATGAATAAAGGGAAGTAAGCCTGCATTTGCAAGTTAGAATTTTGGATATTTGATAGCCAGATGCAAGAATGAGATTAATAGATATTAGGTTCATTTTTATTTTGTTTTTCGTTTGTGATTCTAATTTGCAATCTACTGATTTATTCTCTTTTTGTATGTGTCTAAAGGAATGATCACGAGTTAGACATCATTATTTTTAAAAGGAACCTGTTGGATAAGCATTTCTCCAATCCTGATGGCAGCAACTTTCCACCTTTGGAAGCTTGAAAATAATTCTGCATCCGAACATGAGAATAATGAACTAAGTACTGGATAAGGCACTGGATTGAGTACTGATAAATTTGGAGAATGCATAGGTAAAAGTAACTTTGGATCAATTAATAATTGTTGATTCTGATGAAATTCAAAATCTGTTTCACAAAGATCATTAGTCCACAACCACATTCATTTGCATCTTTCACAAAGATATATTTGCTAATTCTGTGTGGATTAATTATTCTATGCGTTTCTAATAACTATTCATGTCACCAAATCTACATTTACACCAAGGAAGGAGGAGGACATGATTGACTTAACTCATTCTTATCATAAAATGATCAATGTCCAAATTTTTGATTTGGACAATGATCTATGAGTAGTTTCCAATTCATTATGAGGTGAAGGTATTAAATCTGGTCATCCACAACAAATATTTGAGTGCCTAAATTAACTATTCAGTTGTTAACATCATTTTGGCACTCACTTAATGGGTAAGTTTCCAATTCAAATTCTTTTATTGGGTGATGGAATATTTCAGATCTTCATGCAGCTCGAACTTTTGTGTCAAAAATATTTTAACTATAACGCCTCACATCTTTAAAAGTTTGGGGTATAATTTTTCACTTATATTTTTAATACCTCATTTAAGTTATTCTTCATATGTTATAGTTAGCTTATGAGTTAAGGGATGAAGGCATATGATATTTTATCCAAGCATTATCCTAAATTTGGTATGCCTTCATTATATATTGCACCTTATATTAAACATTAAATTACTTAATTTTGTTCCATTTTCCTAATCATGAATCGATCGCTATTTTTACCCATCAGTCATAAACATGTTGTACATCCCATCATGTCTCTTCAGCCCCTCTGTCTCCATTACACTCTGCCAATGAATCTTCACTACCTGAACATTTTGCTTCAGATCATTTGCATTTTTCATTACCTGAACATTCTGCTTCAGATCATTTGCATACACCTACTCCTACAACTCCAATTCCGAATTCTGCAAATGATTATTTCCAAAAGAGGAATGTTCAACTCACAGAGGAAGTTCAGAAGTATGCCCTTATCACTCAATATCTCAAGAAAGAAAATGAGATTCTAACGACTAAAGCTGCTTCTTTACAAAAATTGGTTGATGGTATGCAGGGGTCTAACTCAAATCACATCACCAATTTTGACTATCAATTTTGTTTTCTTGCATTGGGACATGCAAGGTCTTTGGTGTGGGGGAGATGACGACCCTCTATTTTGCCATGTTTTATCTATACATCAAATCTGAAATTGAAGTCTTTTGAATGAATTTCCTCCCGTGCATCGTTTATTTAGACATCATTTGCATGGATTTAAAAGATTATTTCATGAAGTTCACAACAAGGTATATAATTTTATCATTATTCCATATTATTTATTTCTTTTTAAGCATAAGTTTAAAAGATTATATCTAATGAATGAATTACTTGGGGTATAGCTCTTTGGTTATCTTGTAGATTTCTTCCACCAATCCTGTACCTAATGCAGCACTTGTTTCAGCGCTTGCTTGAAGGATGATCACCGATTCTCATCATTCCGGGTTCTTAAACCAATTTGGATGCATTATTTCTTTAGATGATGATGATATCTACCTCCCATAGAAAAATGTATTCATTTGGATACACGGATCTCAAGATAGCCCCATTTTTTTAAAAAAAATCAAACCCAGAAATTTTGCAGGAAAATATTCAGAACTGCTCTTTTGTGCCTCGGTTTTTGTACAGTTCGAAGCATCTCTGGAAAAACTGCCGCATTGGATTTTAGAAAATCCAACTGGATACAAAACCCAAAAATTGTTTGTCAAAAATCTTAAGGGATTGGGAGATAAGGCTAGGCCACTAACGCCAACTTTTCTAATTTGACTGTTAAACCCAGATTTTTAGGATCTCATCCAAACTTGGCAAAGTTGTTTCCTAGGCTTTGAGATTCGGTTCTAGTGCCATTTTATGTATATGGCTATTGATCAGTGTAAAGGAGGTTCCTAGGCTTTGAGATTTGGTATTGTTTAATATTACAACATTTGAAGATTGCCTTTTGTACTTAAATCAAATTTAGCTGAGAATTTAGATAGGTTGAAAGGATTGCTGAATGAGATAGAAGTTATGGATTCCATTTTAGTAATGTTCATTGATTTAAATATTTCCATTTGACTTAAGTTAGACAGTAAGAATATTACCAAAAGAATGTTTGATGATAGAAAGACTCAGTGCTGATTTGTGTGTCTTGATTTAATTCCTAGTTTGAGAGTTTGAGGTTGATTGCATGTAGTAGTTCATTTATATTTTATAGAGTTTGTGTTCTGTTGGATTGAAAGGAGTTTTAATTCTGTACTTAGATTTATCTCTTTGCTGATTGGGTAGCTTACTTTCGCAGATTAAGTCATTTTAGAGTTATGCTTATTTCAGTTCACTAGCAGTCTCGTTTTCTAGGAGTACAAAACAATAGCAGTTTTATTTTCTAGATCTATAGAACAGAGTAATATTATTAAGTAGTTAAACTTGGATTTGAAATATCCTCTTTGATCCTTGATTTCATAGAGTAAGTGATTAAATCTTTCTGTGGAGTGGATTTTCTATATATTGTATTTCCTTTGCATTTACTGATCAAATGAATAGATAGTATAGTGTAGATTGTGATGTTGTTGGCATTGATAGGAGTTAAAGTTATCATTATTTGAAATTATCATAGGGATTTAGCCCTATATTCTTACCTTGCACATACAGTGTAGCAACTCGAATTTTACCTAACCTGGTTGATAATTAAATTAAAGGTAAATTAATTAACCATATATTTTACCAACAGATATAATGATCTTTAACCAGTTCTTGGTTTATTTACATACTCTCTATCGACCGTGCTTATGTTAAATATATAGTTGGCTTAATGTTATCCATTTTTAATTATTCTCTAAAGCTCTTGTAACATTTAAAGAGAATCCTACAATCCACCATATTATATTACTTATATACCTTGGATGTTTTTCCTTCTCCTTTTGTCTTAGACTTAGGTTATAAAAAAACTCTTTGTTAGCATGTTCAAGCCCGAGTCTTCATAACCTCCACAGAGCACGACATTCGTTTCCTCTGAGTTGACGACTCGTGAGTCGTGTTGTAATGGCGTTGACTGTAGCAAGGGCTTAACATTGATGTTGAAGGCTACAATTTGTAGTTATATTCAATGTATTTATGGGATGGTTCGATACCCGATGAGTCCTTTAGTAAGGCATTGATAAATATGGTAGTATTGGAAGTCAAAACCCAAAAGTTTAACCTAATATATGGTAAACATCATTATGTTCATAAAATCATTCACAAAAGTTCCTCATGCATCATGTATGAGGTCTGAGTTTTATACTTGATAACTCTTATAAAAAAGAGTAATAATCTTGGAAAAGAATTTGGGGTTCTAAGGCACTAGTAAATATTATATTAGTTCAACCAAGGGTGAATGCATTGGTTTAGAACCATTCCCCTACTGTAACCAATAGCTTGATTATTCAACTAAGAAACCTACACAATCTACCTTATAACTTTTTAAAATGTGGTTGTTGCTAGTTGATGGCTAGCAAGCGATCAAGGACTAGTGAATTAATATTATTAATATTACGACCCAAGGACTAGAAACCTACACAATCTACCTTATAACTTTTAAAAATGTGGTTGTTTCTAGTTGACGACCAACAAATGATCAAAGACTAGTGAATTTATAGTGTAGGCCCAACTTTATAGGTATTAGCTTTTCTTTTTCAATGGAATCTACTTATTCTATTATATAAACATCAATATACAGTTTTGAATTGGCCACAAATTGAATGACCCCAGACCTAGATTATAGGTCTTTGAATTTATAGATTTTTCAATGTCTAGATGCAGAAACAATAACAACAACATACTACACAATGTAATAAGTATAAGCTTCTTCAGAAATACAACATCAAAATCTATTGCCACCCTTAAACAAAATCGCCTTCAACTAGATTGCCTTCCTTGATTAGTATCATGAAGAAAAATGTGTTTCAATACATATATATGGAATTGATTTGATGATCGAGTTTCTATAAAATGAATGAATCCCCATAGAACTTGTCAGAATCTAATGGGTGCAGGAACTGAAAATAAACAATAATTTATTCATATTTGATGACCTAACTTATTCATATTTAATGAGATGTTAGTAAATCTTTTAAGAGGGAAGCAGATGAGACATACAACTAACTACACTGAATTTATCAGTGATCACCAAGGCAACACAATCAAGAAATCAGTTTATAAGGACTAAGACTACATTCTGTTATATATTTGCATTTGCTACGATTCTAAGATTAATTTAAAAGAGAAAATGGTCATTGCAATTGTTAACTCGGCTCATTCTTCATTCTTGAGTGTTTGATCTGCAACATTGCATTTATGCATCCATCTTGATAAAAAATTGCTTATGGCCTTGCGCAAGAAGCTCCTCTATTAGTTAGTAGCTTCTTTTCATTGTTAATAAAGCATCATTTCTCTCACAATAGTAGGTGGCAATGTCGATGACATTTCCACCTCGTGGCTCTTTTTATTATTGTAACCATCCTAGGATAACCACTAAACTACAAAAAATGAAATAGAAAATATTTTATCTCGATATCTAAATCATATATACACTGTACATGTTTATACCTAATCTAGAAATCTTTGGTCATATGATATTTTACATGAAAATTTCTACAAGGTGTCGGGTTTTGGGTTGACAAAACATTTGTGTTTTTAAAAAATTATATTTACTATTTGTGTGATGTTCATTTGCATATTTATTATAATATTGTTTTTTTTTACAAAAATGGCTTACCAACATAGATCCATCTTAACCCCAGATTTATCAAGTATCGAGAGGGATCCAATTTCTAGAGGTGTAATTTTTTTTTAATCTTAAACTCAAGAAACTTGATTCCTCTCTTGCTTGATAGATCTGGGTTTAAGTTTTAATTTTTATTTTATAGGCTGACATGGATTTTTTGAATTACTTTTCATGTTTTTATTTTATTTTATTTTATGAGTCGACATGACTTTTTTAAAATACTTTTCATAAGTTTTTATTTTATGCGTTGACATGATTTTTTAAATTATTTTTTATTTTTTGTAATGTAACGTTACGTTACCTTACGCGACAACATCTCCCCCATACTAGGATGTAGAGCAACTTGCTCCTCTCGATGCATTTAATTGACATAGATCGATCTTAATCCCAGATCTATCAAGCCCCGAGAGGGATCCAATTTCTCGAGGTGTAATTGCTTGACATATCCGTGTTTAGGATTGACATATGCTTTTTTTTATAATCCAACATGGATTTTTTAATAACTTTTTATTTGGTTTTAATTTTTTATTTTATGAGCCTACTTTTTTATTTGGTTTTATTTTTATTTTTATTTTATGACCTGACATGAATATTTTTAATTTTTAATTTTATTTATTTTTGGTAGCATAACGTTAGGAACATGAAAAAATCTCTACCATACTGGACTATAGAGCACATCGCTACCCTCGATGCAAAAATCTAAGAAAGACGCCAAAATTACAAAACTAGTCACCCTACTGAAGAGGAGATCCAAATAAACCTGCTTATAATTCATAATTCCTCTTCCTTGAACATTTTATTCAAAATATTTCCCAGTTGTAACAAAAATTATTACACTATATATGTGAATATATTGTCCTAATAAGACGACATAACTATAATACGTAACAAAAGAGAAACACCAGACTAAAAACATCAAGGGCTATCCTCATCCAACTTCATTGGAGGAATCTAGGTCAATGAGTTCTATCGAAGGCCGACGAATTGAACTTTCTTTTGGGCCTTGCGTGCTATTGTGAAGTGTTCCTGGTAATGGCTTTCTTGAGCCCAAATTGAGTAATATGTTCATATCTTCCAACAATTTGTCTATCTAATCACTCTGACTGTGACACTACCCTCAACCTCATGCATTTGGGATTTCAAAAGAAAAACATGGTATTAAATTTGATGCATGGTGTCCACCATTCCATCCCCAAAAGAATGAAAAATTATTAGCATGGCCTTGACGTCATGGAGCTCGACCCAAACTACACGTAGATCTTCCTTCCAAGAAGGCACATTTGTCTCTTTGAAATCCCCCCTCCGTAGTCCAATGAAACCAAGGCGCCCTACCTTGAAATATCCAACAACACGATTAGACAACTTGACAAGGAGCAATCACAAAAGAAACAAAAATATAGAAGGATACCCTACTCTTGGAGGAGAGTGAGGTCCCTTCGAAGCTAAGGAAAATTTTGAACATAAAACACCACTATCAAAGGATACTTATAACTTTACTACCAATAACTTTGTAATTCATGACTAGTGTATAAGCCTAGGAGCTAGTGCATCCCTTGGAGCAAAATTTCTCTCTGAAATCCCTCCATAAGAGCCAAAAATCAAACTCAAAAGGAACATAGAGTTGAAAATGGGCGGAAGACATAGCACAAAATGAATGTCATAAATCCCACAGTTTTACCAAGGGGAAATGAAAGTATCCATAATTCCTAGTGTGCGAGCACAAAGAAAGGAGTATGGGATGGAGCCTATGCATGAGGGGAAATTAAAACGCGCATAATGTCTTAAAAAACTTATGAGGGCCAAGTGCCCTTTTTTCAAACAATGAATGTGATAACATGATTTAATGCCATGAGTTGACACATACACTGGTAAAATTGCTATGGTATCCACTTCTACAAGGAGAACTGTCTATTTGTATACAAACGCCTTTGTCCAAATTAGCCCCTTGGATGCGAATGTTTTGACAAGAGTATTATCTTTCCTTCTAATGTGCATTAGGCTCAATTCATTAATCTCCTTAAGAGAGAAAAGGACTCACTTTCGAATCCTTCCATGGGTGGTCTCGTCTTTACCTAATCTTATCCCGACAGAGTGAATGACAAGCATGGAATCACCAAATACAATCACTTTATGCACTTGAAGAGATGCAATATACTCTGCTCCCATCATCAAAGCAAATCATTATGCTTGATTATTAATGGTCATGCCCAGACCCCAAGTGAAAGTATTCACAATTATCCCTATTGGGTCCAACAAGACCCCCCTCGCACCTACCACCCTTATTATAATATTGTTTTTAATTAATTATAAATTAATATATATTTTTAATAATATAAATTAATATAAAAATTTAATAATTAAATTTCAAAACTTTATCAATTAATTTTAAAATGTCAAATTTGTATGATAGCATCGATTCTCTTTTCAATACTAATATTCTATATATATTATGTAGAATATAATAACACAAAGAGGGTTAAAGACAAAAATATTTTTCTCATCGAATGTCATACACACACCCACATTAAAGCACAGTTTCAGAACACTTGTTATCATATTGACCTCTCTAACATTTTTACTCTTCATAACTATGGTAATTTAGGAATGCTTCTCTTGAAGCTTTTTGTGGATGAAAAAAAAATCTAAAGAAAACCAAACGACTCTTCTTTTGAAGGTTAGGTAGACTAAAGTTGGTCTCAGTGCGTGTTAATAGCTATCATCATCATCATTGTCAAATTTTGTAATATTTTTTCCAAAATACTTTTAATGTTTTATAAAAATGTCATTTTTTAATTTATTTTGGAATATGATAAAATTTATTGCACCAAGTGGCGCTTTCTAAGCCCAGTGTGAAGGAGAAGTGTAATTTTGTGCTCAATCTGGAAAATAATCCGTTAGCATAATCTTCAAATTTATATAATAGCATTGATTCTCATATATATATATATATATATATATATATTAGTTTTTTAATATTTTTTTCAAATACTTATGATGTATTGTAAAAATATATATTAATATTTTTTATATAACAATAATTTTTTTTGTTGGAAAGAGAACCCTTGTCCTGCAGGGTTAGTCGGTGGTCTGAGAAACCACAACCCAGGGGCATCTAAGCCATAAAATCACCAAGGGATAGCACAAGGCTTGGACTGCACCAACCCTTAACATGGCTAGATTTTAGGTGTCTCCTTCCACTAGTGCGAAGTTTCGAACCCTGAACCTCCTAATAAGTGGAATCCCTCGAAAATAACCGCGCTAGTGAGACTTGACAACAGTAAAACTATTTTTTAATATTCAAGTTCAAAATCCTTTTTTATTTCCATAGGCATAAAAAATGGTACAACCAAAATATGAATATATGTGTGTGTGTGTGTGTGATAATTGAATGATGATTACAACCAACCTCATGACGATTTATTTATACACATTGATTGGTCATGATACGAAGGGGTGCATGCCCTTTGAATTTTCAGTAACTCACTAATCATAATTATATTAATTGTTAAATGCTAATTATTGATTATTTCTTATGATTGATCATTATTTATAATTGCTACATTGCCCTTCCCTTAAAATTTGATTTGTCCTCAAAGAAATGGTAACTATGGAGGCAATTGTCGAAAATGTTATGATTCCCATGCTGCGTGTTATTCAAGAATATTTTTCCATTTAATAAGATATTCTTTAATCACTTGAGATCGTAATCTTCTTTCTCTAGTATCAATAATAGCTTTTGGCTCCAAGATAATTATTCCTTCATCATCCAACAAGGGAAGCATTGTTTACGCTTTCTGGTGTTGTCCTAGCACTTTTTTTAGACATGATACATGAAAAATGTTGTGGATGTGACTTGTGTCTAGTAATTCCAATCCATAGGGCCACGTGAATAATCTTCCTGTTGACGTGATATGGTCCATAAATATTTGGAGCTACTTTAATCTTTCCGCCTTGTTTAAGTGATAACTGTTTATAGGGTTACAGTCTCACAAATACCCAATCTTCAAGTTCAAACTCTCTTTCGATTCGATGTTGATCGGATTGTTGTTTAATTCAACACTTGCCAACATTTAGATTCTCTTTGAGTATTTGAACAATTTTTGTATTCTCTTCTAAATAATATTTTACTAATGATACCTTTACTTTGTCTGTGGATAAATCCTTCCATTTCAGGGGTTCATATCCGTAGAGAGCTTGGAATGGTATCATTTTGTTAGATGTATGATATGTAGAATTATACCACCATTCAACAAGATGAAACCATTCAAACAATTTATTTTGCTTGTTAGTTACAAAACAACATAGGTTGGTTTCCAAGCATTTATTGACGATTCTGTTTGACCATCTATTTGGGTATGGTAAGCTGATCTCATGTTAGGTTATGTCCCATTTTGTTTGCAAAATTCTCTCCCAAATTTTTTTTTAAGCTTCGTGTCTCTATCATTAACGATAATCTTTGGAAATCCATGTAACTTGTACATTTTTGCAAAAAACTTCAGTTGTTTTCCTTGGCATAATATGTTTTCCTTACCGTAATGAAATGTTCATATTTGGTTAGTATATTTACTACTACTAACATTTTTTCCTTCCCATCTGACATGGGTAATCCTTCAATAAAATCCATTGAAATTTCTTCCCATTTCTGATTTGGGGTATGTAACGGATGGAGTAGCCCCGGGCTTAGGAAATTTTCATTTTTATTCCTTTGGAAAATGTCACATTCTGCAACATATTTTTGAATGTCTACATTCATTCCTTTCCAAAAAAATGATTGTATTGCATTATAATAGGTTTTGAAAAATCCTAGATGTCCTGCAACTGGATAGTCATGGGATTTTTTAAGAAACTTGGATTTAAATCTTGAGTTCAGGATTTAGTAAATTCTTCCTTTATACGAAAAGAGGTCATTTTCCATTCAAATTTGGGGTGTCGATTTACATCGTTGATTACGGAGCAAGTCTCTAGGTTTTTGGTGTATTTGGTTCAAATTTCATCCAACCATTTGGGAATCACCATCGATACTACAAAAACTTGAACTTAATTGTCTTTTCTTGAAAGAGCATTATCTACTATGTTGTCTTTCCCCCTTTTATGTAGGATTTCCATATTAAATGTAGCAATTTTCTCTATCCACTTTTGTTGTTCAACTGTTCACGTATTTTGTTGTAATAAGTACTGAATACTGTTATGATTTGTACGGATCATAAACTTTCTTCCCAAAAGGTATTGTCGCCGTTTTTTTAAAGCATGCATGATGTCAAACATCTCCTTGTTGTATGTAGACTATAATAATTCCCTCTTGTTTAACTCCATGCTTTCAATAGCAATCGGGTGTCCTTCTTGCATCAAGACTGATCCTATACCAAAACTTGAGGCATCACATTTGATTACAAATGGTCTTGAGAAATCAAGTGTTTCCAATATAGGAGTTGTAGACATAATTTTTTTCAATGCTTCAAAACACCTTTCTGCTTCATCACTCCACTTAAAGGAGTTCTTTTTAAGAAGGTTGGTTATTGGAGCAATTAAATGATCATAGTTCTTGATGAATATTCGATAATAACCTATCAACCCTAATACTCCTCTTAACTTAGAGATATTCTTTGGTTGGGGCCATTTGCTGTCTACTTGATTTTCTTTGGATCTAACTTAACTCCTTTCTTCAAGATAATGTGACCAAGATACACTACTTCTTGTTTTCCAAATGTACATTTTGACCTTTTTGCATAGAATTGGTTTTCTTCCATGAGAGATAGTATCTATTCCAGATGCTTCAGATGTTCCTTCCATGTCTTACTATATATAAGGATGTCATACAAAAAGAATAACACAAATTTCCCGAGGTAGGGTTGGAATAGTTCATTATAACTACTTGGAAAGTGGCAGGGGAATTTGTTAATCCAAAAGGCAGTACCTTGAATTGATAGTTCCCTTCACGAGTTTGAAAAAGCGGTCTTGGTGATGCTTCTAATCTGACTATGATTTGATAGTAACCTGATCTTAAATCCTATTTTGAAAAATATTTGGCATCAAGAAGTTCGTCCAACATGTCATCAATGAACGAAATTGGAAATTTTTTCTTGATTGTTATTTTTTTAATCCTATGTAACCTATACATAATATAAATGATCCATCCTTCTTTTGTACTAATACAACTGGAGCTACACATGGACTTTTTCTCTTTGTGATAACACCACATTTCAACATGTCTTGTATTAATCTTTCTATTTATGTTTTATGGTTGTGGGGGTATCTATAGGGTTTAAATTTGATTGGGATTGAACCTGGTTTAACCTTGATTATATGTTTGATCCTTCTTTCTGGTGTTAACTGCATGGGTAGATATTGGAATATCTTTTCCTATTTATGAAGTATATCTTGGATTTCTTATTCTATGGGATAATCTTGTTCTAATTCTTGTCTCTCCATCTAATGACATTGGATCATGTAAGCTAATTCCCCCTTTCGGATAAGTTTTTCCATCCGCTGAGATGAAACCACTTGCATATGGGGTGGTTGGAAACCATATAGTTTACACTTTTGTCCTTTCCACTTGAACATGATAAGATGTTTTTGATGATTGGTTGAGTAGGTACCCAATGTTTGTATCCATTGGACTCCTAAAACGATGTCTACTCCACCTTGAGGTACAGTGTAGAGTTTTGATTCCAACTTGAAATCTTGTATTTGAAGTTTCACCTTATGGCACTTCCCTACATTCTCAATCTTTTTTCCATTTGCAACCACACCTTCATGTTTGAGACTAGATACAAGAATAACTTGAGTCTCCTTGCGACTCCTATGTCAAGGAAGTTGTTGGTGCTTCCTATATCTATTAGTATTGCGACGTTATCGTTTTTGATATGTCCTTTTAACTTAAGTGTCTGTGATTAGCTGATGCCAGTCATGGCTGCAAGTGATAGTCTGGGTGTGTCATCATCTTCTATTGCAATATTTTGGGCATTCTCTTCTTCTTCATTTTTTGATTCTTCTGCATATGGTTCGTTATTTCCCTCTGCTTCACATGTGTATAATTTTTTGAATTATCCTCTGTGCAACACTTGTGTCTGGGGTCCCATCTGTCTCTGCATCGTCTACATTTTCCTTCTTTCATTCGTTGAGCTTCCAAAATTCTTTTGTTGTCTCATATGTGTAGAGGTATGCATTTTTTTTATCTGTGTCTATCTTCGATGGCTGTTTTTTTCTTGAATACATTTTTCCATTTCTTGATTGGAAACTTTCAAATTTGGTTTTTGCTGCTTTCACCTTATCTCTTGCTACCTCCTTGTTCGTTATGTCAGGCATTTTCAATTCACTTTGTATATATGGTTTAAGGCCTCCTAAAAACGTCTCAAGTTGCTAGTTGTTACATAATCCAAACACTCGTGTGGAAAGGGATTCCCACCGATGTGTGAATTCCTTGACATTTCCTCTTTGCTATAACCTGGTAATATTGAAAAGAACTCGTTCTCGATGATTCCTTGAAACCTTTAAAAAAATCATTTTTGAACAGGTTCCAGGTGTAGGAATTTTTTTCTCCTTTCCACCACATGTACCAATTGTAAGCATATCCTTCTAGATGCATAGATGCATATTTACTTTCTCCTCGTCTGTTATAATGTTTTATATATTGAAGTATTCTTCATCTTTGTTTAACCAGGAGACACATTGGTCTTCACTCCCGTTGTATTTCGACAATTCTATTTTTTCTCTATGTAGGCACAACATATGGGGATGCTATTGAGTGCCTATTAATTTAGAGGGAAATGAGTGAATGGAATGAGTGTGAGTGAAGTGAAGAGAATCTCGTATGGAAATCAATTCACTCTTGGGTGTAATACCAAATGGTACAACCGAAATATATATATCTATATCTATATATATATATATATATATAGTTTACTCAATCGAGCTAAGTTCAACAGATAATAAGAAAATAAAGTATAGTGTGTCTAACTGATAAATATGCCTAATCAAAATATGGGGTGTTATAATAACCATCATTCAATTATATATATATATATATTAATTATAGGAGGTCTGTATAATTGGTTAAATAATTGTAGGAGGTCTGTATAATATTTAGTATATATAATATTTCCTCATTTATATGATAAATAGTCAATAAATAATTCATGTACAATCATCCTGCATTACATTTAAATAATGTTCATGGAAGGTAGATAAATTATATACTGTACATTGTTTTAAGACTGCTAATATTAAATAAAATATTCTTTATACTAAGCTGGAAACAATAGTTTTTCACATAGACTTCATATTCATATATCTTACTCACACACAGTTCCTTTTCAATTACTATACCGTTATTATATGTATAGAAAATTAAATGATAGATAGAATTATAGTTTACACAGTCTTCACGATTTTCTGCACTATACAATCACACTGCTTTCATTTTCTATGATACTGTTGTATCATTTAGAAATATAATAAATGATAAGAATTTACCGATCCAGTAACTTTAATAAATGGTCAGATTATCATTTTCAACAAAACACGAATTAGGGTTTGACCCTATTCGTTTTCCTTGCAAAATATTATTGAGTTATCAGTTCAACCTTCTACTCTACTTAAATTTCCAACCTCGACAAATAAGGTTACACACTATCAATCTACAGTATTAGAACAAACCTTACAGACTTATACGAAGGGCTTAGCATATATTTCCCTCTTAAGGTAGAAGTTAAATTATACACAGAATCTTATCATCAACGATAACTTCAAAACCCTAATCTAGCTCAAAGGACATTGTGGTAACCTTTAGCATGAAGACGATTTACGACATCAACTTACAGTTTCCAGGCAAACAAACCAGATATCTATACAATGTTTTAAGACATACAATGTATTACTAAAAGGAATATTATTCTTACACACAGATCGAGCCCTCGGCTCTCTGTCTTACTGTCACAAACGATTACGAAAAACAAATCGAATCTCATAGAACCTCAACATCACAACAGTATAACCTCTAAAACAAAGACGAGGCTCTCGAGAAACATTTATAATATGTTTTGAAAAGCAAAGTTACACAGGGTTTATCCCAAAATTTCATTAGGTAGAGGAGCCGAATATTCAAAATCGACGAGTTATAACTCCAGTCGACAAACAACAAAGTTTGCAGAATATAGTACCCAAGTATCACTGTTAACAATCGTGTTTCGAAGATTTCCCAAACCATCTTCAACGACAGAGCCACGGAACAGACGAAGGGCACTACGAGGGTATGGAAGACCCGAATCTTACCGGTGTAAGAGTGCACGGTTTTCCTTTCGCCATACCCTAGCCAGACGTTCTTTTTACACCCTGCAATTGACATTAAGCCGGAGTTAGATATCTGATTTTTTTTATAAAAAGAAATTTGAAATGCAAATACCCTCTGCTAAAAGAAAAGCTTACCTTCATAGATTTAATGAGAACAGTATCATGAACGACACCAGGGAGTCTTTATTCTCGCTCCAACTCTGTTTTTCTTTCATTCATTCTTTCTCGTCTCAGAAATTACAAAGCCTAAAACTATCACCTTTCGAACCAGAGAATCTAACTCTTCAAAACCACGTCTTTATCACAGTAAGAAAACCTGCAACGTCAAATTTTTTAGAAGGTTTCGAGGTCGAAACCTCTCCCATGGCTTCTACCAAAACTTCGGCAACTTGTCGGCCAGCCCAGCCGAAATAATAGCACAGTGAATCACTTTTCCAAGTCTTAACTCATTTCCACGATAGATGTTAGGGTTTTCATCTGACGGTTTAGGTTCATCACCATCGACGGTCTCCACATTTCCAACGAACTTAGTTGTGGTACAAACAATGTCAACAATAAATACCCAACCTACCTAACAGGTTGACAACGCCACCATGGCACACAGTAGAGCATGCACAACCAACGCGTGGCGCATTATTCTTACACATCGACAAGTTTGGAGACAGTCATGTCTACATGGATCAATGGACATCCAACTCGACAGGGATATGACATCGAGCTTTTAATGCAAGATCGATGCAAGATCAATACATGATCTCTACCGCTGCTCGAGACCGACGCCATTTATTGAACTAGCAACCTGTCAAGTTTCGAATTAAATGCCTGTCAGCTATCTCGACGTGACTTTAACCCTGCATTATCCATGTTAATATAAATTCTTAAATTCGCCATAGTATTAGTAACGATATGCAAAGATTTCATTTTATTGCTTGGCCTATATTATTATAGTTTCGACATAATACAATGGGATAACAATTGCAAACTATTTATATAGTTTAGTGATAATCTAATGTTTTGCTTTTTATTACCTTAAGTTTCGATATGAATATATAATGTCAGTAATAAACCAAGAAATCGATATAGTTACATAACTATATATATAGGACTTGAATATATCACGATATGGGATAATAGTTAAATAGTTCAAAGTTTTATTTTGCAAAATAGTTAATCTATGTGTGTAATTGTTTATTATCCAATTGCTACAAATGCCTAGTCTTTGGGAAAGAATCTTTTGATTACTTAAGACCTAAATAATTATATTAGTGAATATGAATGGTGAACCATAAGATTTTAAAGTTAATCAAAAGTGTTGTATAAAACTCACATACAATTATGCTATCACATATAGTTTGGTAATCTGGAACAATAAATCCTCCAGATTCCTATCCACTTTATTCATGCGATACAATGGTATTGTACTATCCTAGTACTACTAATTAAATGACGACAACAAGGCAGCTAATACAATGACGACGACAAAACCAGCTAGCACAATGACGACACCAGAACTAGCTAGTCTAATGACGACTACAGTGACGATGTTTACTTAAGTTGATACAAGACAAACCTTGGAAAGTTGAAGAGTAAGCACGTGAACCGTACCTATATGCTTTTACATTTGCAGCAGTCTCTATTTATTCTATTTTATTTTCATACGATGAAGTTGAACTCACGCGAATTGGAATTTATTGCAATCATGAAACTTCTCACCTGTTGTTTGAACATAGAAAATGTCCAATATTTTAGCATTACAGCTAAGTAAGCTTCAGGGTCCCTCATAGGACTCCCTTGGACAAAAAAGAAGTAAACTGTCAGTATCGTCTCAAAGAAAAAGTACCACATCATACTTCTAACCTGGCATTTCATTATTACATCATTCATACATTGCATTGCTTTAAAAAGTGTCGCATCAAAAGTCTAATCTAACCATGAAGTTGACTATCTTAAGGGTAGAGGTTACGAATGTAATTAAGTTGTCACTTTCGCATTAGTTTCATCAGAAATATATTTGTGTTTAGTACAAACAACTGTTAGTTAACATTGTTACATTCATCAATTATTATTTTCCGCAAGTATAAATTATCATAAATTAAGCTATTATTTCCGTTAACAAATTTTTTTAAATTTTTACAAAAATATGGGATATTACAAGGTTCAAGTCAAAAGAGGCTGCTACCGCCCATAAACATGTCTGATGGGATTACTAAGTTTCAAACATGGGTGGGGTCTCAATACTGGTTGGTTGAATGCCCTCTGATGCATAACTTTCATTGTTCGATTGTAGCTGAGTGAGCTAACACATCACAATTTGAACAAATTATTTTCTCTTCCTATAAAGAGGGTCTCCTTGTTCCTATAAGGATTAAATTTATAATGGGATGGTTATTGACTCCAGGCATATTATCTTGATTAATATTTTTTTATCCTTCAATATATGTATTACGTTTTTTTATCAAAGTAGTCTATTTATTCTATGTTTTGGACTTTTCGGTGGTTTTGGTTGAAATCCAGTATTTTTTTGGGGTAAAATCCAAATTTAGAAGCGTTTAAATTGCGTTTTTTAATGCATAAATGGATTTAACACCCTCAAATACCCTATGGCACTCAGATTATGCAATTTCCACACTAATATACGTGACTAAGAATTTTTGAAGATTTCCAACCCGAGTCTTCAAACAAAAGAAATAAAAAAATATAACCGGAAAAGATAGAAAATGTAGAATATTTAGAATACTCCATTTTTATATTTTAAATATATTAGGAAAATGTTTTTTTTAAATAAAAAATTATTTGTTGAAAATTTCAATTTGGTAAATTTTGTTCATTACTGAAGTAATTGTAATGGGACTTAATCGATCCTAGTCTATGCATTTTCATTCATTATTTATTATACTTAAGAAATAATTTTCCCTAGTTTAGGCTCTTGTAGCTCCAACTTTTCCCTTGTTTAGGATCTTGAAACCAACCCTAGAGGTCGTTTCAAGGATCCCTAACCTAGTAGCAAGGAGAATTACCTCCAATAGGAAGGCTTGTCACCTTCCTCTAAGGCTAGGGTTTGAGGTAACATTCATTAAAAACCTAAGTTGGTCTATCTTTCTCTACATCACACCCTAGTTTTCACATTTGTAATTATTATTTAGGGTTAAATTTCGCATTTTCATGTGTAAATGTGCATTTTCATGGTAAAATTAGGTCTACAATTTTATGTTAAAAACCCTAGAAAATAAAAAAATTATTATTATTTTTTTTCGATTTTTTGTCCTTCCTAAAATTTCGGCCCTCTCTCCTACAATTTCGCCCTTCCTTCTTTAGCCCTAAAAACCCTAGGGCGAAATTTTAAGAAGCCCTAAAAATTTAAAAATATAAAAAATTCCTTAAAAAACCCTAAAAGTCATTTTTTTTTTCAATTTTTGGCCTACCTAAAATATTGGCCCTCCCTCCTACAAACTTGGCCTTCCATTTAAAGCCCTAAAAACCCTAGGGCGAAATTTTAGGAAGCCCTAAAAATATAAAAAAAATTAATTAATCCGAAAACTAAACCCTAAACCTAAAATCAGACCCAGGTTTTCCCCTAAAAAACCCTAGCGACCTCCCTTTTCTTCCTCCTTTGCCTTCACTCTCCCTATTCCTCACCTCACTTTCCTCTTCCATCTCCTCTTCCTCCTTTTCCTCTTCCCTTCTTTCCTCCCTCTCCTTCGTTTCTTCCTTCTCTTCCTCTCTTCTCCTTTCTTTCTTTCCCTTTATCCCTTCCTGTTCTCCTTGTCTCTACCTTCATTGCCTGCCCCAAAATCAGGGCTAAAAGAAACCTTTAACAACCTCCAAACTACCCTCTTTTACTACTGTTAGGTCTACTAAATTGCAGACTCTCAACACCTTTGACATGTTAGGATATTTTAATACTCCATCCTTGTCCTACCTAGCATTATTTATTTTTTCTAGTTGTTGATGATCTCATTTTCCCCCTAGTGGTGTGCAAATGTCATACAAGACCCATATACCACCTTTTGAGCCCTGCATGCACCATTTTAGGACCACTTTAGTTAGTTCCCTATTTTATAGGAACCGATTAAGTGTTCTAGTGCAGTCCACCTAAGTTAGCTGACTCTTGTGGGGGGTTAGAGCTCCAGACACCACTGATTGTGGCCTCATGCACCCATTTCTGATTGACATGCATGACAAACTCACTATTGCACCCTCCTTAATTAGTTAATTGATTGTGACTTCAGTTAGTTGAGTTTAGATTTAGTTCAGTTGAGTTTGAGTCTTCCACAGCACACCAGTGGTGATAATCCTTATGCTAGACTAGCTGAGGTTTGAATTATCCTGTGTGATTCAAATTCTCTCAAATTGTAACATCATTATTCATTATATTGATCATTGGATCATGTGACATTATTCTACTCCTATCTGAGTTCTTCTGCATAATTATTTCTCTGCTCTTTTTTATTGCAATTTTCACTCTTATTCAACTTTTATGCTCATTCTTTCTCTATGAGGTATACTCAGCTCTTAGATCTGTTGTGACATAGAATTTCACATGAGAGTCCTCCCTAGGCATCATTATACCTACACATAAAAACACCAATGTGTTAGTCATTCACTACATTTTGTTACTGTTTCAAAGTGTTGCTATTTTAAATGTAAAGGAGGTTTGAAATAACATTGATTACAAGCTTCTATACAGTATGATAGTTTACATTTATTGCATAACAATTGATTGAAGAGAGTGGTTGAGGGTTGAACTATCTTGTCTACCTTGGATGCTTGATTACACATCTTTCCATAGATTGTTTTACTACTGTTGAATACTGTTAGCACTGTATAAATGTTGTTATCACCTCTAGCAAAGTTTCCACAAGGGAAGGAAAACGGAACCCCTCTACCAAATCCACAAGCATTCCCATTGATCTTTTACACCAAAGGAAGAAGCAGGGAACCAAAAAAATGGCTAAGTATCACCAAATTCAAGCCAAATGATCAAGCCGCAGGGAGAAAGATGAGCGAATGGAGGTTTCCTGCGCCCAAGCGAGATTGAACGGTCCATATCAGAGCAAGGAGATCGACGACAGAGATGGTATTTTGCTGGGGTGAAATGCGCGGACGTTAGATCTTCGAAATCCAAAGTGGGGGTTCCGCGATCGATCATAAATCAATGGACGAGGCAAGACGCCAAATAATCAACAATCCACACAATATTTCCCTGGAGGAAGAAGTTGAAAGTTAACGGCTGAAACAGATGCGAAAACTTCATTCATTTCACCCTAAGTCAAATTAGCCCCACCATGGATCCGATTCGACTGTTCCAAATGGTCGTGAAAGTCTGGATCTGATGACCCAAAGCAACTGCGGAAGGCGCACTTGCGCGACTCTTAGCCTTTGGTCTTCCGCTTCCAAAAGAAGCTGAACGGTTGGGATTGAAAGGACAAGGTCAAATCATTGACTGGGAAGTGATCTGCAACACATCTGTTGAGAAGGATTTTCGACGTTTCGACTTTCCGAACCTGCGTTGCGGATTGCGGAAGTTAGAATGGTATTTGTTTTCAAATGCGCGCAGTTGGGTTTTTGACTTCCGCAACCCGCATTGTGGACTGTGGATCGCGGAGGCGAAATGTTTCGGGTCCACTCGATGGTTCCGACTCTCGAGTCCCGAATTGCAGAATGCGGACCACGGAGGAAAAATTTGGCAGCGTCCACTTGACAGCTCTGATTCCCAGGTCTCGCATTGTGGAATGTGTATTGCAGTGTCTCGAGTTCTCCAAAGGCACGAATTTGAGTTCCAATTTCTGGAACCCACATTGCGGATTGCAAAAACCAGAACGGTAATTGTGGATTGTGAACAAAATATTAGAGCCGGTTGTGGCCACAAAAAACACAGAATTTCACAGGGAAAAGGCATGACTGGGAGTCGATCTAGATGTAGAAGAGGGGCACCGCTTGGTTTTCCATGCAAACCATCTTGAAATGGCCCAATCTGAATAACAAACAGGTGGTTTTCCATGACCCGAATGTACATTGACAATGCACTGATGTTTCCCCATCTGCGCATCTAACAGATCAAGATTCTGTTACAGTTTACCAGTTTAATAAATGACCACACCTGGACGGAGTGTTCTAGAAGCTTAGATATTTTGTAAGCCTATAAATGCAGAGTCCAAATGAGACCCAAGGGTTGGATTTTGGGATTTCGAGAGATAAAATCTCTGCACATGTAATAAACTCGGCCTTTCAATCAATAAAAATACATAATCCTGGAGCAGAGATTCTTGTGATGAGCATTTTGATGTTTGTTATTCTTGTGTATGTGTTCTTCATTGGTATTTTCCATTGATTGTTTTCTTCTGCAGTATCTCGATCAAGATTACATGGTCTGAAATTCATATTTTATGCTTCAGATGCATATGATTAGGTACTCCACCCTTTCTTCTTGAAGTTGCAGGTTAGAATTCATTTACAAATTCTCTAACTCTGTGATGGAATTTGTTTCTTTATCTACTACCATCTGCTGATATATTTGAATTGAAAAAACATCATCTACCTTGCCTCTGCCCCTGGAGTTATAGTCCAAATCAGTCATCTGTGATAGAAATCCCATTAAAGCTAGACTCCATGCCCAATGAAAATCCAATCCTTAACCCCAACCAACTGAAAAATCCCTAAAAATACTTATATGAAGGTATAGCCACCACTTTTCATCCATAACCAACCCATTTAAAAGATATTCTATGTGTTGAAGGAATTGTGAAAGAGAGATCCCTCTCTATGGTTGGAAAGGCTAGTTTCCACCCACCAAAGCTTGGTTTGAAATAGTTACCTCAGGATCCCTTTTGTTTCAACCCAGAAGAATCTCGAGTGATAACATTTTGGCAACCTTACTGGGGAACGAAGGACTTATCCTCCTAGAAAAAAAGAATTATAAAGAATCAAATCAGATCTTTGAGGGAAACAGACGATTAAATACATCAAGGTTGTGATATTTTCCATAGCAACTCTAACATTCCATTAGAGGAAATTTGAGGTCTAAAATGGGCCTCCTAAGGAAAATAATAAAATAATAGTTAAATTAATGAAATAATAGTTAAAATAATAAAATAATATTTATTAATTTTGGAGGAAGAAATAAAAACTACTTTTTTGTTCGTATTTTCAACATATCTCCCTGTGGTTTTACTCAAATTTCGAGCAGGAGCACTCGTTGGATGCAAAATTTAATTTTGCATCCAACGAGTATCCATACTGTATACTTTTGATGGACCCCGCTGCCCCAAAAACAAGAAATACTTGAAAAAACGTGATGATGATGTACTCGTTGGATGTCATCATCACGTTTTTTCATGTATGTAGTGTGGGCAACGGGGTCCGTCAAAAGTATGCAGTGTGGGTACTTGTTGGATGCATAATTTAATTTCACATCCAACGAGTCCTCCCACTTGAAATTTGAGTAAAACAACACGGAGATATGTTAAAAATACAAACAAAAAAGTAGTTTTTTTTATAACAAATATCTCAAGTCAACCATTATGATTGACTCATTTTATTTAACTCTATTGGTTCTTGAATTCCAACTCATCAATCAATTATGGTTGGCTCATTTTCTTATATGATGCCTCGTTTTATTATAAGGCCCGTTTTAGACCTCAAATTTCCTCTAATGAAATTTACAATCCCACAAGAGACACTTGGAAAGTTCCTTGAGAGAATTCTGGCTTCCAGAAGGATTCCTACCAAAAATCAATCGGATCCTGAACCATCAGAGTTTATATCAGATCTAGAGAAGATCATTCACCAAGCAAATAAGGAAAAATCAGGTATTCCCCCATTAATTAGGTCTTTTTCTTTACCTAAGGAAGGTGCACAGGTTATAGAGACTGTCTCTTTTGATTTAAAATTTGAGCAGACCCTGTTTAGGTCTAAATCTGAGACAAATCTTGAAGAAACCCTGTTTGATCAAATAAAATTCCAAACACATTGTCTGAGTGCTTTGTGGGAGAATTTACAAGTCATAGAAGAAAACGGTGGCCTATTCCTCTCCACTAAAACAACTGGTAAAAACACCCAGGTCCTGATTGCCCCTCCTTCTGCTTCAAGTCATACTGTTATAATACCTAGAGTTGTTTCTAAAACTATTCCAAAAATATCTCCTGTTTCCAAGCAAACCCTAGGAGCATTGGCTTCCATATTTGCCCCTTTATCCCTCCCTTCCAATCTCCACGACCTACCTGTGGGCCATGCCCAATGCCTCAGGAGATATGATAGGGAAGGGAGTGGTACTGCACAACATCATGTGGATGAGTTTATTGATTTCATAGACCTGGAGGAGGTAGATGATGATGATGTCAAGATGAGGTTATTTGCCCAAAGTCTTGCAGGAGAAGTAATGAAATGGTTCAAAACCCTTCCAAATGGAGGAATTGCTACCTATCATAGGTTTGAAGAATCCTTCCTATCTAGATGGAAGGATAAACATAATCCTCTCCAGATTCTCACTCAGTATGAAAACACAAATAAACTTAATATTTAGACTATCCAAGAATTCTCAGCTAGGTTCATGAGAGTGTACAATTCTATCCCTGTGGACATCAAACCTCCTGTGGGTGCAACTAAACTTCACTATGCCAATTTTTTTGACAGTGACTTTGCTCTCATATTGAGAGAAATGAGATCTGCTACCCTACCCAATATGCTAAAATATGCTGTAGAAGTAGAATCCAATCTGATGGCATCTGGAAAAATGAAGCACATAAGTGAAGCTAAGAAAATATACCCAATGAGTCATCCCAACATTCCACATCCCAATCCATTGATACCAGGTTTGAGCAGATGATTAGAACTATGGAAATACTGGTGGATAGGATCTCCCTTGATAATAGGATTCTTGCTAGAGAAAACCTAGAGCCTCAAGCTCGAAGTAATAATTATAGGAGACTCCCTTCCCCACAAGGAATACCAAGGGATCCTAGAAATGCAGAGAATCAACCCATTAGACCACCTTTTGCTGAGAACCTAACAACAAGAGAAGATGAAGATGGGAAGCCTGAATATCAGATCCACCTTTTTGATCAATTGCAATCCCAGTTCTATTTAACTAAAGAGGAACATGACCAATCATCTCTGTAGTTAGATAGCATCCTAAAGGAATCAAAATCTGAGCAATATAAAAAAGGGTTCCATAATGCAATCTTTGAATTTCATAAGCAATATAATTTGAGAAATAGTAAGGTAACAATAAACCAAGGAAATGCCACTGCTAACCCATCTACTTCTCAACAACATAAAAGAGAAACCATCAGGAAAGGTGAGACAAAGAATGTTACCTCTGATAAGGCAGCTGAGAAAGGAGCATAAGTTCCTAAAAAGGGACCAGAAGGAAGGGATGAAAGTAATATGAAAACCATGGGAAAGATTCATTTTGATTTTAGTTTAGAAAATGAAATATCTAAAATAAAAATCTCAATTCCCTTGAATGAGTCGGTAAAAAACTCAGAGTATAAAGATCAAATTCTGAAAATAGTAAAAGGAGAGGAAGGAAAGCATCCCGATACTCTAAATTTGCATGATGATAAGCCCACCCTTCTGTTTGGACCCCATGTTGAAATTTCTCCAGAAGATGATGTATCCCCTTTCTATATCAGTCTGAACATTCCCGATCACATACTACATAATGCTATGCTAGATTCTGGGGCCTCACATAACCTCATGCCAAGATCAGTGGTGGAAAGTCTAGGGTTAGAAATGACCAGGCCCTATAAAGATATGTTATCCTTTGATTCTAGAAGAGTCCAGTGTTTAGGGATGATTAAAGACATCATTGTCTCACTAACACAAATACCTCAGAAGAATGTAATAATGGATGTGGTAGTGGTTGATATTCCACCCAAATTTGGGATGTTGTTATCTAGATCTTGGGAATCTAAAATGTAAGGAAATCTACAGATGGACCTGTCTTATGCCACCATCCCTGTTTTTGGAGAAAAAAAATACTATACAGAGAGCATAGACTATCCTATGTAGTAAGCAGCAAGAGCAAGCCTGATAATCATCCCATATTTGGTGTAGAAGCTGATATAGGCTCCTCAATCAGAACCAGAAACATAAGCTACAACCACAGTCCAAAAAGAAAATCACTGGGTTATGAGATTTGACGGGGCTGTGAAAAAAGAAGGAGCTAAGTCGGGAGTATGGATCATCCCCCCAGATGAAGTGAATAAATTCCCTAGGTTGCATTCCTTCAAATTGATGTTTAACTGTTCAAATACTGTGGTAGAATATGAAGCCCTACTATTGGGTCTGAATGTACTCAAATATCTAAGAGCTACAATGATCAAAGTTTATGGAGATGCTGAGTTAATAATCCAACGAGTAAATGGGATTTATGAAGCCAGACATCCCAAAATGAGGACTTATAGGAATTTTGTGTGGGATATGTTGGATATTTTCTTCACAGGACATAGTATTTCTTTCATTCCCAGAGAGCAAAACACAACAACAGACATTTTGGCCAGCTCTGCTAGCAAATTTCAAGTCCCTGCTTACCCCACCAGAACTTATATGATAAATATAAAGCACAGGCCCTCTGTTCCAAAGAATACCAGACATTGGAAAATATTTGAAGATGATAAACAGATAAAGAAATTCCTAGAGATGACTGAAGAGTTTTCCAATACCCAGATTGACTAAGAGAACTATGCAAGTGATGAAGGGGAACTTGATCCACTAGATTTCTTAACAAAATTGGGAGATAAAGAGATTCTGCAGCTGAAAAGCAATTTTATACCCAAAGGGTTGGTGCCATTGGAATTTTTTTTTGATGAAAATGATGTGGCAAAAAATCCCAAGGTGGCTCCAAACCACAGTGAAGTGGAAGAATGTAATATTGAGGATGATGAAGAACAAAAAATGATCAAGATGTCCAAATCTCTAACCCCAGGCACCAAAGATGATTATGTTGATTTAATGAGGAAATTTTCTGATGTTTTTGCATGGTGCTATGAAGACTTGAAAGAGTATGATACATCTATCATACACCACACAATACTAGTGAAGACGGGTGAAAATCCCTTCAAGCATAAGCTAAGAAGGATGAACCCTATGCTGCTCCCTCTGATAGAAAAAGAAGTGAAGAGACTGTATGAATCCAAAATCATATTCTCACTAATATTTTCAAGGTGGGTAGCCAACATAGTCCCAGCAAGGAAGAAAAATGGAGAAATCAGATTGTGCATTGATTTCAGAAATCTGAACAAAGTGTCCCTGAAAGACAACTATCCCCTGCCCAAAATGGACCACATATTACAGAAATTTGTAGGGGCAACAAGGATCTACATGCTGGATGGATTTTCAGGGTACAATCAGGTTAAGGTACAACCAGAAGATCAAGACAAGACAACATTTACCACACCTTGAGGGACATTCATGTATGCAAAGATGCCTTTTGGTCCGTTGAATGCAGGAGATACATTTCAAAGAGATATGGACATAGAATTTACATAAGAGAAAGATAAGTTTGTGGTTGTCTACATGGATGACATTACTGTGTAATCCAAATCTGATGCTGAGCATTTAAAACATTTACATCAAGTATTTGCAAAATGCAGAAAATTTGGGATTTATCTGAACCCCACGAAGTCAAACTTTGCCATGCATGAAGGCAAGTTGTTGGGTCACATAATATTCAAAGATGGAATTAAAATTGACCCAGAAAAAGTTGACACTATACAGAAAATTGAACTCCCAAGGAGTAAAAAAGAAGTCCAATATTTTTTGGGCACAGTAAACTTTCTAAGAAGATTTATCCCCAATTTTGCAGAGATCACGAGATCAATTATAAACATGCTCAAGAAGGATAATCAGGTTAGATGAACTACTGAATCCAAGCAAGCATTTGGATATATAAAAGGGCAATTGTTGAAGCACCTCTGCTAATCAGTTCCGATTTTGACAAGGAATTTCTTATGTTTTCTTTTGCCTCTAAGAATTCTATAGATGGAGTACTTTTACAGAAAAATCAGGAAGGGGATGAGCATCCCATAGCTTTCTTTAGCAGATCACTCAGAGGTGCTAATCTCAAATACAACATCATGGAAAAGCAAGCATATGCCATGATCAAAACTCTGAAAGATTTCAGGGTTTATGTGTTGCATTCCCATGTTGTTGCTTATGTTCCTAATGCTACTGTAAAAGATATATTGACACAACTTGATCCAGAGGGTAGAAGGGCTAAGTGGATAGTTGTACTGTTGGAGTATGACTTGGATATCAAACCTACAAATCTTATCAAAGGACATGGACTGTCCAGGATCATGTCTGAATCAAATTGGGATTCTCTGAGTGTGAATTTGGTCTCACACATGTTGGAAGAAACCACTCAAGACCCACTGTTACAGGTATCAGAAAAATTCTTATAATCTCCTTGGTACTCTAATATTATATATGTTTTGAAAAACTTGCAAGCACCCCTTGAGATGGGTAAAAGCAAATCTAGGTCAACAAAGATGAAGGAAGCAAAGTTTTGCATATTGAATGGAAACCTTTATTGGAAAGACCCTGGAGGAATTTGATTGAATTGTATTATGGAAGATGAAGCCAAAGTGACCCTAAAAGAATTTCACAAAGGTGTCTATGGGGGGCATCATTACTGGAAGGCCATTGCCAAAACAATTCTCAAGGCATGATTTTATTGGCCCACCATGTCCAATGATGTATACAACGAAGTAGCCACTTTCCAGGAATCCCAGATGTTTGAAGGAAGGAGGAAGATCTTTCCCTTGCCTTTAAAACCAATCTCGGTGGAAGCCCCTTTCCAACAACGGGGGCTAGATTTCATTGGTGAAATTATTCCCAACTCCTCCAGACAACAAAGGTGGATATTGACTGCCATTGACTACTTCACCAAGTGGATTGAATCCATACTAACCAGACAATCCACATACACATTTATTATCAAATTTATGGAGGAAAATATCATGTCAATATTTGGTTTCCCTATTAAAAAAATCACTGACAATGCCCAATATTTCAAGTCCAAGAAAATGGTCAAATTTTGTAATGATTTTCACATCAAATTGGGCCATTATACTGCTTATTACCCCCAGGGAAATGGATTATCTAAGTCTTCTATCAAAATCCTGGTCAGGATCATTAAGAAGCTGCTGCATGGAAAAAAATGGGCCTGGCATACCAAGTTGACCTTTGTTTTGTGGGTTGATAGAATCACTTCTAAGAGATCCATTGGCACTTCAGCTTTCAAATTGGTATATGGAACATAGGTGATATTTTCTGAATCCCTCAGAGGGCATGCAATAAGGATTCTACATGAGAAGGAGGGAGAGCCAAACCCTAAGATAAGGAGAACCAATCAACTGATTGAGATACATGAAATCAGAGACAAAGTACATGTTGAATCTATGCTATCTCAAGAGAGGGTAAAAATGACTTTTGATAGAAAGACCAAGGCTGATGATTTCCAAGTGGGATATTTGGTACTAAAATGGGATGCTAGAAGAGAAGACCAAGCCCAAAAATTTGACACCTTCTAGCAGGGGCCCCATACAGTCATTTCTTGCCATGGAAACAATGCTTTCTTCTTACATGAAAAGGATGGTGAACCAGTGGGGAAGAGACTCGTCAATGGGCGGTTCTTGAAGCACTATCTCCAGTGAAAAACAAGTCTGTTGGCCCACCCTCGCTGTACATTACCGTTTTTGAGTTTCGGTTAACTGTTTCTTTAGTTCTATTTTACAAAAAAAAAGAAAAAAAAAGAAAAAAGGAGGCAACTAGTCTACTGTTCTTGCTACCTCACGGGGAGGATAACATCCCCGGTTGGAGCTGCTATTATCACCTCTAGCAAATTTTCCGTGAGGGAAGGAAAAGGGAACCCCCTACCAAATCCCCAAGCATTCCCATTGACCTTTTACACCAAAGAAAGAAGCACGGAACCCAAAACATGGCTAAGTATCACCAAATTCAAGCCAAATGATCAAGCCGCAGGGAGAAAGATGAGAAAATGGAGGTTTCCTAAGCCCAAACGAGATTGAATGGTCCAGATCGGAGCAAGGAGACCAACGACCGAGATGGCATCTAGCTGGGGTGAAATGCGCAGACGTTAGACATCCAAAATACAAAGTGGGGGTTCTGCGCTCGATCATAGATTAATGGATGAGGCAGGTCGCTAAATAATCAACGGTCCACAAAATATTTTGTTGGAGGAAGAGCTCGAAATTTAACGAACGAAATTGATGCGAAATATTAATTCATTTCACACTAATTCGAATTAGCCCCACCATGGATCCGATCTGACGGTTCCAAACGGTCGCGAAATCCTGGATCCGACGGCCTAAATAAACTGCAGAAGGTGCACTTGCTTGACACTTGGCCTCTGGTAGTCCTCTTCCAAAAGAAGTTGAACGGTCGATATTGAAAGGACAAGGTAAGATCAATGGCTTGGAAGCGAGCCGCAATGCATCTGCTGAGAAGACTTTTCGATGTTCCAAATTTTCAAACCCGTGTTGCGGATTGCGGAAGTCAGAACGATATTTGTTTTCAGATGGGCGCAGTTGGGTTTCTGACTTCCACAACCCGCATTGCGAAGGAAAAATTTTCCAGGTCCACTCGACGGTTCCGGTTCCCGAGTCCCGCATTGCGGACCGCGAAGGAAACATTTGGCAGCATCCACTCGACAGCTCCAATTCCCGGGTCCTTGATTGTAGAATGCAGATTGTAGTGGCCCGAGTTCTCCAAAAGCACGAATTTGAGTTTCGATTTCTGAAACCCGCATTGCATATTGTGGAAATAGGAAGGGTATTTGCGAATCATGACCATAATATCAGAGCCGGTTCTTGCCGTGAAAAACGTAGAATTTCACAGGGGAAAAGGAACGATTGGGAGTCGATCTAGAAGCATAAGAGGGGCACAACTTGGTTTTCCATGCAAATCATCCTGAAACAACACAATCTGAAGAAAAAATAGGTGGTTTTCCATGGCCCGAATGTACACTGAAAACGCACTGAAGTTTCCCCATATGCGCATCTAATAGATCAAGAATCTATTACAGTTTACCAGTTTAATAAATGATCACACCTGGCCGAAGTGTTCTAGAAGCTTAGATATTTTGTAAGCCTATAAAGGCAGGGTCCAAATGAGACCCAAGGGTTGGATTTTGGGATTTCGAGAGATAAAAGCTCTATGCATGTAATCAACTTGGCCTTTCAATCAATAAAAAGACCTAATTCTGGAGCAGAGATTCTTGTGATGAGCATTTTGATGTCTGTTATTCCCGTGTATGTGTTCTTCATTGGTATTTTCCATTGATTTTTTTCTTCTGTAGTATCTAGATCAAGATTACATGGTCTGAAATTCATATTTTATGCTTCAGATGCATATGATTAGGTACTCCACCCTTTCTTCTTGAAGTTGCAGGTTAGAATTCATTTACAAATGCTCTAACTCTATGATGGAATTTGTTTCCTTATCTGCTACCATCTGTTGATATCTTTGACTTGAAAAAATCTCTTCTACCTTGCCTCTGCCCCTGGAATTATAGTCCAAATAAGTCATCTGTGACATAAATCCCATTAAATCTTGACTCCATGCCCAATGAAACTCCAATCCTTAACCCCAACTAGCTGAAAAATCCCTAAAAATCCTTATCTGAAGGTCTAGCCACCACTTTTCATCCATAACCAGCCCATTGAAAAGATATTATGCATGCCGAATGAATTGTGAAAGAGAGAGCCCTCTCTGTGGTTGGAAAGGCTAGTTTCCACCCACCAAAGCTTGGTTTGAAATAGTTACCTCAGGATCCCTTCTACTGCAACCCAAAAGAATCTCGAGTGATAACAAATAGCATACTGTCATATTACATGTTCCAATCCAGTGATTACCTATTGCTATTATAAATTGATATTTAAGTGACTGATATACTGATGTTAATACTCTCACACATAGCCTGAAACCTACTCATATTTGCTTGTCATTAAAAGTGGTTAAGTGTTGGTTTTACAATGGATATTTGAGACACATTCATTACACTCGTTTGCACTTACCTTGCTGTTATTTACAAGTGTTTTGGATTGTTATCATATTTTTGTACTATATTGACTATGATATTATAGTGTATCAGTCCTTAAATTGATCATTTGAAAGGATATTAGCTCGTCATATTCTATTGTTATTATTGGATGATCCATGTTGCATGGTTAATGCTAATTGTCGATGAATGATCTTTCGTACATGCTAAAGTGCCGTTGAATGTTCTCTACTATTGATTTCATATATAGTTGGGTAGGATACATTTTATAGTTGTCATCTACAAGTACATGGTTAACTTAGTATGTCTTCTTCATTCCTATAATTACTGAATTAAAGGCACTGGTTACTAACTAGGGCATCTAGTAGGCATAGTTGTTGTGGTCATAAGTGTTTGCAGGTCATTAAAGGGATCTCCCCTTGGAGGTTCCGACTCTCCGAAGCAGTTGGAGGAGTGGCTAAGGGACAGTGGTAACTTTCTCGATACATTTTTTCATCGAATACTAGCCCTGCTAGTTCATCCGGTAACATGTTTAAATTGTGTTTTTAAATGCATAAATGGATTTAGCACCCTCAAATACCCCTATGGCACTCAGATTATGCAATTTCCATACTAATATACGTGACTCTAATATTTTTTGAATATTTCCAACCTGAGTCTTCGAACAAAAGAAATCAGAAAATATAACCGGAAAAGATAGAAAATGTAGAATATTTAGACTACTCCTTTTTTATATTTTAAATATATTAGGAAAATGTTTTTTATTGTGTTTTTTTTTTAAATAAAAAATTATTTGTTGGAAATTTCAATTTGGTAAATTTTGTTCATTACTGAAGTAATTGTAATGGGACTTAATCGATCCTAGTCTATGTATTTTCGTTCATTATTTATTATAATTAAGAAAAAAATTTCAAATACATAATTCAAAAGATTAAACTTTAACACTTACTATCTAATTTTAATTGTGTTTACAATTGTATTAATTGTTCTAACAAAACAAACAAACGTGTTGTATTGTCTATTACATGTTTAAGCTAGCACTCTAAAGAGGAGTGGGATCCGATGTACTCTTGTTTGGGATGGGCTCCAAAGAGGAGTGGGAAAATTTTTATGAGATCATAAAGCTTTTTTGCAATGCCTCATGGATGGATGTAAGCCAACAAAAATATACTTTTTTACACAATGATGTTAAGGATGTTGTTCTTGTTCATGTTTTAGGTCTCTTTCCATATCAGTTATTGTCTATAATTAAAGGCTTTAAATGCCTTGGGTTTGTCTTAAATCCAAACTTCTATTTCATTAAGGACTGGTTGTGGTTTCTTGGGAAAGAGGAGAGGAGGATTAATTGTTGGTGCTTTAAATGGTCGTCACTTGGGGGCAAATTAATCTTAGTAAAGGTTGTATTTAAAATTATTCCGATTTACTGGATGTCTAAGGCCAAGATTCCCTTGTCTATTCTACACAACATTAGGAGAAAAATGATGAATTTTTTATGGTTTGGGAAGGTGGACAGGGGAAAGTTCCATTTAGTGCACCGAGAAAGAATTTGTTTTCCCAAATACCTAGGGGGATGGGGTGTTAAAAACTTAATACATTTCAGCCAGAAATTTTTCCGTAAGAGTATGTGGAAAGGGTTGTTCAGTTCAGGCCCGTGGTGTGAAGAATTTAGATCCAAATACCTCAGAAAATCCTTGGAGGAATATTGGATATGTAAGGATAAAAAATATGTTTCTTGTGCCTCGAATTTCAAGTATGGACTATCTAGGTATTCTTCTTGGTTGGGCACTTGGCTATCTTGGAAAATCAACAATGGTGAGAAGGTGGTATTGGGATTTGACCCTTTCATTGGAGGGGATAGTTTTTATAAAATTTCCGTTTCTCTTATTTCTTTTTATCCAACCTAGGTTACAACATAATTTCTCTGATTAAAAAATCAAACTCGAGTATATCAAATGTTTCTTATTGGTTGTTTGCTATGGATCTAGCCTTGATAGGAAGTCTAGTGGTGGAATGGTCCTCTTTTATTGTAGGGTTGTCTCATCTTGGTATTAGAATTAAAGAGGAGGAGGATGTTCTAGTATGGTCTTGGAACAAAAATTCAGGCATAGTGACTTCAAAAGAGGCATATGATGCCATCATTGTCTCTTCCAATGTTCCTGTAAAGAAATGATGGCATAAAATCTTGTGGAAGTGGCATTTCCGTCTCAAGATTAAGTGTTTTATATGGTTGGGTATGGAAAGCTGAATATTGACTTGGGAAAATCTAAACAAAAGAGGCATTATCAAACCAAATCTCTATGCATTATGCATAATGACCGAAGAGAATGTGGAGCACTTGTTTCTTAACTATGTTTTTTGCAGAAGTGTTTGGTTAAAGGTGTCTCAGGGTCTTCAACTTTATTGCAGATGAGATCTCCCCTCATTAGAAAGGAACCTATTTTTTGGATAAAGAACTAACCTCAACATAAAACGTTACCCTCCTTTACTATGTGGGGCTTGTGGAAAGCTAGGAATGCATTGGTTTTTGAAAACTGTGAACATAATGCCACTGTGGTGGGCCTTAAAATTTTATGTTTCTTCAAGGAATTCCTAACGAACAAGAATTTCAAATAGCCATGTATCTTTCAAGAACCAATGATGGTGAATGAAATTCCTTCCCATTACTTCGATGGTGCATCCAATGATGAGCAGTGTGGTGGAGGAATGATCATGAAAATTGTTGAAGATGTTTTTTTCTTTTCTTTTGCAAATGCGATGTGGTATATGGAATAATTCGAGAGTTGAATTACTACCTCTTTCGGGTTTACTATCCTTTGCTTCTCATAAAGGTTATCAGTCTTTATAGGTTTTTGGAGACTCCGGGATCATTGTGGATTGGACTATTGGAGTTTCTCCCCTGTAGGTTTCACTTTTCGAGCAATGGTGTTTTAGGACTAGACATCTATTGGAGAGATTCAACTAGATTTATATTAAACACACATATCGAGAAATGAACTCTCTGGTAGACAAATTATTTAAACGAGATTTTGGTTTTCTAGAAGGAGCTTTATATTTGAAGAATTCTTGGACTTCTCCTTGAAATCAATAGGCTCCTTTGCTATTTACCATAAATAGTCTAGTTTGCTTTTTGGATCACTTTGTGAGCTGTAGCCATTGTTGTTTTCTTGCATAGGTTCCATAATGTTATTTTTTATAGCACTTTAGCCTTGAATTTTACTTGTGATCAACAACTAACACAACCGAGTGACTTTGTAATGACATTTATAACTTTGATTTTGACAAGAATACCAAGTTATTGGTTTTTTTCTTGTTGAAAAAAAAATATAGCACTCCAAAACAACCACAAGAAGGTGTGAACGACATTCAATGAAATCGAGCTTGGGGTCAAAGTTATTACATGTTGCTTGCTTCATAGGCAGAAGCAAATATCTCTATAGTCACCAAAAAATTCGTAGTTATTATTATATCATAGTAATTTGTGGGTCTTTAAAATATAGTTCTAACTTTAGTGGTTCTGCGGTACTGCAACTCGGGGCGAAGGATGGAGGTTCAATGAAGTATGTTTGGTGATAAGGGGCTGCAGGCACAACCCCTTCTCGGCCTTTTATTTTATTTGCTTTTTATTCTTTTTCATATTTCAATGACAAAAACCTGGTAGGGTCTATTTGTTTAGGTGTTGTGCTTCTTTTTACACTTATATTAATGGATTACGAGGAATAGGAGCTTGTTGACTACTCCCATGATCCTCTAGAAGGTTAACAAATCTTTGTTGTTGCTTTCAGAGGGTAGATGGAGTACCAAAATCAAGGCCCTGGCGATAGCTCTGCCTCGATGGAACCCTTAGCGACACTTGGAGGGATTCCTCCACTTTTGGGACCGACTTGTGGGTTTTTCTTGTATTAGTTGTTTTCCAGTGTCGGAGTGGCTCATGAAACTGAAACCGCTATAGTCCCATTTTTAGAAAGCGGTTTGGTCAAGGGTTTGGGCACAGAAACCTACTCACTATTTAATGACAATGCACAATCTTGTTTGGGTTTCCCTCTCCAAACTGAACCCTTGTTGGCTCATCCCTTCCTGGATCAAATACATTTCACTATTAATGCAAATTTGGGGGTTTTAAGGTTGGCTTTGGATAACGTTCTCTTATATGTAGGATGGCCCTCTTTTGGTTAAGGTGCCCTTAAAACCATAAAGGGTAGTTTTCACACACTGGATGACCCTCCTTTGCAGGGATTGAAGGGTTTCATTGAATCCTTTCTTCGTCCCATGGATCAGTGTGGGAATCCAGTTGAATCTGATGGTGAGAACAGAGGAGGCATAGGTAGGATTTATAGCAACACACCAAAGAATAACCATGAGTCGAGCAGCCGATCAAGTCAGAAAATAAGGAAGAATAAATGTGTGAAATCCAAAGGATATAATCTTAGGATGGTTTGTGGGATCAATGTCACATTGCCTTAGTCTATTGAAATGGTAGAAACAATGGTGGTAGGGAAAGCAAGAGGGATATATTTCAGCCTCACCACCCTGGAGGAATGGGGGAAGAATTGTTGGTTTAGTATTCTAAATTATGTTCCAGAGGTTTGACTATTGGATAGAGGATGGTTTGTTTTAAATTCTCATCTTCAGATGATGTTAATCGTATCCTACAACAGAATTGAAGTATTGATTCCACTCCTATATTGTTCAAGAAGTTGATGCCGATGTTTGATGTTGGTAATGAAAGGCTAGACGAAGCCTCAGTGTGGGTCAAGCTTCTTAGTCTGCCTATGGAATTATGGAATTTATAATTTTTCAAGGACTTTGGGAATTCCCTTGGGGTCTTTATTGATGTTGATATGTCTTTTATGACCACTAGAAAGATGAATGTTTCCCACATTTTGGTTTCGCTAAATGTTTCAAAAGGACTTACTGAGGAGATTGAACTTGTTTGGGGAAAACAAGTCCTTTATCATAAACTTACTACAAAGGGATACCCTTCAGGTGTAGAATATGTCATGTTTATGGTCACATCGTGAGCCAATGTCTCTCCCATTTATATAGAATAAATCGTCGCTAAGGAAGTGTCCAACTCTAGGTATTGGAGGTCAGGTTGAGGTGCACACACCTTAGAAAGTGTGGAAGAAATGAATCTATGTCGAAGCTGGAATGCAATTTGAACAATCTAGAGCATGAAAGGCCAAGTACTTCTAGGCCTCCTCAGTGCTTCTGTAAGTAGGTTGACGGACAGTTCCAACTTTGTCCTCCTCGAACATGTATTGATGATGCTAATTTCCCAACAATGCTCCCTACAGAAGATCAACTCAAAGGACTACCGGGTAAGGAATACCATCCTACTCCAATGTTAATCATCTTGCAAATGCATTAAGTTTTTTGTATAAGGATTGGATTAGTTCTAGCATTCACTCCTCTGATTTGAGCCATGTCCCTGACACATCCACTTATTCCCTTTTGGTGACAAACCTTGTTTCATGTCCGCTTCCCCCTCCCCTCCCTATGTCTGAAGGTTCTCCCTCTCCCTCTTTGAATCTGAAAGTATCATCTTCCCTATTTTCATAAGAAGACCCTATCCGATACCATCTAAAATCTAGGGAGATCCTTGCTCTCTCTGAGCAATCCCATGGCTATAATGGATTAAGTTGGAATGTCATAAACCCTTCAAAGGGGAAATATCATGGTAATAAATCACACCTATCTATGGCACAAAACCGTGCACTTTTGGAATAGGCTACTGGAAGTAAACTTACCATTGACGGGGCACTTAGAGCATTTAAATCCCCAAAACGAGTTGCTCCATGAAAATTCTCTCACTAAATTGTTGAAGCCTCTCAAGCCTCTCCAAAAAATATACCCTCAAGTGGTTGGTTTTTTCAAATCAACCGACAATGATTTTACTAAAAGAAACATTGGGTAACAGTGAGGGGATCTCAAAGACTTTGGATTCCCTTAATAAATATTAGAAATTCCTGGATCAAGATGCAAAAGGACACTCTAGGGGTTTTTCTATCGGTTGGAATCCCATATTTATCGATGCTCAAAATTCACGAAGTTTTGATTCGGGCCTGGGAATGGAGGTTTATTTAGTATAACTAAGAATGTCTCTCATCATTCTAATATCTATGGGTCATATGCGAAGAGAGTTCCTTTCTAGGATGCAAATTTCAGGAAATCCTTTGTAAAGTCTGAAAACGTGATTATAGATGGTGATCTAAATTTCACTCTAGGGTCTCATGAAGTTTGGGAACCAAGGGTTAGAGTAGATCCTCTAGTAGATTACTTCTTAAAAAAAATTCGGAGGGAGGGATCTTAGACGTTGAACCAATAAAACTAAAACCCTCCTAGATTTATAAGAGAGTTAGTTAGAATAGAATTACCAAAAGACTGGACCATTTCCTGATTTAAGAAAATATCCTTGATCCGAAACTCACTTTGAAGCAATGGGTTGAATCCAGAGGGGAATCTAATCATTTTCCTATTTGATTGGAACTTAATGGGGGGTTCCAAAATCCACCAAGCCCCTTCAAGTTCTGTGCAGCTTGACTTAAGGAAGATAGTTTCAAGGATTTAATTAAAAATATTTGAAGTCCATACAATCCAAATGAAGGGGGACCAGATGCCTTGCATTTTGTAGAAAATATGGAAAAAGTTAAGAAAGTGGTTCAAGGTTGAGCAAATTCTAAGAGACTCTGTGAAGAACATGAATTAAAAATGACAGAGGAAGACCTACAATCTATGTCTTACTTTAAGGGTGGGGTTTTTTCTCTCAAGAACCAAAATATTTGTTATGTAGTCTGGAAGAAAAAAGAAGAAACTACTGGGTGAGCAAGAAGCAATCTGTAGATTAAAGAGCATGGATATTGGTTGGAATGTGGAGATGAAAGCACCAAATTATTTCAGGCATATGCAGAAGGGATAAATATGTAGAACACTACATGGAGCCTAAAATATGAAAATAATGAGTAGGTTTCCTCTTTTGAAGGGTTGGCCAGGTTTGGAAGACACATTTCCATAATTGTTGTAAGGCAGATGATTGAGTCACAATTGTTGAAGTTTTCAGAAATGCAAAATTTTTTCTAGGATTTGTGACCTAGGAGGATAAGAGTGTTAAAGTCCTACAGAGTTTTCAAAAAGATAAGAGTGTCGGTCTTAATGGTTGAACAATTGAGTTCTTTCTAGATATTTTTGACATCATTAGATTGGACCTTCATAGATTGGTGGAAGAATCTAGGTCTCAGGGATTTATGCATGACCCAATGAATTCAACTTTCATTGCCCTTATCCAAGAGATAGACAACCCCAAAATTATGGAAGATAATAGATCAATCTCACTCTGTAATATCACTTATAGAGTGGTGTCCAAAGTAATAGCTAGAAGGATAAATAAAATTTTCTCCAATGCCATCTCTTGTGAACAGTTTGGTTTTTTGGAAGGAAGACAAATTCATGAGGCTATAGGGGCAGCACAGGAAGCTCGACACAAATTAAAAACTAAGAAATTGAAAGGGGTTGTTCTAAAGATTGATCTCTCAAAATCCTATGATAGAGTAAGCTAGCTTTATATTCATCTCCTCTTGACTCATTTGGGATTTGAGGTACAATTTATAACCTGGGTCATGAGTTATATTACCACAGTTTATTTTTTTGTTCTCATAAATAGGTTGGCCTCCCCTTTTTTCATGTTAAAAGGGGGCTTCGATGGGGATGCCCTTTATCTCCCCTTCTCTTTCTCCTTGTTGTATAGGGTATCAGTAGGGCCTTGAGTGTTGCAAAAAGAGTTGGCACCTTTGTGGGAATTTCTATTTCAGCCACCTTAAGGATATCCCACCTCCTTTTTGTGGATGATATTTTAATCTTCTACAATGGCACAATTCGAGATGTAGAAAAACTTAAAGAGATTTTGGAACTCTTTGGAAAATCTATTGGCATGTAGATAAACATCCAGAAGTATTCCCTTTCTACCATCAACATGAATGATGACGAGGTTCGTCATTACAATCTTTTATTCCCCTTTGATTTGAGGAATTTTGATTAGGACCTAAAGTATTTGGGTTTTTCGCTAGAAAACCAAATTGTTTCAAAAAGGAAGATTGGTTGTGGCTAATAACAAAGCTAGAAAAAAAGACTAAAAATATGGAACTTCATATGGTTGTATAGAGATGGTAGATTAGTCCTTGTAAAATCAGTTCTGGAGGCAATCCCAGTTTATTGGATGTCCTTAGCATGGATCACAAAAGGTATCCTATAAATAGCATGAAAAATCTGTTTCAAATTTTTATGGGTTGGAACCGATGAAAAATATGTGCTCCTATGGATTAGATGGGGAAGAATTGCACACCCAAAATTACTTGGGGTATGGGGCTTAAAGAACACCTTCCTCTTTTCAAAATATTTAGAAACAAAATCCCATGGGAGGATTCTTTCCTCTCACAGTATTTGGACTGAAGTTGTCTCCCATAAGTATATTCTTCCTAAATCGGTATAAGAGTGGATTCATAATCCGAATAAAAGGAGGATGATTTCATTTGTTATTTGGAAGGTTGTGATTAAATCTTTCCATATCATTGAAGATGGACTTTCCAAGAGGATTTGGAGTGGGTATAAATTTTTCATTGGGGTAGATCCATGGTTAGGCCATCACGATAAACATGTGTTATGTCAATATTTGATTGAACATATACACCTTCAGAGTATTTATCACTTGAATCAGGTTGTTGAACTTGATGCATCCACATTATAGAACCAAGGGTGTAAATAGGAGCACGAAATGGGTCTAGCTGGTGAGTATATTATAGCTTGGAATTCTTACTTCAGAATCCTACGACATCCCATATTTGGATAACTGATTGTGCAGATGAACTCATTTGGAACATGCTCCGCATGGTTCCTACACTCCAAAACAAATATATTTGCAGTTAATCATAGAATTACATAATAGAGACCAAAAGTGGTGGTGGAAGGGTATCTGGAAATCAAAATCCCCCCCAAAAAGCACAATTATTCTTGTGGTGCATGATTGAAAACAAGATTCCTACATGAGACAGAACGGTGCATAAACAAATTGAATTCCCGGGTTGGTGTACTTTGTATCGTTCTCATGAGGAATCAATGACACACCTGTTCATATTGTGCCCTTTATCTTGTCTGGTTTGGAAATACTGCAGTTGAATCTTGAGCATCGATCGTGTATGGGATGGCATGACAGTGGAGGATGCCTGTAAAAGCTGTATTTCCAACTTTAGATTCAAGAAAATTAGATCTCTCCCTCTTATTGTTAGTTGGGGCGTATGGATTTCCAGGAATCGATCCATATTTCATGAAAAACCCTCCATCCCATAACTAATAGCTATGCAAAGACTCAATATTCTATCACACTTACATCAGGAAAAGAACGCTCCTGCTGTCTAAATCATTCAAGAAGAACAAGTGGATAAATCTAATTTGTGGGATTTCTTCGACTGGGGCTCACAGGATCAAAATCTAATGTGTGGGGATGATGCTATTCTTTATCTCTCAGAAAAATCCTTTTATAAGATCCAAATCGCGTTGGGGGTTGGGGAAAACAATTATGCAGAACTCATGGCTCTTAAATTACTTTTACTGTTTGCTAAAGAAAAATGATGCTCTACCCTTCAGGATTATGTTGATTTGACAAATGCTATCAATTGGGTAAACAAAGTTAAAAAATGTCACAACATGTTATTACTTTCCTTGATTGAAGAAGTGCACCCCATATTGGAGGCCTTTGATCATTGTATCTATCATCGTGTCTATAGGGAGCAAAATGAGCAAGTAGAAAAGCTGTCAAAAGAAGGTCTTCAATTAAGTTTTGATCAGTGGAAGATCTCAGAACATCGGGATGAAACCTTTTTTGAGTACTATCACCAACCTTTTATTGAGGGACTGGATGCTCTTCAAAATTAGCCACTCACATAATCTTATGATGTCATCTTGGGATAAAATATAATGCTTTTTTCATGTTATATAGATTTGGTACTAGTTAAAGGAATATATTAGTGTTGGGTTGAAGTATAAATTTTGGAACTTCATGCAGAATAAGTTGATATATTGTTACACACTGTTCTTATCCGTTGATAGCCTTTTTTTTAGGGGGGGGGACATTATTTTTGAACTATTCTAATGGTCTATTGTTTTGAAATACATGGTGGACATGTATTATGCAAAATGTAATTTTTTTTATAATAAAATTATGCTTTTTTTCCAAGGAAAACATATATCATAGTAATAAACATATCAAGCGATGTTACATCAATTTCAATTTCAAAAGTACAAATTAAAAAACAACAAAGAAAATTGCAAAGTATCTAACTCATATTTATGATTTATATTTATTAAATAAATGAATATTTAAATATTTTTAGTTGCTGAATAGTTGGATCATTGATTTATTAGTCCATGTTACACAAGGAATATAGAGATCGGTTGATTGTAAAAGTACTTTGACTTTGTATTAGTAGCAAAAATATTTTAGGGCAGGATTCTCATAGATCTTGGAGGAAATAAAAAAATGAGCTACACTCGGGGGCTTGAAATAACATCTAATAACCAGGAAAATACCTATGCTCTCCTCCAAGGACTCAAGGTCGCCTCCTCATTCAATATAATAAGTATAATGGTATTGGGGGATTTTGTAATCATCATTCAACAACTTCACAATAAAACTACCCCCAAGGAAAAAAATCTAGCCCAAATTATTATTAAAATAAGGAAGGAAATCATTCTCTTTGGAGAGGTTTGCTTCCTCCATATCATTCACAAACTCAACACTGAAGCAAATCTTCTAGCTAGTTTGTCCATAAGTCTTGGAGATGGAAAACTTGAAAGTAATAGGGTTGTCTCCAATATTCCCATACCCTAAGTAATGAATCCATTGCATGTTAATATAGGCTATAGGTTGCTACGTCTCATCTATATCAATTCAAGCAAGGGGAGGAGGGATGACACATCAAGGCATTCCCATCCCTCACATATGACTCATAAATCCTTCAATATTCCATACCAAGCGATGGATTTGTGCTTAGGAAAATCATATGGGACGAAAAATGACCTTCAAACCTGCTCCAGGATTCCCACCATATGGCTTAATGTGGTTCAATGGGTCAATTGTACAGAGGATCAAGAAAATGAGGTATAAATTTTAGAACTCATTTTTTTTAAGGACATATCAAGTTTCAATTACCATATTTCTGTGATTCTATTAAAGCACCTTTAGAAGGCAGTCTAACTTCTCTTTGGGTTTTTGAGAACTAGTAATGGGAGTAGTGCTTTATGGTAAATCATGTCAGGTAACAAGGGTGGTAGACCTGTCAACCTCCTCACTCTAGAATTAGAGCATCCCCTTTAATTGAGACTCAAATCAAGAGTTGAATCTTGACATTCTCTAGGAAAACTATCTACAATGTATTATAAGTCGTTTCTTCAATAAAGCAAGCCCCACACTATAAGTGAATTTCAAAATCCTCTTGGTGTTTTGTCTACAGTTTGTCAAACATCAAATCTTCTTCGAACACTCATATTTGCACCAATTTAGATTCAATGCATTAGAAGGGAATTGGTCAGAGGGAAACAACAGTGCTTTGTCTCTCTTGCTTGACATAATAGACTTTAGTTAGCACCCTTCTTGTCAAAAAGACATTCAAAAACTCCATATATTTATTCAGCGGCAAGAAAAATTGATAAAGGGTAAAAACACTTCTATTTTTTCCATCAATACTAAAACTCATGAACTGCAACACCTCTAAGATTCAAAAAGTGGTATCATTATGAACATAATTGTGCATTAGAGAAAACAAATCTAGCACCTGGAGGTGAGTGTGCATGCTTAAAATCTATAGTCTTGGAGCTCTGCAAAATCTCCTCATCGATAGAATCAAACCAACCCTCTGTTGGTTCTTTCTAATGGATAATAAGGAAGAAGACACTGCCTTCCATCCCCGGGATGTAATAGAAGTTGACGCTGTGGAAGCAAACCCTCAACAACAAGTCCGAGATGAAGTGATAAACTTCAACGTCCCTACCTAATATTTTATTTATAAATCATGGTATGCAAATGTGTGTTATCTATAGATTTTTTTTCTAGGTTGTACACCAATAACAGAACCAACTTTCATTATGTAAAAATTGTAACTAAGCTCCATATGATCAAATTTACTAGTATGATAGGAGCAATGATATTTTGGTCTGTTGAAAGATCCATATTTTTGTATTATCTAGTTTTCTAGCTCTGAGAGTCTGATGCAACAAAATTTAATACAATATATATATATATATATATATATATATATATATATATATATATAATGTTTTGTAATATTTATAAATTAAATTTAATAATAATATTATTATTTTGACTAGGGGAATCAACAACTGGAGTTGGGCTGGGACTCGCGTGACATAGGGTCTAAGTATCTAATCTCGCTACCACTATACCCCTAGGTGCATCCACAGGGCCCGAACCATGGTGCATGGGTAAGTTTTGGGGGATTTGAACATGTGAACTTCCATTTACAATGGATTACAACTTCTCATCTTTACCACTTGAGCTTCCCCCAAGGGAAGATTAAATTTAATATTTTGAAAATATGTTTTTTAATATTTGAAATTTAGCAATTTTATTTTATGATTGGTTAAAATTGATGAAATGACAATATAGCCTTCCTTGGATGGGAAATTATAAAAAAAAATAAACAAAATACTGTGTCAGTTTTCATTAACTAAGAATAAATTGGCTACCTAGGGTTGTAGGAGCAGGAAAAGTTCTCATTTGCACCGAAGGAAATATAGAAGTAAACTTCTCATAGGGGTTGAGAATAGCCTCGAACAACCAACCATAAATCTATGTCGTGTACCTTGTAATAATTTTATTACATGTTTACCAAGTAATCAACCAAGTATGAAAGATGAAGCTTAAGAAGGGGACTATGGTCTACCTTGGAATAATTTTATTACATGTTTACCAAGTAATCAACCAAGTGCGTAAGAGGAAGCTTAAGAAGGGGACTATGGTCTAAAGAAAATTTCAAAGAACACATGGGAATCTGGAAGATATATAAGATGAAGTCATGCTATTTCATATTTGAATAAAATGGATATGCATGCAAGTCTATTCACACTTAAAGGCTCATTCAAGGGAGAACTTAATCCCCATCATGCCTCCTAGTCCTTTATTCCTTGCATTACAATCTACAACATGATGGAATTTAAGTCACATATGCATCAAATCTCTAGCAGAGGTGGGATATTGTCATGTCCCCTCAATGGTGATTAATGGATTAAGTTCCTAACCCAACCAATTCCTTGGGTTGAGGAGACAGCTTCATTTACTTGGGGTTAATTTTTAAAGTTTAGGCATTTAATTAATTAGGAAGTTTAAATTAATTTTCCTAAAGTTTATTATGCACTTGAGAATAATTATTTTTCATCAAATACGTATTTTTATTTTGAATAAAAGTGGATAATGCTTCACTAGGGCGCCTTAGTAGATAAGGTTGTCTAAAGAGATGACTTTCAAGAGAAGTTAGGAGAAAGCATCCAAAGCTAGAAAATTAGGAAAAAAGAAAGAAAGATGGTACAAAGAGGAAAGGAAACAAAAACTCATGAAAAGCAACATAAAGAAGAAAGTAGCACAAAAGCAGAAAGCAGGATAAAACCAGAAAAGCAGGATAAGGCAGAAAAGCAAGAAAAAGCAGTGAAAAGGAAAGCAAGATAGAAAAGGTAAAAGAATAAAATGAAAAAGGATGAAAGCAAGCTTTCCTTATCCATCCGTGAGGGTGCATTAGCCTAGGATAATTTCTCCTCAAGTCATATTCCATCTATAAAAGAAGGGGGGCACACCACCATCACATCTTTTGACAGTTGAAGAATTGAACTGAGTGCTATTGTGCATCGATGACTTGGGAGATGTGACCCTAGTCAAAGCTAGGAGATGTGCCCCTACTTCCTGTGAGAGGATGATGGCATTCAAACATTGTCATTGAGCTTATTTCAGATCCTGAATTCTGCACCAGAGGATTATGAGCCTGTAACAAAGATTTGATAGCTCACTTTGCATATCTATGAGTGATTTCTTAGTCTTTCTTGATGAACGAGATTGTTCTTGATGTATTTAATTATTGAGAATCATATGATGTATGGATAAGATAATAAAGGATGGTATGATTGTAATAATGGACCTATGATGTCAATTCTGAATTTTTACTGAATAAAATTCTGATTCCAAAACCTCTTCTTGTACCTAGTGTAGATTTCAATGAGCTAGTTTCCAGAATTTGTGTAATAAATGAATGAGTAGTGGTCCAAATGAAGTGTTTTCAGTTTTAGATGTTAATTAATATCGCATATGACTCATACCAATATTAATATAATAAATTCATGAGCCTCTCTGATTGTTTTGGAAGTCCTGAATTTGGCCTAGTTGTGCAAGCTTGGAAGGCAATTTTCCTTGTATGTTTGTGGACTTCCTCAGAACCTTCCTAAAATTTCTGGAGTGAACCTAGGATGTACATTGACTTATATTTGATGTTATTTATCCTCCCTATGTCATAATATTTCACCTTTGTTTCTCAACCCATGCTTAGTTGATGTTCTAGTTTGCATATGCTGGGGTGCCCAGGAGCATTGGAGTAGACTTCATCCTGGATGATGTTCGAAAAATTAATGGTCCCAGTACATTGTGCAGAGTTTCTATCATCTGGAATAGTCTTCATACCCTCCAGATTTCTTTAATTTTTCCTACCTATAGTCAAACTAGTCACTAGAGTCCATTTTTTTCATTGAATCTTGTAGGAGAGTGAATTAGTGTATCATTAATCTTAGTTGGTACATTACAGTGGTATCAGAGCATGGTCCTCTGAACCTGCTCTTGAAATATTTCTATGAGTCCAAAAAGATATTTAGATTCTAAGAATAAGGATCCTCTGACAGAGGAAGACGATGGAGAATAAGTCAATTCTACAGAAGGGAAGTTACAAGGAGAATCATATATGTCTCACAATGAAGAAAAAGACGAGTTCAAACTCTTTGTGCAAAGCATGATGAAAGGTATACAAGTCATATCCCACAATATTTTCCAATACAAAAAAGAGACCAGAGAGTTCTTATCTCAACAACTAGGAAGCAAAAATGGATAGGGGAGCAACAATGGTACCCCACAAGGCGAAAGGAAGATCAATGGTGGTTCTATTTTCTCAAGAATTGGGCCTCACAATAACCCTGATGAATTCAAGATGGAATCTCATCCCAAATCCAGGACTAATATACCCAAGTTTACTGAATAATAAAGGGAGTAACCTGAGGTTCGAAATGAAGGCCTTGCTTCATGGGAGGATAAATATGTTGAGTACCTCGCAGTGAATGAAGAGTGTAGAAGAGCCTTTCCATTCAAATATTTCTGTGATCTTCAGTACAATACCAAATCAAGAGGAGGTTTCCAGATGCCAAATCAGAACTATGAGTTAAGAAATTCTATTGGTAAGATTTCTTTTCCTTACTTTGATGGCTCACAAAAGTGCATTGCTAACTCTTGGATTCAAAAGTTTGATATGTATTTTCAGTTGAATCCAATGGCTGAGGGAGATGCCATCAAGTTGGATACTCTACACTTAGATGGTGAAGCCAATGATTGGTGGTTTCATGGAATGAAAACACTAGGGCATGATCAAGTGACCACTTATGAATAGTTCATAAGAAGATTGGCTAAAACATTCAAAAGAAGAGATCCTGAAATCACCATCAGAGAACTAGCGCATGCGAAGTAGAATGGGACTCCTGAAGCCTACATCTCCAAGTTTCAAAAATTAGCTGTGATGGTCACTACTATCTCAGAAGATAGATTAATCCTATTGTTCATTGAAGGGTTATTAGAACCTTTGAAAGGTCTGGTGAATTCCTATAGACCCTCTACCTTGCAAGATGCATTGAGTAGAACTAGAGATTTGCAAGACTCTATTCCGAGGACCATATTTCCTCCTAGAACTGTTGTTCCTAATCAATTCAAGAATCAAAGGCCACCCATGAAGAGTCCCGCTGGAAATTTCAAGAAGGACAATTAATCACAAGATAGAGATGAATTGAGAATAAGGAAGTTGTGTTTCACTTGTCAGGAACCATGGGTTCTAGGACATAGATATGCTAAGGGAAACGAATGCTACATTGAAGTTTACTCAGAGAGAGAAGCCGAGGAAGAAGAAGAAGATGCCCCAGTGGATGTTGAAGTGGCTTATGAGACTTCAGAAGAAGAACCTACCCATGAGGTGAGCAAGATTGTAGTACTGTTAGGAGTGCCTCTCTTCCATACACTCATATTCAAAGGAGTGGGCCAAGTACAATCAATCATTGTGTTAGTGGATGGAGGAGCGACCCATAACTTTATTGATTCATCTTTGGTCAAAAGAAGGAAGCTACATATTGAAAATTTTGGAGGCTTCACTGTTATCATTCCAGGTAATCATTCTATGGATTGTTCTAGATGGATCCCTAAATTGCAAATTACTGTAGGATATCACACCATTAAATGGTTTTGGGAGTGAAATGGTTGTGTTCCATTGGGAAGCACTCAATAGAATACCAATCCCTGAGATGACTTTCAAAGGTGAATATGGAAACGAGGTAGCATTGAGAGATATCAACACCTACCCCAAAAAAGTGGTGAGTGCACATAGTATGAGATCCCTACTGAGGCATGGAGACATTAAATGGGATGCAAAATTCTTAATCACCACTAAATGTACCTCTTTGTAAGTAGCACAATATCCAAAAGACATTCATAAATTGTTCCAAAAGCATAAGAAGGTATTTTGGGACCTTCCTCATGGTAGGCCACTCGATAGAGGAGTGGAACATAGAATTGAGTTAGAGATAGGAACACCACCTATCAAAGTCCATCCTTACAAGCACCCAAAAATATTCAAGTATGAGATAGAGCGAACCATCAAGGAACTTCTTGAATTGGGATTCATTAGACCAAGCTCAAGTCCCTTTGATTCATCCGTAGTCCTTGTGAAGAAGAAAGATGGGACCATGCGCATGTGCATAGACTACAAAGCTCTCAATAAGAAGACTATCAAGAACATATATCCTATCCCAAGGATTGATGAGCTGATGGATGAACTACATGGATCCAAATACTTCTCAAATATTGACCTTCGCTCTGGTTACCATCAAATCAGTATGTGAGGGGATGACATCGAGAAGACAACTTTCCAGTGTCATCATGGACACTTTCAGTTCCTGGTTATTCCTTTTGGCGTGACTAATGCACCTGCAACTTTTCAATCTTGCATGAACAAAGTGTTTAGCAGGAAGCTTTGAAAGTTTGTTCTTGTTTTCTTTGATGATATTTTAATCTATAGTAGAACTTGGGAGGAACATTTGCACCATTTGGATGTTGTACTAACAACATTGACAGATCATTCTTTTTATGCAAAACTATCCAAGTGTGAGTTTGGCATGACTGATATTTTGTATCTCGGTCATGTGAATGGGAAAGAAGGATTTGAGGTTCACATGGAGAAGATCCAAACCACTTTGTATTGGCCAAGTCCTAAAAATCTCACTGAATTGAGAGGAATTATTGGGATATGCACTTACTACCAGAAGTTTGTCGAAGGTTTTTCAAAGTTGACATCTCCATTGAAAGACCTTACTAACTAAGGAGCCTTCCATTGGTCAGAAGAAGCTGAACAAGAATTCAATAAGATGAAGGAGGTAATGAGTAGTTGTACTATTCTTGCACTTCCATATTTCTCTCAACCTTTTGTCCTTGGATGTGATACTTCAAGGAATGGGATTGGAGCAGACTTGATGTAAAAAAAAATCCCATAGCCTTTGAAAGTAGGAAGTTGTAGCCCCGTGAGAGATTATATTCAGTCTATGATAAGGATATGCTATCCATCATCCATGCACTGGTAAAGTTCAGACAATATCTTGTGGGTGGTAAGTTCATCATGAACACTGATCATTACAGTTTGAGACACTTCTTGACCCAAAAGGAGTTGAATGATCGACAAAAAAATTGGGTAAGCAAGGTTCAAGAATTTGAATTTGAAATTGAATACAAGAAGGGTAACATGAACACTGTAGTTGATTCTCTTTCTAGAAAACCAAACTTTGCATTGATAAATTTTCATGATGATTGGAAAGCACATCTTGGAGTAGAGTATACAAAGAATCAGTTTGCTTGTGATTTATTTGATGGATTAATTCATGATGATACAAGATTCTCAATGTTATCATCTATCATAAGGATAGGATATTTTTGGTTCCATATTCCTCATTAAAGAATAAAATCTTAGAGGTTTCGCATGATGCGCCCCTAGCAGGACATACGGGGTTTGTGAAGACATACAAGAAAGTGAAGGAAAGGTTCTCTTGGAAGGGATTGAAGAAGTAAGTGATAGATTATGTTAGATCATGTGTGGCATGTTAGCAAAACAGAGTAGAACATACTCATCCAGCGGGACTCTTACAACCACTTCCTATTCCTGAGCATAAATGGCAAAGTGTATCGATGGATTTCATCACGGGGCTTCCCAAAATCCAAGGTAAAGACAATATTTTTGTTGTGGTTGATATATTGAATAAATATGCACATTTCTTTTCTGTCACAACTAATATTGCAGCCATCCAAGTGGCCAAACTTTTCATCAAAGAAGTCTTCAAACTTCATGGCATACCCAAGTCCATCAGCAGTTATAGAGATAGTAAGTTCAATAAAATTTTTTGGAAATAATTGTTCAAGTTAGCGGGGACAAGTATGGACATGAGTACAAGCTACCATACACAGACTGATGGCCAAATAGAAAGAGTGAACCAATGGCTGGAAGGATACTTAAGAAATTTTGTTACTAATCAGCAAAAGTCATGGACTACTTGGCTCCATTTGGGAGAGTTTTGTTACAATACTACTTTTCATCTCTTGATTGGAATGTCACCATTCAAGGCCCTATATGGATATGTGTTAACATTTAAATCTGTTGGTGCAGACACCAGCCGATCTCACCACTCCGAATGGTTCGTATGTAGAATAAAGACAAATAAGAATGAAAACCTTATCAAATTACTTGAATACAAAGAGTCAAGTCTATACCTTATTTAGAAAGGTTGTCCTCGTAGCTTGAAGCTTTCGCGGTCTTGCTTGTTGATGAAGAGATTACCTGCAAAAGACTCAAAAGGAAAAAATACAAGAGACTACAAGATAACATGATGCATCTAAGCAATTGACCAATGAGAACTACTATAAATGAAATTACACATCATTTATGGGAAAGGAAGACATTGATGTATTAATTAAAATAGAGGAAAGAATTACAACCAAGGAAGCCTTGGTGTTGAAGATCCTTTCCAATGGAACCTTGCCTCAATTTTCCAAACATGCAAGAATGGAATCCTGGCTCAATTTCTACAGCATTTGGCTACCTTCATTTCAACCCCTCTATCCCATGAAGAGGAGCTTCATTTATAGGCCAAAAGAGATGAGGAGGAGAGGAGAAGATTAGAGAGAAGGAGGAGGTGGGATCCTACTAAGTTGGGAGGCGAGTGATATCCACCCTAAATGGAAGGGATAAGACCCCATGAAGGTTTCTTTCAATATACTTCTCGAAACTTCTCTTTTTCCCTCCGTACATGAACCGACACACCTTGGACACAAGCAACATGTGCCAGTGACGCACTCTGTAGTGGAGAAAGGTGTGTTTATGAGAAAAATATGCTCTTTGCTAGAAGGCAAGGTGCGTTGAGCTCTCTAAACAGTATTTTTACAGGTAAAAACCTCATGACTCATCTTCCAAGGATTTTTGTCAAATACTTCAAGTATTTAGGCATGATGAGTACAAAATTTCCATGTAACAATATGATGCACTCACTTTTTCTGAACTGATATTTATTGATTGTAATACACATAAGGAAAAGTATTGGCTCCAAGAGAGTCAATACATACTTAGAACTCTCAAAGACAACTTGCAAGTAGCAAAAAATAGGCAAAAGGTGCAAGCAGACGAGCATAGAGTGGAGCGAACCTTCCAAGTAGGAGATTTTGTATATTTGAGGTTGCATCCCTATAGACAGTCCTCATTGAAGTCTAAGGGATCTGAGAAGTTGCAGCCAAGGTTTTATGGCCCCTACCAAGTCCTAAGGAAGATCGGGGAAGTGGATTATGATCTAGAATTGCCTCTAGGTAGTAGGTTCACAATGTTTTCCATGTTTCTTTTTTGAAGAAGAAAACAGGGCAGCAAGTTAAGGTTTCAAAAGAATTTCCTCCCCTGGATGATGAAGGAAATTTTGTGCTAGTCCTAAAAAATATTTTGGAAGTCCGAGAGAAGAAGCTAAGGAGTAGAATCATTAAAGAATTCCCGGTGCAATGGGAAGGACTGCCTAGTGAGGATGCTACTTAGGAAGGAGAACACATCTTACAACATCCCAGTTTGAAATTTCTCGAGGACAAGAAATATTGGGAAGGGGGGATTGTCATGTCCCCTCAATGGTGATTACTGGATTAAGTTCCTAACCAAACCAACCCCTTGGGCTGAGGAGACAACTTCATTTACTTGGGGTTAATTTTGAAAGTTCATGCATTTAATTAATTAGGAAGTGTGAATTAATTTTCCTAAAGTTTGTTATGTACTTGACTATAACTATTTTTCATCAAATAAGTATTTTTATTTTGAATAAAAGTGGATAATGCTCCACTATGGAACCTTAGTGGATAAGGTTGACTGAAGAGATGACTTGCAAGAGAAGTTAGGAGAAAGTTTCCAAAGCTAGAAAATCAGGAAAAGGGAAAGAAAGATGGTACAAAGCAAAAAGGCAACAAAAAATTAGGAAAAGCAACATAAAGTAGAAAGCAACACAAAAGCAGACAGTAGGATAAAATCAGAAAATTAGGATAAGGCATAAAGGCAAGAAAAAGAAGTGAACAACAAAGCATGATGGAAAAGCTAAAGTAGAAAAGGAAAAAAGGATGAAAGCAAGATTTCATTATCCATCCATGAGGGTGAATTATCCTAGGAGACTTGCTCCTCAAGTCATATTCCATCTATAAAAGGAGGGCACACCACCATCACATCTTTTGACAGTTGAAGAATTGAACTGAGTGCTATTGTGCATCAGTGACTTGGGATATGTGCCCCTCGTCCAAGCTGGGAGATGTGACCCTGCTTCTGTGAGAGGATGATGGAATTCAGCCATTGTCATTGAGATTATTGCAGGTCCTGAAGTATGCACCATAGGATTACGAACCTGTAACAGAGATTTGATGGCTCATTTTGTAGATCTATGAGTGATTTCTTAGTCTTTCTTGATGAAAGAGCTTGTTCCTGATGTATTTAATTCTTGAGAATCATCTGATGTATGGATAAACTATGGAGGGATGGTATTATTGTAATAATGTACCTTTTATGTGAATTATAAAGTTTTATTGAATATAATTCTGATTCCAAAACCTATTCTTGCACCTAGTCTAGATTTCAATGAAATTGAGCTAGTTTCCATAATTTGTATAATAAATGAATGAGTAGTGGTCCAAATGAAGTGATTTCAGTTTATAATGTTAATTAATATTCCATATGAATCATCCCAATATTAATATCATAAATTTGTGAGCCTCTCTAATTTTTTTGGAAGTCCCAAATTTGGCCTAGTTGTGAAATCCTCAAAGGCAATTTTCCTTGTATGTTTGTGAGACTTCCTCAGAACCTTCCCAAAATTTCTGGAGAAAACCTAGGCTGTCCATTGACTGATATTTTATGTTATTTATCCTCCCTAAGTCATAATATTTCACCTTTGGTTCTCAACCCATGCTTAGTTGATGTTTCAGTTTGCATATGCTGGGGTGCCCAGGAGCATTGGAGTATACTTCAGCCTGGATGATGTTTGAAAAATTAATGGTACAAGTACATTGTGAAAAGGTTCTATTAGCTGGAATAATCCTCATCCTCTTTAGATTTCTTTAATTTTTCCTACCTACAGTCAAACTAGTCACCAGAGTCCATTGTTTTTCATTGAATCTTGTAGGAGAGTGAGTTAGTGTATCACTAATCCTGGTTGGTACACTACATATATTCAGATTGGAATTTCTATTTGTGGTAAGAAAGTACAATGAAGTTCGAGTATGGGAAGGTATGAATGATTATGATCAGATGGAACCACCACGATAACAAATTTGGTGGAAAATCTATGCATATAATTATCTTCCCACTTGTTGTTGTAGCACAACTCTGCATAAGGTCAAGCCTCAAATATAGAATATTACATTTTCAATATTGAGGCGTTTCTATCCACCTTAAGATCAATGCTAGGGAATGGTGGAATGAAGGAATTCCTCTATTGTGGGAAATTCTCCCACTTTGGGTGAAAACTATTGAGGTTGTTAACTAGGCCTAGTATTTAGAAACAAAAAGAAAATGTGATAACCCCAAAGTAGATCCTGCCTTTGTTAGTGCAATAGAACAAAACAAAAACAAAATATTACTAAAAATGATAAAAGGAAACAAGAGGGTGCAAACCACAACAAAGAACCAATGCATGAACCACTTTAGATTGCCCAATGGTCAAGCAAATACATGTAGTGTCACTTAGGAGGTGAAGGATTCAAAAGGAATCCAACAATATCCCGTAGGGAGGCCTATTTTTTTCAAACTAGATGCTAGATACCTAAAAGAACCAATTGAGAGAAGCACTTGCCCCTTCAAGGAAGGAGGCAAAGGAGCTTGGAGATTGCCAAACTATTAAAGAGATGGGCTAGGAGGAAGATCCAATACAATTTTTGTAGCATAACCTTGCGCTTGGTTTCTCCTCTATGATGCATGCCCATGGATTCATTTTATAGGCCGAGAGGTGGCCAAGAAACAAATAGATCCAAGTGTGAACCCATTAAATCCATGTTTTGGCTCCAATGTACACAAAGTGGGGACATTCAATGAACCCAAGTACATATGGAGACTAAATTCGAATTATTGGTGGTGATGGGGATTTGATGAGCATTCAATGCGCCGTAGGTGGTTGTGGTCCTGTTGTTTTGAAATTCACATGGAAATCGAAGGGAAATCCATGCAGGAGTCATGCAAGTGAAAAACTGATAATATGCGCAATATCACACCTAATCAGAGACAATGACGCATGGTCTTGTCCTTTGACTGATCTTTGGCATTTCTCGACTCATATTGCTTTTTAGATATGATGAGGATGTATTCAGTGGGATGCATGCTATATGTTGATGACACCTTACTGTGTGAATTGCAAAAATGTCACATGTGTGGGAGATTTAAGTGATAACATATGCCTCTTGATGTATGAGGTCCAGAGGGTACTATAGGGTCAACAATGCATCATCGTTTCTTTTGTGCTCTCTGGTGTTCTTGATAGATGTGAATCATGTGTGGATGAATAGGGTACTCTCATGGGGGAAGGTTGCTAGTGAAGCTATAACAAAGAATAATTTTTATACAAATGAGGAGGGCATACCCCTGCTCATGAAAATCTGCCAAAGTGGCTACAAAAAGAGGAGAGCGAGGGGCCACTCAATATACTACTGGCACATGGATGTAGGTGGCTTCAATCCATGAAATAGTAATTGAACCAGGAAATGTTGTTACAGGTGTTGAAGAAGCGGTACTATTGATAACCATGATAATCCCACGGGGGTGGGGGACCAAAATACAAGTAAGGGTGTTGGATGTTGCACCTCACTGGACTAATGCTACCATGATTAATACATGTGAACACTACTACCTTCGGATCAAATGACTCTCGCTGATGAGATAGATGTGTTGATGTCGAGCATAGAAGAGACTAATAAGTTAGGAAGGAATGAGGGATCTCCCTAGTTAGTTCAAGGCGATCCCTTATAGTGATTGAAAGGGACCTCAAGTTACAACTGCAACTCTCAGAATATAGTGAGTTGATGTCGATGAGAGATGAAGTACATGATATGACGAGGGTCTTATCCCGATAACCAAGATAATTTTGTAACCAATTGTTGGACTGACAGACTTGACACAAGACTGGATGGTAAGCACGAGGCTCTTGACTTCCTTGATCGATGTCAAATCGAGGAGTAATGGATGAAAACATTCTTCAAATAAAGGTACATAGTGTAACGGAGGGAGACAGATTATTGATCAAGGGCCTTATGGGGGGACACGATACTTAGGGTGAAAGTAACTAACAAAACTCATAATGTTAGGGGATGGGAAGACTCAATAACATCGATCAAAGGAAAACACCGGTTTCTACCAAAAGAATAATAATGTTCCTGTTGGTAAAATTATGTGTTAATTAATTTCCAATATTTAAATTGTTAACCTGGGGCTCCTAAACACAATTCAATAAAGAAAATGAACTATGAACTACGAACGTAAATTTTCTATTCCTATTTCGATGTGGAAAGTGTGCTAATCAATAAATTTTAATTTGAGAACTAATTATGAAAACTAATACTAATTTCGAATTGCAAATTTCAAATTAATCGTAAATTGCGAATTAAATCAAATGACAATTTATAAAATTCATTCTAATTTATAAGTCTCCTATTTTAATCAAATTAAATAAAGCACATAATTTATCATCTAATCAAGTAAACATTGCAAATGAGATACCTATTTTACCAATCATAACATCTAAATTATTCTCTAACCTACTTAATAATGAATATAAAGCACCTACTTAATGGACAGATAAATCAAATAAGGAACCTAATTAATTCCATATTTAATTAAAGTATAAAATTCAAAGCAATCTATCTATGAAAACTTCAAAACACAAGGAACCTATTCTATTTGAAACTACACCACAAAACTATGAACTGCCAAAATAGAAACTATGAAAAAAAAATGGATTTTAAAATAAAACTTAAATTACAAATTGTAAAACAAAACCATTAAATTAATTATAAACTACAAACTAAACATTTTAAATCAAACTCCTATTATTTAGAAATTAACACTAAATAATAAAACTTTCATTAAACTAAAATCTAAAGTGGACTGAAATAAACAATAATAAAAGCTCCGTGCTCAATGTAGAAATATACTTTATCATTAATTCATCCACTCTTCATCGCAGAGTATAAATTATTTCAATTCAGGGTGTAAAACGCTTCAATGCAAGGTAAATTAAATTTCTTCAAAACTCAAAGCAAGGTATAATAGATTTATGTATTGTATATTTATTTATTTATAAAATTGGCACGATCTCATGCATACAACCACCTGCATAGCCTAATGAGATTAATACATACGAGGAGTAAAGAAATTACAATGAATAACACTCTGTAAATAATGAGGGATTCAATCGACATAAAAAGAGCACTTCTGAAATAATTTTATGTCGTTCAGACCTGCATTCAGACAATTAATTCGAAATGATATAAAAACTGAATTGCAAATAAAAGTAGGCAACGGTTTGATTCAGAACGTTTATCAAAATAGACCGAGCTCATTAAAATAGATCTACACTATTGAACAGAAGGAGATCTAAATTAAATATTATGAAATCTAAAACCTGCAATAAACAATTAATTCAAACTATGTAAAATCTGAAAACGAAATTGTAAGTGAATTAATTCAAATGATATAAAGCCTAAAAACGAAATTGCAAAGTAAGGAAGAAAAGAAATACGATCCACAGGATGGCCAGCCCGAGGATTAACACAACACAACTACATAAAAATTATGTACACGATCTGGCTTCCAGAAACCAATTCTCCATTGAAAGAGAAAACTGAATTACAGAGTTGTTCAGAGTTTTTGCCCAAATTCGCCTCTTCGTACAATTACCAGCTACTGTGTTTATATAGTTTTTATATAGGGAATGAATCCAAGGATTCAGTTTCCAGAAAGTTAATACAATATTCTAAAAATGAAAATCGTTCAACTCTTTGACTCAATTCCTGGAAATTGTTGAGCCTGTTATGAATGAATTTCCCAGAATATGATCCGATGACAGAATTGCTGGATTGCTTGTTGGTTGGATTCTATTCCATTACCTCCGCGTGATCTCCATGTTAACTGTTTTATTGAATAGATTGTTTGTGTGTTAAATTATCAGTTATATCATCTGCGTATAAGTGGATCCATGATGCATAGATCCGTGATTCCTCTTCACGTGAACATGCATACAGTGAACAAAAGCATGAGTTAGTTACAGATGGAAAATAATCAAACCAAAATTATTAAAACATGGATTTTTTTAGAAAAAAAAACATTTGTTTTATGGTTTGACTTTATGTTTTAATAAAGTTTAAAATATGTTTTATATTTTATTTGTTTTATGTTATGACTTGTTTCATTTCTTTTTAATTAGTTTAACCTTTTATGATAGTTATAATAATTATTTAAAGTTAAACTAATTTTTATTAAAAGGATTAGTATATTAATTAAATAATAATAATAACCTTTTAATATGTTATTAATTAATGGTTTTACATATTTGTTTAACTTTTTATGATAGTTATAATAATTATTTAAAGTTAAATTAATTTTATTAAAAGGATTAGTATATTAATTAAATAATAATAACCTTTTTAATATCTTATTAATTAATGGTTTTACATATTTGTTTAAATTTGAAACAATGTCAAAGACATATTATTAAATCGAGGTTTTAATTTGTATATGAAGATATCATGGAACCAACAAGAATCGTAGGAAAAATGTAAATCAAGCTAGTGAACTAATAAGAAACATGCTATCAAACCCAGTGTGGAAATCAGAATCAGATGAAAGGTCGGATGAAGAGTCGGATGAAGGGTCGGATGGAGTACCGAAATACTTATCATTTGTACAATATTGCATTTAATACATAAAAAATAATCAATTAGGCTTCTTTTACGTTTAATGGTTTAAATTGATAAAATAAAGTAAAGAATAGCTTCATTAAACATAGATGTACTAAATTATGGGTGCATGAGCTAGGAAAGTAACAAAAATGAAGTCATGAAAATGGACAATTTTCCGAGCCCAATAGTTCCCATGGTTTGGAATGGATTGGGGAATAGTTTGTACATAAAGAATAATTGTGGGGTCCCCAAAGTTCTTGGTGTGTTGGGGGACCAATTTGATGATGGGGGGGTTCCCGCAGTTTTAGGTGAATCAAGGAATCAATTTGATGATGGGAGAATTTCCCTTGGTTTTGAGTGAGTCGGGGAACCTTTTTACATAATTAGATGAGGGTTATTTTGCAAATGTGAAGACAGGTTCCCCATGAATCAATGCGGTGTAGAGTGTTCCTGTGGGAATAACGTGATAGAATTAGTTGCATCGAAGGGTGGGGGGGCCTTTGGTGTCTTGGCGGGGATGGTGGTATGAATAAGATTGCAGAAGGGAGAGTGCTCATAGAGGTATGATTGACACAATCTATATTTTTTGGGTGGTGGCCAGGCTTGAGAGGTGGCCATTGAGGACGTGTTCAACTTCCTCATGGGTCAAGCAACATCGTAGGATGGTGTCGACCCCTCAACGGTGTAAGACATCTTTGAGGATAAGGTATCATGGGGCTTGATGACGAATGCATCGACGATCATCCCGAGAAAGCTACGGGGGAAATTTTTGAGTGCAGAGTTATGTTAGGATATCGCCATACCAAGGGTCGTCTCTGGCTATGAGGAAGAGGTGTTCATCATGTAATTGGTCCTGCATAGGTTCTACCGAGGTAGCGGCAGGGAGGTCTCTGATAAGCTCAACGAGGGCCAAGTCCTTCTTTCTTTTAGGGATTACAAATGCAAGGTTGAATAATTGGAGGATAACAATCCAACGCGCAAAATTACTATTGATAAGCCAACGACTAAGTATGTATTGCATGGGGTTTGAGTTGGCGACCACTGTTGTTTTGCGAAGCAGGATGTAGTGGCGTAGTTTTTGTACTAAGAGGTTGACTGCTAATGCAAGCTTCGCATCATGAGTGTAGTTGAGGGTTGGTCCTGCCAATGTTTTACTAATGTAGTAAATGAAATGTTCATTGTGACCATCAGTTTGTTGGACCAGAACACTTTCCACATCGGAAGCTAACACTGAGATATAGAGGATAAAATCTTTGTTAAAGTTCGACGGAGAGATGAGGGGTGCTAAAGCTAATGCATGCTTTAGTGCATTAAAGGAGTTTTGGGCATGGTCATCCCATTTGAAAGGGATGTCTTTCCTTAGTATAAGTAGAAAACTGTATGCCTGGGTGGTGTAATCCAAGATGAAACGCCGGCGGAAATTCGCCTTTCCTTAAATGCTTTGCAACTGGTGTTGTGTTCTCCGGGGCGGTAAATCAAGGATGGCTTGGAATTTCGATGGGTCAATTGTGATGCCTTCCTTGGATATGATGAATCCTAACAACTAAACAATGGTGACACAAAACCCACACTTAAGGGGGTTCAAACGTATGTCATATTTGCGATAATGCATGAATATGGTGTGTAGATTACAAAGGTGATCAAATTGTTTTTTAGACTTGGTAGTTAGGCCATATAATAAGGTGAAGATGATATAAGACAAGTGATTGAAAACGTACACCATAGCCCTTTGGAAGGTGGCGCCAACATTCTTCATCCCGAACGACATAACCTTGTAAGTGAAAGTGCCCCAAGGTGTGGTAAAGGTAGTTTTATACTGATTCTGAGGGTGGATTCATACTTGGTTATAACTAGAGAACCCATCCATAATGGAAAAGATTTCAGTACCAGCACATGAATGAATGATCTGGTTGATGAAGGGGGTTGGGTAATTTTCCTTGGGGCAAGCTAAGTTGAGATCTCAGAACTCTGTGCAGATTCAAATGGTACCTTGCTTTTTGTTGACAGAGACAAGGTTGGAGACCCAGGATGTATGAGCAATGGGGAATATGAATCCCACTTGTAGGATTTTTTCGATCTCAGCTTTGATAGTAGGGACCTTAGAGGGGTAAACAAGTCGTTGTTATTGTCGGAACAGGGTGGCATTGGGCCAAGTGCCAATGTGGTGTTTGACGATTGAAGCGTCTAGGCCTGACATTTCTTCATATGAGCATGCGAAGACATCGCAAAATTCCTTGAAGAGGGCGGTAAAGTCAATAATTTCTTGTTAAATATACAACATCAGGAGACATTCTCCAAACCAATCTTGTGTAGCCAAGATCGATCCTCCCGTATAGAGGTGAGCACTTTGATTTCCTTCCGTGTATAGGTTTTTCCTCTTGTATAGATGTAATTGATCAAATTAATGATGTTGTAAAGTCTTGTTGGACAAGGCACTGGACTTGTGTGTCAAGTCATGATTCTCATGGTGAACCTTTTGTATAAAGGTATCCATGGGATGGACCTCCCATATAGAGGTGGACCTTCCGTATAAAGGTAATGCTTTACTTGTTAAAATCATTTAATGTTGTATGATGTATTATTAACCATGATCCCTAGTTGCTGTTAAGTCTCCTTTAGAGATTGATCACCTCTAAAGTGAATTACTTTACCATATGATCATTTGGTCTGGAATAATATAATATGATCACAGCATCCGATAATTTTTCTTAGTATAATGTAATGTGATGGATAATTAAAGTCAGCACATATTAACCATGCAATAAGAGATAAAGAAATAAAAGATAAGGAATAGAGATCTAGAGAATTTGAAATTTCCCATGCAGACACTTTAACTAATTAAAGAGAACTCGAATTGTTAAAGCTTCAATTAAGTATCAATGTATGCCTCAATTAATGCTTTAGCTAAAGCATCAGTTAAATATATACGTCAGTTAACTAAAGAACTCACAGTGGTCACTTTAAGTAAATCAATCGGCATGATTTCAGTTAACTAAGTATTAAATAAGAAGGAGTAGTTAATTAAAGTGTTTTCACTTTAGTTAAAAACTAAAAGACAACACTTCAGTAAATCAAGGAGAACTTGAATTGATCACTACAATGATGTTATGAAGAATCGGTTAAAGATAGTTAACTAAATGACAACAAAGAAGATATACTTAACTAAGTGAGGACACTTAAGCTAGCCACTGAAATAAGTGGGAAAGATTTCAGTTAAGAGGCCAGTTCATCCTTAAGTGATAACTCAATGAGATAAAGCACTGCATGAGAAGAGGGGCGCACCTCTGCATGCAATATTGATAAATCCATTTTGAGGGAGAGTTCATCTCGAAGTTAGAAGATAAAAATAGAAGAGAAGAATGTATAAATATGTTATACGGGATTGATGAATCCAATGTGAAGCAAATTCTCTCCTCCTTTGAAGGCAAGGTGATTCTCTTTGTTTGTAAGATATTATTATTGAAGGCAAGGAGTTTCTCCAATTGATCTCTCTTCTCTATTGCTTATGTATATTCACCAAGAGTGTTTGGTGATCTCTTATCTTCCGAACGCAATCTACTATGTTGTAAAAGAAATCATTCTATGCTATCCATTATATTATACTGAGAAGAATTGTTGGAGTTTTTATTCTCATATTTTTTTAGGATTTCCCCAGGGTATATCTTGTGTTATGGATATATGAATTTCATGTGATTGAATTGTCTCATTGCTTCAAGTTTATGCATCCAAAAGAATTAAAGATCAAATCTCAACCAAATATTAACATGGTATCGAAGCTCGGGGCATGAAAGAGCTCAATTTTGCATGCCATCTAGAGCCTACGTTGATCCTGAGAAGTTGAGCACAATATTTGAATACTATGGCATCAATATTTGTACTACCGGAAGAGCATCTTGAGGGCACCTTAAACTTAAACACTTGGAAGGATGGGACTCTCAACATCTTAGAGGAACATTACTTGGATGGCTACGTATCCACTGTGGTGGAGAAGCCTACATATAATGCATGGTGCATAAACTTCAAGAAGAATCAAGCTAAGGCCAAATAGATCATCTATGATGCAATAAAAGATAACTTGATGCCTGTGATCACACCGTTGAAGACAACGAAAGAATGTTATGATGCATTTATTAATCTATATAAGGAATATGCTCCTTAGCGTCTTCTCTCAGACCTCCAAAATATTCTCAGGTATCAACACCAAATGTTATTCATCATCAAGGGGTGGAAAATCTTGTGAAACCTTGAATTGCTGCCCTATTTCCTTATTCAAACAGGACACATGGCAAACATTGTGAATCCGGCTGCCCAGAGGAAACTCTAGCTCATAAGCCACTTCCCCGATATTTCTAAAAACTTGGTAGGGACAATAGAACCTTGGATGCAACTTATCAACCCCCTTAGTGTTCAATGATGATTTTCTATAGGGATTCAACCTCAAATATACCAAATCTCCTACTTGAAAATTTCGCTCAACTCTATGCTTGTCTACATGCACTTTTTTCCTGTTATGTTCTATCCGCAAGTTGTCCTTGAGAATTTTGAGTATGTATTGAATCTCTTGGAGCCAATCCTTTTCCTTCTGTGTCTTACAGTCACCAATTATCAGATTAGAAAAAGTGAGTGCATCATATCCATATAGATGTTTGAAGGGAGACATACCAATCGAGAGGTGAAAAGTAGTATTGTAACAAAACTCTCCCAAATGGAGCCAATTAGTCCATGAATTTTGCTGGCCTGTGACATAGTTTCTCAAGTACCCTTACAGCCATTGGTTCACTCTTTTTGTTTGGCCATCATTCTGTGGATGGTAGCTGGTGCTCATGTCCAAACTTGTCCCCACTAAATTGAACAAATCTTGCCAAAAATTGCTAGTAAACTTGTTATCTCTGTCAGTGCTGATGGACTTGGGTATGCCATGAAGTTTGAAGAATTATTTGATGAAATGTTCAACCACTTGTATGGATGAAATATTAGTTGTGACAACAAATAAATGTGCATATTTAGTCAATCTATCAACCACAACAAAAATATTGTCTTTACCTTGTCTTTTTGGAAGCCCGGTGATGAAATCCATCGATACACTTTCCCATTTCTGTTCAGGAATAGGAAGTGGTTGTAAGAACCCTGCTGGATGAGTATACTCTACTTTATTTTGCTGAAATTATACACATGACCTAACATAATCCATCACCTCCTTCTTCATCCCCTTCCATGTGAACCTTTCCTTCACTTTCCTGTAAGTCTTCACAAACCCCAGATGACCTGCTAGAGGCACATCATGGGAAAACTCAAGGATATTCTTCTTTAGTATGGATTCTGGAACCAAAGAGATCCTATCCTTATAATATATAATATCATTGAGAATCTTGTAAGAATGATCATGAATTAATCCATCAAACAATTCACAATCAAACTGGTTCTTTGTGTACTCTACCCCAATCTGTACTTTCCAATCATCATGAAATTTGAGCAATGCAAGTGTTGGTTTTCTAGAAAGTGCATAAGCTAAAATGTTCATCTTACCCTTCTTATATTCAATATCAAATTCAAATGCTTGGACCTTTCTTACCCACTTTTGTTTCCTATCATTCAGATCCTTTTGGGTTAAGAAGTGCCTCAAACTGTTGTGATCGGTCTTGATAATGAACTTACCCTCTACAAAACACTGTCTAAACTTGACTAGCGCATGCATGATGTCTAGCATCTCTTTGTCATAGACTGAATATAATCTTTCATGGGGCTGCAAATTTCTTCTCTAAAATTCCAAGGGGTGCTTATTTTGCATCAAGACTGCTCCAATTCCATTCCTGAAGCATCACACTCAAGAACAAAAGGTTGATAAAAATCCGGAAGTGCAAGAACAAGACAAATGCTCATTACCTTCTTCATTCTATTCAACACTTTCTTAGATTATTCTGAACACTGGAAATCTCCTTCCTTAGTGAGGTATTTCAAAAGAGATGTCAACTTGGAAAAGCCTTTGACAAAATTCTGGTAGTGGGTACATAGCCCAATAAAATCTCTCAGTTCAATGAGATTTTTAAGACTTAGACAATCTAGAATAGCTTGGATATTTTCCATGTGAACTTTAACACCATCTTTCCCAATCACACGACCAAGATACAAAATATCCGTCATTCCAAACTCACACTTGGTTAGCTTTGCATAAAAATATTGATCTGCCAATATTGTTAGTACAATATCCAAATGATGCAAATGCTCTTCCCAAGTTCTACTATAGATCAAAAAATCATCAAAGAAAACAAGTACAAACTTACGGATTTGCATGCTAAACACTCTGTTCATGCAAGATTGAAAAGTTGCAGGTGTTTTGGTTACGCCAAAAGGCATAACCAGAAACTCAAAGTTCCCATGGTGACACTATAAGGATGTCTTCTTCCCTCATGCTAATTTGATGGTAACCAGATCGAAGGTCAATCTTTGAAAAGTACTTGGTACAATGGATATCATCCATAAGCTCATCAATCCTTGGAATATGATATCTGTTCTTGATAGTCTTCTTGTTGAGAGCTTTGTAGTCTATGCACATCCTCATGGTCCCATCTTTCTTCTTCACAAGGATAACCAATGATGAAAAATGACTTGAACTTGGTCTAATGAACCCCAAGTCAAGCAGTTCCTTGATGATGCAAAATGACTTGAACTCGGTCTAATGAATTCCAAGTCAAGTAGTTCCTTGATGGTTCGCTCTATCTCATCCTTGAATCTTTTTGGGTGCTTGTAGGGATGTACTTTGATAGGTGAGGTGCCTATCTCCAGCTCAATTCTATGCTCCACTCCTCTCTCAGGTGGCCTACCATGAGGAAGGTCCCCAAACAACTTCTTATGCTTTTGGAGAAACTTCTGAATGTATTCTGGATATTGGGCTACCTCCAATGAGGTACCCTTTGTGGTGATTAGGAATTCTGCATCCCATTCAATGTCTCCATGCCTTAGTATGGATCTCATACTGTGTGCACTTACTACTTGTTTTGGGTAGGTGTTGATCCCTCTCAACACTACCTCATTTCCATCTTCTCCTTTGAAGATAATCTCAGGAACTTGGTAGTCTATTGAATGCTTCCCAATGGAATACAACCATTGTACTCCCAAAACCATGTTAGTATCAACGACATCCACAACATAGAAGTTATCTTTAATAGTATGTTCTCCTATAGAAATCTACAATTTAGGAATCCATCTACAACAATTCATAGAATTATTACCTGGAATGATCACAATGAAGCCTCCAAACTTTTTAGTATGTAGCTTCCTTCTTTCAACTAGAGTTGAATCAATGAAATTATTTGTTGTTCCTCCATCCACTAACACAGTGATTGATTGACCTTGAACCACTCCTTTGAATATGACTGTATGGAAGCAAGGCACCCCTGAGAGTACTGCAATCTTGCTCACCTCGGGGGTAGGTTCTTCTTCTGTAGTCTCATAGGCCACTTCTGCATCTATCGGGGCCTCTCCTTTTTCTTCCTCAGCTTTAGTCTCTGAGAAAACTTCAATGTAGTGTGTTTTTCCTTTATCACATCTATGTCCTGGAACCCATGGCTCTTGACAGGTGAAGCACAACTTCCTTCTTCTTAAATCATCTCAGTCATTTGAATAGTTATCCTTTCTAAAATTTCCAGAAGGAATATTCATGGGTGGTATTTGATTCTTTAACTGAGTAGGACCAACAGGGCTAGGAGGAAATCTGGTCCTCATAATAGAGTCTTGCAAGTCTTTGGTTCGACTTAGTGCATCTTTCAAGGTAGAGGGTCTATAAGCCTTCAACAAACATTTCAAAGGTTCTGATAAACCTTCAATGAACAACATGATCAATCTAGCTTCTGAAATATTAGAGACCATCACAACTAGTTTTTGAAACTCAGATATGTAGGCTTCAGGAGTTCCAGTTTGCTTCACATGTGATAGTTCTCTGAAGGTGATCTCAGGATCTCTTCTTTCGAATCTTTCATCCAACCTTCTTGTGAAATATTCATAAGTGGTCACTTGATCATGACCAAGAGTTTTTAGGCCATGAAACCACCAACCATTTGCTTCTATATCTAAGTGTAGAGTAGCCATCTTGATGGTATCTCTTTCAGCCATAGGATTCAATTTAAAATATGTATCAAGCTTTTGAATCCAAGAGTTAGCAGTACATTTATGTGAACCATCAAAATAAGGTAAATAAATATTACCAATAGAATTTCTTAGGTCATAGTTCTGATTTTGCATCCAGAAGACTCCTCTTGGATTGGTCTTGTACTGTAGATCACATAAGTCTTTGAATGGTGAAACACTTCTGCACTCTTCATTCAATGTAAGGTACTCAACATATTTATCCTCCCATGAAGAAAGACCTCCATTTCGAACCTCAAGTTCCTCTCTTTGATCTTCAGTAAACTTGGGCATAGTAGGCCTGGAGTGAGCTTGAGATTCCATCTTGAATTAATCAAGGCGATTGTGAGGCTCAGTATTTGAGAAAATATGGCCACTACCCATACTCCTTTCGCCATGTGGGGTACCATTGCTGCTCCCCTCTGTATTCTTGCTTCGTAGCTGCTTAGGTAAGAACTCTCTGGTCTCTTTTCCGGACTGAACAATATTGTGGGAGATGTCTTTCAATCCTTTCATCATGCCTTGAACAAATATTTTGAACTCCTCTTTGTCTTCATTGTGAGACATGTCTGAATCTCCTTGTAGTTTCCCTTTAGTAGAATTTATCTCTTCTCCCTCTTCTCCTTCTGACAAATGATCCTTCTTCTTGGAATCTAAATATCTTCTTGTAATCATAGAAATAATTCAAGAGCAGGTTCAGAGGACCATGCTATGATACCAATGCAATGTACCAAATAGGATTAGTGATTCAAAAATTTACTTCTTCAGAGAATCATTTAAAATCAATGTTTCAGATGTGAAGAACCTCCAACAATTAATTAATGAAAATGCACGATATATCAGAAATAACAGAACACATAATAGATTTATTGAGCGCGGGCCACTTCGAGGGGGAAACCTCCTTTGATAAATATCAATACAAATAACTTCTTCGTGTCCTCATTGGCATCAACACGTACTTATAACCTAAGTCTATGTGCCAATACTATGGATCAATACCATGGAACATATAATACTATGGGATGACTTACAAAGCATATGCATCCAATACTATGGATCGATACCATGGAACAAATAATGCTATGGGATAATAAAAACTAAGGATCAATACCATGGAACATATAATACTACGAGACGACTTACAAATCATATGCGTCCAACAATAATATACTAAAAAGTAAAGAGAAGGGTTGACACACGATTGACACAGGTTCCTAACATCCCCTCCCCCTTAGAAAAAGCTTTGTACTCAAAGCTTTAGATGTGGAAATTGATGTTGAATATGAAGGAGTGATTCCCATGTAGCATCCTCTGGTTGAATTCCGTGCCACTGAATTAATACCCCTGTGATAGATTGAGAGCGAATCCGGAGAGTGCACGTATTGAGGATGGCCTCCGGCTCCAAAAGGATGGATCCTTCATTATCCAGTTCTAGTAAAATAGTTTGTCCTCTGATGTTGGTGCCAAGAACTTTCGTTAGATAAGAGCCATGAAATACTAGATGAATGCAAGAAGAAGGAGGAAGTTCCAATTTATAAGCAATAGACCCAATATTCTGAAGAACCTTATAGGGCCCATAGAATTTTGGAGCGAGCTTATGACACCCTTTGAGTTTCATGGAGGATTGCTTGGAAGGCTATAGGCGAAAAAAAACCATATCACCTGCTTGAAAAGTGCACTTAGAACGATGTTGATCGGTTTGTTGTTGCATTCGAATTCTTGCCATGTGAATATTGTCTTGCAAAATGCAAAGAATCTGATCGCGGTTTCGAAGAACCGAGTCAATTTCCTGAATTGGTGAACTGCTGAGGGTGTATGGAAGAAGAACTGGTAGTTCCTGACCATATATTGCTTCATATGGAGTCATTTTAGATGCAGTATTGTACCACCGGAGCCCTTCAATGAAATCCAGAGAAATATCTATCCAAATCCGTGTAAGGATGGGCAAGGGTTTGAGCAATCCCATAAGGAGTGTCGTTTCACCCTTGTTGACCTGGAAAGTATCACATTCAACCACCATCTGTTGAATTGTCCTTTTCATTCCTTTCCAAAAGACATTACACTGTTCCCGCTCATACATTTTGAGGAACCCATAGTGCCTTGTCGATGGAGAAGTATGGAGTTCATAGAATACATAGCCCTATTAAACAGATTGCAACCAATTTGGAACATGCATAGAAATAACTGAAAGAGAAACTTGGTCATCGAATGTGCGAGAAAGAGCATCCGCCACCAGATTGTTCTTACCCTTCTTGTAAGTGATCTCATAGGAATAACCCATGAGTTTGCTAACCCATTTCAGTTGTGCTGGGGAGGATACCTGTTGTTCCAGGAAATTTTTCAGACTTTGGTGATTAGTCTTGATGCAGAAATAATTCCCTAATAGGTATGGATGCCACTTCTGTACTACATGCAAAATAGACATCATTTCCTTCTTAGATGTAGAGGCGGATAAATTCTTACCGGAAAGGTCTCTTGAAGGTGGAAATCCCATTGGTTCAGCAAAGACACCTGCATATCTATCCAAAATGTGTTGTAGATCCAAGGGAGTCGTGGAGACCATTGATGGATTCATCTGAATGGAATGGAGTTGAACGATGACACCATGTGAATTCTTCTTAAGGATATTTTCCAGGAGATGTGAACTAATGATGCAGAGAGACCTTGGTTGTAAGATTGTAAATGTGTATTTTTTCCCATTGACTGAAAACTGCATCCAAAGTTCAGCAAAATCCCATAAGATGGGGCCAAGTGTGCGTAACCATTGAGTGCCCAAAACCACATCACATCCGCCTAAGGACAAGGAAAACATGTTAGAGCACAGGTTATAATCTTCCATAGAGTTACGCACATTGTGACACTTCCCCTTGCAAGGTAAGATGCCCCCATTGGACATCATGACTTCAAATTTGGAGCAAGGATGGACAAAACAATCAACCTGTTTGGTGATCCGAGGCTCAATGAAGTTATGAGTGCTACCAGAATCAATGAGTATTGTAAGAGGGAGCTTCTTGAAGTAACCCCTCACCCGCATTGTTTGTGGGGTGGTGACCCCGGCTAAAGCATGGAGAGATATATCTAGGTGGTCGTCCAGAGACGGGCCGTCAATAGGCGGCTGCTGAGTGTCGACCTGATCATCTATTGTATATGGAGATTCTTCACCAAGTTCAAAGGCAGCTGGCGAATCCACATCCAAGAGATAAAGCTATTTCTCAACACATCTATGTCCCCGAGTGAATTTCTCATCATAATTATAACAAAGCCCTTTTTCTCTACATTCATGCATCTATGCTTCAAAGAAATGCTTGATAGGAGTTGGTCGAGGAGCTGGCGTGATGGGAGGTCGTTGGGAAACCATATTTGTGAATGGAACACAAGTGGATTTGGAGCGTTGTTGGGATGTGATCTTGTCCTCCACCAACTTAGCCAACCCTAGGACTTCCATCATTGTGTTGGGACATAACATTTTAACCTCTGAGCGGATTTCATCCTTGAGACCACTGATAAAACAACTTTTGTAGAATTCATCAGACAATCGTTCTGTGTGATTGGCCAGTTTCTCAAATTCTGTCTAATACTCTCTCACGGTGCCAATTTGGAGAAGTTTAGTGAAGTCATCAAAAGAAGTAGGACCAAATCATTGCAAGAGGAGTGGGAAAAAATATGTCCATTTTGGCTCATCATGAGCCTTGATGTACCAATGGTACCAATTGAGGGCTTCCTGTTCCAAATGAAAGAATGCAAGTGGAACTTTGTGGACATCGAAAGTATTATGTAGACTGAAATATTGTTCTTCCCAGTATATCCATCCAGTCGGATCATTACCATTGAAACGAGGAAAATCAAGCTTCGACCCACAAAAATTGCTTGAAGAAGAAAACCCAATGTTGTCAGAAGATTATGGATGTCGTTTATTGTTCATGGATGAATGCTGAAGATGGAGGCTGAGAAAATTTCATCCAGATCTTGGAGTTTGGGTTTGAGGGCTGCAAGTTCTTCCTCCATGATTTGTGCTCCTGTGCGGGTGGCAACCATAACCAAGAGTTTTTTTTTGTGTGAATGGGTATACAAACAAATAAAAAAGCTTCTTTAGTAAAGGGAAATTTGGATTTGAGAAAAAACTCTGATGGCTAATTGGGGTTTGACTAGGTTTTGGACACTTTCTAATGGATAGGGAAGAAGAAAATGAGGATTTTAGAAGCGGGGTGAAAGAATGAGAAAATTTGTCAAAGAGGGACAAAGAAGAATAAATAGGAAATGAAAATTGTGGCAAAATTTGCAGGCGATTGGGTTAAAATCGAAGAAGTTATGGAAAACCCTAAAAATACACAAATGTGGGATTTTTGGCTTCGGGAAGTGGAATTTGGGATAGGGTCCTCAGGAATGAAATATGCAGAATGGTATTTCAGGGGTGTCAATGAAGTTTCAAGGGAAACAGAGTTAAAACAAAGAAGATACGGCAAAAAAAAAATAATCTACAATAACGCAGAAGTGATCGACAATAGTTCTGGACAGATGTAATCTGCGATTTATCAGCTAACAATAGATATGGACCCCCGGTATGTGCGACTTCCTAAAGTTTCAGGGAATTCACTCAGTCAACAATGCTATATAATGACTTGCGTATTGTTGCAGTACCCCTCACTCCATGGCTCAGGTAAAACTGATAACCGCTTTGCCACAAACGACATCTCTTGGTTTACCTCATGGGTGGGAACTAGTCAATCAGGTAGGGGTTGTTTCCCTTTTCATTGGAAGGTCCTCTCAATGGGACAACTACTTTGGGGTTCCTGTGGTACTCCTCACAATGAGTTTTAGGGATTATTCCCAAGTACTTCCCATAGTTAAGCAGATAGGGATTATTCTCAAATCCGAACTTGCAATTGATATGAACAAATACAGATGCAATTTTTTTTTTTGCAGAAATTCCACCCAACGAGCCCAAGAAAGTGCTCTGATACCATATGTGAAGAACCTCCAACAATTAATTAATGAAAATGCATGATATATCAGAACTAACAAAACAAAAAATAGATTTATTGATCACGAGCCACTTTGAGGGGGCAACCTCCTTTGAGCAAGCTCAATACAAATAACTTCTCCATGCCTTCATTGGCCTCAACACGTACGTATATACTAAGTCTATGCGCCAATACTATGGATCAATACCATGGAACATATAATACTACGGGATGACTTACAAAGCATATGTGTCCAATACTATGGATCAATACCATGGAACATATAATACTATGGGCTAATACACACTAAGGATCAATACCATGGAACATATAATACTACGGGAAGAATTACAAAGCATATGCGTCCAACAAAAATATACTAAAAAAGTAAAGAGAAGGGTTGACACAGGTTCCTAACACTTTCATCATGCCTTGAACAAAGAGTTTGAACTCCTCTTTGTCTTCATTGTGAGACATGTCTAACTCTCCTTGTAGTTTCCCTTCAGGAGAATTTATCTCTTCTCCCTCTTCTCCTTCTGACAAAGGATCCTTCTTCTTGGAATATAAATATATTCTTGTAATCATAGAAAGAATTCAAGAGAAAGTTCAGAGGACCATGCTATGATACCACTGCAATGTACCAAATAGGATTAGTGATACAAAAAATTACTTCTTTAGAGAATCAATTAAAAACAATGTTTCAGAGAGCTAGTTTGACTATGGGTGGGTAGTATCAGAAGCTATGGATGGAAGGAAGTATAGGATAGATGCTAATAACTATGACAAAGTACTGGGACCATTGATGGGTCGAAATCAGTAAGGTTGAAATCTACTACAATGCTCCTGGGCAACCCAACATATCCAAACTAGTATTGCTCTATACTTTGACTGAAAGCCATGGATGATTTTTTATGACTCAGGGAGGCTAATAAAGATGAAATATAATTCAATATAAATTCATAGGTCTCTCCAGAAAGTTTAAGGAATTTATAAGAAATATTCACAAAAATACAAGCAAATTGGCATTCCAGGATTGCACAGCTAGTTAATTTTAGGAGATCCCAAACAATCAAGGAAGGATCACAAATTACTTATCTAATACATGGATTGGTTCATTTAACATATTAATTAAAATCAGGAACATAAATCAACTCATTTGGATCTATTCTCATTCATCTATTACATGCATTCTGAAAACTAGTCAAATTCTAGGCAATTCTAGAGGGGCTGGAGAAAACACTGAATATATCAGAATTATACAATATTAAATGTTATGACTGATATCAGAGATTTATATTTACTGTAATTACATCATATATGATCCAAGATTCTTCTAAAAATGTTACAAAAAATCCTCTCCTCTTCAATACAAAATACTAGCTCTGGAAATCAACAATAAGCCTAGAGATTCGAACCATAAACCTCATGAATCTTTTCTGAAACTCGACCCAGCCTTGGATCAGATAAAGGAAATGCAATAAAACTCAATTAAAATGGATGAATTCCATCATCCTCTCACATAAATCAGGGGCACATCACCCAGCTTGGACTAGGGGTACATCTCCCAAGTCTCTGAGGCACAATTGCTCTCATACCAATACTCAAACTGAGAAAATATGTGAAGGGGGTGCGCACTAGTTTATTTATAGAGAGAGGATGAATTGAGGATCAATTATCCTTAGCTAATGCATCCTCCATGAGTGGATAAGGAAAGCTAGCTTTCCCACCTTTTCCTTTTTGCTTTGCTTTCCTCCTTTTTCCTTTTCTGTTTGCTTTTCCACTTTCTGCTTTGGATTTTTCTGTTTTTTCTTGATTTTCTGATTTATCATACTTTTCTGAACTTTCTTGATTTTCTGATTTATCCTACTTTCTGTTTTTGTGTTGCTTTCTACTTTATACTGCTTTTCCTGAGTTTTTGTTGCTTTTATGATTTGCTCCAACTTTCTTTCCTTTTTCCTGATTTTCTAGACTTAGTTGCTTTCTCCTTAACTTCTTCTTCAAGTCATCTCCAAGTCAACCTCATACACTAATGATCCCTAGTGGAGCATTATCCTCATTTATTATCACAAAATTATTAAATGCATACAAAATAAATATTCCAAGTGCATAATAAACTTTGGATAAAATTTAATTCATACTCCTAATTAATTAAACGCCTGTAATTCAAAATTAACCCCATGATACTGAAGTTGTCTCCTCAACCCAAGGGATTGGTTGGGTTAGTAACTTGATCCAATGTTCACTGTTGAGGGGACATGACATACAAGGGATTTCCTCTCGAGTCTGTCCTAGGTGCAATGGAAATATCCTTCCACTGTCATCCGTGTAGATCCCTAAAGGTCCATATACTAAGGCTACCAACTTTATAGAGAGAGTCTGAGGGGATAGTCGCTGGTCGAATCAATTCTCATGGGTAGGGTAACAAATCCCGAAACTCGGAAGCACCAAATGTACTAATGAATCCCTGTACGCACACCAATCATAGTAGATACTCAATTGAATATCGGAGGGGTATCTCCTCTCTTCAACCTTGCACGACCTTGTGCTTGAATCCGGTGTTAATGGAGCTTCCCGGTTCACCTTCTACAAAGGTGGATTTACCTGAATATTGGCCACTACGTCTGAGTTTATCTACTTTGGACAATTTAAGACAACGTAGTCCAAAGCACTAACCTACACTAGTTGGTGATAGAACCTAAAAAGAAAAGTTTCTAATAAATTTTAATTTAAATGTTCTTTTTAAGGTTGTCATATACTCAGAAGGTAGTGGTGGTGCACATAGTGATGTTATGACTGAAATGTGGAAACAACATGATAAATGTATAAAAACTTGAAAAATGATGCTTTCTCTTCTTTTCTTTTTACTTTTTCTTTTTGAAATCAAAGAACTGATAATGCAACCCTAATGATGTAAAAGTTTTTTTTTTCTTTTAAAAAATAGAGATATGCAAACGCAACTACTTTTTGAAAATCAAACTAGAATGCGTGCGAAGGAAACAACTTGTTTTTTGAATTTTCTCTTTAAGTGTGAAAATAAAAAACTATCTATAAACAAGCACCCTAAACTAAGATAACAACAAATTGTGTAAAACTCTGCACCTAAGCTTATAAGATCATAATTCTAACCCTCTCAAAACTCTAAAAACAACATGCTCAACTAGTCAATCCAAACAAAATTCAAATTCACTAACTTTGGCATAAGATACTATGATTAAAGAACTTGAATACAAGAAAGGTATTCAATCAAAGAACCCTTCAGGGTTACATACAATCGTCAGGAAACCCAACAATACTAACAGAGGCCAACCAAAGCACAACCAAACCAAACACTCAAGGATGCAAGACTAAGGTACAAACTCTAACAAGCTTTAAGATAAAAAAAAATAGGCTAAAGGAGAAGTAAAAAATTCAACACATATAGTAAAATGCTTTTACAGAACCTTTAAAGAGCATTGACATCATAAAAAATCAAGGGAAAACCCTAAAAGTTAAACCCTAGAAGGCAAATATTGATCTACAGGAGTACTTGCGACTGTGCAGACAACAACAGGCGAGTAACTCGCAGGTGTAAAACCTTTCACCAACGAGTAACAGGGAAACTCGCTACTGTAAGTACAGGAAACTCGCGAGTATACCTCAACAAATTTAAAAAAAAAATTGCTCAACAAATTCAGATTCTAGGTTGAAACCAAAGGTACATACCCTCTGTAAACTCTTCCTAAAACCTAAAATCACACTCAAACTGAAGAAATTTCAAGCAAAAGAACCCTAAAGAAACAAGACTTCCCCAACGGATTCGCCAATTCTGTTGTACGGAAAATGTTCCTATTGAATGGGGTAAGTAGGTCACTAACATATTGACATTATCAAGCTCAGACAAAGGAAAATTGTAGACAAACAAAAAGACATTATTCTTGAAATAGACTAGGGTTTGAAAGTTAAGCAATTTGGTACCTTATATCAAAGAAGGTTGATCCAAGCTTTCAATCCTTTATCCCTATTCCACAATCTTGCATAAAAACCTGCAAAATAAATGTCACCTTCCTCAAATATTTTGACTAAACATGAATATATAATCAAATGGAAAGCACATATACATAGACATATAAAATACTCCCAAATATCCAATTCAAAACATCAAATGCTAGTAATATGAGAAAGGGAAGGTTTCTTTATTGATTGCAATGAATAACAACAAGATACATTTCACCTTGATCTGTAGTAGCACCTCTTGAAACCTGATCTGGACTCTTTTGCTCCTCCCTTCTACCAAAATTCCTCCAGCATGAATTTTCATAATGAGTGAACCCCTTCTCTCATTGCCCTCCCTTTGTATTTATGACAAATCAAGGAGAGTAGTTTTGAGAGAGGATAAGTTAGGGTAGGTATGGAAGTTAGAAAACCAACTCCAACTGCCCATATTTCAAATTTGTGTTTTAATTTTTGTGATTTATGAGAAACACGTGGGTGAAAGATGTACAATTGACGAGTAACTCACTAGGAATCTTCATACAACATGTGAGTGCAACTTTTGGGTAAACTTGTGAGTGATAAAGGGGTCACAAGCGAGTGACTCGCTAGTTGTCAAGTCAAAAGTAACATGTATGTCCTAAGTTCAATACACAAAAATGGGTGATCTGGAGAAATAAGGAAATGACAAGAGCCACAAGCATCTATAGAAAATCCAGGCTCTTCCATCCATAGTGTTCTTTTATGTGAGAGACAATTTAGTGTCGTCATAGATGAAGAAGTGCCGATTTGATTGATAATAAAAGGCATAATTTATAGAAACATTTCAAATTAAAGGCAACTTTTAAAATTAACCATTAATATGAATTTATATTTATGGACAATGTGTTTAAAATTCATATGCTATAAAGTTCTCCATGACATGAAAACCCCTTATTAGTGGAAAAATAGGTTCAATATTAATGGTAGAAAAATAGTAATACTCATCTCTGTTCATCGCAGCACTGTTCTAGAGGTTTTCCAATGTAGACCCAGGTACTTCGTGGTACAAGATACCAACAGAACCCCTATTCACTGGCCCTTTCGACAACAGACTGCAAGTAGCCCGAGGTCTCACCCGAGGCGAAGTTGAGGGGGTGGTTGAAGAATAAGGTTTCCACAACCTTGTGATGCAAGTGCTTCAAATTGGCAATGCGCAGCACAGTGATAAACTGCGTACTGCGGTTAGTAACTACGCGAGATCTTCTATTCTGCGTCGAATGCCACAGGGAGCAAGGATGCTTGTGCACTCAATGCATTCACTGACTACATAGTAGGATTACTTCCACTCTACGACGATAAGTTATCAACAACTTATCGCCCAACACTGCTTATGGATCGGTGCGTCAACTAGACTGCGCGGTTTGTTTATGAGACCTAATCACTTCTATTCAACTTTATTGGATGATCCTTAATTATTCATCATTACTTAGACCAGTAAACATCATAATTTATACAGATGAGTGAGATGCGCGGTGCTGTGTGCTTGATATCGCGATCTAACCTTAACGATTAACTGTGTGGTTGTCTCATAGATCCATTCATTCACAGACTTATAGGTGCTTGGCTTCTAACATTCATCCGTACATGAACTAATAATCATCTTATTCCATCCCTTCCATGGTGAATACAGATAAAAGTAAACATATATCAGATAACAGTAATTTTATGCATGCACTGTAAGTAACTTAAGTAAAGATAATGGCAATCATATGCAGCAATCACATAACACAAGGTTTAACGTGGTTCACTCCCCCGGATGGGAAGCTACATCCACAAGAACTGTTGTTTATTATCTAGGAAAGGGTAAAACAGTTCTTCGTCTGTGCACTCAGTTGCAGACGCTCTTCTCTCTCTCAAAATTAGGTCTCTGCGCACTCAGTTGCGAGCCTTTACAATGCTTCAATCTTACAGATCTAACAATATTCAATAATAATCAACAAAAACGAAGAGTTAACCCCTTTCCTTTACAAAATTTCCTTATTTATAGATCAAGACCCGTAGGTCATGTCTTTTACATCTTGAAGGCAGAACCCTTAGGTTTACAAAACTATCATAGTTTTCCCAAAACTGGACTACTGGCATCTGGCAGCGGATCTTATGTTATATGTGCGCCAACAGGTTGTTTCCGCTGAGCTCTTCTTCCTTATCCTTATATGACTGGCTCAAGTAGTCGTAGTCTTCTGTTTGTATGATCAGTCACCTACCTACGATCTACACCTACCCACTACTTGGTATTTATTGGCAATCTTTGCAAAAAATAGGTCTTCTGTGACCTAACCAAAATAACTTCCATCATCCATCCGCGCTCTGCTTAGTTGGATCTCCATCGACGTGGCACATTGTGGCGCTGTACTCCTCGTAGCTCCTTCGACACTGTGCTGCGCGCAACTTCGCAGCATACCAAAACTTATCCCAAAATTGTTCAAACTTAACTGCGCCTGGCTCCGTAGTTCTCAAAATTCTTCCTGTTAAAAAATGCCCCACCTGGGCCAGGCCCAACATGCCCCTAAAACTTACATGTGGCTCGCCCTCGAGCCACTTGCAACTTCTTGAAAGTGTTCTGCTGATTGTGGGGTTATCTTCGTAGCAAATCCATTGAATGTGTTAATCAACTTTTCTACCGCGGTCTTCGTATCTTGCTCAATTTTCCCAATTGTTTCTACCATCTCAAGTGTTATCTCATGGTCGATCTGACCTTCCACCTGCTCATGATTCTGGTTCATCTCCTTTAACTTTTCTTCGATATCCTGTGAGATCGTGCCGGCTTCCTCTAATAATGGATGCGACTTATCGCCCATTTCTGTCTCCTTCTCACGCAAAGCTTTAACTTCCTTCTTTAGGGTGTTAATTTCCCTGTATTTTAGGAGTCTCTCCCTTGCTGGTAGCGCCTTAACCTACTCATCTTATTTTTCTAGTGCTTCTTGTTTTTCTTTCACTTCCTTCATTACTTCCAGTAATTGTTGATCTTCTTCAAGGGCATTAAATGCCTTCAATGCTGCTTCCAGTGGACTCTGACACTTAGTCACTTCGGTAGCAATATTCTGTGCCGCAATCTTCACTACTCCTTGTCTTAACTGTTGTTCATCTGGTGGAGTCTGTGGATTGATCTGCGCTTTCAGGGCAGCAACTTCAGACTCATGGAGAATCTCCATGTCTTCCTTCTCATTTTTAATACTATTGACCAAATCGCTAATCTTGAAAATAGTATATGCTGGTTCTATTTGTATTTCAAATTCATCGATATTATCTGCAACTGCAGTGATTGTGTTCTCCAATCTCAGTTGACGATCTCTTTCATCTTGTAATTGCATAGTACTCCGTGAGCTATCTTCCTCGAGTTTCCTATTAGCTGCTTGCAACTCTGCCTGTCCTTTTAGCGTTTCTATGGTTCTATCATGCATTTCTTCACCTACTTGCATCTGTAAGTAATGTAGTCTTGACAATGGTATCCTTGCAAGATCAAGCTCCACGCGCTCTACATTCTTTGTATCTAGCATTGCTTGATCAGGTAATGGAAATCTTATAGATAGTGGTTGCAAATGGACAACACGGGACCTCACGGGAACCGTGATTTGCTGCTGTGAAGTTCCTGCGGACCCTTTTTATGCTATTGTCTCATGGTGCAAGGGTAATCTTCTGCTTACTTCATCAAATTTTTGGGATATCCCTTGCAGTGTAGTCAGGTTCTGGTCTAAACTGTCTTGAATTTCCTTGTCCTTCTTCTCTTTATCTGTCGAAAGTTCCTCCATTTGTTCAGTGACCTTTGCGGCGATCATTAAGTAGTCATCATCGCGAAGCACTGTGTCTAATTGGTCTTTATTTGATTTCTGCTTCTTCCTTTTTTCCTTGTGCCCCGAAGGACTCCCGGTGTCCTTCCTTTTGCTTGACTCTTTTTCTTCTACTATGGGACAAGGGATAGGGTTATCTTCGCTAGAATCACTTTGGATATCCACGACCTCAACTCGGAATTCAGCTGGCCATTCTTTCATAATATTCTCAATATCTTCCTTGTACATATGGTAATTTCCTGGGTACCAATCAACATTCTTCATCTGCGCTTTGGCTGAAATGGAGATGCATTTCATCGCAGCATAAAAATTGATAATGTGGATATATTTGCTTGTTACTTTCTTTGGTATGTGAGGTGTAAGCATGATGGCCCCGCACAGCTGGTCATAATATGCATAGAATACCAGCATTGTCTCGTGTTGTCTATCGGGATTCAAATTTGTCCACATATTCTGAAAGCGAGCACCTCTGTAGTCCGAAGTGTCCATGATCACTCCGACGTAATGCTTCGGCTCCCTCCAGCCCAGGAAGGTGATCAGGATGATTAGCCAGGTGAAGTGGAAGTATCCCCCATTGATTTGCATATCATTTAGTTCCTTTAGGAACTCATTTAGTAGAAATTAACACCAATTGAATTCTTCTCCCTCGGCGGCTGCAGCACCAAGTAGTACTGCACCCGCAGAGACTTCTAGCAGTCTGCATTTTCTTAGAATATTACCAGCTAACAACTGTGTGAAAAATCTTATTGCCTGATCCTTTATGTCGTCTGTCTGGAAGCCTCGCTTCCCTTTGATAACAGATTGTGTTTGCTTCATTAATGCGGCTACCTCTTTATCCTTTGTTTTTCCCTAAAAAAAAATTCTTGGGTCTGCTCCCCTTTTGCTCAATCCAGTTATCCGATGGATTAAGTTGATTGTCATGTCGATATTCTGGTCCATCCATAAATATCCCTGGTGGATGCACGCCATAAGAGTTCGCACCACCGCATTGAGCTCTGGTGATTTGTCGAAATGTGGGAGTCTGAGCAGGTTAAGTAGCCCTGACTTGGCTACTCCGAACAATCAACTTTCAACGACCAAAGTTAGGTATCCTCTTGCAGTATTCTTCCAGCACATGTATTTGTCGGGCTGGAACTGTGTTAGGAACCTATGTAAACCCTTCTCTTTACTATGTTAGTATATTGTTGTTGGACGCATATGCTTTGTAAGTCGTCCTGTAGTATTTGTTGATCCGTAGTTTATATTAGCCCATAATATTGACCCATAGTATTGGACGCATATGCTTTGTAAGTTGTCCCGTAGTATTATATGTCCCATGGTTTTGACTCATGGTATTGGGCATAGACTTAGTATATAAGTGTGTGTTGAGGTCATTGAAGGCACCGTGAAGTTAATTGTATTGAGCTTGCTCAAAGGAGGTTGCCCCCTCGAAGTGGCCCGTGATCAATATAAAAGCGATTCTGTTCTATTATTTCTGATATTTCGTGTATCTGCATTAATTAATTATTGCAGGTACATCACATCTGGTATCAGAGCACTTTCCTTGGCATAAGTGGGAATTTTTTTTTTTTTTTTTTTGGGCGGCGACTTTCAGATCAATTTCTGAAACTTTTTGCACAAAATCAGAAGCAAGCAATTGCATATCTTAATTCCTCTTTCAAAATACGCAGTTTCAAAAAAAAAATCATCTCATTTGGAGTTCTAAAAGTGGAGATATCGCGGATTTAAAATCAGCAATTTTTCAGAATTTCGGTGACGGCCGCGGAAATTGCGATGAGAAAATCTTTTGACCGAGTGCCTAGATTTCTATTCCGCTTTCATGGGTAGAAGCATAGTGGTTGTTCCAGTTCCGGAAACATGCTATAATAGCGATTCTGAGCAATATAGATCCGGTTTTTGAACATTGGGTGGAATTTCTGCCCAAATTTTTTTCTGTTGCAGGTTCGGATTTGGGAATAATCCCTATCCGCTTAACTATGGGAAGTACTTGGGCATAAGCCCTAAAAATCATTGTGAGGAGTACCACAGGAACCCAGAAGTAGCTGGCCCATTGAGAGGACCTGCCAGCGAAAAGGGCAACGACCCCTACCTGATTGACTAGTTCCCACCCGTGAGGTAAACCAAGAGCTGTCGTTTGTGGCAAAGCGGTTATCAGTTTTACCTGAGCCGTGGAGTGAGGGGTACTGCCCCAATACGCAAGGCGTCAGACAGCATTGGTGGCCGAGTGAAAACCCTGAACTGTTAGGAAGCCGCACATACCTGGGGTCCATATCTACTTTCAACTGAACTATTGTCGATCACTACTACGCCGTTTCAGATCCATTTTGCAAGCCGTTCCAGATCCAGCCATTCGGCGTTGTTCTAGATTCCTTCCAAGCCGTAGCCGCTCCAGTCTGTAAAAAAAAAAAAAAAATCCGAGCCGTAGCCGCTCCAGTATGAAAGAAAAAAAAGAAAAAAAAGAAAAAAAAGAAAAAAAAGAACCTGGTTATGGTTGTCACCCGTGCAGGAGCAAACACCATGGAGGAAGCACTTGCAGCCATCCAAACCATACTCCAAGATCTGGATGAAAAATTTCTCAGCCTCCATCTTCAGCATTCAGCCATGAACAATAACCGACAGCCATAATCTTTTGCAGCCACCGGGTTCTCTTCTTCCAACAATTTTCGTGGGCCGAAGCTTGATTTTCCTCGCTTCAATGGTACTGATCCGACTGGATGGATATACCGAGCAGAACAATATTTCAGTCTGCATAATACTTTTGATGTCCAGAAAGTTCCACTTGCATCCTTTCATTTGGAACAGGAAGCCCTTCAATGGTACCATTGGTACATCAAAGCTCATCCTGATCCAAACTGGACAGATTTTTGCCAACTCATTTTGCCACGATTTGGCCCTAGTGCTTTTGATGATTTCACAGGAGCACTCACTAAACTTCACCAAATTGGCACAGTGAGAGAGTATCAGACCGAATTTGAGAAATTGGCCAACCACACAGAAGGATTGTCTGATGAATTCTACAGGAGTTGTTTTATAAGTGGTCTCAGGGATGAAATTCGCTAAGAGGTCAAAATGTTTTGTCCCAACACAATGATGGAAGTCCTAGGGTTGACTAAGCTGGCTGAGGACAAGATTGCAGCTCAACAACGCTCCAAACCCACCCTTGTTCCCTTCAGAAATATGGGTTCCCAACGACCTCCCATCACGCCTTCTCCTCAACCAACTCCTATCAAGCATTTGTCTGAGATAGAAATGCAGGCACGCCGAGAAAAAGGGCTTTACTATAATTGTGATGAGAAATGCACTCGGGGACATAGATGTGTTCAACACAAGCTCTATCTCTTGGATGTGGATTCTCCGCCTGCCTTAGAACTTGGTGAAGAAGCTACGGATACAGTGGATGATCAGATCGACATTCAACAACCGCCTGTTGACACCCCATTTCAGGACAACCCACCTGAGATCTCTCTCCATGCTGTAACCGGCGTCACCACCCCACAAACAATGCGGGTCAGGAGATACTTCAAGAAGCTCCCTCTTACCATACTCATTGATTCTGGTAGCACTCATAACTTCATTGACCCTCGGATTGCCAAACAGGATGATTGTTTTGTCTATCCTTACTCCAACTTTGAAGTCATGGTTGCCAATGGGGGCACCTTACCTTGCAAGGGGAAGTGTCACAATGTGCGTATCTCTATGGAAGATTATAACCTACGCTCTGACATGTTTGCCTTGCCCTTAGGCGGATGTGATTTGGTTTTGGGCGTTCAATGGTTATGCACACTTGGCCCCATCTTATGGGATTTTGCTGAAATGTGGATGCAGTTTAAAGTCAATGGGGCACAACACAAATTTATGGGCTTACAACCAGGGTCTCTCTGTATCATCAGTTCACATCGCCTGGAAAAAATCCTTAAGAAGAATTCACATGGTGTCATCGCTCAGCTCAATTCCATTCAGATGCACCCATCAACAGTCTCCACTACTTCCTTGGATAGATATGCAGGTATCTTTGTTGAACCAATGCGCTTGCTACCTTCACGAGACATTTCCGGTAAGAATTTAGCCACATCTACCTCTCAACATGAAATGATGGCTATTTTGCATGTAGTACATAAGTGGTAGCCATACCTATTAGGGAATTATTTCTGCATCCAGACTGATCTCCCGAGTCTGGAAAATTTTCTAGAACAATGGGTCTCCTCCCCAACACACCTGGAATGGGTTATCCAACTCATGGGTTATCCCTATGTGATCACTTACAAGAAGGGTAAGGACAATATGGTGGAATATGCTCCTTCTTGCACAATTGATGACCCAGTTTCTCTTACAACTCTTTCTCTGCTTGTTCCAAATTGGGTGCAATATGTTCAACAGGGCTCTCTCTTCTATGAACTCCATGCTTCTTCGTCAACAGGGCACTCTGGGTTCTGCAACATGTATGACCAAGAACAATGTAACTTCTTTTGGCAGGGACTAAAAATGACAATTCAACAGATGGTGGCTGACGATGATACTTTCCAAGTCAACAAGGGTGAAATGACACTCCTTTCGGGATTGCTCAAACCCTTGCCCATCCCTAAACAGCTTTGGCCAACTATTTCTATGGATTTCCTAGCAGCGCTTTGGTGGTACAATACCACATCTCACAGGACACCATATGAAGCGGTTTATGGAAAAAATCTGCCAGTTCTTCTTCCATACACCCTTAGCAGCTCCCCAGTTCAGGAAATTGACTCGGTGCTTCGAAACCACGATCAGATTCTTCTCATTCTGCAGGACAATCTTCACATGGCCAGAATTCGCCGAAATCAACAAGCCGATCAACACCGTTCTGAGCGCATTTTCCACGCAGCTGATAGGGTTCTTCTTCATCTACAGCCTTCCAAGCAATCCTCCTTTGACACTCCAAAGGCGTCAGTGGCCTGAAATGCAACCCGAAGATGCTACCGGGGAACCACTCCTTCAGCTTCTGCAGCAATTTCTCCAACCAAAGCTTTGAGGACAAAGATTTTTCTAAGGGAGAGGGGATGTTAGGAACCTATGTAAACCCTTCTCTTTACTATGTTAGTATATTGTTGTTGGACGCATATGCTTTGTAAGTCGTCCCGTAGTATTTGTTGATCCGTAGTTTATATTAGCCCATATGGACGCATATGCTTTGTAAGTTGTCTCGTAGTATTATATGTACCATGGTTTTGACTCATGGTATTGGGCATAGACTTAGTATATAAGTGTGTGTTGAGGTCATTGAAGGCACCGTGAAGTTAATTGTATTGAGCTTGCTCAAAGGAGGTTGCCCCCTCGAAGTGGCCTGTGATCAATATAAAAGCGATTATGTTCTATTATTTCTGATATTTCGTGTATTTGCATTAATTAATTATTGCAGGTACATCACAAACTGTGGGAACCTTGGTTCAATGGGCTTGTCCTTTTGCATTGCTAGCAGATCATAGTCCTCCCATTTACATTCTGGAATATTTCCCAATAGATATTTTTCCACCTCAACATGTTTTGATATCGGCGAGAGTGGTATCTCATACTTTGGACTCTTTAGTAGTTTAATGGTCGGTGCATCCACTGCACGCGGCGATATATAGTCTGGTGTCATAGTTAGAGGTATATCTTTATCTGTAATGGGTTTATTTGGTCCTACTGAACTTGTCTTCGGTAGTTTTGATCTCGGCGCTACTAGGTTTTTCCCTTTGTCTTGCATTAAGGGGTCGTGTCTTGGTGATCTCCTTGGACCTTGTTCTGATTCCGTGGTGACTTTCTTGCTTGGGGTTCTCATTAACTCGTCAATTCCTCCGTGTTGGAATAACTTCACAGTTTCTTCGACCATGAACTCTTTGTCAACAAAGGACCTTTGTGTCATTCACTTCACACTTACTCGGCTAACCAGTGGATAACTTATAGTCTAAACTCAAGAAACATTATTTGGAATAATTTCTAAGTGCTTTGGTAACACCCGCGAGTCTAACTGTTGCCTTATATATAGCCGCGGCCGATCCCTCTCCGCGCCCCTTAATGGTTAGATAAGCTTTAAATGCAATATATGTTAGCCAATTCTAGTAGATGATTCGGTCAATTCCGTCATTAAGTCATTTAGAATGGCTATCTGTTCTTTAAATGCTCGAGCGGTTGGTCGGAAAGTATTGTATAACGGCTATATTTCTGATTGACACTGTAACGGCTATTTTCTGGAGATCTATGTCGAACTGCACGGTAAGTTATATGTAGTTCTACTGAGTGACTTCGCAGTGTCTGATTTGTTTCTTTCCTTAGTGTTGCATATTGAGTGTCGCAACAACGAATTTATGATTTTTTTTTCCACGCAGCTTCAACAACGTTTCGGGGTACATAGATCTATCCTTACAAGTTTTGTGTATAGATTGTTCATAGTGCCCAATTCCAACTGTACTTTCCACTTAGAAAATTTTCCTTTCTTCTGATCATTCTGGATGCCGTGAAGCATGACTATTGCGGTAAAGCTTTAGTCTGCTTCCATTTATCAAATTGGGTAATGTATCACCGACTAAAGTAGCTAACTGGACTACGCTACCGTTAGTAACATCTATTACAGTATATGGCCCAAGCCAATGCATTTTAAATTTCCTTGGAAACTTCATGAATTTACTATCATATAGGAGGACTAGGTCACGTACCTGAAAAGACTTATTCTTGATGTGGCGATCGTGCCATGCTTTTTCTCGTTCTTTCTGTGCTTGCTGGTGGAATCCCGCGATGAAGCGATCTTCTTCCAAACCAACCAAGTGTAACAGCCTTTCTTCCAGTGCTACGGGATCTGCCATCCCTGTAAATGCAGCTATTATTAAGCTGGGTATAATATATTCCATTGGCATTATTGCTTCCTTTCCGTAAGCCAATATGAAATGTGCATGTCTAGTTAATTTCTTGCATGTGTTTCTATATGCCCATAATATAGATGGAATGCGTAGGTCCCAGTTGTTGCGGTTGACATTGCATATCTTGGTTAGTGCATTCTTGAGGACTTTATTGAACGCTTCAACAGTTCCATTTGCTTGTGGATGATAAGGCGTACTACGCTGATGATGGATGGAGAACTCTTCAGTTAAAGCTTCAATAGTTTTGTTCAAGAAATGAGTACCCTGATCACTCATCAAAATTTTTGGGCATCCAAATCGTGTAAGGATGTTCTCAAAGATATATTGCGCGGCTGTAGTTGTGCTACAGTCTTTGACTGGTTTTGCTTCTGCCCATCTGGTGAGGTAGTCAGTTGCAGTAATAATGTACCTCGCACCAGTTGTTTTTCCCGGTGGGTTAATAGGTCCCATGAAATCGATTGCCCATTTTTCGAATGCCTGTAATGTCAACTGAGGGTTCAATGGAATTTCATCTCTTCTTGATGGTTTCCCTGTTCTCTGACAGACATCGCAGCTCTGGCAATGTTCCTTTGAATCTTTATGGATTGTTGGCCACCATAGTCCTGCGCGCAATATCTTCTGTGCAGTAGCCCTTCCTGCATAATGACCTCCTGCGACTCCTGAATGCACATCAGCTAGTATATATGGTTTTTCATAGTCTAATACGCACTTGCGTAGTACTTCATCAGGTCCTAATTTGTATAGTTGACCTGTAATAATGGTGAAGTCCGTGGCTCGTACTACCAGCTGTTTCTTCTACTGCATAGTGAATTCCTCAGGTGCGAACCCTGTGGTTAAGAAGTGGATTATGTCTTGATAATACTCATCGACTACCTGTATAGTGAACAACTGCGCGTTAGGTAGGGTGTCTTCAAGATTTGTTGGCTCTTCTCCTGAATCGATTCTAGACAAATGATCAGGTCCTAGGTTTAATCTTCCTGGTTTAACCACTATTTCAAAATCATACTCTTGGAAGAGTAATAGCCATCTGCATATCCACCCCCCTAACACTGGCTTATTGACTAGGTATTTCAATGTAGAATGGCTAGTAAACATAGAGAAGTGCGCACCAAGCAAATAGTGTCTGAACTTTTGTAGTGCATATACCATTGCAAGTCCTTCCCTTTCAGTTGTGGTATAATTCTTCTCAGCAGATGATAGCTTTCTACTCGAAAAAGCAATGGGATGATCAATGCCTCCTTCTCTTGGATGCACAAGAACAATACCCAATGCTATACATGAAGCATCAACATGTACGTGAAATGGATTTTCCCAGTCTGGAAAAACTAGGATCGCCTCAGTGACCATTTTCTCTTTCAATGTGTCGAATCCTTTCTCACAATCCTCATTCCAAATGAATGGTGCATCCTTTTTTCAAATCTTTTCCATTGCTGCGGTTATCTATGCATACCCCTTTATCAATTTCCTGTAGTATCCGGTATGCCCTAATGTAATGCGCAATTGTTTAACTGAATTTGGTGTAGGCAAGTTTACAATAACTGCTATCTTCGCAGGATCAACCATCAATCCCTGCTTACACACAATGTGTCCCAACAGAATCCCATAAGAAACACAGAAAATACATTTCTTCAAATTCAATGAAATCTGATGTTGTCTGCATTTTTCTAGCATCATCCTGAGGTTCGCGGCATGGTTCTTCAGTAACCCAAAAATGGTCCAATCATCAAAGTAAACTTCTCAAAATTTGTGTATTAATTCTTTAAATGTTGCGATCACTATTCTAGAAAATATGGCTGGTGCGTTCTTTAGACCAAATGGCATTACTGTATACTGGAACGAACCCCATTCTATTGCAAAAGTTGTCTTGTGTCTGTCTGCTAGATCAATTCTAATATAATGGTATCCAAAAAACCCATCAGTAAAAGAGTATGCTTCGTTACCTCCCACGTTATCAAGTACTTCATCGGTAAAAGGAGTAGGAAATGGGTCATGCATTGAAGCATCATTTAGCTTCCTAAGATTAACACTGATCCTGATTTCACCCTTTGTTTTCTTGTCTTGGACAACCATTGGGCTTATCCATTCAGATTCTTCAACCGGCTCAATGATTCCTGCATCAAGCATCTTGTCGAGTTCTGCCTTAACTCGTTCTTTGTAACGTGGATTTAATCTATATGGTCTTTGCTTAATAGGTTTCGCTCATGGCTTAAGAGGAATTCTCATCACTCCTAAGTCTCCCAGAATGCCTTTCATCTCTGTGAACTTCGTTGGGAATACTTCCTAATATTCCTGTAATATAGGTGCGATCTCCGCAACTGTGTCATCATCCCAGTAGTCTCCTATTGCTGCGAACTTTGGCTCTCTAGGGGTGTCGATGTTCACTTTCTTTGTTTTAACCGGTCCACTCATATCTGGAATTTCTAGTGGAGGTCCTTCTACCTCGCGTACTCCTTCTGATTCTGGGATTTTTATGTTGCGCGGGTCCTCCTTGTCGCTGTCTTCAAGTTCTTCAGCTATGTTGTAGCAGTCTAAAGCCTGCTCTATCTGTTCTGACAAATCTGGTTGTAGACTCTCAAGTACATTGTTTGTGTCAAAAAATTCTTCTAGTGTTATGTTTTCCTCCTTGCGATGTGGGCTAAATATCTTTTTCTTGATCAGTTCTAGCGCGTCATGTATAGTCGGATGGTCATCTTGAAAACTAAAATCCTTCAGGAAAGTCGCAGTGAGGACGGACCAATCCGCGGTTCTTGTGCGCATCTCCTCGTCTAGATACCATTTTTTTGGAATAGGCTCCTCCAGCGTATGCTCAAAGACATGTACCCATTCTGTCTGTGGTCTTTCCTTCCAAGCTTGTGCACAAGCTGCGATATGATCTTCGGGATCCATCTGACCATTACATTTCTCAAATGGGAGTGTGACCTTATCAACAAATCTAATTTGTAGTTTTATTCTGCACTGGTCCCAAGTTGTCATTGTCTTTTTATGTGTAGCCCACCATCTGGCAGGTTTTTCTCGGAGTGCCATGTCTAATGCTGAGATGCGATGTTCATCTGCAACTACTGCAGTGTATTCTTTGATAAATGAATAGACGTTAGTTGTACCATCATAAGTGGGGATTGGACTTACCTGCCTTCCAATCCAGTGGAGTGAATTTGTAATTGTCGCGCATCTCCTGGAAGATACTTCATGCATTTTGTGTTGCCAGTTTTCTAATCCCTCCTCAGAGTCTGAGATGTAAGAACTATCGCAGCGCCAGTTGAGTGTTCCATCTGCAGTAGGATGAATATAATCCGCAGCATTTGTTGTCATTTTATAGATACGGTCAAGGTCTTGAGGTACTCTTCTTGAATAGGTTCAACATATCGCTCCCCCTGCAAAGGATCCAATGGTGCGACGACCCTTATGTCGTTGCCTTCAAATATCATTTTCATTGTCTTCAGATTGATGACGGTGGAGTTTGTCATTGCCCAATCGATGCCTAGCAGTGCTGGATAAGGATTTCTATCATCCACAATTTCAATTACTTCAAAGTCTGCATAACTTCTCACTCCATCAATGTCGACAATAGTATTTGTTAACCTTCCCAGAGGTATAACTATGCCTTGATTAGCCATTGTTAACTGTATAGGTGACCACTGTAACTTTGGTTTTCCCATCGCCTACCATGTCTGCTTGGTCAAGACATTTACTTCAGATCCGAGATCAAGAATGATCTCGTCTATCTCATAGTCTCCTATCTATGCAGTGAACCGCATTTCCCTGCCGGTTCGTTTGGGACTCCTAATGTTATGTACTGCGCCATGTGCTATTCCTTTCTTACTGCATGATTCGTATTGATTTATCAGTTTTTCAAATTCCATAAGAGTGTCTTTGTTTTTTAATAACTTGATGCAGCTGTGTAGAAACTGCGCAACAAAAATAGATGTATCTGGTGTGGCGCGCGTCTGATCATATGCCAGTGGTATGTCTTCTATTTGTGGTTCTTGACTTCGCAACCAGATCCTTGGTGAAGTAGGTGGTGGTTGTTTAAACATCTCCCGCGCTTCTTTAAATATTTCCTTATTTTTCTATAAGTTCAATGGAGGTGCTTTCCCAGGAGCTTTTCTAATCCCTACTGTTTCTCCAGGGTTCTTCTTAGGATCAGTTGTTCCAGAATTCGAGGCTTCTGCGCTGTTGTCTTTTCATGTATCAGTGCCACTTCGCGTTACTGCATTGACACTCTGACCTGTAGGTTTGTTCTCTAGATGCGATCAACTGGATGTTAGGGTTCGGTGTTTCTGTTTTTCTCCGCTTCTGCATTTCTACCTCAAGCACGGGGCAGTCTTCAATCACATGCTCAAATGATTTACAGTAGTTGCATGTGGTGCACGTAATAGTACATTCTCTTGATACATGACCCGGCTGGCCACAGTTATAGCATATTACTTGTCCTCGTCCTCTTCCTTGATTTTGACCATTATTTCTTCCTCTCCCGCGATATCCACCATCGCGGCCTCTATATCCTCCTTGATCATAGTGGGTGTTCTCTCGCTTTGGTTGATTTTCCTCTTGGATGCGGTACATTCCAGCACCTCGCATTGCTTCCATATCTCGCTTTCTTTCATTCATCAGTTCATAAGCACAACAGTTGGACTCATCATGTCCAACTGACTTACAAAAATTACAGCATAAGTTTTTAGGTGTCTTTACATATTTTTGTATTAGGTAGCAGTCCTTTGGCATGTGTCCTCTGCTTCTACAAATTTCACACCACGGTGCCTGGTTCTGATTCATATTTATTGGATTTGGTGCGCCACTGTTAAGATATTCTTGAAATAAGGGGCAATGTTCTCTAGTGTGGCCCTCTCCTTTGCATCCTGTGCACCAAACTTCATGTCTTTGTTCATGTCGCTGCTCCTTTCCATTTTTCATACCTTGCAATTCTAATGTCAAGGTAGCCAATTGGTTCTGGATCTGTATCATCCCATAACTACTTTCTCCAATTGGTGAAGCTTCCAACTTCATTGTGATCTCCAAGGCCTTAGCTTGAGATACAACCTTCTGTTGCATTAGTGGTTGTCTGATATGGGGTAACAGCGCAGCAATGAACCATTTTTGATGTTGTTGTGGAGCTATAACAAAGATCACTTGGTCCAACAATGTTTTGAATTTTTGGTTGAATTCCCAGACTGATTCAGTAGGTTTCTGCTTGATTTCTTTCAAATCTGTTATGCACTGTGATTCTGATTTGGGTTTCTTAAACTCTGTTGCAATCGCGGTCTTGATGTCTGCTAAGGTTCTTGGTTGTGCTTGAGAATACTTCATAAACCAATGCAGTTCTCTCTCTCTAAAAGTAGTGATGAGCTGCGCTCTTTTTATAGCATCATCCGTAACTTGCTTGATACTCCACACGGATTCGCATAGAAACCAGTGCTGATTAGGGTCTTCCTGACCCGTTCCTTTGAATATCGGCAGTTTTATATTGTTATCTGTCATTCTCCTTCCGGATTGTGTGCTAGGGATAGTATTATGTGGAATAGTTTTAGTCGTAGTGTTGTGAGTACTCGCTCTTGCGGTATTATTAGTATTGTTGTTCTGTGGGATAGGCTATGCGATACTCGCAGCGGTTGGGTTCTAGAATGACGGATTCTGCAGTGTAATACGCTAGATTGTGGTTGATAACTGAGTGTTCTTATTATTGAGATCACATGGAATTTTTGTATCTATACGGTTTCTATATTGTCTGGGATTCTTTTCGTTAGTAAGTTTGTATCTCTTTCCACTTCTCAAAGTATGGTTTTCTTCGTCAGAATCAATGTGTGTATTCTATACCATGACAAATTTAGAACTATTGCTGCATTCTTAAAAAACCTTTCTCAGTTAAAATCATTTTAATGTATAGATTGAGGTTTTTTAGGAAGTTACCTCTGAATCCTTCGAAAAAGTATGCTTCAGCTTGGCTGTGGGACTTCAGCGTATCTACAACAAACTCGGTCACAAATCCTTCTAGTATGCTATCAATCTAGAAGTCAACTGCTCGTGATAGTGGGATGTCGATTGCTTTGAGCTGTTCAGTAAGCTTTGGACTCCACTCTGTAGGTATTCCGCCTTGGGAACAATCCTTTCTTTCTATTAGGCGTGATATCCACTCGTGTAGCTCATTTGGAAATGAAGCCCAAAAAATTTCGTGGATATCCCTCCACAAGTATTTGTTCAACCACTGTACGTCAGATAGACGTGGATGTCTGTTTTCTTTCTTTGCGAAGTCTCTTTCGATCTTATCACACCAAGCCCAGATCTCTTTCTTTTCTGGATGCCAACTATCGGACATTACTTTTCTGAATACACTATCGCATCACTGGTCTTAGCGTGGAAACATAACCATTTGTTGGTTGCAACACTATTCTAGAGGTTTTCCAATGTAGACCCAGGTACTTCACAGTACAAGATACCAACAAAACCCCTATTCACCGGCACTTTCGGCAACAGACTACAAGCAGCCCGAGGTCTCACCTGAGGTGAAGTTGAGGGGGCGGTTGTAGAATCAGGTTTCCACAACCTTATGATGCGAGTGCTTCAAACTGGCAATGCGCAGCACGGTGATAAACTGCGTACTACGGTTAGTAACTACGTGAGATCTTCTATTCTACGTCGAATGCCACAGGGAGCAAGGATGCTTTTGCACTCAATGCATTCACTGACTACACAGTAGGATTACTTCCACTCTACGGCGATAAGTTACCAACATCTTATCGCCCAACACTGCTTATGGATTGGTGTGTCAACTAAACTGCGCGGTTTGTTTATGAGACCTAATCACTTCTATTCAACTTTATTGGATGATCCTTAATTATTCATCATTACTTAGACCAGTAAACATCATAATTTATACAAATGAGTGAGATGCACAGTGTTGTATGCTTGATACCACGATCTAACCTTAACGATTAACTGTGTGGTTGTCTCATAGATCCATTCATTCACAGATTTATAGGTGCTTGACTGTTAAAATTCATTCGTACATCAACTACTAATCATCTTATTCCATCCCTTCCATGGTGAATACAGATAAAAGTAAACATATATCAGATAACAGTAAGTTTATGCATGCACTGTAAGTAACTTAAGTAAAGATAATGGCAATCATACGCAGCAATCACATAACACAAGGTTTAACATGATTCACTCCCCCGGATGGGAAGTACGTCCAGAAGAATTGTTCTTTATTATCTAGGAAAGGGTCCAACAGTTCTTCATCTGCGCACTCAGCTGCAGACGCTCTTCTCTCTCTCAAAATTAGGTCTCTGCGCACTCAGCTACAGAGCCTTTACAATGCTTCAATCTTACAGATCTAACAATATTCAATAACAATCAACAAAAACGAACAGTTAACCCCTTTCCTTTACAAAATTTCCTTATTTATAGATCAAGACCCGTAGGTCATGTCTTTTACATCTTGAAGGAAGAACCCTTAGGTTTACAAAACTATCACAGTTTTCCCAAAACCGGACTACTGGCATCTGGCAACGGATCTTCTGTTATATGCGTGTCAACAGGTTGTTTCCGCCGAGCTCTTCTTCCTCGTCCTTAGATGACAGGCTCAAGTAGTCGTAGTCTTATGTTTGTATGATCAGTCACCTACCTCCGATCTGCACCTACTCATTGCTTGGTAGTTATCGGCAATCTTTTCCAAAAATAGGTCTTCTGTGACCTAACCAAAATAACTGTCATCATCCATCCACGCTCTGCTTAGCTGGATCTCCGTTGACGTGGAACATCGCGGCGTTGTACTCATCGTAGCACCGACCTCGCAGCTCCTTCGACATTGTACTGCGCGCAACTTCGTAGCATACCAAAACTTATCCCAAAATTGTTCAAACTTAACTGCGCTTGGTTCCGCAGTTCTCAAAATTCTTCCTGTTAAAAAATGCCCCACTTGGGACAGGCCCAACAATCCGCAACCAAGATCTTTTCCACTTGTGTTTAGTTTCATAAGGAACAAGTACATAACAACATGTTTAAGAATTTTTTTTTTTAAATTTAGCAGTCCTTTTTATTTTTCTCCGCCAACTAAAAGAAACTAACTGCCTTGGGTCAAAGGAGGAGTGTTTTTAATTAGTACTACTTTCATGGTAAAACATGGTGTGGTGCTTTCTCACATAACATTGGCCTAGGGATTTATTTCAAAATTTATAATGAAAATATGTCTGAGTCTTTTAAGGAGAAAGAAAAAATACCAAATTAGTAGTGGACTGGTGATCACCATCCCCCATATTGCAGATGGTGGCTTTTTTGATCAATTGTCAACAATTTATTAGTTATATTGAAGAAAGATGCAATGGATTATTTAAAGGTTGCAGTTGGAGTGCGTAGGAGAAACAAGGGCCATTGTGGAGAATACAAAAATTATTAAACAAAAAGAACAAATTTATACAAGTCGCTAAGATTTTAGTGGGGTCAGAAACTGCAAGCTGATGAGGATGTTGAAGAGATAGTTGGATTTGAACAAACTTATAGTTTAGCATCGTCCTTGTCTAACATCTCCCTTTTCTACATCTGAGTACACCTGCATCAATTAATTAGTAAGGAAGCAATCGCTCAGGTCACTTGCTTTGACTAATGCTTTAATAATTAAATAGAATTTATTAACAACATGATACTTGAATGTACATTCTATTGTAGGATTTGATATGGACTTGGTTCTTGTTTGAGGGATTTCTTATGATTTGAAATGTTTCCCATTCTCTAGGTGTGTTATCCAAGGCCCACAACATTCACAATTCCACCTCCTACATTCACCATTCAAATAAACTATTTATTGAAAGCTCTGAGCTGGTAGGTACCATCTTTCACACGCCATACATGTAGTTGTAACTGTAGTTAGACACATTAATGGTTTTCACATTTAATACCCTAAATTACTTTCCCATTGGTTAAAAATATTAGAAAAATTTATACAAATCATGAGGATTTCATTCTTAGAGCCCCATTCTCTTGCTCAGACCTAGAAATTTCCAAAATCCTGCCATTCACAAATTGATTTTAGTGTTATGGGATTCTATTTAAAGGGCATATTGTTGGAGACTCAGATTCCTAAGTCCAACTCACGATTTGCAAGGCTCCCTTCGACATGCACGTGCTTAGGCTTTATGCCCCTCCATCCCATCTACATACAACAATTATAGTTTGTCCTTGTCGCGAGAAGTGTTCAACAACAAAGTCACTTGACACCCTAGTGATGCTAGCCCTGCTAAGTATGTTAAATGATTTTACCAAAAAAATACAGTTATTTTTTTGGCGGGGGGAATTTAGGCGTTAGGAACTTAGGTTTTCATTTTTTATTCTGCAATAATGGAATTTTTGTATGTTTTCTAAGATATATATTACTTTTATTTTGTTTTCTATATTCCTTAGATTCTTTCAAGTTGGGTATCATTTATGTAATAATTTCAGTTGATATGTATGAGTTGGTATCAGCTTTTTGGAAAAATTATAGAAGACCAAATCAATAAGGCTATCTAATTGAATGGGGGCCGTTGTAAGTTGTACCTAAGTTGGAAACCCCAATCCTAAAGCATCAAGTGCTCACTTGATAATCTTACCCATCATTTTACCAAATAATATTACCCATCGTTTTACTGGTCCAAATAATTTTGTGCATGAATTTCCTGAGCCATTACACTGTGAAATTTATTGTTCCTCCTGAATATTCTTATCCTGCCACTGGTAATTGCTGAACAGATACAATATAACATGTGTTTGTGCTAGAGGGTGAAGGATGCATTTTTCATTTATTTTTGCATTTCCAGTCTCTTATGTTGACCTTTTATTCATTTGACATTTACCTTTGAATACCATGGCACTATAATCATCATGTATGCATGATGTAGAGGTTTCTGCAACAAATTGGTTAGGGCTCTAGCAAGGAAATGATCAACTTTATTTCAAAAAAAAATTGTGTTTATTTCTTAGGTTTTACTGAAAATTTATCATTTTTTCATGTAGAGAGTGAACATCAATTGTTTAAGATTGTAAAAATTTGTAAGGGCAATATTTGTTTTTTGCATTTTTTTAAGGGTTTAGTTAATTTATACTTGTCAATTGAAGTACAATTATTTATATTGCCCTTCATCTTTGAAAGGTTGAGAGAATATATGCCCTTCAAATTGAAATTAAGAACCACCCTTCAAATTTGATCACTAATGTCGAGGCTTGGAATTTTGTATTATATTGATGAGAGTATAATATCATTGAACATCAGACTTAAAGAACATTGTGCTGATATCAAGCATAGTTGTATCAAAAGATCAACCTTGGATGAACACTCTCATGGCATTGGCCACCAAATATGTATAGATAAGGCTGAGATCATCACTAAGGTTGATCACTATGGAGAGAGAATAGTTTGGGAAGCTATTGAGATTGAGCTCAATAGTAACAATTTAAATAGAGATGAATGCTTAAGAATTAATGTGCCATGGTATGTCTATGTTACAACCCTCTATTGATATAATTTTCACTTCGGTGCTTTGTGTCAGACTTAATGTGAAGGATACAAATCCCGAGGAATTATTCTGGCCTATATTGGCCTCTCTTTACCCAACAAAATGGTTTCTTTAGGGTTTCCAATTATTATGCCTACGGAATTTCTTGGAGTTATTATGCCTGCGAAATTTTTTATTTTTTATTTTTTTATTATTATTATCTTTGATTACATAGTGGCCAAAGTCTTCCTCTCTATCCCAGTTTTTATTTCAGCAGTCATAAATAACTATTTTCCTCTTTTGAATTTTTTTCTATGCCTAGAACATTGGAATATTTTATGAATCATGTTGTTTTCATTTATGCAAATTAAAATCCCTGAAAACTATTGTTTGGTGACATTGTAGTCATGATATCAAAATTTAACAAGCATTCATACTTTGGTAATATAGAGTTGGATTGGAGCGGTCTCCACAATGGATTTTTAAATATCATTTGTCTCAAGAATTGAAGATAAGATATGTAAGACGAATTTTCTGGTACTAAAGCCCCACATTTGTAGAGGAAGGGAGAAAAGATGGGTCACTGGAGCCCCACTTTCAATGAAAAGCCAATATTCATAGTATTAATATCTATATCTTTGAAGTTGGGCCTTTTATGTTTTATCTTGATTGTTGTATTGTACTTTTATTTTGAACATGTAGATATTGATGGGTTAGGCATAAGAAAATACTGAGGCTACAAGTGCCCCCAGCTTAATAAATCAAAAGGTTGAACATTAAAACTTCTTCCACTGATCTTCCACCAACTATTGTTTTTTGTCATTTGTTGTCTACACGTATTTTTAAGTAAGCGTTTTTAACATCTCCTCAAACTATAGTTATAAGTTTATTCTCCATTTAGTGTTGGTTGTTAGTCTTTGGTTTTGCAGATGTTGTATTTTGGTATTTTTAGTGTTGTCTTCCTTCATTTTTCATCTTTAATATGTAATCTTCTTAGACATTCCATTGTTTTTTAAAATTATGTATCGTCTTTCTACAGTTAGTTTTATTATGGCTTAAACAAATCTCCTTCCATGGTAAAACATATAAAGAGAGCCTTCAAAATAAGCTTCTATTTATGGCTTTCAATAACATTGTACGAATGAATGAGATATGCAAATGAGAAACTGGAGTATGGAGGTTTTGTAACAACTATTGATTATCATCTTATATAATCAAACATTTGATTTTTAACTTTATCCATCAATTATTTTTGCCATATGAAAACCATTGTATAATATTTTATATGTTTTCCAAATAGTACCATTCTCCCTCGAGATCAAACACAATTTCATGATCTCATAATATATAGTTAAATGGATTATTGCACGAAATCTATGCAACTTACTGGAATCCTGCAATGCCAGCATCGAATCCCTAAGAACCCTTGCACCACAAGAAAAAATAGCCAAGAACTCCTATGTTGCATTGTCACAACCCCTAACTAGTGAGATTCTTCGAAATCTCATAAAATTAAGGTTCAATGCACATCAAAATCTTGTCCAAAAGGAGTGGAAAACGATGAATTAAGAACAATTTTTCAAATCTAATTTTAACATTAATTTAAAATAACGATATCATGAATTATTTCTTAAAGTGGTTTTAAAAATATTTATAATAACTATTAAAAGTGTCTCATGGGAATGTTGTCTTGCTTAAGCAAGTAGTTTCAATGATATACCTCGACCCACCTACCAAAGTAAGCAAGTGAGATTTACATCTTGAGCACTTGTATACATGTTAGGAAGGAAGCAAGTGAGATTGTGGTGATGAAACTATTACATCAAATTCAAGTATGTTTATTTGTAAATCTTTATTTTTATTTTTATTTTGAATAGGTTATCTTTTTTATTTTTATTTCTCTTCGTTATAAATGTGTTTATATGGAGTTCATAATAACTTAATTTGAGGCACAATTGCAGCAATATAACGGGATCTCTAGAGTCAATAGCGTACTTACTCCATCTACTGTCTCACCACGTGTTGGGGCCGAGAGATTGAATTTCTGGAGACCACAAAAATAGCGACAGTATACACCTGTTTAAATTCGAAACCATAGATGAATTATCCATAACGAAGTTGCAGTATGTTGTTCCAACAACTATTGGAAGCAAATTGGAAATGCCAGTCTGAATTTAAAAAGCAGAAAATAACCTAATGGAAGAGTCGGTGAATGAATTCACACAAAAGCTATTGATTTTGGCGTTCTTATTCTTAGTGGGAAGACTGGGCAAAAAATCTTGAATATCACTATTGACTCTTTTAGAGTTCCAGGGTTTGCAAAAGGTGTCCAATAACGGTCCACAGTAGTCTAGTATGTTGCAATATTCAACCTTCCAAATGAATGAACTCTTGCCATTATGTTTGATAGTTGTCAATTAGTTAATGTGCAGAGTATTGAATATTAAGGGAGGTACATAAACCATTACTTAACCCTTAATTTTATTCACCTAAGCAAATGGAACTTAAAACATATTTTGAAAACACAACAATGTGGGTATCATCAATAACAACATGATACAAATGATAAGAACAGTGATGATATCCCATTCTATTAATCAAATGAGGGATTACTTCCAAGCCTTATGCCTTCAACAAATAGGTTCTATTGCCTCCTTCCTTCTCTTATTGTGTCGCCTTTGCAAATTCTTCAATCCTATCTGAAGTTGTCCTTAATGGGGGGATGCTAGGATATTTAGACACTTATGAGTTAGTTAAGATCAGCATAGTCTAATATGTCTTTAGGTAAAATATGTTTCTTTAGTATGCATTTGTACTTATGTAATATGATGGTTATGATATGTTTTAAACATAGAATGATTCCACAGTTCACCTTCATCTTGATCTTAACGACTATTTTGTGTGGCTTAACACTCAATTGTTCCATGATCTCTATTTAAAGAACACGGAGGGTCATTTGCTCGATGATCGATTGTGATTAACTCATATGTCAATTCTCTTTCCTTTTGCATTATAATATTGCCTTAAGCAACTATTTGGATAAGGCCATGGATCTTTTCCCTCTTTGAGGGTTTTAACCATGTAAAACATTGGTGTGTTGAACATTGATATGTTTGTGTGAGCAGTTACTTAATGTTTTTGACTTGTGTGGAAATACCATGTTTTAGTTGAACACAACATGACTAAAGTATCTAGCTAACATGCATAGAAATAACAACAACAAACCCTGATTATCTAACCCTCAATAACAAACAACCTTCAAATAGTAGCCTTATCCTCATATATAGGTAGATGAAGTAGTTATGAAATATTCTAGAAAATATTAGAATCTCATAGTTGTAACCCACTTGTACATAGAAACTATGCTTCATTTTGTACATGGAAACTTATTTTTTACACTCTAGAATTGATGTATGGCAACATGATGTACTAATCAAAGATATTTTCACTCTTTCCAGCCATATAATTTCGGGTTCAAAATTTCATTTCCATGATAAAAAATTGCTTATACCTAGATGAAGATATTATGATGTTGGAAGAGCCTCAAGCACTTTTTCTTAAGGGTACTTTTGAGAATATTGCAAGTTATTGTTAGTTGCCCTATGATGGAGATTGTGTGTACATAATCCCTATCCAATCATGGATAGAGGAGGATTGTGGGAGGATTTTCCATCCATCGCAAAGGTTTGATCATTTTTACATTGTACATGCTATCTCATGTACCTATTAAACATGTCTATATACGATGTTTGATGTTGTCTTGTTTTGGTCCATTACCAAGCACAAGGGAAGAGGCTTTGGCATTAGTGAGATGCTAAGGTGGTTGCATTGGATCTATGATTGTAGCTAACATCCTCAAGTTTCACATGTTAGAATAGGTATGTAGGAGATGAATAAGCTCTTGTATGAGCATTAGAGTAGATTTCATTTTGTATTGATGACTTCTATGTTTCAAATCCAAACTTGAAGAAATAAACCATTGCATGTGATGTGATGTTTAGCGATTTTGAGGCCATCCATCCCACCACATGGTGGTTTTGGATATTTTGGGATGGTCATTTTTATCATGTACATGTTGAGATTCTAGTGTTCTCATGTACTCCCGAATGGAACATATGTCCTGTAGTTGGAGCTAGTTGTTATTCCCCATTTTCCGTGAGAGTCCACTTGTGATTTTTATCACAATTTCTATGGGGTTAGAAGTCGATGGAGATGATTTATGCCTTGGTATCTTTGATGATGGTGTTTTTATTATGTTGTGATGCAAACCTAGTGTGATGATGCCCTAGTATGTAGATTTGGGATAATATCTATGCTATGGGATGCGGCTATTGATGAGGTGATGTGATGATTTGGCATGATTTAATGGTTTATGATGGTTTCCACTTAGAGTGCCCTTATTCTTGGACATATGATTGACATCATGGAATGCTTAGTTGTCATTTCTATTTGAGCACTCTTGCATTTTGTCCTCATCCTCCTATATTGACATGGTTACAGAAAACAAGGTGAAACTACTAGCACTTCTATACTACAACAAAGAATACATATTTCAATAAATTTAGAAAAAATCTACTATGAGGGATTCATCAACATTGAGTTTTTGTAAATTGTAAATTTTAATATATTCCTGTAAATTTGGAAAATTTAATCCAAGGAACTATTTCCTCTTGATCAAGACTTTTTTACTACTCCAAATTATTTTTATTATATTCAATCATTCAAAATGCAATAATGTATCAATTAGAACTACTTAGGTATGGAAACCATAAATCACGATGAGACTATGAAAATACCTAATTTGTTGAATCATAAGAACGACGATACATTGAGATACAAAATGTAGGAATAACCAAATGAAGTTGCATACGTAATTGCATCTCATACTACAAGAGTTTCTCTACATATATTTGAGGTGACCAAAGTAGCATAAAGCTTGTTATTATCAAATAACGTTATATATGCAAATATAAGATAGCATAAATGGAATAAATCGCCATATTAACCTTTTAAGATAAGATAAGATAAAAATAATTTTAGTAATGTTGAACTAACTAGTGACCATGAATATGTCAAACATGGGATTGCTAGGTATGACAACATCAATACACAGTGGGAGTGTGAAGGAAACTTTTATGAAAAATTGATCATAGCTAAATCATATACTATCTATGTCTAACATCCAATTATAGTGATATATAGTTATGTATAATATGCCAGAGATGTTTGGATTTGGTGCTTAATGGCTCATACCCCCCCACAACCACCAAAACAAATGGGGGTAGAGTTTTTTATCAAATCAATAGAAAAATGGGGATTAATGACAAATTTATTAGGATCTTGTAAGTGGAGGGAGGGTTCCTCCCTTCTACCGTCTCACTAGTGAGATCTCATTGCACTTTGCCTACCTTTTAGTGCCTCTAGGTAGCACCAAGATGTAGGTGATCATCCTAGTTATGTTCAATGGAGCATGGGGAGAGGGGGTCTCTATTTAGTAAGAAGTATCTAAGCATGAGGGCTTCCCTAAAGTATATTAAGGCTATGAACCTTTCATCTATATCCAATCAAGTTCTGTGTGAATAAAACGAGAGCTAGCATAAAGGTACTATCATGAGTGCATGCATCCAATGTTAGAGTTTATAGGTTAGTTTGAAAGTAATATCATCTCTATGAAGCTCCATGAAGTGCTCTACATAGAAGGTCATATTGAATTTAATACCTTGAGTGGGATCTACACAAGTAACATGGATGACTTGCTTCTTGTTAATGTTTTCCTAAATGATCCTTCTCAGTTCTTGTATTGTCTGTAGGAGTTGTCACAGTGCATCGAGTGAGTGCTTAAATGGGGTAAGTTGGCCCCTTGATATTCCCAGTATGGAATGAAGTAAATGAGTGGCATATGAGTACCAACATCAAGAGTAGGAAGTGGCAGCAAGAGTCTTCGAAGAGTGGTACACAAGGAATGGATTAAAAGTGTAGTATTTCCAATTTGTTTTTTTAACCAACCATAATAAAACCAGCCATGGATGAGCATTGATTTTAATAACACGAGTAGAAAATGATAAGAATTTTAAATGCATAAGGGATAGATCTTGAAACACTTGAAGGATTTTAGTCAAACTTTGTATAAGTCCTTGTTCTCTTCGATTATTAATTATTATTACTTAACATAACTACCAATAAATTAACAATTAAGATATTAATTTTCAAGATCAATTGTGTATTCAATGGCATTCATATATGATTGATCTCCCATGAGCCTTTCTTGTTGGCTTATATGAAATAAATTCAATATAATAATAATACAAATTTATAAAACGTTATGGATGGGGAAATCAAATGTTGTATTGTGCAAAAAGTATAAAGGAATCATTTATAACCCATCTCCAATGAGCATGAATAATCCGCTTAGCATTATTTATCAATTAATTCTATGTTTTTTTAAGAAATTCTTTTGTATTTACATGGATTTTTATTTCAGGGTTTACATCACATTTATACGCATATTAATGCATATGGGTAAATAAAAGTCAATAAACAACTTTGTGCCTTATTGGCTAATATGATATTATTGCAATTATAAATAATTGATTCAAGAATACATATTTACAAAAAGTTATGGATTGAGAAATCAAATGCTTTACAATTTTAAAAGTTTGAAGTTATTCATCTATGACCCATCTCCCATTAGCCTGAATAGTACACTTAGCACTCATTGTTAAGAAATTAGTAATTCTTTTTAAAAATTACATATCTCATTTATAAACTTGTATTAATTTTTATCCCAGGAAAAAAACATATTTTCTATTTGAGATGAAAGAAAAAGTACAATCTTTATGTGTTTATGCACTACTACAAAGGTCATTGAAAAGGTTCGAGAGCATTGGTCAGATATGGTTAACATAGCATGATGAATTTCCCATAAGTGAGATTAATTAATATATCTCATAGCTATTACAAAAAGAGTACAAGAGTATCAAAAATTAAGACCACAAAAGATCTAGTAAGAAAAAGGCACAGTAGAGCTACATGAGCCTCAAGGGTCCCAAAGTGTTAAGAATTTCTAAGCCAATGTGTTGAAGCAAATTGTAGAAACCTTCAGTGAGTTGTAGTCCAACCTTAGATAATGAATCTACCACCTAATTATGTTCTCAAAATACATGTACAAAGTCCAAACCACCAAAAGCAACACACGGGTCCTTTATATGTGGAGCTAGGGGCTAGAGATTATTATTATGTATATAGGATGTGTTGGTTGTGGAGATTGATCTTCCTGATTCAGATATCGTGTTTAAACCATGTTTGGATCCCATCCCATAGAGGGGGGGGGGTATCCACCCCACTATAGTTTCCATGGGGGGTCCAGTGGGGGCGACGACTACTTTTGGGAGCTCCCCCCCCCCCCCGAGCAGGGGTTCAGAGGCAATGCCCCCGTAGCGAACATTTTGGAAAAAGTGCCTTGTAAAATGTTGTAATTTCATAGTCATGAATATGTCAATAATGGGTAACTTACGGGCCCATGGTATTTTCCCATGGTGATCTCTCTTTAAAAGGAAGGAATTGCAATACAACTATGTATTGTAGTATTGTAAATATCTCTATGATTGTGTAAGAGAGATTGTGAGAGAGTGAAGAGGAAGTTGCATCGGATGTGTTTTGGGTTGTATCCCTTCATTTGTTGGACAGTATAATAAAAGGACTGGCAATTTCTCTGTGGACGTATCCCAAATTAGGTGAACCACGTATATTGGTGTCTCTCTTGTATTGTGTTTATGTCTTTTATTTCTGCGTCTTGTTTTATGCTATTGTTATGCAAATCTTGTTTTCCAACAGGATGTGCCTTTCATCCAGTTGATAACCATAAACAAGTCCCCCATAATATTCATCGAATGTATGTCCTTAGAGGAGGCGAGCTTGAATAAGTAAAACAAATCAAGTAGCTCACTTTTGTTATTAGTTCCAGGTCCAATATTTTCCTTGAAGGAGTAGTAATGATGGTCAGAGAGATGAATCACAAACCCAATACCACATAACATGTCATTTCCTTGACAGACACCATCAAAGAATACCTAGGGTGGTTATTATTAATAATAAGATCACCAAACTGCCTGGATTGGAGATTTGGAGTATTTGAACTACATGCCCGAAAGATAGCCAAAGAAAGATTTGAAACCACTTATAGAGGAACAAATTTCCCTTCAAAAATGGATAAATTGCGAGCCATACAAAAACTCCAATTGACGATTAATGGAAGTGCCCTTGAAACTTTTAATTCTCTCCTCCCGAACTAGAATTTAAAACAACTAGTCCCCAATGGTTTTGACCATGGTTCTTGAATACCTATGAGCTTTCCTGTTTCCAACCAGACCTCCATAATAAAACCAAACTATCTAAAAAGGTGATGAACATCCTCACTGCTTTGTAGGAAAAGTGAAAAAATGTCATTCCCATAAAACTATCTCTTCTGAAGAGCATCCCGAGTCAGGAAATTACCAAGTTAAGATCAACCACATTAGGATTATGCTTTTAGGAGGAGAAATAATCCACCATAATTTGCACCACCACCAAACGCCACCTATGACTTATTCATAAAGAGCTAGGTAACCCTTATGTACACTATAGGTAGCCCTCACAGGATCAATAGATGCAAACAAACCGTCCCTAACATCAATTTCCACTAATACTCATGCCACTGACCTCTGTATGGAAAAGATAAAACTATTGTCGACCACCAGAGTGTGACCAATTTGGTCCCGAATTGCTTTAATCCATGGGACCATCCACCATTCTAAAGGAAGGCCTGGTAGCTTAATCCAAACCAAAAATTTATCTAAGTAGGATTCCTTCGAGTCAAAAAGTGGGAACCATGACTTAATGGATAGGAAAGCTAAGTCCCAAAACCATGACTCCTTCGAAAAAAAAATAGCATCAAGTTTGTCCTTAAAGATAAATCCCAACTAGCCACCAAATAGGGAATGGGATGCTAGGGAATATCCAAGCACCAGGATCCAATTGACCTGGACTGAAGATTCCAATGAAACTAGGGACATTCTTCACCCTATGAATTTTCCCACCAAGTTTTGGTCATTGAGGTCCAATATTTTATCAATCCTGATATCTTTTCCAACAACCGGAGAGACCCCTCACCCCATGTTTTTGAAGGTCTTTCTTCATTTTCATCTTGATGAGATATCCTTCATGTCACCCCAACATCCTTGAAGGAGTGACATGTCAATATCCTTCCCAACAAACCCTTGGGTTTCTCTTGAAGCATGTAGTGGTTTTACAAAGGAGTTCTTTTCGTTAGCTTCAAGAGAAGGAGGTATTGTCAATGGGTTATATCCCAAGGCACTGATCATGTCACCCCTTTGGATTGGATCTTTTGAAGGCCTTTCAATAGTTGGATCATCAATGGGATCCTTCCACTTGCTTTCTAGATGGACCTTGGTGGTAAATGCTAGCTCTGAAGCCAAATATTCATCATGGTGTCCTCTGATTGAGACAAAGCTAGCAGGGAACTTGCACGGGGATAATAATATTTCCTTATACAGTTTAGGTGGACGTGTCCCCTTTACCACTCAAATTTCTCTATTAGGAAGTACTTTTCCTACCGAATCTTCATGGTGGGGCCTTGTGATATTGAAGCATATTGAGTTTAATTTAATATATACCAATGTAGATCCATCTTAAATATCGATCTATCATGCGCTGAGAGGGATCAAATCCCTGAAGGTGCAAACCTATCTTCATGTTTTGCACTCTAAAAAGGTTTGCACCTCTTGGGATTTGATCATTCTCAATGCATCATAGATCTAGAGTTAAGAGGGATTTACACTGGTAATTTATGCACACAAACTAATAATTTTTTCAAACTCCAAGAAAACAAGTTAATTAAATGTTACTTTCTACATACAAGCTAATACACTTTTTTAATTCGTATGGAATAATACAATTTTATAGGATCATATTGAACCACTAGTCAAATCACTAACTTTTAAGAGGTATAATTGTAAGATAAATCACAATTAAAAAATAAAATAAAATTTCCAAATTCAAGAAAACATACTAATTATATGTTAATTTGTACATACAACCTAATACAATTATTTAATTTCTATGGAGTAAGAAAATTTTGAAGGAAGACATTAAACTACCACTTAAATCACTTATAACTTTTATTAACTCAATATTTTAGTACAATTAAAAATAATAATAATAGGATGAGCACAAGTTAATGATGGTCTCTTGTGATGCATTAGCGGCAATGTAAACATGGAAAAACAACAATCTGTTGAGTTAGAGGGACAATTTGAGGTACTTCCATATTGAATTTTAAATATGGTGTGATAAGAATAAATGTAGGAAATTGAGTTAGCTTCCAAAATATATAAGTTTTATTTATGGATTTTTTGTACAAATATGTCAAATACTAGTTTTTCTTAACATTGTACATTATTTTTTAGGAAAAACATAGTGCATGTCGTCGTCAGTGTATGTGTTGAGTACCTAAATGATGGAATTTCATTGCGATTTTTTGTACAATTGTAGAGAATGCATTTGTTTGTGCATGACTATTTTTTCAAAATATATAATGTTAGCTTTATATGTTTTTAGAATTACAAAATTTATTATACCCCAAAAATTACGAGGTCGTGCCTTAGTGGAGGGTATGATGGTCTTAACATAATCAAACAATATTTATTTTTAGATTATAGAATTTTGTGTGTTCTGGTGCAGTGTATAATTTATTTATAAAATGTATAAAAAAAATTAAAAAATGGTAAACAATAATAATTTTTTTAAATTATATATTTGAAATCTACATTGATGAATCTATATGTGTGTGCAGTTTCATTGATTAAATTTGTGCTTGTTAGAGATAGTGGTATCTCGGGATGTCCTCCATGATTAGATGCCTAGCATGGAGGTGCATTCGTAGTATAGGCATCAGGAAGGGGTAGAGGGTGAGATGCACTCTAACAAGTGGCATGAATCCAAAAGTGGATGAATGCATACCTTTCAGTGTGATTTGCTTCATGCATGCAAGCCTTTTAATTAAAAAGCATGCAAAAGCGAGATTTTTGCATGCACTAATATTAGGGTTTAGGAAACCCTAATTGATCAGTGAGTTATTATAAGGACGCGGGAAGTTAGCGAAAGAGATTACTCAACAGTTTCTTCAGAGAGTGAGGAGATTGAGGGTGAGGGCGAGCTATGCATGCAGAGTGGGGGGGCTTCCTGAGAGAGGGGGCGCATCTATAGATAGAGATAGTGAGGGGATCCGAGAGGGATCAATATATAATTGATTAGAGGCATTAGTCGGTCATTAATGTTTGTTGTGAGAGCATATGAGTGGAGACAACTCAAAGCATTGATCTAGGGAGAATTTCCAGAGTAGCAGGGGCGCACTTCCTGGGGAGAGGAGGATGTGGTTGACTAGAGAGTTTTTTTGTTTGAGGCTAGGTGAGTCGAGACTTTTAGGAGTGATATTTGTCACTGATTGAAGAAGATCCGAGCTGATCTCATTAGATATTGATTGAGATATGAGGAGGGGCGACTTGGTAGCTGCAGAGAGAGGGCACATTTCCCATGCAGAGGGGGCACATTCTACAGTGAGAGGTTGCAAAATTTCTTTATTGACGGAGTAGATCAGGGTTGAGGATTGAGAGGGGTGGTACTAAATCCATATTTAGGCATAGACATGATTTTAGAGATCTATATAAGAGTAGACAACAAGGGCACATTTCCCAAAAGAAGCAGTAGCTACTACTATAGATCTAGGGTTCTCTAGTTCTGTTGTATCTTTTGAACTTCTATGTGCAACTATTCACTCTTTATTATATGCTATGGGATCGAGAAATAAGAAAGCCCCATCGAGGCTGGTTTTCCCCATTGGGATTTCCAAGGTAAAACCGTGAGTATTTTGTGTGATTGCTTATTTTGGTCAATATTGTAAAGAGATCTATAGTGCTTTCAATTATAAGTCTATTTTATATTTGATCTTCTTTTCCATAGAGAAGTTGGGTTGTGTTGGCTTATAGAGACTCAAGGCCATTGAGATATCAGGGTTCCTAGATCGAGTAGTGACACCTGGGATAAATTAACATGGTATCAGATCCCTGATGAGGGTCAGAGGGGTCATTCACACTCAGATCTACGAGCTATATACCAGATCTGTGTGGAGAGTCAGTGGTGATATCATATATGTGATATAGAGGCAAAATCTACTAGAGATGAAGAGTGGAGCTCATATTTGTGGTTGTAGAGGTCAGATCTATCATATCTCTAAGAGAAGAGGTCGATCTGTGGAAAATATGTCAGATTTGAAGAGTAGTGTTCAGATCTGTGAGAGCAGAGTCCATATCTAAAGAGCAGAGTTTATATTTGTGAGTGCAGATATCATATCTGTGAGTGCATACATCAGATATGTGAGTGCAGACATTAGAACTGTGAGGATAGATACCAAATTTATCAAACCTGTGAGGGAAGATACCGTATATGTGAGAACCAAGATCAGATCTGGGAGAGAAAACCCTAGATCTGAGAAAGAGAGGGTTAACTTGTTCACCAAGGCACATATCTACAAGTTGGTTTTGATTCAAAGATTTTGAATCAGCAATGTTATCAGTTTACAGAGTCATGACTTCAAGAATTTGTATGGTTATGCATTTATCCATATGATGGGAGTACGAGAAGTGTTCCTTAGTGTTTGAGAGACATACTCAGACCGCAATGAGAGGTTAGCGGTGAGGAGAGTTGGTTCGATGATGTTCTAGCCAAAGTAAAAAGGTCTACTGAGGATGGTAGGAGGGATGCATGTACCAAAGTAGACATATTTACCCTCAATATCAGCTCTAGACGATGAGAGATATATTATTGTGTTCAATTATGGATAGAGGGTTCTATATTCATCAGGAGTGACTTTGGATGCAATAGTGAGGCATGGCATTAGACAAGGAAAGTTGTATAGGTTGCTAAGAAATCCTGTATGTGGGTCCAAGGAGATCTTGGATGCAGTTTCAGTGTCAGTGACAGAGGGAGAGCGTGAGGATTCTCTCAATATGACACTGATAGAGGAGGAGCGCAAATCTTCATATCAGAGTGCATCAGATGCAATTGAGAAGTATTCCAGTTCAGAGGGAGCAAATGTAGTAGCAAGGGATGTGTTTGATCCTGGTGGATGCTTCTCCAAAAGTACCTTCCTCACTAAGAGGGAGTGTTAGTGCAGATATGTGCATGAGATATGCATGGATACCGGATCTGTGAGAACCGAGATCATATCTAGGTGAGAAAACCATAGATCTAAGAAAGAGAGGGTTAGCTTGTTAACCAAGGCACGGATCTATAGGTTGTTTCTGATTCAAAGATTTTGAATCGACAATGTTATCAGTTTATAGAGTCATGGCTTCAAGAATTTGTATGGTTATGCATTTATCCATATGATGGGAGTACGAGAAGTGTTCCTTAGTGTTTGAGAGACAGACTCAGACTACAATGAGAGGTTAGCAATGAGGAGAGTTGGTTCGATGATGTTCTAGCCAAATTAAAAAGGTCTACTGAGGATGGTAGGAGGGATGCATGTACCAGAGCAGACATATCTACCCTCAATATCATCTCTAGAGGATGAGGGATATATTATTGTGTTCCGGGATGGAAAGAGGCTTCTATATTCATAGGGAGTGACCTTGGATGCAGTAGTGAGGCATGGAATCGGACAAGGAAAGTTGTATAGGTTGATGGGAAAGCCTGTATGTGGGTCCAAGGAGATCTTGGATGCAGTTTCAGTGTCAGTGAAAGAGGGAGAGCGTGAGTCTTCTCTCAAGATGACATTGATAGAGGAGGAGCACAAATCTTCATATCGGAGTGTAACAGATGCAAATGAGAAGTAGTCTAGTTTCGAGGGAGCAGCTGCAGTAGAAAGGGATGTGTTTGATCCTGGTGGATGCTTCTCCAAAAGTACCTTCCTTGCTAAGAGGGATTTTTAGTGCAGAGATGTGCATGATATATGCATGTTCATGAGATATGCATGTGCATGAATACTAAGAGTGAGCATACTTTCTGTAGCAGCATTGGATGCTGCTGGTTACTCTATAGTGTTTTAGAGGGAGATTATATTCACATATCCAGAGGAAGTTGATCCAGTGTTGATGGGTCACAGGATTGATGGTGAGTACGTGGTTCGAGGTCAGCCAACAACAAGTACATCTGGTTGGTTGACTACATCTTCATTAGAGTTTGAGTATGACAGGAAGTGAGATGCTCACAGTGTTGATGATGTATGGAGGAGTGAGTCCTCACATCATATGGATGAGAGAGATGCTCATAGTGGTGATGAGGCACATAGGAGTGAGTCCTCTTATCTGATGGATGAGCGAGATACTTATACTAGTACCGACCAGAGATTGAGTTGGTACAATATGATAGAGTTGGATTTAGATCGGGAGAGAGATGAGTCAATTCATAGAAGGGAGATCAGATACAAGTCAGTGAATCCACTTGATAGCATCCTCAAATATTGGTAGCAGCAGAGATTCAAAGGAATTTTGGATCAAGGATGAGTGACAAGATCTGTGAGAGACTGAGAGGCTTCTCCTAGGGCTACATTGATGGAGGTGGATCAAGTTACTTCAAATCAGAGTGCAGCAGTGACATAAAGGATAAATGGGTCAGTGTTAATAGTAGAGGATTTTTTGGATCCAGACATCAGTGGTCGAGCTTGCCTCAATAAGAGGGAGTGTTAGAGATAGTGGTATCTCAAGATTTACTCCATGATCATATGCCTAGCATGAAGGTGCATTTGCAGTATAGGCATAGGGATGGGGTAGAGGGTGAGATACACTACCAAATGTCATGAATCCAATGGTGGATGCATGCAGACCTTTCAGGGTGATTTTCCTTATGCATGCAATCCTTTTAATTAAAAAGAATGCAAAACCGAGATTTTTTCATGAACTCATATTAGGGTTTCAGAAACCCCAATTGATCAATGAGTTATTATAAGGAGGTAGGAGGTCACTAGAAGAGGTTACCCAACAGTTTCTTCAAACAAAGATGATATTGGGAGTGAGGGTGAGATGTGCATGCAGAGTGGGCGACTTCCTAAGGGGGTGGGCACATCTGCACATAGAGATAATGAGGGGATCTGAGAGGGATCAATATTTGCTTGATTAGAGGCATTAGTCAGTCATTACTGTGTGTTTTAAGAGCATCTAAGTGGATACATCTCAGAGCATTGAGCTAGGGCAACTTTCCAGAGCAGTAGGGGCGCACTTCCTGAGGAGAGGAGGACATGGTTGATTGGAGAGTTGTTCTGTTTGAGGCTAGTTGAGTCAAGACTTTCAAGAGTGATATTTTTCAATGATTGAAGAAGATCCGATCTGATATCATCGGATATTGATTGATATCTGAGGAGGGGTGATTTGGAAGCTGTAGAGAGAAGGCACATTTCCCATGTAGAAGGGGTGCATTCTACAGTGAGAGGTTGCATAATGTATTCATTGATGGAGCAAATCAGGGTTGAGGATTGAGAGAGGTGGTACTACATCCAGATTTAGGCAGAGACATGATTTTAGATATCCGGATCAGAGGAGACAACAAGGGCACATTTCCCAATAGAAACAGTAGCTACTGCTACATATTTAGGGTTCTATACCCATCAGGTTCTGTTGTATCTTTTGAACTTCTATGTGTAACTATTCTCTCTTTATTATATGCTCTGGGATCAAGAAAGAAGAAATCCCCATTGAGGATGGTTTTCCCCATTGGGGTTTCCAGGGTAAAACTGTGAGTCTTTTGTGTGATTGCTTATTTTGGTCAATATTGTTAAGATATATATAGCGCTTTCAGTTATAAGTATATTTTATATTTGATATTCTCTAGCATAGATAAGCTCGGTTGTGTTGGCTTATAGAGACTCAATGCCATTGAGATCTCAGGGTTCCCAGATCAAGTAGTGACATCTGGGATAAATTAACAATGCTACCTCTAGATCCTCAATCAATTTGTGGAGTTTGGGTTAGTTCTACCTATCCACACAAGTCAATATCATCTATTCAATGGATAATTGGTGCATCCCTAGGAATTCCCATGCAAAATCAATGTATACTTTGGGAATTCTTATCCAAGTGGATTTGTCCTAAGATTACAACCTCCATGGTTTTCCATTCAACCATGACATTATCCAAGATCTAGTATCCTATAGTGGTTTATCAAAACAATTTAACCCTATAGATGCATGGACATTCTTCTTAAAAAGAAGAAAATGGAGATACTCTAATTGCAATCCATCTCATCTTATCTTCAATTGATCACCACTTATGCCTTTGTTGACCAACTATGTAGCTGAAATATGGATTTTGACATTTATTTCCCAAAATTAGATTGAAAATCTTGAGCATAGTCTTTTTTTTAATGGATTTGATAATCCATTGTTTATCACACCTCTCCAATTTGAAGGCTTTGGGTATTCACAAGCTTTGGAGGGAAAACAAATAAATAAAATTTCATGATATTTTTCTTTCACTGGGATAATTAGGCTTCACAAAAATTTCCTATGGGATCCTTATTGCCATTGTTGGGCCTTGAGCTCGTACTTTGTCAATGGGTGCTAGATGTTCATTGAATCTTTCTACCTCAAAAATTGTTGGAACTCAGTGTGGAACTATGCTACTACTGATGAATTATCAATATCCTTATTTGTCCCTTGAAGTCCATGTGGAAACAACAACAATGTGCATAATATGGTTGTCATTGCATCTCTCCACCATTTGTATTTTCATGTAGCATTGTGAATGCTTTCTCTCCCATCAAGTTGCCATGCAAATTTCCATCTATGGAGTGCTTATAGTTTCATATGCTTCATTCAACTTGTGCTTAAGCATACTCAACTATGGTACAGTGGCTAAGTAAAGCAAATATCTCTCTCTTTTAGAAAAATATTTTGCAATGGAGTGTCTACTTATTTCTCTATGGAAGAAGAAATGTTTGAATACCATTGTTGTACTTGTAGATGCCTCAACAAGTTATTTCCCTTCCTTAACATACAACGATTACTCTTTCACTGTGCCTTAAAACTTTTGCAATGTTTCTCATCAATGTTAAAGGATCCATTCATGCCAACTCTCTTCTAAAATTTTGCAAGAGTATTGTAGAGAAAGATTTTGTATTGCTGAAGTTTTATACTAGTAGAGAGTATGCCATGAATATGGTTCTCCTCTATTATCCTCACCCTTGAGAAGATTATCTAATTTTATTTTTGGCATTGATATATCTTATTTTCTATTAACCTTAGCTATCCACTTCCTCTTATGTTTGGTAGTGTAGATCTTAGGATGAAGCTCATGCACAACTTCTAACATTTAGCATCCTCTTCCTCGATCATATTGCAATGCCTACAATAATTATCATCTTTGTGCTTTGAAATGGAAAGTGTTTTCTTCCATTGTTTCCTTCTCTATCCTTTTCGTAGATGTACGAGGTAGGTAAGGGATTCCCCTTTCTTCTTGGAGTGAACTGGGCCTTTCATATGGGGTTTCTTCCACTAGCACGTCGCTAAAATATGGTTATTCAACCTACTTAAAGAACATGGATCTACTAATACCAACAATTGTGTGCCTTATAACCCCTCTTTTTTCAACAAAAAGAAAAAAATTGAAAACTATTTTTACATGTACTATTATGGGTTCCCTTGAGCCGCCTTTCACACATCTGGGGGTTAATGTGGAAGAAATATTCAAGCCACTAAGTGTGTCCTTTGGGGTAAGCTTCGAGTCAAGTACTATCACTTGATTCTTGACTCCTTTGTTTAGGAAAACTCTTAACAAAGCCAAGGGGGGTGGACCTTAAAAGTTACTAAGGCTGATCAAACTTTAGGTGATGGTTTGGTGGATGAGTGAGTTTCTTAGGAGTTTATAAGAATGAAATTGAAACAAGATATTTGCAATATGAAATTAAAGCATAACAACATAAAGATCATAAAATTTCCATAACCATTCAACGCATGATAGAATTAAACAAATGATTGTAATGATAAAAGTGAAGACCAGTGTTGAATATGGAGTCAAATAGAGTGTTGTTGTAATGCTTGAAAAAATGTTGTGCGAATGCTCTTGGTAAATTTTAAATTAATGTGAAAATATGAGTGGATCATTAGGGAGGGGGATTCCCGATATACCACGAAGGTACTAGGAATATGTCCAGACTCGCTAAGTGTGGCTCCACGCGAGAAAATGTGGGCTAGATTGGAGTCACAGGGGTGTGTCTAACACTACACCAAACGAGGGTGTAGTTTGATGGGGGCCCGTGGTCTCTATCTAGTTGTTCCTTCTTTCTCTGTGAAATTTTCCCACATGGAAGCAAAATGGAGACACTAGATATTCATCTAAGGGAGGTTAAGACTAATTACTAGTCACTAAGTCCTTTTTCTGGTATGGTCAACTGTTCAGTTGAGGCTGCATATATCTAGAGCATATTGGAGGTATATCCTTGTTAATTTTAAGGATTTTTTGAACAAAATTTTCTTGTTTATTAACATCCCAAGAGTCTCTTTTCCATCCAGTACTCGAGCAATCCCTTTCCTGAAATCCATACTTCGGGAAAACAAGGGTTTTAATTAAAAGTAAAAGAAAGACTAAAAGAATTTATCTAATTACTACACTACCTAAGTAGTGGGTTAGTATTCGATTACTTTTGCAAAAGATAAATCAAATTGTAACTGTAAAAAAGTATACAGTCTGCAAAGACAAAATTAGAAATTCCTATGTCCTAAGTGAGTCAATGGCCCAATATTTGGACTGGACCACGATAGTAAGTTTTAATTAATCTAAGTTAATTTTAATCAAATTAAAACTTGAAATAACAAAACTAAACTAAAAAAAATCCAAACTCATGAAAAACACACAGACGCGGATCCCCCTAGGGGGGATGGGAAGTGGGCTTTAACATCCTACTCAAAACTTTTATTACAAGGTTACACTAATATATAAAAGGAAAATACTTCCTTATCCTTATAAATTTGGAGAAAGGAAGCTTACAACTGCTTGGGAAAAACGTTATAGCAAAAATGAATGCTCCCAAAGGCTCTTGAGATCTTGATATTATTGAAATTTCACCCAAAAGACCTTACAACCTGCTAAAAAAAAAAACCAGAAAGCTTGTTAGTGGTTAAAATGCCCAAAAATCACTTGGAAAGTTATCTTGGACAACAAAAAAAAGGGCTAGAAAAAAGATTGAATAAACTAGATCTAACTACAACAAGTAACTAAGAAACTTTGGATTGTGAAACTCAATTCTTAGGATCTTGGACGTCCTTTAAAGGGATGCCAATGAGGCACTTTGCTTCTTGATTTAACTTTTAAAGATCAAAGAAACTATATTTTAACAAAATTTAAGATTTGCATTATGAAAATTTGTAAAAGAAAGGCTTCTTTAAACTAGATCTAAGAAAATCAAATGATTTTGCAATTTAAAAGAAATTATATATCTATGCAAACTAACTTTATGTAGATCTATGAATGATTTAACTTTAAAATGAATAGATCTATAAGCTAGACTAGTAACAAGTATCCAAAGGAGGATTTTAGTTTAAGTTGAGAGAAGGTGAAGAAACCAAGACTTCTGAATCTTGAACTTATGGAGTTTTTTGGGTGGAGCAAAGAGGGACTTTGTCTTTTCCAAGAGATCCAGAATAAAGAAGAAATCAAGCAATAATTTCCTTCTTTCCGGATAGAAGTACCTGCAAGGCTTAGAAAAAATACTTGCCAAAAAGAACCTATCAAATTTGTATACCCTACACTCAATATTAGGATATCATGCAAGTAAACAAACTAAAACATGAAAATTCCTTAATTTTGAAACATAAACAAATAAATGAGAAAATTAATCTAGATCATATTCTCATTCCTATGGATTAGACATAACCACTACAAGGCATAATGATTGACAAAGGAAATAATAGATAAGTAAACTAAACTACAGTTACCTCAATGCATCATAGAGACAATTGAAATCCACACAACCAAAATGATACACCCATGTAGCCTCCAAAGCTTCTGATTCATTACTCAATGATAAACAAATACAATAGCAAAATGGTAGAGCTTCAATCCTTCCATCAACAATGAGGAACGATCTTGCTTTTATAGCCAAACCAAGAGGAGATATTCTTTGACACTTGGAGAAATGAGTTGATACACTTGGAAAAGGCTTGTTGACACATGTGAGAGGTTTGGGGAGGTTAATGACACTTTTCAACCTCCACTTGACACCTTTTCAACCACAAATTCGCCCCCACCCCTTTTTGGTGCTTCAATCAAATCATCATTTATTTGCTCAATATTCTCCCTGATTTGTTTTCCAATCAAAGGAGATTTGATTTCAACACATTTCCTTGATCCGTGGGATTGATATTTTGCCTTTATGACGTCTTTTTTGCCAATTAAATTGGTCTTTTCGGGTTTTTTGAGTAAATATTATTTTCTGAGATAAATACTTACTCAAAACTTAGGATAAGTGGGTTTATGGGTTTAGTGGATGATCTAGATTAGAAAATGAGCATCCACTTGAAAAATTATTCCCATAAACCATACTTTTATTACATTATTAATTTTTCCAATTAAACTATTAAAAAATAGTCTAATTTTACAGAAAAAAAATTATTTTTCTCAAAATTTAAAAAAAAACTTAGGGGGCCTATCACATGTCCATATGACTCAATTTTAATGTCTAACATGGTCTAATACATTCACTTAGGCTCTAATAACCTCCTAAGGATGAAACACCAAGCCGACCACCCCAACTTTGAAGGTATGAATGAAAAACTCGAAAATGATTTGTCGTTTGTTTAACAACAAATAATTAACAAGTGAAAAAACACTATGGGCTAGTCAGATTAATGTATAAGTCCTAGGAAGTCGAGTATTTTACACACAACTACCATGCTAGCACATTTTATTACAATTCCCCCAAGGGGGTATGAACATGTTGTACACAAGAAAAAGGACCTAGAAGGCCTGATGGACTTCTGAACTCGGAGGATGAACAATTATATTGTTCAAGTCTTCGACAGTTCACTCGGAATCCACTAAATGCAAGTTAGTGGATAACATATGTTTTTTTCATCACACACATGCGAAGCATGTCTTCGGAAATCTGATTTACTATTTTAGTTTTTCCATCCGTTTGTGGATGGTAGGAAGTGCTAAAATTCAACTGTGTTCCCAAGTTTGCAAAAAGACTTTCCAAAAATTTGAAGTAAATTTGGTATCTCTGTCAGAAATTATTGCCTTCGGAAATCCATGCAATCTGAAAAATTCCCTTCATGAAAATCTTTGCAATGGAATCTGCTTTATATGTGGATTTAACTAGAATAAAGTGTGCTGATTTTGACAATCTATCCACCACAACCATGATAGAATCATGTTGTTTTATAGTCATTGACAATCCTTTAATAAAATCCATGGAAATTACTTCCCATTTCCATTCCGGAACTCACAAAGGATGTAACAAACCTACTGGGTGTTGATGCTCAACTTTAACTTGTTGACACTTCATGCATTAGATATATACTCAGTAATATCATTTTTCATCCCTGGCCAAAAATATTGCTTTCTGGCTGTAGCAATTGTTTTAAGATATCCTGGGTGAGGAGAATATGGTATTTTATGGATTTCATACATAACAATTATCCTCAAGTCTGTCTCATTTGGAATGTAAATTCTATTTTTATAAATAAGAATTCCACCATCTTCCAAATGATACCCTTCATACCTCTTTTCAAAGTTATGTTGTAGTAAATTTTTTCTTTATTTGGACATAAAAGTCATCTTTGACAAGAGAATTAACAAGCTGTTATCTTAAATATGATTGACAAGTTGTGATGGTTGCCACATGCATTTCATGCACCTTTATGCTAAGTGCATCAACCACTTTATTTTCTTTTCCTTTTATGTGTTTGATATGAAAATCAAACTCACGTAAAAGTTTCAGCCATCTAGCTTTCCTAGCATTTAATGTTGGTTGCTCAAACAAATATTTTAGACCACAATGGTATGTCCTCAACTCAAATTTTTCTCCCATTAGATAATGTCTCCACATTTTTAAAGCATGAACTATGGCTGCAAGTTCCAAATCATGTGTGGAATAATTATTCTCAGTGCTCCTTTAATTTTCTAAACTCATAACACAACACATGATTTTCTTGCATAAGAACTCCTCCAAGTCCTTGTTTACATGCATTTGTACACACAGCAAATTCTTTTTCTAGGCCTGCAATTTTAAGAATTGGAGCACTTGTAAGAAGCTTCTTCAACAGTTGGAAGCTTTCCTCACATTGATGTGTCCATTCAAATATCATTCATTTCTTTTGCAAAGAAGTGATTGGGTGTGCAATCTTGGAGAATCATTCATTGAATCTTCTATAGTAACTAGCAAGACCCATGAAAGATCACACATCTGTCACATTCTTTGGAGTTGGCCAATTCATAATGTTAGAAACCCATGTCTTTACTTTGTTAGTATATTGTTGTTGGACGCATATGCTTTGTAAGTCATCCCGTGGTATTTGTTGATCAATAGTTTGTGTTATTGTTGTTGGCGCATATGCTTTGTAAGTCGCCCTTAGTATTGTTGATCCATAGTTTGTAGTGGCCCATGGTTTTGACCCATAGTATTGGCGCCTAGACTTAGTATATAAGTGTGTGTTGAGACCTATGAAGGCATCGTGAAGTTATTTGTATTGAGCTTGCTCATAGGAGGTTGCCCCCTCGAAGTGGCCTGTGATCAATATAAAAGTGATTCTGAGTTCTGTCATTTCTGCTATTTCACATATTCTTATTAATTAATTGTTGCAGGTGCTTCACATCTGGTATCAGAGCACTTTCTTGGGCTCGCTGGGTGAAATTTCTGCCAAATTTTTTTCGCATCTGTTGCAGGTTCGGATTTGGGAATAATCCCTATCCGCTTAACTGTGGGAAGTACTTGGGAATAAGCCCTAAAACTCATTGTGAGGAGTACCACAGGAACCCCGAAGTAGCTGGTCCATTGAGAGGACTTTCCAGCAAAAAGGGCAACGACCCCTACCTGATTGACTAGTTCCCACCCATGAGGTAAACCAAGAGCTGTCGTTTGTGGCAAAGCGGTTATCAGTTTTACCTGAGCCGTGGAGTGAGGGGTAATGCCCCAATACGCAAGCCGTCGGACAGCATTGGTGGCCAAGTGAAACCCCTAAACTGTTAGGAAGACGCACATACCTAGGGTCCATATCTATTTTCAGCTGAATTGTTGTCGATCACTGCTACGACGTTTCAGATCCATCCGTTTCGATCCATTCTGAAAGCCATTCCAAATCAAGCCGTTTTCAATCCATTCGACGCCATTTCAGATCCCTCTATTTCCGATCACTTATGGGCCGTTGCAGATTTATTTGTTCCAGATCCCTTCTAAGCCGTAGTCACTCCAGTCTGGAAAAGAAAAAAAAAACTCTTGGTTATGGTTGTCACCTATGCAGGAGCAAAAACCATGGAAGAAGCACTTGCAGCCATCCAAGCCAAACTCCAGGATCTGGATGAAAAATTTCTCGGCCTCCATCTTGAACATTCAGCTATGAACAACAAACGACAGTCTGAGTCTTCATCAGACAATGGGTTCGCTTCTTCCAGCAATTTCCGTGGTCCGAAGCTTGATTTTCCTCGCTTCAATGGTACTGATCCAATTGGATGGATCTATCGTGCAGAATAGTATTTTAGTCTACATAATACTTTTGATGTCAACAAAGTTTCGCTTGCATCCTTTCATTTGGAACAAGAAGCTCTTTAATGGTACTGTTGGTACATCAAGGCTCATGAAGAGCCAAAATGGTCAGACTTTTGCAAGCTCCTTTTGCAACGATTTGGTCCTAGTGCTTTTGATGACTTCACAGGAGCCCTCACTAAACTCCGCCAAATTGGCACTGTGAGATAGTATCAAACCGAATTTGAGAAACTAGCCAACCACACTGAAGGATTGTCTGATGACTTTTACAGGAGTTGTTTTATCAATGGTCTAAAGGATGCCATCCGCTCTGAGGTCAAAATGTTCTGTCCCAACACAATGATGGAAGCCCTAGGGTTGGCTAAGTTGGCAGAAGACAAGATTGCATCCCAACAACGCTCCAAGCCCACTTTTGTTCCCTTCCGAAATATGGGTTCTCAACGACCACCTATACCGTAGGCTCCTCGACCAACTCCTATCAAGCGTTTGTCTGAAACAGAGATGCAAGCACGCAGAGAAAAGGGGCTTTGCTATAATTGTGATGAGAAATTCACTCGGGGACATAGATGTGTTCAACAAAAGCTCTATCTCTTAGATGTGGATTCTCCGCCTGCCTCTGAAATTGGTGACGAAGATCCAGAAACAATGGATGCTCAGGTCGACATTCAAGAACCGCCTATTGACCCTCTGTCTCAAGATGACTAGCCAGAGATATCTCTCCATGCTTTAGCTGGAATCACCACCCCCCAAACAATGCGGGTCAGGGGTTACTTCAAGAAGCTTCCTCTTACAATACTCATTGATTCTGGTAGCACTCATAATTTCATTGACCCTCAGATCGCCAAACAAGCTGATTGTTTTATCCATCCTTGCTCCAACTTTGAAGTCATGGTTTCCAATGGGGGCACCTTACCTTGCAAAGGGAAGTGTTGAAATGTGCGTATCTCTATGGGAGATTATACCTTGCGCTCTGACATGTTTTCCTTGACCTTAGGCGGATGTGATGTGGTTTTGGGTGCTCAATGGCTATGCACACTTGGCCCTATCTTATGGGATTTTGCTGAACTTTGGATATAGTTTTCCCTCAATGGACAAAAACACACATTGACAGGATTACAACCAAGTTCTCTCAGCATTGTTGGCTTGGTTTTGCAACCAAGCTTAGTGCAATGGGCACCTGCTAACTAGTAGCAGCAGTTTCAATAGAAATAAATAACAAACTACTTTAAACTACATTAATCATGGATCTATGTGAAATAGACAAGCAAACAATGGAAATATTATGAAAAGCAAAACAATTGACAATATATAAAAAATGATTTTGTATTAAGAATAGGGGCAAGCAAGTGCTTGCAATGGTAATACCTCCAAGTGGTGAAGATTGTTGAGCAACTTCCAAGGTGAGTAGCTCCAAGCTCCAAAGGTCTCTTCTCTAAGATAGCTACAATGGTCAAAAGCTCATGAGAGATTTTGACAGCATGAGGATAGGAAGATGGATGGATGGAAAGTGAGGAGCCCCTACCACCTTTTTATAGTTTTTGGTGGTGGGGAATACCATTATGGTTTTGAGGAAACCAATGGTATTGACCAACATGGTTTAGGTACTTTTTCCTTCCTTTTTCCTTTTTAAAATATTTTTGATATTTTTATTCCCTTTTTAATATTTTTGGAAATTCTTGACCATTTTTGAGGGTTTTTTATGCTTTTTGAGGAAAAATATTCATTTTGAGTGGAAAAAGGGGTGTATTAAGGTCTTTTGGTGACCTTTTGGTGGCTTTAGAGGCTCAAATGGTGAAAAAGTGGACAAATGGGTCATGTGAATAGGGAAATGAGCTAGTGAGCACTTTTTGGGTGTTAACAAGCATCATCAGTTCACATCGCATGGAAAAACTCCTCAAGAAGAATTCACATGGTGTCATCACTCAGATCCATTCTATTCAGATGCAACCATCAATGGTATCCACTACTCCTTTGGATCTACAACAAATTCTAGATCAGTATACAGGTGTCTTTGTTGAACCAATGGGATTTCCACCTTCAAGGCCAGAATACCATCGTATTCAGCTCCTTCCTGGCAGCGTTCCTCCCAACATCAGGCCCTATCGCTACCCATTTCACCAAAAAACGGAGATTGAAATGCCCGTTCGGGACTTATTGAAGCAAGGTATTATTCACCCAAGCACTAGTTCCTTTTCTTCTCCAGTTCTTCTTGTCCGCAAAAAAGATGGGTCATGGCGCCTCTGCATTGACTTCCAAGCACTTAATCACCTCACCATCAAGGATAAGTTTCCAATTCCTGTTGTTGATGAGCTTCATGGGGCTCAATTTTTCTCCAAGTTGGATCTTCGTTCTAGGTATCATCAAATTCGGGTTCATGAGGATGATATCCCTAAAACAGCTTTCCGCACACATGATGGCCATTATGAGTTTTTGGTCATGCCCTTTGGCCTCACTAATGCTCCTTCCACATTCTAGGCCTTAATGAATAAAATATTTCGACCCTACTTGCGGAAATTCATTTTGGTATTCTTTGATGATATCCTCATCTACAGTAAAACATGAGATGAACATCTCCAACATCTGGATCTTGTCATGCAACTTTTCTCTGACCATCATCTCCACGCCAAGCAGTCTAAATGTGTTTTTGGACAGAAGGAAGTTGAGTATCTCGGGCACATTATCTCAGCACAAGGGGTTCGCGTGGATCCTGCCAAAATCGATGCCATGAACAATTGGCCGCATCCGCAGACACTCAAGAGCCTTCGTGGTTTTTTGGGGTTGGCTGGCTACTACCGCAAGTTTGTCAAGGATTATGGGAAGATTGAAGCTCCATTAACTGCTCTATTGAAAAATGATGCTTTTACATGGACACATGTTGCTCAGTGTGCATTTGACAAACTAAAACAAGCTATGTGCATTACACCTGTTCTAGCTATGCCCGATTTTTCCAAGCCCTTCACTATTGAGAGTGATGCTTGCGGCAATGGACTTGGTGCTGTTCTCCTTCAAGATGAACACCCCATTGCATTTACCATCAAAGCCCTTTCAGGTAAGAATTTAGCTGCCTCTAACTATAAGAAAATGATGGCTATTTTGCATGCAGTACAGAAGTGGCGACCATACCTATTAGGGAATCATTTCTACATCAAGACTGATCACCAGAGTCTGAAATATTTCTTGGAACAGCGTGTCTCCTCCCCAGCACAATAGAAATGGGTTAGCAAACTCATGGGTTATGACTATGAGATCACTTACAAGAAGGGTAAAGACAATATTGTGGCAAATGCTCTTTCTCGCACATTTGATGCCCAAGGTTCTCTTTCAGCTATTTCTATGCCTGTTCCAAATTGGTTGCAATCTGTTCAACAGGGTTATGTCAATGACTCTTCCTTATCTCAAATCATCCAACGCTTGACCAACAACCCTTCTGTTGTACCACATTACTCTTGGGATGGTGCTTCTCTGAGATACAAGGGTCGTCTGGTGCTTCCCCAGAGCACAGATCTTCAACAGGCTGTCTTCTATGAACTCCATGCTTCTCCATCGGCAGGGCACTATGGGTTCCTCAAAACGTATGAACGAGCACAGCGTAACTTCTTTTGGCAGGGCATGAAAAGGACAATTCAACAGATGGTGGCCGAATGTGATACTTTCCAGCGCAATAAGGGTGAAACAACACTCCTTCCAAGATTGCTCGAACCCTTGCCCATACCTACACGGATTTGGACAGATATTTCTATGGATTTAATTCAAGGGCTCCCTAAATCTGGTGGGAAGATAGTGATTCTCGTTGTGGTTGATCGCCTCTCCAAATATAGTCATTTTTGTGCTCTCGGCCATCCCTATATAGCCTCCTCAGTCGCTCAAATTTTCCTGTACCAGATCTTTCGTCTTCATGGAATCCCTTCTTCCATTGTCTCGGATCGTGATGCGACTTTCACCAGTCATTTTTGGACAAAACTATTTCGCCACACTGGCACCAAACTGAAGATGAGTTCAGGGTATCACCCACAAACAGATGGTCAGACTGAAATTATCAATAAATGCTTGGAAACTTATCTTCGTTGCTTCACCTCTGAACAACAACATCAGTGGGCAAAGTGGCTCCCTCTCGCTGAATGGTGGTACAATACCTCTTACCACACTGCCTCTAAAATGACCCCATATGAAGCAGTCTATGGTCAGGCACCTCCAGTTCTTCTTCCATACACCCCCAACAGTTCACCAGTTTAGGAAGTTGACACGGTCCTTCGAAACCGCGATTAGATTCTTCGCATTTTGTGGGACAATCTTCACATGGCAAGAAATCGCATGAAGCAACAAGCTGATCAGCACCGTTCTGAGCGCACTTTTCAAGTAGGCGATATGGTTTTTCTTCGTCTCCAGCCATACAAGCAATCCTCCCTGAAACTCAAAGGGCATCATAAGCTCGCTCCAAAGTTCTATGGGCCATATCAGATTCTTCAGAAGATTGGGTCCGTTGCTTATAAATTGGAACTTCCTCCTTCTTCCCGCATTCATCCAGTCTTTCATGTCTCTTGTCTGAAGAAATTTCTTGGCACCAATATCAGTGGACAAACGATTTTACCCGAACTGGATAATGAAGGATCCATCATTTTGGAGCTGGAGGCCATCCTCAATCGGCGCACTCGTCAGCTTCGCTCTCACTCTATCACAAAGGTCTTAATTCAGTGGCACGACATGCAACCAGAGGATGCTACATGGGAACCACTCCTTTAGATTCAACAACAATTTCCACATCTAAATCTTTGAGGACAAATCTTTTTTTAAGGGGGAGGGGATGTTAGAAACCCATGTCTTTACTTTGTTAGTATATTGTTGTTGGACGCATATGCTTTGTAAGTCGTCCCGTAGTATTTGTTGATCAATAGTTTGTGTTATTGTTGTTGGCGCATATGCTTTGTAAGTCGCCCGTAGTATTGTTGATCCATAGTTTGTAGTGGCCCATGGTTTTGACCCATAGTATTGGCGCCTAGACTTAGTATATAAGTGTGTGTTGAGACCTATGAAGGCACCGTGAAGTTATTTGTATTGAGCTTTCTCATAGGAGGTTTCCCCCTTGAAGTGGCCTGTGATCAATATAAAAGTGATTCTGAGTTCTGTCATTTCTGCTATTTCGCATATTCTTATTAATTAATTGTTGCAGGTGCTTCACACATAATGGCTTCAATATTTTCCAAATCCACTGATATTCCTTCTTCTGAAATAATGTGACTCAAATAATGAATTTTATTTTTATAAAAGTCACATTTGCTCAACTTTGCATCCAACTTATGCTCCTTTAATAATTGCAAAGCCATTCTCAAATGTTCTTCATGATCCTCTTTATTCTTAGAGTAAATAAGAATGTCATCTAGAAACACAAGAACAAACTTGTCCAAATATTTGTGGAAAATGCTATTCATGAGACACATGAAGGTCGTTGGTGCATTAGTGAGACCAAATGGCACCACTAGAAATTCATAGTGTCCATACCTTGTTCTAAAGGTTGTCTTGTGAATATCTTCTTCCTTAATCCTTACTTGATGGTAACCAGAACTCAAATCAATCTTTGAAAATCATTGGATCCTCTCATTTGATAAAATAGATCATCAATTCAAAGGAAATGGGTACTTGTTCTTCACTGTCACTTTATTCAACTGCCTATAGTCAATGCATAACCTAAGTGTACCGTCTTTCTTTTTCACAAATAACACAGGTGCTTCCCATGGAAACACAATTGGCCTTATGTATTTCTTTTCCAATAATTCTTGCAATTGCATTTTCAGCTCCAATAGTTCTAGTGTGTTCATTCTCTAAGGTGTCTTAGACATTGGTGCAACTCCTGGAACAAGATCAATTGTGAAATAAATGTCCCTCTTGAGAGGTAGTCATGGCACTTCATCAGGAAACACATCCTTGAATTCTTGTAGCACATGATAGTCCTCCAACTTTAGAATTTCATTTTCTGATTTGTCTAATACATGGGATGCATACAATTGACAACCTTTCCTACAAAACTTCTTCAGTCGCATGGCTAAAATATGCCTGACAGAAATTTCCTTTAGAATTCCTTTCACAACCCTTGGGTTTCCTTCATCATTAATGCACTCAAAAACTTTGTGGTAGAAATCAAGTTTAACTCTATGTGCTTCCAACCAGTCCATTCCAATGAGAATTTCATATGAACCAAGTGGTAAAACATTCAAATTTTCACAAGTGGACAGTCCACCCATTTCTAATGGACATTTCTCCACCATTTCACTAACTTTTCTCTTGGTTCTTGTGGCTAGTTGGACCAACCATGACTTACTATGCTTGGTTCTCTTAAAAGCACAAATCTCAACAATTTTAGGACTGATATAAGTGTGAGTAGATCTAGGGTCAATCAAAATAGAAATAGATTGCTTAGCAAGCTAACCTTCAATCTCAACCACAGTTGATTGATGATCTATTTGGAGGTCCTCTGGTGCTTCATAAATCCTAGGGACATGCCTTTCCACTTGACCCATAGTTTTAGCTTCTTGAATGTTGTGAATTTGCTTTGCACTCTCATTTCTATGTGGACAATTTCTAATCAAATGGTCCTCTGCACATCCCCGACATTGAAGTGGCTCTCTTGGCTTGTCTCCCATCATCTTAGTTGGCTTTGTCACAACTTGTGGTGGTTTCCTTGGTTTATTTCTGAAATGAGAAGACTTGAACCCCTTCTTCCTTTGCTCAAACTTATCATTCTTCTTGTCTTTCCATGCCTTATGGAAATCAAGCTTGTTTTTGGACTGATCATAACAATACTTAGCCTTTCTTTTGGTCTCATCTAGAGTTTGAGGATCATCAAACTCAATCCTATCTTTGTAGGATTGAGGCAACCCACTTAGAAAACGCTGAATTTTGACTTTATCATCTTTGATATACTTGACATATCTCAACATCTCCAAAACTTTATTTGCATATTCCTCCATAGTCATTTGGCCCAATTTCAACTCACGGAGTTCTTTAATTTTTCCATCATAGTACCTATCAGAGAGGTACTTTTGCTTGAAGTATTTCTTGAATTGCTTTCACACTATCTTCCTTTTATTGATCTTCCATACTTTTCTAAAATGATCCCACCATATAGATGCTCTCCCATTCAGATTAAAGATAGTCACTCTTGCTTTCATGTTTCCAGGGTAGTTTTGGACATGGAAATACTTTCTCATCCCAAGAAACTAAGCTTAAGCTTCTTGACTAGACTTTACTTCACCATCAAAAGTAGGAGGTTTGGCCTTCTTAAATTCCCCTTGTGAATTGTTCTTGTAATGCCTATTCCTCTTACTCCTGTGAGATGAATAGCTTGAACCTTCAATGGATTCTTCACAGTCAGATGATCCACGAGAAGAGATTTCTAGAGTATATGTTTTATCTCTAGAAACTCTTCTTGAGTTATTGGACCTCTTGCGGGAATTTCTCCTTGAACTACTCCCACTTTTCTCCTAATTTTCTAAGTGATGTCCAGATTTAATCTTCCTCTGAATGTATGTTAGAATTTGGAGCATGGTTGCATTCAATGGATTCTGCTCTTCTTGAGCTGTAAGCAGTCTCTCATGTTTGCTTTATAACTCCGCAGCTCCACCCTTAGGTTCCTCATGGTCTCTGCAATGTCTGGGGGAGTCACTTGGTTTCTCCTACCATTGGATTTTGTCTCTTCATTTTCAATCTGAATATTCTCTCCCATTGCATCTGCCTCAACTTCATCAGGATCATGTGCATCATCCATGATGATGACCTTGGCCCAACCAAGATCATGTTAGAAAAACCAGGATCGCAGAGCAATAACAATAAACAAGATGCAAATATGATCACACAAATACATTACAAGAGAGACACCAATATAATGTGGTTTACCCAAGATGGGCTATGTCCACACAGAAATTGCCAGTTCTTATTATTATACCATCCAGCAAAATGAAGGGATACAACCTGCAACACATCTGCTGCAACTTCCTCTTCACACTCTCTCAGTCTCTCTTCCACGATCTCAGAGATCTTTACAATACACAATACCTAATACATCAACATTAACCGTATTACAATGTCTTTCTTTTAAAGGGGAAATACCATGGGAAAATACCACGGGTTACCCAAAACCATGGGCCCATGGGGGGGCGATACTCCCCCACACCCCTCCGCTGGGGTGACTGTACAGTCCACCTGCATATCATATAAAACTGGGGTACAAACACGGCTGAACAACATCTCTGAATCTGGAAGATCAGGCTCCACAACCAACAGATCAGAGGTTTCTCAACTGCGCTATGCTCACTGCTGACCCTTAATAGTCACTGATATGGTCTCGAATCTGCAAAAGTGTTGATATAAACACATTTGTTAGATTTATTACAAAATAAAATTCAATTTTCATGTATTCTGTAAAATATCCATGTTGACAGTTTTTGTCAATTATGTCTATAGGTACTTTTATGGTCAAATCATAGAAGCATATGAATCACCAATTCATAATTTAACTCTGTAAAATTGTTCTCCTTTGGATAATATTTCCAATGACTATAAGCATGCTCAATTCTGATTCCTGAGGACCAAGTTACAATCCTTCAAAATTGCTAATTTGGCCCAAATTCTGCACTTTTCCTGTAGGTGCATTCAACTCCAGGGGCCAACTTCCGACACTTGTAAAAGATCACCTATGGAGAACCAAGACAAAATACTTATGGTATTATATAATAGATGTGACCAGGATTACTCAACAATTCTCAGTTTCCTCATCAGATGCTCCAGTAACCTACTATAAACTTCTGGAATTGACTACTTTGTATTTTTCCACTTCTGTTAGACTTGGAAAATTTTCCAATCATGTAGAATCCACCTTCATAGTCCAAAATGTGGCCAAATTTTGCTTTTTTTTTAAATACTTTCCATAGTTTTTTTTATGAGCCAGCATGAATTTTTTTATTATTTTTTAATTATTTTGTTAGGAAGGAACGTTACAACATCTCCCCCATATCTCCCCCATACTGGGTTGTAGAGCACCTCGCTCCTCTCAGTGCAATAAATACATATCCGTGTAACAATGAAAACACTCAAAACGTCCATATATAATGTCAAATTTATCAAATACAGTGTCAAAACTCTTCAAATTTTTTCTTATTTTTATTTTATTTTTTACAACTAGGAATCCCTTACATGACACTCTTCAAATTTTTTCTTATTTTTATTTTATTTTTTACAACTAGGAATCCCTTACACAGGAATGATGAGTCTATAACCTAGGCCAAAGCCAACCCCATTGAATAAAATAACAATCCACCCACATAAAAGATGCTGCTGAACTTTTTTCTGCCAATCACTTCATGGAGTTTGGCGAGGATCGGAAAGCAATAGATTAAGGAGCTGTATAAGGGTTAACTAAAATGCCTCGAGGAAGGAGGGACCCCTGCAGGCTGCAACGTCTTACACATTCTTAGTTACGTATATTGTCGGCAAGATTCCAAAACAATGTGACGGGGCCGATGCCCAATGATATATATAATTTCAATTTTCAACGATCCCAAACAACCCACCAGATCCCAGTGCGAGTTGGTGGCAAGTGCCAAATTGTACTACAGTCTACTACGTCTCTTTGGAGTCAATGGCCGACAGATTGAATTTCTGGAGACCAGTATACACCTGTCATTAACTTATTTAAATTCAAAACCATAGATGGATTGACTATCCACAACGGAGTTGCAGTATCTTCTTCGAGCAACTATCGCCGGCAATGCCAATCTGGATTTTAAAAGCAGAAAATGACCCACATTTTATTAATGTTAGATCTTAGTTTAGATTCTGTATTTTATTAATGTTAAATCTCAGTTTAGGGTTGGAATTTGAAATACAAATCCCTGGTCAAATTTGATGTCTTTAATGTCATTATTAGTTATGGTCTTCAATGACTCTTTTTAGAAGAGTTGGTGGATGATTTCACATAAAAGTTATTGATTTTGGTGTCGTTCTTATTCTTAGTGGGAAGATTGGGAAGAAATTCTTGAATATCACTATTGGCTCTTTTAGAGACCTAGGGTCCATAAAAGGTATCTAATTATGGTGCATAGTAGTCTAGTATGTTGCAATATTCAACCTTCCAAACGAATGAAGTCTCGCCATTACGTTTGATAGTTGCCAATTAGTTAATGTGCAAAGTGTTGAAGATTAAGGGAGGTACATAAAATATTTGTTAACCCTTAATTTTTTTCACCTAAGCAAATGGAACTTAAAACGTATGTTGAAAACACAACAATGTGGGTATCATCAAGAACAACATGATACAAATGATAAGAACAATGATGATATCCCATTCTATTAAGCAAATGAGAGATTACATCCAAGCCTTATGCCTTCAACAAATAGGCTCTATTGCCTCCTTCCTTCTCTTATTGTGTCACCTTTGTAAATCCTTCAATCCTATCCAAAGTTGTTCTTAAGGGGGGATGTCACGATATTTAGACACTTATGAGTTACTCAAGATCAGCTTAGTCTAATATGTCGTTAGGTGAAACTTGTTTCTTTAGCATGCATTTGTACTTGTGTAATATGATGGCCACGATATGTTTTAAACATAGAATGATTTGACGGTTCATCTTCACATTGATCTTAATGGCTATTTATTTATGGCTTAACAGTCAGTTGGTCAATGATCTCTATTTAAAGAACATGGAAGGTCATTTGCTCGATGATCGATTGTGAGAAACTCATATGTAAATTATTTTTCCTTTTGCATTATAATATTTCCTTAAGTAGCTATTTGGTTGAGGCCATGGACCGTTTCCCTCTCCAAGGGTTTTAACTATGTAAAACATTGGTGCGTTGATCTATGATATGTTTGTGTGAGCGGTTACTTAATTTTTTTGACCTATGTGGAAATACCATGTTTGAATCGAACACAACATGACTAGAGTATCTAACTAACATGCATAAAACTAACAACAACAAACCCTGATTATCTAACGCTCAATAAAAAATCTTTACATAGCAGCCTTAGCCTCGTATATAGGTAGATGAAGTAGTTATGAAAGATCCTAGAAGATACTAGAATATGATAGTTGTAACCCACTTGTACAAAAGAGGCTCTACACCTTTAGGAAAGCATGCAAAGGATTTGTGCACTAGACTTTGTGAAGGCTTTGTATTCTTAGGATTTTTCAACTCTAGCTTATATTAGGATCCATCTTCTATTCACACTACTTTGTGCCCAACATTTAGG